>CM069934.1:19157071-20443173 GCA_036172225.1 Cryptocoryne crispatula var. balansae | reverse complement strand
ATAATACTTCAAAAATAAGGTTAGCAACTCAATCAAACAATCAAGAAACCAACAACACAACTAAAAAACAAAACTTCAACATGAATTAAATGATGAACACTAAATAAATAATTACCACTAATTAAATAATTAACACTAATTATTTCTTGATTAACACTAAAAAATAATTAACACAACTTAAACTAGTAGACCAGAGAGCAATGGACCTTAGAGGGCTTTAGAAAAAGAAAGAGAGAGATAGAGAGAGAGAGAGAGAGAGAGAGAGAGAGAGAGAATCCCCTTAGGGTCCTCCTCCATGCATCGCCAACTATCATAAGACCCTTGGCGGTGAACCCACTATAGGCCATGCCACTTGGTTGGCAGCCGGTCATAAGGTCGGTCGATTAGGTTGGAGCGGAACCAATCGGCAAGAAAACCAATCAAATTGGGTGACCCGATCTATCCCCGGACCGACTCGACATTCTAGGAGCGGATGTTCGGTTTTTGGTAGTTGGGACCATTGTGATCCTTTCTAGAGAAAGGTTTTCATTTACCATGACTTGTTGCAAATATTTGTGGAAGACTTTCTTGATTAACTTCGAAATTTGTAATCAGTTTTAATATGCAAATTTCTGCCAAAGTTTTGTCCATGTGAGAGGTCCTAAGATGTTTCGGAATAGTTCTTTAACATTTTCTTTCTCTAATTCTTGTGTTGGTGTTGGTGGTGCTCCCGATGTGCCACTTGGGGAAATATGTATTAGAATATGCGCTGCGTTTTCAATGTACCATGACAAGTCATGGGGTAAAAGGTTGAGGTATTGTGGGTTATGCTCACTAAAATAAAATAGGTTAATGGTGATGGCTTACAAAGTCGTCCCTAATAAGTGTAGTCGTGATGGCTATAGAGGAGGTATTACAAAAGTACAAGCACAAGCAATGGCTTATTTAAGTTGTCATAGATATCATATTAGCGATGGTGGAGGCCATCAAGAAGAACCCATAGTGAGTTTTCAGAGGAAAGTTTAGGTCATTAGCAATGACTTCCATAAGCAATCACTAATGTAGTTTACCAGCGATGGTTTAAGTTGTTGCCAATAACCAGAAGTCGACAAGCCAACATATGAGGACCATCGCTAAGTTTTTTTAGATTTTTAATCCATGCATTCCTTTTCCCTAGCTCTCCCACTGCCGTCACCAACATTGTATGCTATCACTGCCATAGTCTCTCTCTCTATATATATGTCTATCTATCTATCGTCAAAGCACCAATGCCACCAAACACCATTGGCTACCATTAGAGCGCCTTTGCCGTCCACCACCATCTTTTCGCACTGAATCTCTCCTCCTTTAGGTATACTTACCATAATTTGTCTAAACTTTTTTAAGCCTAGTTTTTAATAATTTTTTAAATTTTATATTTATTTGATCATGATTTCATTGTTAGCTTGATAATTTTGTTCGTTTAAGAGTTATTTATTGTGCTTTGAATATGAATGAAATGAAAAGTTTGGTTGCACCTGCTAAATTACAAAAGTATGTTTTGGAAAGTTCATTTATGTATGTATGCACAAAACATATTTCGTTTAGAGTTCTCAAGTCTAGTTTTCTAGGGTTTATTAGAGAGTGAGTACATCTTAATTTGTTAATTTTTTTGGTTAGGATTTATATGAATATGATTTGAATGTCATTTAATATTTTTTAATCTTGTTTTTAAATATTTAATTTGTTATTACTTGTTAAAATGTTAACTATTTTTGATTAAATACATTTGTTTCATGTCTATTGACTTGTTTTTCTATTGGATTTGCTTTACTTTAAGATAAAGATTTCTTTTACTTTAGATCTTAGTGTTTTACTTTGGTGTTTATAATTTAAAATTTTTTAAACTTTAACATTTCAATTTTGAGATATCTTATCTTTTAACTATTAAAAGATACCAATTAGTGATTTATAAAAATTATCAATTATTATATATCCAAGAATTTTTAAACATGGATAGGGATAAAGAATGACTATAATTTCTAAGGCCTTTCAAATCAAGCCCAAATAGGAAACTAAAGTAGTGGGTTGGTTTGATTTCAAAACCCTTCCAAATCAAACCAAACTAGTAAGCCGAATAAACATGTTTTATTTGAATTCTAAGGCTTTTCAAACCAATATGACTGGTAACTCAGTAAATCATTTTTAGTTTGATTTCTATGTTCTTTTAAACCAAACTAGCTAATTGAATATTCTTGTGTTGGAGTCTTGTCAAACATATTTATCTAATTATATTTCTCTTCTTATTATTTTCAAGATGTTTTGAACGAGATTCTCGTTTGAGACTTACTTCATCTGGAGAAGATTCAATTAAATTTACTATTAGCTTTTTTATACTTTAGGTTTTGAATAGAATTATTGTTCATAATTCATTTTTCCTACTTAATTTTTTAAATATAGATTTATGTCTACATCTTACTATTTCAACATAGTAGATGAATAACATTGACAAGTCTTGTATAGCACTACAAAAAATAAGGTAACTGGCGACGGCCGGAAGCCGTCACCAATAATTAGTCACCAATAGATATTGGCGACAGCTGGACGTCCGTCGCCAAGTTGTCACAAATAAACCCGTCGGCAATGATATTGGCTACGGCTTAACAAAGCCGTCACCAGTAAACGTATAAAAGACCGCTTACAGCCATCGCCGTGGTATTTATTGGCGACGGCTTAGCCATCGCTAATAACCATACTGGCGACGGCTTCGCAGCTGTCGCTAATAAATATACTAGCGACGACTTAATGCGTCGCCGTCGCCAATGGGTAGATTCTAAATCCCGCGGGGTCTAAAACCCTGGTTTGGCGACGACTTTGAGCCGTCGCCAAAATTCTAAAACCCATCGCTAATAACCATATTGGCGACGGCTCCAAGGAGCCATCGCCAATAGTTCTGCAATGTAAAAAAAAACATTTTTTTGGCTCGCCGGATCCATGCAGGTTGACATCCATGCATGAATATACATTATGAGGATGATTACCATCAACCCAATCATACATTTACATAACACAGACAAGTTCAATTCATATTCTTTTTACCCAAATTCCATTTTATTCAACACATATATCCGAAACAATATATTCAAACACAACACATATCCGAAACAAGAATCAACCACATATACTAAATAATACATTGAAACCCAATCAACCCACTTAGAGTTTTACAACACATTGTCACAACGGTCAAATCACATACATAATGTACAATAAGTTTTGGACATAAAGAACACAACATGAATTATAGAAGAGAAAACATATAAAGATCATTCGTCTCCAAACGATCCTTCCTCCTCATCATCCTCATACTCTTCATTGTCCTTGTCTCCATCGTCGTCCTGATGAGCAAGTGTTGGAGGTTGCCTCGATGTGGATGGTATGTCGGCCGGGAGTCTTTGACTAATATTTTCATACATCTGTGTCAGGCGTAGGATAGTTTCTTGAAATGATCTTTGTTGATCATCCAACTGTTGCTTCAAAGAGGAAATCTCCGATCGACATTCAATGTTGACCTGAGCTTGCCTCTCCACCTGCTGTCTAAGCTCCCGGACCTCTTGGGACATGGAGGAAGAAGAACCTCCACTTGACCCACCATACCAAGTGCTGCGAGTTTCACCTCGCCCACCACATCGGATCCGTCCCGATCTATCTCTACCGAAGACGGATATAAAAGCATCCTCTGGAGTGAGTGGCTGTGCTACCCCAGCATCCGATTCCTCTGATGCTGGGGGATTCATCAATTGTTGCATATTTTCCTACGATATAATTTTGTGTTAAAAGAAATAGGGATTACATGAAAAAATGGAGAGAAATCGGCTTGGGTGTTTCTGTATACCATCATCTGACGACTCGCTCATTGTCCCAAATAAGCTTGCTCCATCTAACTCTTTATTTGTCCGAGTCATTTGGAAAACCTCGGGACGAGTAGGGCGACGTCCTTCTTTTTGTACTTTGTTTAAAAATAAGATGAACATAATAAATCTATGAAAACTAAAAAATTCAAACAAAATAATAATTTTTATACTTACAAAATCTTGCTCTAACTCGTGTATGTTTGTTCTTCCTCTTCTATATGGCATTGTTAACTTATTCCTATTTCTTTGATTTCATTCACTCAACGCCTATACAATTACACATAAAGATTTCAATAAATTTGTTTCAATAAATTTGAAAAGATATATATCAACCAAATAAAAATTTATTTTACCCATGCTTCGTCTCGAACCCATAAATTGCACATATGTAGCCATTGTTCCTCAGTGCATTGTGGAGGCACATTGGCGACGGCCTCCTTGAATGGTCGTCCTGTAAAATACTGAATACAAATGTTGTCAACAAATAATATAATTATTACATTACTTGCAAAGAATAGAATAATTAAAAATTTACCTTTCTTTTTAAGGTGCTCCTTTGCTTTCTTTGCATTTCGCCCATATGTCTCAAACATTGGCGGCGGCGGCGGCGACGGCAGCAGCCGTGGAGGAGATCCCGATCTAGAGAGAGAGCGAGCAGACAGGGCACGCGGCATGGGGAGGAGGGGAAAGAGGGGTGCGGATAAGGTATAAAATAAAAATTATTAGCGACGGCTAATTGAAGCCGTCGACATATTGACTTTACCGTTCAACGGTCGGGGAACTATTAGCGACGGGCGGCAGCCGTCGCTAGTAGTTTATTGGCAATGGCTTATTGAGCCATCGCTAATAACAATCGTGTGAAATTTTGTTTTGTGAATTGGCGACGGCCGAAGCCGTCGCCAATATATTATTTGCGATGCATGTTTTTAGCCGTCACGATTTTTGTTTTATTAGCGACGGCTTCTAGTTAAGCCGTCGCTTAAAACATGATTGGCGATGGCCTCCTTAAGCCGTCGCCAATAACTCGTCGCCGATAACCCTTTTCCTTGTAGTGAGATATCTACAACAAATTAGATCCTACAAATCTTCATGGAATAGAAGACTTCTTAGACTAGTTTTTCACGAATATCGGACCCAATTTAGACATTGGACGAGTAATTTAATGCATTGCCTTCGTAAAAGATACCATAACATTTTCATTTAAAAATGACATGTTGTAAAATAATATTTAATATATAATAACACATGGTTAAATTATGGAACATTGATTTATCACGGAGAAATTGAAGTTAATTTAATTAATGAAGATGATGTACAATTAAATAAACCATAAGATAAAAGTGTCCATGATGAATTGATGGAAATGCTTCAAGATATTCAAAATAATCAAGAAACAATTAGACATTACGGGAATGAACGACATGGAAAAGCTCAAAAATATTTTAAGTTACTAAAAGATGCAAAAGAACACCTTTATAAAAGGTTACCAAGATGTATCGAAATTAAAGTTAATTCTAAAGTTGATTCAATTAAAGTCAATAAATGGGCTCACTTGAATATGTATGAATACCTTACTATCTTTATTTAAAGATATATTACACAATCCATCGATATGTTGGACCATCTAAACTTGTGATCTTAAGTCAATGATCAAAGCACAAATTCCTCCCAACAAAATATATTTGGCGACATTTAAACTCTGATTAATAGTTTGGTAAGATATCATTCAAGGTTTCTAATTCAGTCGGTTCAATAAACTCATTCGACTAATGATAACCTTTATATGTATCTCAGTATCTCCACACTAATGACCAATGAGATCGATCATCCTTATCACATGAAAAGACATCACGTACACTAATATATCCGATCTTTGATGTCCCATCTCAACGATCCTTTGACTATGAACATTTAGATCACAAACCTTTAAATGATCGATCTAATTGTCATGATCTTCATATTACATGTGATCAATGACTTCATTACGATGTACGTATCTATTAACAACTAGTAATGAAGATTTGAATAACTAATTGAATGAGATATTTAAAGAAATATTGAATCATATAATATATGATTGGCTTGTAGGACATACATTTCTATCATGATTACCACAAACTCACTAGTGTTGGGTTACTTGAGTACTTCGGGTTTTAGGATAAAGGTACTATTTGCCAACCGATGGAAAGAAATAATACTCCACATGCGGGGAGTTATGGAGGCATTGGCAGAAACAAATTTGGTCAACTAAATAAGAATTCTCTAGAAGAGAGGTCGGTAACTACTAAGAAGTTGTGTTGGAAGGTGAAGGAATGTTGGGAGAATGAGCCCCAACCTCAGATATCCTATAGATCAAACAAGTCTAGTACTTGATCTAAATCTAATACAAATTGTAAAGTGATGAGGATAAGAAGTAATCAACCTATCTAAGCATGAAATAGCTTGAATGACATGATGAATATTCAATTCTAAAAATTAAATGTGCAAGGAAATAACTAACCAATAATGAAAGCAATAAGTAAATGAAGGCCGGTCTCAGGAGGAATTGAATGTGAGAGCTAAAAGAAAAGTCGTTCACGTTGGGACCAATTCTAAAGAGCGGTAAATGGTGGCCCACATGGGGATCGATATGAAAATATGATCGTTCATGTATGCGAGAACCGAATGAAAAAGAAAGGTGATTCACACAAGAACCAGTTTTGGAAAGAAAAGGGGGATTCACGTGGGAACCATATGGGAAATGACAAAAATGGAAAGGGGTTCATGAGGGGACTGATATGAAAGTGAAGCAAAAAGTTGGTCCACATGGAGACCGATTTAAAATAAGGGTGGTTCACGTAGAAACCAGATAAAAAAGAATGGTGGTTCACGCAAGAACCAATTTTGGAGGGAAAATGGTGGTTCATGTGGGAACTGATTGTAAAATGACAAAAATGAAAAGATGTCCACTCAGGGATAGATCTGAAAATTGGAAGGGGAATAGGGTGGTTCGCACGGGAACCAATCTAAAAATTGCAAGAAAATGGTTAGTTCATGTGAGAATCAAACCAAAATGAAACTAGTTGCGCAAGAACATCAAGTAAACATGGCTATGGACATTAGTGGTCCCACCATGGTCATCAAAAAAAAGAGTTGTCAACTTGGATAATGGGCTAACTCTTGGATGGGTAAGAGAAAAACTAACTCAAACTCACCCAGCCCACACTCACCATGATCTCCAAACATTCGACCCTTGTCGCCACTTGGGCACCAGAGAGACGATTCGTGTCATGTGGGAGGAGGATGAAGAAAGAGAAATGGAAAAGAAAGAAGATGAGTAAAGTGGGATCAAAGTAAGAACAGTAATGTGGTCTTCAAGAACTATGAACTTGTAAAGATAAATGAAAATGAACTACAATGCTTTTATGTATTGACTATGTGAACCTTAGTATGGGGAGATGGGTGTGAGTTCCAATGTTTTCTTCTTAGGCCGACTGAAGAAAAAGTGTCCTTATCTCGGGTTTGCTTTGTTCTTGCACAACTCATAGTCAAGAAAATAAGTGAAAGAGTTTAGATCAAAACTCGGTTAAGTAAAGTACCTATAAAGAAAATAACAAGAAACCAAAATTGAGATAGAACTTACTAGTTTGAGGTTAACACTAACCCTTTTTTTAGATTTTCTCATATTAATATGATGCAATAAAAGGTGTAAAAATGATGCAAAATGATGAGGGATGATTAGAGTATGAATTCAGAAAAAAATGAGGCAATTCTAGGCCGGTTTGATGAAGAAACCTTGAAGCTAGGTGTCAATGTAAGTGATTGGGCTAAAAATGGTTTTATGTATTTTTTAAATATTATAGAGAAATGTACATTAGTAAGTAATATGTATCGAAGTAAACAGTTAGATTTGGAAAACTAATATATAATTATGTATATAAGGATAAAAATATTTAAAGTTTAATTAAAATTATTGTACATTTCTTACTTGAAAATAGCATGCCTAATTTGGCTTTATTAATCGAAATCGTGGTTTCGAAAAAATCTAAAGGAATATATTTTTTTGACTCAAATGCAAGCAAATAAAAGAACGAGAAGATTTATGGGAAAACTAGGCACATGAAGATCATTGTGAAGAGATCAAAATGAACCGTAAATATAACTGAAGTATTGGACCGGGAAAGGATAGGTCAAACCCAACTAAATATTGTACCATTTAGTAAACGACATCTAATGTGTTGAATCAAAATAAATAATGTTTTATAAGAAGGTATAATTGACCTTGATTGTAACCAAATCAATTCAATACTAGATAGTAATCAATTAACCTAAAAATACATATTAAAGTTTTGAATAATTATTTGAATGTGACGGTCGATAAGGGCACATTCAAAATGCAGGTGTGTTCTTCTACGGTCCTCTAGAAATTTTGAAATTTATTGATCGCACATCCTTGATTGTAGATATATTGAATTCTTTTCTTCCCATCTTCTAACCATAGCCAGTCAGAAAGTAAAGATTTTTCTTCCTCTTTTAGGCTCCGTTTGATAACACTTAATGGATGTCTATTGTCTGAGTCGGTAAGATTTCAGACATTTGTTACTGTTTGATAACATATCTAATTCAACCTCTTACCTAATCTCTAATATCTGAAAAACGTCTGACCGAATCAGATGTTGAGTTTAACTTTTTTGTTTTCAGACGCTTTCACAATGTGCATGTCTTGGCGTTGGGCTCCAGGGGGACATCACTTCATGGGCTATTTTGGCGTTGGGCTTCAGGTGCAACACGTTGGTGGGTATAGTTTCTTGGAAGATGTAATTATGTCACACTATCTTTTAGTTAAATTTTATTAGAGTTTTATTTAAATATTTGAAATTTATTTAAAATCTATTTTTAAGTTTGTCAAATATTTAATAAAATAGTTGATTGAACAATATTAAAAAAAATATTATTATTAACATTTTTGTCAAACAAAATAAATCACTTATATTTGATAGATTCAAACAATTGGTCATTGGATATTTCAGAATGTTTATGTATGATTTGTACATAATAGATTGTATTCAAAGTCAATATTTGATTATTTTACTATTTAAGAAAGATTAAATGGATAATTTAGATTTTTTATCAAACAACATAAATCACTTATGTCTTATTCAAATTAAGTACTTTTTTACCACACATTAAGAGGTTAGATATGCAATTAAGAGTTAAGATTTTCAGATTAAGTCTAATCAAACGTCAACTTAGTGTTCTTCTCTTTATACAAATTCCTACAAAAAGATTCAAAAATCACAATAAATTATGTTAACAAAAAGTGCATAATAACACCTATCATGCACGGATTAGAAGGAGACAACAATTGCCTAAATAAAGAAAAACCAAATAAGATGTGTCATGCATGAAATTGCAAAGTATAAGAAAAATCATAAAAAATAGAGAGAAAGGTTGTAGAAAAGGGTGTGAATGTAACACCTCAATTTGTGAATATGGTAAGAGATTAAATCAATGGAACTAAACTCTAATACCAACTCCCGTCACACCTCAAAAAATATAGCAAAAGATTTATTTTCGACAAATTGACAGTGAGATAAAACCCATGATAAAATAAATTTGGCAACAAAACATACACGTTGACAAATAATTTCATTAACTACAAATTTTGACTGTCTCACATTGATGAAATGAAGCCAACTTGAGAAACAACTCTAAACCAAACAAGATAGAACTGCTAGACGTTAACAATAATCACACAATCTTAACACAACTCTAAGCTAAACAAAACAACCATGCTAACTTTCAACTTCATGAAGTTGTTTTATTAAATGCAACACCATGCACCTAGATGAATGTAATTATACTTCTCTTGGATTGGTGTAGTCTCATTCTCTTGTTATCAGCTCTCCAAATTTTGTCTCTGGATCTGCTTCTTTTAATCTTGTGGAAGCATAAAAACTATGGAGTCATAATGACTCAATAGCTATTCCATCATTTGCCAATTGGATAGCCATACAGTCATACAATGATAATTAATATACACCAAAACACATTCATGTCAATATAACTAATTTAATAGCTTAACAACTTTTCTTTCTACACGATTATAAGTCATACTCTCTCATTCTCTTTGGATGTTCACATCTAAAAGATTAATTTCAGTCAGGATACAACCTATGTTGGGCTATACAAATACAACAACTATAAGTAAGACATGATATGAATACTATGTAAACATTCTATGTATGATAAGTTAATGAACACAAAATGAATGTTATAAACATGTACCATGCAACTAATGCATCTATCAACTTATCAAATTTACTTCTCTTCATATTCATAAGAATTCGACATTTTGCGATCTCAACTCAATTGCACTATATTTAAATACATTCATGACCTAGCCAAAATGCCTATTGTGACTCAACTGGGTGTGTGATGTCTGATGTATGTGGTCTTAACGAGGACACCAAGTCTTTAAGGGTGATTGATTGTAACACTGTAGTTTGTGAATATGTTAAGAGATTAATCAGTGGATTACGGACAACTCCAGTTAACCAAATTTCAGAAATTGAGTTGAAAGATATAAGAAGTTAAGTATGCTCTGTTGGGACTAGGTCGATGATGGGTGACCTCCTGAGAAGGTTTCTAATTGTCAAACGGCTACTGGGCCAATCAACCAATTTAATCGTTAAAATCAAGGAAGCCATAATCATCTTCTCTGACTTAAATTAGATTAACTATGATTTCTCGAGCTCTTCTCCCTCTTTTCTTTTAATTAATACCTCTTTACTCTCTCTTACTCATAGCCTAAACTCTCCAATTTTGTGTATTAAAATGCCTATTTAATTATATGATTTTATAAGTGAAATAAATGACTTAAATTAATCTTAGAATATAAAATATTTTATGATAAAAAGGTCAATAGCTCTTATAAAATAAACTTCTCACTTTGGATGAGTTTAAGTTAGTGCCTAATTAACTCTTAGAGTGGATAATTATTATCTAAGTTGTGTACTAAGGTTGACTAAAATATGGCATTTCATGCTATTATGGCTAGTGAGGTTAACATCGTCACAACCTAGAAAATATAGTGCAACGGAGAAACTGAAAGAAATATATGTCTTACAAGCTAATTATATATGATATGATTTGACATTTTTAGAAATATCTCATTCAATTAATTAGACAATTTTCATTACTACCTCTTATTAGATGAGTACATCGTAATAAAATTCTTGATCACATTAATGATGATTGAATCATGATGAGATCATGATAATGAGATCGATATTTTAGAGCTATGTGATCTAAATATTCTTAGTCATAAAATTCTTGAGATAGGACATTAAGGATTTGGATAGATTAGTGTGTGTGATGTCTTCTCATATGATGAGAATGACCAATCTTATATAATCAATATACTAAACAGTTGACATTTGATGCCATTATCCTTTCCAACTTGGACATTGAATGAATGAAGGTTTATATCCATGTAGTAAATCATGATGGAAAGGCTCAATGGAGACAAGATTATCTCCATAGTCATTTGGAATCATGAGATGTGGCTTGTATCCTTCATAATCTGTAAGTTGATTAATTTATTATTAAATATTAAATTTAATTTAATTAAATATAATTGTTCAATTTTAATTAGGTCTCAATCAAATATGCTATTGGGTCTAGTGGATCAAATATATAACAACTTATCCATAAGTATAGGGGCAAGGGCGTGATTAATGAACATCCTCAGCCTCTTATTTACCTTCTCCTTTCTCTAGAAGGCAACATGCATGATAGAGCTCCATTCGGGAAGAATTATTTAGCTCAGTGCGAAGGGAGAACCTACTATGGATAAAGTTCATGTGGATATTGCTATATACCGGGCATTTAAACATTTTGAAGAGACTAATAAGTTCTTCTTATTCTTTTTAAAGGGATTTGATGAATCCTTATCATGTATATTCAAACTTATAGAGATCGATTTTTGGTTTTCGTCATTCGGTTCTGATTGAGACAAGATCAACATGAACCCATAGGAATCGTCACTTTCACTATATCAAAATTTATAGAACAAATTTATATAGTGTTATCAGAGCCAGGTTCAATTCTCGGTTGAAATCAATGTTGAATCAATGTTATTTCATGTATTTTGTGTTCCTAAATATGTGCAAACATCTATTTTATTGAGGCCACTATAATTTGTATGTGATGTGAATTAGAGATTAGTTGTCATTGGTAGAATCTGGTGATATAGGGCTTTCCAACCATAAACTATTTGAATTTTGGACCCCTGTAGAGTCCGAGAGAAGCCCCGAAATTTGGTGATTCTGTCATGTTCAAACTATCACCTGCATTTGGGGATTTTGTGAAATCTCCGTCCATATAGAGATTTGAAGCCTTATAAAGGCTTTATAAGATGTGCAATATGATTACCTTATGTTTCCTTATGATTTCGTGCTTCAAACGACGGTAGAAAAAGTTGATTTGTAATTTTTTTTGACGATCAAGGGTTCTGTAGAGTTTCATTGTGCTGCATTGTTTATTCATGATTTCCCATCAATTTAAAATTTATAATTAAAAATATATACATATTTATAAATTTCATGTGATGATGATTCCATATTTAATTTTTGTGGATTTTTTGGCATCGGGATAAGAAGTTGTGCCGTAGAAAATTGGCAGTGTCTTATTTCAAGCTCCAACAACTCCACACCTATTCTTTCACAAATTCCTGTCGACTAAAATTTTTCAAGTTAATAAAACTGATTTATTTCGAATCATCATTTGATTTGGATTCCATATCATATGTTTTGAGAATTTTTGGTCATCGAGAAAATGAGCTATCCTAGTTGGAAGATGGCAATTCTGGTTTAGAAATCCAGCGCACTTCTCCTCTCCCTTTTCTGGTCCTAATAGATATTTTTATGGAGATAATGGTGACTTTTTTAAAATCCTCAAGGATTCCAACACATTTTTTTGGAATTTTTAGAAACTAATGGCTTTGTTTGGTTAGAGTTTCATTTTTGGTACTATATCAATATTGATATTAATATTTTCAAATGTTGGAGTATCAATATCAAAAGTAATACAAGTGGACACTTGTATTAGATAATATGATTTGTTTGCACTACAAATTTTAAAATTGATACAATTAACCAAACACCTCTTAATGGTTCTTATCAATATCAATTTTAAAATTGATAGTGATAGAGGTACCTAATAGTGTTACCAAACAGGGCGTAAGATAACAAGATAAAGGCCCCAAAATTGGGGCTTTAAAACACCCCGCGGCCCCTCATCGAGCTAGGAAGAAGGATTCATGCCCAATTTGGACACGGATTCAGATCCATGGAAGCGCATTGCAGTGCAACTGGTGTTGGCACATGTGCTTAAAGACTCCGGTGCACGCGGGCACATGCTGGAGCAGTGCCTGCACGGCATAATGTGCTCATCGCATTTTTATTGATTGTAAATTGTTTAAAATCATAAAAGAATTTTAAACAATCTCAAAAACTTTTAAAAAATTTTAAAATATTATTTTACTAGTTTGAAAGTGTTTAATAGCCTGTTAGATGATATTGAGTCTTAATGATATAGATTTATTCATAGTTAAGCTTTAAAATTGTTTTAAAGGTTTAACTTAATTAATTAATGTTTTAATTAATTTTGTAAAATAAAATTTTTATAATAAAAGTTAGGACATTAATTTTTGACTTTGCATAGTATTAAAAATGCATAAATATTCTGAATAGTTTATATGTGCTTGTTTATTTCATATAAATTGTTTAAATGCTAATTTCATGTTATTTATTTCATGAAAATTTTGACAAGCATGAAATTTAGAATTTCAAAATAATAAATCATATTTTTATTGTTAAATTTTATATCATATTAATATTACATTTTAGCACTATGTACATGGACTTAGGATTTAATTATCACGTGATGGTTGTTAATTATGTGGATGCGCTTAATTGGGGCCTACATGCCTCATTCTCTCTTTTAAATTTTGATTGTAGATTTTACCTTCCTGCATTAATGTACTCCCCTTCATTAAAACTAAGATTTCTGATTAAATTATGTATATTTGTGGGTCTACGTACCCTTAAGCCGCTTGTAATAGTTAAAAGTCGATTTGTGGAGGAGAGATCGAGACCACTTGGAAAAGCATTCTGCTGGAAGTGGAGGCAAACCTACATCAGCATCTGATGCTAACTCCTTTAGTTGCACATTGTTCTAGCTCTAGTGTTTAATGTTTAGGGTTAAGTCCATGTTCATCCATTTTATTTTTACATATGTGATATGTGGTTGTGTGCTATGCGATATACCTTAGATATATGATATTCGAATCTGATTCATGTAGTCTTTCATTGTTATGGTCTTGATGTGCTAATCTTAGATTGGATGAGTTTGTTGTGTTTCCCACAAGACTCATTTAGTAAGAGATTGATGATCATGGCCAAGACATTTTCTGAATTTTGAGGTGGACCAGTAGCATGACCTTGTTGTATTTTTCAAAAGGTCTATGTTAAGAATATGTTCTCATAACATAACAAATGGGCTTGACCAAATTAGAGTAGATGGCTTGTTATGCTATCATAAGATCATAACTCTACATACTGAATGACTAGGAGTTGCAAGAGTTTCAATTATCAATAGTTGCCTACCTATTAAGTATGGGATGATTTGTTGTGTTACCACAAGTTCATTACAATAAAGTTAATAGGGCCTTAGTCTCCACTGGAATTTTGTCGTGATATCCCATCTTTGTATAAAGAGGGTTATGCAAATTCGTAGAAAATTAATATGAGTATAAATTAAATTGAAAGATTGTATCTTAATTTTAATTAATATCTGTAATGTTATATTAATAAAATTATATCTCAGTTATAGAACATGATGATAAACCACTTAATAAGGCATACTTAATAACAAGTATTTAATGGCTCAGATTTCTTAAACTAGTTTAGAATTAAGAAGATTGTTCTCAAGGTTAACCAATTAACTATCATACTTTCAAAGTAGGTGCCTCATAGACTATCTAATGATATAAGAGAAGATAAGATCTTATCTTATAAAATAGTATAAAGAAGATGCATTATTTGTCTTATATTAAATGTTAGCACCTATGAGATAAAAATTGTAGAGACAACATGGATAAATGAATATGCGATCCATCATAACTCATAGTGATGAGCTAATTAAAGGCATCTAAGAACAACAATACATCTTAAATACTTATGGTTGGTAAAACTAATAGAAAGAAGTAAAATCATTCGATAGAAATAGAAGAAGATAGTTAAAAGTCAAAGAAAGATGACAAGATAATAAAAGCCCAAATAAGACATAACATTCTTCCACTATCATGATGATGGTAAGTGAAAGAGGAAGTGAAAAGTGTATTTCACATAATGCAAAGGTAGAGCTTAAGAAGCTTCATATATTTAAGTCACTGATATTTATTTATCTTAAATATACACTTAATAATATTAGACAATCGTGTATATCATAGTATCAGATACTAGAGATGTATCTAATGGTATAAGATACCGGATATACTTCCTATATCTACAAGGAGTTGTAAAAGATGATTAGAAATGAAGGTTTAATAAAGAAGTTGTTGACCTACATATGAAATGATGCAAAAGTTGCATTATTACCAGTGGCAACTACAATTTCTTAATAGTCTTCTAGAGATGTCTTAATCATAAAGATTGTTATTATATTCTTCTACAAGAACAATATCTATATTTTCTACTTGAATAAATGATGATTTATTCTTAGTTATGAAAATGATAGATATTCTAAGATATTAAATGGCAAAGTGTTTGCTAGTGGGAGTTTAATAAATTGTTTTAAGCATATTAGATTTGTAAGCTCTCATAATATGTGTTAATACTTCTCTTAAGAGGAAATTGGTTGATTTAGATCAATCTATTCCTTAGCTTAATGTAGACATGGAGAATGGGCTAAGGGGTTGTTAGAACTCACATTTCTAGGTGTATGTTAGCCCATATCTATTAAGGCTGAAGAAGAATATTTCTACTTTAATATTTTCAAAGATGATGTCTTTAGGTATGGATATACGCATTTAATAAAGTATAAATCCGAGACATTTGATAAATTATTTGAGATTATGAATAAATTAGAAATATTGAATAAAAGAGTATTATAACTCTTTGATAAGATCAAAGAAGAAAATACTCAAGTATATAATTTACACAAAATAGAAGGATAATAGAATCTAATTTCAATGGAAACATCTTTACATATTTTAACTTAATTTAATAGTTAAAATGAAAAGCCATATTGTGTAGGACATAATGTGGATATTGACAACCTTTGTGAAGTCTTCTTAGTCTATTTAGGGATAAGTAGTCGATATAACCACTTTATCTTAAATTGATACCTTCTAAGTTTATTATGACTATTCCATATAGGATATGGAAACGGGTTACTACTTGACCTTAAGCAAGTTAAGGTTTTAGAATGTCCATCCCAAATGAAGATGTATCACCCTAACTAGTTAAAACATATGACTATGAAGTATTGTCTTGTGAAATATCTTAAGAAAACTTGTGAAAATTAAATATATCACCCATATAGAAAAGGGTATATGTTTCTCAACTTACTTTATCACTAAAGGAAGAGTTCCTCATAAAAGAAAACAGTGCAAATAAGGTATATATAAAAAATGCTCCAGTCCCACAACCCAATGACACTTTCATTAAGGTACTAGTTAATAATTACACATGGGTAATTTATATGTCTTTACTTGTGTCCATTCAACCTAAGAGATATGGAATATATCTTTGATGAAAGAAATGAGTCACAAGATAGTAAGGATATCGATCCTATGATCTATATAAAAGCAATATGAGGTATTGATTGTAAAGTTGAAAGACACTAAAATCTTATATAAACTCTATCTATTTTAATCAAGTTTAGAACTTGATAGATCCACCTAATGGTATAGTATTCTTAAGGTATAAATAGATCACTAAAGAATATGTTAGAGTGGATTAATAGGTAGAGATCTTCATGACAAGAATAGATGAAAAGGATATTATCTAAGTCATGTAGTTGACTATGATGAGACCATTTTACTTATGACATAGTTTAATCCATTGATTTTGATTGTTACCTACTATGACTATAAGATATGTTAATTACATGTTAAGATAGTGTTCCTTTATGTTATTTTGAGAAACAAATGTATATGATACAACCTCAAGAAATCAAGTCCCAATAACATCCAAATAGTGTGTATAAGGTCTATTTATTGATTGAAATAAAACTTCCCATAGATGGTATAAAAAGTTCGATGAGATTAAATCTTATGACTTCGTTAAGAATGAAAAAGTGCCTAGTGTGTTCGAAAAGATAAGTGAGAGTGCTATTACTTTCTTGACATTTTATGTGGATGATGTACTACTCATTAAGAATGAAGTAGGCATGTTACCATCAACGAGCCTAACTATCAAATTAATTCTCCAAACATAATATAGTTTTTAAAATCTATAGAGATATATCTAAAAGGTTGCTTGGCTCTACCCAGTTAGTGTACATAGTTACCCTAGTCAAGGGATTTGACATGGTAAACTCCAAAATAGATTTTTTACCTATGTAATGTGAAGTTGATCCTTTTAAAGATATGTCTTTATAGACTTTTGAGAGATAAAGAGAGCACATGAGTAGAGCTCTTATACTTTTGTCAAAGGGTTTATCATGTATGCGATGATATGTATATGATGTGATTAATACCCTAAATGTTATGAGCATTCATCGGGCAAATCTATGTGAGAGTCACTAGATAGTTTGGAGAAGCACTGATAATGTATCTCTATACAATAGAGGATAAGACTTGAAGCCTTGAAGTTTTATAAACATAAGCTTCTAGTCAGATAAGTTTGATAACAAGTCAAAATAATAATGGTGCAGTGAGCTAGAAGTGTTCTATGCAATAGAACACTACAAATTCTACAATTAATGTAAAGAAGATTACATAATAGTTGCACATTGCTTGAAAACAAATTTAGATGAATATGTTCATCTAAAGTATGGGATTGTTGATATTTTCTTTGAAAGTGAGTTGACATCTCATCAAAAGTTAAAATCTTCTATGGCAATTTTATAGAATCAGAGAGATTGCAGCTCAAAGAGATATAATTAAAAATAGAGTATTTTTCACTAATAACGTTGGAGATATACTAACTAAAATAGTTAGTCAAACAGTGTTTACTAATAGAGATTAACTAGATGGGGGATTGACTTTAGTGCAAGTGGAAGATTGATAGCAACGTATGCCTTATAAGACAATCACATACAATATAACTTGACATTTATGTAAATATCTCATTCAATTAATTAAGCAAATCTTCATTACTAGCTCTTATTAGGTGCATACATTGTAATGAAGTCTTTGATCACATACAATGATAATTGAATCATAATGAGATCATAATACTGAGATTGATCATTTAAAGATGCGTGATCCAAATGCTCTTAGTCATATGATTCTTGCGATGGGACATCAAGAATTTGGATAGACTAGTGTGTGATATCTTTTTATATGATGAGGATGACTTATCATATTGGTCATTAATGTGGAGACAACGTAATACATATATAGGTGTTCATTAGTCGAATGGGTTCACTAAATCGATTGAATTAAAAACTCTAAATGATATCTTATCGAATTGTCAATTAGGGTTTTCTATCATCATGGTTGCATAGTTGGATCTTTGACTTGAGTCACTAAAAATGCCTTGTTGGGTTGAATTTGTACTTTGACCATTGATTTATAGATCATCGTTTAGATGGTCCAGTATAGTGATGGATTGAATACAAAGAAAACTTAATAGAGGCAATTGAGTAGACAACAAGAGATTGTCCACTCTTGGTAAGTGAGAGTGAATGTCCTATGAGATTGTACTCTAAATCCCTGGCTATGGTAGAAAGGATAATTGAAAAATGAGTATCCTAATTGAACCAATTCCGAGTACAAGATCATATAGAGTTGGTATACTAAGGAGTTGAATGGACAAGGGTTTATATCCATATGGTAACTAATGATAGAAAGGCTTAATGAAGATAAGATTATCCCCATAACCATTTATAATCATAGGATGTGGCTTGTACATATTATGATCTGTAGGCCAATTACTATTATCTGATAATGGATTTAATTTAATTAAATAGAATTGTTTTATTTTAATTAGGTCTCAACCAAATAGGATACTAAGCCAAGTGGGTAACACATATAAGGACTTATCTATAAGTACAATGGCAATGATGTGATTTATGAATATTTTGTGTTTTTATGAAAAAATTCAAATTCTCTATAAATTCTAATGGTTTTAGTCAAACCCTATCAAGTCAAGAAAGAAAACCACGTCCTCTACCTCCTCCATACCTTATTCTCTTTCTATAAGGTGTCCATAGGTGATGGAGCTCCATTTGGGAAGAGTTTTCGAGCTTGGTGCAAAAGGAGAACTTGCTATATATGGATAAAGCACATATGAATACTACTTAAGAACATGTATTTAAATGGTTTGAAGTGCTTAATAAGTTCTTCTTCTTTCTCTCCAATGGATTAGATGAATTCTTATTAGGTATATTCCAACTCGTAAAGATTGGTTTTCGATTTTTATTGTTCGATTACGATTAAGACAAGATCAACATGAACTTATAGGAATCGTAAACCTGCTTTGCACCAAAATTTATAAGACGATTTCTTATAGAATTTGATTTTGGGATAGGTTAAATTAAAAATTCCCAAATAAAACCAACTTGGAGAAACAAAATAACCTCAACTCCAAACAACTATCAACCAAACAACATAACTATTAACTTGATCCAAACAACCACAACTTGTCCAAAAACAAGCACAATTGAGTCCATCAAACAACGTAATAAGCCCCAACCAAAGAGACTCAAGCAAACCACATAGATATTAAGTTCTGCTTAAAATAAAGTCCAGTAACTTAAATAAACTCATAACATCTTAAAGATAAAGATAATAACACTTCATTAAACTCTCCATTTTGGATCACCAAGTGGAGTAGGATTCTCTTCAAATTCTTACTTGGGCAATGGTTCCTCAAAATCTATTAAGCATATTTAATAAAGGAATAGGGTGAGTTACAAGGACTCAGTAAGACATACAACCCTTCTCTACCCTACAATACCCAAATTCCTAAGTGATAATAGATATACCAAGCCAAAATCAGTTTATAACAATGTAAGTAATGTTGATTCTCAATGCTTAATTAAACAAATGAGATGATCTTCCACTCTATCAATTAATTATATGATAGCATAAGACTCATGCAATTGGCTACCAAACCTAAATAGACACAATAGACAACTAAAATAGCATGATAGCTAAGTATATTTCCATCTAACCATGGCATGGGCATCATTAACATACCACTAAATGCATCTACCATATGGATCTTAACATGAAATGATGAACCGCATCTACCACATCACTAATTTCACATTTCCCAATGCAAAATAATATTGTTTAAGTAAAATAGATGCTCCATCTGGACTTTGTAGCCATGTCACATAACTTGCACTAGATTTACATACATATATAAGTAGTCAATATGGCTAACTAAATCCTATGGTACACTTAGGCATGTGGTGTACTTAAGATGAACACAGTATACGGAATCAAATGATGCTCTTTATTGTTCTAATCATCAAGAGATGGGTCGGGTGTCGTGACTAGGTCGGTCGGCCCCCGGGACGACCCAATCGACCGGGTCGCGACCTCCTATTTTATTAATGTTTTTTCAAAAAATGTTAAAAAAATCAAGAAAATGCAAAAGACTTTCAAAAAATACAGAAAAATGAGGAAAACATAAATGACATGATTTAAATAAATAATTCATCAACTTTATTCCAATGTGACATGTTCTAAATTTTGTAGGTAGTTTATGTACTCTCCCTATGTCATTTGAGTTGAGTACAAAGTTTGATACATGTATACATAACAATCATATTCGTCAGTCTCTTGGGAAACCATCCTAAGACTTGATCCAAATAAGTCACCATAGTTATTGTAGCCATAGCTCGATTGAATCGAAATGTTTGATGACTCCACGTAATTTATTCTATAATGCTCTTTGCCATATGTAGGGAACCAAGAGCCTTGGGATGAATCATATGCATAGTTGGAGGTATCGTGGTATTCTCCTCTAGCTCTATGGGTACAATGAGCTCCTCCACGTTGCGACCTTATACCATGATCGGTGTCTTGGGTCGCATAGGTGTATTACTCTTCGCCGGTAAAGCGTAGAGACGTTGTAGGAGATATATGAGGATCTGGGATCCCTTGTATTTATGAAGCGATGGCGCCCTCGATTCCAGCTCCATTGTTGCTGCTACTCTTTAACAAAGAATCCTGAGAAGTTTGGTACTGCACTTGAATGTTTGACTTCGGCATGTCTTCTTGATCGTCTTCAACTATATCAGCATTTGTAATATCAAGAGGATCAATCATAATTTGTTTACACTTTCTTTTACTTTGCGTATCTCGACTAGTTCCTTCTTTGGTCCTCTGTCACTTTGCTAGCGAGGGAGAGATCTAGAATTCATCGGCCAAAGGGACATTGTCGACCACTTCAGCCCATTGTCGGTCTTCCGGGTTGAACTCCGGTTCTCCCAACCCCTCTTAGTCATTGACCCAAGCTTCCAAGAAGTTCTTCTGGTAGAAAATTTGAACCAAATCGTTGTCTTCCTCTTCAATTGGTGGCTCCTCGACCTGACATTCCACCGCCTGTTATAGACACGCCAATTTAGCCTTATTTTGAGCTTAAACCCTTATTCCATTGACAACATCTCTTTTAGACCATCAAAATCAAGTTGAACCATCCTTTTGGACAATGCGAGAAGTTCTTGAAAATGCGAGGATGAGTTGCTAATTTCTAATCAAATCTATGTTTGTCAAATGAGAGCCCATTCTAACTTCCATGTTGCTCTTGGTTGCCTTTGCACCAAGGTCGCGCCACTTGGTTGTATGCCAGATTATGCTTTTCTTGGCATTTCCTTTAATTGAAATTTTTTCAAAAGATTCTATGGATGTCTACTGAAGAAGTCTTCAACATGAATAATATTTTCCTCTGAGTTCTCTTTTTAGTGCAACAAATGACATTCAATTTTGATCTCCCATTTGTCTGCAGCACCCTTCATAAATCAGACACACAATTCTGTTTGCACGCACCCTTGATCAAGCCCAATTGCATGCAAGCCCAGCCCATTGGGCACATCTCTGACCAATTCACGACCTTACCTTCCTTTTTCCTCCTCCATATCACTTTTTAAAGTATATGGAAGCTTCATAGTCGAAATTAACATCATCAAATGATGACAATCCAACTTGTTGACTTGTACATCAAAACTTGCTATTTTTAGACCAGATTTGTTTCCTCTTCAAGTGGAGATATATTTTGAACATGGGGAAAATGATCCACAGTTTTAATCCCTCTAAATCAATTAGGTAAGTTTCTTGAAGCATCATGATAAAAATTAGTATTATTAAATGGAGGAAATCCAACCTAAGGTTGGATGTATCAAAACCTACTATTTTCTTACATGTTTCTCATCCCCTATAAAGGGAGACCCATTCGAACAACCTAAGAGGGAATCCCCATCCTCTAGCACTCTTATCCTCATCCTCCAGCCACCCTTGGCTCGTACCAACCTCCCCAAATCATTCTCTCTTCTCCCCGGTGCCCGGAGATCATCCCAAAGTAAAGGAGAAGCCGGTCTATGCTCCGACGTGCTACTTTTATGATCATCGGCTTCTATAGATCTTTATGATCATTTTTCAGCCCGGATTCCTTAATAATAAGTGTGACTCATCAAGCTATATTTCATCTCCAACAAACGGGGATTGATTCTGACCTTGCCTCAGCTCATGACGGCTTCTACATCGGTGCTGCACAGACAGATCCGAAGTCTCCTCTTTTTGGTCATCATCTTCTTAGTCAATTTCACTAAACTTACTTGCAGATTAAGCCTATACATCCTTCATAGAAATTGTTCCTAGGTGAGTCTTCTTTTATTTTCAACAAGAATAATTCAATTCCAATATCTGTGGTGCCCGTGGTACATCCTACATCGACATTGCACCAATGGTTTCCGAACCTCACTTCCAACAATAGAATATTCAACTAAATTCATATCACCTTTGAAAGGATTCAAGAAAATTTGTCTTAACCTCAAACCACCCTCGGTGAGTTCTCTTTATTTTGAAACAAACAACACTTGACTCTGACAGTGGTGTTGTACGCTACGGTCTCTCGCATCGAGCCGTGTAATTTACATTGAATCTGTCCAACTCGGTTGCCACTTTGCCCGGGTTGTGTTGCCTTTAATCATTCATATTCTCTTTTCTAACTCCTCATTCATATCATTTATTTTATAATTTATACATCACTTTTATTTAGTTTTTTCATCATTTCATACATCAAAAAAACAAAAAAAAGGTTAGGGCTAACCTCGAATCCGATAAGTTTGTTTCCATTTGCCATTTTTATGTTATTGTTTTTTATAGTTGCTACACTTCACTCAGTTTTAATCCTTCTTTCACTTATTTTCTTGTCCTATTTGTTTACTAGTTGCACAGGTTTATCACGCTAGCATCGGTTGGAGACTCTTCTTCATCGGCCGGCCGAAGAAGAAGAAGGTTGAACCCACACACACTCTCTCATGTGCTAAGGTACGAACGGTCAAATCTTTATCTTATTTCATTTAAATCGGAACCCTCAGTTCCTAATGACCACCTACTTTCATTCTTTATGCATTAAACTCTTTCATTCCATCCTCACTTTCCTCCCACATGACCTGAACTGTCTCTCCGGTGCTCGAGCGACACTGTGAGATTAAAGTTCAGGGATCAATGTGAGTGTGGGACTGAGTTGTGAGAGTTTCCCATGTTTTTCATCCATCTTTCTCATCCCCTTTCTTGAGGTGCCGATCCGGAACCCGTTTTCGGAGTCGACACCTGTGATATCCAGCTCTTTTGTTCTATTTGGTTATGTTTTATTCTCTCCAAGTTCTTCAACTTTAACTTCATGTTGCTGTGACAATGCACGAGGTCTTTGAGTCTCTTTTATGTCAATCTATTCATTTGCTTCGTGTGAATCAAGCTGAATGTGTAAGGAATCGTCCATAAAAAATTGGTGCAGCGAAAGAGATGATTCCTATGGGTTTCTTTATAATTCGTCTCAATCGGAACTGAACGAGAAAAATAAAAAATCAGTCAATACGAATTCGAATATACCTGATTGGGATTCATCTAATCCCATAGAAAGGAAGGAGATGAGCTTCTCAAGCACTTCAAACCATTCAAGTGTGCGGCCTCCAGCTGTATCCACACGAACTTCATCCACAGTAGGTTCTCCCTTCGCGTTGGCCTCGAGAACACTTTTCGAACGGAGCTCCATCACCCATGGATGCCTTCTAGAGAGAGAATAAGGTAGGGAGGAGGTGGAAGATGTGGTTTTTACCCTTGGCTTGATAGGGCTTGGCTTAAACTATTAGTATTTATAGAGAATTTTGAAATTTATCATAAAATCCTAAAATCTCTATAAATTACGCCATGCCCCTGTACTTATCGATAAGTCCTTATTTGTGTGACCCACTAGTCTCAATAGCCTACTTGGTTGAGGTCTTAATAAAGTAGAACAATTCTATTTAATTTAACTAAATCCGTTATCCGATAACAGATTAATCGGCCTACTGATCATAAAGGGTACAAGTCACATCCCATAATCCCAAATGGCTATAGGGATAATCTTATCTCCATTAAGCCTTTCTATCATTAATTACAGCATGGGTATAAACCCTCAACCATTCAATGTCGCAGTCAGAAAGGAGTACGGCATCGACTGTCAACTCTTTAGTATACTGACTCTATTGGATCCTGTACTCGAAATAAGATCACTTGAAAAAATCAATTTTCAATTATCATTTCTACTCTAGCTAGGGATTTAGAGTACTATCACATAGGATATTTACTCTCACTCATCGAGAATGGTTGATCTCTTGTTATCTGTTCAATTACCTCCATTAAGTTTTCCTTGTATCCGATCCATTGCTATATTGGACCATCTATACGGTGATCTACAAATCAATAGTCAAAGTATAAATTCCACCCAACAAGGCATCTTTGACGACTCAGGTCAAAGGTCCAACTATGCAACCAAGATGATAGAAAATACTGATTGACAGTTCAATAAGATACGATTTTGGATTTCTAATTCGGTCAGTTCAGCGAACTCATTCAACTAATGAGCACATGTATGTGTATCTCAGTGTTTCCACACTAATGACCAATGAGATTGGTCATCTTCATCACATGAGAAGACATTACATATACCAGTATATCCATATCCTTGATATCTTGTCTCAAAGATCATATGACTAGGAACATTTAGATCACATATACCTTTAGATAATCAATCTCATTATCATGATCTCATCATGATTTAATCATCATTACATGTGATCAAGCACTTCATTACAATGTACACATCTAATAAGAGCTAGTAATGAAGATTTGTCTAATTATTTGAATGAGATATTTCTAGAAATGTTGAATCATATCATATATAATTGGCTTGTAGGATATACATTTCTATCAGAAAGTGAACCAATTTCTCTCATAGCCTGAAGCCGAAGTGATTTGGCTTAGGACCTTGATGGCTACCTTTGCCAAGTCCTCGTACCCTAGTACTTTACCATGGTCTATCCACCAATCAACTTTATAAATTGAATGTGTTATATTATTATATCGTATATTTTAATTAACTAAGAAACTGATGAAAAATAATCCTACATACCTGGACTTAGTAGCATTATAGCTCGTTCCACTCTGCTCATTCCAAAGTGAAAAACGTGCATTCGGTAATTGTACATCTTGTTGTAGGCGATAATAACCCAGTCGTCGTCACCGAGCATCCATCTGATGATGCTCTTCACATCATCTAATAGCTCGTTCGTTGCCTTAAAATGTCGACTGTAGCAATACCTTGGGTTGAAAAGTAACCTACGAACCAAATAATATTAGTAAGCAACTTATATATATGTGAAATGTAAAAAAAAGGTTAGTAAATGACTAACGAAATATACCTGCTACATGTATGGGTTGATGTAATATACATTCCCAATGACAATCTACGATGTCTCGTCACTTGGCAAAGATGGACAGTGTTTTCGAGATTTCTTCCTTCGCTCTCTCAATCGCATCATATAAATACCCCATGTCTGCTTTCCTATCTCCGTCAACTATCCTGAGTACCTTAACTATGAGTTAGACGATGTTTAACGTCTTCTTCATAACCTTCCAAAAATCCCCACTCTTTATTGTCTCCTCTACTTTTCTCCCATTTCTCTTATCTGATGGGTTACATCTAGCCATCCAACTATCCCAACCCGGTGAAATTACCATCTGAGTTAGAGCTCTCATTTGACTCAGCAAACTTTCTAGCAAAATGTAGTGGGAGGTGAACCGAGTTGCACCGGGCTGTAGCAACTCTTGGCCCATGGTATGTTTCCTCATAAGTGCAATGACAAAGTTATGGTTGTAAATAAAAGAAGAAATAAACTAGGATAACTTAACTACCCTTTCTATTTGAGGATCCTTGCATATATCCTCCAACATTAAGTCTAAGGAGTGGGTGGAACAAGGTGTCTAATACAACTTTGGTGTTTTGACCATAAGCATCTATTCGGCCGATTTGTATGCGACCACATTGTATGAGACTACTTGAGCTATTCAGTTATCATCTATTTCTTCTATTACTCGATCTATCAATTGGTAAAAAAATACTCTGCATTTTTTACTTGTCCTGATGCGTAGATCGACTTCCAAAAGACCGTGCCAGCTTCACTATATACTAGAAAATTGATCATCGTCTTCCTAATTATACTTGTTAAGTATAAGATATTAACTAAGTTATACTAAAAAGAATATTTAATAGAGATGACTATAAATAAATTTACTTACCGGTCAATCTGTTGGTCATTAATGTGCAACCACTTTCCTCCCAAATTCGTTTAAATGAAGCCACATACTTCTTTATATCTTGCACCTCCATAGGAAGATATACATTGTATATCTTCTTTGGGTTTGGCCCAGGCATTCCTCTCTCGACATCTGCAATCATGTCGATCATGTTCTCGTATTATGGTCCTTTCATAATATTTGCCAGTATGCTGTGGTGAAAGAACCACCTTGACATTGCTCGGCCAATCTTTTCCTTACAGAATTTAAGGTTCTTCATTGCCATTGCGATTGTGATTTGACGTTGTCGTAATCTAGTGATAACGGGATCCACGGGACCTACTGGCGGGTCATCATCTTGGGTGAGATCATGAATCTCATATTTTGGTTGGTTATTGGATCCTCTTCCACTTCTTCGACCGCTCCCACTTCCCGACCCTTAACCTATCATTCGGCTGGTGCATCTATATAACTCTTTGTCGGCGATGGATCTTCAACTTGCTTTCATTCTCGTAATAGGTCATCTATTTAAGAAATATTTAAGTACTTAATGATCAAAAAATAGAAGAATGAAATACTTTTATGAGTAACACAAACATACTGTCGTTGTAATTTTCGTCTCGGAGAATATCTGATCTCTCTTGTCCGGTCCCTAAATGTGTACGGAATATCTTGCCGGTTGTGACAATTCTTCCCAAACGGTTTTATTATGTCGTTTGCTAGTTCTCTTTGCTTGCTCTATCGCTTGTAGCTGCCTATGAAATTGAGCTCTTACCTTTCGTGGAGTCCGTGTTCGATGAAGAATATTTCCCTTTATTCCTACAAGATGAAATTTTAAATGGTAAATACCACTGAATATAACTTTGTCACAATATTTACATTGCATTTTTCTCTCTGCCATGGAGATCAAGTTGCAATGTAACCAAGCTGGATCACTCTGGGTCACACCGATAGTTTAGGTTGTTTGGCTTGGAGAAGACATTTTTAAGTAACAAAATGAGTATTTAATTAATGCTAATTAAGTAACTAATAAAGTAACTAATAAAGTAATTAAGTAAGTAATGAACTATTGAGTAAATTACTTAAATATCTAATTAACTTGACTAATTAACTATTAACGTGTTAAAACTAACATAATAATGAAATAACTAACTTGATTACTAATTAAGTAATCAACAACTTAATTAAGCAAGTGATGAACTAGTTAATAAACTAGTTGAATATCTAATTAAATAAGTACTAACTAACTATTAACTAATGTGCTAAGTAACTTAAACAAATAAAATAATCAAATATTTGATGAACAAATGGAATAATTAAAGAAGAAAGAGAGCAAAATTTGAGAGCAAAAACTTGAGATCAAAGAGTGTTTAGGTGAGCAAGAGTGAGGAGGAAGAAAGCCCCTTGGGGGCCTTAGGATGGGGGTGGGGCTTAAAACCCCCCCTTTGCTCGCAACGGTCACATGCAACAGTCATACAATCGTTGTAGGCGGGGTTGTGCGACCTGATCATGACTCCGCAACCCAGTCGAGACCCGACCAACAGGTTGGGCCGATCAGGTTGCGATTGGGCCGGTCGTGACCAAAATTGACTCGGTCGAGCCTAGGTCCTGACCCGATTTTCTACGGTTCTAATCATCGCTGCCCATGGACACTAACCATAGTCTCGTAAAGTACAATTTAATCACAGAATGTAACTTGCTGCATCAACCATATTTCATAAAATGAAAACATATCTCATTCAGACACACCCCAATTTGTCAAGTCCAAGATGCCAATGCATACCGGATATGCGACTTAAACAATTAACCACATAGAGCATACTCAATTAAAATACTATACATCATATACATGTGTTCGACACCACATATGACTATATTCTAACAACAATATACATGATGATGCAATTACCCCACAATCCAATTATCTGCATTGAACTAACATGTAAACATACAATATATTAACACATATTGAGTCCACTTTACATATATTAAGCCATTCTAATTTATAACATAATTTACTTTTAACAAACCTAGACTATTTACAAGATCTTAAGCAAACATAGCCACTCTCATTAACTATGCTTAAGCAAACCATGTTTCAAGGTTAACAACCTACTACAACTAATGGGGTGTTTGGTTGCATGATAATGAAGGTTTTTGTTTTAATTTTTAAAAATTGTAAGAAAACTTGTTAAAAGAGGTGTTTGGTAACCATGATAATTTTATGTATTAAAAATGATTTTCTTCTTAAACAAAAAAAGAAAGTCTCACCTCTTTCTTTTTTCTTGTGGTCCCCCACTTTGTTTGGTCATGTGCGGTAGTTACTCTTTTTTGTAATCACATCCCTCCAAACATGATAATTTTATGTCATGAGGTGGTTCACTTTTTATTTTAATACAATTTTTTATCATGAAAGTGTACAAAAAATTATCATGCAACCAAACACCCCATAGGGATGTGATTACAAAAAAGAATAACTACCGCACATGAGCAAACAAAGTGGGGGACCACAAGAAAAAAGGAGGAGGTGAGACTCTCTCTTTTTTGTTTAAGAAGAAAATCACTTTCAAAACATAAAATTGTCATGGTTTCCAAACACCTCTTTTAACAAGTTTTCTTACAATTTTTAAAAATTAAAACAAAAACTTTAATTATCATGCAACCAAACACCCCATAAGGGTTCGTTTCTTTGCATGGAAAACATGCCGCATGGAGCAAGTTGTCCTGAAATGTCCTTAAACCCCTACTTGATTACCGGTAAAAAAGATTCATGTAAAACAAATCCGATAGGATCTTGATTTTGGCATCCGCTGCAACATCGCGGATGCCATTTTCTGGGGCCAAGGTAAGACTTCTTATAAAAATATATATATAAAGACTTATTTTATTATAAAACTATTTAAAAATAAATATTTTTAATTAAAAATGTATATCAATAAATGAGAATTTTATTTTATCAAATAAAAAAGTAATTGTATACTTGTATATAAGAACATACGTATTTTAACTTATCAGGGACATAAAAAAATTTTAAAAATTAAAATTTATATAACTTGAATAATAAATTACATTTTGTTTTGTAGAACTATATACTACGTAACCTCACTTTGTATGTTTTACTTTACATTTCTGTGGTGAATAAAAACAATTATTTTTAGAAAATAAAAAATTACATATTTTAATTTTTATCATTTATTAAAACTTATTTAAAAATAAATTAAAAGTATTTTTAAAAAATATTTTATAAATTGATAAATAATAAATTATGTTTTTAAAGGAAAACAAATTACTTGCAACCAAACGATGAAGAAATATTTTTCATCAAACAAATCAGAGTGAAAACTAAACATAGATACTTAAAACATTGGTTTCATTATTTAATTGATACATATTCAAAATCACACTAGAACATGCCTAGCTTATTTAATTAAGTTAAATAATTCTTGATAAATTTAACTAAGCAAGTTTATGCAAAAACTGCATAGTCTTGTGAAATATGATTAAAAATAAATATACGTGTTCCATTATATATTTATCGAGTTCTAAACTGTGATTTTTAAATAAGTTTATTTTACTTTAAAATACATTTAATTATCGCTTTAAATTATTCTAATCGTAAAACATAACTCTTGACCGTTGTGACCCCCACAAACGTGAAAATCAAATAAATATTTATTTTACTTCCTGAGTCATATACCAAACATATGTAATTTTAAGTTTTTTTAGTTAAATCTGATTAAAACTTTTTAAACATGATTGTTTTGATTTTAATTCCCAATTTGTCCAGTTGGATGTTTTTGAGTTGAACGGCTCTTTAGTTTCTTAGGTTGACCCAAGCAATTAGACTTGTCAATGGATTTGCATTACCCGATACCTGAACCATATCCGAGAAGTTAATAGGATTTTGATTCACCTGCTAACCTGAAATTACAATATTTTTCGGGTTAAAGAAAAACCCGATATGTAGATAGGCAGATTCGACCTTGCCTCTGGATCAGGGCTTCACCCGATAGCAACAACTGTCCACATAACTAGATAGGCGAAGCCTGAAGGAGTTCGAGCAGCTGCATGCCCGGCTCGTGAAGCTCGACGACGGCCACGCCCGCGACCTCATCGCATCCTGCGCGCTCTCTGATTGGGGCACCATGCACTATGCCCTCTCCATCTTCCGCCGGATCGACGACGACGACGACCCGGTGCCCTTCGAGATCAACGTTCTAATGCGAGGGTTCCTGAGGAGGGTTGACGCGCAGGCGGCCGTTCTCCTCTACGGGGAGATGTTGGAGGGTGGCTTCGTGCCGGACAATTTCACCCTCACTGTTGTAACACGTGCGGAATAAGCCGTACGACTCCGACGAACCGAGTCGTATCCCGAATATTGACCTGTGAATGGAGATAGAAGAAGGAACAAGAACGCACCAAGAAGACACTGATTTAACGTGGTTCGGCAAGGCGATATGCCTTCCTACATCCACGGGCGACGACGATCAGAAACTTCACTAAACCAAGGAGATTATTACGAGACGCACTCCCCAAGAGGAACAAATCCTCTACCCCAAAGCTCTCAAATATAAGGATAATCTCTCCTCAACATACCCCCCACGTCTGGATCTCTTGAAGCTCACGGCAGTGACAAGAACAGAGAGAACGTTGCTCTATTTATAGGAGTACATGGAAGGCTTTGCATGTACGTATGTCACCCGCGTCTCCTCACCCATGCACAACTCTCCATTGCCAAGCATATCTGAGAGGTAGTTGATCCACGCGGCCTTCACGCGCGGATAGAGTCCTGCGCACACATTTGCATGGCGCGAATGTTGCGTGGTCTTCCACGTTGCCGACGCATGCGAGCTTCCCGCGCGGATGATGTTCCACGCGTGCACGTCTTCGCCAAATGGGTGAAGATGAGACGTCCGTAACAAATTCTCTTCTCGGCTCGTCTTCACAAGCCGTCACGTTCAATGTCAAGTTTCACACGATCGTCGTATCCGCCAATGTCCCATCGGGCACACCTCACATCCTGTACAAGTCAATCAAGTCCAGAGAGTACCTGAACTTCTCCATCTTGACTTTTTCCCTCACGTGGCTCTGCTGCATCTGCCACAACCGAGTAGGATCGTGATCCGAGCTTCCAACAACATCAACACTGCCGACTACAGTGCTGCCCTGCAGGTGATAAAGTCCTCTTGCTAGCTTTCCTTTCATTACAACAAAAGCACCTTGAGACACTTCAAGCACCTTGTTCTTAACTGAAAAACAGTATCCATGTGCATCCAAAAGACTAAGAGAGATTAGGCTCCTTTGCAAGTTAGGAATATGGCGTACCTCCAGGGTTCTGATGATATCATCATACATCTTGATTCTAATTGTACCGACTCCTGCAACTGCAATAGTTCGATTGTCTCCCAAGATGACGGTACCACTACTTACAGCCGTGTAAGAAGAAAACCAATCTCTATGGGGACACATATGGAAAGTATAAGCAGAATCAAGAATCCAATCATCCCCTGACGTACCTGCCGTGACCATCAGAACAGTCTCCTCTTCCGAAGTCTCCTCTTGAACCATGTTTGTTGTAGAAGACTCCTTCTGCACCTTGCCTTTTCCCTTCCACTTTGGACAATCTCTTTTAATATGCCCTCTTTGGTTGCAATTGTAGCATTTGACTTTGGATTTAGATCTATCGTTCTTTTCTCTTTTCTCGGTTCTCCCTCGTATTATCAAGCCGTCTGCTTGATTTCCACCTTGAGTTTCCAGCACACGCCTCTTCAACTCTTTCGAGTTTAAAGACGACTTGACATCTTCTACAGACAGACTACTTCTACTGTACATCAAGGTGTCAACAAAACCCTCAAACAAAATTGGTAAAGAACCTAAGAGAATAATGGTCTGATCTTCATCCTCGACTTGAACACCAATATGTTTCAGATCCATAACGATTTTATTGAACTCATTTAGATGTTCAATAATGGGCGTACCTTCCTTCATCTAGAATGTAAACAATCTCTGCTTCAGATACAGTCGATTAGTTGGAGATTTCGTCATGTACCTTGTTTCCAACTTGAGCCACAGCTTTTATGGGGTATCCTCGTCAGCAACCTCTCGCAATACGTCATTAGACAAATTGAGACGAATAGCCGCCAGGGCCTGCTCGAGATATTCCTCCTTGTCAGAATTTTGCCAATCGTCTGGTAACGCATCAATACCTTTTAACGTCTTGCTCAGACCTTGTTGAACCAACAAGGACTGCATCTTCAATCACCATATGTTGAAGTCCTTCATCTTCCCATTGAACACCACAACATCGAACTTCATCGCCGTTGTCGACTTGACAGCCATCTCGCAGTACGAGCAGCAACCGAGCTCTAATACCAATTTGTTGTAACACGTGTGGAATAAGTTGTACGACTCCGATGAATCGAGTCATATCCCAAATATTGACCTGCGAATAATGGAGATAGAAGAAGGAACAAGAACACACCAAGAACACACCAAGGTGATATGCCTTCCTACATCCACGGGCGACGACGATCAGAAACTTCACTAAACCAAGGAGAATATTACAAGGAGACGCACTCCCCAAGAGGAACACTCAACTTCCTCCTCAAGGCAAGCGCTCAGCTCCCTGCAGCCGCAGCCGAGGGGGCGCAGTTCCACGCCCAGGTCCACAAGCACGGGTTCCAGTGCGATGTGTTCGTCCAGAATAGCCTGATCAGCATGTACGGGAAGCGCGGCGAGATCGGCGGGTCGCGTGCGGTGTTCGAGCAGGTGCCGACGGCGGAGCATTGCCTCCTGGAGTGCCCTCCTCTCTGCCCACACTTAGCGGGGCCTGTGGGAGGGTGTGCCTAAGCTTGTACGGGCGCATGAAGGCCGAGGGACTGCGGCCCGACGAGAGCACGCTAGTCAGCATCCTCTTTGCCTGCGCCCACCTGGGTCCCGGTGCCGTTGAGATCGGGCGATGTGTCCACTGCTGCGTTCTGAGGACCGCCGGCGGGCCGAACGTCATCGTGCAGACGGCCCTCATCGACATGTATGTCAAGAGCGGTTGCTTGGAGAAAGGTCTCTGCCTCTTTGAGGCTATGGAGGAGAAGAGCTTGTTGACCTACGGCGTGGTTATCTCGGGCCTGGTGATGCACGGCGACGGCGAGAAGACCCTATGGGTGTTCTCAGACATGCTCCGGGAGGGGCTGCGTCCCGACGGCGCCGTATACGTCGGCGTCCTGAGCGGGTGCAGCCGTACCGGGCTCCTGGCGGAGGGCCTCTGGTGCTTCGACAAGATGAGGTTCGAGCATGCCCATGGAGCCCAACGCCACCATTTGGCGGTGCCTGCTCGGTGCCTGCCGGGTTCACCGGAACCTCGAGCTGGGGGAGTTGGCCGGTAGGAAGCTGCTGGAGTTGGACCCCAGTAATGCCGGCGACTACCTACTGCTGTCGAACATGTACGCGCGGCCCGGGAGGTGGGAGGACTCTGCGGGAATCCGGACGGCGATGGTGAACAGGGGATTCGACCCTGCCAGCTCGGGGAAGGTCCACTATCTTGCAGAGATCCTCGGTCGAGGTTGACGGTGGCAGGGGGAGGGACTAGCCTCGGGCTCCATCGCCACGGCCATCCGCTGTGCAACTCTACCCAGCCTATGTGCGATGGATTGGAAGAGACAGATAGATGTTACGGCCTACGGGGGACCCGAATCCGTAAGAGTATCGCTTATTCAGGTCAAGTTTCGGATTTCATAAGTTTGTGTAAATATATTTGGATTCGGGTTTAAGTTTCACTTCATAGAATCGGATTCGGACTTTCTTAAGTCCGACCCATTTACAGGTCTACAAGCAATAAACAGCTTTGACGAGGTAGCAATAATGTCCATGAGTTGATTTGCTCTAATTTCTTGAAATTTTTTCGCAAACCAGATCAAATCAAAATATCTCTCAAACCCAATTGGTTTGGTTTGATGTGGTTCAAATCATATTTTATATATCATGGTGCAGGTGTACTTATGTATATGTCAGTGTATAATTCCAACTGTTTTATTTTATTTATAGTCTGTTAAATTTTAGTATACACATTTAGTATCAAATTAAAAATTTATGTTAAATACTCTTGAAGCATATTTATTTTTATTAAAAAAGATATATAAGTATAGTTACTATGTTTAAACTAAATTAAATATTTAATCTAATTGAGATTATTTAATTTAGTTAGAACACTGTTAGAAATCATATCAAACCGATTAATGATTCAAATGAATCAGTTCAGTTTACTTTTCGGGATAGAATCCAACAAGGACCAGCCTACTCCCGAGCGATGCTCGAATGATTCGAGTCGATTCCTAAGTAGGTTCTGCCCTTGTAATGTTTTAGTGACATCTGACAAAAAAAAGAGTGCATAAATATATCAAATGCAAGGTTTGTGTTTAATTTCTTGAGTCATACCAGGCAGGTAACTTTTAATTCTTGTTTCTTTTTACAGTATGTTGTTGTTATTTTCTTGTCAAATAATCCATTTGCAAAATATCTTCACCAAATTACATGTTATTTTTTTATTTTTACTCTTTATTTGCTTTGCATGTAATCAGATCTCGTCATCATCTGACTCTATTAAGCTTCTTTTTATTAGCCGGTGTTACTGTGCTGAACTAATAACACGAGTTCATTTTCTTTTTGAGTTCAATTTATCAACCTCGTAGGATGCCACCGGTACAGTTTAGATGAGCCGCCTGCAGTCGTAACATAATTCACATGGTCAAATAAAAAAAATTGTGGACATGGTAGGTAATATCATAACAAGAGGCCAAAAACTTAATATACCCGATGTCACAGGGTGCGGCTTGCAACGTGTTTGCGCGCTCTGCCGCTCTCCCGCGGCTCCTGGCCTGGCCTGGCCTTCGCTCCTACATTCAAGGATAAGATGCATGCTTGCTGGTGTAGCGCCATTCTAAGTGACCGTGATCTGCCGTCGACCGGCCATGTCCGTCGGCTTGTCTTCTACCTCCCTCGTCTGTCCGATTAAAGTTCAGAACATAGCGGCTTTTCAATTTCCCGTGAGCAGATTTATTCGCCAGGGAGCACAAGCCATCACTTGCTCGGCAGCGAGCGGAAGGGAGAGCTCGGGGAAGTCCGGTGGCAGTGGTGGCAAGAGCAAGGTTCCCGGCGACGGTCCGAGGAGGAGGAGGAACGACGGATATGGGACCTCGAGAAGGTCGATCGTCAAGAAGACCTTCTCGCAGGAGCAGGTAGTGTTCACGTCTCCCCCCGCCGAGAATCCGGTGGTGGGCATCATTGGCGGGGGCATATCCGGGATCGCGTGCGCCGTGACGCTCGAAAAGAGGGGGATACGCTCCACGGTTTTTGACACGGTGAACGTTTCTTCCCAGTTTTTAAGTAGCCTCTCCCACTTTTTTATATTTTAAATTGATGTATGTTGGTTTATTATTAAAGCGATTCTGAGGTTTTCGATTCTAGTCGCAGAGTACTGAGCGCAAACCCCAAAAAACAATGGGGACAGTTCTTAATGTGAACAAAATTTTGAGTACAAAGGAAGGTACATCAAAAGAGAAGGAGAAAGGAGAGAAATAGAGAAAGCAGATCCATCTAGCAAATGAGTTTCCTCATCACCAGAAAAGGAATTCTCTTCTGCCACTCGTAAAACAACAGCAGCAACATTTAAGTTAGGTAAAAAGCTCCCTTTCCAATGAGGAAGAAAAATATAGCAGTACCTTTGATCTGCACCAGCTAGGGCTGTAAACGGAGCGGATACGGAGCGGATATGCCATTTCCGAATCCGCTCCGGTAGCCAATTCGGATATTGGATATCCGCTCCGGTTAGAATTCGAATACGGAGCGGATCTTCACAATCGGATATCTCTCGGATACGGAGCGGATACGGATAATATCCGCTTCGCTCCAGAACCTGCACAACTTATAAAAATGTGAAAAAAATCTCAAAAAACCTGTAAATTCACAACAAAACAAGGGCAACCTGTTATGTACAAAAGGGGCACAGCCACCTTATCTCAACCAATTATTCGTCAAATGCAATTAACCACCAAGAAGAAAAAAATATTCAACCACAAAATTCAACCATAAAGTCTTTATGAAGCATACAATATTCATCCAAAAAATTCAACCACAAATTTCAACCACAAATTTCAACCATAAAGACTTTACAGGACGGAGGGGGAGTTCGGGAGTGAGGAGAGGTATGCTCGGGAGTGAGGGATGATCGCGGGAGTGAGGGAGCCCTACTGCTCGCAGGGGGGGTGATCCGGGAGGGAGGCCGAACGGGGGGAAGGGGGGGGAGGAACGGGCGCCCGCCGCCCGGCAATCCGGGAGGGACCGAGAGGAGGCCGAACAGGGGGAGGGGGGAGATCGGGCGCCCGCCTCGGTCGGCCGAGAGGGAGGCGAACGGGGGGAGATCGGGCGCCGGCGCTGCCTCGGTCGGCCGAGAGGGAGGCCGAACAGGGGGGGAGATTGGGCGCCTGCCGAGTGCCGCCTGGCAATCCGGGAGGAACCGAGGGAGGCCGAACGGGGGGGCCGAGGGACCGAGAGGGACCGAGAGGGAGGCCGAACAGGGAGGTGATCCGGCGCCTGGCAATCCGGGAGGAGGGGGAGTTCAGCCGCCGGCGCTAGGGAGGGAGGCTTGGAGGCTCCGCCGCCGCCGCTGGGAGGCTCCGTCGCCGCCGCCGGGAGGCTCGGGAGGGAGGCAGGGAGGCTCCGCCGCCGCTGCCGCTGGGACTGGGAGCCGCCGCTGGTCCGGAGGGAGGGACGAGGAGGCTCGGCCGCCGCCGCTGGGAGGGTCCGGAGGGAGCGCCGTCTGCCGCAGACGGAGGGAGAGCCGAGAGCGTCGCCGTCTGCCGCAGAGGGAGGGAGAGCCGAGAGCGTCGCCGTCTGCCGCAGAGGGAGGGAGAGCCGAGAGCGTCGCCGTCAGAGGGAGGGACGCTCGCCGCTCGGGAGGCACAGTGAGGATGCGGATTGCGGGGGGGAGTCGGGGGCTGGCCCTGGCCTGCTGGAGACCGGAGAGATTAGGGATTCGGGGCCCGGGGGTGAATGATCCTGGCCGTTGCTTCTTACATCTAATGGTTCATATCGAACCGGATCTTAACCGAAGCGGATCCACTGAATCCGAGTCCGCTCCGTTTATATTTCGGATAATATCCGAATCCGAAATAAATATCCGCCGGAGCAACCCAAACGGATAATATCCGGCTATCCGAATACGAATTCGAACCGAATCCGGATAATATCCGGATCCGTTTACAGCCCTAGCACCAGCCTGGTATTGGATGAGGTTGACAGCTACGGGATGATTTATTTGACTGGAAGTGAAGTACCATTGAAAATTCTTTGATTTCTATTTTTCTAAATGGCCTAGAGAACCTGTTGTCATAACCACCTTCTACAACTTATACTCCATCAGCAGGTGAACTTCATTATTGCTCGAAACATTTCGATCACACTCTTCCATCGTGGTTAAAACTGAAAGATTCTTGCTAAAACCTCCACAAAGATCTGGTGATGCCAAACTTATAATAATATTTTCATGGTACTTATCTTTTTTTCGACAAAAGATGCATTTGTTCTTTTTTTAGCGGTAACCCCTTGTAATCTATCAGCTGTTGGGAGTCTTCCCCATGTAATCTTTCACAGGAACAATTGTGTTTTAAATTGGTAATTTTTTACACCAGAACTTGCTGTCCTGGTTCACTTTGCATTTCCCCTGCTAACTGATTTTGTACCCATTGCCTGTTGTCCTTGCTATGTGGATCTATCTTCATTATCTGCAACATGGTCAACAACTTCAAAAGTCCTCCTCACAGCTCTGATTGTGTTCCAGCAATAGCTGGACACCCTATATTGTGTAAGGTGCAAGTTATTTTGGGTTGGGATTGGATCGGCCACAGAAGGAAACTGATCCAAGGTCTGGATCTATCTTTTAAGAAAATGAAAAATAAAATCTGGACTAATATGTGGTCAAGTGGTGGCTAGGATCCAGTTGAATCATGACTGGGACCACCACCCTGCACCTTCCTTGCCTTAAATCGGCGGGGATGATGCAAGGCACCAGTGACTGCCCAAGGCATCGATCCTACTGGGATCAGTCCCGGATTGGTCCAGAATTGGCCAACACAGGCCAATCCGACTGAATCTGGCTCAATCTCGGCGGAAATATATATCAAGATTGGGGTCTAACCTGGATTAGGTTGGCAACTGTCTATCATGATCTGGATCAGCTGCTCCCAATCCAGATTGACCAATCCTACAAACCATGGTAAGTTGAGAGGCACTAAGGCGAGGGAGGATTGACGCCACCTCAAACACCTTAAGCAAATGTTGTAGTGGTGAATGTGATTTTTTATGCTTTTATTTCTTGTGTGAGGAGCCAGGGCCAGAAGGTGGAGTAGAGAGGGTAGCTAGTTGGAGAGGGTGGGCTTGAAAGAAGGATGGCCAGAGGGGGGAGGGAAGGCTGGAGAAGTTGACTCGCAATGGAGGACTATTGGGCGGAGTAGACAATCCCCTCAAGTTTATGATTATGGATCTGGGAACCAAAGTTCCAGATCCAAACGTAGAGAAACCAGCTACTTTGGTAGTCTAGACCAGCAATTTGTGTGTTCACCTGGCTGGTTTGGTCCAAGTTATGGATCCAAGTTCCTAGAGGCCAATGCCACTCTATATGTACTCCAGACTATAGATAACCAAAACACCTTGTCTTCTCTATCTTCTCTCTACAACCATTTAAATAATGGTTTTATTCTGAATATTTAGTGGGATCAAATCCATCCTATCTTCTTGTTTTGGCCAAACACCCTACTCCAGTTCATGAGATGTCCCTTAGGAGTGTCAATTAAATGGGCTTGAGCTCGCCCGACCCAAGCCCACTTCAGCTTAAATGATGAAAATTTAAGCCCTAGCCTAACAGAAAGCCCAACGGACTTTAAATGGTGTAAAGAAGCTTAAGCGCACATAATCCTTAACCAGCCATCAGCTCGTTCAGCCATAGTGGGTTAGTTAGTTATTTGCACGTATAGATGGCACATATAGATGGCGTTGTCATTCTTGTTCCGCATCAGGTTCCCAAACAGATGAAGAAAATCAATTGCTTTTCTCTCTTTTTACAAAAAAGGAAATCAAAGAGACAGTCAAGCATTTGGGGAGGGACAAATCTCTTGGGTTGGATGGTTTCTTGGTGGAAAATTTCGAGAAATTCTTGTATCCGATAAGCAATGAGGTTTCAGAGGCAGTTCAAGATTTGCAACTTAAGCTGAACAGAATTAAATACCATAATAGTACCTTCCTTGTTTCGATTGTGAAGAAAGACAACAGCTTGAATGTAGTAGGTTTTGTGCCATCAGTTAGCCCAATGCTATCTACAAGGTTTTCTTCAAAATCTTTGCAATACTGCAAAAAGTAATCAACAAAACTGTAGACAGCTCTAAATAGGCTTTTCTCAAGGGCAGACTGATCACTAATTCCTTCATAACTGCTCACGAAGTTATTCACAATATTTAGAAGAAAAATAAAAAAGGAGTGGTATTTAAAGTGGACTTTGAGACAGCTTATGACAGTCAATTGGAAGGCTCTTTTAACTAACTACTTTTAAAACTCAATTTTGGTGGCAAATGGATAGAGTGGGTTAAATGCTTCAACGAAACTGTCTCCTTCTCCATTCTCTTAAACGGAGAAGCTAGGTGATTCTTTAAAGCTTCAGGGGCATTCGTCATGCCGATTCACTATCTTCCTACTTGTTCATTCTCTTATCCCAAGTTTTGCATTCTCCATGGGTGAGGGCGGAAGAGAGGGGCTTGATTGACGGTATTCACATCAACTTGAATGGTCAATCAAATTTTCACATCCAATTTGCTGATAACACTCTTTTGCTTTCTTTTGGCTGACCCGGAGGTGATCTTTAATTTGAGAGGCATTCTCTTCCTTTTCCAAAGTTTTTTGGGACCCAAAGTCAACTTTGGCAGAAGTGAACTTGTGGGGCTTAATTTGAGTGAGGTATAAACTAGAGAATTGGCCAACACTCTGGGCTTCAAGGTGGGCTCTTTTGCCATTTAATTCTTGGACCTTTCTTTATCGGAAAAAAATCAGGAATAAAGACTGTATCCCAGACTCCTAGTTATTAAAAAGTTCTGCTCCAAGCTTCTTGAAATGAAGACTTCTATCAGCTAGCTGTGGATAATCCTTCTATCAGCGGTCTTATCAAATATTCTTATTTACTATATGTCTATTTTCAGGATTTTGAAGATCAAAGAGACTTTTTTTGGAGAGGGTCTGCGGAATCACATAGAGGTGGTCACTCTATGGGGGGGGGGGGAGCAAAGTATGTTCTCCCAGAGCTGAAGGTGGTATAGGCTGTTTATCTCTTGATACCTTCAACGATGCTCTTCTAGCTAAATGGATCTAGGCTCTTGATTATGAAACTTAGAACCAGGGGTCAGAGATGATCAGAATGAAATATACATATGGGAGGAATGTTTGATGTGAGGCAATCAACTCTACTTCATATTGGTCAGGGGTTTGGAGGGACATTTGATAAAGTAGACATTATTTTTGCGGCTCGGACTCAAAATTGGGAATGGGATGAAAACTAGATTGTGAAAAGATAATTGGACCATGTTAGAAGCTATCTTCTCTGATCTATTTGGTTGACTCGACATCATGGCAGCTGCTTGGGGGATAATTGGTCTTAACAATCAAATTCATGGTGGTGTCACCTTACGAGGGATCTTTCAGAGAATGATAACTCAAATATGATGTCTATGTTCAACCTGACCAAGTGTCATGACAGCTACTTGGTCGTTAGCCCATGATAGGGTGGATTCAAGAGTTTGGACTTGGAATCACTCCAGCAGGTTCTCTGTCAATTCCATTACAAAAATAACAGCGGCCAAGGGGGACAAAGTATAGTGGTATAGTCTTTGGTGGTTGAAGGTTCCCTTAAAGATTGATTTTTTTTATGAAAAAATGCTTGGAGGAGACTACCAACGGCTGCAAAGATCAAATGGCTCCATAACCGGATAAATTGTGCAATTTATGCAGAAGAACAGAGGAAGACCATAGTTATTTATTTTTAACCTATGGAGTGATCTATGTCCTTTGACAGGTAATCTTGAGGGCCTTCCATGTGGGAGGGCCGATTCCATCAACTATTGACTCACTCTTAACGTGTTGGGGGACTTGGAGGCTCCTCTTGGTACTAGGGAGATCTTTGGAGAGTGTTTATTTCAGCCTTTCTCTAATCAGGAAGGAAAGGAGTGCCAGAAGATTTCAGGATATGTACTCTTCAATGACTAGTATTTTACACAAAATGAAGATGTTAATCATCCAGTGAATCTCAACTTTGTTGCTATGCCCTGTGCTTGTGGCTCGAACAATTTCTCTTTCCCTTGCCCTCTCTGGCCTCCTTTTTCTAGTGTTTGTGTCTTGGTTAGGTCATTTAGATCTCTTTTATATCTTATTGACCTAGGTGGTGCCCTCATGCTTGTACTAGTACTCTGCAACCCCTGGTTTGCCTTTTAATACAATACTTTGGTATTCGCCCTAAGGTAACAAAAGAGCAATGCCTGCTCTGGAGAGCTGTTAATACATGCTATGGTACTTAAGGAGTAGTTTATCTCTAGTCCTATGGAAACTTGGAGAAGAAGGGTGTTCAGCTGAGAAAATTCTCTTTCTTCCGCACACGCAGAAGGAAGAATATCATCAATATATTGCAAATGGGTAACCAACAAGAATTTTCGAGTTAGAATCGGGATTGGATTGTCCAATTCGGCCAATCCAAAGGAAGAAACAATGATACAAGATTGGCCTTGACCGGCTCTCAGAGAATTAGAAAAAAATAAAAATCAATAAAAACTTACATGTGATGGAAGATTGGCTGATCTGGATCTAATCTGACCTCTGGGATTGGGTCGGAAAACACCAATATTTGTAATAATTGGAGAGTATCAGAGCCAGATTCTTCTAGCAAGGCAACAATGATAAGAAGGGACTCCATTTCATTAAATGGAAGCATGTCTGCATGCCTACTATGGAAGGGGTGGGTGGGAATGTTCTTCTAGAGTCTATAAACAGCGCTCTTCTAACCAAATGGCTATGGAAGCTGAATCTTAAAAGAGATGCACTGTGGGCGAGAATTATGGTATCTAAGTCTAATATAGGTCAGGCTTGTGGATTCATGATTTTAAGGGTACAGGGAGATTTTCTAGCATCTGGCATGAAATCCTTGATAATTGGAAATTCTTTTACTCCTCCTCCACTATTGAGTTAGGTGATACAACAGAACATCTTTTTGGAATGACCATTGGGCTAGGCATGCTCCATTGGCCAACATGATTTCGAACTTATTTAATCTATGTCGCAATCCACTTGCCAAGGTCTGCTATAATTGAGATAATAGTTGAAATGATGCTTTCTTTCAGCAGAAATCTAAAAGAGGAGGAAATCTGTGATTTTTTAAGATTGTTATTGCTTCTCGAATCTTGTAGGTGCATTGAGAAACAGGAGGATAGACTAATGTGGTTCTCTTGTTCTAAATCTTCATTCACAGGAAAGTCTGCTATTTGCAAGTTGACATTGGGGGTGTGAAGTCCAGTGGCACCATATGGTCTGGCCGGCCACTTGCCCATTAAAAATGAATTTTTACTCTAGATGATTGGTAGACACAGGTTTCCTGCTAGATTTAATTTGAAGAAGATTTTTCCTTTCACCTCAACAGGCTATGTATTTTGTGGCTGCATGGATGAAACTAATAATCATCTATTTTACAAGTGTGGGATTGTCAGCTTAATCTGGGAAGTCCTTTTCAAGAGTTGGAAGATTCAGTTGACAGAACCAGCTAGCTCCTTAACTCTCCTACAGATTTGGCCCCTTCTGAACCCATGGCCTGGAGATCTGGATATATGGAGAGTCATTCTTCTGTTTATGTTTTGGTCTATTTAGAGGGCACGGAACAAACGAATTTTTGAAGAGCACTTTGATGGTCTGAATTTTACCCTTCAGATGGTGTTATGCTTTGTTAAAGATTGCTTGTTGACCCGTTCTGGCAGTTAACGAGGGTGCTGCTTGCATTGGGGATAGATTTCAGATTTCTAGTGTAGTTTGGATTTATTTCTTTTACCGCCTTGGTAGATGAGCTAATACCTCTGCATTTCTTCTGTTTTACTTCTACTTTTGTTATGTTTTTTTTAATATTAATTGAATCTTGGCCTCAACCACTTTCAAAAGAAGTGCCGAACCCAATCCAAATCTGCTGGCCCTACAAACCATGGGATTAACAAGTCTGCTGATAATGCTGCATGAATGAAGGCACTGTATAGGGATCTTGTAGCCCTGAGGGTGCTGGTTGGGATGCACACTGCATGGGGAGATAGAGTGTGAGCAAGAGATGGTGGCATGGTTACTTTGCTATGGCAAGGTGCATAGAGAGAAAAATGAGAGAGGTGCAAATGACTTGGGACTTAATGGTTTTGGCGGAAGAGCATTTGTGGTACTTGTATAGTTGAAGGTGCAAGGATCTGGTGGGGGTTGTTAAGCCCAACCGCTCCCAATTTTCAGTGCTCAACTCCCCAGGACATTGCCCGACTCCCTACTGGTGGGAGTGGTCTCACCAGCCAAAATCCACTTTTATTCCCCTTTATTATTATTTTCTATGTTTTAGTGGGTGGGACCTACTATAATAGTCACCGTCATCTCTCTTTCAGTTTAGGCACGAGAGAGAGAGAGAGAGAGAGAGAGAGAGAGAGAGAGAGAGAGAGAGAGAGAGAGAGAGTGAGGAGGGGTCACAACAGGTGGGGTCCACTGCAACCGACCCTCATTGTAGCCTTTTTATATATATTTTTTATTTTTGTCATAGGTGGGATTTACTGCAACTGCCCCATCCTTTTTCTCCTTCGGTTGGCATGAGAGGGAGAATAGGTGGGTGCATGGGGATAGCTGGTGGAAGAGTCCCACCAGTCAAAAACTCTGATTTTTGATTTTTGATTTATTTTCATTCTTTTTTTTCGATGGTATACAGCCCACCTGATCTTCTCTTTCCTAATTTGCATGGGGAATGGGGGCATTTGGTGAGAGAGTTCCCCCGGCCAAGATTTCTGATTTTCTCCTCCTTTTACTGTCTTCTTTCTCCATCCATTTGGTATCTAGTAGCCTTTTTTTGCTTTAAATTTTTAGGTGCAATTGGATCATAAGACTTTTTATGCATCATGCTATTGTGATGTGAATTGTTCATGCGAGTCATAATACTTTCATGTCCATATCTAAATAAAGATTGCACCATCTCTCGAAATTAAGGATCGCGGAATTGGAATTGAGACCTGGACCCAGATCGGTGGGTTTCGATTTTGATCGAATTTGGAATGGATCTAAATAATCAAAACCAATTCTCAAGGGAAAATATCACAAAATGAACATCTAGATCAGTTTCCAATCACATCTAATCTATTTTGAGGGTCAATTTTAGCCCCAAAATGGGTTGTCAAAGGCCACTTCGGTGGCTGTTTTTGTCAATTTAGGTGAGGAATTGCTGGAATCGGTCTGGAATCGGCTGATTCTATCAATTTCAGTTCTGAGCCAGACCAATTCGACTGATTTCGGTCAATTCTGGAGGGTGATTGCCTTGGCTCTGAACCCTAAGCCGAATTCGGATTGAATTGCGAGCTGGGAATCAGCCAATTTTAATCCAGATCTGCCGTTTTTGCAACTGTGTTTGAAATTCGATCTCTGTCTTGTCTTGAGAAGAGTGAAGTAGTTGTTCTGTGTCCTGAATGCTGAATTTTGTTTTGAGTATGATACAAAGTGAGTTTTGTATCCAGAATGTTGTGCTCATCTTCTTATTTATATACCTTGTCTATCCCAACTACGGTTTCATTAGATATCTTACAACTAGAATCCCTCTTTTTTCCAATCCGGTTACTCCACCACGAACCCTGGTTAGATTCGCGCATGATACACTTTAGATTTATTGGGAGAACCCAAGTACTCTCATGCGGATCCTTGAAAATGTCTAGATCTTAAGTGGTGGATATTCGTAGTAAGGGTAGCGATACTATAATGACCTGCATCTTCAGATTTCCATTTACATAGATTACTTTTAAGATCCATACCGGTAATCTTCATTTGTTAAGAGTTGAGAGACTCTTACTTAAGTCATGTGCGAAATTCATGTCATTTATTCTAGAATATGAAACTTCATAATATGACAATTCATATAAAAGAAGAGTACAAAATATGTGGATTTGCTAAGTCTTCATGTTTACTGCTTCACTTAAGACTTGGCATAACTAAGTGTCTATATCTAAAGACACAGTTAATACAGGGCAGTGCATGCTATTTATCATTACTAAACCAATCACCTGCAGTTTGACATGGCACATACTTTATGGAGAATTCATATAATCTTCAAAGTGGATGAGACTATGCTAAGACTCTTTAAATTAATACACAAGATCAAAATATTCATTTTTTTTGCGATCTGTTATCACCCAACATTATCATTTTATAGTTGTGTCTAGGTTTGCGAAACCTCTGGCTGCAGTATTGGACACAGAATTCCCCGCTTCTATTGGTATGAGGCAGTTTTATCCACAAACAAGTCCATGATCTCACATGTGGTCTTGCATTCGTATACTACAAAGTGACTATGACTTTTGTGGTGTGAGGTGCATGCATAGTCTGTATGGTATTGATTTCCAACTTCCAATGAACTCAGTACATAGCATAGTTGTTAAGGCGACCAGGTGCCCAAGGTGTTCAAGGGTGCTAATTCCACTTAGTTGACAAGGTAGCTGCTTAGGCATCGCCTATATACTTAGATGTTAATAATATATTATGTATACATATAAACATATATATAAATTAATTTATATTTGTATGTTATAGTTGAATGTGTGTGTTTATGTTTTCAAACATATAATGTGATTTATTTATGTAATTATGTACACGTGGGTATATATTTTTTGGGGAAGAGCTAATCTTTATAAAGTAAGAGGGAGAGAAATGAGGGTTTAGAAAGAACTTTATAATGTCAAGTGTATAATATATATTTATAATTATAAATATTAAACACATGTAATAGTTTGAGTGATAATAAAATGTGTTAATATGCTTACACTATCATTAAATATGTGCTCACAAATTGCTGATCAACCTAGCCAAAAAATTTTTTTTAGTCATGAAAAAAGACTTGGGGCACCTTGGGCATCCAAGCGGATGCCATGGTTGCCTAGGTAGGCGCCTTTTGGGGAGCCTAAAAGGTGCCTTGGCAAGGTGCCCCCTGAAAAATGCCTTGGCACCTAAGCGCTGCCTAGGTGCCTGCATTGTCATATACTCCTGCTCATCAGGTGGAGGCAAGGAGTTTGGCATATAGTATGTAATAGGTTGGTTTCAAGAAAATCGAGCATACATGTTTTAAATTATTCATAGAATGACTTTTCTTATTGTTACATCAATATTTATAACTTACATAAAATAACCAGTAATAAATGTAAATCTAATTAATCAACTTATATGTAAGAACTATTTGCAAATATTATTCACAACATATTTTATTGTCTGAATGGTGGCTTTAACACCTTTTTGCTTGATTTATTGTTCCATGAGTTGAGCTCTATATTTTGAAGGAAAAAAACATCCATAGGTTGAGTGGATTGCGAATGAATAAATGTAGAACTAATATCTTCTAACTGATTGGGTCAAGATGTCCTTGTAGATGAATGACGTGCATTAGATGACCTTGCATCCTTCTTACTTCTTCCTGCTTCCATGTTCTTTGTTTTGATCCTGTTCATTTGAATTAAATGTTCTGTTATAAGCCTGGTTTGTGGTATTCAATTTAGCATTTTTTTCATCAGTCTTGTATCTCTCTGTCCTGTCATCTCTTGTCACAACTGTTTTTTTTGCTGCTCAACCTTGATCTTCTTTTGAGATGTTCTTCCATCTTGTAAGCCCTCATCTCTTCCTTATGTTGACTGGAATCTTATCACATTTCTTTTTATTATCAATAATCTCGATAATGTATTGTTTTAAGCCAAACACACCTCTATTTAATTCCTTTTGATACATTTTGACTGCGTTTTCTTTTTCGCCATGTCAATCATGACTTACATGATCCCATCCAAATTCACGAGGCCCAGTAAATCTAACCCTATCATGATCTTGATTGGTCCTATTTTCTATAAAGCACATATTTGATAAAATATTAAGTAAAATGGATAAACAACCCTAGCTTTTTTACTCTTCTAGATTTTCATGTCATGGGATCAAGAATGTTAGATGCTTGTAGTTTATGCTCAAAACAAGAAGAAAATGATTGAGAAAAACTTATTATTTAGTATATCTATGATCCACCTTGAAAAGAAGAAGATAAGAAACAGGACAAATGAGAAAAAAAAGATGAAAAGGCCATTACCAGGCAAGATTCAGTGGCACCGGAGGTAAGTTTTGCCATCGATAACGGCTGTTTTGGTAGTGGCAATGGAAGGTCTGGTCTGGATCACAGCATCCCCCGTCGGTTTTCTGCATACAAATGTTATGTCTGCATGCAGAGGTAAGGATCGGACCCGATCATATCAGATCAGATCGGCTCCAAATTCGGTCTGGTCCTTTTTTTATTTTCTAGATGATCACCTTGGATCAGGCAATGCCTATCTGATGGGGACCCGGTCCGGTCCATTTTGGGGTCTATTTGTATTTACGTCCATTTGGACTTGTTTGTAAATATTTGAAGTTTATTTTAGTCTTTTCCTTTAATTTGGGTCCTTACGAGGACATGTATGTAATTAGTTATTTACGATGTCATGTTTGTAATAGGCTCCTCTATTTAAGAGGGCCACTTGTTGAAATGAAGGGAGAGAGAGGTTATTGTCCAATTTTTGGAACCCTAGGGGCTGCCCTTGTCTTTGAGGCGCTGCCCTTCCTCCACCCCCTCCACGATGGAGGTCGTCCGACTCCACCTCCGGTGTAGACCGGTCTCTTCGCGACCCTCCGGCGTGGGTGCCTTCTCCTTCTCCTCCCGTCCCGGCGGCCTCCGAGCCATTCCTTCCCCTTCCCCTTCACCGGTTCGAGTTGAAGCCCTATCGACACCGTTCACCCCCGTTTACGTCCGTTTCGACACCTCCGACCGCGTCGATCTCCACCCCTCCGTCCACCCCCACCTCTGGCGATCCCGGAGTACCTACACACCCCACCATCCCTTCGCTTGGAACCCCCCCGGTCGGACCCTTAGCAGACGAAGAAGAAGGAGGAGAAGAAGCCCCGCCCCTGTCGGTGCGCGCAGCTCCGCTAGGGCTCCGGTGCGGCTCCCCTCCACTCCGGCGTCCTAAGGAGGCTGGGGGAAGACGAAGGGGTGCCGACGGTGCCGTAGGAGGTCCCTCCCCTCCGGCGACGGCAAAGACGGCTTCGGCGCCGCTTGGGCGCCTACCTCTTCCGCCCGCCGCGGCCGCCTCCGCGCAACCCCCGCGCCCGAAGACGCCCCCCCCCCTGTGCTGCCGGCGTCGTCCTCGGCGATGAGTCCTCCGGCACCCCCTCCTCGGTCGACGGCTCCGGCGACGGCGGCTTCCGCCGGTTCCTCCCTCCTACCCCTCCGCCGCGCGGACGGGCCCGCGCGAAGACACCCTCGGGAAGCCCTCACCCGCGCGAGGTGCCGACGGCGGCGCTCCCCCCGACGGGGCGCGCGGCGGCCGGCGAGCCGGCCGCGTCTCCCACCTCCGCGGCCAACCGCGGAGGACCCGTCCCCCACGCGTTAAGTCGCCGCCGGGCGGGAACCGCGCCGGTTCGCCTCCGCCCGGCCGGCCGGCGCCGGCGGTTCGCGCTCCCGCCCGCCCGGTTCGCCCGCCATCGAGCCAAGCCGCCGGTTCGCCTCCCAGGCCGGCCCGACCGCCGGTTCAGGCCGGTTCAAGGCCGGTTCGGCCCGGTTTAGACCGGTTCAGGGCCGGTTCGTCCCGGTTCGACGGTCCAGGGGCCGGTTCAAGGCCTAAATCGGCCGGTTCAGGCTGTTTGGGGCCGGTTCAGGACGGTTCAAGCGATTTTGGGGCCGGTTCAGGCCCGTTTTGAGTGGTTCGGGCATGAATCGACATATTTTGGGGCCCGTTTTGACCGGTTTAAGTCCGGTTTTGCTTTATTTCATGCATTTTAGGTATTTTGTGCCTCCCGAAGGCCCGCTGCAGCGCCACGTCGCCGGTCCGTCCCGCCTCGTCCCGCATCACTATCTAGATGAGCCAATCCGGTCCCAATCTAGTCGATCCGAATAAAACTATCCAAACCTATCCGAGGGGAGATGTGTGGTTGGATTGGGCTCCCTCCAGATTAGATTGGCCTATGGTGATCTTGATTCAAATCATCTAATTTGCAATTCATGCATGCGAAACATTTTAAAATTTTTTTGGAACTTGGGGATACTGATGTCGGAGCTTTGACATCGATATTAGGAGTGAGTAGAATCTAATTGCTCAACAATTGGAGGAAGACTTACAATGGCTTATATTTTGTAGGATCTTGTTTTTGTAATTTTTTTAAATTTTAGTTATAATTTAGGAAAAATGACATTTTGGCAGTTCTATAAAGTTTTAAGATTAAGTCTATTTGAAAATCTTGTTGGTAATTTTTAAAAGGTGAACTTATTGGGTTTTTATGTAAAATTCCCTTTTCCATGAAAGGGACCCTTGTACATACACAAAATGAAATGAAGAATTTGAAATTTTATCTTGTTGCAACTTTGTTATGGGGTGAGAGTGCATTCATCCTTTGGGTCATGTGGGCTCAGTTGGGAGAGCCAGCTCCCATGTTCCCCCCCTCCACTCCTGGTACCCACCTCCTTCGTTCCATTCATTCTTCCCTCATCACATATATTTTTTAAGTTCATGAAATAATTACAGTATATGGAGAAAGGTGTCTGAAGGAAAGAAAACATGGATAAAAGGTAGAATAAATAGTATTCAAATGCGTAAAACATGTTCTCTTAAGTCAAAGTTTTAGATGATTTTTGAATGCTTACAAGAATGTATATCCACTGTTAATGTCAAGCAAGATTAAGTTGCATAAAATTTCTAGCAGTGTGTGAAACCTCGAATTTTAATGTGTTCATTTTTTCCGAACTGTTTAGGAAAATAGATGATATCTTATAAAAGTATTAATTAGTTCGATGATATGTGTAAAGATATAAACTGAGGTTATCGGGTTCTGTGAAAATTTAATTTTGACCTCTCCCTATCAAATCGTACGAAGATCCGATGTTAATTACATTGAGCAACGACTTGAAGACCCTTGATTATTCACCATAGCAATCTATTTGTAGAAGACGTATATCTACATAAAAATGAATGCACAAGGGGTGGTAGCCCTATGGGCTTGATGAGATGCAAACATGTTGAATTATGACGTGGTTGGTGTTGATTTTAATTTGATTTAAGTTTGTTTTCAGATTCAATGTCGATTGAATTCGTGTTTGAGTTTGTTTTCAGATTTTGAATTGAATTTTGGTTTGGTTGGAATTAGTATTTTTCCTGTTTTGGAATTTGATGAGTGAGTTAAAGTGTTTTAGAATCAATTGATTGAAATTGAAATGTTTTAGATTAGTTTGTTTTAGATTTCATGATGTTTTTATTGTCTTTCTTGTAATGTGTGTCTGTTTACATCTTTGACTTCGGTTTCGGTTTGATTAACTTTAGATTTTGGTTTGAATGTTTGAGGTGTGTTCCAAATTAAGGGTTCAGATTCCTCTTTGTTTTAAATTTGATTTTAATCTTTAGCGATTGATTTAAAATGTTTTATCAAGTCTCTTTTAAGTTGATTAAATCATCACTTGATTAATGATTTAATTCCAAGGTTTAAATGACATAGAGATGAATTTTCAGATTTGAATGACTTATTTTAAGGTATTTTTCAGTTTTAATGAACTCGTTTTGATGTTTGTTATTATCTTCATGTTGTTTGGGTTTGCATCCCATTGAGTCCATTGGACTAGCATTCGAATGCCCAAACTCAACATCGACATCAACACTTGAACTTTCATTTCATTTGATGTCAAACTTTGAATACATCAGTGTGTGGCATGCATGCTATCGACATGAAGATGATAAGGTTGATCTTGGACAGGCACGATGATTGAGTTCCTTACTATGGATATATATCTTCATAAGATATAAGGGAAAGATTGAGCATGGTGGTATGCATGATTTACTCTTGATCAAATGAGATTTACCTCCTTTGTAGGTATAGTCTTTCGACTCACCACATCAGGGGAAGGGTCCATCAACAATGGGAATTGGTCCATGCCTATGTCCAGTATACGACATGCCGAGGTGGACCCGGAATAGCCATCCTATGGAGTGCCTAATTCAATGGACTAACTCCTTAAATTTAATTTTCTGTTTCAAATTTGATTTAAAAACATCTTTTTTATTTGTCCAAGGCCCATTGGGTTGGTTCATGTCATCATGGACCCGGATGGCTGGCTTCATGTCTTTGTGGGCCCGGTTGAGCCGCTTTGTGCTTCCTTGGGTCTGGATGGCCTGTTTGTGCTCTGAACTTTACCTCACGCCATCTGTTTTGGATGGAAATTGAGGGTCCACCTGGGGGAAACACAGCCCGTTTTATGGATTCTGAGAATACCTGGACATTGCCCTCACCTTAAGGCTCTAAGGGAGGTGAGGAAGGGGATTTTCGGTTCTCTATTCTAGGTCGGTTAAAGGACCGTTTTTGGGTTCTGAAACAGGTCAGTTTTGGGCTGGCCATTGGGCTGTGTAGGGGACTGTTTAAGGGACTGAAATCAGACCTACTTGGGTCAGTCAGTGACCTTTTTTTTGGGGCTGAGACAGGGGTCTGATCGGGCCTGGTTTGGGGCCAAAACAGGGGCTGAAACTGGGGCTGTTTAAGGGGTCGGTAATGACCTGTTTAGGGGAGGAGCACATAGGTTTTTTATAACCTGTTTCGGGCCTGATTTGGTGTCCAGTTAGGGGACTGATTTAAGGGGTGCGCAAGGGGCTGTTTAGAGCCTGGTCAATGGACTGTTTTGGGACCGTTGGCGGTTGGATTTAAGGGGTAAAGCAAGGGGTGCACAAGGGCTTTAAGGACAGGCTGAAAAGGGCTGTTAAGGGGTGCTCGAACGGCCAAGAAGGGCTGCACAGGAGCTGAAACAAGGGGCATTAAGGGCCTGTTTAAGGGGCCGAACAGGCCTGAAAGGTGGCTGAAGAGAGGGAACTGGGTCTGCACAAACAGACCCTGGTTGGGGCTGTTTCGGCAGACCTGACGGCCTGTCTAGGGGCTGTTTGGTGCCCTGGCAGGAAGAGGAAGAGATGGGGGGCATGTTTGGCCAAGGGTAAGGGTGGAGGAGAAGAAGAAAGGGAAGAGAGGTAGAAAAACTCATGGTTAAAGATAAGTCTCCTCCTCTTCTTCTTCTTCTTCTTCCTGTCTAGGGGCTGTTTGGTGCCCTGGCAGGAAGAGGAAGAGATGGGGGGCATGTTTGGCCAAGGGTAAGGGTGGAGGAGAAGAAGAAAGGGAAGAGAGGTAGAAAAACTCATGGTTAAAGATAAGTCTCATCTTCTTTTTCTTCTTCCTTCTTCTTCTTCTTCTTCTTCTTCTGCTTCTTCTGCTTCTGCTTCTTCTTCTGCTTCTGCTTCTTCTTCTTCTTCTGCTTCTGCTTCTGCTTCTTCTTCTTCTTCTTCTTCTTCTTCCTCTTCTTCTTCTTCTTCTTCTTCTTCCTCTTCTTCTTCTTCTTCCTCTTCTTCTTCTTCCTCTTCCTCTTCTTCCTCTTCTTCTTCTTCTTCTTCTTCTTCTTCTTCTTCTTCTTCTTCTTCTTCTTCTTCTTCTTCTTCTTCTTCTTCTGCTTCTGCTTCTGCTTCTTCTTCTTCTTCTTCTTCTGCTTCTTCTTCTTCTTCTGCTTCTGCTTCTTCTGCTGCTGCTTCTGCTGCTTCTTCTGCTTCTTCTTCTTCTTCTTCTTCTTCTGCTGCTTCTTCTGCTGCTGCTTCTTCTTCTTCTTCTTCTTCTTCTTCTTCTTCTTCTTCTTCTGCTTCTTCTGCTTCTTCTGCTTCTGCTTCTTCTTCTGCTGCTGCTTCTTCTTCTTCTTCTTCTTCTGCTTCTTCTTCTTCTTCTGCTGCTGCTGCTGCTTCTTCTTCTTCTTCTTCTTCTTCTTCTTCTTCTTCTTCTTCTCATTCTCTTCTCTTTGGCACAGCTAGAAGAAGATGGCAGGGTCCCTTCTCTCTCTTCCTTGGATTGCCAACCCCAGACCAGGCCAAGGAGCTGGCCTTTTATAAGATCCCGGGGGCAGGAAGTGCTAGTGCACACAGGATGCTGGTTGTAGCTCCCTTTCCTGGGAGTTGGCGCAAGGAGGAAGTTTATCCTCTTTCCTCTTGATCTTCTTTTTGATTGTTGAAGTAATCCAGCTGGCCGGTTATGACGGCTGAAGATTAGGTCAAATATTGACTTAATTCTTATCAAGATGCTTCATCCAGAATTATTTAAAATTTTAAATTCATCAAATGTGACTGGATATTATTTCCAATGTGCCTGATCACTGTAGATTGCATGTTCCATCAAGATCTATGGCCGAGAGCTTCCAATTTACATCAAAATCATGATTTGTGATTCCATCGACCAGTGAAATCTCAACACTGGATTAGTGTGAAAATTGCATCAAAAATATAATTAAATTGAGTTTTTATCAAACCATAGTCTTCTTGTGAAGATGGACCTGGGCCCATTAATATAGATCCAAAAATTTAAATTCTTGACAATTGGGCCTACTATTGGGCTATTTTGGCCATTTTGCCCTTGACATGACTGGCTTTAGAGAAGCTTGAATTTTGATCTTGCTGAATAATGGTCAAATTTTCGATCTGACTTTGTCGTTCTTCGACATTAAGTTGGGTGGATCTCACGTTGATGCCACTTTGTTATTGGGCTGGCTCTCAATTGCTCAAGTCCAATAAGGGCAAAAATGAAAATTTGCTACCTAGGTCCATTTTATGGCATTTGTGACTTTATCTCCAATGCTCTTGCCCATGGAATGCGATCTCCCGAGAATCTCTTTTTCTCCACACGTTCGAGAAACGAAATCGCCGAAACGAGAATATCCATATAATATCTTTGGTACCTTGATCTCCTCTGCCTATTACTACTCCTAACTTGTTAGATGGTCTTGTTAAATTTGATTCATATATTTTCAATTTTTTATAGAATCTATACAAATATTTATCTAAACATTATTGTTTAATAAAATTTTATAACTTAATATTTTTATGACTATATATGTACAATTGACCCAAGATGTCATCAATCTCTTATTCATATTGTTCAAGATGAAGTTTTAGTCTAACATAAGATCTCTTGTATGTCACATGTTAACAATAGTTCACCTTTTTTGTATTACGCTTTTAATTCTCTCGTATCTTATTTTGATGTTTAATATGAATTCTCTTGTTTTCTTCGAAGAGATTGCATGACATTTTACACTTAAACATGTACATTGATTGTTATTTTTAAGATTCAATCTCTTGAGATTTTTTCGAGATCTCTTTGTTCAGTATTCATGAGATAAATTTAGATGCAAAATGACAATTCTTGAGTAAGGGATACCCTACATAAATGAAATCCGAGATCTGATCTCTCGAGATTTTTTCGAGAATATCATGAGATCTCTTCTCTTTCACCCTTCTGAGATGAAGTCGAGATCCGAGATGGCAACCCTTGCTCCTGCCGACACTGATATGTGTGCTCATTTCTCTGTCCTTCTTGGCTTAATAAGTCCCGATAGGGTTGCGAAGAAGTTCAAAATTTATTCTTTTGGACATAACTTGCCGAATATGGGTCAGATTTTCAATTAGACTTTGACATCCTTCAACATTAAGTCGAATGGACGAGATTGTGTCCTCTTCTGTTATTGGGCCGAATCTCGATTGTTCAGGCCCAATAACGAAAGTGAAATTTTGCCACCCATGTCCATCTTATGGCTGTTGTGATCATATCCATGGGACCTCTGTCAGTACTTACATATGGGCCCACCTTCCGACTTTTCCTGGACCAATCAGCCCCAAGAGGACTTTCGGAGAAGCTAAAATCTGATCTTTTGCCCATAACTTGCTGGATACGGGTTAGATTTTTGATCCAGCTTTGGCATTTATCAACATTAAGCTCATCGGATCATATGCTGCTACCATTTGGTTGTCGGGCCAACTCTTGGTCAGTCGGACTCGGACCCAATAAGCTTTACTAGGTTGGCCCGGTCCATTGGGCCTAAGCGTGGGACAAATTAGGTCCATCTTTTCTGATTGCCTTTATCCTTGTACCCTTACCCGATATTTGACTAAATCTGACAAATTGGATTTTCTAGGTGCCAACATGGTGCTACCACCAAGATGCCATCTGAATAATAAAATATTTTTATTCTTGGACTTTATGGTATGACACAGGACATTAGTTGCTCTCAATGGAATTGAACATAAACTTTATATTTCCTGTGAAGCATGTAGCTGTTCAGCCCATAGTTTTCTGAATGGGCTGATCTAGTTTGGAATCGGCCATTTTCCTAATCAGATCAGCCCCTGCCAATCTGATTTTTGCCTGGAAGGATGATCCGAGATAAAATTTTGACAGAATTAGTCGGGCTGAATCGGGACTGAAATTGGCCGATGTCGAAGGATTGGTCGTTGGAATCACCGCCAACTGGCTCTAGGTGATGCCACGGCACTTGTCTTCCCCACCCTACTGGGTCCATCAGACCTAGTAAGGCCGCCTTCCCTTGGGCAGGGAAGAAGCCACAGTGACAAGCTGCTGCTGCAGTGGCCATTTTGGCCCCATTTTGGGGCCGAAATCAGCCCCAAAAGCGCCTATATTGGATAGTCCCATATTCTGTGTTTTTTTATTTTTTAGGGGTTTTTGAAGAAATGATCTTGACCAATTCTAGATCAATTTTCCTCTCGGAGAATGGGCCAGGGTAGCTGATCCGATCTAGATTGGATTGGGATCCACCGATCTGGTCCCAGTTCTGATCCCACCATCCTTGGTTCAGCCTCTCCCCTTGGGCCATGGTTTCCATGTATCATGAAATCGACCATATCAAACTTGCCGCAGATCTAAGGATATGACACAGCTACATTGCTTACTAGATAAATCATTAAAATCACTGTTTTTGGCAGGATAAAATATCTTGCAAGCCTATACTTTAATGTGCAATTTTCCTTTTATGGCTATTCAAATTAAATTCAACAAATTACTTTTTCATGGATGTGAATAATGCAATGTTTGCATATACCTTTTTCTGATTTTGACTGCCTGAAAGCTTTTTATAGTTACTACTGAGTTTACCTATAAACTTTTGGAAAACAAATACACTAACGTCACTGTTTACAAACCATGAGTGGACATTTCCAGAATTTGAGACTTTCTTTAAGTACTTAAGATTTTTTTTGTGTACTTCAGGGGATGCATGGCCTTGGTGGTCGATTGGGGACAAGAACTGTTGAGCCTTTTCAATTGATCTTTGATCACGCAGCTCAGTTCTTTACTGTATCTGACCCTCGGTTCCAAAGCTTGGTAAATGTATGGATTAATGACGGGGTAGTTCAGGAATGGAAGGGTCTGATTGGGAACCTTGAAGCCAACGGTGATTTCATTCCTATTTCTTCTCCAACAAAGTATGTAGGCATGAAGGGAATGCGCCCTTTGGCAGATGCACTTTTATCTCATGTATGGTTCTTTTTCTTTCTAATCTTTAAAAATTTATTTCATGTCATTATTTCGTTTGGATCAGATTAACAAGTTTTATTGACATCATGTATTGTAGAATCAGCCTGTTCCGGGATTAAATCAGCACCATTTTTTCGATTTTGGCCGAAACACCCCATCCGGTGTGGACTCCGTCGGAATTGACCTAAATTGTCCAAATCAGCTTGGATCGGGACCAATTTGAGTTGAATTGGCTGATTCTGGACCTGGCCGCTGTTGCATCTTCCCCACCCTGCCGGATGGGGAGGACCACTTAATGTGGATCCTGGATCCGCTATATCGGGTCCATGGAACCCAACGGATTTGCCATTTTCGGTCCCATGGACCAGATATGGCAGATCTAGCGACTATTCACGGCTTACTGGGTCCAATGGACCTGCTTGAGCGGGGAAGACGCTGTGGTGGCATAGTGCCGCTGCGATAACCATTTTGGCCCTCTGCCCCCAAAATTGCTAGATCGGATCTATATCCGATCTAGCCTCTTGTTTTGTAGTTTTTTTTAAGGGTTTTTTGAAGAATGGAGCCAGATTAACTCTGGAACTGTTTTTCTTTTGAAAAATCGACTTATTTTTCAATCCAATCTAGATCTGAATGGAAATGGCACCAACTGATCCAGTGGCTGATTCAGATTCCGCAATCTTTGATTGACATTCATTTGGTGTATGCATGTATTGGAATAATTAGGACATGAATCTCAGGTGGTTATGGTCATTGTTCAGCCCTCGGGGCTCCAATCATCACGTTTCCAGCATTGTGTTCTAATGGGCTTAGGCTCCGTTTGTTTTCTCTTAACAAACCTCTGACTTCTGATTTTGGTCAGAGGTTTGTGTATTTAGAGTGTTTGATGTTGTCTTAGGTTGTATTTGTTTTGCTTAACTAACCTGTGATCAAAACCTCTGATCTCTGATTCAATCAGAGGTTTTTAGGTTTAGGCTGTTAGTTTTGTCTCTTAGGTAATCTCTAAATAGAGCTAGTTTGGTCCGAGTTGAAGCCCTATCGACACCGTTCACCTCCGTCTCCGTCCGTTTCGACATTTTCGACGACGTCAACTGCCTCCGTCCTTCCATCCCCGCCTCCGGCGATCCCTGGAGTACTCCCACCCAACCATCCCGGTGCTGGAAGCCCCCTCTTGGACCCCTATCAGACGGAGAAGAAGGAGGAGGAAGAAGAGCCGCGTCGGTGGCTTCGTTGGCGCTAACCCCCGTTAGGGCTCCGGTGGCCTTCCCCATTCCGGCGACCATTGAAGCTCCCCGGCTTCCCTCCTCCTGCGACGGCGTCCAGGGACGACCACGGCCCCTCCGGCCACCCCCTTCCCCTCCGGCGGTGGCGAAGACGACGCCTGGCGCCGCTTCCGGCGCCTGCTGCTTCCGTCCGCCGCGGCCGAGCCCGCGCGAGCCCCTCGCGAGCGCGAGGTCGAAGACGGTGCCCCCCGTCGGGGTACGCTGCGGCTAGCGAGCCGGCCGCATCTCCTGCCCTGCCGCCAACCACGGGCGGCCACACCCCCCCTCCGCTTAAGTCGCGGGCGAACCGGCACCGGTTCGCCCCGCTCGCCCGACCGGCCCGCCGATTCGCTCGGGCCGGATCCGGTTCACCTCCCAGGCTGGTCCGACTGCCGGTTTAGTCCGGTTTAGGCCGGTTCAGTGCTAGTTCGGCTGGTTCAAGGGTCCAGGACCCGGTTCAGGGCCTAAACCGGCCGGTTCACCCCGTTTTGGGCCGGTTCAGGCCAGTTCAAGCCATTTTGGGGCCGGTTCAGGCCCATTTTGAGTAGTTCGGGCATGATTCGACATGTTTTGGGCCCGTTTTGACCGGTTTAAGCCCGGTTTTGCTTATTTACTGCATTTTTAGGATATTTTGAGCCTCTTGAAGACCTGTTGCAGCGTCACGTCGTCGGTCCGTCCCGCCTCGTCCCGCATCAGGATAGAAGTAACACACATATTATATCTTTAAGTAAATATTAAATTGATTAAAAACTTATCTTAGTTAAATTAAATACTTAATTTATCACAAATTAAGGTCCCGTTTGATTTGGTTTAACTGGTCTCTGACCTCTGATTTAGTCAGAGGTTGGTAAGGCTATTTGATTTGTTTCCTTAATTAACTTCTAAACTTAACCTCTTATATTTTAATAAACCTCTTAAAATTAAACTGTAGGGTTTAGTTTTTTAAGTTTTAGATGTAATCGTTAATAGATGATAGAAGTAACAGATATTATATATCTTGAAATAAACACTAAATTGATTAACATATAAGCATCTTAATCAAATTAAGCACTTAATGTTACTATAAAGTAAGAGGTTAGATTTGAAGTTAAGAGTTAATATTTTCAGATTAAACCAAAACAAATGCCACCTAAGAGGTTAAACATGACATTAAGAGTTTAGATTTTTAGATTAAGCTAAAACATACACCACCTTATTTTACATCTAGATACATCTTTTATATATTAATAAACCTTTTAAAATAAAGTTTTATTTATTTTGTTTTTTATTTTTAGGCATATTCTGTTTATAAAGAATATAAGTAACATATATAATATATCTTTTAATAAACACTAATTTGATTAGCATATTAACATCTTATTCAAATTTAGTACTTAATTGTACCACAAATTAGGAAGTTGACATGAAATTAAGAGTTTGGATTTTCAGGTTAAGCCAAAACAAACAAGGGAAACAAATATTTCTTTACTAGAATTTGTAATTTTTGTCTTATAATTTGAAATCTAGCCATTTGATAATGTCTGTGTGGTAAAAGTAATCTCCTGCCTTTTACTAATAGGTTGTTGTAAATAACATAACATAATTGACACATCTCCAAGAATATTGTCTGGTAGGTGGTGGTCCTTAGCTGGAGGGCCCCAAAACAAGGTTCAAGGCTCTCCAATGATCTAAAAACAAATATGAAAGATATTGGAGCTATTTGCGATCTGTTATAGTGTCATATGATCTAATACAGGTAACTCTAATGTCGTAATCATAGTCTTACCATGATTTAAGATCTTATGTATGCATTTAAGAACTGCATTGCACATTATATTTAGTAATAGCTTCATATGCAATAAATAACTATTATTTAACAAACTAGAAAGCATAAATGCAATTGTCTCAATGACAAGTCATATCCAATAGTGATCTAGAGCACTTTTCATTTGGAGTTGGCCCTTTTTCCAGTGCAAAAAAAGGTTTAGCATCCTTCTGATGTGATATCTTGGGAATAGAAAGATCTGTTACGTCTGAAGAGAGATGAAAGTAGGGTGTTCACTATTTAGTTTTGAACCAAAAAAATAAAATAAAAAATGGACCAGGCAGTTTAGCTTAGTTTGAACTAGTCAGTGTTTGCATTTTTTTTTTCTTCAAAAGTCATGTAAGACAAAATAAGAGACTTACTAAATTTAATTAATTTTTAACCTTTAATAATATGAATATATAACTTCAAGTGCAAGTTTACATATGCTTTTTCCGTTAAAAGTTTAGATAAATGTTGGTGACATCTAGTATCATAAAATATCACACTCATGGTGCCAATTCTATTTATGAAAACACCAGGACATGCTCTATTAATAATGTGCGACATTGAAGCTTGTGTAGTGAGAAATAAGTGTTGGTAAAGGGTTTTCCTTGTGGATGATGTGCTACGTCAATGTCTATACTAGTTTCCACATGACAGCTATGGATAAAAAGGTTAGTTCAGAAGACTGAGAAAGATATAAAATTTATACAAGTTGATGCAAAGAGACATTAAACAGAAAGAAGTCTAAAAAGAATATACCAAAAATAAGACGAGAATAGTTATTTGGAATATTAAGTCACTTATAGAGGACTGGAGTGCGAGACCCAATTTTCAATTGTACTCACATTGCTGCCTTGTCACACCTTTAGTTTATGGTCATGAACAGTCACTTGCAACCTTGCACCACCTGCAGATGCAATCCACTCTTGCCTCCATTTGTCCTCCACCCTTCATGACCTCCCTCCCTCCCTCCACGTGCACCAACACTCCTTTTTGCATTGCAGCTGCATGGTTCACCAAGCCACATCACCATCAGCATAGAGTGCTACAGCTGTTAACCTTTTCCATAATTGGAGTCTTTCTTAGCACATGTTGCACCTCTACAGCCGGCAGCAGCAGAATGTCAAGGATGAAAGCATAGAAGTTGGACCAACTGGCTGCAATGTTGTGAAGTGCCTGGCGACATGGACATGCAAACTTGGATGCATCATCTCCTATTTATGGAGCCATCAGATGATATATGTTCAAGATGGAGTTTGCTTTCCCATTCAGGTACCCATCAAAGATTGACTCTTTGGGACTATGCTAGACAAGATGTTCAGCTGGCTTGAGTTCTAGTACCTGCTTGGGATACATGAGAAATTCAAGATATACTCCATTATGTCGCTGCAGAAATTTGAGACATTTGGCATCAGCTGGTTGGCTTGGGGTAGAGTCATGGTGCTCAACTACAGGCTCGCTAAGACATTCTTCATCAATTGGATTCTGTTTACACTTCTATTACTGATAGACAATCTTGAAGTTACTTTTTTTTCAGTTTTACTATTGGCTCTTCTATGCATTTGATCATCTCTAAGCAGCATTTCCACTGTAAACACAGAGTTGTCTGGTTAACGTTGTCAGACCCTGCTGGATAAGTAAAATTGAGCCATTTAATGGGCTGTGGCACCTGAGTGAGAATGAAAAATCCCGAGGGCACTTTGATTCTATTGTTGTCGCACATAATGGTGAGTATCTTCATGTTCATTTACTTTTTTTCTTCGGTAACATACATTAACTTTTATTATACAATTTGTTCTATTCTACCATGTCGATGCCAATGGATTCCAATTAGTTACACTGTGTTACATGTACTCATCATTTGATGCTGTTGGATAGAATTAGATCATTCATTTTATGTTTTCCAAGAAATTATGAATAATAAATATAAACGACAAGGCTGCATGCAAAATTCTGAATTCTGAATTACATGAGGGATACTTGGGGTTGTCATAGAAAGTGGCGAGGAAAGGTGGGATAGCTATTGGGAGCTTGCTTCAGGGAAAATGTCAGGATTGTTGGAGAGTTGGAGCTGTTGGTCCTCTCTTTGTGTGCTGTTTCTTGATAGGTCACCGGATGGCAGTGCATCCAAAATGTGGTGAAATGCTGGTCATGTGGATGATGAGGACATACATGCTTGGGTTCGCTTCAATGAATCATGTGTATCAATGCGATTGCCAGAACATGGATTCTTTATGTATCGGGGATGACACTTGGTCGATCTAGTTGTTGGCAGATAGCATTTTTACTTTTATTTACGTCAAGTTAGGGTGCATGCATAAATATACCAAGTTTGGGGTATACCTGCAATTTTGAGAGATTTTTGGACTTTCTTTAAATCTTGCATGGTAGAGTCTATAAAAGGACTCCAGTCTTTCTACACAACATGATGTTATTGAAAGGAAGAAAAGAAGACTCTTCCATTGCCCTTCCCTATCTCCTGTTTGCTCCCCACCCTGTAGTGCGCACTTTCTCTTTTTCTCTCCTTGCCCTTCTTTCTTCTTCTCCCCCCCGAGCATCCTGCTGCTCCTGATCCCCTATTCAAGCATCCTTTGTGACATCATGCCATGGTGTCCAAGTGGCACTACCGCACGCCCTGCCATTGCTAGACTGACCGGCCATCCCACCCCCGCTGCCAAGCTCAGCCCAGCAGCTCCTGCCTCAGCGCCTCGATGTCCTGCAACCCCAACCGACCGATGCTGCACTTCCCCGTGCCCTAGTCCCTGCCTCCAGCTGTTGGCAACCACCAACAGCCACTATAACCAGGACACACTGGACCCACACTGCCTCAACATTACTGGGCTGACTGGCCACCTAGGCCCCTAGTCACCCAGCACTTTGAAGCCCCTCGTGCATGTGTGATTTGGGCGCCTCTTGGGCCACACCACCATATGCCCTGCTGCCGACTAGATTGGCCAGCTACCTTGCCGCAGGCAGTCTAGCATTCTGGTACCCTTAGTGCCTGGGTCATTAATGCCCTCACACCCGTCTCCTTAAGCTGCGTGAAATGAGAACTTGAAACACTGTTCATGAATAGTGCTTTGTGACTCAAAATGACGTGGGAAACTATAGTAACCTTCCTATAGGTGAACATTTCATGTGCACTGTACCACAGTCTTGAGCCGAGTGTGCTGCAACTCTATATGTTGCTGAAAGCGTCATGCCACATTGAGGTGCTGAATGCTTTGAGCCGGTCAGATTTTAGACTGCGAAAGTTGCATTCTATTTGACATCAGACTTGATTGGTTTGTTTTATGAGTAAAGCATTGTATGATACACGACATGATATAATATAATGATTGAAAGATATCAGCTTTTTGTTAGCTGGCTGTCAACCTGCCCATCTTCTTACCAAATTTGATGAATTTGTGGCCTTTTACCACCTTGTTAGGTATAGGCTTAAAATTTTTGAAATGATTAATGTGTAATAATCAAGTAAAGAGGTGGACAGTCAGACATTCGTCTCCCATACCTAGGCATAGAGGTACAATCCTCTCTCTCTCTCTCTCTCTCTTCCTTGTACATTGTTTATTTGCTCGTTTACTTGGGATTACGTAACTAACTCATTCAAAATACTTATTGTCGTCTATTAGCAATGACCTTTGTTGAGCTAAGGATCAGTATTACTTATGAGCATCCTAGACTCGGGTAGTGGACTAACTATCTCGGTCTTGCCCACTAGGGAGCTACTAATTATGGCCCACTTGCGTTCGATTTAGTTATTTACTTGGAGCTTGTAAATGGCACAGCATCGGCTTGAATTATATCGCGAAAATTATTGTCTTTGTCTGATTTTGAGAGATAGTCCCCCATCAGTTTGGTATTAGAGTTGGTCAAGTCAGGACACCACTTATTTTGCATGATCTTTAGGCTACGTCTGTCATTGCATGTCCACGCATCATGAAACTTGCTACCACTTGTCCCTCTCTATGTTTGAGTCGTTATCTGCCTAGTCCAGTTTAGGTATGGACCTACATGTCACTCAATGGACTGATCGAGGTGGGACCTTAGTGACTCTAGCTAGGGAAATCAATGTCTCACCTTTTTTAGAGGTCTATTCACGACCTTACTGATCGAGTCAATATTTGAGAGGCATCCACCCATTCTTGACCTGGACAAACCAGTTGATCCTATACATGTGACCATTGAGTCATGACCTTTTTTTCCTAGGTGACCTCCTAATCTACCCATGGTTCCGTGAGTGGTTTGACCTGAATGCCAGGAACTATACATTGGGGTTGAAGAGCTTGACCTAGGGCATAGATAAGCCGTGACCGGGAACTGTACAAGGTGAAGCTTGACCTATTCTTCGCATTGTTCATATCGAGGCCCTTAGATTCGATGGCTCTATGGATCCAAGCATCTATCTTGATTTGGAAGTTGTCATGGATCATTATATTGATTGGTACAAATTGTTAGATACTCGTCGGGTCCAGTTCAAAAGATCATAAGGCTGGTCAAGATGCATTGGTCAAATATTAAAGTATTACTCAGGTAGTGCCATCAGGAGCCCAAAAAGATCTGGGATGAGATGAAAGCAAAACTTCAATAGAAATAGTAATCTCTGTCTTAGTGTTAGTGCCTCATCGACCACTACCAAGAACCGAGAAACCATCTTGTTTCCACCTACATCACTAAGTTTGATGATTATCTTCTTAGATGCGATGTTCACAAAGAGAGCATGATGATGTTGTCTCGATTCTTGAAATGTCTTCCATCCAACTTTTAGTGCGAACTGTTCCAACAAGGGATGACCACCTTTGAACATGCCTACGAGGTTGCCTTGTCCTCAGCCACAATAACATGTCTCACATGTCTCAACTGATGGTTAATCTCCTCTGATTCCCCCTTCCCATGTCCAAACCACCAGGTCTCACAATCCCATCCTTCTTTGTCTACCTTCCTGCACTTTCTAGTCTATCTTTCAGTTCATAAACCGCCTTTGTCTCTCCCACTTCCGCATATCTGCTCTCAAGTGGTTGCATCCCCCCTCCGTTAGGCGTGATGACCCTAACCATCAGCGAGTCTTCTTGTCTTATGTACCAGTGTTATGGCTCTGGGATATTTAAATATTTCATTATCACTTATACTATTATATATATATTTAAGAATTTTAATTATAAATATATACTTAAAAATTACAGAGTATTCTTTCAACACTCTCTTTTTACCTCCTCTCAGTTAGCTTATCAAGATTATCTCTTTTCTAGAAGTATATATTACATATACATTTATACGAATATAAAACACATTTAAATTCATGCATATCTAGTTATAACATACAAATATGTATATAGGATGTAAAACCCCCTTATACCTAAACCTTTTAAGGTCTTCTCTATATTTTCTCTACCTCTCCTTCTCTCTATATTTATATATAACATATATTATGTGTATATATATTATGCTGTATTAACATCTAATTTTATTGCTTAGGCGATGTTTAAGCAACCACGTTGCCGCCTAAGTGAAAATGGCACCCTTGAATGTCTTAGGTGCTTTGTCACCGTGACAACTGTGATCATGTCACAAATAATCTATCACTGGGAGAGGAAGTATTATAGGGTGTTTGGTTGCATTTTAATTTTTAAAAAGGTTTCATGATAAAAAATTAAAATATAATACCAAACAAGATAATTTTTAAAAGTGAAAATGTGACAATGAATGTGTTTGGCAAAAACATTTTAATTTTTAAAAATGATAATGAGGTGTTTGGTAGCATTTTAAATTCAATTTTCATCAACTTCGTAAACATCGAAAAACAAGCATTTCATGCCATACAAATTTAAAAATTTACAAGATGAAGGAAATGACAAAATATTCATGTCATACAAGAATTCAATCATCTAAAAATATATAATTACAATCTACGACGTCTAACATAATTTTTCCACATTTCTTTTGCTATATTATCTCGAAGAAGCTTTCCAATACGTCTTTGCTCATTTGTGCTTGAATTGCTTCTAACATTATCTTCATTCCTGATTCTTTCTTGTCTTCTTTGAATCCTTTTTGCCAGCATGTTGTTGCTCAAGTAATAACTCGGTAAAATATTCTTGACGTGATTTATCCCATTGCAGACGACCCGCAGAAAATGACTCAATCTGAGACATCTATGTACAATTCTATGTATTAAAAAATAAAATATAAAAATTATAATAAAAAAACAAGGTTAATAAAATTTTGCATGCATATCCAAACTATACATCTATATCCAGTAATATGGATATAGATGAAATTTTACATCTATATCCAAACTATACACGGAAACTTGAAGTTACTACATACGGTTTAAAATCAAAATTCAAGTGAAGAACCCTCGGCCAATTGCTGTAAATTTAATCCACCATCAGGAGAGCTTGCCTATGAAGTTGAAAAGTGTAGGTATTTAACAGAAACGGTGAAAGACCTTGACAAGAACCTTGACAAGCCAGCTGAAGGAAAAGATACTTGAAGCAGTAATAGACCATGGTTCATTGAAGCTCAACAATTTTTTTCGAGCTCAACAGCTTGTGCGGTAAGCAATCATAACATGAGCAAGTGCAAACACCAAAGAAAACAGAAACAGAACAATTCTCCAGGTGCATTTGTGTGCAATGTGATAATATTTAGCATTAAAGATAATATTTTTTTAGCTTGTTCTCTCATTGCCTGTTTAATTTGATATCACAAGTCTCCAGGTGCATTTGTGTGCATAAATTTGTACCTGTAGCTTTGTTGGTACTTAGATGAATTTGATTACTTTTCTTTTTCACATTTGACACATGACACTATGATTTTAAACCTTTTTATTTTTAAGGCTTTTTAAACCATTTAAGGTGGCTCATCTCATATAGCATTAAAGTATGCAAGTCAGGCACTTGCACAGATTTTTTGCTATGGATAATTACATAGCACAAAAGTTGGGAACATATTGTTTCTCATTTCATACAGATTGGACAAGATCGAGTAGATCTGATCCCCATACATTTCATACAGTTGAGAGGGTGATAAACGACCTCCCCAATTGCATCCATGAGCAAATCTTCTATTATTCTGATTAAAGCTCCGTCTCCAGAGACTAAACCACAGAATGAATTTTAACAGATGGCATCACCAACTGAAATTTCTGGCAACCAGGAGGCACTGGCAGCATGAACATTTCCCATTTTTTGATGACATGTTGTTTGGGAAATATCAGAAAGCTACAGCCTTTGTGTGTGTATACATTGTCAATATTCTACATTCAGATCACAAAACTGATTATCTTTTAATAATCCAATACCTACAGCAGTAAGAAACAAAGCTAATGCCACAATGTAAGAGTAATCAATGAGACAAAAAAAGAGTAATCAATGAGACAAAAAAATAGAAAAACAAAATGAAGACAACACAACAACTAAAGCATTGTTTATCATAGTTAAGAAAGAACTGCTTGACATTTCAGTAAAAGGCGAATGCATTATGACAAGCATTGTCTTGATGATTAATTACAATGCATGAGATGGATACCATAATAAAGTCTCCCACCATCACTTCCTTGATGATTACTGTACATATAAACCCCACCACAAAAAAGAGTAGCACTTCTAATAGCATCTACTCGAAGATTAAGCTTTCGCAGTTGATGATCAAGGCAAATCTTCTATTAAAACAGAAGAAGAGAGGATCGATACTTGGAGATGTGCATTGTTTGTTCTTGGGCTACAAATTAAACATGGTTCTGTCTTGAGGGATGCATCTAATTATGGGTGCTGTTTGTTGGGTCGTAGATTTGTATAGGTGGAGCTGATTGGGACAGAAGCACTTTGCTGTGAACGCCTAATCAGAGCACAACAGAAAATCAACACAAAATAATTACCGCAGAGATAGAAACAATCAAGGGAAACACAAATGCATCAGACAAAGAAACGGGAGAAAAGGTGAAATATATGTGGTCCTCCGAATCCAAAATGGGAAAATAGAGAAAAATCTCTACGTGCATCTTCCTATCCTCTTTCCACTCCCACCTTACTCAATCTAAGTGCTGCTGGGTCAGTCAAAAGAATTGCAACGCACAATCTGCATAAGGACCTCTGAATCTTCTTCCCCATTCTGGTCTGGATCAATTAAAGAAACATTTATTCAACGGCAGCGGCATCTGCGCAGGGAAGAGCTCAAGAGGAGACTGTGGGGGAGGAGCCCAGCCTTCTATTTGTAAACATATTATTACCTCCGCCGGAAGATCGGAAAGCCTTGAAGAAGAGGGCAGAGAGGATGCCGTCACCGCCGCCGCCGCGAGAAGAGCCGGGAATGTGCTGCCGCAGCCACTACCGCCGCCGCCGCCGCGAGAAAAACTCTTGAAGAAGGAACGAAGAGGGCGCTGGGAGGAGGAGGCTGCCGCCGCAAGAAGAGCTATTGAAGAAGGATCGAAGAGGTTGCCGGGAGGAGGAAGCCGCCGCTGGGAAGCGCCGTAGCGGAGAGGGAGGGCTTCGCGAGGGTTTATCTCCGTAGCGGAGAGGGCTTCGCTTTCAAAAAAAATTTGGTCGCGATCTCTTTTTTTTTTTACGATGTCCATTCGGTGAAAACGTTTTTTAAAATAAAAAACGATACAGCCAGCCAAACAAAACTTCAAACTCACTTTCGTTACAATTTTCAAAAATTAAAAAAAAAGACCATTATCGCGTAACCAAACACCCCCTTAGTGTTATACTTCTGCTTTGCAGTAATATAAGTGTGACATTGTGAGGATGTGTGATATCATGCTTTAGGTTTGACAAGTATAATCTGTGGCTCTATAAACTTAATAATCTTATTCATTGTTGTCAAAGTGATCACTTGTGGTAAAGCAGTTTCCTAAGGGCAAAGTGGAGGTTTGCTTTATCAGAGCCCAAAAAGGTGACCGCTTTGGGCTGCTTAAGTGGTAAAGCGGTCCAAAGTGGTCACTTTGGCTGCAGTCACTTGTGTCTTTCTTGCTGTCTCAGGTGGGGAAGAAAGATGCAACATTATTATCAGGTTCATTTGACCTAATAATATGATATCTGATGACTTAAGTCATCAGATATGTGATATCGGGTCCATGAGACCAGACGTCAATAGATCTGATGACTTTACCGAATCCAATGAATTTGGTATGAGTGTCTTCCTAGCTTGAGAGTGGAGAAGTTTCAGCCATAGAGTTGGATTGAGCTGCAGCCAGACCGCTAATGTGTGGATTCCGGCCTCCTATTTGACCCAAAACTGGTGGAATAAGACTGGAATCTGATGTATAATTCTTTCGGCCTATTTCTAGCTTCTTTTTTTATGCTTTTGAAGAATGTGTTAAGCCCCCGGTCTTTTGGTTGTTTTTCCTTGTTTCCTGGAATATGGTAAGCGATTTTTTTATTTATCTATTTACATATAAATTTTATTTGTTAAGTTGTATTATTAGTTTATTGATTGTTTGAGTCCAAGGAAGGTGGGGTCGGGAGTCGGGACCGGGTCGGTTTGGCCCCAAACCGACCTGGGTCGGCTGGGGTCGCGACCTGGGTCGGGACAGAGTCGGCCGGGGTCGCCAAAAATAATAATAAAATATTAATTATGGGGTCGGGGTCGGGACCGGGTCAGTCAGCCCCAAAATTGACCGGGTCGGGACAGGGTCACGACCTGGTGAACCATGTTTGAGTCAAATAATAAATTTTATATTTATATATGTCTTATTGTTAGAATTTTTTTGTTGACTGGCTGCTCATCTCAACCCTAACTAATCTTACCGCTTAAGTGGGTGCTTTGTCGCTTAAGCGGTAAATGAACCTTGGTCACTTTGTCGTCTTAACAACCATGACACGATTAAAGTGACTAACAAATCCACAAGCATGCTATATGCTACTCCCAAATGAGAAAATCATGGATAAAAGCTATTGATTGTTTGGTGGCCTACCACTCACTCCGACCTCCTACCGCTTAAGCTGTAAATGGACCTTTGGTTGTTTTGTCGTGTTGATAACCATGACACAACTAAAGTAACCAAGAAAACCACAAGCATGCTATATGCTACTCCCAAATGAGAAAATCATGGATAAAACCTATGTTATTGGAGGGGACTGCCTTGGTTACTTAGGCGAGGCGAGGTGAGGGGTCCCTGCCTTGCGTTGCTGACAATCACCTCGTTGGCCCAATAAGCCCCCTTAGGACTTCTGTTCACTCCCACTTTGATGCTCAATGCCTCTCTCTCCCTTTCTCCCTCTTTGGTCGTTCACACCTGACACCCCTGAAAGAGCCCTAGTGCTTAGTCGCTGCTAGCTTCGCTGAAAACTATTACTGGAGAAGCCATTGCCACTGGAGCACCTCGCTGGAGAAGGCTTCTTCACTAGAGCTCACCGCGGTCGCTAAAGCACCTCGCTGGAGAAAACTATCTAGTATAAGTTTCCATTGTTTTTTGGAATCTTGCTTCATCGCCGATAAGCCTTGTCGTCTCCGGCTTCTAGTGTTCTCGCCGTCCCTTCTCACATCCTCCATCCCTATATCCTCTCAATTCCTCTTCTTTATTTTTGCCACCGGAAGTCACTAGGGATATGTTCTACCATTTCTGTTCCATCCGGAACTCCCCTCTAAAGATCAATATACACCGACCATATCTGCCACCATCGTCACCCCCAGTGATCATGCCCGACTGTTGGAGCCTTCCTCTCTTAACCTTTACACCCCGTTGCACCCATCCTGCCACCTCCTGCCAATCTCCCCTATTTTTGAACGAGTGCAAGAGGAAGATGGAGGAGTGAAGATGATGAACAATGTCTCTCTCGACTATTTTATTGGGTAGTGCACTTCATCTTCATGTGCGAGCTATCTTCATCACCCAACCAGTTGACTTACCATCGAGCCACCCATGTGAGCCCCTTTAGCCATGGGGGTTCCACTCAATCGGCAGCCATGCGCCCCCTCTTGGTTCTTGCAATACCACCATGACCCCTTGTTAAAATTAATATAATAAAAACATTAAAAAAACCTTGCCTTAGGCAGGCAAGATGAGGGGCCCCTCACCTCGGTGGCCTTGTGCATCTAACAACATAGGTTAAAGTATGAGTAATTTAGAGCCAAGTGCCATAGAAAAGATAGCCATCCCAAAGAATATAGTTGCTGAAATTCCGAGAAGGACTAGTCTTGAGATGTAAAGGTGGGGTTGGGGTGGGGGAATATGGACAAACAAAATACTCATCTTTGATCCACTCAAATTTTGTGACCTTTTCACGGACTGTCCTGATCAAAGTTGCTTGACAACTCAATGCATCAACTAGTTGGTTCTCCACTCATGCTTGATGCCTCAATACAAAAGTTTAGGCCTAAGGTACTCGCCAGATGACCGTGTTATGGTTTAAGTTTTTTCTAGGCATGAAGAAACGTGAGGGTCTTGTGGTCAGAGTTGAGAATAAACTCACGAGAGTAGATAGTGCTACCGTTGCCTTAGAGTCTGTACCACTGTATAACTTTTTGTTATAGATAGAGTACTTAAGCTTAGAAAGCATCTCATTGAATTAGGTCATAGGATGACTCTCAGCCATATATGTGAATCATGAAGATATGATGCCAGTCATCACTTGAGACAGGTTGCATGAGCACGTATCAAACTATCCATAACCTATCGCTATCAGAACAGGACTGGTACTCATCAACTAAGGCAATGTTCTCTTCCTCCAGATATTCTAGAGAGGTTAGGGTCTGCCACGTAAGTCATCTCTTACTTGACTCAGTTTATGTGACCAAGTAATTCAGAGAAAGAAAGTACTTCTATAGGATTAGATCTGTTTGTCTGAACCACTTCTATGGTAATGGAATCTTGTTTGACATAACCTGGTACCAATAAGTAGTTACTTGACAAATTTTGCAGAATTTGTTTTTATTTTAGTAAAAAGGCTTGAGGGGAGAAACTCCTAGGTATCCCATTCAGAAAATTTTGCATGTTATGAATGATAGTGTTGGCGTACAATTTTTTCAAACAAAAAAAAAGAAAAGAAGAAGAGAAAGTAAAGCAGGCGGCCTGGCCCAGGAGCTGGCCCAATTGCCCATGAGATTAGCCACATTTGGGCCCAATAAAACACCCTAGCAGGGGGCCGGATCCATCCAGCCCACAATTGGCACAAATCAGGCCATGTTCAGGCCATGTGCGCAGCCCACAGGAGGGTCTGGGCTTCTCCTCAGTCCGCTGGCCCAGAAAACAGGCCCAATTGGGCCAGGCCCACTTCAGCAGCCAGGCCAATCAAAGCCCAGCCGCACCCACTTGCCACCTCAGCTCCTTGGTGCGCACCCAGCTGCCAGCACAGCCCCCCAACAGTCACTTGAAGGAGAGGAAAGCCAAGAGACAGCCACTCAATCAATGTGATTAAGTGGAGTAACTCCCATGGGGGAGGCCAAGGGTCACCTGCGCACACAACTCCTGGCCCTTCACCTGCCCTCTTCACTCTCTATAAAAGGGAGGGGGGCGCACCAGCCAAAGGGGGAGAAGTTGGAAGCGCCGACAGGCTGCCGGTCTGCCACCTCACCTGCTGCTGACCTGCTGCCATTTGCTGCTGCGTCTACCACCTGCCACCAGGAGAAGGAAGGAGGAGAAGAGGAGAAGAAGACAAGGTAAACAGAGATAGTTGGTGCGTCCATGTAGCCCTTCAAAGGGCCTTCTTCTCTACCTGTTTCTGGGCCCATCTCCAACCCCTGGTATGTCTTCAGAAAAATCCTCCTGTGCAGGCCTATTTCGGCCCAACCGAAACCCCAGAACAGGCCCAAATCCGGCCCCAACATAGTCTGCTAATCAAGCCCCTCTGCGGCCCATATGCAGCCCATTTAACAGGTCTACCTGCTGGCCCATTTGACCCAGCCGAACACCCTCCCACAGCAGGGAAAACTCCCCATAATCGGCCCATGATCCGACTTCTGCTCAGACCTATAATCGGCCCATAAACTGACCTTTGTTCAGGCCCATAACCGGCCCATTTCCTGGTCTCTACCCAGGCCCATAGCCGACCTACAACCAGCATATAATCAGGCCCCCTTGCAGCCCACTCTGAACTCCCTGAATGGCACCTGTTTTAGCCCATTGAGCGCCTCCCTTTGGCAGGGCATTCCTCAGCCCCAAACTGCCCTGAATCCAGGTCCATTGTCAGCCCAAGTCCGGCCCACAATCAGGCCATTTGCAGGCCCATTTCCTGCCCTGTTCGACCCCCTGCATAGGCCACCTGCAGTCCATCCAACAGACCTTCAAACCGGCCATGAGCAGCCCCTTTGTGGCACCTATTAGAGCCCTAGGTGAGGGTGGATGACCCGGAGATTCTTGGAGACCGTCCGACGGGCCAAGTTTACTCCGGGCGGATCCTCATTTCTCCTACTCAAAACAGCCCCTTTGTGGCTATCCTTGTTATCCTATTTTGGTTCCTTTTGGAGCATCTTCAAATTCCCCCCTGTTCCATTGCCCCTTGAGCAAGCCAAAACAGGTCCGAAGCTGCCCCTTTGAACAGTCCCAAAACAGGTCATTTTCAGCCTCCTTTGCCCACACTCCATGCCGCTGCAGCAGGGAAGAGAACTCCCAAAACAGGTTCTGCAGAGGTGAAGTGAAGCAGTAAGCAGCAGCCAGAATGTGGGCCGGCTGGAAGGTGACAGCCCGGCACCCCTTGGAAACCGTCCGACGGGCCAAGGGCATAGCCGGGTGGCCTTCCAAGCCGGTCCAGCCAAGCAGGGTCAGCAGAGCAGCAGCTTCTCAACAGGCCCATCCGGCCCAAAGACAGTCCAAGACAGGCCCAGTGGGCCCATGAAGATTGAAGACCAGCTCTGAACGTCAATGGAACACAAAACCGGCCCAAGTGCCCTCTTAAAAAAATATAACAAAAACAGAAATAAAACTAAAAATAAATGGACGACTCCCCCCGGGTCCGCCCCGGGATGTCGATCCGGACGGTGGCGCGGGCATGCTCCCGTAGCCAGCGGTTCCTTCCCCCAATATGGCTAAGCTAAGGCTGGCTATTTTGGATGGGTAAATTTTCACTAAGTTGGAAAAATAGTGGGCATGCCGTCGTAATGCCAAAATTTTTCCAAAGTAGTGGAGATAAACCTATATTGGGGGAAGGATCAACCATATTGTACACCGATGTACCTCACTCATCTTTCAATGAAATGAAGTTCAAAGTCAATTCGATGCATGGAAGTGGGCACCGATCGGTAGCCCAATGTGCCCGATCAGATGCAAACCGCCAAAATCAAATAAGCAAAACTTTTTTAAAACAATCAAAAAATAAAGCAATGCAGGTTCTGAAAATGGGATTTTACTGCCACATTTTCCCAACCGCCTGCAGCCTGCAGGTCTCGGACCACCAACCAGAGCCCAGTTCGGCCCAATAACAGAACCCTGTGCAGGCCCTTAGTCGGTCCCCTTGTGACCAGGTTCCAGCCCACCTGAAACCACCTGCGCAGACCCCAGTCCAGGTCCATAAACAGCCCCTGTTCGGCCCACCTGCTGACTCTCACTTGGTCCACAACCGAGCCCACAAACAGGCCCATTTTCTGGCCCTTGTCCAAGCCCATAACAGGTCCCTTCGAGATCCAATCCAACCCACCTGCAGGGGCCTTGAGCAGACCCTAACTTAGGCCCAGCTCAACTTGACCCACGATCAGCCTCCTTATCCGGCCCACAGTCCGGGCCCGACCAACCTGATTTCAGCCTCGTTTTCAAGCTCATAACAGGCCCATTCTCTGGTCCTTATCCAGGCCCTGAGCTGTCCCCAGTTTAGTCCAAGTCCGGCAGCCTTCACACGGTTAACTTCCACCCCCTTGTAGCTTCCCCAAAACTGGCCTAAAACAGGTCTTCAGGCGACCCATTTTCAGGCTCATGATCAACCCATCTGCAAGCCTATGTCCAGAGCTTAAAACCAGTCCTTTGTGACCCGGTTTCAGCCCATCCTTGACACCTCAAACAGGTCCCCGACCGGTCCATTCAGAGTCACTTGAACAGGCTCCTTAAACAGGACCGAAGCTGCCCTTGTTCAGCCCACGTCCGGGTTCTGGAACCGGTGCCAAAACAGTCCTCCATGCAGGCCCATTCTAGCTCATCATAGTCCATTCACTCCAGTCCCCTTGTGGCTCGGTGAAATCCTAAATCAGTCCTCAAATAAAAATCAGATTTTTTGATTGAATTCAAAACAGATGAAACTCAGAAAAAAAAATCAAAGTCATTCAAAAAAAATAAAACAACCCGAACAAATCGGTTTGCATATGATCGGACCCAAAAGGCCGCTGCCCGTTTGAGTTCTTTACTTTATTTTATGGATGTGCATGTCTCCGAAAACAGGTTGCCGCGACGGTTAATCAAAGGCGTTCGAGCCGTTGCTCGATGTAAGTTAACGCCGGATACTCGCACCATCCGGCGGAGAAGGGTCAAAAATGAAATTTTCAAAGAACCCGAACCTCGGTTCTAATATTTTTAAAACTATCACCGGACTACCTAATATTTTTAGGATATCACATATTTTCCTAGAAAAGTCCGGAGATGTCTTTCTTTCTAAAGAACAGACGCAGAAAAAGAGGTTCACACAGATAGCAACTTTTTTTCCTGTCAATATAATGGCTTTGTTGACTGCTGCTTTTAAATTAATGCTTCTGGAACGCATGAATATGAAGTTCCTTTTCAATGCTCTTTTGATGATATTTGAGTTAATTTTGTTTAGTGTTCTCTTCTACAGGAAAATGTGCAAACCGCTTGCTTTCTTCATCTGGCTTACCATTGCTTACTAGGCAAATGAAGGTAGCAATTCTCTAAATGCAGTCAAAATGTATCCTTTAGAGATTACCATTTTTCAAATATTGAATAAACTTTTTCTTTCTTCCTTGTCAGTAGAGGCTGGAACTGAGTTCTATATGGGCCCTTCTTGCAGCATTTGATGACCCTCTTCCAATTCCTCAAGGTGGAGACATTCCAGTGTTTGAAGGAGCTTTTGTGGAAGGCTCCGAAACACTTTCATGGATGGCAAACAACACTAAGAAACTTTTTCCACATAAGTTTGGTGGGCCTTATTGTTGGACATTTTTTAGTACTGCTTCATATGGAAAGAAAAATAAAGTACCGCAGGTTGGTAGCTGCCATACTTCAATTCTTGGATGCTTCTAGTTTTGCTCAACTTAGTTTGAAAACTTATGTAATTTTTTATTCTAATGTTGGAGAAATGTCGATGCTGCGTTATTTGATACTTGTTGCTAGGAGAATATCCCTAAGGCTACTGCTGACAAAGTGACAGCGGACATGCTTGGAGCTGTAGAATTAGCTCTGGGATTGCCTAAAAGATTTCTTCAACCATCTTATACAAGAGTGCAATTATGGTCTGCATCAACTGTTCTTTATTGTCCTTGCATTCATTTTTAGAATCTTTTAGAGTTTACAACTATAACTGTGACAGGGGTGCAGCACTTCCAACTAACACACCAGACATTTCCTGCATCTTTGATCCCCATGGACGTGCTGGAATTTGTGGTGATTGGTTGCTTGGATCAAGTGTAGAAGCTGCAGTTTTGAGTGGGATATCCCTTGGAGAACATGTAAGGAGTAGGTTTGCATTTTATTTTTCCTTTCCCCACATTTCTTTTTTTACATGCGATCAAGGAAGACCTTTCTTACAACATAAAACCCTGTAATTTTGCTCTTATTTAGGCCCATCACCATCTTTAACTTCTAAAAAATCAGACTTCCCTGATTTGTCTCTTTAATTCTGGTAGCGATCTATGATAAGTCCTATCATCTTTAAGTTAAACTAATTCATTCGACTGTTCTCAAGGTGGAACCGTGGAACAGTATGATAGTGCGTGAACCTCTTTTTTTTTACGTCTGTTCTCGAGAAAGAAAGACTTTGTCGATACCTCGGACTTATCTAGCAAAGTAGATGATACCTTAAAGTATTAGGTAGTCCGGCGGTAGTTTAAAAGTAATAGAACCGAGTTTCGGGTTCTTTGAAATTTTTTTGATATTTGACCCCTCTTCGCCAGATGGTACGAATATTCAGCGTTAACTTACATCGAGCAACGGCTTGAATGCCATTGATTAACCGTTGTAGCAACCTGTGTTTGGAGAGCGTGCACATCCACAAAATAAAATGAACTCAAAAGGGTAGTGGCCTTTTGGGCTCGATGAAATGCAAACCAATGTTTGAGGTTGATTTCATTTGGTTTGTTGGTTGATTTTGGTCGACCTAAAGTCAGTTTTGTGGATTTGAGTTTCAAGTGAAGTTGTTTGATTTGTTTTTATTTGATTTCGGTTTTGGGTTTTTGATTTGTTTTAAGTTGAGTTTAATCGGTTTGAGTTGTTTTGATTTCAATTTCTAATGAGTTTTAATGTGTTTTAAACATTGTGAGATTTTGGTTTGATTGGTTCTTTTGAACTTTCAGATTTAATTAACAATCTGGAATTTTCTGTTTTTATGTTGGTTTTGACATGTTTTGGATGTTTTAAAGTGTTGTTTATTTAATTTCTTTTGAAATTAAGCATTTGTTGTCCATTTTGGTAAGGTGCGGTGCTTTTTAAATGAATTTTCAGATTTGACAATTCTGTTTTTTTGGTTGAGTTCGCAGATTATCAAATCTGATTTTTGTTTGTGTTTTCGGATTGATCAAAATATGATTTTGTTGGTTTAAGATTGATTCTTTTTGGTATCTCTTTGTTGTGGTTCAATTTTTATTGAATTGGAGTTGTTTTAAATTAAGTTCCAAATTTGCTTTAAATCTGATTTTTTCTGTTTTTTATTAGATTTTATTAGATTTGTTTATCTTGCATTTTTGTTTGGCGGTTTGCATCACATCCGGCCCATTGGGCTGCCAATCGGTGCCCATTCTCATGCATTCCAAGTCAACATTGAAGATCACTTTTCATTTCATATGTGATGAAGTACAATGATGTAAAAAAGATAGGCAATTCTTCCCCCAACATAAGTTCTTCACCAATTTTGGAAAATTTCGGCATTACGACGGCATGCCGGTCATTTCCAACTTAGTGAAGTTTTACCTATCCAAAATAGCCAGCCTTAACTTAGCCATATTGAGGGAAGGATCGCCGGCTACGGGAGCATGCCCGTGCCACCGTCCGGATCGACATTCCGGGAGCGTGCCCGGGGGAGTCGTCCAAGGTTGGAGTCCCCGCGGAGGGTGGAGCTCCTTAATTTAATATGGCTTTCGCGTTCTGATTTTTATTTGTTGTTTTTTTTGGATCAAGGCCATTTAGGCCGGTTCAAGTTCCATCGACGTTCTTAGCCGGCCTTCAGTCTTCATAGGCTCAACGGGTCTGTTTTGAACTGCTTTGGGCCGGAAGGGCCTGCCGGAAAGTCTTCTGCCTTGCTGGAGTTTCTTGATGGAACCGACTTGGAAGGCCACCCGGCTATGCCCTTGGCCCGTCGTGCGGTTTCCAAGGGGTGCCGGGCCGTCACCTTAAAGCCGGCCAATGTTCAAACCGCTGTCCTCCTGTTTGCCTTTGCTGCAGGACCTGTTTTGCATGTGCTTTTTCTTTCGTTGTGGCAGCATGAAGCAGGGACTAAAGGGGGGGGGACGAAAATGGCTTGCTTTAAGGGGGCTTGTTTGGAATTGTACAAAGGACAGTTTGATGGCCTGGTTTTGGGCTGCGCAAAGGGTTGTTTTAGGACCTGTTTAGGGGCTGCTCAAAGGGCATGAAAACAGGGGGGCTTGAGGATCCGCCCGGAGTAGACTTGGCCTGTCGTGCGGTCTCCAAGAATCTCCGGATCATCCACCCTCACCTAGGGCTCTAGTGGATGCCACGAAGGGGCTGTTGATGATCTGCTTTGGGGTTCGGATATGAGCTGAACATAGGCCGGCTGTGGGGCTGGATAGGGACCAGAAGATGGGCCGGTCGTGGACCCGTTTCTGGACCTATTCGGGGTCTGTTTTGGGCCGAGCAGGTTCTGGTTTGGGGTCCAGCTGAGGGGTCTGTTCAGGTAGCTAGTCTCGGGCTGAACAGGAGGCTGTTTCAGGCTTGTTAGGAGGGGTGTTCAGTGCTGTTCGGATGAGCCTGCAAGTGGGCTGAGCGTGGGGCTGAACAAGAGGCTGAACCGGTCCTGTTTGGAGCGCTTTCATGGGCTGAACAGGGGCGGCTTAGGTGGTCCGAACAGGGGCTGATAGGGACCATGTTTTGGGCCATGGGTTGCCGATGACGATGAAGGCCGGTTTAGGCCATGAGAGGGGTTGAGAAGAGAACTTAGAAGAGGAGGAAGGGGTGCCTTTAAAGGGCTACATAGTTAATATGTGTATGCCCCTACCTTTTCTTTTCCTTCTCCTCTCTTTCTTTCCTTCTTTGGCTGCTGGCAGGTATGCACGTGGGCAGGAGGAGAGCAGCAGCTCTCTTCTTCTTCTTCTTCTTCTTCTTCTTCCTCCTCCTCCTTTGGCCGCTCGCAGGTGCCGGAGAGTAGGTGCGTGCAGGAGGGGCAGCAGCCGGTGCAGCAGCCTGTCGGCGTTCTTCAGACAGCCTCTTTTGGCTTGGGTGCCCTCCTTCTTTTATAGGAGATGAGGGGGAGATGAAGGGGCAGCTGGGGAGTACTTAGATATGCCTCTTTCACCTTTTTCTGTGTTTAAACTTTCTTAAATCCTTGAATTGTCCAAGGATATTAAAGATTTGACTGACCCTTTGAGATTCCCCATGTTGACTAGTCCCTTGGCTTTCCCCATGCAATTAATGGGTCAAGGATGAGGTGGCAGGTTGAGCTGGCAGCTAACATGGCTGAATTGGGCCTGTTTTCAATGGCCGCGGCCCACCCTCTCCCCCTTCTATTGGGCTGTACGTAGGTGGGCTATGGGAGCTGAGAAATAATTATTTTAAAATCAATAGGGGTTGGGCCAGCAGGTTCTTACGCCAATGGGCCACCCCATGGTTTGTCTTGGCTCAATTGAGGGTCGGCCCAACTAGAATTTGGCCTGGTTCAACCAATTCAGGACCTGATTTTGTGCAATTAGGGGACTGGACAGCAGGAGCTTGATCCGGTCCTGTTTTCCCTTTTTTTGCCTCCTCTTTTTTTATAAAAATCTGACGCCAACAGATAGCTAGTTTTATATACCTGCCTGCTTCATGCCAATCAGGCACAATTTTGACTCATTTACTAGTTCTAGGTGTTGATGTTTAGCTGAGCTATAGAAGGTCATATAGAAGAACTAAGTTGCAGAGAAGAGATACCATAATTTTCTTGATTGAAATTAGGAAATCTGTTGTATATTAGAATATGATGGCATTATATTCAATGATTAAGTAGAGGATCATTCAAGTAATCATGTCTAATATGATGTATGACATTACTTTCTTAAGTTGCATCGATATGGAAACATGGTATTTATGAGCATCTGGATAACAGTGAGGCCTAAGTTTGTTCACTTCAAAATTATCCGCTTGAGCATTCTGATAATCAGCAGGTTTTCACATGTTCTGATAAGCTGTTAATTGACCATTTTCAACTTGATCGAATCTCTCTCTTCATGCATCCGAGAAACGAGGTCACCAAAACGAGAATATTTATATAGTATCTCTGGCCCCTTAATTTCCTCCGTCTATTACTACCCTTAACTTCTTAGCTCCATATTGGACAAAGTACCTATGTCACATATATTCTCTCTGATTCTATTTTTTATTATTATTTTAGTTAGATGTCTTTGTTAAGTTTGTTTCATATACTGCCAACTTTATTATGGAATCCATCCAAAGATTCATGCATTATTATCAAATAAAATTTTGTAACTTAATATTTTTATGACTATATATGTAAAATTGATCAAAGATGCCATATCAATCTTCTCTCCATATTGTTCAAGATGAAGTTTAGGTCTGACATAATACCCCTTGTATGTCTCCTGCTTAGATCAGTTCACCCTTTATGTATTTCACTTTTAATTCTTTATCAACTTATTTTGATATTTAATATGATTTCCCTTGTCCTTAACAGATTACATGAGATGTTTTATACTTAAACATGCACTTTGAGTGGCATTTCCGATATCCAATCTCGTGAGATTTTTCCAAGATATCTCTAAGATCTCTTCTCTTTAGTCTCCCTGAGATAAAATCAAGAAGCAAGATGACAATCCTTAATAACATTTATCTTATATTTCTTATCTTTTATGAATAAGGAATCATAAAACATGATTGATAATAGCTGATACAAATCCTGAATGGTTGATCTGGGCTGGAATCACACAATTCCATGTTTCAGATTGATGGAGATAGGAATTATCTTAGTCATGTTAACGGCTGTCAGAATAATAACCTGTTAGGTGTTACAAAAGAGTTCATCAAAATATAAGCAAGGTGCACCACACTCATTTCCTTTTGAGTTAGATGGCCCAATAAGTTTAACATGGTATATAGCTATCCTAATGTAGTGTTCGCCAGACACTCTGGCTGTACTGTTGTCCTTGCTTCTCCTGTGATGCTTCTTCAGCCCCTTCATCTGTAGTCGTTATCATTCTGCCCTAGTGTACTTGGCTGTTCCTTATGCTGGCATGGAATGCCATCTCGTGAGATCTCGCCGAGATCTCGCGAGATCTTGGTCTCGCCAAGGGGGCCGAGAAACGAGATTGCCGAGATCTCGTCCCAAGTAGCTTGGTCCGAAAAACAAATTTCTTTGGGAGGCTTTGCCCCCCTGATACTATAGTTGTCAAGGCGGGTGACAAGGCACTACTTGACCAGCGCCTTTTGGGAAATCCCCCAAAATTTATACATAATACCAAAAAAATCCTATTTTTATATCAAAATTTATACTTATACTTGACAAGGCACTACTTAGTATAAGTCGATCCGCGACTACTCTACGCCCCCCATTTATGATAGTGTAAACATATTAATATATCTCACTATCACTTATACTATCACGGATAAAAATGTGCTACAAGTTTAATACCATATTAGTATTTAAATATAATTGTATGTACGATTAAATCTTTTAAAAGCAAAAAGATCATTTTTTTGGTATTGAGAGTACTTTGTGATTGTTCATTCACACAATTGATGTATAAATGTGTTATATATTTTCATGTAAATTCAATGATGTACTCCTATCTTTATAAGATATTATGTTATGTTTCATACATATATGCATTTTGATCCGAGATCTGATCTCCCGAGATTTTTCCGAGATCTCTCCTAGATCTCTTCTCTTTCACCCTCCCGAGACGAAGCCGAGATCCGAGATGGCAAACCTTGATGCTGGCTGGTCTGCCATCATTGTGTTGTGCTCTGGCCATCCTTCCATCATCCCCATCCATCCTTTTGGTGCCAGATGATTTGCATGGTTTCCATCCTGTTTGTCCCATTGTAAGTAGCTGCCCATCGTTCCATGCTGGGTAATCCAATGTTGCAGGCACTGGCCATCCTTTGTGCTTTTTCACTGCTGCAGTCCCTTTGTTTTTAAGGTGTGGCAAGCGCTCTGTGGCTGCCAAGGCATTTGCTCGCCTGAGCAAGTATGGCAGAAAAGCACTTGCCTGCCCCACTTTGGTTGGACTTTGCCTGCCTTGTGGTGCCCGGCTTGCCTAGGCGATGGTTCAGCCTGCCTAGACTGCCTAGTTATTGGACCTGTTTGTTTTTGAACTGGTTGAATCAGAGATAGATCTTCGGCTCGTTGATCTGGCGGGGTTATAAGTTCGATGAACGAACTACACAATGTCTCACGAAACCTTTGCTTCCTCTCTCACGGATGACTCTTCATTTTCCTCTCTTGAAACCCTGGTTTCCCACCCATTCGATGTGATGAGGCCAACTGCCGACTGACATTACTGTCTGGCTGGTATGTCAGCAGCAGGCAAACAACCTTGGCTGGTGGTCTCCTCCCATGGCTGTTGCCTGCGACAAGAACACCGGCTGCCAAATGTGATGCCCACACCACAACGTCTGATGGTCTTTTTCCACTATGTTGACAATGGGTTATGAAACCAGGAACCTCTTCCACCATCCAGAGCTCCCTCACGCTCAACATCATGGGATGGCAATGGCAGGCTATGAAATCAGGAACCTCTTCGGACGTTGACGTTCAAACTTGTCTTCCGGCCAGTGGCCCGTTTCATCATGTTCTATTCTAGCATATAACTTGGAAGTCTCCAGTTTTCATCTTCTCCATCTTCTCTATAGTTCTGCCTTGTGTTTTACACTTTTACCTCATGTTCAACCTGCTATAGGCTTGAAGAAGGACTTATGGTATTGTGTTCCAGACTTCCACCCTATCTTTTTTTTTCTTTTCAGGTTCTTTGGCAAGTAAGCCCCTGTTCTATCTTTGCTCTACACTTGTTCTACGGTTCCACCCACCACACTAAGTAATATTGATTGATGTACAGTACTATAATAATGATTGATATACAATAGTACTAAAACTTAACTTATTTAATTATATAAGTTATTCCTGTCATATTTAACTTATTATTTGACTTACAACTTATTCTTGTCATATTTGCCTTTTTTTTACTATAGAAAAAGACATCAGCCTAAGGTCTCGCCTTGTCGCCTAAGTAGTAAGGTGGTACTATTTCATTTTGATCACCTTGAAACCTCTGTAGTCCCGATTGTCCCATGCCGAAGTCTTTGTTCACCACCATGGTCCATTGCATGGTGTGCCAGGTCGGTGACCTGGTCGGCCGGGTCGGCCAACCCGGCCGATTTTTGGGCTGATCGACCCCAACCCAGCCCCCCGACCCCGACCCGGTTGATATATTTAAATAAATTTTTTTTATTTTTTTCCCGACCCTGACCTGACCCTGGCTTGACTTGGGTTGCGACTCCAACTGACTCGGGTCGATTTTAGGCCCGACCGACCCGGTCCCGACCCCCGACCCCACCTTCCTTGGTCCATTGTTCCGTACTTGTCACTCATTGCCATCTGGTCCTTGATTGATGGCATGCAATTCATTGTTGAGCTGTGTTGTCACCACTGCAGCCTATTTCATTCATTACTTCTTTAAAATCGTTGGTGTTGTGTCATGAAGTTCAGTTATGTACAACCCATAGACTGTAGGAGTTGGGTGTTGTCAACCCTTAAAGTGCCTTGGGTAGATCCAATCACCTCCCATGAGATAAGTAATTTGTCACCTCTTTTTAAGTGTGATTACGACTCTTAAAACCCCTGTAGATCTAATCACCACCCGCAAAAGAGTAATTGTCACCCTCTTTTTTGTGTGTTTTCAATAGTTGTTGCATTGTCTGTCATCCGAGAGATGAATATTTAGTCGGGCGCAAGTAATTATGCCGTGTGGGTGGCTACAGTTTGTGCAAGCTTGATAATGAAACTTTGGGGGTATGTTGATGGATCAATTACTTTTGGCACAGACAATACAGAAGATGATGCTCCCAAATGTGTGCAAGGGTGGAAGGATACATACGAGATAATTATATTTACTTGAACTTAGTTAGGTTTTCCTACTTTGTAAGGATATTGCCTTATTAGGGTAATTGCTATGTTTAGAATGGTAATGTGTACATAGTTGTCAAGGCAACACCTAGGCGACAAGGCGCTAGTTGGCTAGCGCTTTGCTGGGGCGCCTTTTGGAAAGTTCAAAAGGTGCCCGCCTTGAGAGCCTAGGCTCTGAAGGTGCCGCCTTGGTGCCCTAAGGCACTCACGCTAGGCGCCCCAAAAATTTATACATAATAGAAAAAATTTCTTTCAGGGGATTTTACCCCCCTGATACCCCCCCACAAGGGGCGCTATCTCCTTGACCCCTGCGACTTGACCGCGCAGGTAGAACCGTGACTACTCTGTACCCCGCATTTAATAATATTATAATAATATTTTACTATCATATATGATATCACATATATATGATTTATAATTATAAATATATGTTATATACTTAATTTTATAAAAATCTATTTTAACTGTCTTCTCTATTTTTCACACACGTCAAGTTTATCAAGATTAATTATTTCTCAAAATAAATATATATATGCATACATAATTACATAAAATAAAATCACATTTAAATGTGTGAACACATAAACATAGAGATTCAATTATACAATACAAATATAATTATATTTATGAATATATATTTGTTTGTATGTATTAATATATATATATAATACTAACATCTAATTATACATTTGATTGTGTATATGTATATGCATATGTATATACATATATATAAATATCCAATGCTACCGCCTTGACTGCTTAGGCGATGCCTAAGCGGCCGTCTTGTCGCTTAAGTGGAATTGACACCCTCAACACCTTGGACGTCTTGTCACCTTGACAACTATGAATGTGTATGAGTATCAACTTCGGAGTGAACTTGATAAATCTCCATTCGAGAGAACTAATTTGCTGATGAGATGTGTTCTAGCTTTTGGCTCTTCTATTACTTCTTTATATTATGTACTCACTATGTCTATGCACTCATCCGGCTCACTCTTCATAGCATCTATAAGACTTGCACTTTTGGAGACACCCTCAAATCAAATTTAGGAAAAAGGCTGCTCTCTACCTCAATCCCAGTGTCATCGTCATCATCAATGGAGTTATGTGAAGACAGATTGCCCTTGACTTATTAGATTCACCACTACCATTGCTGATATCACACTGTTGACACCAAGAATTTTCACAATAATTAAACCATGACTCAGTTTACAATCAATCCAGACGGCCTTTTTTTTCTGGTCTCAATTCAGGCCCATTAGATGTTGATTTCAAGCCGATGTCTATTGAATAGTGCCCTTTTCGCACATCCGATGGACTAAATTCCAGTTCTAAAATGAGCCCATTAAGATGGCCTTCCCTTTAGCCTAGCTGGTCTTTACGATATAGTATGGCCAGGGGGTATTTGGGAGAAATCCTAGCCTTGCCATTTCAGCAGCTAAATCCAAGGTCATCTCTTCCTATTTTGAAAAGGAACGGTAATATTGGCTATTGGAGAATCTTCTGTGGTTTGAGCAAAGTCGGAGGCAGCATGATAGCAAATAAAGAAGGCTGCCGAGACTCCTTCCCGGTTTAGAAGATTGAAGCAAGTCTTATATGATTCCTACCAGCAAGGTTCGATTGCTTCCGAGATGCTCGGGCAACGGGAGACCAATGACCATCGAGCCTGGCTCTCGCGGCAAGAGGAGGAAATTGGAAAACAATACGAGTACCGTAAAATCCTCCGAGTCCATCTCGGAGCTGGATGCCAAGTTTCGGAAGGTCTTCAAACGGAAGCAGGGCTCGTCAAGGCTTATATAAGTAGGGCTATACCATCCCGTCGGAAGGGGGGGGATGGAGAGATAGAGGCGAACGGTGCGGAAACCGGAGAGGGAAAGAGAGACGAACAGAGAGAGGGGACTGCCGTTGAGGCCTTACCTCTCCTCCAATGCCATCGCCAGAGCTCTGAAGCTTCTCCAAGGTCGTTGAAGCCCGCGGAGGACCGTGGAGCTGCTGCAGGATCATACTGAGTCCGCCGGAAGCACCTATTGCCGACGCTGTGATCGCCGGAAGCCTCCCTTGCAGCAGCGGCCGTCGCCAGGACTTCCTCCGAAGCTCGCCGTCGTCGCCGGAGCCATCCTTCTCCTCCACCGGTGCCGCTGCCGTCAAGAGCTGTCGGAGAGGGCTCGCGCTGCCGCCGGGAGCCGGAAGAACGTCGGGAATGCACTGTAGCCGGGGGAAATAATATCCCCCGGACTTATGTCCACGGTGGAATTGGGGTGGGGCCCACCCGGTGAAGAAGACGCAAAAAAAAAGGAAGCGGACCGGGCAAAGCCGGTCGCCCCCGCAGAAGCATCCGCCGGCCCCCCGCTGAAGCCTGCCGGTCTGGAACTAAGCCGGCCCGGTCCAAACAGTGGACCGGGCCCTTTGCGCACAGTGCCCTGCGCACAGCGCAGGGGCCTTTTCAACAGAGAAAAAAAAGGAAAAAAGAAGAGATTTTAAAACAAACAAAAACAGTGAAAATTAAATAAAAAGAAAATATACATTTAATTCAACAAACCGGACTAGTTGGGGGGTCGACTAACCATCCGCCCCTACATCCCGGCTTAACGTAAAAGAATCTAAAATTTGGACTAGTTGGGGGGTCGACTAACCATCCGCCCCTACGTCCTTAAGGTAGACATACAAAGGTCTATAAAAGACCCCAATGTCTTACCAAGTTCACCAAGCTATGCAAGGCTCAAGCATAATCAATATGCTGTCATGCCGGTCAAATGCTAGTGAAATCATCAAAAAAATAGTGGGGGATGCCCATAAGTCTATCAAGACCGGGTACATGCCGCCATGGATCGATAAGTTCATCAAGGACTCAAGAGACTGAATTTCCAGTCAAGTTGCAAACTGTCTCATGAACAAGTGGAGGGAAATACCCATAAGTCTGTGGCAGACCGGGTGTATTCCTTTCAAAGAATTGCCAGACACCATATTCACCAAGGATTGAGCAGGGATGTTCTCAGAACCTGTCAAAGTTGTGAAGTTGTATTTTCTGGACCGTGAACATTCAAGACAAACATTCAGGAAATTGTACTTTTGATCTATATCATTGAAAGGAGTCAATGATCTCATTAATCCGATGGGATGCCAAGCACTTAAACAAAAAAGAAGAGAAAACAGAACACAAATCTGTAATTGAACCTGGAATCAAGTTTAAATTCTGACCAATCCAGTTCTGATTTTCAAACAGAAATTTAACCCCATAAATCACAGTTCGTAAGGAATTTGAAGAGTGAATTCTGAGATTTGAAGCATGCAGAAAATTTGAGAAGAACAAAATCTGGAAATCTGGAACTCAAGCCGCAGCTGGGAATCTGAAATCCGGATTGGTGCAGAATCTGAAATCTGGGGCCATGTGCAGGACCGCCATTTAAAATCTGAAAACCAGACTTAGATCTGAGACCCAAAAAATCAGAAATTAGAACCTGGAAACCAGAAGCCAGAACCTGAACTGAGTCATAAAACAAATCACAAATTCAACGAATCTCAAAACAGAATGTGAATCAATCTTAACTAAACCAAACTTGATAATTCAATGAAACAAACTCAAATCAAACCAAATCCGATATAACCCAAATTTCTCAAGTTAAACCCATTCCAGCAAACCATATTCCATAGGTTAAGCCCAAATCCCATTAAAAATCAATCCATAAACAAACTGTCTTAAACCCAAATCAAGTTTAAAATCAATCAACAAATTCAAATTTAAATCAATAAACAACTCAAATAAATTGATTCAATTAAGATGAACAGATCTAACTTCAACCCAAACCAAAAGCAATTAAATTCAACCAATCAAATTCAAGTCAAATTTAATAAAACAGATCCAAATTCATCAAGCAATCAGCAAATTAAATTCAACTCAAACAGATCCAAATTAACCAAACAAATCAAAATTCAAACCCACAAATTTAATTAAACCAATTCAATTCAAATCAAATTCAAACTAAAATTGAGTGTTTGCATTCCATCAAGTTTATGAGATTGTTTTCTCCTATGTCCATATATGTTTGTGAATGTTTATTATTTTGTGGATGCATATTTTCTGTTCCAATGGATTGCTATGACGATTAATCAAGGGTCTTCGAGTAATCTCGATGTAATTAACGTTGGATCTTCGCACCATCCGACGGGGAGAGGTCAAAATTAATTTCAAAGAACCTAACAACCTCAAATTATAATTTTATACATATCATTGACCATAGTTAGTACTTTTATGTAATACCATCTATTTTCTTATGAAGTCAATACTAAGGTCAAGTCAATTCAAATTCAAACAGGAAAATGAATTTCCAAAACAAGAATCTTTAAATTTTGAGGTTACATCAGTTGGCACGCCCTGTGGGAGCTCTTCTTCCTTTCATCTCTCCGTCATAGCAATTCAAGAAGACATACATCCCAAATTTCATATATATCTAACACATGCTTTTTTCCTTTATGCGAGGAGGAGGCGGAAAATGTCAAAAGATGAAGCCCGGTGGGGTCCAATGATCCCGCCGTGAAGATTTCATCCTGATGTTGCAAGCATCTCAAGAAGCTGCTCTCGGAGTTCATCCAACACCGAGAATATTTCAAGGGTCAAACAACTTGATCCTATTTTCAAAAGGCTTACCATGAAAGGTCCTCAAAAAGCAACTCCGGGGGTAGATGGTTATGGATTTTGTCACCACCAACCCTCAAAGAAGTCAAAGAGGCACCAAACATGTCATCTCAAGACCTATGCAACTAGATACCAAGGTCGGTCTTTCATAACTGATTAAGGCAAAAGGCGGACAATGCCAAGGCAAAGTCCAATTCCTCCATCTCCAACAAGTGCATGGCACCGGGGCAACCACAACAAGAGAAGGTTGACTACAAAAAAAAAAGAAAAAAAAAAGAGAGGCTGCTGGCTAACCGGCAAAGAAAGCTCTCGGACTCAAACTGGCAAAAATGTCATTCAGCAGGGAACAAATCCCTAAGTCCAAATGAACTCTATCAACCAAATAGGGAGCAAGGAACAAATCCATCACCCAAAAGTCATATCTGGTCAAGCAATGACCATGCCAAATGACATGTTAAGAAAGGAATCAATTCTCAACTCGTGAGATTACCATTGCTAGCCAATTGGTGGAGAAATCTCTCACATTCGAGCTGGTGGTGTCGTCATTCGGCAGAGAATAAATCTCTAAACCCAGATGAACTCCGTCAGTCAAATGGGAGCAAGGAACAAATTCTTCACCTAGAAGTCATATATGGTCAAGCAATGGCCATGCCAAAGACATATTCTCAATTCGTGAGACTACCATTGCTGGCCAACTGGCAGAGAAATCTCTCAAACTCAAGCTGATGATGTCGTCATTTGGCAGGGAATAAATCCCTAAACCCGGATGAACTCCGTCAATCAAATGGGGGCAAGGAACAAATCCTTCGCCTAAAGGTTATATTTGGTCAAGCAATGGCCATGCCAAATGACAAGTCAAGAAGGAATCAGTCCTCAACTCATGAAGCTACCTTGGTTGACCTACCAGAAGCTCGGCATATTCAAGGATAAGGAATCAATCCTATATTTCCAAAACAGAAACACACTTTGGCCAACCGAATATCAGTTTGGCTCCAAACAAATACTACTTGGGTAAGGAACAAATCCATCACCTGAGAGAAAAATGTTGAGACTGGTTGGTGGCCCGCATTTCATTAAAGAGCCATCTCTCAATTCACTGTCACCATGGTTGGCTAAATTGAGGGCTCAAATCATGAGGCATTTCAACTAGGTAAGGGATTAACCCTTGACCCGGGAAAATAATGTGGTTTCAGTTTAACCCCAAATGCCACTCGGGTAAAGAACAAATCTTACTCCTGAGGAAACAAAAATCATCAAAGCATGGTTGCCCGGTCAGCGGCATATACCAAAGATGTCTCAAGAGGGATTAACCCACAAATCTATGATAGCACCATGATTAACCAGTCAACAGGTTCATGTCAAAACTACTTCAAGAAGGGAGCAACCCTCAATCCACAATGCTGTCATTGCTAGCCTTTGTTCACAACATGCAATGGGGAGCCTGTCAACAACTTGTGCTACACGAATGCCATTCCCATGGGGAATCAATCCTCACTCCATGACATGAAGTCTTTATGGTTGGCTAACCAAGTAGGGAAGTCAATCTTCTGCTCTCGAAATGTCGAGGGCTAGCAATTATGGGCTTAGTCTTGAAATGTTATGCATTGTGGCTACCCAACTGACAAACAACATCAAAGTTATATGAGGGATCTGCCCTCTAATCTGAAAATTGACAACTTAGGTGAAGCAATAGCCCGCCATGTTGCTGCCGGGGTGAGGGACAGGCCCTCAACCCACAATCTCAACCAAGCTTGATCAACCAGTAGTTGGGAAATAATCCCATACTTGTCTCATGGCCCAGGCTATCCAGTTAGTGGCACAACTCTAAGGTATCCCTCTGGCTAGGAATAAATCCGATGCTCACATTAAAGTTTGCATATGCAGGGTATCATCACACTCTACTTGGGTATGGAATCAATCCACCACCCGCTATACAGTAGCCATTCCTCGATCCGCTGGTTAGTATCTTCATGTCATCTATCCAACAAGGGGCAAGATGCTCATTTATACATGCTATGTTAATTCGACAACAAGTCAACATGAACCACTACCACCAAGATGAGGGGGCAGCCCTCTGCTCCTCAGTCCAAGGATGGCAGGCCGATCAACGGTCCATGATGATATTGGTCAGGCGAAGGGTCAATCTTCAGCTCGACACCCCAACAAGTCATGCCGACCAAACGGCTTGGTTAATTTATGCTTTCCCTCAGGCAAGGAATCAATCCTTTGTCCTCTTATATGTCGTGGTCAACTAATTTGCAGTTGAGTCCAAGAAAAAAATTTTTGGGCAAAGCAGAAATCAAGTGCCTATGCTGCAGCCGGTTTGATGGAAGGCTCATCAAACTCAATATAAATTAAAAAAAGGAAGAAACAAAAACAATTCAGAATTTCATACTTGGCTGGGACAATCGCCCAGCCACACCATAACAACATGGGCCAAGGATAAACCACATGGCCGATATGTTATCAAACGATCAGGGAGGAAGCAATCCTCCACCTCAAAGGGAGAGCCAGTACAAGTTCTAACATTTCTTATTGCTAACCAGTATGCCACTCCTACTCCCCAACTTTCCACCAACACTGCTGCAAGGCCCATTCGGGGAAAGAAGAAATCTTTCTCCCGTCAAGTTATTCAAGGCCAGTCAGTGGTCTCAATTACTACTAAAGAAAGGGAGCAGGCCCTTTTCCTAAAGATCAACAATTTCGGTTGAGCAACAGCCCACCATGCTATGGTTTAGGTGAGGGATCAACCCTCGGCCCATAATTCAAACGGGGATAATCAATCAATGGTGCCATCCCCACATGCTACCTTCAAGTGAGGGACCAACCTTCGACTTGTCAGTTCAACAGGGATGACCGATCAACGGTCCTATCCCCCAATGTTGCTTAATGGGCTAGGAATCAAGACTAGGCTCACCAATTGAAAATTGTTGCCTGGTTATCGGTGCAACTGCAAAATATCCTTTGGTCTTGGAACAAATCTGATGACCACATCAAAACTTGCCCAGATGTGGCTCCTTTCTATTATGCTAAGGCAGATGAAGTTGAAGCTTACCATCCAACATTTAGCCAATCGTTTAGCCACTCAGACCTGATTGGATGAAAAGAATAAGGATGTTGCCCAGCCTTTTGCCGACATTGCTGCATTTTGCACAAAAAAAGAATATTTCACCCGTCAATTTATTTCTGACCAATCAGTGGTCTCAACTACTAATGGAGAGAGGGACCAGCCCTCTTGTCTGAAAATCAACAAATCCGGCCGATCAACGGCTAGCCATACTATTTCTCGGGTAAGGGACCAGCCCTTGGCCCGTGACTTCAACCAGGGTAACCGATCAACGATTTCATCCCTAGACATTATCTTCCGGGTGAGAGATTAACCCTCGAGTCGTTAGTTCAAGCAGGGCAACTGATCAACAGTTCTGTCCAACTAGGCAACTCGACGGGCTAGGAATCAAGCCTATACTCGCCAAATTGCAAGAATGCTGCCCGGTTATCGGTGCAACTTCAAAGTACTCCTTGGTCCTAGAACAAATCTTATGACCACAACAAAATGAATGCTCGGGTTCGGAATCAATCCGTCACTCGGTATACATCAAGTGTTGGTCAATTCGCTGGTCAACCCACAACGTCACCCATCTAGCTGGGGGCAAGCCTCCAAGCCACTCCAGTACAACTCGGGCTAAGGATCAACCGGACGCCCATTATACCAGTAAAGAGCAAAGAACAAATCCTTTGCGCATGAAAGGAATGTATTCAACAAGTGACCGGTCCTTTGGCCACCAAGTAAGGAAGCAATCCTCCATACTTTAATAAATCTGGCCAATCAATGGTCGAAAACACGGCTTTCAATGAAGCAAGGGATCAACCCTACATCCTTCAGTTAGAAGGAACCAGTCGATCAACGACCTATGATGCTATAGAGAGATCAGCCTTTTGCCCTTTCTCTCGACCAATATGACCAACCAATGGTCCGATCTTCTAAATTCTGACATGCAAGTGAGGAATCAATCCTCTATCTGGTGAATGGATGCAACTGTCATGATAGCACTTGGGCTTAGAACAAATCTTATGCTCTCACTGAATGATGTCCATATGGCATCACCCGATAAGGTTATGCTCGGGAGAGAAAGCAATTCTTGACCCATTATGCATAAAAAATCAGGTAGTTTCTTGATTTTGGGAACTACTCATCCGGCCGGGGGCATGCCCCTAAGCCATGTCATATCAAGCAGGTGTGAGGGTGAACTCTCCACCTAAAAAGGTAACAGGGGGGCAAGAGGAACAACCTTTGCCAGTAAAGCCCCAGAAAATCGCCAATCTGCGCTAACTACAAAAGGAGAAAAAGAAGAAATCATTGTCTCAACAGGAGACTACATGAAGTCAGTCCTGTTATCAGGGTGAGGAAGCAACCCTCCACCCTTCAAGTTAGCATATCAGGCTGGATAGCGGCCCCCGAGGCTACAATTCAGTGGGGGACCAACCCTCAACTCAACATTTCAAATCAGTCTGGCTGGTCAACAGCTCGACCCAATTATGCCTTTTGACAAACATGTCAGCATGCCAGGGCCGGCCATTAGTCCACTATAAAGCCTAAAACTTGGGCAAGGAAGAAATCCGACACCCACCACAAAATTGAGCCAGGGGAATGAAGAGTCCATAGGACAGCCCTCCACAACCCTTCAATTCAATCCCAAAGTAGGCCGTCAACCTACCCCCAAATATACCCAAAACAACTGCTCATATGCCCTCACATACCACAAAAGAAACAGTCTCCATGGCCCCCGACATGCCCATGTACAAAAAAACCTCCATGGCCTCCGACATGCCTAAATCCCAACTCACTCTAATGGTTTTGACATGCCTATGCCCATATACAAGCCATCCCCAAGGCCCCCAATATTCCTATGACCAGCCCTACACAGTTCCCCTGTGTGGACTCCAAAGGAATTTCAAAAAAAAAGGCTGAATGGAGGAGATATTCCCAACTCAAGTAATGAGAGAAATGCATTCTCAAATTGACACTAGCAACTCTCAAAAGGGAAGAAATCTCTAAACTGAGCTGAATATGCAATCTCGGGCAACCATTTGTTGATCGAGAAAAGGAAGTCTCTAAGGAAGTTAGCATGGGATCAGTTTACCCTCACTAGTACCATCTCGAAGAAGACGAAATATGCTGAGGACACAAGGCAACATGTTCGTTTGTGCTTGTTAAGCCTCAAATTTCAACAATCAGAGAAAGTGCACGAGGAGGTCAAGAGCCTAAGGTGTCTGATGCGGGACGAACCGGCTAATCCGGGCTAAATCGACCGAAACGAGACAAACCGGCGCTAATCGCTGCTAAAACATCTAAAAGAACCCAAAATCGGCCTAAAACCGACCCGAACCGGGGCCAAGACGGTCTGAACTGGGTTAAACCAGCCCAAAACGCACTGAACCGGCCTGAACCGGGCGGTTCAGGTGCTGAACCGGCCTGAACCGGTCTGAACCGGGTCAGAACCCGGTTGAACCGGCCGACCGGCCGGTCTGGGCCGCGAACCGGCGACCGGGCGAACCGGCGGCCGGTCGCGAGCGTCGCCCGCGCGCGCGCGAGCGTAACCCGGGGAGGGGTGTCATGGCCACGCGATGGATCGCCGCATACCCCGTCCGGGGTGGCCTCCTCGTCGACGCAGCAGGGGGGGCATGGCGTTGATCCGGCCGTCGCCAGCCGTCGCCGTGGCGGCATCGTTGGCGCCCACGCGGACGCAGACCGCGACAAAACGCGGCGAGCGCGCCTCGCCCTCCCGCTCGCGTCGTCCCGACCTGTGCGTGCGCGTCATCGTCATCCGGCGGTCGCAGGCGGTGCGCGGAGAAGAGGCGTCGCCGTCGGCACTTCGCGCCATCGTCTTCGTCTTCATCCGGCAGAAGGAGAACGCAGAGGCGGAGCTGGGTGGAAGGTGGAGCAGAGGAAACTGTCCGCCTCGGAAGGGTGGTGCACGGGGCGGATGTCGCGGGGCTCGCCGTCGCCGAGGGAGAAGGCCGCGAGGAAGGACAGATCCGGGGATCGCCGTACCTGCTCCTCCCGCAACCCCTTTTTCTTCTGCTTCTTCTTGTTCTTCTCATCCGCATCCGCGAAGGGGTAGACTCTGCCAGCGCCGTCGTCGAGGCAGGACGTTACCGGAGGAGAGGAATGGGCGTCGGGACTAGGACTGCAGTCGAACCGGAGAAGGAAAGAGAGGAAGAATGGCATGGAGGCCAGAGGATGAGGAGGAGGGTGTGGGATCGGCTACCTGCCGGGCTTGGAAGGTGGAAAGGGAGAATGGCGCACCTCGCCGGGAGAAAGGGAAAGAGAGCACCGGCCTTACGCCGGAGGTGAAGGAGAAGGCGGGGCCGCAGCCCCTACACGCGAGGAACCAAGCCTTCCGGCGTTTCCAAAAATTCACTCTATTGATTGTTAAAACTTTGTACATCGGACCCTCTTATAAAGAGGATGGACAAATTTTAATAAAAGACCCTCTAAAACCGACTATTTACAAACTTGTCCTCGTAGGGACATAAGTAAAAGAAAAACCACAAAAAATGTCCCCATCAGTGTCAATCCTGTGTCACCTCTCCATATATTTCTCCATCAACACGTCAAGCATCTACATTGATGGTGGGATGATGAGTAGGTGGAGCATGACCGAAGTTCATATGGCTTGAGAAAAGCCTGAATTCCCTTGTGAAAAAAAGAAGAAGAAGAAGAGAAAAAAAAAGAGAAAGAAAGAAAGAAAAATGAAACACCTTGACAGACTTAGTTAGTTACACCTTTAATTGGCCAAGGGCAAAATATGTCAAAAAAAAAAAGAAAAAAAGAGAAAAAAAAATCCAGCTGAGGTGATGACCCGATGAGGGCACCCCAGGCAAAAATAGATCACCCTGCTGTATGAAAACCCCGCAAAGGGGCGTACAGGCAAAAGAAAAAAGGGGACTAGCTTGGGTGAAAACCTTGCAAAAAGGCGGTCAAGCTAGTTTGAAAAAAAAAGAGAGAAAAGAGAGAGAGAGAGAAACTCTAGAAATTCAAAAGTTCAAAAAGAGAGGGGACTCACCTCTTCTCTAAACATGTCAAATTTCATGCCATTATGACCTCATGTCTATATGGCATCACCCATTCATGTCATCATGACTTTCATGGCCTACATAGCCTTCAACCTTTCATACCATTATGACCCTCACGGTCTGTATGGTTTCAAACATCACATACCATTATGACTCTCATGTCTACATGGCTTCCAATAAATTCATACCATTATGGCCCTCCAGGTCTATATGGTTTTCAAACATTCATACCAATATGACCCTCTTGGTCTATATGGTTTTCATCAAGTCTTATACCATCATGGCCTCTTGGTCTAGATGTTGTCTAGAGTCTATGCCCCCAAGGCTGGGCATGGAATCATTCCCGTGTCTCAAGTCCCACCGGCAACATCTGAGCCTTGAGCCTTTAAGCATGGGTTTTATCCCAAATTCATACTTCACGGGCTGAGCATGATCATTTCATACTTGCATGTCCCACAACTCTACAAGCGGCAACAAGCCATCCCATATTTCGTCTTTTGGACCGAATGTGACTCCTTCGCATCCACAAGTCTTTAAATTCAGTGGCATTAAGCCATCATGTCACTTTTCGGCATCAAGCCACCACATTCGGCATTAAGCCATCACCTCCTCTTTGGCATCAAGCCATAATATTCTTTTTGGCACCAAGCCATCATACCTCTTTTGGCACCAAGCCACCACATTTGGCATTAAGCCATCACCTCCTCTTTGGCATCAAGCCATAATATTCTTTTTGGCACCAAGCCATCATACCTCTTTTGGCACCAAGCCACTACATTCGGCATCAAGCCGTCATGTCCTTTTGGCATCAAGCCATGATACTGCTTTGATATTAAGCTATATCTTTTGGCACCAAGCCACCATTCAGCATCAAGCCGTTATGTCCTTTTGGCATCAAGCCATGATACTGCTTTGGCAATAAGCTATATCTTTCGGCATCAAGCCACCTTCATATTCACACCCTCATATTCACATCACATTCGACATTGAATCATTCCATGCCACAACATCTTTTTCGGCATCAAGCCACCAAATCATTTTGGCAACAAGCCACAATACCCCGTCATGGCATCAAGCTGTTAACTCCTTTAGCATCAAGCCACAACACTTTATTTTCTGGCATTAAGCCACCATAATCAAAATTGGCATCAAGCCATCATCTCACTTTTCGGCAATCAAGCCACCATAATACATTCGGCATTAAGCCATCACAAACCATATTTTCTTGGCATCAAGTCAACACATTCCTTCGGCATCAAGCCACCATCCCTTTTTGGCATCAAGCCACAAATTCATATCCAATAGGCCGAGTGTGACTTCTTCACACTCACATGTCCTATGGGTCCATCTTGGCATCAAGCCGCAATATCTTGGCATCAAGCCACAAAATTCTACCCCAATGGGCCGAGTATGATCTCTTCATGCTCATATGTCCTACGAGTCCTCTTTGACATCAAGTCACCAAATTCTACCTGACAGGCCGAGTGTGATTTCTTCACGCTCACATGTCCTACAGGTCCTTTTGGCATCAAGCCACCCAATATTTTATACTCCATATACCGAGTGTGATTTCTTCATGCTCACAAGGCTGCGAGTTCTAACGGCACAAAGCCACCCCAAAATTGATACCCTAATGCTCATATGGACCAAGTGTGACTTTTTCACGCTCATATGTCCAACAAATCATTTTGATATCAAACCACCATATCTTTTCAGGCATGAAGCCATCATACTTTGCTCAGCAAGACCGAATGTGGCCTCTCCATATTCACATGTCTTATGGGTTTCTTACGGCATCAAGCCATCCAAACTTACACTCCATGGGCCGAGTATGACTTCATCGTACTCATATGTCCCGCAAATCCTTTCGGCATCAAGCCATCATATTCTCTTGGCATCAAGCCACCATTCTCATACCTAAGAGATTGAGTATGATCTTTTCATACTCACATGTCTCAGGATTCTTTTTGGCATCAAGCCATCCGAAATTTAAACCCTGTGGGTCGAGGGTGATCACTTCATACTCAAATGATCCACGGGTTCCACCGGCACAAAGCCACCAAACCCTATGGCCCAGGGGAAGCCTTAATTCCTCACCGTCCAAAATTTTTGGCCCAGGGGAAGCCCTAATTCCTCACCGCCCCAAAACAACTTCATGGCTCGAGGGAAGCCTTAATTCCCTACAAAAAAAAGAAGAGGAAAAAAAAAGAGAAAAAGAAAGAAAAGAGAATGGGCTAAAAATGGAGATGCCCGATGGACTCGGCTGATCTCATCTCATTGATCGGTTGAGGGTAAAAATGTCAAGAAAACCTGGCTAGAGTGAAAACCTGAAAAAAGGCGCTCTAGGCAAAATCAGGCAACCCCGCTACATGAAAACTTCTTTTGAGGCATGTAGGCAAAATAACAAAAGAGGAAGAAAACACAAACAAAAGAAGTTCTGACTGGACCATGAGAGTCACTTAACTGGCAGCCCTACACATACCTGTTAAAGGATGACTTGTAGTTTAGCAGCCACAGAAGCATCGAAATGACAGGCAAAGGCAAGAGCTTAACGTGCTAGAAGGCTTTCAACCAACAGAGCAAACATGATAAGAGGCTTTCCCATTTTAAGTTGTTGCATCTGGGAACCAACAAAGAGGGCCCAAGCCCTTCTCAGTCCAAAGGTGTCTAACCAACAAAGAAAAAGGTTCAATCATATTCACACAAGCAAAGTCAAGATTCTAGCCATATGGCATCAAGCAAAGGGTAGAAGAAAGAGGGTGCAACCATATATTTGCACGAGCGAGTCCCGACGACTCCCGTCTCTGGGAAATCACTCGTGGGGGGCATTTGTTGACACCAAGAATTTTCACAATAATTAAACCATGACTCAGTTTACAATCAATCCAGACGGTCTTTTTTTCTGGTCTCAATTCAGGCCCATTAGATGTTGATTTCAAGCCGATGTCTATTGAATAGTGCCCTTTTCGCGCATCCGATAGACTAAATTCCAGTTCTAAAATGAGCCCATTAAGATGGCCTTCCCTTTAGCCTAGCTGGTCTTTACGGTATAGTATGGCCAGGGGGTATTTGGGAGAAATCCCAGCCTTGCCACCTCAGCAGCTAAATCCAAGGTCATCTCTTCCTATTTTGAAGAGGAACGATAATATTGGCTATTGGAGAATCTTCTATGGTTTGAGCTAAGTCGGAGGCAGCATGATAGCAAATAAAGAAGGCTGTCGAGACTCCTTCCCGATTTAGAAGATTGAAGCAAGTCTTATACGATTCCTACCAGCAAGGTTCGATTGCTTCCGAGATGCTCGGGCAACGGGAGACCAATGACCATCGAGCCTGGCTCTCGCGGCAAGAGGAGGAAATTGGAAAACAATACGGGTACCGTAAAATCCTTCGAGTCCATCTCGGAGCTGGATGCTAGGTTTCGGAAGGTCTTCAAACGGAAGCATGGCTCGTCAAGGCTTATATAAGTAGGGCTATACCATCCCGTCGGAAGGGGGGATGGAGAGATAGAGGCGAACGGTGCGGAAACCGGAGAGGGAAAGAGAGACGAACAGAGAGAGGGGACTGCCGTTGAGGCCTTACCTCTCCTCCAATGCCATCGCCAGAGCTCTGAAGCTTCTCCAAGGTCGTTGAAGCCCACGGAGGACCGTGGAGCTGCCGCAGGATCATATCGAGTCCGCCGGAAGCACCTATTGCCGACGCTGTGATCGCCGGAAGCCTCCCTTGCAGCAGCGGCCGTCGCCGGGACTTCCTCCGAAGCTCGCCGTCGTCGCCGGAGCCATCCTTCTCCTCCACCGGTGCCGCTGCTGTCAAGAGCTGCCGGAGAGGGCTCGCGCTGCCGCCGGGAGCCGAAAGAACGTCGGGAATCACTGTAGCCGGGGGAAATAATATCCCCCGGACTTATGTCCACGGTGGAATTGGGGTGGGGCCCACCCGGTGAAGAAGACGCAAAAAAAAAAAGAAGTAAGCGGACCGGGCAAAGCCGGTCGCCCCCGCAGAAGCATCCGCCGGCCCCCCGCTGAAGCCTGCCGGTCTCGAACTGAGCCGGCCCGGTCCAAACAGTGGACCGGGCCCTTTGCGCACAGTGCCCAGCACACAACGCAGGGGCCTTTTCAACAGAGAAAAAAAAAGGAAAAAAGAAGAGATTTTAAAACAAACAAAAACAGTGAATATTAAATAAAAAGAAAATATGCATTTAATTCAACAAACCGGACTAGTTGGGGGGTTGACTAACCATCCGCCCCTACGTCCCGACTTAACTTAAAAAAATCTAAAATTTGGACTAGTTGGGGGGTCGACTAACCATCCACCCTTACGTCCTTAAGGTAGACATACAAAGGTCTATAAAAGACCCTAATGTCTTACCAAGTTCACCAAGCTATGCAAGGCTCAAGCATAATCAATATGCTGCCATGCTGGTCATATGCTAGTGAAATCATCAATAAAATAGTGGGGGATGCCCATAAGTCTATCAAGACCGGGTACATACCGCCCATGGATCGATAAGTTCATCAAGAACTCAAGAGACTGAATTTCCAGTCAAGTTGCAAACTGTCTCATAAACAAGTGGAGGGAAATACCCATAAGTCTGTGGCAGACCGGGTGTATTCCTTTGAAAGGATTGCCAGACACCATATTCACCAAGGATCGAGCAAGGATGTTCTCAGAAGCTGTCAAAGTTGTGAAGTTGTATTTTCTAGACTGTGAACGTCCAAGACAAACATTCAGGAAACTGTACTTTTGATCTATATCATTGAAAGGAGTCAATGATCTCATTAATCCGATGGGATGCCAAGCACTTAAAAAAAAAGAAGAGAAAACAGAACACAAATCTGTAATTGAACCTGGAATCAAGTTTAAATTCTGACCAATCCAGTTCTGATTTTCAAACAGAAATTTAACCCCATAAATCACAGTCCGTAAGGAATCTGAAGAGTGAATTCTGAGATTTGAAGCATGCAGAAAATTTGAGAAGAACAAAATCTGGAAATCTGGAACTCAAGCCACAGCTGGGAATCTGAAATACGGATTGGTGCAGAATCTGAAATCTGGGGCCATGTGCAGGACCGCCATTTAAAATCTGAAAACCAGACTTAGATCTGAGACCCAAAAAATCAGAAATTAGAACCTGAAAACCAGAAGCCAGAACCTGAACTGAGTCATAAAACAAATCACAAATTCAACGAATCTCAAAACAGAATGTGAATCAATCTTAACTAAACCAAACTTGATAATTCAATGAAACAAACTCAAATCAAACCAAATCCGATATAACCCAAATTTCTCAAGTTAAACCCATTCCAGCAAACCATATTCCATAGGTTAAGCCCAAATCCCATTAAAAATCAATCCATAAACAAACTGTCTTAAACCCAAATCAAGTTTAAAATCAATCAACAAATTCAAATTTAAATTAATAAACAACTCAAATAAATTGATTCAATTAAGATGAACAGATCTAACTTCAACCCAAACCAAAAGCAATTAAATTCAACCAATCAAATTCAAGTCAAATTTAATAAAACAGATCCAAATTCATCAAGCAATCAGCAAATTAAATTCAACTCAAACAGATCCAAATTAACCAAACAAATCAAAATTCAAACCCACAAATTTAATTAAACCAATTCAATTCAAATCAAATTCTAACTAAAATTGAGTGTTTGCATTCCATCAAGTTTATGGGATTGTTTTCTCCTATGTCCATATATGTTTGTGAATGTTTATTTTTTTGTGGATGCATATTTTCTGTTCCAATGGATTGCTATGACGATTAATCAAGGGTCTTCGAGTAATCTTGGTGTAATTAACGTCGGATCTTCTCACCATCCGACGGGGAGAGGTCAAAATTAATTTCAAAGAACCTAACAACCTCAAATTATAATTTTATACATATCATTGACCCTAGTTAGTATTTTTATGAAATACCATCTATTTTCTTATGAAGTCAATACTAAGGTCAAGTCAATTCAAATTCAAACAGGAAAATGAATTTCCAAAACAAGAATCTTTAAATTTTGAGGTTACATCACACACCAAGTGACTTGTATTGAATAGTTTGCTTCTTTAGATGTTACTCGCTTGGTCAATCAACAAAGTTAGAAAGCTTCGCAACTACAACTAAGACAACTTTCACCGTCTATTAGTTTCACTATTAGTCCTTGACTATGTTTGCCATTTTTAATATTTATTCTACTTGAATGTTAGACTTCAGAGCTTCTCATTATAAGACCTCTAATAGTAGGATATTTACTGATTATTTTTAGCTTTATCACATTTTCAGATTCACAATGCAAATGGCACACCTTCATATTTCTCAATGTTGGTTTAATACTTCTAATTCTAACCCTTCTAGCCGTTTTACTCTTTCATCTGTGCTTCATATTCTCAAACATTTTTTACCTTTTAGTCTCCATCAATTATCTCACCTTGTATATACCCAATAGGCATTGTCTTTATCTTTTAACACATTATAAAATAGCTCTGAGAACTTCATTATGTTTCTTCTATATCAATAAACATCATATGTAATTTTTTTTTATATCTCCATGTTTTTCTATCAATTTCTAACTTGAATAGTTGTAATCTCTTGTAAAAGATTCTTCATTTCTCTGTCTCATAATTTGATAGTATGAGTCATGAGCTTCATCCTTCTATAATTTTACCAGTTTTGTGTATGACATTTTTTAATATTTCAATGGAAATTTTATTGGGGCCTCATACCTTGCATGTGTTCATAATCTTAAAATATTCTGACATTTAAAAGTCTAATTGTAGTATAATTTATATAAGGTTCTGTTATATTCTTTATGTTTCTTTGTTTTGGCTAAGCTATCGTTAAAGAATATCAAATTTCTTTATTATCCTTGTCACATCTGACTTAGTTAAGATATTGAGATCTCTCTCTAATCATTGCTAATATATTGGTATTATTTTTAGCTTCTTTAGTTTCAAGTTTCTTTCATATCATGAAGGTTTTATCTCTTATTTGTCTAACAACCTTTTTTGCTTCACTCTTTGCTATCTTATATTGTTCATAACCTTGGTTGTTATCACACTTAGATGAGGTTTTATACTAATCTCCTTTATTATTTACCACCTTTTGCACCACTTCATTCCACCATCATCTCTATTTTAGGTGGACTATATCCTTTACTGGGTGTTTGGTTGCATGATAATGAAGGTTTTTGTTTTAATTTTTAAAAATTGTAAGAAAACTTGTTAAAAGAGGTGTTTGGTAACCATGATAATTTTATGTTTTAAAAGTGATTTTCTTCTTAAACAAAAAAGAGGGTCTCACCTCTTTCTTTTTTCTTGTGGTACCCCACTTTGTTTGGTCATGTGTGGTAGTTACTCTTTTTTGTAATCACATCCCTCCAAACATGATAATTTTATGTCATGAGTTGGTTCACTTTTTATTTTAATACAATTTTTTATCATGAAAGTGTACAAAAAATTATCATGCAACCAAACACCTCATTAGACTCCAAGTTCTTTTTTTCAATTATCTTTCTAATTTTTGTAGCCGTGATCACCACATAGCATTAGAATCTACCTTTAACTTCCAATCATGTATATTGAGATGTTCATTATTAAATGTCTCTTGCTTTACCCCTTTTAATTCCTACCATTTTTGACTAGAAATTTTCTTATGTCTTTCTTTATATCTTGATTTTAACATATTAAACTAACATATCTTGACTTGGTAAAACATTAATAGGAATAATTTTACAATATTTTCAAAGGGCATGATTAGTTTTTCTTGTAAGCAGGAAGTTAATTTGAAATTTATTTTGTTTACATAATGTTATTAAATGAGATTTCTTTTAATAAAATGGGTTATTTGTTAGTATAATTGTATAAATCATAGGCTATCATATTAGACCACTAACCCATACTGACGTGTTGAAGTTTTATTAAGAATAAGTTTACAATCTTTATAAAGAACATGGTTAGTCTTTCTTGTAAACAAGAAGTCAAATAGACTTTTATTTTGCCTACATTTAAATATTATTAAATGAGATTTATTTTTAATAAAATGGGATATTTTTTAGTATAATATCATTAATTGTAGTAAAATCAAGGATACCTTTAGTTCTTCATTTAATGTTTTATATTCTAAACCTCTGTGGACTTTCTCATCTCTATCATCTATGACGTTCAGTTACGACATGACATTAAGATATGCTTCAACAAATATATTTTATTTATTTAGTATACTCTATATAAGATTATTCTTGTCTTCTCAAAACTTTTCTTTAATCTCAGGTTGAAATCTAATTTCTAGAGTATAAGCACTAACTACCTATGTAGTCAAAGGTGATCGAGGCGAATGAGGCCTCGCCTTGCCTCAAGTGCTCGAGGCAGACACATGAGGTGACAAATTTTTTTAATAACTATTATTATATATTTTTAATTTTTATACACTTGAGGGTTATTTGAAAGTGAAAAAAAATATGACATATCTCTAAAAAGATTGAAAATACTTGTAAAAAATATAAAATACTTCTAAAAAAACAAGAAATATTTCTAAAATACAAGACATACATTTCAAAAAGTAATAGATATATCTAAAAATATAATAAATATATTTAAAAAATAGAAAATACATCAAAATTGTAGGAAAAACACCTTTTTATGTTACCAGACCTTGCAACAACAATTCATGGATTGCAGAATCGGTCGATCTGATCCGAGATTGACCGATTCTTGGATTGGATCGGTACCCACCGATTCGATTCCTCACCGAATTACCGATCTAGCTGGGAGTACCGGCTGGATCGGTCGGAATCGACTGGATCGATCGATCCTGGACTGATCTAGTTGGATCGATCTAGGAATCTGTCGATCCAGACTGATTCGCCAGAAAATCGGAGGTTTCAGAATCGATTCCAACCCTTTTTAAGGGCTGATCTCCCCCAACTTGGGGGAGATTGGACTGATCCAGCAATTGTCTCCCCCCTTCGAAGCTCCTCCCCCTCCCTTGGGAGATCTAGGGCTCCCACACCCGGCGATCAACATGGACTAGGGTTGATCCACCATTTTGGGGCCGATCCAGGTCTGCAGCAGGTAAGTAAGGGGGGGACTCCGATCTCCCCTTCCCCCTCCCCCTTTCTCCTCCTCGGCACCCCTGCACGCTACAGCCTACAGGGTCTCCCACCCCGGACTCCCCCCCTCCCCTTATTCTTTCCCATTGAGGAGGGATTATTCCCCCCCGCCCCCAATGAGGGTTGAATTGCACCCCCGAAGGGGTGCTAATCACCCCTTCAGGGGTGATGAAGGGGTGACTGTTCAGAAAATATCCCCCTCCTCGGCATGGGGGTGGGTTTAATTCCCCATTGGGGGGATTATTCCCTCCTAATGGGGGTTGAATTGCACCCCCGAAGGGGTGCTAATCACCCCTTCGGGGGTGATGAAGGGGGTGATTGTTTAGAAAATACCCCCCCCCCCCTTGGCAGGGGGTTTAATTTCCCATTGGGGGGGATTAAGGGTTGAATTGCACCCCCGAAGGGGTAATCACCCCTTCGGGGGTGATGAATAGTCACCCCCGAAGGGATGACAATTCAGAAAATACCCCCACTCGGCAGGGGGGTGGGTTTAATTCCCCATTGGGGGGGGAATAATCCCTCACAATGGGGGTTGAATTGCACCCCCGAAGGGGTGCTAATCACCCCTTCGGGGGTGATGAAGGGGTGATTGTTCAGAAAATACTCCCCCCCTTGGCGGGGGGTTTAATTCCCCATTGGGGGGGATTAAGGGTTGAATTGCACCCCCGAAGGGGTGATTAGCACCCCTTCGGGGGTGTGACTATTTAGAAAATACCCCCTCGACAGGGGGGTGGGGTGGGGGTTGAATTGCACCCCCGAAGGGGTGTTAATCACCCCTTTGGAAGGGGTGACTATTCAAACAATACCCCCCCTCGGCAGGGGGTGGGTGTGGGTTTAATTCTCCATTGGGGGATAGATTTCATTGGGTTAATTTTGTGTATGATTTTATATGGTGTAGATAAGATGTCGAACGAGGAGCATGGCACTAGTGCCACGGAATATCGCGATATTGGATGGCAACATGGTCATCTTCTTGATTCAAAAAAGAAGAGGGTTAGATATAATTGGTGTCAGAAAGACATGAATGGAGGCGTGTATCAGCTAAAGCAACATATAGTTGGGACGGGAGACAATGTAAAGAAGTGTGATAAAGTATCAGCTGAGCTTAGGGAGGAGATGAGAGGTTATTTAACTGGAAGGGCATCACATAGGGAGGTGAGAATAAGTCAGAGACGAGCTACATGACGAGTTGCTAGGTCAGAGAGAGACTGAGCTTATAGTCGGAAATAGTAAGAAAGGGAAAGGACTAGCACATGAAAAGGTCCAAGTTGATTCTACATCTTCAGAAGATGAAAATGAGGCTCAGGTCAGGAGAGCTGTACACGAGAGTAGGGCTCAGGACCGCGAGGATGACGAGAGAAGATGAGGAGCAGGAGGTTCGACTGCTCCTCCTACTGCTAGACGTTCTGATGTGGAGGCAAGCACATGCCTGTTCGAGAACCTGAATTCCGTCAGACATCTTATGTTTGGCCGACGGGAGACACTGCCATGTATAGGGAGAGTGGCAGAGGCCAAAGGGGTATAAAACAAGCATTTAAAGGAGTGAAGGTCTCGACAGGGGTTGCGAAGAAAGCCCTAAAACATATGATGAAGTTCTTTCTACATGTAGATAAATATTTGATGAAGATGTTCATGGTCTATAAATGACTTAGAGATTTCATTTAACAAGGATGTCTTCTTCTCTTGTTTTTGTTTATGTAGGTGTCCCGGCACATGCAGTCACGAGTCCTTATTTTCAGACTATGGCTGATGCCATTGGTGAAGTTGGGCCGGGGTTGAAAGCTCTTGTATCAAAATACATATATGAGACATGCTTGGATGAGGAGGTCGATGAGTTGACCTCATGGATAGATGGATTCAAAACCACCTGGAAGGAGAGGAGATGCACTGTGATGTGTGATGGGTGGACTGGAATCACAAGGAGGTCATTTATAAACTTTTTTGTGTATTGTTCTGAGGGTACCGTATTCCTGAAATCCGTTGATGCATCAGATCAGGTGAAGAATGCGGACCCTACTTATTTGGTTTGATGAACAGTGTGGTGTCGACTCCAGAAACGGGTTCCGGATCGGCACCTCAATAAAAGGTGAAAGATAGAATAGGGGAAAAGGAGTGAATTGAAAACACTCGGAAAGCGGTAAAGACTCTTCACCTCGGTCCCACACTCACATTGATCCCCGAACTTTCATCTCACGGCGTCGCTCGAGCACCGGAGACGGTTTGGGTCATGTGGGAGGAGAGTGAGGAATAGATGAACTTAAAACATGAAAGATGTGGTCGCCAGGAGCCGCGGGCTACACTTTATGGGATGTAAATTAAGAGATGAGTTGAATTGACGGTGTACCTTAGCGCGGGAGATCAGGATATGGGTTCAACCTTCTTCTTCTTCGGCCGGCCGATGAAGAAGAGTCTCCAACCGATGCTAGCTTGATAGACCTGTGCAACTAGAAAAATAAACCAAGTGAAAGAAAATGATTAGAACCATGGGAAGTGTAGTAACTGTAGTAGGAAGATGAGAAAGAAGCAATTGAAATTGAACTCACCGGCTTCGGGGTGAGCCTTGACCCCTTTTTTCTGTCTATTTTTGATTATGTAAAAATGATGCAAATGAACTAAAATATGCTTTAAAACAGTAAATAAACTGAATTAAATGAGTTGAGAAAGCTTATGGAATGGATCGGCTTGAGTTGAAGCCGAGTTGGTTGAAGAAGGCCGGTTCGGGTAGCCTTGCACCCTCCTGGCGCGACTTTGGTGCAGAGGATGCTACGGATGACCCCGATGTCAGAATCGAGTGCCGTTTGTTGGAGTAGACAGAGAACTTGGAGAGGAAGAGTTCCTATGTTGGTGATTTCTCCGAAATTCACCTGTAGAAGTCTGTAAAAATTCTGAAAGTGGGCAGATATAGAAAACAGAACCTAGATGCGCGCCCTCAGTGCAGCAATCGTCACGAACGAACGGCAAGTCGGAATTGAGTGCCGTAAGTTGGAGATGAAAGAGGACGAAGAGAGGAACAACTTATATGTTGAAGACTTTAGCAGAGGAAGTCCGGAATTTTCTGCATAAGTCGATGAAGTTGGTTGATGCAGAACGCCTGGATGGAGCCTTCTCTATCACTTCGGGATCGATCTCTCAATGTCGGATTGCCTTTGGATGTCGGGACGGCTTGGGAGAAGAGCTTGGACGACCTCTGGATGAGCTAGGCACGGGGGGTTAACCTTGGGTCGTTGAGAATGACCCTCAATTTATAGGGGAAGGAAGCCGGTGCAAAAAATGGAAACTGGACCGACCGCGCCCCCGCTTTTCAAAGGGGACGAGGGCGTGCAGGGCGCGCCCTCAAAACAAGGGCGCGCAGGGCGCGCCCTCACTTCGGGGGCGCGGTCTGCGCGCCCCCCTGTTTCAAAGGGAGCGGGGGCGCGGTACGCGTCTCACTGCTAAAAATCGACGGAATCTTCCAGAAATTGCTAAAAATCGACTTGACATACGTAACGCCCCCCGAACCGGGGGCGCGGTACAAATAATCGAAAATCAGCGCCGGAAACCTTCCAAAAATCAGGTTTAGAAGGTGCTAATCGGGGTAATTTGCGATTTAAAGAAACTGACCGCGCCCCCGCTTTTCAAAGGAACCGGGGGCCCGCAGGACGTGCCCCCAGTTTGAGGGCGCGCAGGGCGTGCCCTCCCCTTTCAAGTGGAGCGGGGGTGCGGTACACTCTCTCCTGCGCGCGCGTTCCGCGAGCCGTTTCTTGCAAACGGGATGTCCGATTCGGCTCCCGTTTGTTGCGTTGGAAAGAGGACCTTCAACCGCACCTCCTCAAGTCGGTAAACCAGCGGGCATGACTCCCGAGACATTCGCACGGGGCTTTCTACCGGTTTACCCTCTCGCGGAAAGCCGAAACCCATGGCGAAGATCCGAAAGAGCATGGTTCCGGTCGAAAAATCTCGGGTCAACTCGGGATGAGTTAAAATGATGACCGAACAAGTCCGGTACGATCGGAAAACCCAAAGTCATCGAAAAATCTGAGATTAACCCGGTAAACGTGAACCGAAACTCGGAAAAGCCGCGAAACCCTAAAATTGACCAAACCGGACGTATGGCCATGATTGATGAAAATATTCGGCTAGAATCGACCCGGATGACCCGAAAAGACCCGGTGATGACCGGAAAGGCCTAACGCGTGGTCCGGGATAGCCGTGTCAGTACAGATCGAAAAAACTGTAATGAAAGCCGTCATTGACAGACGCCTACCGAAATGACTTTTCGGAAACCTGAATGTTACGGAACACATGTGGGACTCCCGAGACCTTCAATTATAGACCATTCAAGGTCGATCATCGAGCAGGCTTCGTGTTTTTACAGTTTACACGCGGCTCTCGCTTGAAGGTTACGGCAATATTCCGGAAATTATTGGTCCATTCTCAACTTGCGAGGGGCTCCACCCATGTCCTTAGCTCATCTCCACGAGGTAATCCGAATCAGGTAAAGGTCAAAAAGAATATTGCCTGTGGAACAAGAGTCTGAGGCTCCGAATCAGGCCAATTTGGCGTGTCTACATGTGGTAGATGAGATAGGGAAAGCTAACATTGTGCAGTTTGTCACAGACAACGAGACATTATATAAGGCTGTAAGGAAGAAGCTCATAGAGGTTCGACCACACTTGTTTTGGGTGTCCTGTGCAGCACATTCCATTGATTTGATGTTGGAAGACATTGGTAGGGATCCTAATGTCAAGTCTTTGGTCAACTAAGGACAACTGATCACCTCTTTTATCTATGGCTATCCACGACTTTTACATATCATGAGGCAGCACACCGATGGTCATGATTTGATCAGATCGGGTCCCACCAAATTTGCCACCCACTTTATTACTTTAGAGAGCCTTTACAGGTACAAGACTTGTTTGAAAAGGTTCATCCTCTCTACTACTTATCAGGACTACATGGATACATACAAGAGCTCCTTAGATCAATATGAGGTACTGCTAAAGATGGAGCAACTGATAGAGAACAACAGGTGGTGGGAGAAGGTGCAATACTACCTATTTGTCATAGAGCCTTTGGTGCAGGTACTTAGGTTGGTGGATTCAAATGATAAAAATCAGATGGGGTACTTGTATGATGCTATGGATAAAGCTAAGTTAAACATTAAAGAGAAGCATCCCAAGTGGTGGAAAGTGATAGACAACATATAGGACAAAACACTACACCATGACATTCATGCTGCAGGTATACTTAAGTAGTGTAATTTGTTTGTATTACAACTTATATTCTGTGTATTACCCCTATTGATTTTATACTAATGGAGTATTAATGCTTTTATAGGGTAGTTCCTGAACCTGAGGATACAGTATGGTGGCCAAGTATGCAATGATGGTGAGGTATTATCAGACACACTATCTGTAATTAAACTGTTTTGTAAGACTCAAGAAGACAAAACCTACGCTGAGGTTGAAGTGAGTACTACCTTTAATATCTTTTAAATTTAGAACTTTATCCCAAGCAATGAAGTTAACTGCTTTATTTTGGATTTTCAGAAGATTTCATACAGACACAAGATTGGGGTGTATGAGGATCCTGATTTGCAGTACTCACATGATAGGGTCCCTCATACTAATTTGCTTACCCAAATTTAAGTCTTTTTGCTTACCCGAATTTTTTAAATAAGTTACTAATGCATGCATTTCTTGTCTTCTTTACAGTTGAGTGGTGAATTATGGTTACCAACAGGACTGGTTGGAATCCACTCGCATCCGTTGTAATTCGGGTGCTAAATCAGAGCACTTCCTCATCCCAGTGCGAGAGAAATTGGAGCACCTTCAACCTTATTCACACGAAGAGAAGAAATAGGTTGAAAACCGAAAGATTGGAGAAACTTGTATACTGCTATTATAATATGAGGCTGAGGATCAAGAATATCAAAGATAGGCAGATGACATCTGAGCAAAGATTTACACAGTTTGAAGGTGGATTGTACCAAGAAAGAGCCCAAGCCCAAGCTACTCAGGGCTTGTCCCAAGGGGATGCGGACTTGGAATACCTATTCCAAGAAGAACATTCACCTGCAGTATGGGTGGAAGACAAAGATGCTGAGGGAGAGCTAGAGTTCGACCCGAATGACAGATCATGGGCCGAAGGCAAGCTTGACAGCGTCATTGGTGAGGATGAAGACATGCAGGAAGGTCAAGAAACTCAAATTCCGTGCACAGCTCCACTTCCTGATCCACCCCGGGCTACAGCTTCTCCAGAGAGACATACAGCTCCCGCTACAGCTCCAGCTCAAATTCTAGTTGCAGGTCCATCTATCACCACCACCACCACCACCACCAAGAAGAATGGTGGCTTATTCAGGGCTTTAAAGAAAGCTTGCTTACCTTCACAACAAAGTAGTTACGGAGATCCTACATTGAAAAGGAAGAAGACAAGTATCAAACGGCAACATCATCTCCTTGACACCGAGACCACTCAACCACCTTCATCAGATGAGGATGAGGAAGAATTTGTCCCACCCACAGATCAACAACGTACGGGGGGTGGAGGTGGAGGTGGAGGTGGGGGTGGCAGTATAGGTGGAGGCGACGTCTTTGGTGAGGGTGGCTCTACTAGTAGTGCACGCACGAGTGGAGCAGTACCCGATGATTTGAGTGATAAAAGACACTCATGTTCGAGTGGAAGGGGCAGCGGACGTTGGATGGGGATGAATGTTTTCGACGAGTTCCGCATCTTCCTATCTAGAGCCTGCTTCAGACACTGAGCCTTTCTATCCACCATCTTTTCCAACTCCACCTCCGACTGATCATGGAGCTTATGAGTTTAGCGACATGACCCAGTCTTTATTTTCCTATGGATACAGGCCAATTATGACTGACCCAAATCAATGGAGATTTTAAGACAATAAGGATGACCAGGACAGGGATTTAGATCTAGCCTATCCAGGATATTACCATAGTTGGTGGTGATGGCACATGTATTTGTTTATTTATTTAACGCAATGTAATATGAGTGTTATGAACAACATATATTGTACTATTGTGTGATTGAGTGTGATTGATTGTGTAATACAAATGTGTTTTTTATGTATGATGTATCTCTTTTAACAATGTTAAATGTTCAAGTTGTCTTGAAATTTGAAATGTCCAAGGTTGAACAACGTCTTAATGTTCTTATTCTCTACATTTTTTCACATTTTTTCTGATTTTTTGGTAATTTTTTCATATTTTTTCAGAAAGCCAAAAAAACCGATCCATCGGTCTGGCTCCTGACGGATCGGCCTAGATCGGACCGATCCGATCCGATCCGGATGGGATCGAACCCCACCTATCCAGAGTCTGATCCCGATCCCGCGATCCTTGCAACAATTGAAGTACATTAATATGTCAAGTGACAACAATTGAACGATAATTCTAAAATAAGTATGGAAGTACATTAATAATTCTAAAATAATATGGGAGTAACAACAATTGAACAATAATTCTCAAGTTTCTGTCTTTTTTTATCATAAGTTTTTTTGAATGTGACACAAGATCACTATTTCATTGATTTAAAAAGAAAAGAAATACAATGTATAAGATATAACCTTAAGTTGAACTAAACAACAAATCAAAAAATAAATATGAAAATAAGAAAAAAATGGAAAAGTATATACGTTTAAGGCGGTCAAAGCGCTCAAGGTGACCATCTAGGCGGTTGAGGTGGAAAAGGCGACCGCCTCAGCAAGGCACTGAGGCATCGCCTCACCTCAATGCCTAGGTGCTTGAGGCGTTTGCCTCTGATAACATAGCTAACTACAATAATTATCTTTTTTATATAATCATTTTACAAGGATAATACTATCTTCTATTCATTGACATCATCACAACTTTTAATATTTTGTTAATTATAATATCTACTCATTCATATTTCTTTCTTTTCTATATACTATAATTTATAAGTAGTATTTTCTACTTTTTTATATTTATCTTCTATCTATTTGATTCGATGAATGCAAGCAGTGTTGATCTTTCTTTTTCCTATACTATATAAGTTTCATATTTTTTTTCGTAAAAGACCCAATATTCTAAATATTTATTCTTTTTTTTTCAATATGTTTTTTTCTCAAATTTTCTATAATGATGTCTATTTGTCTTTGCGTTTACCCTACAACTTATGTCTTATTCTACTTTATGTAATAGTTTTTTTATCCACACACATTGTTGACATGGAACCCTTTATTATTTAACACCACATTCATACGCTAATATGGCCTGTTACATGTGGAGGCTAAGGTGCTCAACATTTATCATTGCCTTTGAATCCCCATATCTTGAGATGTTACAATATATTTATATTGATTTCAAGGATTGTCATGAGATCTCGGCTTCGCCTTGGAAGGGTGAAGGAAATAAGATCTCGCGAGATTTTTGGGAGATCAGATATTGAAATAAATTTATGTAGGTATATTTTATGTAAAAATATAAATAATGAAAAACAAAAAAAGTCTAAAAATAGGCCAACAAGTAGGATTCTAGCAAGATTTCGATTCGATTTTGAGTTGAATCAGTGCTGGATTCTGGCATCAAGGTCGATTCCAATCTTGTGATCCTTGGTTGGTGGTCATGCCAATTATACTTCTCATAGCTCGATCTTATGGCCATGTACACACACACTATTGAAGTAGATGTAGAATCATTAGAAAGTAGCTGATAAGTGGTTGATTCTAATCTGGTGTTCCTTTGTTGGTGGTCATGTAAATTATGCTTCTCATAGTGCAATCTTATGGTCATATACATACAAACTGTTGAAGTAGATGTAGAATCATTTGAAAGTAGCTTTCATTATCTTATGCCCTGTTTGGTAACACTATTAAACACCTCTATCACTATTAATTTTAAAATTGATATTGTTGGTAATCATTTTGAGGTGTTTGACTAATAGTATCAATTTTGAAATTTGTAGTGTAAACAACACATGTTATGTAATACAAGTGTCAACTTGTATCAATTTTGATATTGATGCTCCATCTTCTAGAAATATCAATATCAATACTAATATAGTATCATTTTTGATACTCTAACCAAACAGGTCATTACCTTTTAAAAGTTTCTACTCTGAGTGTTGTGGTGGTACCTATTGCCTTTCCATTCATGTATTGTGTGCTAGTCTAATGGTCCAACTCATAGTTAGGGGTAACAATGGGACGAGTTGGCTTGTTGGCTTGCGGGTTGGGTCTATCATAGGCCATTATATGGGTCAAAGATTTTTGCTTGTGTGTCTTAACATGTCCAGAAAAAGGGCCAAAGCAATCTGAAATGGGTCAAATGGATCTCAACTTTTATGAAAACTTAGTTAAAAATATCACTTCTACTTATTAAACACATTTTAATTAAGTTATTATCAATTTTATAGTGTTACTTTAAATAATTAAGTTTATTATATTTGATAACTATATATTTATGAAATATAAAATTGGGTCCAGGCCAAGTTAATAATTTTTGTGGGTCGGGTTAAGCAAAGCCAACAATATAATATAGACTGGACCGAGCCTGCTCGATATATTTTCGACCCGGCCTTAAGTAGGTTGGCTTCAGGCCGGGCTGGGCTTAGTCCATTGATACCCCTGCTTAGTTCAACACTCAAAATGGGATCATGGATCTCATATTGGAGGTCAATTGTGAGATCTTATTTAATACCAAATTCTTGATGCATGCATCATCCAATTCGTCTAAACATATTTTTTTTTCGAAAATGATTTATGATTTTCTTTGCAAGATTGCCATTTCATCTTTTATACATTTACATTGCATGGAAATATTTTGAATGAATAGATTAGGTTAATTAAATTTCTTGAAATTTATGAAAAATATTACACACCTTTCGTACTTTCTCTTGTTCCTTGTAATCAACTTATGTCTAGTGCCATCAATATACATTCTATGGTCATACAATGGAGGCATGTGGTCTGGCACAATCTTGTGTCTTGTGTTTGGAGCCTTGTCCAATTTTAATTTTTCAAGTGCAAAATTGATTTTTTTTTTAACTTAAGGTGGAGCCTTGTTAGATAGTGCCATGTTATCTTATAACAAGACAACATTGAACCTCTCTTATATAGAGCGCCCAGGGGGGCTTGGTGTACCTAGATGCATCCCATTGGCTTGCTCCAATCCGGGCCAATCTAGCTGACCATATAGATTATTGGCCAATTGATCTGCTATGATCAGCTAATTCATGTTGGTACGGGTTTGGTTCAACTGAAATCTGATTGGATCACCCAATACCATTTTCCTAGGATGTAGCAATTGACAAAGTTTTATATGAGATGACACTGCACACTTCCTGCTAGATGCTCTCCCAACTTGGGAGTCCCAAGATCATTGTAACACATGACACATTCATGAATCACAGCTGATTTCTTGGTTTGCCTAGTATTAGGTATTTGTACACAAGATCTTAATTATACGGTGCCATGACTTATAATTTCTAAATCTAATTACAAATTGTGAATAAGATTGCCTTATTTGCATATTTTGTCATTTTTATAAAAGAAAGCATGTTGATGAAAAGATGAAAAGTTCTTTAAGAAGGCATCGCTGACGTAGATTGGTACATAAGTTGGCAGCAATCAAGTAGGGATTGTGAACAGGGGAGAGGAAAAGAAAAGACGTTGAAATTGTCAGCACTTTCTTTTCTCCATATGGGGTTCATGGGGGTTGGTTTTGTGTCTAAGCCCTTGTGCTGATGCACATGGTATGCCCTATCAGGATTGGGTTGGGCTAGGTTGCCCGACCCGGTTGGAGTTATGGGCAACAGCTCTAACCTGTATCCCATGACCACCTGACTTGGTCGGATTTATGGGTGACCACTCCAAGCCAGATCCCACGACCTGACCCGAAAAAGCGGGTGAGGTCCTCTGCTTCTTCTGCATGCGGGAAGCTGAAACATTGTCGTAGCAGCTTCTTGCGGGAGTTATGGGCAACAGCTCTAACCTGTATCCCATGACCACCTGACTTGGTCGGATTTATGGCTGACCACTCCAAGCCGGATCCCACGACCCTGACCCGAAAAAGTGGGTGAGGTCCCTTGCTTCCTCTGCATGCGGGAAGCTGAAACATTGTCGTAGCAGCTTCTTGCGATGGCATTTCAAATTTTTTATGTTTGATAATTTATAATATTTTATTAATTTTAAAAAATTAAAAATTTATTTTAACTATTTAACTAGTTTTTTCACTTATAATAAAAAACTCATAATTTTTGTTATTTTTATTTTTTATAATTTTTGAATAATTAATTATTTTCTTATCTGATCAAATCCTGACTGATCCGGGTCGAGTCCAGTCAAGACTTGGACAGGAGGCCTCTACGAAAGCAAATTCCACCTTTAGATTGGGAATAAAAAATGAAGTCCACAGACACTTCATTGCATTCACTAAGAAAACAACGATTAATTCATCCAGATTCTTGGGATCTTTGTTTTAGGAGGAAGCCCACCCATTTTGTGATCGGCATTTTAGGTCTATATAAGACAATCATATCTAGACAAATTATTTTATAGCATCTATTATTGTGAAACTTTAATCCTGCCATATATCCATGTCGTACAATTTTCTGAACACCAGTTTAAGTGAGAAATATGTTAACTATGTGCATATGTATATTTTGTGCGGTGGTGGAACTCAACAGTGAGACTCCTTTTATCTTTATTTATCTTATGTGCTTAGTATTAGTTCTTCTGCAGCTGTCTACCACTTGTACGCCAGGATCTTTGGCCAGGTTGCACACATGCGTACAGTATTGTTGGATAATCATTTCTTGCAAAGCAGTTGAACCCTTGGATACTTGGTTAGATCAACAGAGTCCCTAATTTCACGATTAAATTGGGATATACTATCATTTTTCCCAGGCGGCCAGACTAGATATTGGAAGTTTGGAACGAAGTAAGCCTGTCCTTGGCCATTCTAGTTTGCTTGTATCGGCTGATATGGACATTTGGACATTCTGGTTCTCAATAAATTAGAAACAAGGGCCAAATATCAGAAACCTTGGAATTGTTTGGCCTATCCAGGTAGATTATGGTCTTAGGATAACTGATCCTAGGCGGACTTGGCAAATCTGGTCATTCAACCAATCTATCTGCCCTACCCAACATTGGAGTTTGCCATCCATACAAGGAGAGACCCAGCTAAAATTCGAAGGTATCAGCTATTCTGTGCTGGTCAAATCCCATTTATGAGGTGCTTGGTTGTCTGATAAATTGAGTTTTTGTTATAATTTTATGTTTTAAAGATATTTCCTTAGATAAAAAAGGATGGTCTCACCTCTTTTTTATCTTGTGGTCCCCCACCTTGTTTGGTCATAATATGGTATCCACTTTTTTTTTTTGTTATCACATCTCTCCAACATGACGATTTTATGTCATTAGTTAGTTCACATTTTATTTTAATACAATTTTTCATCATAAAAGTGTGTAAAAAATTATTGTGCAACCAAACACTCTATTTGCCTTCGTAGTTCGTACAATCATTAGATGTTTTATTTTCTTGTATCAAGCAGCTGTCCCCCAGCCGTCAAGGTTTGATTTTGTCCTAGTTTTGTATCTCATTTCACATATTCCCGATTTTTATTTTTTGCGTTGCAGTAAATTTCTGATAGCCTGTGGAATTGCAGATTGCGACCTACTTCCGAAGTGTTAGAAGTCAACCTGAAGATTTCGCAATTGGCCTGCACAACTCGTTTCAGCCGATTCATGGCCATGATATCGGGCAGTTTCCTGGGCTGAGATCAGGGCAAATTTCATCGTCGACACAGGGCATTTCCACCATTTGAGACTACTTCAGGAACATGCGTCACTAAATTTATAGAAATTCCAATCGTGATGGAAAGATGTGCTGCTAGACCTTCGATGGATCGGAGGGGCATCTAACATGGAGTTGGTTGGAATCATGTTTTTGAGCTCAATCTTGTGTTGCTGTTGCCTTCCGCACGCACCCTTTATTTATTTATTTACTTTTTTGAGCTCAATCTTGTTGGGTAATGATGGCATTTAATGATAAATACAGGAGGTAACGAAATCAACTACAGTGGAAGTTGCTAGACGTTTATTCTCTTAGTAGAGCCATAATGATGTCCAAACATGATCAGAGGATCCTAAATTTCTTTGAAACTGTCAAAATGTTCAAAACGACAATTAGACTTTATAACATTCTTAAAGGGTCCTCAAGCTTATTACTGTGTGAATAAAATACTAGTTCTAATTTTTTTAAATTGCTTTTTAATTGGGGTCAAAGTTATAAATATGTTTAAATTTATATTACTTATCTACCTATTCATTTCGTTGTCTCCTTTTTCCTTTCACCTGTAACCGGATTTCTTTCTCCCTCTTTCCCGCGACACTTTTCTATATTTACAGGCATATGCATTCATGTACGTGTGTATGGATACATACATAGCACGTTCATGCATGCGTATATAACATGTGTAACACACATGGAATGTGGCGCCCTGACCCGGCCGATTTTGAGACGGACTAACCCGGTCTTGATTTCAAGATCTTGATCAGATAATTAATATTTTATTATTATTTTTAGTGACTTTGGCTGACTTGATTTGAGTTGCGACTCTGGCTGATCTAGGTCGATTTGGGGTCAAATCGACCCGGTCCTGACTTCCAACCCCTCCCCCCCACATCTCTTGGTAACACTTGCCAACTTTCACACACAAGAAGACATGTACATACAAGTTCTCGCAATCGATTAGCCCTTAAGTATTATTATTATTATTATCATCATTATTATTATTATTATTTACAAATACCACAGAACTCAAGTAAGTTGTCAAAGAAGCAACTCTCTTTAACCTTAAATCGGTCAAAATATTGAGAAATTTGAATTTTCGTAGATGACTAAGCCTCATAGCTAACGTCCAAAGACATTTTAAACACTCATAAAGGTCCTGCAAATCATATTCATATTCATAAATACCTCTATGGAGTACTAACAAGATCATGGCAATAAGTTATTTCATAGCATGGTCACATTAGACTTTAACCGTTGTATAACTTACCACTTGTATTGCATGAGATTATAAATGATTATTTAATTGTGCATTGTATTTTTTTATATTAAAAATCATGTGATTACATAAAACTTGTAATACATAAATACACTATACATACTATATATACTACATATAAGAAAACATATTTTATACAAGTTTATTCAATTCCGTTACCTATTTTACATCAAGAAATATGTGGACTAACTCTCAATAGTGTAGTAAAATCAAGACATAAAGGCCAATCTACTCATCATCTTCGTGTTGGATTTAAGATTTAAACAGGGTAGAGTACTTGCCATTCATTGGTTTGTAGAAGCGTCTAAAAATGTCTAGGTCAAAATATAGCTTTTAAATCAAGTTTCCAACTAGTCGATTCGACTTTAGGGAGTTGTGACGGCATATGCAAAAACTGAAAACAAAATAATAAAATGGTAAAGACAAATGGAGCTTTTACTTCTTCCATGGAGTTGAAAAATAACAAGGCATATTCATCATAATTGTCAACATCTGTCTTGTAATTTTCTGAAACAGAGTAAATTTTCATTGAATTTTCACTCAAAACTTCTATATAAAAATTCATTGTTTATTCAAAATAACCACAACATGTCTAAAAAGTTAAAGCAGGTAATTAAGAATCTCAAGAAAGCAAAAGTCTCAACTCGGAAATGTAGCAGCACTTCCTACCAGGTCCTCCTCAATTAGAAGACCTGGGCAGCATACCTGACTCGTCCCCCACAAGGCAACTGCTGAAATCGCCTCCTCCTCATCATCCGCAGAACCAAGCTGCTTGCCTTTGATAGGTGGTAGGTGGGGCAGCTTGGGCAGCTCGTACCGAGGCAAGCCGATCTGAGAGTGACAGCGGTGGGCATTGTACAACACGAAAGTTGAGCCAGTAACCAGGCGGAGATCCACGCCGGGCACGAAGCACACCTAGAAGTCCTTCTGCATCAGGGTAGCAGAAGAGTGTAAGAAGCTAGAATGGTTCATGGAAGCAAAGTGAGCACGCCACTCTGCCCTCTTCTTCACCGTCGCACATCTATTAGCAACCCTCTCGTTGAAGCAGAGTGTAGCAGCATATGGGAACAAGGGGCTGCGGCGGAAGAGCTGCCACCTCACCGGTTGGATCGAACTTGAAGTGGAGGTCAGCCCAACAAGCTAGCAGAAGAGCACTGCCGAAAGGAGGATGGGCCACGCAAGCTGCGAACAACCCGCAGTATAAGAAGTCCAGAACCAAAGGCCCTAGCCATGTGCCGCTCCAGATGCCGCTGATGCACGAGAGTTGATCAGGCTCCAAGAAGCCATCCTCCGTAGAGAACAAGAACACTGTGGCAAGACAGGCCGCGAAACCCTTTGTGCCACATAGAATCCGCTCCTCGTCCAGACCAGGAGCCGTCAGAAGAGAAACTGTCCAGGCCACCAACTTGGGTTCGCTTGCCGGCCAACAAAGAGTTGATTTGCCGATCCTCGACGAAATCTTGCAGGAACTCCAGGCAAGAGAGGGGTCCAGAAGGGATGAACATACCTTCAGTTTCTCTCTTTTTAGTCCGAGGAAGGCCAAGAAGGAGCTATGCCTCTTCAAGAAGAATCGTACACTCGAAGTTGCTGAACACCAACATTTGAGTGTCGGGGTGCCACAACTCAACAAGAGCTCCCATCAAGCCAAAGTCAAGTGAGTAGCCTGAATATTTCTTGGCATGGATCAAGAGCTCGGTCAAGCCCCAGTCCTGAAGAGTTGCCTTGACCGACAAACCAAGGACGTCGAGCAAGCCGGTAAGCCAAGGAGGAGAGCAATACCGGCGTGGTCCTGCAAAGTTTGGGTAATCCTACACCCAAAATAGGAGGTAAAAGAGAATTCCTTAAGAAGGAGAAAGGGAAAAGTAGTTGAAAGCTAAAATTGGCAGCAAACTTACCAAATTGGCACCGATTCTGGCCTTCAAATGACCCGGGACACTTGAAATACCCCGAATCAAGCCAACACGTTGTTTCTTCAAAGGAGGAGCCATCTTGGGTGTTTGTAAGACGTTCTGGTCGTCTTATGGGGTGTTTATATAACAGAATTTGGCCCGATTTGAACCAAATTCAGACACGATTCAATTAGGAAACTGGGACCGAACGCTCCCCCAAGTGGGGGCACGCAAGCTGCGCAGGCCGCGCCCCCGGTTCAGGGGCGCATTCGGTTAAATTCTTTGAAACATTACCAAAAATTTCAAAAATTTCAAAAAAAATTTAGAAAAAATTGAAAAAAAATTGTCAAATTAAATTTGTTCATGTTTTATCTTTATTGAGGTCGAGTGGACATCTCTGTTCATTCGAGACTAATATTTTGATGAATGATAGGAATTTCTCACGGAAATGGAAGAATGGACATGGGAAACCCCCATAGCTTGCCGGCTAACATATAAGTCGTTAGTCGTGTATTATTATTCTATGCATTATTGTTGGAGACTGTGAATGCAGAGAAGACTTGACCCGAGATCCCCTTCATCAAAATCTACGACGATCGAGTTATCTTTCGTGCTCACGGATAAGCCAAAAGTTGCACTGTGGGACGATGGTTCCCGAATGGTCTTCAACTAATTGTTATATAAGTTTTGTTTTTGTTTTTTTGAGCCCAGCATGCATCATGTAGTATTAGTTGCATTGCATTTTTTCATTGTCATTGCATACATCATTCATGATCTTTTACTTCTGTTCGGATATTTCTAAACCCTATCAGGTCCCTTCTTCCCATCATGTACCCCAATTTCAATCTTTCTAATCCCACCGCATTTTCTGATCCTACCGTGTTTATCCCATTGTGTCTGTTAATCCCACCGTGTTCGGTAATCACTTTGTGCCTTCAAATCTTTTATTTTTATCCCCACTATGGCCACTCTCTTGCTATCCATCCCACCGTGGCAATCAACTCATCCCGCCAAGGGTCTCCTATTTGATCAGAACTTGCACCGTCATTATCTTCACGGTTTGAGCTTCAACATTTGCCTTTAGAAATTCGAGATTATTCCATTCCGAATTGAATCTTGTCTCTTGGAAGACTTAAATGAATCTGAGTGCCTGAATGTGCTCGATTGGTATTCTTTTAATTTTTCAAAACAAATCTCTTTTTAAATTTTAGCCCAACACAGTACCGAAACACCGCAAAGATCGGGCTATCGGCTGATGATGAACTTACGAACCTATGTTTTGCAGACTCCCTATTGCGTTGGGAGTTGGCTATTCTTCTCTCATGCCCGTGGCACATCTCTTACCAATCGAACATAGAAAGATTTGATGAAACATGGCAGTTATCTAGGACACTTGAGAAGATTCATCTTGTCGAATCTAGTCGTTGAGCGTGTCTACATCTACACCTTGATGCCACTTTTCAGTCCATCACCATTTTGCTCCACTACATTCCACTACGATCAGTCTCACTTTGCTATGCTTTCTCTACATTTTACTCCGCTTCTCAACACGCCATTCCCATGCAAAGCCGACATCAAGGCGAAGCAAGCTGTAGACATGCCAAATTTGCCTGATTTGGAGCCCCAGACTTCTATTCCATTGGCGATGTCCTTTATTTGACCGTTATCTGATCCAGATTACCTCGTGGAGTTGAGTTAAGGACATTGGTGGAGCCCCTCATTAGCTAGAAATGGCCCGATGATTTTCGGAATAATGTTGTAACCTTCAAACGAGAGCCGTGCGTGAATCATGAAAACACGAAACCTGCTCAATGACCGACCTTGAATGGTCCATACTTGAAGGTCTAGGGAGTCCCCATGTGTTCTGTAACACTTAGGGTTTCCCAGAAGTCATTTTGGTAGGCGTTGGTCTATAACAACTTTTCATTATGACTTTTCGATCTGTGTTGACACGGCTATCCCAGACCACGTGTTAGGCCTTTCCGGTCATCACTGGGCCTTTTCAGGTCATCCGGGTTGATCCTAGCTATATATTTTCATCAACCGGGGCGATATGGCCATTTCGGTCGATTTTAGAGTTTCCCAGCTTTTTCGAGCTTCGGATCATGTTTACCAAGTTAACCTCGAATTTTTCGGTGATTTTAGGTTTTCTGATCATATTGGGCTTGTTTGGTCATCATTTTAAGTCATCTCTAGTTGACCCAAGATTCCTCAAACAGAACTGTACCCTTTCAAATCTCTGTTGTAGTTTTTAGCTTTTCATGAGAGGGTAACTTGGTAGAAAGCCCCGTGCGAACATCTCGGGAGTCATGCGGACTGGTTTATTAACTTGAGAGCTGAGGTTTAATGCCCTCTTTCCAACACAACAAACGGGAGCCAAATCGGACATCCCGTTTGCAAGATACGACCCGCAGAATGCACGCGCAGGAGAGAGTGTACCGCACCCTCGCCCCGCTTGAAATGGGAGGGCGCGGTCACCGCGCCCTCATATTGAGGGTGCGCCCTGCGTGCCCTTAGTTCGGGGGCGCGCCCTGCATGCCCTCGGTCCCTTTGAAAGGCGGGGGCGTGGTCTATTTTTGGAAACCAGACATTACCTCAGTTAGCGCCTTCTAAACTAGATTTTAGAAAGTTTTCCCCGCTTAAGATCGATTCTTTTGACCGTGCCCCCGAGTCAGGGGCGCGTTCGTTGTGTCAAGTCCGATTTTTAGCATTTTCTGGAAGGTTCCGGTGATTTTTAGCAAGGAGATGTGTAACGTGCCCCCGCCTCCTTTGAAACAGGGGGGCATGCAGACCGCACCCCATGGGTGAGGGTGCGTGCCCTCACTTACTTTGAAAGCCGGAGGCGGGATCAGCCAGTTTCCCCCATTTGCACCGGTTCTCATTCTCTATAAATTGAGGGCTATTCCCAATGAACCAAGGTTAACTCGTCGTGCCTAGCTCATCCTAAGGTCATCCAAGCTCCCTCCCGAGGCCGTCCCGACGTAGGGACGGCCTTGGGAGGGAGCTCCATGGGTAAGTGAGGGCACGCAGACCGCGCCCCATGGGTGAGGGCACGCCCTGCGTGCCCTCACTTACTTTGAAAGCCGGAGGCGGGATCAGCCAGTTTCCCCCATTTGCACCGGTTCTCCTTCTCTATAAATTGAGGGCTATTCCCAATGAACCAAGGTTAAATCGCCGTGCCTAGCTCATCCTAAGGTCATCCAAGCTCCCTCCCGAGGCCATCCCGACGTTCAAAGCTGATCCAACGTCGAGGAATCGATCCCGAAGCGAAGGAGAAGCCTGATCTGTGCATTCTACAACATCCTAACTTTATCGGCTTCTGTATAAAATCTGGGGCTCTTGCTGCAAAAGTCTTCAACAAAAGAGTTGTTCTTCTCTTCGTCTTCTTTCATTTGTAACTAGCAGCACTCAATTCTGACTTGCTGTCTGCCCGTGGCGATTGTTGCACTAAGGGCGTGCATCTAGGTTCTATTCTTCCATATCCATCCACTTTCAAATTTTTTACAAGCTTGTACAAATGGATTCCGGAGAGGTCATCAACAGAAGATCTCTTTCTCTTCAAGTTCTCCATTCATAGAAACAAACAGTACTTAATTCTCACATCGGGGTCATCTGTAGCATTCTCTGCACCAAAATTGCACCATAAGGGTGCAAGGCTACCCGAACCGGCCTTCTTCAACCAACTCAGCTTCAGCTCAAGCCAATTCACTTCATAAGTTCTTATTAACTTATTTCATTTAGTCTATTTATTTGTTAGAACATATTTTAGTTTAGTTTGCATCATTTTTACATAACCAAAAACAAAAAAAGGGTTAAGGCTCACCCCGTAGCTAGTGAGTTCGGTTTCAATTGCTTATTTCTCATATTCTCTTTATAGTTACTACACTTCTCATAAGTCTAATCCATCCCTTCACTTGTTTCTTTGTTTAATAGTTGCACAGATTTATCAAGCTAGCACTAGCTGGACTCTTCTTCATCGGCTGGCCGAAGAAGAAGAAGGTTGAATTCACATCTCAATCTCTCGCGCTAAGATACACATGGTCATCTAACTTAATCTCTTGTTCAATTCCATAAAGCAGAGCCCGCAGCTCCTAGCGACTACTTGTTTTATTCATGTTTTAAGTCAATTCATTCCTCACTCTCCTCCCATGTGACCCGAACCATCTCCGGTGCTCGAACAACGCCGTGAGATGAAAGTTCGGGGATCAATGTGATTGTGGGACCGAGGTGAAAATTTTACCGCTTTTTGAGTGTTTTCCGATTCACTCCCTTTCCCCTATTCTATCATCACCTTCTCTTGAGATGCCAATCTGGAACCCATTTTTAGAGTCGACAGTGGGATTAACGAACATGGTGGGATATTGAAAAGATTAGAATTGTGATACATGATGGGATGAAGAGACCCGATGAGATTCAAGGATGTGATGACCATAGAGGGATGCAGAGATGATAGGTAAGAATGCAATGGAACTAATGCAAAACTATATGATGCATGTTGGGCTAAAAAAGTCAAAAATTTACTTAACAAACTAGTTGAAGATATAGATTGAACATCAGAGGTCAAGATACCCATTCGGGAACCATCATCCCTCGATATTTAATTTTGGCTTATCCGTGAACACAAAGAATGACCCGACCGTCATGGATTTTAATGACGGGGATCTCGGGCCCAGTCTTCGTTGCATTCACGGTCTTCAACATCAATGCATAAAATAAGTAGTAATGCACTTAATTATATGCTAAGAAGGAAAATGATAATGGTGAGTTTGCGGTGTGATGACGCACATTCTCACAAAAGAGTTCATATGCCTTGATGAAGACATAGAGCAAAAGTTCCTCGGCAAAGTAGAGGCCGAGGTTATGATGACACCTCCTCCTAATAATTCTCAGGGGAGGGAAGCGGTGAGCATCGCCTTGTTGAAGTCTTATAAGAGGTTCCTCAGCAAAGTTGAGGCCGAGGTTATGGTGACACCTCCTCCTAAGAATCCTCAAGGGAGGGAAGTGGCGAGCATCGCCTTGTTGTGTAGTTCTCCTTGTTTGTTCTTTGTGCCTGAAACACTTAGAAAAATGAGATTAGAATGCCAATATGGCTTATCCCCTTGCAAGTTGCAGTATGTCTTGACCTTTGTCACGGAGTAATAGCCTTCTTAAGGGTGTAAAAATAAAGCAGCAAATATGCAATGAATGTAAAGACAAGAATTCATACCAAACATGGTAATGAAATCTTTTTGAAAATTTTGGTTGGGATTTGAAAAAGAACTTTTGTGAAAAGATTCAATTTTTTTGGGATTTTGAAAATATTCATTTTTTTGGAGTTTTGAAAATATTTATTTTTTTTGGATTTTTTAAGATAATCAACTTTTTTGGAGTTTTTGAAAATAAATTTTTTGGAGGGAAAAATCAGTATTGACACAAGTTCTTATCACTTGGTTGTTTTTTCTAGGTTCGTTGGTAGACACCATGTGCAAAATGGGGTTCCTTACCTAAAATCTTTTTGACCTTCCACCTTTGATCAGCTAGAGTTTAGCTTTAATTTGGTTGGTCCACCCAGTCCTTGGGGGTTATGAATGAAGAATTGCGGGAATGTCCTTGATAGGCTTTGAAAATGTCGACAGGGATTTCTCTACTCACACCCAATTGCCCGTTGGGGTTCGGCCTCTTAGGGTCTTTTCTTCTTTATTGACAAACCTATTTTTGTGGCACACATTCGGATAGGTGCTTTGACTTGTGGGGTCATTGCCCATCTTTTGACGCCTTTTTCATTTTCTACATTTTTGGGTACTCATTCAGACATGCTCATATTTGTTTAAACCTGTGGGGTTCATTGCCCATCTTTTAGAACCCTTTTTCTTTCATTGAGAAGTTGGACCTTATGAGATGGTCTCCTACTAAGTCGACAGATGTTTTGGATACTCTCCCCCTCTAATTCCCTTCGCCTATCTTGGACCGAACAAAAGAGAATAGGGTAAGGGTTTTCCTTCCATCTCTAAGCCTTGCCTAGATTCTCTCGGGTGTCAAGTCATCCAGATTCTAGGATCGGGACATGTTGTGTGTGGGATGGTATCCACCCTCGACTCCTAGAGAACAACTACATGTGGACTCAAGTCAAACTGGTAGTTCTCTTCATTTTTGAGGTAGATTACATTCCATGGGTGAATCAATTGAAAACATGCCTTGCATTGTAAAGAATTCATTAGGATAAAACAAAAAGTAGTTATCGTCAATCATAAATTTCTCTCAAGTAAGATTGTCATGTGATATTCAAAATCATTTCAAAAAAACATTGCCTTGTGGATGACACAATGATGATGAATGCAATTTCATGTAATGCCTGAGAGAAGAAATTCATTGTAGGTGATGATGTTTCTTGTGCTTGCCTTGCCTTGCCATCTGCTTTCACTTTTGATATGCTCTATATCACATTGGATTGAAGATTCAGAGTCATAGGATGAAGTGAAAGATGTGGAGGATCTGAATTAGCATGGCGGAATTAAGATTGATGATGTAGAAGGCAAAGATTGGGGTATCACCTAGGAATTTTCTCTACCTTGATTTTTTTTGTTAAAAGTAAAACTTAGAAAAACAAAGAAAATTGTGAAAATAAAGAAATATGCTTGAAAAATGAAAGTGAATTAAAATGGGCTCTTGGGCCTGGAAATGGTTGGAATCAAGAGGTACATGTGCCCAAGGGTTGAATGCAGGCCAGAGGGCCCAGTTGATGGGCATGAGGGCCCAATTGGAGGTGATGGGCTCGAAGACCCGATTGGAGGTTGAGCCTGAGGGACCCAACGAAAAGAGCAAGCACATGGACCCGATTTAAATGGTTGGGAGCAAGATTGTGATTTGTGGTGGGCTCGCTGGCGCTATTGAAGAGTATGGGTGCACAATCCCAAAGTAGAAGAAGCGGGGGCACGGGGGCCCGATTTTGAAGAAGTATGGGTACATGGGCCCGATTATGAAGGAATGGGAGCATATGGGCCTGAAGTTGAAGGAGTGTGGGCATGTGTGCCCGAGGTTGATGGAAGGTGGGCACGTGGGCCCGATTTAGAAGAAATTTGGGCTCATGAGCCCGGTTGCAGAAAAACATGAATTGCGGGCACGCGGGCCTGATTGAGGTGAATTGTGGGCACACAGGCCCAATTTTAAAAAATTAAGGGCATATGGGCCTGACTGGGGAGAATATTGGGCACGTGAGCCTGGTTGCAGGAAAGGGGCACATGGGCCCATTTGGGGAAAACAGGTGTATGGGCCCGGTTGGGAAAAAGAGGCATAAGAGCCCGATTGATGAAGAGGGGCACGCAGACCTAGTTGGATAAAAGGGGCACGTGGGCCTGGTTAATGGAAATGGACATAAGAGCCGAGTTGGGGAAAAGGGGCGCATGGGCCCAGTTGAAGAAAGGGGGCACATGGGCCTTGTTGAATGAAAGGGACACATGGGCCGACACATGGGCCTGGTTGACTGAAAGCGACATGTGGGCCCAGTTGGATAAGGGGGCGCGTGGGCCCAGTTGGGGAAAGGGGGCATATGGGCCCGGTTGAATGAAAGGGTAAGGGCCCGATTGTAGAAGAGGGGCATGAGGGCCCAATTGAAGAAGAGGAGCATAAGGGCCCAATCGAATGGGATGAAGAATTGGGGCCCCAAGATTGAAGAATTGGGGGCCTATGAGCCCATTTGATGATTGTGAGAAAGATGAATATAGGTGGTGGCCCTAAGATGGATGAATTGTGGGCCCATGTGCTCGATCGTTGATTGTGAGGGGAATGTGGTATGGGTAGGGGCTCTAAGATTGATGCTATGAGATTTGCCTACCTAGCTGGAGGAGATCCTAGTATCCCCTTGCTAGGGTCTGCATCTTCCTTCTGTAGGTTTATAGATTCCTTCCCCATTTCACTGACCAATTTGGTCTCCTTACTTCCCAGCTCAGGGGTCAATTCAATCTGACCAACTTTAGGGATCAATTCCAATGATGACAACAGTTGATCTATACCTGGAGAATCCTTGCCTAGCCCTTGACAATCAACTGAATTTGTGATCCCCTCATCTAAGCTCCCTTCAGTAGGCTTCTCTTTATGTTGTTCTATGGAAGAAGGCATGTCTAGTCTAGAAAATTCCAAAATGGGTAGAAGAGTTTGGCTCGACCTCTCCTACTATCTGATTTTGATCCTGAGATATAGCAATGACATGATGAGAAGCTAATTCCTCTAACATGGCAGGAGCATAAATGGTTGGAGTGATTGATTCCTCTTCTAGGGTAGGAGCACGAAGGATTAGAGTGACTAAATCGTCTACCATGGCAGGATTATGAATGATCGGAGTGGCTAGTTCCTCTACCATGGCAGGAGCATAATGGTTGAAGTGACTAAATCATCTACAGGAGTAGGGATGATTAGAATAATTGGTTTCTCTACCAGTGTAGGAGCATGAATGATAAGAGTGACTGGTTCCTCTGCCAAGGTAGGAGCAATAGAAGAAATAAGGGCCTTAACTGATTTAGGGTGAACCCTATTTTGAGGGGTTGATTGAATAGCCAAGGGTTGTTCAATTGGTGTCAACATAGAAGTTGGTTTTGGCTGAGGAGCTATTGGTGAAATTGGTTGAGGGCCAAGGCTTGTGTGGTTAGCAGAGGAGCTATTGGTAAGGTAGACTAAGAAGCTAGGGGCCAGATGATTGGCCGAGGGGCCTTTGAAAATGTTGGTGAGGTCCAAGGCTGGGGAGCTGGCTTAGGTAATGAAGTATCTGCACAAGAAACAAGAGGAACTTGATTGTGCACAGTTGGTTTCGCCATTAGCACGGGTTGCATGACTGACTGAGGTTGGGGCATGGGTGGCCTAATCAATTGGCGTCAGGGAGTCGGACGATGATGATCTGGATGGGGTTGGGGAGGGCTCCTTGGTTTGTGCATAACATCAATGCTCCTCTCAGGCATGGGACTCAATTCATCATGATATTGCATTAATTCCATGTCTTCTTTTGCTTCCCTAATTATTGAATAACCTGGCCCATATTGTTGCAAAAATTTGGCCTTGATAATTTTGAAATCCCATATCTCTATTTCCCCTAGTGAAAAAAACCATTCTAGGGCTGTACCATCCAATGATCACTTAAAAAGGATAGCAAGAGCTCTTTGATCATTAAGCCATCGAGACGATTTGCTCAAGAAATCATTAACATGGGTGAAGGGATCACCTGAGCCATTGTAGCGATGGTAGGCTTGTGTTTGTGATGGAGGGATATGTGAGATTGGGAAAGATGGAGCATAAAATTCAGGGATGGCCTTCGAGTCCAAGCGGTGCCTCAACTCTTCAAAGTGCTCATCCATTTGGTTGAGTTTGTCCATGAATACTTGAGTGAGGCTGGGTTCCAGAGCCACCGGTGCAAGGTATTTGGATGAATGGGCTGGAAGAGGTGGGTTGGAAGTAGGAACTAGCATGGAATTAGGTGGGTGACCCACAATAGGGTGAGTAGGCAAAGTAGCACGACAAGATTGTGCAGGAGAGTTGATGATGAGGGGCCTAGCTGTCGATTGAGGTGGTGAGGGAGCTTGATCTCCCCTGACTGGACCTTGATTGGTGGGCATCTTGCCCTTAGTGGCAGATTGGATGACTATAAAGGTCTCAGGATCAAGGAGGAGAGATAGACCCTGGAGAAGTTACTCCATGCTAAGCGGAGCAGGTTGAATTTCAAGTTCCCTGATGGCATTAACATGGCCCTCTGGTTGGACCATGGGTTGCTGTAACTCGTAGTGACCCATCTTGTACTCTTGTTGCTTTTAGTAGTCCAACCTCCTGATGTGTCTTCCGGACCTTAGCATCACGGGCATCATGTTGATCTTTCTACAAAAAGATGGTTAAAAAAGGAAAGCAAGTGAAGCACACAATTGAAATTTTTTTGTTATGTTTTATTTTGTTTGATTTTTTGTTTCAATTTTATTGTTGGCAAACAAGTTGTACACAAAATTAAAGATATATTTTTTTCTTGTTTTAGGTGTTTTGAAGAAAGAATTTTTGTTGTTTTCAATTTTGGTGAGCAAGCAAGTTGTGCAAACAAGTTTTTAGAATGACTACTCGACAATTTTTAGGTTCAAACCTCAGATTAGATAGATTGTTAGCAATTGTTCACTCAAGTAGGTATGGTTCCTATTGCTTCAATCTTCAAGACCTAAGGTTCTCACTCAATCACCACGAGTAGGTGTCGACTCCAGAAACGAGTTCCGGATCGGCACCTCAAGAAAAGGTGATAGATAGAAGAGGGGAAATGGAGTGAATTGAAAACACTCGGAAAGCAGTAAAGACTCCTCACCTCGGTCCCACACTCATATTGATCCCCGAACTTTCATCTCACGGCGTCACTCGAGCACCGGAGACGGTTTGGGTCATGTGGGAGGAGAGTGAGGAGGAGATGAAATTATAACATGAAAGATGTGGTCGCTAGGAGCCGCGGGCTCCGCTTTATAGAATAAAAACAAGAGATGAGTCGATTTGACCGTGTACCTTAGCGTGGGAGATCGGGATATGGGTTCAACCTTCTTCTTCTTCGGCCGGCCGATTAAGAAGAGTCTCCAACCGTTGCTAGCTTGATAAACCTGTGCAACTAGAGCAATAAACCAAGTGAAAGAAAATGATTAGAACTATGGGAAGTGTAGTAACTGTAAAGAGAATATGAGAAAGAAGCAATTGGAATTGGACTCACCGGCTTCGGGGTGAGCCTTAACCCCCTTTTTTGTATTTTGATTATGTAAAAATGATGCAAATAAACTAAAATATGCTTTAAAACAGTAAATAAACAGAGTTAAATGAGTTGAGAAAGCTTATGGAATGGATCGGCTTGAGTTGAAGCCGAGTTGGTTGAAGAAGGCCGGTTCGGGTAGCTTTGTACCCTTCTGGCGCGACTTTGGTGCAGAGAATGCTACGGACGACCCCGATGTCAGAATCGAGTGCCGTTTGTTGGAGTAGACAGAGAACTCAGAGAGGAAGAGTTCCTATGTTGATGATTTCTCCGAAATATTCTTCTATGTTGAAGACTTTTGCAGCAGGAGTCCCAGATTTTCTTCAGAAGTCGATGAAGTTGGCGGATGCAGAACGCCCGGATCGAGCCTTCTCCTTCACTTCGAGATCGATCTCTCAATGTTGGATCACCTTTGGACGTCGGGATGGCTTTGGAGAAGAGCTTGGACGACCTCTGGATGAGCTAGGCACGGGGGATTAACCTTGGGTCGTTGAGAATGGCCCTCAATTTATTGGGGAAGGGAGCCGGTGCAAAAAATGGAAACTGGACCGATTGCGCCCCCGCTTTTCAAAGGGGACGAGGGCGCGCAGGGCGTGCCCTCACTTCGGGGGCGCGTTACGCGTCTCACTGCTAAAAATCGACGGAATCTTCCAGAAATTGCTAAAAATTGACTTGATATACGTAACGCGCCCCCGAACCGGAGGCACGGTACAAATAATTGAAAATCACCATTGGAAACTTTTCAAAAATCCGGTTTAGAAGGTGCTAATCGGGGCAATTTCCGATTTAAAGAAACTGACCGCGCCCCCGCTTTTCAAAGGAACCGGGGGTGCGCAGGACGTGCCCCCAGTTTGAGGGCGCACAGGGCGCGCCCCCGGGTTGAGGGCGCGCAGGGCGCGCCCTCCCCTTTTAAGGGGAGCGAGGGCGCGGTAGACTCTCTCTCCTGCGCGCGTGTTCCGCGAGCCGTATCTTGCAAACGGGAAGTCTGATTCGGCTCCCGTTTGTTGCGTTGGAAAGAGGACCTTCAACCGCACCTCCCCAAGTCGGTAAACCAGCCAGCATAACTCCCGAGACATTTTCACGGGGCTTTCTACCGGTTTACCCTCTCACGGAAAGCCAAAACCCGTGGCGAAGATCCGAAAGAGCACGGTTCCTGTCGAGAAATCTCGGGTCAACTCGGGATGACTTAAAATGATGACCGAACAAGTCTGGTACAATTGGAAAACCTGCAATCATCGAAAAATCTGAGATTAACCCGGTAAACGTGAATCGAAAGCCGTAAAAGCCGCGAAACCCTAAAATTGACCGAACCGGACGTATGGCCATGATTGATGAAAATATTCGGCTAGAATCGACCCGGATAACCCGAAAAGACCCGGTGATGACCGGAAAGGCCTAACACGTGGTCCGGGATAGCCGTGTCAGCACAGATAGAAAAAGTCGTAACGAAAGCCGTCATTGACCGACGCCTACCGAAATGACTTCTCGGAAACCCTGAATGTTACGAAACACATGCGGGACTCCCGAGACCTTCAAATATGGACCATTCAAGGTCTGTCATCGAGCAGGTTTCGTGTTTTCACAGTTCACGCGCGGCTCTCGCTTGAAGGTTACGACAATATTCCGGAAATCATTGGTCCATTCTCAACTCACAAGGGGCTCCACCAATGTCCTTAGCTCATGTCCACGAGGTAATCCGGATCAGATAACGGTCAAATAAGAATATCGCCTACGGAATAAGAGTCTGGGGCTCCGAATCAGGCCAATTTGGCGTGTCTACAGCTTGCCTCGCCTTGATGTCGGCTTTGCAAGGGAATGGCATGTAGCAGAGCGAAGTGAAACGTAGAGAAAGCGTAGCGAAGCAAGATGGATCGTAGTGGAATGTAGTGGAGTGAAATGGTGATGGACTGAAAAGGTGGCATCAAGGTGTAGATATAGACACGCTTAATGACCAGATTCGGCAAGATGAATCTCCTCAAGTCTCCTGGTTAACCGCCATGTTTCATCAAGTCTTCCTATGTTCGATTGGTAAAAGATGTGCCATTGGCACGAGAGAAGAATAGCCAACCCCCAACGCGGTGGGGAGTCCCCGAAACATGGGTTCATAGATTCATCATCAGCCGGTAACCCGATCTTTGCGGTGTTCCTGTACTGTGATGGGCTAAAGTTTAAAAAGAGATTTGTTTGAAAAAGTAAAAGAATACCAATCGAGCACATTCAGGCTCTTAGATTTATTTAAGTATTCCAAGAGACAAGATTTGATTCAGAATGGAATGATCTCAGATTCTGAAAGGCAAATGTTTAAGCATAGACCGTAAAGATAGTGACGGTGCAAGTTCTGATCAAATAGAAGTCCCTTGGCGGGAAGAATTGGCTGCCATGGTGGGATGAATAGCAAAGAAGTGTTGCAATGGCCACAGTGGTGATGGAGGATTTGGAGGCACAAGGTAACTACCGAACACGGTGGGATTCATAGACACAGTGGGATATTAGAGAGGTTGGTGGGACTAGAAAACATGGTGGGATTAGAGAACACGGTGGGAATCAGAATGATCGGAATTAGGATAAAAGGTTTAAAGATTATGGTGAGAAGGTGAAGATTATGAAATGATGAATACAATGACAAAACAAAAATGTAATGCAACTAATGCTACATGATGCATGCTGGGCTCAATAAAACAAGACAAAACTTGTATAACAAATAGTTGAAGATATAGATTGTCTATGAGGTCAAGATACCCATTCGGGAACCATCGTCCCTCACAGCACAACTTTGGCTTATCCGTGAGCATCAGAGATGACCCGACCGTCGTAGATTTTGATGAAGGGGATCTCGGGTCAAGTCTTCTCTGTACTCATGGTCTTCAACAAATAATGCATAATATAATAATACACGACTAACAACATATATGCTAGTCGGCAAGTTATGGGGGTTTCCCATGTCCATTCTTCTGTTTCTGTGAGCAATTCCTATTGGCGAGATTTCCCCCTCCTTGACTCGTGTTTCTTTCCTGAAATGCTTAATAAAGGGGTTAGATCTGCTCTATGGCTTACCCCCTTGCCTATTGTCATCTTGCCTTGCTTATATGTCAAGGGGGGTAGCCTTATTAACGAGGTAATATGAATGAAATGACTGAAAATGAATAAGATCAGTGTTAAGAAAGCTTACTTGCTATGGTGAGAGTCACTCCCTTCTTGATCTTAGAATCCTGAAACACTTAATGAAGGGGATTAAATCTTCACCATGGCTTATCTCTTTGCCTATTGTTGTCTGCCTTGACTTAGGTCAAAGAGAGGAGCCTTCTTAACAAGGTGTAATAACCTAAATGACCGAAATGAAATGGTTAAGAGAACTTACCTGTCGTTGAGAGAACCTTCTCCTCTTATTTTAAAGTCCCTGAAAACACTTGATAAAAGAGGATTAGATCTTCACAACGACTCATCCATTTGCCTATTATGGCCAACTTTGACTTAGGTCAAAGGGAAGAGCCCTCTTAATGGGGCGATAATGATGGTAAATATGCAATGCGGAAAAGAAACATGCAAGACATAAAGATAAACATGAATGCTAGCAAAGGCAAAAATCAAGGTTATGCCAAGTTAGATGATGCATTTTTTTTAGATTTTTGGAAAGTATTCAAATTTTTTTTTGAAGATATTCAACTTTTTTTGGATTTTTGAAAATATTCAATTTTTTGAATTTTTGAAAATATTTGAATTTTTTTGAATTTTTGAAAATATTCATTTTTTTGGATTTTTGTGGAGAATGTGTCGGTATTGAAACAATTCATCGATCTTTGAGTGTTAATCAAGATTTAAGCGATAAACACCACGTGAAAATAAGGTCCCCTACCCAGAATCTTTCTTGCCCTCTTCTCTTGATCGGTTTGAATTCCCCCTAAGTTTGGATAGTTCACCCTACCCTAGGGTTTTAAGATAGAAGAATAATAGAGGAAGTCTTTGATAGGATTTGGGGATGTCGAGGAGGGTTTCTCTACTCATGCTCAAATTGCCCGTTGGGGTTCGGCCTCTTCGGGTCTTTTCTACATGTGGCACTTACTTAGACAAGTCTTTAACCTGTGGGGTCATTGCCCATCTTTTGGTGCCTTTTCTTCATTTTCTACTCTTCCGGGTACTCATTCAGACAGGCCCATATTTGTTTAAACCTGTGGAGTTCATTGCCCATCTTTTGGTACCCTTTTGCACCCTGTGAGACGGCCTCCTACTAAGGCGGCGGGCATTTTCGATACTATCCTCCTTTAGTCCCCTTCACCTATCTTGGACCGAATAGAAGAGAATGGGGTAAGGTTTCCTTTCTGCCTTCAGGGTTCTTCCTTGCCTCTCTCGAGTGTTGGGCTATCCAGATTCTGGGATCGGGAGGTGTTGTATGTGCAAGGTGATGCCTACCCTTGACTTCTAGCTAACACCCTTGGATCGATGACTTAATATCATACTAGAAATTCTCCATATTTTTTTTCTAAAGAAAATATTTTTTGAGGTAAACGTCGTTCCATGGATGGTTCAATTTTTCTCCATCGGCGTTGGTTAGCTCATATGCATTGCCTAGATATTTTTCAGTTATAACAAAAGGCCCTTCCTAGTTAGGTTGCGACTTGGAGCGGGGACCACCTGGCTTAATGAATATACGTTTGACTACCATCTCACCGATTTCGAACTTTCTCTCTACCACCCTCTTTTGATAAAATCTTTTCAATCGGTTCTGATAAGTCCGGGCATGCTCGGAGGCGGCCAACCTTCTTTCATCTAGGATTCCAAGTTGTGCAAGGAGAGATTCTCGCCTTTCATCGACAGGGATGTCCCTATCGAGTTGAACTCGGAGTGATAGAAGGAGTATTTCGTACGGGACCACCGCTTCCATCCCATATGCAAGAGCGTACGTGGTTTGACCAGTGGGGGTCCGTACAGAAGTACGATAAGCCCATAGGGCATCTACAAGCTTATCTGGCCAATCCGCGAACTTGCTAGACATACAGGTTTTTTTAATGATTTTAATCAAAGTTTTGTTGGTGGCTTCTGCTTGACCGTTGCCTTGCGGGTAATAAAGAGATGAATGATGCAATGCAATGCGGTACCTGTTGCAAAGATCATGCAGATCTTGAGAGTGAAATTACGGTCCGTTGTCGGTGATGATGTCGCTGGGTATCCCGAACCTGGCGATGATGTTGCGTTTGATGAAGGAGCACAGTGTTGATGCCTTGATTTCCACGAACGCTTCCGCTTCTGCCCACTTGGTAAAGTACTCTGTTGCCGTCAAGATGAATGATTTAGAACAGATTTCAGAGTTAAGATCACTTAGAGGGCCAATGATGTCGAAAGCCCACATGGTGAAGGGCCATGGGGCATGAATCGGATGAAGGGAAGATGCGGGAGAATGGATCTTGTCGGCATGGAGTTGGCAAGAATGACAGTGCCGGACAAAGACGGAGCAATCCTCTTCTAGGGTTGGCCAATAATACCCCTGCCTGATGATTTTCTTGGCAAGAGCTTGAGCATTGACATGGCCCCCACAGACCCCGGAATGTGCTTCCTTAAACACCAATTTTGCCTCTTCTTCATCAACGCATCTAAGCAATATTCCACTCAAGCTCCTCTTGTAGAGCACCCCCCTAGGATGGTATACCTCTGGGATACTCTCCTGATGGCCTTCTTTTCTTTTGCATTTGATCCAGGTGGATACGTCTGATCTTGACAATACCTTGCAATCTCATCAAACCAAGGCCTCTCACCCTCATCTAACTCTTCCAACTCGATTAGAGAAATCTCCTCTTTCTGCTCTAAATATTCCTTCCTGCTAAATCTCTCCTTGATCTTCAGAAATCGACCATCCTTAATCGCCGGCATTGACCTTCTACGGACATGGATAGTCCGCACCTGTCTATCTAGCGGGACTGATAGAGATGAAGCTAAGGAGGCAAGGGCATCAGCAAGGATGTTCTGAGCTCGAGGAACATGGACAAAAGTGAGTTTGGAAAAGAGTTTGATGTAGCAAGAGGTAAGTTCTTGGTAAGGTTTGATGTTTGGATGAGAAGTTTGGTATTTGGTTAGGACTTGGCGAAGGATTAGTTGGCTATCACCTATCACTCTTAATTCCGTGGCACCATAAAAATGAGCGGCCTCCAGCCCGGCCAGCAAGGCTTCGTATTCAGCTATATTGTTGGTTGCTGGAAAGTCAAGCTGAAATACCTATGGAATGGTGACACCCTCGAGTGATAGAAGGACAATTCCTAATCCCTTACCGTGTGAATTCAGAGCCCCGTCAAAATATAACGTCCAAAGGTGGGAAGATCGGATCAACATTAGTTCGTCATCCGGGAGCTCCGATTGGACCGGGTCAAAGAGGGGTATAGGGTGATGGGCTAGATGTTCGGCAATGGCATAGCCCTTAATCGCCTTCTAGGGGACATAGGTGATATCAAACTGGGAAAGAAAGCTCTGCCAACGACCTAACCGATCAGTTAGAACAGTTTTCTCCAGAAGGAATTTGATGGGATTGATGCGGGCAATAAGATTGACCTCATGAGCTAAGAAATAGTGTTTAAGCTTCTGAACTACCCAAACTAGTGCAGCACAGGTCTTCTCCACTACAGTATACTTCTGCTCACATGGATCAAAGTTCTTTGACAAGTAGTAGGTTGCCCTCTCTTTCCCTTCTTCATCCACTTGTGCAAGAACTGCCCCAAGAGAATTCTCCAAAACCGAGATATACAGAACTAAGGGCTTGCCAGGGACTGGTGGTCTAAGCACAGGGGGACTAGCCAGGTATCTTTTCAATCCATCGAACGCATCCTGGCACTTCGAATCCCATTTGAACTCGGCCCCCGCCTTGGTAAACTCATAGAAAGGTTTACACCTTTGGTAGTGTTGTGAGATGAACCGACGGACAAACTGTAGCCTCCCGATTAATCCTCGAAGTTCTTTCATATTTCTCGGAGGAGGCATACCAATGATTGCCTTGGCCTTGTTCGGGTCGATCTCTATGCCCCTTTTGCTCATTATGAACCCCAATAACTTTCCTGAGGATACGCCAAGCGTACATTTCTTTGGGTTCATCTTCAATTTATATTCCCTAGCCCTTTGCAAGACCTTTCTTAACACTTCTGGGTGATCTTCTCGGCTTTTGGACTTAACAACCAGGTCGTCCACGTACACCTCCACAAGGGTATGCATCATGTCGTGAAAGATAGCCATCATTGCCCTCTGATAGGTAGCACCAGCATTCTTTAGTCCAAAGGGCATGACGACATAGCAGTAGGTTCCCCAAGGTGTAGTAAACGAGGTCTTCTCCTGGTCCTCTTCGGCCAACCAGATTTGATTATAACCGGAATAGCCATCCATGAATGACAACATCTCGAATCTAGCAGTGTTATCAACCAGTACATCAATATGAGGTAGAGGAAAGTCATCTTTAGGACATGCTCGGTTTAAGTCCCTGAAGTCTATACATATCTGAACTCTACCATCCTTCTTCATGACAGGGATTATGTTTGCCACCCATTACGGATAAAGGACAACCTTAATGAATTTTGCTTGATGTAACTTGTCGACCTCTTCTTTCATCTTAAGTGCAACATCAGGGTGGAATCTCCTTAATTTTTGTTTGACCAGGGTAACTCCAGGTTTTAAAGTTAGACGATGTTCAACTAACGAGTTGTCTAACCCCGACATGTCCTCGTATGTCCATGCGAACGTGTCCTTATATTCTTCCAAAATTTCAATTAAACTCTGTTCCTCAGTGGGAGTGAGGTTTGCACTTAGAAGGATTGTTTTGGGATCTTCCGGTGTTCCAAGATTTAATTCTTTTGTCAGTTCATCCACCGTGGCCGATGGTTCTTCAAATCTTTTAAGTCCAGATGCGTACACATCAGCCAAGTCCTCAATTCCATCCTCGAAATCAGGATCCTTTTCTGATAAAACCTCATAAACTCCCAGTGTATGATCTACATTGAATTCATCCTCATACTGAATTTCGTCAAGCTGGATAGCATTTTCTAAAAAACTTGGCAGCCTTGCACAATCCTTGCATTTTTGAGCTATTTGTTGGAAATATCTCTCTGGCACACGTTTACCTTGTATTTTCTTCTTTCCTATACTAACTACTCCTAAAGAAGACGGAATTGGAAAGGTGGTATCTACAATGGGTGAAGGATCGAGCAGATCGATCAGTGAGTCAGAGAAGAGGGGTCCCTGGTTGGGAGCACCCTCCAAGATAAGCAGAGACGTCTCCTCAATGGAAAACTGAGTTTGCGAGAAGACATTTTTTTTTGGGTATTTTTGGTATTTTCAATAATAGAAAGAAAATGAGCCGGTGGGGCTCGAGTAGAAATGGAAAGCTTAAGTAAATGGGAGAAAAATGGGCTCGCGGGCCCGACGACGAAAAGAAATGGGCAAATAGGCCCAAAGCTAGTGAAAAGATCTAAGGGGCACGTGGGCCCGAATGGTGGGCACGCGGGCCCAAGATTGTTGGATTGAAATGGGCATAGAAGCTCAGTGGAGTAATAAGATTTGAATGGGCTCTCAGGCCCAGTGATCAGTTCAGGTGGCCATTTTGGCCCAGAAGTAGGAGTCGGGCTAAATAGCCCATCAAGCGAATCTAAGAGGGATAGAGTGAGGATTTTGAAATACATGACCGTAGGATACGACTCACGCGGGATGTTGTTTGGAGGTGGGTTCGAGTGGACAAGTTGTTTAGAGATGGACTTGCCCTCGATTGGTTCTTCCTCCTCTATGAACAACCGAGCCAAAGATGAACTCAGGTTGTCCACTTCCTCCTCTTGCTCTGGTGCCTTCTTCCTCTTGACTGGTTCTTCTTCTTTGTCCCCGACCATCATCATGGTCTCCCCTTTGATAAAGATTTTTTGGAGTCCCATGGCATTTTTTGGCCAGTAGACCATCCGCGGAGTGAAACTAGGCTCATAGCCAAGTCCGTGTCTCTTTGGTCTTTGTTCAGCTTTAATGGGGTGCACAACCCCCTGCAGCTCCTTTCCCAACCCCTTTCCTGGCTGATAGCCCATCCCTTTCATCATCCTCCATGCAACTGCATCTGGAGGTGTCGTTAACATCATGACCTCGGGCAGCTCTATAGTTGAAACCAACGGCTGGACAAATTTTGATATTGGCAGTGCAGAAGAGGGGTCATCCACGTCATTTAGAATGGGGATGTTGGTTACTTTGATCACTTGGCCCTTGTATGGGAACTTCAGACACTAATGATTAGTGGAGGCAACAGCTCCTATTGCCTCAAGGTACGGGCGTCCCAAAATAGCTTTGAATGTAGGGTCCAGTTCTAGAACGTGAAACTCGGCAGTGACAGCACACGGCCCGAGCCCTACTTACAACGTAACCACCCCTCGTGCCGGCTTCCGGGAGTTGTCATAGGCTGTCACCATGACGGCAGAAGGCTCGATTTCTTCATCGGAGATACTGCAAAGTTGCAATGTTTCTGGCGGCATGACATTTATAGATGCTCCGGTGTCAATCAAGCAAGACTTGATCTCCACGGCTCGGATGACTACTGTGACGCGTAAGGCGTATTTTCTAATTTTCGGCCGTGCCAACTCCTCCTGTGTAAATGTGAGTTCCGGATGTTCACTCCTCGGGGCCAAGACAGTAATGATCTTCTCGGGTGTAGACACGCCAAATTCGCCTAATTCAGAGCATAAAACTCATGTTTTATAGGGTAACACGCATGATTGATCATATGATGATGCCGGGTCCTTTTAAGTTGATTTGGAGCTTCTCCGAACGAAATCGGATGTTTTCCGAAGTTTTCCGCAAAAAGCCGTAATTTCCGAGCGAAAGCTGCACGTAAGTCGTGTAAACACGGAAATTGGCTGAATGACCAATGCCTAATGATCATGCATTGAAGGTTATGGTCATATTCACACTCCGGATAAGTTTTGTTCCATTCCGTGCCTTTCCGGTTTGCCATCGAAGTCATTTTGACCTGTATCGGACCTTCTGTTCACTGCCCTAACTTCCGGATAAAATTCTGAAGTTTTGGAGGGTGTGATAGCTGATCCGATGCCATAGAAAGCTTCTTCGGCCTGTTATCTTTCCAACGCAACAAACGGCGTCGAATTCCGAGTTCGGGAGTGTTCGCAATGGCTTCCGGAAGAAGGACGCGCGAAACCAGTCCCATGCGCCCGGGTTCCAGGGCACATGCGCCCGGGACCCAGGGCACCTGTCCATGCGCCCTAACAGTGAGGCACGTGGCCTTGTGCCCTCACTTGAGGGCACATGCGCCCCACCCTTGAACCAGTCTTTCACCGGGACTCTGCCACTGAACGGTCGGACCGGATAACATCAAATTTTTCGGAGTTGATAAGATATGCCCCCCCTGGGGGCGCATGCGCCCTTCACTGGGGCGCATGCGCCCTGCACCAGGGCGCATGCGCCCAGGGGTGAGGCGCATTCCCCCTATTTTTTAGTCCAGATCGGATTGCTCGTTCTCCTATAAAAGGACTCTGATTCCGGTCGTTCCAGAAAGAGGAGCACGACTCCCCAGGCATCTCAAGACGTCCTAGCACCCTCCTGCATCGATTTTGTGATTTTTAGAGAGAGAATTTCGAGTTTTTAGAGAGAGAAAAGTCGGTTCAAGAGAGAGGAAGGCTGTTCTACAGGTGATCTGCCGAGTCTCTCTTGTTCGGCCTCTACAGCTTTGTGTGGACATCTGCTGCCAGAGCTCTCTTCATCAAAGTTCTTCCTCTCCAAGTCTTCTTGAGTTTGCAATCGACGGCACTCAATTCAGAGGTCGGGGCTGGTCGTGACGAGCGCAGGAGCAAAGTCGCGCCTGGCAGATCCTGCACTGCTACTCGGCTTTTTCGACAAAACAGATTTGACTATATCTTCCTCTATACAACTCAGAATCTTTCTGTTCTTTTTCCTATCTCTTTGTTTAGTGATTCTCCATCATACTATCATTTTTTTACATTTTTTTGCATTACTTTTACTCTGTTAATCCGAAAATAAAAAAAAGGGGTTAGAGATAACCCGAATCCGGTCAGTTTCTAGTCAATTGTGTGTTTTATGTTATTCTCTTTACATATACTCCACTTTGTCTAGTTCTAATTGTCTATTTCACTTGTTTATTTGTCTAGTTGCACAGAACATCAAGCACCCACCGCGTTGAGGACTCTTCTTCATCGGCCGGCCGAAGAAGGAGAAGCTTTAACCCACATTCTTCACGCTAAGGTACACACGGTCATCTTTCATTTTAATTCTATAAATCGGAACCCACGGTTCCTGGCGACCACGTTTATTTCTTCTCACCCTCCTCCCACATGACCCGAACCGTCTCTTTGGTGATCGAGCGACGCCAAGGGATGAAAGTTCGGGGATCAATGTGAGTGTGGGACAGAGGTGAGAGTTGCTTTCCGAGCTTTATTCCTTTCTTTCCTCATCCCCTCTTGAGGTGACGATCTGGGTTCACGGACTTCCCTGAAAAGGAGAGGACCCCGTCGAATTTTCAGAGTCGACAGCTTTGTGGCGACCACGGTGGGACAAGCAATGTCTTCAACCGTGGGTGCTTAGTGTTTTGTTTTGCAACTAGTTCTAGTTCTAGACCGGTTTCCACGTGAGCCTTTCCTTCCTTCCACCTTCCTAAACTTCATGCCATCTCAAAATTTCTGATTTCACCCATCTTTCATCAGATCTGAAGTACCAAGTATGCCCTTTAATTTCTGCATTTTGTTTAAACCGGTTCCCACGTGAACCACCCTTTTCCTTTTAAACCGGTTCCCACGTGAACCAATCTCTTTCTTTACTTCGGTTCCCACGTGAACCAAACCATTTTTTTTCAGATCTATCCCCACTTGGATCAGATCTTTGTTCACCTTTAATTGGCCCCACGTGGCCCTCTTTTGATCATTCAAACCGGTTCCCACGTGAACCACCCCTTTTTACCCAAAACCGGTTCCCACGTGAACCACCTTTACTTTCTACCCCAGTTCCCACATAGGTCCCCACGTGGACCACCCTTTTGCTTGGCTATCAGATCTGAACCCTCTTCTTTCCATCACTTTTCACTATCTCCATTTGGCTCACATAAGAAACAAGTCTAGATTCTAGTTTCTAGTTGCTTGTCTAGTTTCTAGTTGCTTGTCTGGTGTTGATTGCATGTTTGTTTAAGTTTATGCTTTGCTCATTACTTGCTTTATTACTTGATTGCATTCTCTGCTCCTTCTCTCAACCTCCTTCTTTTACACTTTTTTTGAGGCGGGAGCTCACTCTCCCATTTATCCCTCCCATCCAAAACACCCTCTTGGTGGATTCTGACCTCTCTTCTGGGATATTCCTTCCTAGTTGACTTGGTTGGCTTTCATCAAGGCCTCCGTAATTCCTCATACGTGGAGTATTCCTCTTCACGATCGGGTTGGTTGTACCACTCCCCAAAACCCGAAGCATCCTACGTTACCTACACGTGGTGAGATTGTGTGAAACCTAGGTCATTGGAGATTGGAGTTAGGATCCTAACCCATTTGTTGAGAGAACAATTCTTAACAAAATTCATAAACCTAAGGTTTAATCAAAATCATTGCGTAATCTTGCTTTCAAGTCTTTGCATAACTTGCTTGTCAAACAAAAATTCAAACCTTTAACTTTTTGCAAAATACTAAAAAAACCAAAAAATTCTTTGTTTGTTTTGTCAACTTGTTTGTTTTACTTTCTTCTTGAAGTTCAATGCAACTAAGGTCTGGAAGGCACGTTGGAATGGCGGAACAAGCTGAACATCGAGAGCACGAGATGGGTCACCAACCGATTCAGTCAGAAGTGCAAGAGGTCCCTCCACCATCTGCTCCCCGTGATGTTGAACAACTCTTTAGGGAGTTGTCTCTCTATACCGACCCAGAAACCTATGCCCGTATACAATCCATGGTGAAGGGCAAAATTGCTTCAGATCAGGCTGAAACCAATCAAGTTGCCTTATCTCCTCGTCCTCTAGTTCAACCACCACTCATGCAATCACCCTTTGTTCAACCTCCTGTTGTTCAACAATCTATGATTCAACCTCCTGTTATTCAACAACCTATGATTCAACCTTCTCTAGTTCAACCATCTGTGGTCCAACCCTCATTTGTTCAGCCATCTTATTTCAACCATGTTGCTCCCTTGGCCCATCAAGTCATGGGACAATCTTCAGTAAATTTGCCAAATCATGCTCCTCAATTTCGAACCATGTCTCTAACCACATACCCCCACCAAGAAACCAAGAACCAGCTCTCACCAGGGCAATCATGGATCAGCTCACTCAGATGAATGAACGTTATGAAGAGCTGAGATGTCGCCTGGACTCCAAGTCAGTGCCTGAGATTTCTATTCCTTCTCTGCTAGTCCTTCACCTGCCACCTTCTGAGCTACCAGTTTATCGCCGCTACAATGGTACTGGCAACCCCTTTCTTCATCTTAAAGATTTTCTTTACGAATCCTCATTCTGGAAAGATGATCGTAGGGTTCTTGCCTTCTTGTTTCGTCGATCACTAGAAGGGTCTGCATTGGAATGGTTCTACTCACTCGACTCCTTTGAGGCAGGAGACTTCGACATTGTCAAGACCAAATTCTTGCAGAGATATAGAGACCGGGTGGCACCAGCGTGCTCCATTACAGACTTGATTGCTGAGAAGATGAAGCCCGAAGAGGACTTCATAAAGTTTGCTGATCGCTGGAGGGGAATGGCAGAAAAACTGACAGATGTGATTTCTGAAGGGGAACAAGTAAAGATGCTTATTGGCAACACTACACCTGCTCTGAGAAATGTATTGATCATGCACCGTCCTACAACCATGAATGAACTCTATGACAGTGCCCGATACTTACAAGCCCACTTCAAGGATGCCACCATGATAAACCCTTTTGATCCTAAACCTAGAAACTTTAGAAAAAACCCCTTTGCACCAGCTGGGCCTACAACCGAAGGGGTGGTCAACAACGAAGCTGTAAATATTGTGGGGAACCAGGGAGGGAACCGTCAAAATCAGTACAGAAACCCACCACAGAACCCTTCCTATTACCCCCCTCAACAACAGGTTAGGCCACCACAACCACGACAACCACAACAACCCCCGCAACCAGTAGCACAACCCCAGCAACCTCGTCAACCTACTTACAATAGGGCACCGCCACCACCCAATCAGGCACCACGAAGGGGAGGTCCTAGGAGAGAGAACTACCAGCAACTCCCTTACTCCTTGACCGACATCTTCAATGTACTCATGGCGGAAAAACAGTTGGAATTGCCCAAGGAAAGAGAGGTTTGGCCAACAAATGTAGATATGTCCCGATACTGTGCTTACCACCGGTGTCCTGGTCACACTGTAGAAGTGTGCTTTCAATTCAAGGATTACATCCACGATTTGAATGACCAAGGCAGCATTGATTGGGTCCAAATGGGGGAATGCATACAGGTAATGAAGGCTAGGCAGCAGCAGCGGCAACGTCCACCGGCTCAACCTCAACAACAACCTGGCTTGGGGATTGTCCAAAATCCGCTCCCGTTACATGCTCACGCTCCAGCACCGGCACCAGCACATCTAAACCCAGGGATTGGTCTAGTACACTCCATTGTCCAGGGAGATGCCGATCGTGCTCAAGGTTGGCAACTAGAAAGCCACAATACAACCATGCCTGTCAACCCGGCTAGGCCTCCTGCTAGGAACCCTCCTAGACAGATAATCCGTGCACCTGCTACTCCACAACAACCACAAAGCTCAATAACCCAACCACTGGCCGCCACTTCTTCTCACCGGCCCATCATTAGGCCAGCCCCCTCTCTAACTACGCCTCCTTCAACCATTGCTACACACCGGCCCTTGCTCATTCGCCCACCCCAATCCCCACCAACCCTGAACCCCCACCCTACGACCTCTACCACTCCAAAACCCCAACCTATCATACAATCACAACCTTCATTAAACTCCTCAACCACTTCTGCACCCCGGCCTGTTCTTATTAGGCCACCGGTATCACCATCACTACCACCTACAATTCCTACCCCTCTACCAACTAACCCAATCATCCTAGAACCATCAATCCCATTACCTATCATACCTACACCTACACCACCACAACCCACCATAGTTAACCCGTCACCTCTACCCGACCGCCAAATAGCCCCGGTGCTTCGGAGTGGGAGGATGTTCCAGCGGCTCTTTCCCCAAGCCGGAACTCAACCGCAAGAGCCAGTGGAGGAGGAACAAGTAGAAGAACCATTGCCAGGCACTGCATATGATCTGTTAAAACATTTAGATAAGACACCAGCCCGTATTTCCATACTTGAGTTGATCAAAAGATCAAAGGTGCACCAGGAGATTCTACAGCAGTACTTGCAAAGGGTCATGGTGAATGAAGATCTCCCACCTGAGAATATCACTACAGTGTTAGCCCCTAGAAGTGAGCATCCAACACTCACTTTCTCTCAGGAAGAATTAGCAGATCCAGACTTCAGAAGATATGCTTTACATGTGGCCGTGGTTATCTGTAATATTGAAGTGAAATCATGTTTGGTTGACACTGGAGCTTCTATCAACGTTATGCCGCCGTAAACTTTGCTGTTGTGTGGCATTTCGAGCAAGAAATCAAGCCATCCTGTGCCATGGTGACAGCCTACGACAACTCCAAGAAGTCTGCACGTGGGGTGGTCACTCTGGAAGTCAAACTTGGACCATGTACGATTACAACAGATTTTCATGTTCTAGAATTAGATCCAACATTTCGGGCTATACTTGGGAGGCCATACTTGGAGGCAATAGGAGCTGTGGCTTCAACAAACCACCAGTGCATAAAATTTCCCTTTAAAGGACAGGTGGTCAAGGTGACTAGCATGCCTATGAGGGATGAGATGAATGATGTTTTTACATCACCCCTAGGTCTGTCAATACAACCCCAGATCTCAGTGGGAGAATTGCCAGAAGTCAGATGCATGACCGCCTCTCTACCAGACACACTGGGATGGCGGATGATGATGAAATTGGGCTATCAGCCTGGAAGAGGTTTAGGCAAGGATCTTCAAGGGATCACTCAGCCAATTGAAACTGTGAAAAGGCCACGCAAGCAGGGGTTGGGATATGAAGAGGGTTCCATCCCAAGGAGGATCTTCCAGCCAGGATATGCCATGGGACTCCATACATTCTTTATCAAAGGGGAGACCATGATGATGGCTGAAGATGGCAAAAGTTCCGTGATAGCTGTCAAGAGAAGGAAAGCTCCAGAAGAAGAAGAAGAAGACTTGGAAGACTTATGCTTATCTTTGACTTGTCTGTTCTCAAGTGCGGAAGAGTACCACGAACCACTCAAGGGCAGACCAATCTTGGATCATCTGGTTGAGCATACCACCCAAGTCAAAACCATTCCACGAGGCCCAAATATAACAATCCCATGTTTGAACCTCGTACCATTGTTTCTAGATCTTTTGGATGGGCTTCGGGGCCCACTTACCCTCTTTGGGCCCATGTGCCCTCTTCAACCTTTCACTCTTATTGGGCCAGCTTGCCCATTTGCTTCCCTCATCACCTTCAGAACTGAGGGCTTTTCTCAACATGGGCTCACATGCCCATTTATTTCTAAGATCGGGTCCACGTACCCGTTTACCTTTTTCATCAATTTTGGACCCATGTGTCCACTTTCTATTACCATCGGGCCCGCGAGCCCCTTTTTCCCTTTTATTCTTAAGTTTTTTTCTCTATTAATTCAGTCATCTTCTAGCAAGCCTCGAGTCACTCAGGCTCATTCTATCTTTTTACTTGAAATTTCCAAAACGTCTTCTCTGAAACTCATATTTCCATCGAGGAGACGTCTCTACTCATCCCAGAGGGTACTCCCAATCAGGGATCCCCCTTTTCTGAATCATTGATCGATTTGCTCGATCCTCCCTCCACTGTAAATACCACCTTTCCAGCTTTATCTTCAGTAGGTCAAGAAATAGGAAAGTCAGAGGTAAAGGAGTTCCAAACAGATATCTGCAACAATTGGCACAGAAATGAGAAGACAGTCTTGACTGATCGGTTAGGGCGATGGCAGAGTTTCCTATCCCAATTTGATATCACTTATGTCCCACAGAAGGCAATCAAGGGTTATGCTATTGCTGAACACCTTGCCCATCATCCCATACCCATCTTTGACCCAGTCCGGTCGGAGTTCCCGGATGACGAACTAATGTCAGTCCGATCTTCCAATCTTTGGACATTATATTTTGACGGGGCTCTGAACTCTCATGGTAGAGGGATAGGCATTGTCCTTCTGTCACCTGAAGGTGTCACCATTCCACAAAGCTTTTCGACTTAACTTTCCGGCAACCAACAACATAGCCGAGTATGAAGCCTTGCCGGCCGGATCGGAGGCCGCTCATTTCCATGGTGCCACCGAACTGAGGGTGATAGGTGATAGTCAATTGATCCTACGCCAAGTCTTATCCAAGTACCGAACTTCCCATCCAAACCTCAAACCCTACCAGGAGCTCACCACTTGCTACATCAAGCTATTCTTCAAACTCACATTTGTTCATGTCCCCCGCTCTCAGAATATCCTCGCCGATGCCTTAGCTTCACTAGCTTCGTCTCTATCTATCCCGCTAGGCAGGCAAGTGCGAACTATCCATATTTGTAAGAGGACAATTCCAGCAATTGAGGATGGACGTTTTCTGAAGGTTAAGGAGAGGTTCAACAGAAAAGAATACTTGGAACATAAGGAAGAAATCTCCTTGATTGACTTTCAAGCATTAGAAGAAGGTGAGAGACTCAGGCATGACGAGATTGCGAGGTATTGTCAAGATCGATCATATCCGCCCGGATCAACCACCAAGGAAAAGAAGGCAATCAGAAGAGTATCCCAGAGGTATACAATCCTAGGAGGAGTGCTCTATAAGAGAAGCCTAAGTGGAATCTTACTCAGGTGTCTTGATGAAGAAGAAGCTGAGTTGGTGCTGAAGGAAGCACATTCTGGAGTTTGTGGTGGTCATGTGAATGCACAAGCCCTTGCTAAGAAAATCATCCGGCAAGGGTATTATTGGCCAACTCTAGAAGAAGACTGCTCCATCTTTGTCCGGCATTGTCATTCATGTCAACTCCATGCCGACAAGATTCACTCTCCCGCATCTTCCCTTCATCCAATTCATGCCCCTTGGCCTTTCGCCATGTGGGCTTTTGATATCATTGGCCCCTTGAGTGACCTCAACTCCGAAATGCGCTCAAAATCGTTCATTCTGATGGCAACGGAGTACTTCACAAAGTGGGCTGAAGCGGAAGCATTCGTGGAGATTAAAGCATCAACAGTTTGCTCCTTCATCAAGCGCAACATTCTGGCAAGGTTCGGGATCCCCAGCGACATTGTCACCGACAACGGGCCACAATTTCTTTCTCAAGATCTGCGTGATCTTTGCAACAGGTATTTCATTTCATTGCATCATTCATCACCATACTATCCTCAAGGCAATGGTCAAGCAGAAGCCACCAACAAAACCTTAATCAAAATCATTAAGAAATCTTGTAAGTCTAGCAAATTTGCCGACTGGCCTGATAAGCTTGTAGATGCTCTATGGGCTTATCGTACTTCTGTAAGGACTCCCACTGGACAAACCCCGTATGCTTTGGCATATGGGATGGAAGCAGTGGTCCCTTACGAAGTATTACTTCCATCTCTCCGAGTTCAACTCGACAGGGATATTCCTGTTGATGAGAGAAGAGAATCTCTTCTTGCACAGCTTGAACTCTTGGATGAAAGAAGGCTAGCCGCTGTCGAGCATGCCCGGACTTATCAGAATAGACTCAAAAGGTTTTATCAAAAGAGGGTGATCGAGAGAAAATTCGAGATCGGTGAGATGGAAGTCAAACGCATATTCGTTAAGCCGGGGGGTCCACGCTCCAAGTTGCAACCTAACTGGGAAGGGCCTTTTGTAATCACTGAAAAGTATCCAGGTAATGCATATGAATTGACTAATGCAGATGGAGAAAAATTGAATCATCCTTGGAATGGAGTTTACCTCAAAAAGTACTTTCCATAAAAATGGAGAAACCACTGGTATAATCTCAAGTCATCGATCCTAGGTTGTTCGTGAGAAGTCAAGGGTAGGTACCATCCTACACACACAACACTTCCCGATCCTAAAATCCAGACAACCCGACACTTGCGAAAGGCAAGGCAGAAATCTAGAAATGGAAGGAATACCCTTACCCTATTCTCTTCTACTCGGTCCAAGATAGGGAGAGAAGATTAGAGAGGGGTAGTATCGAAAACACTCGCCACCCTAGTAGGAGGCCGTCTCAGAGGGTACAAAAGGGTGCCAAAAGATGGGCAATGAACCCCTCAGGTTAGAAAAAAAAATGATCAACTCCGTCCGAATGAGTACCCAGAATGATAGTCAAGGCAAAAGGCACTAAAAGATGGGCAATGTCCCCACGGGTCAAAAAACCTGTCCAAATATGTGCCACATAGAAAAGAACAAAAAAGAAAGAAAAACCCAAAGAGGCCGAACCCCAATGGGTAATTTGAGTGAGAGTAGAGAAATCCCTCTCAACATCTTCAAACCCTATCAAGGACTTCCTCTGTACTCTTCCTCCTTAAACCCCTAGGGAAGGGTAAACCGATCAAATCCAGGTGGAACCCAAGCCGATTAAAGGAAGAAGGTTAGAAGGATTCTAGGTAGGGAACTTTTTTTGCACGTGGCATTTACCACTTGAGTCTTGACGAACTCCAAAGACCGATGAACTGTCTCAAATACCAGCATTTTCTCCACAAAAAAAAATTGCATATTTCAAAAACCCACAAAAAAAAAAATTTCATATTTCAAAAACCCAAAAAAATTGCATATTTCAAAACCCACAAAAAAATGCATATTTCAAAAACCCAAAAAAATTGAATATTTCAAAAACCCAAAAGAAATTGAATATTTCAAAAATTCAAAAAAAAACATAATTCAAAAATCTAAAAATTGAATACTTTTGAAAATCCAAATGATTGTTTTCAAGAAAATCCAAAAATTTTGCTTAGTCATGGTCATTGCCTTAGTTGCATCCATGCTTATTTGATTGTCATGCATATTTCCATTTCTACATTGCATATCCATTTTTTACTTTAATTACCTTGTTAAGAAGGCTCTTCCCTTTGACCTAAGTCAAAGTTGACCATAATGGGCAAAGGGATGAGTCCGGATGAAGATCTAATCTCCTTCTGTCAAGTGTTTCAGGCATTTCAATATAGGAGAGGAGAGGATTCACACCGCGGCAGGTAAGTTCTCTCAACCCTTACCACCAATTCATTTAAGTCATTTGTTTTATTCTACCTTGTTAAAGAAGGCTCCTCCCTTTGACTCAAAATCAAGGCATACGACATATAGGCAAAGGGATGAGTAATGATAAAGATTTAATCATTTTCATTGAGTATTTGCAGGAGTTGAAGAAGCAAAAAGAGAAAGGCAATTAGGTATATTTTTTTCTAAAAAAAAAAAAAAAAAAAAAAATTTGGCCTCAGGGCGCATGTGCCCTCATCTGGGGGCACATGGCCAGGTGCCCTATCCCAGGGCGCATGGCCAGGTGCCCCCGATCGGGGGCACATGGACAAAAAAATTCGAAAAATTCAGAAAAATCTCAAAAATTCAGAAATTGTCTATAATGTTAAAAATGACATTTTTGCTAAAGGAACCATCATCAAAAACTTTGTTTTGGCCTCCAAATGATGGTTCTAATAGTAAAATCTTCCATTAATCATTTCATGAACAATCTGATTCATATGACAATTCTGTCTGTTGGGTACTAACCAGAAATTTGCAGGCCATCTTTTTAGTCCTAACAGGTGAATTAGCGAGATCAGTGTTTCCCAAGGAACGTCATGCTAGCCTTGTGGCAAAAGAGAGCAAGCGCTACCTATCGTGGTGCTGTATTCCGTCAAAAGGACAAGACAAGGATGGACCAGAGATGCTGATGAACCAGGCGGTCGATGCAGCTTACCTGAAGATTTCATCCTCAGCTTCTCATAAATCTCACATCACATCACCACCATCACTTCATTTTTTCACTTCACATCACTCCTACTATCTGTCACCTAGTTATGTTAGGTCCATTTTATACATATTATATGCATTAATGTTGAAGACCTTGAGAGTGAAGATGACTGGGCCCGAGATCCCCTTCAACAAAATCCACGACGGCTTGGTCATTTCTTCACACTCACGGATAAGCCAAAATTGAACATTGGAGGGACGATGGTTCCTAATCGGGTGTCTTGACCTCCAATAGACAATCTATATCTTCAACTATTTTCTACATGATTTTCTATGTGTTCATATCCATCTCCTTTTCATTCTTCATCATTACCAATTTTATTTCATTATGTTTTGTCTTTATTTTATTTCATCATGTTTTATTATTTCTTTTATCCCTTTATGTTTTATTCCTTTCTTTTTTGTTCCACCATGTTTTATTCTATCATTTCTTTTATCCCACCGTGTCTTTTATTCCATCCCACCGTGGCAATTGTCATGCCATTGTCTCTTCTTTCCCATCATCCTATGTTAATCCCACCGTTATCTTTCAATCTCCCTATGGCTTAAATCTGTCTTGTCGTTTTCCGAATACCGGGTTTTCTGCCAGAACATGATTCATGGTTTTCACGATACCCGAGCAATTTTGTTATGCTTAAAACGAACCCTTTTAGAACTTGAGGTTCTTCCACTCAGAATTAAACTGAGTATTTTGGTGAAACTTGAATGAACTTGAGATTCCAAATATGATGGATTGGTATTCTTTTCATTTTAAGATCAACTTCTCTTTTACAAACTTTAGCCCATCACAGTACAAGAACACGGCAAAGTTCGGGTTGCTGGCTGATGATGAACCTACGAATTCGAGGACTCCTCACCACGCTGAGGGTTGGCTACATCCTTTTATCCTTTATCACTTAATTTTTCATCTCTCGTGCCAAGGGCATGTCTTTTACCAGTCAATTATATGAGGTTTTGATAGAACATGAAAGCGATCTAGAATGCTCAGCGAGATTCATATTGCTGGATCGGGTAGATAAGCGTGTCTATATCTACACCTTGATGCCACCTTTTCAGTCCATCACCATTCCATTTCACTACATTCATCTACGCTTACTTGCATTCCATTACAGTTCACTCCGAATCATTCCGCTTCATTACATGCCACTCCCTTACAAAGCCGACATCAAGGCGAGGCAAGCTGTAGACACGCCAAATTCGCCTAATTCAGAGCATAAAACTCATGTTTTATAGGGTAACACGCATGATTGATCATATGATGATGCCGGGTCCTTTTAAGTTGATTTGGAGCTTCTCCGAACGAAATCGGATGTTTTCCGAAGTTTTCCGCAAAAAGCCGTAATTTCCGAGCGAAAGCTGCACGTAAGTCGTGTAAACACGGAAATTGGCTGAATGACCAATGCCTAATGATCATGCATTGAAGGTTATGGTCATATTCACACTCCGGATAAGTTTTGTTCCATTCCGTGCCTTTCCGGTTTGCCATCGAAGTCATTTTGACCTGTATCGGACCTTCTGTTCACTGCCCTAACTTCCGGATAAAATTCTGAAGTTTTGGAGGGTGTGATAGCTGATCCGATGCCATAGAAAGCTTCTTCGGCCTGTTATCTTTCCAACGCAACAAACGGCGTCGAATTCCGAGTTCGGGAGTGTTCGCAATGGCTTCCGGAAGAAGGACGCGCAGAACCAGTCCCATGCGCCCGGGTTCCAGGGCACATGCGCCCGGGACCCAGGGCACCTGTCCATGCGCCCTAACAGTGAGGCACGTGGCCTTGTGCCCTCACTTGAGGGCACATGCGCCCCACCCTTGAACCAGTCTTTCACCGGGACTCTGCCACTGAACGGTCGGACCGGATAACATCAAATTTTTCGGAGTTGATAAGATATGCCCCCCCTGGGGGGCGCATGCGCCCTTCACTGGGGCGCATTCCCCCTATTTTTTAGTCCAGATCGGATTGCTCGTTCTCCTATAAAAGGACTCTGATTCCGGTCGTTCCAGAAAGAGGAGCACGACTCCCCAGGCATCTCAAGACGTCCTAGCACCCTCCTGCATCGATTTTGTGATTTTTAGAGAGAGAATTTCGAGTTTTTAGAGAGAGAAAAGTCGGTTCAAGAGAGAGGAAGGCTGTTCTACAGGTGATCTGCCGAGTCTCTCTTGTTCGGCCTCTACAGCTTTGTGTGGACATCTGCTGCCAGAGCTCTCTTCATCAAAGTTCTTCCTCTCCAAGTCTTCTTGAGTTTGAAATCGACGGCACTCAATTCAGAGGTCGGGGCTGGTCGTGACGAGCGCAGGAGCAAAGTCGCGCCTGGCAGATCCTGCACTGCTACTCGGCTTTTTCGACAAAACAGATTTGACTATATCTTCCTCTATACAACTCAGAATCTTTCTGTTCTTTTTCCTATCTCTTTGTTTAGTGATTCTCCATCATACTATCATTTTTTTACATTTTTTTGCATTACTTTTACTCTGTTAATCCGAAAATAAAAAAAGGGGTTAGAGATAACCCGAATCCGGTCAGTTTCTAGTCAATTGTGTGTTTTATGTTATTCTCTTTACATATACTCCACTTTGTCTAGTTCTAATTGTCTATTTCACTTGTTTATTTGTCTAGTTGCACAGAACATCAAGCACCCACCGCGTTGAGGACTCTTCTTCATCGGCCGGCCGAAGAAGGAGAAGCTTTAACCCACATTCTTCACGCTAAGGTACACACGGTCATCTTTCATTTTAATTCTATAAATCGGAACCCACGGTTCCTGGCGACCACGTTTATTTCTTCTCACCCTCCTCCCACATGACCCGAACCGTCTCTTTGGTGATCGAGCGACGCCAAGGGATGAAAGTTCGGGGATCAATGTGAGTGTGGGACAGAGGTGAGAGTTGCTTTCCGAGCTTTATTCCTTTCTTTCCTCATCCCCTCTTGAGGTGACGATCTGGGTTCACGGACTTCCCTGAAAAGGAGAGGACCCCGTCGAATTTTCAGAGTCGACATCGGGCGGGAGGTCCTCATTGACCATGACCCGCTGCAAGTATTGTTGTAGAATGTCCTGATGGTTCTTCGACCTCTTTATCAGCTCCAGAATTGAAATTCGTGCCGGCATTTTGTCCAGATGCTTTAATAGATCATATGCCGTGCCGGGCAACGGTTCTTCTACCACCTCCTCTTCTGCTTGTTCCTGTGGTTGTATCCCGACCTGGGGGAAGACCCTTTGGAACATCCTCTCGCTACGAAGTACCGGCGCCATCATGGTAGGGGGAAGTGGTGATGATGGTGATGGTAGGGTTGGTTGGTAGGTTGAGGAGCCCGTGGTAGGTAGGGGTGGTGAGGATCGGATGATGAGGGGTCATGGATTGGTGGAGGCCGGTATGTTGGGTGATGGTTGGGGTGTTGGTGGTGATGGTCTAATGATGAGAGGTCGTGGAGTGGCAGTGACTGGTAGGTTGGGTGATATTTGGGGTGTTGGTGATGATCTAATGATTAGACGTCGAGGAGGATTAATGGTGGTTGGTAGGTTAGGTGATAGTTGGGGTGTTGGTTGGGATGTTGGTGGCGGTCTAATGATTAGGCACCGTGGAGGGTTGATGGTTGTTGGGGGCAGTGGTGTTTGGGGAGTTTGTGGGCTAGGGGCAGCTCTTGGTATGTAGAGTATGGTGCGGTTTGTAGGTGGGGTTGGTCTGGCGGGCATGGAGGCGATTTGATCCTCGACCTGCCAACCTTGGGAATGGTGGGTTGACTCCTTGATGGTGGAGTGGACAAGGCCGAGTCGTTGGTTTGGTGGTGCTGGTGCCAGTGCTTGTACGGGTGCATGTACCGGGAGCGAATCTTGGACTATGCCCAGGCCGGGCTGCTGTTGTGGTTGCTGTCGCCGTGGTTGATTCTGACGTGCCTTCATTGCTTGAATAGATTCTCCCATCTGTCCCTAGTCAATGTTCCCCTGATCGTTGAGGTCATGAATGTAATCTTTAAACTGGAAACAGACATCCATCGTATGCCCAGGATACCGATGATAAGCGCAGTACTTTGTTGTGTCAACATTGGCCGGCCATCCTTCTCTCTCCTTTGGAAGTTCTAACTGCTGTTCAGCCATCAATGCATTAAAGATATCGGTGAGGGGGGATGGCAGTTGAGGATAGTATTCTCTCTTGGGTCCCCCCTCCTAGGTCGGTTGGCTGGTGGTGGCACTTGGTTGTAAGCTTGTTGTTGTGGTTGTGGTCGGTTGTAGACATGTTGTTGTTGAGGTGCTCGGTTGTAGGTATTTGGTTGCTGGGGCGCTCAGTTGTAGGTGGGTTGCTGTGATAGTACTTGGTTGTATGCAAGTTGTTGCTGGGGCTGAGGAGCTGGTTGAGGAGCTGGGCGGTATTGTTGGTTGGGTGGTGGGTTACGGTATTGGCTTTGGCGATACCCACCCTGGTTACCCATGGCATTGATGCTCTCATTGTTTACTACCCCTTCGGTGGAGGGTCCTACAAGTGTAGGCTTTCTAGTGTTACGGGGCTTGGTGTCGAATGGGTTGATCATGGACGCATTCTTAAAGTGGGCTTGGAGGTAGCGGGCGCTATCACACAACTCACTCATGGTTGTTGGGCGATGCATGATCAGGAGATTGCGAAGGTTGGACGTGGTGTTCCCGATGAGCATCCTCACCTGCTCCCCCTCTGAGATGGTATCCACTAGCCTCTCAGCCATTCCCCTCCACCGATCAGCAAATCTGGCAAAGTCCTCATCTGGCCTCATCTTTTCGGTAATTAAATCAGTTATCGAGCAGGCTGGCCCCACCCGATCATTGTACCTCTGTAGAAACTTCGCTTTGACAATGTCGAAATTCGCTGCCTCAATGGAATCAAGAGAATAGAACTAAATCTAGGGCGGATCCTTCCAATGACCGACGGAATAGGAAGGCAAGGGCTTTGCGGTCATTTTTCCATAATGCGGAGTCATAGAGAAAGCTCTTTAGATGGTTGAAAGGATTACCAGTTCCGTTGTAACGTTGGAAGACTGGTATCTCTGAAGGAGGAAGGTGTAGAACTGGGAAGGATGGGACAGAGATTTCAGGGATGACTTTAGAATCGAGGCGATGCCTCATCTCTTCAAAGCGCTCATCCATCTGGTTAAGTTTGTTCATTAATACCTGGGTGAGGCTGGATTCTTGAGCCACAGGAGCAAAGTGTTTAGGTGATTGAGTTGTAAGAGGTAGGTTGGAAACAGGAACTGGCACAGAATTAAATGAATGCCCCACAACGGGGTGAGTGGAGACACGACAGGGTTGCCCAGGAGAAGAGATGATTTGGGGCCTGACTGCCGGTTGGGGTGGTGAGGGGGCTTGATTTCCCTCGATCGGATCTTGATTGGCGGGCATCTTGCCCTTAGTGGCAGATTGGATAATTGCAAAGGTCTCGGGATCAAGGTGAAGAGATAGATCCTTGAGAGCTTGTTCTATACTATGTGAGGCGGATCGGTGAGCGGGATCTTGGACCTCAGGTTCCATCACGGCATTAACATGGCCATCTGGTTGGACCATGGGTTGCTGAAGCTCGTAGTGACCCGTCTCGTACTCCTCTTCTTGGCCGTAGTAGTCTGACATCCCGACGTGTCTTCCGGACCTTAGTGTTATGGGCATCCTATCAAATTTTCTTAAAAAAAATGGTTGAAAGAAAGCAAATGAAAGGTGTAAATGCAAAGAGGCTTTTTTGTTTGGTTATGATTGTTTGTTTGATTTGATTTGGTTTCATTTTGTTTGTTTGGCATGCAAGTTGAACACAAAAATTAAAGGGATTTTTTTTTATTTTAGGTGTTTTGAAAGGAGAGAATTTTTTGGTTGTTTTCAATTGTTGTGAGCAAGAAAGTTATGCAAACAAGGTTTTAAAATGACTACTCGACAATTTTTGGGTTGAAACCTTAGATTAGATTGATTGTTAGCAATTGTTCACTCAAGTGGGTATGATTCCTATTTCTTCAATCTTCAAGACCTAAGGTTATCATTCAATCACCACGAGTAGGTACTTGGGTTCTTCGGGTTTTGGGAAGTGGTACAACCAGCCCAATCGTGCGGAGAGGAATACTCCACAGATGGGGACTTATGGAGGTCTTGATGGAAACAACCAAATCAACTAGGAAGGAATATCCCAGAAGAGAGGTTAGAATCCACCAAGAAAGTGTTTGGAGGGTGAGGGTGTGTTGGGAGAGAGAGCCCCTGCCTCGAATGTCCTACGGATCGGAGCAAGTCCGGTACCCGATGCAAAAGCTAATGCAAAAGTAAAAATGGAGGGTAAGAGGAGAAGAAGCATTCAATATGCAAATATGAATGAAAGCTATTAAATAAATCAAACAAGTGAATGCAAGCAAGACAATCAATGATAAAATAAGACAAATAACTAGCAACTAGCAACTAAAAGGAGGTTCACGCGGGAACCGGCTTGTGATGGAGTGTCCAAGTGGGGACAAATCTGAAGTAAAGGTAAAAGGATGGTCCACGCAGGGATCGATTTGAAAATAAAGTGGCTCACGCGGGAGCCAGGTTTTGGAAAGGTAGGTGGTTCACGCGGGAACCGGTTTTTGAAGGAGTGTCCAAGTGGGGACAAATCTGAAGTAAAGGTAAAAGGATGGTCCACGCAGGGATCGATTTGAAAATAAAGTGGCTCACGCGGGAGCCAGGTTTTGGAAAGGTAGGTGGTTCACGCGGGAACCGGTTTTTGAAGGAGTGTCCAAGTGGGGACAAATCTGAAGTAAAGGTAAAAGGATGGTCCACGCAGGGACCGATTTGAAAATAAAGTGGCTCACGCGGGAGCCGAGTTTTGGAAAAGTAGGTGGTTCACGCGGGAACCGGTTTTTGAAGGAAAAGGGGTGGTTCACGCGGTAACCGGTTTGTTTGATTGGAAAAAGGAAAGGAAGGCCACGTGGGGCCAATCTAAAGTGGTGCAAAAGGGTGGTCCACGCGGGGACTGATCTGAAAGTGGGTTGGTTCACGCGGGAACCGGTTTAGAAAAGGGTTTGTTTCACGCGGGAACTGGTTTTAATGAAGAAAGGGGTGGTTCACGTGGGAACAGGTGTAAGAGTTGACAAAATAGAAAGAGGGCCACGTGGGGCCAATCTAAAGGTGCTGTAAAGAGGTGGTCCACACGGGGACCGATCTGAAAATAAGTTGGTTCACGCAGGAACCGAGTTGGAAAAGAAAGGTGGTTCACGCGGGAACCGGTTTATAAGAAGAAAAGTGGTTCACGCGGGAACCGGGTTGAAATTAAAGACAAGTAGCTCAAGTCCACATGGGGAACAATCTTGAAAGAAGAGTAAACATCAAGTTTAAAGGTAAATGATCATGGAAAAGGTAAAAGACAAGCCGGTTCACGCGGGAACCAAATTGGAAAACAACTAGTTGCATAGTTGAATCAAGCTAGCACGGTTGAAGACATTGGTTGTCCCACCGTGGTCGCCAAAAAGCTGTCGACTCCAGAAACGGGTTCCGGATCGGCACCTCAAGAAAAGGTGATAGATAGAAGAGGGGAAAGGGAGTGAATTGAAAACACTCGGAAAGCAGTAAAGACTCCTCACCTCGGTCCCACACTCACATTGATTCCCGAACTTTCATCTCACGGCGTCGCTCGAGCACCGGAGACGGTTCGGGTCATGTGGGAGGAGAGTGAGGAGGAGATGAAATTAAAACATGAAAGATGTGGTCGCCAAGAGCCGCGGGCTCCGCTTTATAGAATAAAAACAAGAGATGAGTTGATTTGACCGTGTACCTTAGCGTGGGAGATCGGGATATGGGTTCAACCTTCTTCTTCTTCGGCCGGCCGACGAAGAAGAGTCTCCAACCGATGCTAGCTTGATAAACCTGTGCAACTAGAACAATAAACCAAGTGAAATAAAATGATTAGAACTATGGGAAGTGTAGTAACTATAGAGAGAATATGAGAAAGAAGCAATTGGAATTGGACTCACCGGCTTCGGGGTGAGCCTTAACCCTTTTTTTGTATTTTGATTATGTAAAAATGATGCAAATGAACTGAAATATGCTTTAAAATAGTAAATAAACAGAGTTAAATGAGTTGAGAAAGTTTATGGAATGGATCGGCTTGAGTTGAAGCCGAGTTGGTTGAAGAAGGCCGGTTCGGGTAGCTTTGTACCCTTCTGGCGCGACTTTGGTGCAGAGAATGCTACGGACGACCCCAATGTCAGAATCGAGTGTCGTTTGTTGGAGTAGACAGAGAACTCAGAGAGGAAGAGTTCCTATGTTGATGATTTCTCCGAAATATTCTTCTATGTTGAAGACTTTTGCAGCAGGAGTCCCGGATTTTCTTCAGAAGTCGATGAAGTTGGCGGATGCAGAACGTCCGGATCGAGCCTTCTCCTTCACTTCGAGATTGATCTCTCAATGTTGGATCACCTTTGTACGTCGGGATGGCTTTGGAGAAGAGCTTGGACGACCTCTGGACGAGCTAGGCACGGGGGATTAACCTTGGGTCGTTGAGAATGGCCCTCAATTTATAGGGGAAGGGAGCCGGTGCAAAAAATGGAAACTGGACCGACCGTGCCCCCGCTTTTCAAAGGGTACGAGGGCGCGTAGGGCGCGCCCTCAAACCAAGGGCGCGCAGGGCGCGCCCTCACTTCGGGGGCGCGGTATGCGCGCCCCCCAGTTTCAAAGAAATCGGGGGCGCGTTACGCGTCTCACTGCTAAAAATCGACGGAATCTTCCAGAAATTGCTAAAATCGACTTGATATACGTAACGCGCCCCTGAACCGGGGGCACGGTACAAATAATCGAAAATCACCATTGGAAACTTTCCAAAAATCCGGTTTAGAAGGTGCTAATCGGGGCAATTTCCGATTTAAAGAAACTGACCGCGCCCCCGCTTTTCAAAGGAACCGGGGGCGCGCAGGACGTGCCCCCAGTTTGAGGGCGCGCAGGGCGCACCCCTGGGTTGAGGGCGCGCAGGGCGCGCCCTCTCCTTTTAAGGGGAGCGGGGGCGTGGTACACTCTCTCTCCTGCGCGCGTGTTCCGCGAGCCGTATCTTGCAAACGGGAAGTCCGATTCGGCTCCCATTTGTTGCATTGGAAAGAGGACCTTCAACCGCACCTCTCCAAGTTGGTAAACCAGCCGGAATAACTCCCGAGACATTCGCACGGGGCTTTCTACCGATTTACCCTCTCGCGGAAAGCCAAAACCCGTGGCAAAGATCCGAAAGAGCACGGTTCCTGTCGAGAAATCTCGGGTCAACTCGGGATGACATAAAATGATGACCGAACAAGTCCGGTACGATCGGAAAACCCGCAGTCATCGAAAAATCTGAGATTAACCCAGTAAACGTGAATCGAAAGTCGTAAAAGCCGTGAAACCCTAAAATTGACCGAACCGGACGTATGGCCATGATTGATGAAAATATTCGGCTAGAATCGACCCGGATAACCCGAAAAGACCCGGTGATGACCGGAAAAGCCTAACGCGTGGTCCGGGATAGCCGTGTCAGCACAGATCGAAAAAGCCATAACGAAAGTCGTCATTGACCGACGCCTACTGAAATGACTTCTCGGAAACCCTGAATGTTACGGAACACATGCCGGACTCCCAAGACCTTCAAATATGGACCATTCAAGGTCTGTCATCGAGCAGGCTTCGTGTTTTCATAGTTCACGCGCGGCTCTCGCTTGAAGGTTATGGCAATATTCCGGAAATCATCGGTCCATTCTCAACTCACAAGGGGCTCCACCAATGTCCTTAGCTCATGTCCACGAGATTATCCGGATCAGATAACGGTCAAATAAGAATATCGCCTATGGAATAAGAGTCTGGGGCTCCGAATCAGGCCAATTTGGCGTGTCTACAGTAGGTACTTGGGTTCTTCAGGTTTTGAGAAAGTGGTACAACCCACCCAATCGTGCGGAGAGGAATACTCCACGGATGGGAACTTACGGAGGTCTTGATGGAAACAACCAAATCAACTAGGAAGGAATATCTCAAAAGAGACTTTAAAATCCACCAAGAAGGTGTTTGGAGGGTGAGGGTGTCTTGGGAGAGAGAGCCCCCACCTCGAATGTCCTACGGATCGGAACAAGTCTGGTACCCGATGCACAAAGCTAATGCAAAAGTAAAAATGGAGGGTAAGAGGAGAAGAAGCAATCAATATGCAAAAACATGAAATGAAAAGAAGTAAGTAAATCGAGCATGCGATATGCAAATGAGACACAATCATGTAATAAAACAAGCAATCTAGTGACTAGAACCGAATTAGAATGAAATGAGTTGCACAAACAAATCAAGCTAGCATAGTTAAAGACACTAGTTGTCCCACTGTGGTCGCCAAAAAGCTGTTGACTCCAGAAACGGGTTCTAAATCAGCACCTCAAGAGAAGGTGATGATGGAATACGGGAAAGGGAGTGAATCAGAAAATACTCATAAAGCGGTAAAATCCTCACCTCAGTCCCACACTCACATTGATCCCCGAACTTTCATCTCTCGATGTCGCTTGAGACCGGAGACGGTTCAGATCATGTGGGAGGAGACTAAAGAATGAATTGACTTAAAGCATGAATAAAAGAGGTGGTCACCAAGAGCCGTGGTCTCCGCTTTATGGAATTGAACAAGAGATTAAGTTAGATGACCGTGTGTACCTTAGCATGGGAGATTGAGATGTGAGTTTAACCTTCCTCCTCTTCGGATAGCCGATGAGGGAGAGTCCAACCGATGCTAGCTTGATCAATCTGTGCAACTATTAAACAAAGAAACAGGTGAAGGGATGGATTAGACATGTGAGAAGTGTAGTTACAGTAAAGAGAAGATGAGAAAGGAAGCAATTGAAACCGAACTCACCGGCTTCGAGGTGAGCCTTAACCCCTTTTTTGTGTTTTTTTATGATGTATGAAATGATGAAAATTGAATAAAAATGATGCTTAAATGTGAACTAAATTATATGAATGAAGAGTTAGCAAAGAGAATATGAATGATTAAAAACAACACAACCCAAACAAAGTGGCAACCGGGTTGGACAGATTCAATGTAAATTACACAACTTTGATGTAGAGATCGCAGCAGACAACACTGATGTCAAAATTGAGTGTCGTTTGTTTAAAAAAAATGAGAACTCACTGAGCATGATTTTATATTAAGACAAGTTTGCTTGAATCATTTCGTAAGTGGTATGAATTTACCTAAAAGTTCTATTGTTGGAAGTGAAGTTTTGGAAACCATTGGCGCAATGTCGATGTAGGATGTACCACGGGCACCACAGATATTGAAATTGAACTATTCTTGTTTTAAATAAAAGAGGACTCACCAGGAAACAATTTCTATGAAGGATGTATAGGATGAATCTGCAAGTAAGTTCAATGAAATAGACTGAGAAGACGATGACAAAGATGAAGAGACTTTGGATCTGTCTGCGCAGCATCGGTGTAGAAGCTGTCATGAGCCGAGGCGATGTTGGAATAGAGCTTCGTTTGTTGGAGATGAAAGATATATAGATGTAGAACACTTATTATGAATAAATATTAAACAAAAAATGATCAGGGAGATCTGTAGAAGCCGATGATCAGTAAAGTAGCACGTCGAAGCATAGACCGACTTCTTCTTCACTTCGGGATGATCTCCGGGCACCGGGACAAAGAGAGAATGATTTGGAGAGGTTGGGAAGAGCCTAGGGTGGCTGGAAGACAAAGAGAAGAGTTCTGGAGGATGTGTATGCTCCTCTTAGGTCGTTCATATGAGTCTCCCTTTATAGGGGATGAGAAACAGGTCAAAAAATTGCAAGTTTTAATATATCCAACCATAGGTTGGATTTCCTCCATTTAATATTGCTAATTTTCATCATGAGGCTTCTAGAAACTTACCCAATTGATTTATAGGGATTGAAACCGTGGATCACCTTCCCCATGTTCAAAATATGTCTCTACTTGAAGAGGAAACAAATCTGGTCTAAAAATAGCAAGTTTTGATGTACAAGACAACAAGTTGGATTGCCATCATTTGATAATGCTAATTTCAACCATGAAGCTTTACGATACTTTACCAAGTGATATAGAGGAGGAAAAAGGAAGGTAAGGTCGTGAATTGGTTAGAGATGTGCCCGATGGGCTGGGCTTGCATGCAATTAGGCTTGATCAGGGGTGCGTGCGGACAGAATTGTGCGTCTAATTTCTGAAGGATGCTGCGGACAAATGGGAGATTAGAATTGAATGCCATTTGTTACATTGAAAAGAGGACTCATAGAGGAAGATTATTTATGTTTAAGACTTCTTCATTGGACGTCCATAGAATCTTTCGAAAAATTTTGAAGTAGAGGATATGCCGAGAAAAGCATAATCTGGCACATAACCAAGCGGCGCGACCTTGGTGCAAAGACCACCAAGAGCAACATTGAAGTTAGAATGAGCTCTCATTTGGGAAAAATGGATTTGATTAGATCAACAACTCTTCCTCAGATTTCTATTGAACTCCTTGGCTCGTCCAAAAGGATCGTTCAACTTGATTTTAATGGTCTAAAAGAGATGTTGCCAATAGAATAAGGGTTTAAGCTCCAAATAAGGCCAAATTGGCGTGTCTACATTTATTTTGGTCTAGTTTCTTGAAGTTGTTCTTGATATGGTTCTATTTTCATTTTATATTATGTGATCATAGTTATGGGGTAGAAATTTTACCATTATAGGAATGGAGATCTGGATAGAGATAGAGATCGAGATCGGGATGGAGACTGGTTTGGAATGAGATTGGCATAGAAATAGATATGAAAATTGGAATCATGATAGAGATCATTTTGGATAAAGATTGGAATCAAGATAGATATTTGGACCAGTTGCTGGTTTGGATTGGCCTAAATAGCCATAAAACCCAAGAAAAAGTGTTAGAACATATTTTATGACTAGTTAGGCCAATTTAAACTAAAAATGATCATAAAACCCCAAAAAAAGAACTAGTTAGGCCACCAATTTGGATTGCCCTAAATGGCCATAAAATTTAAGAAAAGGAGTTAGAACACATTTTATATCTGGTTAGGCCAACCCAAGCCATATTGGCCCGACCATAAAACCCAAAAAAAGGTTGGAACTAATTTTATGGCCGGTTAGGCTAATCTAAATTATTGTCAGTTTGGATTGGCCTAAATAGTTATAAAACCCAAGAAAAAAGTTGGATTTATTGCCTGTTAGGGTGTAAATGGCCATAAAACAAAGAAAGAGCTAGAATCCATTTTATGACCAGTTAAGCCAATCTTGGCATAAATGGCCATAAAAGCCAAGAAAAAAGAGTTACAACTCATCTTATGGTCAATTAGGCCAATACAAACTAGTTGCCAGTTTGGATTGGCCTAACTAGCTATGAAACCCAAGAAAAAAATGAGTCAGATTCTATTTTATGGCTAGTTAAGCTAATTTAAACTAGATGCCGATTTGGATTGGACTAAATAGTCATAAAATACAAGAATTTTATAGCAGGTTAGGCTAATCCACATTTTATGGCTAGCTAGGCCAATCTAAACCAATACTAGTTTGGATTAGCCCAACTATAAAACACAAAAAAAATGAGTTAGAACTTATTTTATAGCCAATTAGGCCAATCCAAAATAAAGAGTTAGAACCCAATCCAAACCAAACCAAATTGGTAACTAGTTTAGATTGATTTCTAAGGTATTTTAGGCCAATCCCAAAATGGTAACCAGTTTGGATTAGTTTCTAAGTCTTTTAGACCAAATCATACTAATTTACCATTTTGGTTGTTTTTGTAAGGCCTTTAGGCCTATCCAAACCTATAAACTAAGGTCTTTTAGATCAAACCATAATTATATTTTATTATGTGGTAGAGAATGGACTTAGTAAAAGTCCATGGACATCTTAGCTCGTTGGATTGAAAAGCTAGTCTGGTAGATCCACTAGTAGGCAAGATGGATCTCATTCTTAGAGAGATCCAATTCAGTCTACTTCTAGATCTCATTCTCAAAGAGATCTACCTTAGTCTACTCCGGCGACAACTTGGAACATATCAAGTAGGCAGTTCTTAGCCTTGATCACCTGTAGGCAGTCCATCTTCTTTTGCCTCAGGTAAACATTTTACTAAATTATTATAATCATTAGATAAATATCAATGGTCTAATATATTGTGATTTGTTGTTAATTATCTACATCATGTAAACGTGAGAGAGGTTCAGCCAAATCCTATAATGTAAGAGCATTAGGCCCTAGAGAGACACTGAATGTTGAATTGGTAGGGGGATCAGGTGTAGGCTCATATGGTTAGAAGTTTACCTCCTATATTGGAGTTTGCAACAAAATTAATTTTAATTTATGGAAACCAAATTACATCACTCTTCTGCAAGAAAAGAAAGACACTATTTTTTGAGATCTTGAGATAAATATTTTATTCATAATTTTAATTTATAGACAAAAGTTAATAGTGTATTGTTAACGATGGACAACATGTTTATTATTCAGCAATATTTTAGCTTTGAGAGGTCTAGTGAGTATTTTTTTCGATCCATTTTATTGAAACTAATATGATTTGTGTATTCTAATATTTTATAGGACAATTAGTGGAGAAGGCCCACGTGACGATGACTAGTGGCATCATATGTTTAACATATGGGGTAGAGATGATATTATGGTAAAAAAATTTATTTAAATTCTTATTAATAAAATCATGATTTTTTAATAATTATTAATTCTTTCTCAATTTATCTATAGGCACTTAGTGAAAGAAATAAAGGCAATATACAAAATATATAAATATCTTATACAAAAGGAAGAGTGAATATATACATCAATTTAAGAGAGGATTTGTATGTATTTAATGCATTAGTTAATATTTGTTGGGTTGTTGAGTATACATATATTGTAAATCTCTTAACTTGTCTAAATGGGCACAAATGGATAGATGCCCCGCCTGTACGTCCAAAGACCTAGATGACTTAGACACATGAAGAGTTAGATTGATCGTCTGGAGTAATGACCAAAGTCATCAAATTATGTTGGATATCTAATTTATTTGTGCAAATTTGATCTTTCACTTGAAACCGGTAAATTTTAGTACAATTTTTACTTTTAAGACAATATACAACAATTGATGAATCCTCCAACATCTAGTATCATAGGATGCATTCATATCTATCTTTGGTAGAGATAGATTGGGATGTATCTGATGTGTTGGATGAGGTCAGAGTCCTAATAAGTGATATGATGGGTTAAGTAGAGGTGCTTCTACCTCTATGACTCAAGAGGTCCGAGAGCTTAGAGAGTAGGTGGAGGACAAGTTGAGATAAATGAGTAAAGTCAATATGAGATTACTTCTTTGAAAAAGCAACTAAATGATCAACAAAGATCATTTCAAGAAATAATCAAATGTCAAACTCAAATATATGAGAATATCAATCAAAGACTCCTAACACTAGATAGGCCATCCACATCAATGCTACCTCCGGAACAAATCACAAAGGGGTGACAACGGGGATGATGAAGAGGGAGAGGATGATGAGTGATTGTATCCCTTTACCATTTCATTGTATATACTAACATTAGACTTTATTACTTTTATATATGCAATGGATGTTTTGGATTGTTTATTGTATGAATGGCAGTTTAAATAAGATAATTTCTATTGCATTATGTATGAATGGGTGTATGTTTTGGTATGGATGTGTGTATGGAATGAGTATATGTTTCAGCATGGATATGTCTATGGAATGAGATTATGGATGTGTAATGAGCGTATGGAATGGATGAACATTTTGGTATGAAATAGATGTTGCATCAATACATTTATGTATAAAATGGAAGCTTTTGGCTTGGTTGTATTTAATAGACGTATGAAATGAATGTTTTGGTATAGTTAACATATCAAATGATTGTATAGTCCATGTTAAATCATTGATTTTTTCATTTAAAAGAATGTTTTTTTGTAACAAATACAATTAGCAATGACTAAAATCGTCGCTAATCATAAACTAGCGATAGCTTCATCCAAAGGAAAAGTAGATGGAACCCCCTACTACATAGGCCAGTTCTTATTTATTTACATTCAGAACTCAAAATTCCTGATAACCACAAACACATCACATACTTCATAGTTTATACACTAATTTTCTTCTCCATTTCTTTTCCTCTCTTTCAAACAACCCGAGCAAGCCCTCCAACATCTGAGTGATGTTGAGAGTCAAATTTTTGAGGATTAAAGTGTGTGTAGAATGATGAGTAAGGAGAAGTGTACTCCCTCCATCAATCTTCCTTCATCGAGACCTCCATCTCATGAGTCTCGCAAAATCCGTGCTCACAAGAGAGAGTAGAATAAACAAAAATTGTGCCATCCCTAGGCTAAGTGACTGATGAAAAGGTTCTAGAAGCAATGGAGTTGTCAGATGAGATAGACTTTAGTTGACTTAGTGATTAGGAGTCGTTAACTTAAATTTTAGGTTATTTATGCTCATTCTTTGTATCAGCTAACAGGCTGAAAAATTGTACAAAATGTTAATATAATGGTTTCATATTTTTATATAAAGAATATTCTGATGTAAATTGTCATTGCTTTTTCATATTTTTTTTTTCTATGTAGGTCAAAAAAATATCAAGATGGTTAATAACATGGGATTAATTATGAGTGGCATTGAAAGTAGATGCTTCTTATGAAAGTTGAGGCTATTACATATAGATATCAGATAACACTAGGATGGTAAAAATTTAACGTCGGTAAACTTACGAGACCCTCAAGGAATGAATAAGCAAAGCCAAGATAACACATGGGTGGTTTCCGTTTTGGCTTAATATGTAAATATGAGATCTTAATTTTATGTCTAACCTCCTAGTTTCTTATAAAAAGTAAATACTTAATATGATTAAGATGTTATTAGTGAAGAGAAGACAAGTCTATCCTAAAGAGTATGGGCTGAAGCAGGTAGACACCTTAAAGCTGTAACCATCTAACTGTATAAAGGCTATTCTCATTCACTTATTTTAAGTTGTTTTTTCAGTTAGAGTTTCATTAAGGGTTATCAAATAGCCCCTTACTCTTGACGTGATTGAGCTGATTATGATTTGTAAGAAATGTTGAACAACAGGAGGATCATAGAGAAACCAAGAGGTGGAGCAAATAGTGCAGTGAGAAGGGCTCTGATAAAAAGAGCCATCCATGAAACCTCATTGGAAGGAGAGTCCCATGCATCCCCTACACCAAGTTCATGCCTATTGGAGCTTCATATAAATTTGGTAAGCTTCCCTAGGCAATTCATGGAGCTACCCGATGACCACTCTGGCACCACAGCATCGAGGTTCATCCTCAGGTGCTAAGTGGGACAAGGAGGTGAAAGTTGTGTTTGTTGTCTCCAAAACTCAAGGCATCTTGTCCCCATGAACTTTGGCGTTTGACTCAAGACAAAAAATTGTCACTGAATATGAGGCTCTATTCACAGAATTAGAGAGGAATATGACAAATCTATACTTCAAAAGAAAGAGAGCCAACAAGTTTGTGGAAAAGTTGCAAGATACCATTAGACTACATATCATACCCATGGGACACATACAAGCAGTTGCCATCTTTTGAGCAACTTATTTAATGGGGAATTCAACATTTTATATATCCATTGGGTGTCGGTTAATTATCTCTTTCTTAGCCGATAATAGAAACAATTTGTACATACACACCTATGTCAAATAATTAACCAATAACAATTGGATATACATTTTACTTGTATGGTACGGACTCGTATCTGACCAGGCTGACAAAAATTCCATCCGCATGTCAACCACAAGCATCTGCTTATTGGGTTGTATGTTGCAAAATAGAAATGTAAGCAAAGTAAGAAATTTTTTTTTTCATATCATCAACTAAACATGGTTACATCCTAGCTAGCGTTTGGCAAAGGGAAAAGGATGCGGATATGAAGATGTGTAAGCGCAAACGTCTATCATCCTTCCTCCGACTCTACTAGTGCAAGCACATATGTGCAGTAAGTGTCAAACTCTGATAAAGTTTTCGAGTGTCAAGAACAAAAGGAGATGCGTCTTTGCGGAATGAAACCCTTCACGACGTATAAAAAATAGATATCGTCGAGGACGAGGTTCCCTTTCAGACAAGCCCCGTGGTTGTCTTTCTCCGAGGTAAACGCGAAGCAAGGAAAGGCATTCCGGGGAGGCCCCAAAGGGTATTTCTGGACCAACCCACCCTCCATTCCACCGATTATGTGAAGCATTCATTTCAAGAAGCATCAAAACTTGGCACGGTAGCTCCGAAACCCTGATACTAGATATATTCAACAGTGACGGGTTTGTCATGCTTGGAAGCTTGTGGGTGGTTCCTGATTCTAACGCTCGGTAGTATATACGAGGCATTCGTTTCTGTTACAGCTTCTCTACACATTAGGTTCCATTGCCACCTCGAATTTGACCTGCCGTTCTTTCACTCCTGCAGTTTCCCATGCGTTGTTCCAAGTAATAAGCCAACTGCCGCTGCTCTCTGAAGTCTGATCTCCTCCCATTTGTCAGAATCTAAACTAGCCTGTAGTTTACCATCCTAGGAGACGAGGCAGAGAAAAATGGTGAGAGAAACCAAGACAAAGAACCTATAAAGGAAAACTTCCGCTGACCCCAATTTTCCATAAAAATAATTGATAGACAGATTCGGTTACATAGCTCCCATGGAAGAAGAGTAATCAAAATTCTGGGTACAAAGGAATGACGGGCAAATGTAGAACAATGCACACTAAATGATGTTGGGTTCCTCCGAGGAGAAACAATTAATAAAAAATTGCAGGGCACAAAATGATGCCTCTGGTTAGCCCAAACAACAACGCCACTAACCCAACCCGAAGCATCATTCTTCTAGAGGTACAGGGAGTGCACAAGCAGACCGATATGATCGTTCTAAGATCATTGCTAACCTTCTGCCACTTGCTCCGAGAAGAACCTTGTTTCACTCCAAAGCTCCTTCCACAAGGCCCTACTTGTCTTTGCATATATGTTCTCGAAGAAATGCAGCAATGCCAGATGATACATTTTATGAATGGACATGCGAGGGCACTGAAAGGCCAACGTCAAGGGACACCTCATCTTGACATTGGTACTGCAGATTGGAGGAAGGACAAGCGGTTTTCTGTGAGTCTGATCTTTTCCTCTGTTTCAGTTGCCTTTCCACGGACATCACGGACAACTTCTTCAGGTGCCTTCTTAACAAACTACATAACATGCAGCTAAAAAAAGTTAGTACTGAAAAACGAACACCTCATGCATACTAAATCATTAAATATGACCAATCGGCTAAAATGAGTTGGCAAGAAAGCTCTAAGATCTTTACCAAACCAGTGGACACCTAAACTTACAATTACTGAAGAACATCATTTATCGTCCATGCAACTAAAAATTGAAATCACAAATATATTGTGAAATCAATATGTGGAAGTTTATTTGAGAGCCAATCGTGAAAGAAGGTTCAAATGCTTTAAGCTGTAATATGCTCATTGTCTTTGTAATCAGAATCCTCAGACATAGGTACTTCAAAAGACACAAATGATGACGAGGTGATACTACCAAGTACCAATGAGTCCAAAAAAAAGGCATAGATCAGTGAGTACAAGAATTTGTCAACAAATGGACATATGTACCAAAAACTGAAATTCTAGCAACATTAACACAAAAAAAGGGTGCATGACTGCACATGCAGTAACATGCACTGAAATATAACAAATTTTTACCAGTGGTGTATTATAGCAAAGAATGAGACCACATACACTTGGAGACTTGAGACGGGCAAGTAGTGAAGCATATTCTGATTGCATTTTGGAAAGGCGTTTAGATAGCCGTTGCACTTCAGAAGCGATGTCGACCATGTCTGAAAGAGGCAGATAAGCTTCTAGGCCTTCACCAGCCACAAGATGGACAGAATGCCCTGCATATGCTGAAGCATTGGTAGCAGATCAGGAGCATGACTTTGCAGTTTCCGTGAAAAGTTCATGGATGAATGTCTTGCAATTACCGGGTGGTGTTTCCATGAAATGAAGATTCTGTAGATCAAGCCTCGACAACAGTGCCAAAACCTCTTTCTCATTCTGCGTGATAGAAAAAGACCCAAAAAATCATAGCGAGCACGAATGAGGAAAAATAAACTAATTGCTGCAAGTTTCACTTAGGTTAACAATGATAATCAACAAAGATAAAATAAAGCAGAAATTGTACTACTGATTTGCACAGCGGAGAAGCACAATGAAATAATACCAATTGATTTGTGGAACCAGACAATACTACATACACTACAATTAATTTCCAAGTCTGAAAAGTATGTCTGGATGAGCAACAAATAAAGGAACCTCATCCTAGGAGGAAACCATGGAACCCACAGGATGAAAGATGCAGCCAGCAACAAGAAGTGCCCCGGCTGTCTAAGAAGATAAACAGAAAGGATAAACCTAAGCATGTATATTAACACTACAGTTAAAATAGACCAAGACTCTACAAATAAGGGGGGGGATCCCCAAGTCTGGGCAGGAAAAGAAATTCTCTTTTTATTTTCGCCCAAAAATGTCTCAAGCATGCCATGAAGAATCAACAATCAATATTTCCTTGTAGAAATTGGTTCACCTTGGAAACTAGCAAATAGCTCACTAATCCCAAGTGAATGGCCCCCATTTGACCATAGTTGTCTGGCTCCCTACCTTGGTCGTGCACCTAACTGCTCCTCAAAAAAGTGGTCGCCTAGATAGCCTGGGCGCACAAGGCATACAAAGTGGTCGCCTGGACTGTGTTAGGTGCTGGACTGGGTAGATCAGCAAGCAGAACCGAGCGCTGGTTCATTTTCTTTTGGCTTGGGTTGCCGGCTCACAGCTTGAAGATCTCACCCTCGTGCATTTCTCTCCTCGATTCCCAACGGAAGGAGGGTTTCTTGCCCTAGTTGCTCCGCCATGCCGTTGTCCTCCATCCTCTGTTGTCCTCTACACTGTTGTCAAGGCGTAAACCTAGGTGGTACTAGGTGCCGCCTAGGTGTAAAGGCACTCTTTTGAAGAACACCTGAATAATCACCTTACGAAGGCCAATAAAGGTGTCCACCTTGGCTTCTTGGGCGGCCAAGTGGTCGCGTTGCAGCTTGGGCAGTCACTTGACTGCCTGGGTGAACCTCCCCCGCCCCGGCTGACAGAAGCCCCCTGCCTAAGAGGTTCGACTATGCTGCGTGCAACAGAGCTCCCACGAAGAGGTGCACTCGTCACTGTCTTCCACCGCTTGCCACCGTCTTCCACCACTCAAAGGAGGCTTCTTCTTCTCTCGTCCTTGTCCTCCACCTCCAGTAATGTCTTGTTTATGTATTTCTCTGCCGACAGAGGAGTTTAGGCTTTTCTTCTTCTATTGATTTTTCCTATTTTCTTCCTACAAGTTTCTCTTCCTAATGCTTAGTAGAGATATTTTATTCTACATATATAGTTTTATAGCACCTCATTGTTACAATTTTAGAGTTGTATAAATCCTTTTTTTCCTTCCCACATTTAGGGTAGATCTATACATCTATATATATGTACACACAAACACACACACACACATACATATATATAAAAATCCTAGCAACTGCCTTGACCGCCTAGGCGATGCCAAAGCGGATGCCTAGTTGTCTAAGTTGATTCGGCACACTTCAACACCTTGGGCGGCTGTCGCCTTGACAACTATGGTCCTTTACTCAAGCCGTGGTTGCCATCCTATGAAGTGCCAAAGCCGCGGTTGCCATCCTCCAAAGTTCTTCCCACCGCAAGACCTCTACAATCCTTTGACGACTTAGGCTTTAAGTGCAACACCTCCACAACTTGCCGCCGGTGCAGGTATGAATATTTTTTCTCCTCTTCTTCCTTCTCCAGCAAGCCTGGGTTCTAGTCTTCTCTCCCTCTTCTCTTCCTTGGCAAGCCAAGTTCCAAATCTTTTTCTTCTCCCTTCTCCGGTGAACCTAGGTTCCACTATTATAGTTTTCTTCTCTCTCTTCTTTTTCCAGCAAGCCTAGCTCCTAGTCTTCTTCTCTCCCTCTTCTCTTCTCTTGTGAGCCTATCTCCCCTCTGTGCTCTCCCTCTCTCTGCCCAATTCCCAGCTCTCTCTCTATATCTCTCTCCCTTGTCCCCCATCCGCTAAAATCTCGACCAGCATTTGTCATCCTCCCATGTCCAAGCCAAGCACACTCCCTGTTGGTATCGAACTATCAGAACCCTCTACCTCCTATATTCAACTGCCTCAGACCTCTTTCTCTCATATCTTACAGATCCATGTCCAACAAGCTCCTAGTCAACACCCTTCCCGACCCTCTCCCTCTTTTGACTAGTGTCCAATACGAGCGTCCATCAACTTTCATGTTTAATAATTGCAAGAAATTGGGTTTGCAGCAAAGTGAATTTGCTTCTAAATTTATGAAATCGAGTTTGCACCCTTCTATGTTGTCTTGTCTTTACAATTTTGTATGCATAATATATTCTTCGTACAAATTTTGTTGTCTACGTGTCAATTTTATTAGTTTTTGTGAATTTCTTTTAAATTAGTATATAATTGTTTATGAGATGAAAATCTCACTTAAGTTTATCCCTTCTTACTGCCTAGGCAATGCTTAAGTTTATCCCTTCTTAAGTTTATCAATCTAGACAGTTTCGTGAAGGGGGAAGGCCAAGGGACAGTCAGGCCATAATTTGGAGTTAAATGGAGTAACCTCCATGGGGAAGGCCAAAGGCCATCTACGTACACACCTGCTGCCTCTTCATCTGCCCCCCAGCATCTATAAAGAGGAGGGGGGGCGTACCAGCATTGGAGGGGGCTGAAGACTCCGTCAGGCTGCTGGACTGCTGCCCCGTCTGCCTGCTGCTGCCCCTCTGCCTGCTGCTGTACGTCAGCACCTGCACCAGCCAGCAGCCAAGAGAAGAAGAAGAGAAGAAGAAGAAGAAGAAGAAAAGAGCTGCTGCTCTCCTCCTGCCCACGTGCATACCTGCCAGCGGCCAAAGAAGAAGGAAAGAAGAAGAGAAGGAGAAGAAAAGGTAGGGACATACACATATTAACTATGTAGCCCTTTAAGGGCACCCCTTCCTCCTCTTCTAAGTTCTCTTCTCAACCCCTCTCATAGCCTAAACCGGCTTTCATCGTCATTGGCAGCCCATGGCCCAAAACTGGTCCCTATCAGCCCCTGCTCGGACCATCTAAACCGCCCATGTTCAGCGCCAAAAATGCTCCAAACAGGACCTGCTCATCCCCTTGCGCAGCTCCCCTAAACTGGCCATTCCCGATCCATCTTTGGCACTGGCCTGGCCCACCGAATTACCTTTAAACAGGCCCATATACAGCCCATACCCGGTCCCTTTGTGACCCGGTTCCAGCCCATTTGCAGGCACTCTAAACAGACCCCAAACCGGTCCATTTCCAGCCCATTTTCGGCACCCAATTCAGGCCAAAAACAGGACCATTTTTGGCTCCCTTGCAGCCAGGTTCCAGCCCCATTGAGGCTCAACCTAGTGGCCATTTCATTGGTCCAATCTGCTTCCCAAGAAGCCCACCAGCAACTCCTTTGCAGCAGTGCAAAAAGAATGAAGAAAAAGAAGGTCGCAGCAGCCCCCTTGTGGCTTGAACCGGCAAAGAGAGGGATGAACCTCAACGGCCCTTTCATGGGTCCGGTTCTCCCCTCAACTCATCAAGGGAGAGATGAACCTCAACGGCCCTTTCATGGGTCCGGTTCTCCCCTCAACTCATCAAGGGAGAGATGAACCTCAACGGCCCTTTCATGGGTCCGGTTCTTCTCTCAACTCATCAAGGGAGAGATGAACTTCAATGGCCCTTTCACTGGTCCGGTTCTTCCCTCAATTCACCAAGGGAGAACCGACTCTCAACGGCCCTTTCACGGTTCCGGCTTTGCCTCCAAGAAGCTGTCCATCCAATGCAAGTAAATCGAAGCCCGACTTTGAACGCCGGTGGAACATGGACCGGCCCGAAGTGGCCTTCAAAATAAAACAAAAAAATAAAAAACAGAATGAGAAAGCAACATTAAACTAAGGAGCTTCACCTCTAGCGGGGAACTCCACCTTGGATGGGGGCGCGGGCATGTTCCCGTAGCCGGCGATCCAGACGGAGGCGCGGGCATGCATCCCGTAGCCGGCGATCCTTTCCCCAATATGGCTAAGCTAAGGCTGGCTATTTTGGATGGGTAAAGTTCACTAAGTTGGAAATGACCAGCATGCCATCGTAATGCCGGAAGTTTCCAAAATTGGTGAATAACCTATGTTGGGGGAAGAATTGCCTATCTTTTTACATCATTGTACTTCATCACATATGAAATGAAAAGCGATCTTCAATGTTGACTTGGAATGCATGAAACCAGGCACCCAATGGTAGCCCGATGGGTCGGAGGCGATGCAAACCGCCAAACTAAAAAATAAAATCAAAACATAAAATCAAATCTGAAAATTCAAACAAAAACAGAACTAAACAAAATCTGAAATTCAACTTATCCCGGTTTAATCCAACAGCCGAACCGGTTTCGACACACATCAAACTAAAATCAGATTTTGATCAAGTCAAAACAGATAAAGATCAGATTTCAATAAAATCTGTCAACTACCAAAAAAAATCATATTTCAATAAAAATCTGTCAAAACAAAAAAAATCAGATTTGAACAATCTATCAAAACAGATTCTAACCAACTTCAAAAAATCTAGTTTTAGCAATCTGAAAATTCATTCAAAATCCACCGAACCTTGTTTTTTCAAAAGAAACGAAACAAACAACTTCAAACACCCAAAAGTGGATCAAAATCAACTCAAAAACCAAAAAAATATTCAGAAATCTGAAAAAATCAGAAAAATCAGAAAACCAAATAAAAAAATCCAAACATGCTTAAAACTCTTTAAGCACATCAAAACAGAAAACAAAACAAACTAAAAAGTCAAACTGAAACCAAAATAAGCAACAAACAAACCAATCAAACAAATTAATTCAAAACCCAAAAATCAACAAAACCGACTTTCAAGTCAATCCAAAAGTCAACCAACAAACAAATAAAACAAACCCGAACAAATCGGTTTGCATCTCATCGGACCCAAAAGGCCGCTGCCCTTTTGAGTTCTTTACTTTTGTTGTGGATGTGCATGCCTCTAAAAACAGGTTGCCGCGACGGTTAATCAAAGGCGTTCGAGCCGTTGCTCGATGTAAACTAACGCCGGATACTCGCACCATCCGGCGGAGAAGGGTCAAAAATCAAGCTTTCAAAGAACCCGAACCTCGGTTTTTATATTTTTAAATTATCACTGGACTACCTAATATTTTTAGGATATCACCTATTTTTCTAAAAAAGTCTGGAATAGTGACAAATGTCTTTCTTTCTAAAGAACAGACGCATAAAAAAGAGGTTCACACAAAAATCAACCTAGGATTTCAGTTATTGCAAAAAAGACAGCTGGGGCAGGGGCAAATATTAGAACCATTGTCCTTGCACTTCCTCGTCCTTTAGCCAGGGTTGAGGTCATGCTAAACAAGGCTGAAAAAGTGTACCTTCATCCCACAATGCTCCAAATGGATCTGGCCACAGTGTCAGGGTGTCTTTTCTCCTATATTATTTTGGTGGGAAATGTGGCAGAGTTCTACACTTCGACTCTCAGCCATCAATAGAAGTGTAAAATAGTAGGGTTTGGGCTGGCCCAACCCAAGCTCAGGGTCAACCATGCTAGAATGGCAAGGCCCAAGCTGAGCACAGTTTTTTACAAGCAAAATGATATGAAGCACGAACAATCCATAATAGTCCGCTCTCAGCTTGTCGGGCCTATTTTCAAGACGTCAGACCTGTTTTAGCACCCAGTCAATGCACCAAATTATTGTTGCAGAATAAGCATTAATCAATATTGAGTTTGGGATGCAAGAATCACCATAGAAGCTGCTCCTTGTACATTGGATTTTTCAAATATCAATATTAAATTACTAGTACAAACAATGAGTGTGGAAGATCATATATTGAGTTTCAAAACTAATATTCATCAATAATGACTATAAATATGTTTAAGTAACAAATATTCTATTAGAAGTATTCATAGGAATATGACTAACCGGAAGTGCATGATGTTCTCAAAGCCTCAAACAGGACTTTTTTTATTGTAATGGAACTAGCTTTCCTTAATTTGCATATTTCAGCACCCAGTAGATGCACCAAATTATTGTTGCAGAATAAACATTAATCAATATTGAGTTTGGGATGCAAGCATCACCCTAGAAGCAGCTCCTTGTACATTAAAATTTTTCAAATATCAATATTAAATTACTAGAAAAATCATGTTAAGCTCCTTGTGGAGAATCATACATTGAGTTTCGAAACTAATATTCATCAATAATGATTATAAATATGTTTAAGTAACAAATATTCTTATTAGAAGTATTCATAGGAATATGACTAACCGGAAGTGCATGATGTTCTCAAAGCCTCAAACAGGACTTTTTTATTGTAATGGAACTAGCTTTCCTTAATTTGCATATTTCAGCACCCAGTAGATGCACCAAATTATTGTTGCAGAATAAACATTAATCAATATTGAGTTTAGGATGCAAGCATCACCCTAGAAGCAGCTCCTTGTACATTAAAATTTTTCAAATATCAATATTAAATTACTAGCAAAATGATGTTAAGCTCCTTGTGGAGAATCATACATTGAGTTTCGAAACTAATATTCATCAATAATGATTATAAATATGTTTAAGTAACAAATATTCTTATTAGAAGTATTCATAAGAATATGACTAACTGGAAGTGCATGATGTGCTCAAAGCCTCAAACTGGACTTTTTATTGTAAAAGAACTAGCTTTCTTTAATTTGCATATTTCCCTATATAATTGAAGTTACAAACTGAAACACTATTTAGTTCAATGAGAAAAAAAATACGTAAAGCTTGATACAAAATTTAAAAATTGTCTTTAGATGATAAACCTGGTGTGTATACAGAAAGCAGCAAACAAATTGCTTCATGTTAAATGGCTACATCTTTGCGCCAACTCCAATAAACAGCCACACAGTCAATGGATGATGGAGAAGCTATCAAGTGAATGCTTCTATTTCAGGAATCCATAAACCAGCCCAGTCCAAGATCACCCAAATCTGTGAAAAATATAAACTTCTTCGATGGGTTTAATGCCAGTGTGACATGCCAAAAGTAGCTGTTTCAGTGGGCTGGCCAGGCCCAACCCAATGCAGCCAAGTCAATATCCGATTTATAGAGTTTAGGGTCAACCCACTCCAGCCTGTATCGTATATTGTTGGACTGCCCAGCCCGGCCCAGCACAGACCAACATTTTTCTCTATTTCATAATAAGATGCACAATTATTAAACCCAACAAACTTAATCATAAAAGATTGACAACATATTTCTAATTAGAAGTGTCAAGTGAGTTATAAGAAAATTGATGAAAATGATGACATTTGTGGGCTTTGAGAGAGGAATGGGAAATGCAGAAAGTGAGCAGCAATAGAGGAGGGAGCGAGGTGGTACCAATAAACTCTTAGGCCCATTTTGGTACATTGGCCTGAATGGCAACCCGATTAAGGCTCACTGGCTGAGATTTAGCCCACAAGTTAGCCCATGGCTAGTGGATTCCTAGTGCCATCTCATTCTATTCTTGGATTAGCTAAGTGAAGAAGTATCGTGGTTTGTCAGTTCTGTAGTACATACTATTAAAGTTCTATTCTTGTTGCTTTTGTATTTAGGTCATGAGAAACTGGCAATGGAGACAAGCAACGGAAGAGGAAATGGCAACTCTAATTAATTCAGAAGTGGGTTACTCTTCCCACAAAATATAGGTCATAGGTAGCAAATGGGTGAACATGTGAACTAAAAACGTAATGTCAAAAGAAAGGTTCAAGGTAACATTGGTTAAAAAAAGTATACTCACACTCAAGGGATAGACTATGTGAAAAATTAGATCATTGCATGACTTCAATCCGCTATGCTCTATTTACTATTGCTACACACTACACTTGGCCGATGTCCCAACTAGAATACTAGAATACTTTCTAGAATTGAGAGAATGCGGAGAGGTATTAGGTATACCCGTAAGTACAAGGTTGACAATTTTACGTGCAACTTAACAGTCATTATATAGCTTAAAACAATCACCACATGCATAGATTGATCTATTTAAATGTACAATAACCATGTTTGGTTATAAATAATGCAACGCGGACAATAATATCTTTGTCGACTACACAAAAAGGACAAGCTGTAGTTCTTCTGGCTATGTGAAAGATATGATTCTCAATGGAGATGATTAGCAGGAAATAAATTCACTAAAAGGGAGGGAGATAAGCTACTTAATTCGAGATTAAGGGCCTATTTTCTGAGTACTGAGGTTACTTGTTCAAAAAAAGGAACACATTTGTCAAAGAAAGATTGCATTGGACATACTGAAAAAAGCTAAAATCTTGGAGATGTCATCCGAACACACACATCAACTGACGTAAATCATAGACTATCTGAAGAAACTGGATAGTGCTATCCAAAGAAAAAAAACATCAATATTAGTGACTGATAAAAAGTTGATATATCTCACTTTGACCATACCTTATAATTTATATCACATATGTTGCAAGTCTTATAAGTAAATACGTGTATGCTCCACGTCTTATAAGTAAATGTATGACCACATTTTCAAGTACACTACAGGTCACCAGGCAAGAGATATAGTTTAGGACTAATACTCATCTACATACAAATAATTATTCATGTGCTGATTGGACAAGTTACCGAGATGACTAGAAGTCAATCATAGGATACTACATTCTTGGTAGGAATTCAGTTAGACAAAGAAGCAATACATCGTAGCACGGACGCCAGGACCAGGAGCATTGTTGTGCAGGTCTTTCCCGACTCTACGGTCTCCCCCATCCCTGCCCTAGTTCCCTTTCTCGGCAATTCGGTAGGCAGTCCGAGTGGCAGAAGGTGGATTTCTTCGGCTCGTTCAGCAGCTTCAGCTGTTCCTAGTTCAGTCGTTCCCAATCCCGACACCCAGCAGCTATGTCAGGAGGAGGCCAAGGCACCAAGGGTAGGACCGCAGAGCCCAATCCATCGCAACGTGGACACCAGCACCAGGAGCACTGCTATGCTGCCCGCCACCATCCATGCCACAAGGCCGAAATCACTTTGCAACAGATCGTCCCCATTGCTCTCGATCTCCTCTTGTTTTCTTGTTTTTGGTGATTTGTAGGAACTAAAAGCTACTAACTGATTGCGGATCTTGAGATACGATTAAACAATCGAAAAAAAAAACTCTTCCAGTTTGCGACTCTCTAGTGAGATCATTCTGATTTATTTATAAAGTTTGTATTTTCCGGTTAAATTACATATAGACCTCTGTGAAGTTTAGCAATAATAATTAAACTTATTTATTTATTAGCCATATAGAAGTAGAAATTTTGTGCGTAGTCCAATAAAATTAGCATTGTTTATATCCTATGTGAATTAAGTCCAAAATTGAGTGATTGTAGACTTAGTGAGTAGATTAACTATTTCTTCGTGTATACTCCTTTAATTGAATAGTTGAACATATATATGATTAAATTGTATAAAGTTGTTATATCCGTATGTTGTTTAATGAAAAGGTGATATATTACTAGTGTTTTCCTTTTAACTTGATTTAGTCAAATTATTCACGGTGACCTTTTAGTTATTGTATATTTATTAGTAGTGTATATATATATATATATTTAATTCTCCTACCATTGTCAGTCCCTAACCGAGATGAGAAAATAAGAGGGTTGCAGTAGGTGACAACTAACGTAAAACTTATGTCATTTTTAGTTTCATAGACTCGAATCATATTTATTCGTGTGGCAAACTAGGTTGAAGCTCAAGAGTTAGGGATACCATGGGTTAGGTTAGGGTGAGACCTCACCACCTAGAGTCGTAGAGCAGAATGCTTGATGGGAGCGGGCTTTTAGGGCAAAGAGAGCTTGGGATAAAGAGGGGTGGGATTGATCTGCACTCCCATTATTGCCAGCGCAAGAGAATGCGCTCGCCCAACTCTAGTCGGGTCAAGCCGGAGACAAGATTACGTATTGAAACTTGGAATATAGAGACCCTCACAGGAAAGTTGATGAAACTGGTAGACATAATAGAAAGACGTTATCCACATTGCTTGCATTCAGAAAACCAAATGAAAAGGAGAGAAAGCCAAAAAGGTGGGAAGGTCGGGTTTTAAACTCTGGTACACATGGTAGACATCTAATAAAAATAGAGTTGAAATCATTTTGGATGGTACCCTTAAAAACAAAGTGGTGTCGGTGGTCGAGTGAACGATAGGATCATCCTAGTTAAGGTGAGTATTCACCAAGAAGTTAGCAACGTAATTAGCACCTATGCACCACAAGTAGGGGCCACTATTGAGCTAAAAGTCAAATTCTGGGATGACATGGACGGTATCATGCAAGGGATACCGAATGAGAACATCCAAATTGGTGGTTATCTCAATGATTATGTCGGGAACCAAAGATGTGAATTTGAGAGTGTCTACGGGGGCTTTAGATATGGGGAGTAGAATGAAGAGAAAAAAATATCTTAGAGTTTGCAGTAGCTTACAACATAATCTTAACAAATACTCACTTCATCGAGAGAGACTCACACCTAATAATGTTTAAGAATGAGAGTAGTAGGAGCTAGATTGACTTCAACCTTATTTGGAAATAAAGTCTTGCCCTATGTAAAGATTGTAAAGTCATACGTAGTGAAGCTCTCACAACCTAATATAAAATCCTAATCTTAGATTTCAAGGTCATAAAAAAGTTGCATACAAGGAGACAAGAGAAAGTCCCTAAGATCAAATGGCATGAATTGAGAGAAAACAGGAGATATTTAGGAATGAGGCACTCAAGCTTAAGGAATGCGATCTAAATGTACATCGAAAATCAAGATGATAGGTAAATATATTTTTGGAGAATCTACTAGGCAAGGTCCACCTATGAAAGAATCATGGTGGTGGAATGATGAAGTGCAGATAGCAATGAAGAACAAGAGAGAGGGATTTAAGAAATTGCCTAACTGCAACATTGGTGAGACCTTTGAATAATATAATATTACTAAGAGCGATGCAAAAAGGGCAATTAGATGAGCTAGGGAGTTAGCTTATAGTAAGCTATATAACAAATTGGGCACAAAGGAATGTGAGAAGGATATTTACTGTCTAGCCAAGTTGAGGTAGAGGAGATCTCAAGATGTAGGATAGGTTCGACGTATTAAAGATAGGGATGAGAGAGTGTTAACCTGAAACGAGAATATCCAAGAATGATGGAAAAGCTATTTCAAAGCGCTCTTCAATGAACATTTTCAAGAAAGCATAGCGAAGTCGGGAGAGGATCGGAGGCAAGGGGCAGAGTCCTCCCAAAACATTACCCTACTAGAAGTGTGCCTTGTATTGAGAAGAATGGGGGCCTGAAAGGCGTGTGGTCCTGACAACATCCCGATCGAAGTCTGAAAGTGTTTGGGCGAGAAAAGAGTGGAGTGACTAACCCTACTCTTTAACAAAATAGTTACCTCTGGAAAGATGTCAAATAATGGAGAAAGAGCATCATCATCCCGATATTGAAGGGGAAAGGGGATGTTCAAGATTGTGAAAATTATCGAGGCATCAAGCTTATGTGTCATATCATGAAGATGTGGGAGAAGATTATGGAGAGGAGACTTAGAGAGTGTACTGAGATCTTCGGAAATCAATTTGGGTTCATGCCAGGTAGATCGACTACGAAGGTCATCTTTCTAACCAGATCATTAGTAGGGAGATACCGAGACCTGAAGAGATATCTTCATATAGTTTTCCTCAATTTAGAAAAAAATCTATGACTAAGTTCCAAGAGAGGTTCATTGGTAGGTGTTAAGAAGAAAAAAAATGCCTAGTGAATTCATTAACATCATCGGGGACATGTACGAGGGTTCAACCACCTAGGCTTTCTTCCTAGGAGGGGAGTTAAGACCCTTCCCAATATCAATTGGACTACACCAAGGATCTACCCTAAGTCCGTATCTTTTTGTCCTAACCATTGACGAAATAACTAAGAGTATACAAGAGAGTTTACCTTGATGCATGATGTATACATATGACATTGTCCTTATAAATGAGACTCGAGAAGGTATTGACAAAAAATTTGAACAATAGAGAACCGTGTTGGAAGCTAAGGGGCTCAAGATTGGTAGGACGAAGATGAAATATATGTAGTTGAAATTTAGCGAAAACCCGAGAATGAAAGAGGTCAAAGTTACCTTGGATGGAAATGTCCTCGCACTAGGTACCCAATTTAAATATTTGGTTTCATTCTTACATATGGATGGGGAATGTGACAAAAATGTTAACCATAAGATCAAAGTGGGTTGACTGAAATGGAGACAGGCGACAGGGATTCTATGTGACTATAAAATCTCCCGTAAAATTAAAAAGAAATTAGATCGTACAACTTTAAGACCCACCTTGATCTACGGTAGTAAGTGTTAGGCAATTGAGAAGAAGCATATTACCAAATTGAGTGTAACTGAAATATGAATGTTATGGTGGATGTGTAGTCACATATGGGTAGACAGAATCCGTAACGAGTGCATAAGAGATAAAGTGAGAGTTGCGAGAATCTAAGATATTGTTAAGGAGGGAGGACTATTGGTTTGGACATATCAGGCAGCGCCCTCCTGAGGCACTTGCTAGACGAGTCAAGACCCTGAGATTGTCAGCACAGAAAAGACAGAGGTAGGATCAAGTTAACTTGACATAGGCATATCTAGTATAACTTAGATGAATTAGGTATGTTAGAGGAGTTAGTTGAAAAACGTGAAGTTTGGAAAAAGACAAATCTATATAACTGACCCCAACTATTTAGGACCAAGGCTTTGAGTTTAAGTTTAAGTTTAAAAGAAGCAATAAACAAAATGTGAGTGCTCAATGTGCCATGGTCCAACTCCAAGGAGTAACTGAATTTTTGTAGCACAAAATCCTCCTTTTGGACATAAGGCTGCAAGTTCACATGCCTTTTGAGGTATCATAACAATGATGATGCATTCAATATTGCAGATAACCTAGTTCAGCCTATTAAAGACATGCACATGAGATATCATTTAAAACATTGAAAAATGCACTGGTATTAGTAAAAGGAGTAGGAGATATTATTATAATTGTAAAAATGATTATAGAAAGAGAGATAATTAATATAGTTATTTTATACACTTATAAATTGGATTAAGTGCGATTAAAGAAACATTTTAGGAGGACATGGATGACCTTATATAGAATATGCCAAATGAAAGGAATATATTTATTGAAGATCTTAATAGACATACTGGAGATGAATATCTAATATATGAGAAAGTGCAAGGCGTTTCAAAAATGAAAATTTAAATGAAGAGGGAAAAGAATCCTTGATTTTGCTATCGTTTATGATCTTATACTAACAAATATCTATTGTATTAAAATAGAATATCATTTCATAATATTTAAAAGTAAAATAAATAAAAGATAAATTGATTTCATTCTTATAAGAAAGATTAATCATACTTTTTTGTAAAAATTATAAAGTTATCACAAGTGAAGTCTTAACAAGCCAACATATGTTAGTAGTTTAGATGTTAAGATTAAAAGACAAACAAACATATATATATAAGAGAAAGATTTCTCTTGAAATAAAATGATAAGGATTAAAAGTAGTAATAAAAAATTTATTTAAGAATAAAGTTCTCAACATAAATGATTGGAAGTCAAAAGCCAATGCCACATGAATGAAAATAGTCGCAAAAATTAGAAAGATAGTTAAAAGAAATACTTGGTCAAAAGATAATCTACCTAAAAGGGAGATATCAATGCGAAATGTAAAATGTGATAAAGAATAAGAGAGATCGGTATACAAGATTACCTAACAGTGATAACAATGCAGCTCATGAACAGTATAAGATAGCAAAGAGAGAAAAAAAAATGTTAGACAAATATAGGCAAAAGAAACTTTAAATAACTATTTGAGAATCTTGAAATCGAAAAGTACAAACACATTTATAAATTAATAAGGATGAGAGAGATTATCACAATATTGTAACCAAGTCAGATGTATCATAATAAAGAAGAAAATTTTTTGATCAAAGATGATGATATTAAAATAAAAGATTGAAAAGTTATTTTGATATTATTTTTAATGACAACTTTGTTAAAAATATAGAATTTATAGTGTAACAAATTTTACTATAAATTGCATTAGGATAATTAAATTTTTACAAATTAAAAAAATGTTGAATAAGATGAAAACAAGCAAGGGAAGAGGTCAGATATCATCGTCATTGAAATATGGAAATATTTAGAAAATTTTGAGGCAGAATGGTTGACTAAAGCTTCAACAAAATCTTAATCGCTATGAAAATACCGAATAAATTGAGAAAGATCATATCCATTTTTAAAAAGATAGGAGGCATAAGTCAATCAATTTAGAATAATGACCCTAAACCCTAAGCCCTATGGTTGATCCATAATGAAAGATAGTTTTCTTATTACAAGCTTAATAGAGAAACATTAGCATATGAAAAAAATTATGTATGATATTTTTTAACTTGGAAAAGACATTGATAAAATTACAAGAGATACTTTGTGGTAGGTGCGGAAAGAAAGGTAAGGTATTGGGTCATGACCCCGATCTGACAGGACCCAATAAGAATAAAAATAAAAAATGAGATATTGCAAAAAACTTCAAAAAATTAACAAATATGCCAAAATATTTCATGCATAACTATACAAATTTTACATTTTGTAGTTGTTCTACATGACCTATATAATCTCCCTAAGACCTTTGGAAAGAGTATATAGGATTGAAAATGCATGCATGTTCATTGTACTCGCCACTCCCTCTTATCATCATTCTATGATGAACTCCCCAAGATCCACTGTCTGTAACTACCATAGGAGGAATACATAAAAATGTCTGATGAAGATTCATAAGTAGGTTGAGTCATCCCACAACCCTCTTGATGTTATGTAGAAAACCAAGTCATAAGATAACTCGACTCAATAATAATACTTGTAGTGCTGACCCTTGTCTCGTCAAGGGGTACATTGTCCAACTCTCCTTCAACCCATTCTCAATATTCAAATATCTTGTCCAATTTTGTCATCATCGTTTAAGACGACTAACTGACTCCATCGAACCATTGCTTCATCTCTCCATCTCTGGTCCTTTAAATTATCTCATATTCTTAGCAAGTTCTTTAACTTCAATCTCATGTTGTAAAGACAGTATACTAGTCAAAGATCACGAGATTGAAATTAGAACCTGGATCAGTGGGTTATGAACCAATTTGATTGGATCAGCTTGATCTAAGCCATTCTCCGAAAGGAATCTCGATCTAGAATTGGTTTGGATTGGAAAATTTTATTTTTGATTTGTTTTCTTTAAAAAAATCATAAAAATCATTATAAATCCAAAAAACTAAAAAGACCCATAAAAGGTATTAATAATATAAATGTAACATCTAACATACTTTAATGTCAATATACGAGATTTTAAGCCATGTAGATATAAGATAATATCAATACTCATTCAAATAAATAAAGAAAATGGCACAATTCATATTTAATAGAAAAGATATCTTTCTATCACCAATATCTACAGAATTGATCTTTAAAATCCTCATTCTCCTATATGCTCCACTAAGAATTATCAGTCATAATTGATCCATATCCATATGAAAATAGTGATTCGACCATTTGACTAAAATTATCCACATCGTTAGAAGTTGGAGCTATGGGTGGACAATATAGCTGCAAGTCCTCAAGTGATTCTAGAAAATTTCTCGCCATGTACTCATCCAAAAACTCCATGTGATTCCAACATTGACTTCTACCACTTGAATGTTGCCTTTGACACAAATTATTAGCCCCCACTCCATTGGTATGTATACTGATATTGTGTCAAAGGCAACATTCAAGTGGAATCAACTCTTGAGGAACCTTGCTTTCCTTTCCTTTGTGAACCCTTCAATTTTAGGCTAGTTTGACCCGATCCCGACCTTGCCTTCCTTTCCTTTAACTATGGGCTACACTATACAAAGTGCCTTCTTTACAATTCGCCAAAAATTGTCTCTAGCGTCTCTTCTATTTTCCTCTTTGTCATACTTGAAGGATTGACCTTGGCAACCCAACTTGATCATCTTGGTGAAATTATTGTTTGGGTAATAGAACATCTCTACTACATTCAACTTTCCAAGAAAATGTAATATGAAGTGAACCTAGTTACATTGCACCATAGGAGCTCTCGGTCTTTCATATGCTTCCTTATTAGGTTTATGATAAAATTATGGTTATATATAAAAGATGATATGACTTGGCCGATCTTAAATACCTAATCAAGTTAAGGATCCTTACATATCTCCTCTACCATTAAGTTTAAGAAATGAGCAAAGAATGATACCTAATACAAACATAGTCTCTTGACCATCATTATTTGTCCAACTACTTTGCATGCAACTGCACTATCCGTTACTACTTGAATAAATTGATCCTCTCCCATCTCATCGATAACATCAATAATTAATTCAGACAAGTAGTTGACATTCTTTACTTGTCCAGATGCATCCACTGACTTCCAAAACACAATCCAAACTTAGATAATATACTAGAAAGTTGATCACTATCTTCCTAATTATATCTATTAAGAAAGATATCATCCATAAGTTACAAATTATTAAGAAAATCATACTAGCTAACACGTATGAAAAACACAGTTGAGCATACCTTTCTAGTTGTCTATAATCAAAGTGTATTACCTTTTTTGCCAAATATGTTTAAATGATTTGACATATTGTTTAATATCTTTCACTTCCATAGGAAGAAATTTTCTTTGGATTTGGTCCAAAAATGCCCTTATCGATGTTGGCTATGGTGTTGATTATAGAATCGTAATACGACCCATTTACAGTATTCGTCAACATGAGACTGTAAAATAATTATCGAGATGTCACCCTTCTTTCTACGCGAACGTAGGGTTCTACTAAAGTAGAAAATATAATTTTATCGTACAAAAATACGGCCTGTTGGCACCGAATTATTCTTACTTGTTTAAAGAATAGAGATGGCACCAAAAACCAGGAGATTACTATATACAATTACCTTAAGAATGTTGCGGGATCAGGAGAGAGCCAGCTTCTCAAATTCAAAGTCTGTAAATGTCCCCAATAAAATACTGTAGCGGCTGACCAAGGAATGAAGAAAAGAAGAACGGGCAGTGTATAAACAGAAAAGGCTAGAAAGAGGGCAGGTGCATGTACTGAAATATGTATGCACATGTGAGTACATCATGACCAAAGAGAACTGTAGAAGATAACTTCACCATTGAGCCCCAATCCCAATGCAGCAAGAGAAAAGGAAATAGGAAAATACACGTCTATAGCAGGGTATTGTCAAAAAAAGAAGAAGAAGAAAGAAGATAAAGAAGAAGCATGGAGAGAAAAGATAGATGTAAACTCACCGGTGCCAACCCCAACAGCTGCAGTAGATGACAAAACCCTTAACTGAAGATGTTCTTAGCAACAGACACCTGTAATAGCCTCTTCAGATAGACCTAATAATGGCAATAGCATCACCTGACCGGGGGGCAACAAGAGGAGCAGAAGGGAAGGAAGCCTACCAAGTACACAGACTGCTGGGTCCTTCAAAGATGGTAGATTCCACAATGGCAGAATCCCCTTAATCTCCTGAATCAACCGGTAGTCATAGCAGAAGAAGAAGTCCCGTGTACAACATCAACGATTACCTGATGGCAGGAGAATAGAAGAGAGAAGAAGAGGAGATAATGAGGGCAGACCTTCTGGCGGCAAACTCCCCTTTAAAGGAAGATGCTTGGCTCCCCAGCTGGACCTGGAGCCGAAGGGGAAGGAGGACCGTCAGGGGGGGGGGGGGCAGAGCAGCAACGGCCGTCTCCTCTGTTTGAAACAGATGGGTCAAATGAGAAGAGGATTGAACCTGTTTAGGTTATTAGGTTCTCTCGTGTTACTTCTTCAATAATAATTGGATTATGGAAGATAAAGAAGGGATGGGATTGAAATAGATAGAGGCTGATTTGGATCAAGGGCTCAGATTCAATATAACTTAAGTTATTGGATTCCATCTTAATGGTTTCTTATTGATATTGGCTGAAGATTTGCTGTAGAGATAGGTTCGACAAACTAAAGAAAGTTTGCTAGGAAAGGCAAATTCGAAGCTGCTACAAGGAGAGGAAAAGGAAGGATCAAAGAAGGAAAAGGTAAAGATTGAAGGTCTCTTGGTTGTGCCTCCTCCCCTAGTCATTCTACCAATATCCTTCCATTATTGATGTACTGTTCTACCGAAAACCTATCTCCTGGCTATCATTATCCAAAAAAAAAATCAGTCAAATGCTCTCTCTCTCTCTCTCTCTCTCGTTGAGATAACTCCATCTTGGCCACATCCTGTTTCATCATTCTATCAAAGAATGGTTGAAAGCCATCTTGCTTATGCCACGTCCTTTCAGTAGGTTCTTAAAGTTAGCCTCCATCATTGCCCTCATTAAATGATCCTTGATATAGATTTGTTTTAAGAAGAACCCGGCCTCCTCAGGTTCCTGCCCCATGTATTCCTGAACTTGATCCTTCTAAGAGCAATCAGAGAGACTATAGGAAAGCTATGCAGACACGATGGAAGCAAGCCAGCAGGGCCTGAATTATCAAGAAAACTTTGAAGCTGATGGGATCCGACATAATGTCTGAAGAAGTTCACCTATCAGATGGACTAGAATTGCACCATGATAGGCTGATGAAGTCAAGATTATGAGAATGTGGAATTAAGGCCAGAAATGGCCCGAAAGAGAGAAATTATCATAAATAAAAAAATATTTTTAAGAGCTAGCCTATTTCATATAGGTTATCTCAAAGGACGGGCACTCGGGCATATCCCCAGCGTGTTTGATCCTAGACGGGAGAAATGGGCATGTCCCCATCTTCTTTCGATCCATCCTCCAATGTAGGGAGCACCAAGCTCTGTCTACGTGAGGAGGGAAATCTCATGAGATCCTTGAGGGAATGAATCCCCTTGGAATTAATGAGATCATGCCAAATTGGATCCTTCATCAGCGATCATGGAATTGTTACTTTAGCATGTATCTTGAATTGATCAAGAAATAAAAGTCATGCTTTGTGCACTGTCACGTACATAAAGGATGTGGATAGCCCAATGAGCTCGGGTGAATGTAGGTTTTAAAGAAGACTTAATAAAAAGAACATATTTATTCCATTAAAATTTGGTTTACACGATCCATTTTCTAAGAAATTGCAGAATGTAAGTTGTGGGAGAGGAGTGATAATTTGTTAAGTGCCCTAGACCGTTTTGAATATGAAGTCAAGCCCCTCATAAAATTGAAATATGTAATCAACAGGGACAGCAAGTAGAAGATTAAAAAGAAACATAGAATTGAAACTTAAGGCATCGGGGTCAGATTGCTTAAACGACAAGTAAAAAAAGAAGGGAGGAAGAAAATCAAAGACAAAATCTATCTCAAAATCTTAATATACAAGTAAATGCTTGGAAGATGCTTGGGAAATCTGGGAATTTCAAAGCCATTGAATTTGATATGTAAAAATAAACAAGAAATCAAATCTGAAATTCAACTCTAACAGATTTTAAACTAAGACATAACAAAACCAAATCAAATTTATAAATAAATCTGAAACACTTATATTAAATCAAAATAAAATCTCAAAGATGAAATTAGTTTCATAAACAATGAATTTTAATAAACTCAAACTAATTCTAATTAAATCTAATCCCATCATCAAGCTTCTAAATCCTAATGTAAAACAAACCCACAAAATCAACACATTTTAAACAATAAATCTAAAAAATCTTATCCAATTTAGGTGACATCTTAATCAAAACTTAAAAACATGCCCTTAAAGATTAACTCAAATTAATTTCAAAAAAGAATCCTTAAGCAAATCCGATCCACAAATCTTTTAAACCAAACTCCAATCAATTTCAATGAAACAGGCTCTACTCAGATAAAACTGAATCTAAACTAACAAGAAAAACATAAAGCAAATTCAAATTAAACAAGGCTAAATGAAATCAATCAAGCCAAATACATCAAATGCTTGTATCCCACTAGGTTCATGGGGCTATTTACATGTGTTTATCTTTGTGGATGAATGTTCTTCATTTTATGGATTCTTACGGCGGTTAATCAAGAGTATTCGAGTCGTTGCTCGATGTAATTAACATCGGATCTTCGCACCATCCGATGAGGAGAGGTAAAAACAATTTTTTTAAAGAACCTAATAACCTCAACATATATTTTTATGCATACCACTGACCTAACTGATACTGTTATGAAATACCACCTATTTTCTTAATAGTCAAGGTTAAGTCAAAAGTAAAATCAAACAGAAAATGAATTTCCAAAATTTTTCAAAAAATTGAGGTTCCACAAATACTGCCTACAATGCTATATGACTTGAATACTAGACAATAAAAAGAAAAACATATGTCTAAAATAAGTGTTGCCAAAATAAAAATATAAAATAGATAAGTGATCATAATAAATTATATAGAATTAAAAATGAATGTATTAGAGAAAATGTAGGAGTAATGACAATTGTAGATAATTGAAAGAAGAGAGATTAAGATGATATGAACATATTAAACGTAGACCCAAGAAGGCTCTAGTAAAAAAAAACAAAATATATTAAAATAACAGAACAAAAAAGGATGTGACAGGCCTAGGTTAACTTGGATGAGGATAATTCAATCTAATTTATATGATTTAAATATTTCTAAAGAGGTAAATCAAAATCAATATGAGTGGACAAAGATAATCCATATAGCTGACACTAAGTAATTTATGATGAAACAACCATTAGCGTATACACAATTAAAGGGTAAAGCAAAATTTTCTATTTCAATTGACTTAATTTAAAGTGGATGATAATCCTTGCCTTTTTACATTAGTTATAAATGAATTAAAATATATATATACAAGAAGGGTTACCAAGATGTTTGATGTTCAGAGACAATATCGTACTAATAGATAAGACACAAGGGGTGAATACAAAGTTAAAACTATGGAGATACTTTAAAGTCCATAAACTTCAAGATAAGTAAAATTAAAAAAAAAATGAAATAAAAATTTAATGAAATGGGAAAATAAGAGAGTAATTTAGATGAATTAATATTACATTAAAATGCTCAATTGAATTTCTTGATTCAATTAGACAATAGAATGAACGATGTGACGAGAATGTTAACTATAGAATTAAAGCATAATGGATGATGTGAGGATTGACTATAATGGCTCTATGTGATATTAAAATCCTACTAAAGATGAAAGAAAAATTTTATTGTACAACAATAAGACTTGTAATGTTATATAGTAGTAAATATTAAATAATAAAAAATATACTTTTAAAATAAGTGTTGTAATAAGAATATTAAGACGAATGTGTGGCCATACTGGATTAAATTAAAGAATACTTTATAGAAGATGCGATAGTAGCTGTACCACCAACAAATTGAAAGAAAAGATACTAAGATGGTTTAGACATTAAATGATGACTTAAAGAAGCTCCAATTAAAAAAGTAAAAATACCAAATTATAGAAACAAAATAGAACATGGTAGATCTAGGTTAACTTGGATGAAGATAATCCTACATAATTAGGATGAATTAGATATCTATGAAGAAATAACTAAAAAATGACATGAGTAGAAAAGAGATTCCATATTGTTGACCCTAAATACTTTAGAATTAAGGTTTACAGTTGAATTGTGTATTGAGCTCCATTTGCATCTTACTTGATCAAATTCAATAATTTGTGATTAAGGTTTGAGTTGAGTTCGGTTGAATTGAGTGTTAAGCTTCATTTGCATCTTATTTTAGCGAATTTAGATGATGATCAACCATCTTATATCCAGTTTAAGGATGGACTGACTGATGTCTTCACCAATGGAACTTTAAAAGAGTTTATAACACATTACAATAGAGGCTTGGCTAGGGTTGTAAACAAATCTAGATAAAATCTAGATCTGCTCTAGATTTGTATCTGTTTATGTGGATAATATCCAATTATGAGATATCCGCTGAAGTAGATATCCGGATATGGATATTATCCAATTATGAAATATCTGCCGAAGCAGATATCCGGATACAAATATTATCAGATTGTTAATTAGAATGGACACATAATTACCCACTCTGCTATATTTATAAGATGTACATAATATATACAATTACATATTTAAAATTAATTTATTTAAAATATTTTTAAATATTCTCTAATTTATACTAATATACTTGGTTGACATTAATAAATATATGATAAGTTTTAAATTTCAAAATTTTTTCTTGCATATTTATACATTACTAAATATATTAATCAAATAAAAATTAACTAAAATTTCAAATCGGATATTATCCATATCCACTCCAAATCCGAATTGTAATATCCATCCATATCCACATCAGACTTGGACCGGACACATTTTACATTTAACTAAATGGAACGGATACAAAAACAGCATCTCAACTCGTAACCACTCCCTTCACAGCCCTAAGCTTGGCATAATTGATACCTGTGCCGAGCTTGAGGGGTATCGTTGAGGGATGACACATTGCTGGCATGCGTGGTTTTGAATCCAATTTACTGGTTAATTACTTGCATATATTGGATCTACTGATTTGTCCTTGCTGCAATTTTCTAACTGGCCTGGGGGTACAAAAATAAGACTGCTATGCTGGGGCAAACAAAAAAACCATAGCCCTTAGCATCTCGACCTTGTCTTTTCTCCTTAGTTTTCTATCAACTAAAATAATGTAAAAACCAGTTTAAAACATATCCGCAATGTTGAGTAGATCCCACTCACGTCCCAGTCTAAGAGGGTCCAAATGATTCTATTATAAATGCTCCAGGTCACAACAGCTGAATATCACTTTCTAACATCAAATGCCGCATCTTTCCTATAGAAAAATAAGTATATTATTAACACTTTTTAAAACAACAATTTCATAATGACATTGTTGTCTTCTGCTGATAATGAAAACCAAGAAAACATTTACCAAATTATCATTAGAAATCAGATTGTGATGGTTCCTTTCCAACTCAAACCTCACAAAATGGCCTGCTCTGGGGCATATAGTATTTTGTCAAATAGATTGAGTTTAAAGCAAGTTTAGCTAGAAAATTAAAAATCATCAAAAAACATCAAATAGATTTGACAACAAATATAGTACATACTGATATGTATGCAATGACGTCGGGACTAGCAACTATAGCCGCAGAAACACGTTTTGCATGCTCTACAGAGTACTCTGCCCGTGCATTTCGAATAGCTCGTATCTACAACATAAAACAAAATGCTGTTACTGGTGATTCATGGGAGATAAGGGGAAAGGACAAGAAGATGGAAAATCATCCAAATGAAATCCTAAATCACCAGGGATTGCAGGTTCTCAAACTTCTTGGCAGATGCATTATCTCTTGGCCTTAACGTGTCAGGCCAGGGAGCCATAATCAGAGCTTGTCTCCTGTGTGGCAGAGCCTGCAGCAAATTAGATAAAAAAGTAAGAAATGAATCAGACAAGGATGAGATAGACTTGAAACACCTACTGCGGAGAAAAGGATATGCATGTAACTATCCAAGTTCAAAAAGTTGAAACAATTGTGGTTGAGTCATGAGTGTGTAGTGAATATAACAGCAACAAATATCAAGGCTTATCCCACCAATCGAAGGAACGACCAACTTCATGAAGGCAAAGAACACAGTTCTATGAAAAGATAGTCAACTTGATACCAGACCGAATTATTATGACAGCCAATATTATTTGGTGAGACAGGAGCAAGAAATTCAAAAGTACATTAGTAAAGCACCCATTTTTTATGGTGATATGCAAAACATCATAATTTGTAATAATTGGATAATATATTATAAATGAGGATAAACTCGAGGTTATGCCATGGAACATACAAAAGAAGAAAAACCCAAAGCCATAAAATTTTACAATATTACATAAGCATATTCCTCATTGATGCTCAAAATAGAGAGACGCTTGAACCTCTAAACTGCCAAATTTTAGTTTATCAGTCTGATACAATCAAAAGTTAATTATTATTTAAAAAAATGTCTTGGTCTGAGTGGGGATAGCATTTTAGTTTTCTTAACGTATATGGATTACCTAGAACATGGTTTCTATATGAACCAAATTGCAAAAGTAACCTTAAGCTCATGTTTGAAGCTCTTGTCATTCCTTTCTATCAAGATTGCCCCAATCACAGCCAGAAGGTAAACATCCAAATCAACCTAGTCTTCATTCATAGATAAACGTCTCCACTTATATCAATAAGAAATGAATGCTGTCCATTCATAAAGATAGACTCGTACCATGGTACGCAGAATCAGCTGATCTTGATCATGATCAGCATAAGTAGACCTGATTTAAGAGGGAATGTCTGATCTACCCTGTATTTCCATACAAATCAGCTGGAATCAACCGAATCGGCCTAGATCGGCTAACTTAGTATCAATTCTGGCCGTAATCAGCTACTTAAAGGCAGCAAAAGTGCCTTGTGGTGCCCTGGTATCTTTCCTGCCCAATAGGGTTGTACAAGGTCCATCAGAACTGAAATTTTTATGTCTTATTAGATTTTCTTTCTGTTCTTTGAATAACTGATATCGGCTGTTTCTGGATTGATTTTTTTCCCTTAGCATCGGCCGAGTCAGCTAATCCAATCTGAATCAGATTAGAATTGCCGTTAGCCGATTCAGTCTCAATTCCAATTCTGCCTTACTTGACTCAAAGTATGTAGAGAATGACAAACCAAATAATTCAAATAATACCAGACTTTTTGAAGGTGTGACAAAGCTTCATCCAGTGTCTGCAAAGCAACCAATGATTCAATTCTTGATCATTTAAAAAAATACAGCACGTCAACAGCTCATTTCCACCAAGAACTTATCTTCAAAGATGTTTGCTGTTCAATATTACATACACATCGGAGTGTACCTACTTGCCTCATCCCAGCACACCTAACAGAAAAACAGTTATCCTTCTCCTATCTCCACATTCTAATGTCCTTATGTAATCTCAAAAAACTGTCAAGCATTGAGTTCAGACTAATGGACTTGTGGTCCATTCGAAGGTAACCACTTACCTGTGTATCTCATTTCTCAAACCACACAAAAAACATGCAGGTTTGGATCCACTCATCTCGGTAAACTCCCGAGACAAACTGCTCCAACTTTCAGAACTAGGTTTCATAGCCCAGCACCAACATGTTACATTGAGGAATATTCATCCTCAATGTGGTCCAAGATATGCAGCAGAACGAACTATTCCTAGAAAATGTCTAAGAACTGCAGCCATCTTAAATTGTCAATTGGGAAAATGGGCATTGCCTTCCACCAAACTCTAGCTCTTTCATCCAGTAGGTGCCAACCTTGACTTCTTTGGGTCTAGACAGTTGATCACCTTAAATAACTTCTTTGTATTGTCCACTCAATAGAGGTATGCCTGTGCACTATCGAACGAGGAGCCTTCATCCTTCCAATATGTTGATACCGTGGAACATGAAATGAGCTGTATGAGTTGTCCTGCCAGACTGTCAAACATGATCTCAAATAAAGATTGTGGGACCGGAATCGCCCGAATCGGCAGGTTCCAATCTAGACTAATTTTCAGGGAGGATTCCAATTCAGAATCAGTATGAATAGAAATCCTTTATTTTTTATTTCAAAAAAATTGTAAAAATCATGGCAAGTCCTAAGAAAATATAAGTCTCTAAAAATTGTTAAAAATATAAATATGAAATCTAACACACTTTCACGTGACTATAACTCTATGAGATATTTTAAGACAAGTGAATATAAAATAACACCAATATTCATTCAAATAAAAAATAAAATGATACAATTCATATGCAAGAAAAATGATATCTTCCTAGCTCCACCATCTACGAAATTGTCCTTTATAGTTTTCATTCTCCTGATTTCTAAATGTTCTATTGACATTGGTTAGTCATGATTGGCATGTATCCATATCATTGATTGCAGAATCGCCGGAATCGGATCGGAATCGGATTCGGTGGATTCCGATCCGATTCCATGCGGAAGGACCGATTCAAGCAGGAATTCCGTGGAATTGGTCGGAATCGGTCCAAATCGATCCGATTCCGGCGATTCTGTCTGGAATCGGTCGATCTCGACCGATTCCACGGAAGACCGGTCTAGCCGATCTGGTTCGATTCCCGGTTCAATTCTGAACCGGGAATCGACTGCCGCAATCGATTCCGACGATCTAGCATGCGGCGAGCGATCCAGCAGGCGATTCCGGGCGATTTCAACCTCGAAATCGAGGATTCCGACGATTCTGGCGTCGATCCCAGCTTTGTGCGCTGATTCCGGTGCGATTCCAGCGATTCCAACAGCGATTCCGACGATTCCCGCGGCGATTCCGGTGATTCCAAGCTAATTCTTTAGGGGATTCCGCCGATCCAAGCTCCGATCAGCCTCGATTCAACCTCTTCTTCGATCCTTAGAAGGTTATTGATAAGATTTCTTCGCCGAAAACTTCGTACGTCCATTCTTACGCGTTTCCGACGACTCCGAGCGTGGTTAAACTCGGTGATTTCCGACCAAAAATGTCCGTTTAAGTTCTAAACTATTCGATTTGATGCTCTTTGCACGGAAAAAATTTCGGATATCCCGTACTCCTATTTTTACGCGTTTTCGACGACTCCGAGCATGGTTAAACTTGGTGATTTTGTATCGAACAACTCCGTTCAAGTTGTAAGAATATCGATTGGATGTTCTTTGTACGGGAAAATTTCCGAATACCCCGTACGTTGATTTACGACCATTTCTGGCAAATACGTAACCTTTAAACATACCAAATAGTGTGTTTGATGAGTTGTCTACTTCCCGAACAGCGCTTAAAGTAATTTTTATGTTGCCTAATAATTTTTTATGCATTCTTTACAATTTTTGCAGGTCTAAGCAATGGCCAATCAAGGTGATGCAGCACCAGCACGTCCTTCTGACGTGGGTTGGAAACACGAGCATATGGTAGACCCGGTCAGAAAGAGAGTGCAATGCAAATGGTGTGGGAATGAGATGAACGGGGGAGTGTTCCGGCTGAAAAAACATATTGTCGGAATAGGTGGAAATGTAAAAAAATGTGATAAGATGTTGAGGAGAAGAATGAGAAGATGAGAGGCTACATGACAGGTAGAGTCTCTCAACGGACTGTTAGGATTGAGCAGAGGGTGGAGTTGCACGACGAGCTACTCCAGAGGAGGAGAGACCGAGATTTGTCTACCTGGAAAGGGAAAGGCAAGGGGAAGGCACCAGCCGAGCCGGAGCCAGAGAGTGAGGAGTCCACGAACTTCGAGCTTAAACATGCCAGGCACGCTAGCAGGCGTGCATTTGCCGAGGACGAGGACAGGAGTAGGAGGGTCAGGGTCCAGAGCTGACCCAACTCTTGGCTGATCAGCATCGGCTCGCCCTACCCGGGACCGGGAGACAGAGGGATGGAGACAGGAGCCACACCGCCATTCTGCTAGTACTCGGTTTACGCCGAGTGATGAATACTTGTCTAGGAAACAGAGTGCTGGGCAGATGGGGATTAAACAAGCTATGAAAAAGGTAAAGGCAACATGAACGGCTACAAAGAGAGCCGTTCGTCACATTGTGAAGTGGTCTTTGCATGCAGGTATCAATTTTAAAATGGCATTTATGTATGTTTTATTTACTTAACCTTATATTTTGCCTGATCTAATTTTTTTTTTAATATGATGTAGGCATCCCAACATATGCAGCCACCAGTCCCTACTTCTAGACGATGGTGGATGCCGTGGGTGAGGATGGATCGGGTTTGCAAGCCCCAGGCAGCTGACATATATACGGCGCTGGGCTGGATGAGGAGGTTCAGGAGTTGAAGGAGTGGATGGATGGATTCAAATTGGTGTGGAAGGAGATGAGTTACACAATTATGTGTGACGGGTGGACAGGTATCACCAAGAGTAGTATGATAAACTTCTTGGTGTATTGTTCTGAAGGGACCACGTTCTTGAAGTCGGTGGATGCTTCTGAGAAGATTAAAAATGCCAACTTCATTTTTTATTTGATGGATGCAGTGGTGAAGGAGATCGGGGAGGATAATGTGGTTCAGGTTGTCAATGACAACGAACCTTCATACAATGAGTTGGAGAAGAGGAAACACATGTTCTGGGTGCCCTGTGCGGCACATTCTATTGATCTCATATTAGATGATATAGGCAGGGAGGAGTGTATCCATCCTTGTCAGGCAGACGCAGACGATCACATCATTTATTTATTCACATCCCCGTCTGGTACATATTATGAGATCACACACAGGAGGGCATGATCTTGTTAGGCCTGGTCCAACTCGTTTCGCCACGAAGTTCATTGCATTGGAAAGTTTACACCGGCACAGGCATGCATTGGTTAGGTTCACGCAGTCTGAGGAATATTATAATTATATGGTGGACCACTTGCACGATAAGAAAGATCAGCTAGAAATTCTTGTTAGGTCTGAGAAGCAGATCACTGACAAGAGATTTTGGGAGAGGATTGCCTACTACTTGGCAATCATTGAGCCACTGGTAGTTGTCTTGAGGTTGGTTGACTCAGATGACAAGAACTAGATGGGCACACTGTACGATGCCATGGACCGGGCAAAGTTGAAAATAAAAGAGAAAAATCCCAGAGGTTACAAAAAGTGGTGGAAGATCATAAATGACCGATGGGACAAGACTTTGCACCACGATGTCCATGCTGCAGGTTAGTAGGTTAAAAAAATATTTGTGCTTACCTACTTTAAGTTTATTCAATGATTGTCTTATTCATAATGTTAACTATTAAATTCTTGTAGGATATTTTTTGAACCCCCGCATCCAATATGGATGGAGGACAGGTGGTGAACGATAATGAGGTGATGCAGGGTACACTAGTTGTTATTCAGCGTCTCTGCCAATCTCAGCAGGATAAGATAGAGGTTGAGATAGAAGTAAGTTGGAGTTTATTCAATACTTAAGAGTAGCTAATTATTAGACAACTAATGATTATTTTTTAAAATTTTTTCAAATGCAGAAATATAAGATGAGGGTCAACGTATACTCAGATGCTGATCTGAGATATTCGTACGACAAAGTGTTACCAGGTATATTAATTTATGATGAAGATTTTATTTTATTTTCATATAAGTTATTGAAGATGATGGGCTAATTGTTTACCTTTTCCTTTCTTTTTTTGCAGCTGAGTGGTGAGTTCAAGTTAATACCAGGAGTGGATGGAATCCACTTGCTGCCATCGGTATCAGGATACTCAGCCAGAGCACCAGTTCCTCTTATTGTGAGAGGAACTGAAGTACATTCAACTTGATACATACAAAAAAAGGAACATTTTGACCTGAGACTGGCTGGAGAAGCTGGTCTTCTGTCATTGCAATATGATGCTGCGCATCAAGAATATCAAGGATCGACAGAAGATCAGTGAGGAGCGATTTGCATGGTTCGCAGGTGGTCTATACGAGCAGAGGCATACCTCCGCCACACCACCACCTGAGGAGGTGGATATGGATCAAATATTCTAGGAGGAGCATGCACTTGCCTTTTGGATAAAGGAGAGGGCAGCCAGGGATCATTCAGCTGAGTTTGATCCCGATGACCGTGCATGGGCTGAAGGAGAGTTGGATGGTGTTGAAGCCGGGGAGGATGCTCCAGCTCCACCTTCACTTACTTCTCAAGCTCAGGCAGGGCTTTCTTCTGCCCCAGCAGCTATGGAGCAGCCACCTCCAGCTTTAGCCCCAACTCCAGTCCCAGCCGCCGCTACCCAACCCATTCGTAGTTTAGGGAAAACGAAAACAAAAGTGACTGCACGAAAAATGGGCAGATTTGCAAAGCTAAAAAGAATCTTTGGGTTCTGGTACTTCAGAGATGGCTGAAGAGGTGAAGAGAAAAAAGCTGGAGGTCAGGCGTCCTGTGAGCCCAGATGACAGCATGCAGGCTCCTTCTCACTCCTCAGTTGATGATGACGAGGAGTGTATACCAGCGATGCAGCCATCAGTAGCAGCGCCCAGTCACCTGATTCACGGCATCCAAAGCCGTATTACACGCTGGATGAGCAGACACCACAACATCATTTTATAGAGACATAGCATCCAGCATTTGGCGAGGCTCACTAGCAGTGAATTCCTCCACCACCACTAGCTCCACCAGAGTCTGCTTACATCCCGGTTGTCCCGCAGTCCGATCCCTACGACCTTGATAATATGGCATCGGCATTATTTTTATATGGATATGGTCCCGGACAATATACAAGACTGAGCACAACTCAGGAGCATCGACAGCAGTAGGAAGAGGAGGAAGGCCAATATCCATATCCTAGATATTGGTATTAGATTGATATCATGTAAATTCTTATTTTTTATATTTTTATGATGTATCAATTAAGTGATTTTTGAATCAACAGAATATGTACTTAACTTCATTTCATGTTCATTAGTAATTATTTGATGTGGTCTTGTGGATGAATGCTAATCTTATTTTTAGAATTTTTTCTAACTCATTTCCTATTTTTAGGATTTTTCTGATTTTTTAAAATTTTTTTGATGAAAAAAATTCAAAAAAAAATTGATCCAGGCCGATTCCTAGATCGATTCTCTTCCCATTTGAAATCGGAATCAGAATCAATCCTAACCAATTTCGATTCCGATTCCGATTCCACAATCCTTGATACATATGGAAATAATGATTCAACCATTTGACTAAAATCATACACATTATTTGGATCATTTGCCACCGCGTACTCACCATAGAAACCTATTTGATTCCAACATTGATTCTTTCTACTTGAATGTTACCTTTGACCTAAATCATCAAAACACGCTCCACGGGTATGTGCATTACTCGAAGAACCACCTTCCACTTTCTTCTCCTCCACCTCCACTTAAACCTCCTACATGTTGTTATATAGGTGGAATGTAAATAATCCTCATCATCATCTTAGGAAGGTACTTAGGTACTGTTTATGAAACTCTCAGATTTTTGCTTGACAATTATTTTCCTTCTCTTCTCTATGTCTTCTTCTTGTGTACCTTGATCAATACTGTGCAAGTAGACTTTCTTCAATGATTTGAATCATACATATTTTCCACTTTACAGAGTAGTAGAAGGGCATGCACTTAAGCTTGAGTTGTGGCTAGAGCTCTAGAGCTGTAGTTTGAGGTGGATATGGAACTAGAGTTATACAAGGAACCTCAGTATCTAGTCATTCTTCTTACATCACTTCATCCTCACCAATTACACTGTCAAGTTCACCCTCTGCCCATGCTTGGTCATTTGGGTTAGGCTCTGGCTTTGGTTCAACATCTTTGTCATTTATCTATGCTGAAAGTTGATGTTTTTCTTAAAAAGATATTCCAAGTCAGCATCACTTTGTGATTAGCCTTGACTTGTTTCAACTCTTTGCTTATACAAACCACCTGCAAATTGGACAAATTTTTCTTCAGATAATTTTTGACGTTCTTTAATGTCCTTTATTTTTAACCATATATTATAATGACAGAATACTAGTTTTTTCAATCTTCACTTTTCAGCATGTTCTTTTTTCATATATAAGGTTGAAGGTGCTCCAATTCCTCTCACTCTGTAATGAATATGTGTTATTACTCAATACCTGAATTGCAATAGCAACAAGTGAATTTCATCCACTTCTGTTGCTGACTTGAATCCACCACTTAATTGAAAAAAGATTAGCATAGTAAGTGTGAATCCGTATAAAAATGTTTAACATGTACCAGGGGTTGACACATATACTACGAGAAACATTGTCATACGAATATTAGAGATCTGGGTCTTCGTACACTCCAATGGTGCTTACATGATGTCATGTGAAATACAATATAAAATACAATTAAGTCTATTGGTCTTAAAAACACAATAAATAAGTAAACGACAACTCACTTCAATTTCTACTAATGTTCTACATTATAGACTCTTAGTTAAGCACTATATCACTGACAATGTACCATATAAAATGCAACTATTCTTAATAATAACACATTACTACAACATTTAAATAAAATATAACATATAGACAAATATCCACAGCATAAATATCGTGGTGAAGTGACTCTATCCTATATGTTGACTACAATCTTCCATAATTTCTTATAACCCTTTGGATGTTTCCATTTTATTTTCATCTTTGCTTTGTCCATTACATCATACTACCCCCCCATTTGGTTTTTATCATTGGAATCCACCAATCTCAACACCTGTACCAAGATTTCTATCACGGACAAGTAGTATTGCACTCTTTACCACCACCTATTGTCCTTAATAAGTTGCTCTATCTTAGCGAGGATATCAAACTATGCCTTATTATATCGTAGTTCAATCATGTAATCAATGTAAGATGATGAAAATATGAATCATCTCTTCAATTCATGTCGATATCTGTGTAAACTCTAATGCAATGAAATACGTGATAAATCTAGTGGGACTAAGTCACACTAAATCATGACTATCGGTTTGCTCTCTAACAAGGTTGCCATCTCAGATCTCAGCTTCGTCTCGGGAGGGTGAAAGAGAAGAGATCTCGGAGAGATCTCGGAAAAATCTTGGGAGATTGGATCTCGGATTCTCGGATCAAAATGTATATATGTACGAAACATAACATAATATCTTATAAAGATAGAAGTACATCAATGAATTTACATGAAAATGTATAACACCTTTATACATCAATTGTGTGAATGAACAATTACAAAGTACTCTCGATACTAAAAAAATTGATCTTTGTGTTTCTAAAAGATTTAATCTTGTATACAATCTTATTTAAATATTAATATGATATTAAACTTATAGCACATTTTTATCCGCGATAGTATAAGTGATAGTGAGATATATTAATATGTTTACACTATCATAAATGGGGGGGGCGCAGAGTAGTTGCGGATCGACCTTTATGGGGGGGTTGTCAGGTGGGCAAATCCCCCCGAAAGGAATTTTTTGATACATTATGTATAAATTTTGGGAGACTTCCCAAAAGGTGCTGGTCAAGTAGTGCCTTGTTGCCTAGGCGCCCGCCTTGACAACTATGGTATCAGGGGGGCAAAGCCCCCCGAAGAAATCTTTTTTCGGACTAGGCTACTTGGGGCGAGATCTCAGCAATCTCGTTTCTCGGCCCCCTTGGCAAGACTGAGATCTCGCGAGATGGCATTCCATGCTCTCTAACAAAGTGCAATAATTTAAGATGCATATACACAAAGGATATAATCAATTGACCTTGACTCACTAAGGACCTGACCCCTTCCCAATATCCTTCAACATCAAATTTATAGAGTGTGCAACAAAAGGCACCCAAAACAAGTGTGACCTCACATCTATTAGCTTCCTCCCTACAACTTTACAAAATGCTTCATTATCAAAAACAAATATACAATGGTCTCCTCGCAAATCTCCTCTACAACATCATTCATAAGAGCAAACAAGTATTTTGCATTCTTAATTTGGCCCGATACACCAATAGACTTCAAAAATGTGATGCCCTCAAAATAAAAAACAAGAAAGTTGATCATAAATCTCTTTATGACTCTTGTCCATCCATCCCATTTCTTTCCATATGCTTTGAATCTATCTATTCATGATATCAACTCATCAACCTCCATATCCAACCCACCCACATATTTGAACTTAGACATCAAAACTGTTAATCTTAATCTAACATCATCAATAGCATCAACTATAGTTTGAAAATATAGAATGATGGCCGCATGGGCTGAGACACCTACATCATGAAAAAATAAAAAAATGTTGTTGGTGGTCGTTTTAGAAACATCTAAGACACATTTAAAAGAAATTAAGTCTTGATATACTTGCAGGTAAAAATCATTTACAAATATGCTTGACTACTTTCTTTATATCCCCTGTAATAGTCTTAATTGCTTTCAAGACTTAGTGTATCGTCCTTTAACTTTTGCCATTCTATTTATACATGAAACTATCAGTTAACATAATTGACTATAACCATCGAAACTCACTATCTCGAGTAGATTGATGTGTAGGGCAAATGTCTTCCACATTTGAACATCTAGCAATAGATTCTCCTGGCCCCCTCATTCTCTTATTTTCATAGGATTGAGCCTTACTTGCATGCATTGCTCTCCTAATTTGTACCTCCTTTTCATCCTTTGAACTTGATACATCAATCTCAGCTTAAGTCTTTCCTTTAAGTTTTTAAAATTTTCGAACATTAGATTTGTCTCTTCAGCCAAACAACTTCTTGTGTAGGTTCCCTGCTCAACTCCCTTTATGACGCTCTTCCGGTTAAATATGCCATAATTTCTTCTCTGACCTCTACTAGTACCTTGTTACATTTCTACATGTTCTCACTAATCCCACCTATATGTTGTCTAAGGCAGTAAACATCTCTATTCATTTCTTTTCTATACCACTTTCATTTTACTCTCTTCTTGTCAACATCCGTCTATGTTGCTATCCAATATCATGATATGTAAAGGCACCATGCTCCTCATCTAACATTTTGGCTACATAACAAAAAAACCCTCAAACAAATTACAATTCGTATTAAATAATTGTTAGATTTCTAAACAAGAGAGAAGAACTGGACAAGGATCAAGTTCTAGATCCGATCTTAAGGGTGAGGGGACAAGCCAACTGCTAAGGGGTGGGGGATCCTAGACTGTACAGTCAACTTGAGGTTCCCCTACGGAAGGTGAACAAGGGCCGGGGGGAGAGATATAATGGGGGGACGGGTAGAAATAGTCACTCCCGAGGGTTGACTTCGGCATAGGAGATCCCCTCTGGGTAGGAAGGAACAAGGGCCAAAAGGGCGATATCTTCATATATCTTGCTGATAATAAAATCATCAGCTGCATTCCTACACATATTTTTCATAAAGTCAAGCCACAACTCAATTAAAAGTTCATACATTTTGATAGGAGGTCCTGCTAGTCACATGTTTTCAACACACACCCCACCTAGTTTCTTGTTCTGAACAAAATAGCTAGATGAGCCCAAGCCCTCTCTCATGTATTCATGTCCCAGACCGACAACTCTGACATGGACCATGTTAGACCTTCTGTACAAATGAACGCAGCTACTTGCTATGCTACATGAGCCAAGATCAGCCCAATTACAGCAAGTATCCATGTCAGCCTAACCTTGCACTTGGATACATTTTCCTCATCCCTTCCCCATGCACTTATTATATTACTCAAGCCTACTAATTCTCTTCCACCTCCATCCAAGGTAAGTGCCAATACACATGTTAATATGTCACTACAATGCCATGAGCATAAATATATGCGATCTCATTGACGATTAAACAACCACGCTACCATCACAAGCTAAACATGAAATTTCTTATGATAAATGGTAAAATAATTAAAACGAGATTATTAAATACATTAAGAAGGCTCACCTACTAAAATTCCAACCAAGGACACTTTAGAAACACTTTCACCTTTCCCAGCACACCTGGTAAGTGGCAACTCCCAGGACACTCCAACACCTTACAGTACCTTTCTGGATCTCCTGACACTTCTTGGCACCATTTTGGAGATCCAACCAAAGTTTGTTGGATCAGAATCAGGCCAGTGCTGTTGGCCCCGTGCTGTTGGCCCCAATTTCGATCTGACCTGGACCAATTCTCCAAGAGAAATCCGATCTAGAATTTGTCTAGATCAAATTTTTTAAAATTTTTTTTGAATTGTTTTAATTTTAAAAATTCATAAAAATTTGAAAAAAATGGAAACTCTAAACAATTGTTGAAAACATAATTACTATATCTAAAACACTTTTACGTGACTATGATAGATTTTAACACAAGTAAATATAAAACAAGGCCAATATTCATTTCAATATACAAAGAAAATGATACAACTCATGCAACAAAAAAGATATTTTTGTATGACCAATATCTACGGTATTGGCCTTCATAGTCATCATTATCCTGATTATCTTGACACTCTATTTTGACATATCAATCATAATTGGCCTGTATGTATATGAAAATAATAATTTAAACTTTAGGAAAAAAGTATAGAGAAAGAAAATTTTGAGATAGTAAAGAGAGAAAGTAACAAATACAAAGTAGAGAGAGAAAGTAATAAATACAAAGTAGAGAGAAGAATATATAGAAAGTAGAAAGAGAAAGTATAGAAAGAGTAGACACAAAATTGTATATAGAAAAAAATATATAGAGTGAAAGTATAGAAAGATAATACAGAAAAGCTAGAAAGAGAAATTATAAAGAGAAGAGAATGCATACAAGAATAGAAAAAGTGTAGAGAGAGTGTACAAGGAAAGAGACTGTAGAGAAAGAGAGTGCTGATATAGTAGAGAGATAAAGTATAAATAGGGAGTAGGAATAAAAATTTATAGAAAGTAGAGAAAATTGACACAAAGAGTAGAGAGAGAAAATGAAGAGAGAAAATATTGAGATAATAGAAAGAGAAATTGTAGAGATAGTAGAGAAGGAAGTGTCGAGAGAAAAAGTATTGAGAGATAATAGTGTACAAAGAAGAGAGAGAGTAGAGAGAGTAAATGTTGAGAGAGACTAGAGATAGAAAATCATACAGGGAGAATATTTAGAAATAATAGACAAAGAGCGTACAAAGAAGAGAATAATAAAGAGAATGTTAAGAGAGAGTAGCAAGAGAAAGTGTAAATAAATAGTAGAGAGAGAAAGTACAAAAGAAAAATACAAAACATGTAGAGTGAATGTGTAGAAAGATAGTAGAGAGAAAATATATAGAGTATTGAGAGAAAGTGTATATAAAAGAGAGAAAAATAGAAAATGAAAATGCTAAAAGATAGTATAGAGAGAGTATAAAAAGAGAGAAGAGAAAGAAAGTGTAAGTGAAGACAGTGTAAAGAAAGTAGAGAGAGAATGTATATAGAAAGTAGAAAAAATGTACACAAGAGAAAGAAAAAGAGAGAGGATGTAGACAGAGAAAATATTGAGTAACAGTAAAGAAAGTGTATAGAAAAGAGAAAAAGTGTTCAAAGAGAAAATGTAGAAAGAGAACCTTGAGATATCATATATTGAGAAAGGGTAGAGAGAATTGAGAGGTAGTCTACAGAAAACTTAAAAGATTATAGGGAGTAGATAGAAAAGAATGTAAATGGATATAAGAATGTAGAGAAAGAGAAAATGTATAAATAAAAAAAAGTGCAGGCAAAATTGATAGAAAATGTAGTGTAGAGTAGAGACATAATTTTAAAGATAAGTATCTTTTGTCATGAAATTAATAAGTAGTTTGATAAAAATAAACTAAAATCATACTACCATCATTAATTTTTATTTGTTTAAAATTACTTTTTATTTGTTAATGACATGATAAATATGAAAGATCTCAAAAACTTGTACTTAAAGAACTTAATTGATATTTATGTTTGTTAAATTTATAGAACTAACTAGATAAATTAATGGACAACATACATGGGCTTTCTTGGGCCCAACGGGCAACATACATGGGCTTAAGCTGAGCTTGGCCCACTTAACTAGCAAGCCTACTTGAGCTTGGACTGGGCAGTGCAAGCTCAACTGATGCAAGACAAAGAAGATGTCGCTATATGGCTGTGTAAAACTGGGCCCCAAAATAGGCTAATGTCAGTCAAATTGGACCCCAAATGGGCCCACCGAGCTGAAACCATCTAAAAGATGTTCAAACTCTACATAATTGCGTCGAACCGAGCTAAACCTGACTGAGCACTGTTGAATTGGGCTAATCTACTGAACTGGCCTCAAAGAGCATTGTACTGAGCTAAACCAATCAAATACATGCTGAACTGTCCTCAAAATACGTTGACCCAGACTAAAATCCTTTGAATCGGGCTTGAAACAACTAGAAACCACCTAAACCGGGTTTGGAAAGCTTGAACCTGCCCTAAATTGGGCTCTGGACCGGCCAGTTCAAGCCATGAACCGCACTGAACCAACCTCTGGCCCAGTCTGGGCCACGGGCTGAACCAGCATGAGCCAGCCGCATAATTGCACTACGTCATAGGGGGTCGTGGCTGCCTGGAGCAGTGCCACGTGACCAGCAAGGGGGGATCGTGGCAGGCTGGTGGCTAAGGTAGCAAGAAAGCTTGTGACCCCTCCATATGCGTGTGACCCCATGTAAAGTGGAATGCGAGGGGGGTGTCATGGCCACCTAGAGCTATGCGATCGGCAACCAATGGGAGTCGTGGCAGCCATTGCCGCTCTCGATCATGAGGGAAGGATATCCTCATGGGGGCTCGTGGTCCCTTTTCGGTGCCCCCAACAGCAAAGAAAGGGTGGGCATTTGCCCGCCCCTCCCATCGTCTCCTCTGATTGTGTGGATGGACGAAAGGAGGGTTGGTGGCAGCAGCAGTAGCTTCTTCCTCTTCCTCTTCTCTTCGTTGACGTCATCTAGGTCTGATGGAAAGGGAAAGAGGATTGGGAGGCTCGACAGCTGGAAGGTGGAGCAAGGGATATGCGACAGTCTTGTAGGAGGGGAGGGGGTTCAGGATTTCTGTGAAGGGGCTGACAGGGCAAGGGGGAGGGGACTGCGGTGGGTAGATGCCGTTGGTGGGTGTTTAGGGCAAGGGGTAAGGTGTACAGCCATGGGAGGGCACCAGAGAAGGGGGTGAGGAGGGTGTGGGGGTAAGAAAAGAAGGTCCGGATGAGCATAGGAGAAAGATATCTGGGGAATCCAAGCTTGTCGAAGGTGAGGGAAAACCGGAGGGGAGTCGAAGGGGCATCTGACCCAGCTCTAGAGTTGGGGGTAGGGGAACCGTAAAGAGAAAGATGGAACTGGGAGTGTCTGGAGGTGGAAGCACCATGCCGATGTTGGAAAGGGAGGCAAGGAGAGAAAGAGAGGAGGGGAGGAAATCCTTTTCCTTTTTCCTTTTTTCTTTCATCAACCATCCTTCATTCATTGACTTGGGGGTCTATAAATAGAGCTTGACATGTTAAAAAAGAGACCTCTAGAAAGACTAATTACATTTAAGTTCTCTAAAAACAAAAATGAAAAAGACTCAAAAAATCTAAATATCAAAAGAAAATTACATAAAATAAACTCTAACACTACTAAATAAAATGATAAATGTGTTGCCTCCTCAGGACCTGAAAGACGCTATCCCCGAACAAACATACGACTCGATCTGAACTGGTCCCCATCATTCTTCCCTAGTTGCAGAAAACTCATCTCCAAGTTTTGTAATGTTGTACAATCAATAATTCAATATAGCTACTACTAAAATTAAGGATGACAATGATGCAACTCAGATGACGATAAAGTCCGATCTACAATCCTCGAGTTGATGACAAAAGATAACCTAGATGGTGTCGTAGCAACTATCAAGCTCCAGGTCCGGGTACTCTACCCACCCCTTCAGGTGATTGTAGAGTTACCTCGAGGGGTGGTAGCCACCCACTCGAGGTGACTACTTCCTCTCCCCTAAAAGGGGTGCCGCAGGGTTTCCAAGGGGGAACCCCAAATCTAGGGGGAAATAGCAGCCCTACGTTTAAGGCCAACTGGCCAAGGAGGAGGAGAATACAGAGGGAGAAGGCTAATGGGGAGAGGGAGAAGATGGGAAGAAAAAAAAAAAACTAACCTTCATGGGAGAGGCGATGATGCTCGCCGGAGGGGGTTACCATAAGAAGAGAAAGTTTCATGGTTTATAGAATTGGCTAGATCAAATCAGAATCAACCGATTCTTGAATCAGATTAGTTGGTCTCGATCCGATTTAGACTAAAAAGACCGATTCCATCTGAAATTCCAGAGGACTTGGTCGGAATCGATTCGACATATTTTGACTAAAAATCGATCGATTCAACCGATTCTATTGAGAAACCTTAAGTTTTTACAATGGATCAATATCAGGCCCAATCCATACCTAATATCAATCCATTTTCCAATATTAGCCATTTAAGGTCGATATCGGCCTTGAAGGGCCGATTCCTACTCTTCAAAAGTGCTAGGGTTCCCGATTCATGGCAATTCTGATGGTGTCCTTGTGATTCCAATGGAGAGCAGTCGATTTCGACAACGATGCAATAATTTTGACAATAACCTAGAAGATTTTGGTGATTCTCAGGCAATCCAGCTCTTCCAACGGAACTTTAGAAGAGATTTTAGTGAGATGGGATGTCTTTGATAATGATTCTTCCTCAACAATCTATCATTTCAAGTCGGTTGCAAATTTTCTTTCCCCGGAACCCCCTAAAAATGTGTTTAGGTCCCCTCCTCCCCCCTGTTCACTTTGCCCTAAGGCCAAACAGCCCTTAAGGGATTGTTCTCTTCCCTTTAGAGGTTGCTAGAGTCCCAACCACCCCTATAGGCCGAACAACCCCCTTAAGGGATTGTTCTATTCTCGGCCACCCGTTACAAGCCGAATATCCCTCTATTCAGTTTCCATTGACTCCTAAATAGCTGTGTGAATCTCTTTTTTACGCGTCTATTCTTTAGAAAGAAAGACATCCCCGGACTTATTTAGGAAAATAGATGATACCTAAAATATTAGGTAGTCCGGTGATAATTTAAAAATATTAGAACAGAGGTTCGGGTTCTTTGAAAATTTTGATTTTTGACCCTTCTCCGCCGGATGGTGCGAGTACCCGGCGTTAGCTTACATCGAGCAACGGCTCGAACGCCTTTTATTAACCGTCGCGGCAACCTGTTTTCGGAGACATGCACATCCACAGAAAAGTAAAGAACACAAAAGGGCAACGGCCTTTCGGGTCCGATGAGGTGCAAACCGATTTGGTTCGGGTTTGTTTTATTTGTTTGTTGATTGACTAGAAAGTCGGTTGTGTTGATTTTGTTTGACTTGTTTTTATTTGATTTCTGTTTTGGTTTCTTTTGGTTTGTTTTGTTTTGAATTTGTTTGATTCAAATTGTTTTGGTTTTAATTTTGATGTGTTTGAAATGTTTTAAGCATGTTTTGGGATTTCTCTTTTGGTTTTCTGAATTTTCAGATTCTGGATTTTTTGGTTTTGAGTTGGTTTTAATCCATTTTTTTTGGGTGTTCAAAATTGGTTAGAATGTGCTGTCCACAAATTGTTTGAAATCTGTGACTTTTTGTGTTTACAGATTATTCTTTGAACATTTTTTCATTGTGTTTTTCTTTTGAATTGGGATTGTCTTAAATTAGGTTCCAGATTTATTTTAAATCTGATCCTTACTTAAGGACTGATTTGGGATCCCGCCGAGCCACAAAGGGTGCTGTTTGAATGGATTTAGGTGGGCCGAAATGGGCCTGCACAAAGGGCTGATTTGGAATCGGTTCTAGGACCTGAACATGGGCTGAGCAAGGGCAGCTTTGGACCTGTTTAAGGGGTCTGTTCAGGTGGCTTTGAGTGGACCGATTGGGACCTGTGTAGGGGGTGTTCTGAATGGGGCCGCAGAGGGGCTATTTTGCTGCAGGTTTTAGGAGCAAGTTTTTGGGCCTGCTTAGGGGGCCTGCAGGTGTGTCGAATTGAGTCTCAAAGGGACCTGTTATGGGTACCTACAGGTAGGCCAACAGGTGGCCGAAAATGGGCCTGGATGTGGGCTGAACACGAACCGGTTGTAGGATGTCTACAGGTAGACCGAGCAGGTCTGTTCTAGGACCTGAGCAGGGGGTGTTCGGTGCGTGCAGAGGGGCTGGATCGAGTCACAAAGAGACCGGCTTAGGGCCTGTGTAGGGGTCTGATTTGGAGACCGAACAGGGCCTGTGTAGGGGTCTGATTTGGAGACCGAACAGGACCTGGCTGGGGTTTGATTTGGAGACCGGAAGGGGGGGCTTAAGCAAGGATCTGCAAGTGTGGCAGGATAGTCCCATTTCAGAACCTGATCTGTTTTTTTTATTTCCAGATTGCCTGCAGCTGGTTTTGTTTGTTTCAAGTTTGTTTCAGATTCTAGTTTTTTTATTAAACTTTCAAATTTGTTTTAATTCTGTTATGCTGTTTTGTTTTTATATTACGTTTTGGCGGTTTGCATCTCATCTGTCCCATCGGGCTGCAAATCGATGCCCGGAACTCATGCATCTCAAGTTGACAAGCGAGCCATTTCATTGCATAGAAGATTGGGGTACATTGGTGTAGAATATGATCAATCCTTCCCCCAACATCGGTTCTTTTCACTTCCTTGAAAAAAAATCGGCATTACGACAGCATGCCGGTCATTTTTCAATTTGGTGAGATTTACCCATACAAAATGGCCAGCTTTACTTAGCCAAATTGGGGGAAGGATCGACGGCTACGGGAACCTGCCCGTGCCCCCGTCCGGACCGACGGCTACGGGAACCTGCCCGCGCCCCCGTCCAAGGTGGAGTTCCCCGCTAGAGGTGAATCTCCGTAATTTAATGATGCTTTCGCATTCTGATTTTTATTTTTTCTGTTTTATTTTGAAAGCCACTTTGGGCCGGTCCGTGTTCCATCGGCGTTCAAAGCCGGGCTTCAATTCTTGCTTGAGCTTGAAAGGACAGCTTCTAGGAGGCCGAGCCGGACCCGTGGAAGGGTCGTTGAGGCTCAGCCCTCCCCTTGGTGAGTTGAGGGGGAACCGGATCCATGGAAGGGCCGTTGAGGCTCACCCCTCCCTTGCTGGATCAAGGGGAGAACCGGACCCGTGGAAGGGCCATTGAGGTTCATCCCCCCCTTTTGCTAGATCAAGGGGAGAACCAGACCCGTGGTAGGGCCGTTGAGGTTCATCCCCCGCTTCTTTTGCTGGATCAAGGGGAGAACCGGACCCGTGGAAGGGCCGTTGAAGTTCATCCCCCCTTCTGTTTTGGTACCAGCCACAAGGGGGCTTCTGCGAACTTTTCTTTATTCACTTTTTGCACTGCTACAGGGGAGCTGCTGATGGGGCTTCTTGGGAAGCTAGCTGGACCCGTGAAAGGGCCACTGGGTTGAGCCTCAATGGGGCTGGAACCTGGCTGCAAAGGAGCCGAAGTGGGCCTGCTCTTGGGGCCTGAATTGAGTGCCGAACAGGGGCTAATGGGGTGCTGGACATGACCGGAATTGGGGCCAATCCGGGTCCTGTCTTTGATTGGGTGCCAGATCTAGGCAGAAGATGAACCTGGATTAGGGTCTGTTCAAGGCTCCTGCAGGTGAGGTGTCGGCTGAGCCCAGTGGGCCTGTAGGTGGGCTACGTGGTTGCTAGTAGATGGGCCGAACTGGGCTAGGCATGGGCTGTCCAGTGGCCTGTTTTAGACCTATTAGGGGGTGTGTTCGGCTAAGCCACATGGGGACTTGGTTTTGACCGCAAAGGGGGCAGGACATTGGACAGGTTATGGACCAGTTTAGGGGAGGGGCTGCTTGTGGGTCTGGTTTGGGCTCTGTTATTGGGCCGAACTAGGCTCTATTAGTGGGCCGAACTGGGCTCTGGTTGATGGACCGGGCAAGGGCCAGCAGGTGGGCCGAACAGGGGCTGTTCATGGGCCTGTTTAAAGGTAATTCGGTGGGCCAGGCCAGTGCCAAAGATGGAACGGAATGGCCAGTTTAGGGGAGCTGCGCAAGGGGATGAGCAAGTCCTGTTTGGAGTATTTTTGGGCCGAACATGGGCGGTTTAGATGGTCCGAACAGGGGCTGGTAGGGACCATTTTTGGGCCATGGGTTGCCGATGACGATGAAAGCCGGTTTAGGCTATGAGAGGGGTTGAGAAGAGAACTTAGAAGAGGAGGAAGGGGTTCCCTTAAAGGGCTACATAGTTAATATGTGTATGCCCCTACCTTTTTTTCTCCTTCTCTTCTTCTTCTTTCCTTCTTTGGCCGCTGGCAGGTATGCACGTGGGCAAGATGAGAGCAGCAGCAGCTCTGTTCTTCTTCTCTTCTTCTTCTTTCCTTCTTCTTTGGCCGCTGGCAAGTATGCACGTGGGCAGGAAGAGAGCAGCAGCTCTCTTCTTCTTCTTCTCTTGGCTGCTGGCAGGTGCAGACGTACAGCAGCAGACAGAGGGGCAGCAGCCGGTGCAGCAGCCTGTCGGCGTCCTTCAGCCTCTCTCTTTCTCTTGGACGCCCTCCTCTTTTTATAGGAGATGGGGGGATGTGAAGAGCCATCTGCTGGTGTACGTAGGATGCTTTCCCCATGCTCCTTTATTGACTGAACTCCTTGGATTCTCACATATTTTAAATGCTTGACCAGTCCTTTGATTTCCCCCATGTTGACCTACCCTTTGGGTTTCCCCATGCCATTTATTGGTCAAAGATGAGGTGGCAGCTGAGGTGGACTGAGTGGTGGGACCCGCTGAGGTGGAGGCTGAGCTGGACAGGTCGGCTGAGCCTGAATTGGGCCTGCTTTCTTCCTCCCATGGGCTGTACGTAGGTGGGTCATGAGAGGGCTGAGAAAAGAAATTTTGTTTAAATAAGAAAGTGGGCTGGGCTAGCTGTGGATTGTGCCTATGGGCCAGTTTATGGCCTGTTTTGGCCCAATTAAGGATTGGGCCAACTGAAACTTGGTCCGATCATGCCATTCCCCCTTTTTTGCTGCTTTTTTTTTTGTAAAAAGTTGACGCCAACAATAGCCTAAACAAGCCATTAAGGGGTTGTTTTCTTCCCGACCACCCCGCTATGGGGGCCATTTGGTTTTTGTAGACTCCCAAAAAAACCAAAACTTCCTAGCCACCCCTAAACAGTCCCTAGTCCTATTTAATTTAAATATTTCATTGTTTAACTTGGTTGCTTAATTTTTTTAATTGATTTTTATTTACTTGTAGTTACAAGCAATGGCTAACCACAGTGAAGATGATGTACCCGCAGTGCGTGATATTGGGTGGGAGCATGGACATATGGTGGATGCGGTCAAAAAAATGATAAAATGCAAGTGGTGTGGGAAGAAGATAAATAGAGAAGTGTACCAACCGAACCAACACATTGCCAGAGCTGGTGGCAATGTTAAAAAAAATGTAATAAGGTACCTAAGGAGATTAATAAAGACATTAGAGGCTACCTCACAGGAAAAATCTCACAGATGGAGATTAGGATTGAACAAACGAAATATTTGCACGATGAGCTTCAAGAGAGGATGAGGAAGAGAGAAGAGGTGTCAACTTCTAGAGAAAAAGGGAAGACAAGAGCTAAAGTTAAATCTAATAGTGAGGATTCATCCACGGACTCTAAACTCAAAAAAGTTAGATATGTAAGCAAGCATGCACAAATAGAGGATGAAAAGAGGAGGAGAGTAGGAGGGTTCGAAGTTGACCCTTACCTTACGTTGATCACATTTGACATAACCTACACCCAGTGAAGGAATGGGTATGAGAGTAGGAGAGGAGACATATCATTGATCTTCTTCGACATGCCCGGCCCCCATACTAGTAGGAAGAGATGAGCATTTGTATAGAAAGCAGAGTGCCTCACAGAGGACTATCCAACAAACAATGAAAGGGCTCAAAACAACATGAATAGCTACAAAGAGAGCAGTGAAACATATTGTGAAGTGATTTTTACATGCAGGTATAAATATTAAATTTGTTTTTTATTTCATTTGACTATAATTAATTGGGGGTAAAGACAATAATATTTTTTTTAACTTAATGTAGGCATCGCAACACATGCAACCACTAATCCATACTTTCAAAATATGGTTGATGCCATTGTTGAGGCCGGCCTGAGATTGCAAGTCTCAACTAGAATGTTTATTTATGCTAAAGGCCTAGATGAGGAGGTGTCGGAGCCGAAGACATAGATATATTCAACTTGGTGTGAAGGGAGAGAGGTTGCACAACTATGTGTGATGGGTGGACAAGCATCATCAAGAAAACCATGATCAACTTCTCATTTATTGCTCAAAAGGTGCAACTTTCTTGAAATTACTTGAAGATTCGGGTCAAATCAAGAGTGCCGACTACAACTTTTCCTTAATGGATGTTGTTGTAAAAGAGATTAATGAAGAAAATATTATTCAATTTGTGATTGACAATGAACCATCCTACAAGGCAGTAGAGAGAAAATTGTTAGAGAAGAGACATCATCTTTTTTAAGTATCATGTGTAGCACACTCCATTAACCTCATATTAGAGGATGTAGGCAATGAGCCTTCAGTCTCTACACTAGTTAGGCATGCCTAGATGATCACATCATTTATCTACTCACATCCCTATTTATTGCACATCATTAGAGAGGGCACGATTTGATCAGGCTCGATCCTACTAGGTTTGTTACAAATTTTATTGCATTGAAGAGTTTGCATTAGCATAAACATGCACTGGTCAAGTTTATAAATACAAAAACATAGTATAATTACATAGTTGACAACCTGCATAACAAGAAAAATCAATTAGAAATTCTAGTGAAGATGAAGAATTTGAACACGAACAAGAGATTTTGAGAGAGAATTGTCTACTACTTGTCTATTATTGGGACATTATTAGTTGTCTTGAAGTTAGTTGACTTAGATGACAGCAACCAAATGGAAACTTTTTATAATGCAATGGACTATGTAAAAATAAAAATCAAGGAGCAAAATCCTAGAAGATACAAAAAATAGTAAAAATAATTAATGATAGATGGGATAGGACATTGCATCATGATATACATACAACAGGTATTTGAGTGTGTTTGTGTATATTTTCTTTTAATTTAAGCCTTATATGAAACATTGATATATAGTTGAATAAATTTATGATATTTCTTAAACTCTCGCATTCAATGTAAAGGACAAGTGTCCAATGACAAAGAAGTGTTGTAGGTACTCTATCAGTCATATAATACTTGTCTAGATCTCAACAAGATAGAACAACAATAGAGATGGAAGTAAGTTATTCTTAATTATTTGAAAATATCTTTAATATTTATTTGGAAACATTAATCTTTTTATTTTTATAAATTTTCAGATGCAATACTACGGAATGAGAGTTGGAATATACTCGTATTCAAATAAGAGATATTCATATGACAGTTTCTCCAAGTATGTTTAAAACGATATTTAATATTAATATATTCTTGTGACAAGTTCTCAAACTAAACACTAGTCATTTTCCATTGGTTTTTTTCAACTAAGTGGTGGGTTCAAGTGAAATACACTAGCATCTAATGTTATCAGGATTTTGAGCCAAAGCACAAGTTTCTCCCATTGTGAGATAAACTGGAGTACATTCAACCTGATACACACCAAGAGAAGGAACAAGTTGACAGATAGGTTGAAGAAGTTAGTTTTCTATCATTATAACATGAGGTTGTGCATAAAGAATATCAAAGATTGTTAAAAGTTGTCAAATGAGAGATTTACCAGGTTTGCCAGTGGAGCATATGATGAGAGACATAGAACACAAGAATCACCTGAAGAGGTTGACATTGATTACATTTTTCAGAAGGAGCACTCACTTGATGCTTGGATAAAGGAGAGGCAGTCAAGGGCTACCCAATTATGTTTGATTTTGAGGATTGTGCATGGGCAGAAGAACTATATGATGTTGCAATTGAGGGCATGGAAGAGGAAGCTCCTACTACTCCTCAATGAGTCCTATCTTCTATCGTAGTAGCCCTAAATGCAACTCCAACCCTAGCCCTGACTCCACATCAATCCCACCCCCAGCTACACAACCAAATCCCAGTCTAATGAGGACAAAAACAAAAACAAAAGCAAGAAAAATGGGATATTTTGCACCATTGAAAAGCATGGGACTTGAGAGTTCATCACATGACACAGTAGAATAAGCCAAGAAAACAAAGTTGAATATCAGACAAAGTTCTATGATTCCAACAGACAGTATATAGCCACCCTCACACTCCTCAGATAATGATGAGTTCAGACCACCCACTCAATCATGAGATGGAGGAATAGAAGGTGGAGGCTCTTCTATTAGTGTATGAACTAGTATGGCAAATACATATCACTTAGCCTTGAGGCAACATTCCAATGGGAGAAGCCACAGATGAAAATGGAATGAAGGTTTTTTTGATGAGTACGCCGCAGCTCGCTATCCAAAACCAGCATTTCCAAATAATTTCCAGCCATAGTATCCAGCTACATCACTAGTGTATGTGCAAGACATTGCATATGATTTTAATGAGTTAGTCAGTTCACTATTTTCATATGGATACAGGCCAATAATGATAGGCACATCTCAATTGGAGTAGCCAGAAGACTTAGGAGCAAGAGAATGAAGGTCAATTTCATAATTATTGGTAAAAAGATATAAAATTCTATTTTATGTCAATCACTCTCAATTTTATCATGATATATATGCTAAATGAAAATATCTTGCAATGTTATGTCACGTTTTATTTTTTGGATTTTTTGGGTGGGTTTCAATTTTTTTAAAAATTTTTCTTATGTTTTTAGTTTTTTGAAGCAAAATAAAAAAAACAATTCAAACCAATTTTGAATCGATTTTTCTTCCAAGGAATCAATCGATCCGATTTCGATTCCATATCAACTGATTTCCCCCCATTTTCCCCCCAATAAACCAATAAAGGGGGAAATCTTATTGGAATTGGTTTAGAATCATACCCGATTCTGATATTTCCATATTCCCGCAGAATTGTCGTGGATCGAATCGTCCTAGATCGGCCGATTCTCAATCCGATCAAGGAGAATCGGCAAAACAAGGGTCGATTCCTCCAATCTTGGATCGGTTATATAGTATATGAATCAGATCAACAGGAGACAATCCGATTTAAGAATCAATCAATTCATCGACTGATTCTGCAATCTATGGATCCAACACTCCAAAGTCCAAACTGAATATTCCTACACTAGCTTGAGATCAGATACAAGTTAAAAGGGTACATTGGGGTCACAAGTGTTCAAGGGTGGACCTTCACGGTCCTTTAGAAAATGGAAACCCTGGAAGAGGTCATACATCAACCCTACGACGCATGCCAGTCCTCATAGGGCACCTAAACCACTAGATACCCTGCTAAAGATCTCAACGTTAGGGCACATAATCACGTAAAAAATAAATAAATAAAGGATTTTAGCATCATTAGGCTACTTAACGTACAAATAACTCAGTAACTTTAGCTTTATTAAAATACGAAAGATGTAAGTGGCTCAAGACACTTGCAATATTAAGCCACTTGATGATCTGGTAAATCAGGAATCTCTCACCATTAGGTACATAATGATCACATAAATAAAGAAACACTCACCATTAATCTACTTAATACATAAATAACTCAGGATTCTGACATTAATAGGCTACGTAATCAGTAAGTCTCTAGTACCATTCTTAGGCTAATTAAGAAACAAGTAACTTAAATGCTGTGTCTTTATTTGACTCAATTTCTATAAATAGGGGGATGCTCCCTTGAGAATGCCTAAAGTCATCTCCACCCGATTCCTCTTTATCAAGGATGGAGGAAAGAGTGGAGAGAACAAGACAAGGAGAAGGGTGATATCGTGATCTTAGGGATTGATTCTACTGAGTGGCAGTACCGCCAACAATCAAAGAGAGGAGCTTCTACTAGGAAAAGCAACCAGCAATCCGTAAGAGGATATTTTCAGATATTAGTAAGAAAGATCTCTCTGTGGGGTTCTAGCAGACCAAGGTGTCAATCAGCATCCATTCTTCAAAAAGTTCTGTTAGGTTTTCACATTAAATTACTTGAAGCTCGAACCAAGGTATGCTGGAAAACAATAATGATATTTGACTCACGTTACTTTCTTAATTTATAAGCTTTAATTCTTTTTAGGCAAGTTATGAATCCATGTTTACTGAGACTACTGCTTGCTTATTGATATATTGGCACCTAGTCGACTATGCATTCACATCTACTTTTGCAAGTTTATCTTTTCATGACAAGTACTGCATTAAATACAATTCATGGTCTTTTACACTGATTCAGATCGTGTTGTGCCCTAGTTAAGCACATGCATTTCATGTCTCATATACGGTAAGGAAGATGGTGCCATATGTTGAACACATGGTCTAAACCCTTATAGGCATCAAATAAGGGTATAGGTATCACCACAGGCTAGTGGAATCATGCGCATGTAAGACAGTGAGTGGACTAGCAAGCGGACTTGTAAGGAGAACCACGAGACAAGGAAGAATGAAACATAGGTGGGGTCCAAAAGCAGGTGGACTTGTTGCAAAGGTTTTGAGTAGATCCATCCAGATAGATAATACAGGAATGAAGATAGTGTCCTCAAAAATGCATTAATTGACGGTACTTGTATGCCCTATCTAGAGGTTTGGGATGTTGCACAGATGTTCCAAAACTCAACTTTACCAAAAGTAGAGTCCCACCTTCAGAATTTTATTCAGGTCACCTTGGTGTCGCTGATCTCTGTTTAAGCAAAGTTGAGTACCCAAAAACCTAATTTCCAACATCTCATCCCGGATACCAACAAAAGGTTCACAAACCCCAAAAATCAAGCCATTGCTTAGTTTCTGGTGTTTACATGATCCCAATCACTGGAATCAGAGTTCAGACAAAGATGCATCAAGCACTTTACAACATTGAATCAATCAAACAGATGGAAACCTTGATTCCAAGCTACCGCCAAATTTCCAAGTTAAGAAACCTGGAAGCCATAACATTCAAGAATTTCAAGAAATTTACAATTTTCAAAGCTGAAGTCACTCAATTTGGAGTCCAGATAAAGTCCACCAAGAGTTTCTCAACTTCATGTCTCGTAATAAGTCATTAACCCTGGTTTCAAGCTATCTCCAGAATTTTGCTTCCAGTGAAGTCAGAAAGGATCTGGACCTTTGTTGGCATCATTTTTACAAAGAAAACAGGAGGAGGGTTCGGACCAATCAGAGACGGCCAGCCCCTAATTGGGCCAAATCAGGTCCTAAATTGACCAATGGGGCATAGAGGCCAACTGGAGCGACCCCCAATTGGGTCAAAACAGATCCTTAGTGAGCCCATCGGTATAGATTTTGGCTGGCCCAATCCTAATTGATTTAATTCAATTAGTTTCCAGCCCCTACATGGCCCATTTGTGCACAGTCCAGAAAGAGGAGAAGGCTGGGCCGCAGCCAAGACCAAGTGGCCCACTTAGTGGCCCACATCGGCCTACCACATCAGCAGGACTGACCGCCCAAGCCACCTGTCTAGCCACCTCACCCTTGACCAATTTATGGAGTGAGGGAACCAAAGTGGTCAACCCTCATGGAAGAAAGCAAGGGACAGTCCAAGCATTGGAGAGTTGTGGGAATTCAAAGAGTTTGGAAGGCCAAGAGCCATCTTACATTCAATCCCACCTGACCCTTGATCTCCCATTGGTCCCTATAAGAAGAGGGGGGTGCGCAAAAAAAAGGAGACCGGATTTTGGACGCCGATAGGCTGCCCCATTGCCGGCTGCTCTCCTCGCGTACCAACCTGCTCCAGCACCCTGCCCGCGGCCAAGAGGAGAAGGAGAAGGAGGTCTTCAGCTCCTTCCATCGCCTTCCCTTGCAAGAGGACCAACAAAAAAACAAGGTAGGAGGATGCTAATATCAACTATGTAGCACTCTAAGGGCATCTTCTTTCCCCTCCTTCATGCTTCTGTTCTTACATCCTCACATGGCTTAAACTGGCCTCAAGCAAACCCCTCCCAATCCTGCTCGGTCCACCTTAGCAATCACCCTAAACAGGCCATTTTCAGGTCCCCAAAGTAGGCCTTAGCCAGCCCCCTATTCAGTCCCCTGAACAGGCCCTATCTCGGCCCATCTTTCGGTCCCCTAAATAAGCCATATTTCAGCCCTTCCCAGCACCTGTTCGGCCCACCTGGGTACCCCTAAACAGGTCACTGTTAGCACATCAAAAGTGCCCTTACACAGTGCCATTTTCGGATCACCCAAAACCCCCTTATCTAGCTCCAATCAACCCCCAATTAGACCCCTCCAAGCAAGTCATTGTCGGCTCATCTAGAATGGCCTGACACAGCCCCATCTTGAACCATAAAAACCTTCAATTCTGTTCCCTAAACAGACCCTCAACAATACCCCAAGCAGGCCCCAATGCCAATCTCCAGACAGATCCAACTTTTGACCCCTAAACAGGTCATCAAACAGCCCCTTTGCAGCCCACTCAAACAGCCCTTGTGCAAGCCACCCTTGGCCATCCAGAACCCCCATAAACAGGTCATTGTTAGCACATCAAAAATGCCCTTACACAGTCCCCTTTTTGGCCCATCCAGAACCCTAAAAACAAGTCCAAAATGCCCCCTTGTGGCCAGATTCCAGCCCCCTTGTGGCTCAACCAAATGACCCTTTCACGGGTCCAGCTTGCTCTCAAAGAGAATGCCCCTTGGCAGCCCCCTTTGCGGCCATGCAAAAAAGGTGTAACAGCCCCTTTGTAGCTCAAACAGGCAAAGAATAAAGGATGATCAGCACCCTACTTGCAGCACAACCAAATGGCCCTTCCACGGGTCCTACTTTAGCCTTGAAGAAAAGATAATTCCATGGCCCTTTCACGGGTCCTGGCCTTCAAGAAAACAAGGAAGTAGCAAACTCCATAGCCCTTCCACGGGTCCTGTTTTGCCTTCAAGAAAGCAAGGAAGAAGCAAACTCCATGACCCTTTCACGGGTCCATCAAGCTCCAAGCCAAGGCTCCAGCAGACCCCACCGGTCCAAAGACTTCAAGACAGGCCCACTGGGCCTAAAAAATGGAAGATCATCTTTGAACGCCGAAGGAACTCAAACCGGCCTAAGCGGCCTTTGACAATAAAAAACAAATAATAAAAATCAGAATGTGAAAGCCAAATTAAATTAAGGAGCTTCACCCATCCACGGGTACTCCAACCTTGGACAACACCCCCGGGCACACTCCCAGAATGTCGATCCGGGAGGTGGCGTGGGTATGCTCCCGTAGCCGGCGATCCTTCCCCCAATATGGCTAAGTAAAAGCTGGCCATTTTGGATGGGTAAAACTTCACTAAGTTGGAAATGACCGGTATGCCGTCATAATGCCAAAATTTTCCTAAATTGGTGAAGAGCCTATGTTGGGGGAAAAATGTCTATATTTCTACTTCATTGTACTTCTCATTATCATGAATGAAATGACCTTCAATGTCGACTTGGAATGCATGAAGTTGGGCACCGAACAATAGCCTACAAGGGCCGGATGTGATGCAAACCGCCAAAACAAAAAGAAACAACATAAACAAACTTGAAAATCTAATAAAAAACAGAAAAATCAGAATTAAAACAAATCTGAAATTTAACCGAAAATATCTCAATTCAATAAAAGAAACCGAACCACAACAAAGAAAACATTAAAAAACCACCTTAAACAAAAAATTCAGACTTAAATCAATCTGAAAACACACAAAAATCAGATTTAAATAATCTGGAAATTTCATTTAAAAAGCCACTAAATCCTATTTAATCAAACCTTCCATTAAGCAAAGATTAAACAATTCCAAAGAAAACTAAACCAACAACATTTCAACACTCAAAATATATCAAAATCAAATTAAAAATAGAAAATTCAGATTGTTAACTAAATCTGAAACCTCAAGATCAAATCAATCAAACCAAAGTCCACAATGTCTAAAACACTTCAAACTCATCAAAAATTGAAATCAACACAACTTGAACCAATCAAACCCAACTTAAAACAAATCAAAACCAAACCGAAACCAAGTAAAAAATAAATTGAACAATTTCATTTAAATCTGAAACTCATAAAATCAACTTTAAGTCAATCAAAAACTCAACCAACAAAACAAATAAAATTAACCCCAAACAAACCGGTTTGCATTTCATCGGGCCCAAAAGACCGCTGCCCTATTGAGTTCATTACTTTTCTATGCATATGCACACCCTTCAAAATAGGTTGCTATGACGGTTAATCAAGGACATTCGAGTAGGGGTGCAAACGAACCAATACACTCGACAAGTAGCTCGAAGCTCGGCTCGATAAAAACTCGACTCGGCTCGTTTATTATGTTAAATGAACAAGCATGAACAAAAAATAAAGCTTGACTCATTAAACGAGCCGAGCTTGAACAGAATCTTGCTCGGCTCGATAAGCTCGCGAGTAGCTCGATTAAATATTATATTATATATTTATTTTTAAAAATTAAATTCTAAGTATTAATATTTATATATTGTCACTTAAATATATTAAATAATTCAAAATTTGAGTTTAAACTTAGATTGAATTTCATAAATGAGTTAAATCTAAAGTTTCACAAATGACTTTTCATTGATTTTGACTTTATAAAGGAGTTTGTGTATAGCTTAAGTTTGAATATGAATTGAATTTTAATCTAACTACTACTCTAGTTCGAGCTCGACTCGGCTCGATTAATAAACGAACCAAGCTTGAACAAGGGTTCCACATACTCGCTAAAACTCGAGCTCGAACTCGAACTCGTGTAAAATAAACGAGCCGAGCTTGAACACCATACTACTCGGCTCGACTCGGCTCGTTTGCACCCCTACATTCGAGCAGTTGTTTGATGTAAGTTAACGTCGGATATTCGCACCATCCGGCGGAGAGGGGTCAAAAATCAAATTTTCAAAGAACCCGAACCTCGGTTCTAATACTTTTAAAATATCACCGGACCATCTAATATTTTTATAGGATATCACCTATTTTGTTAGATAAGTCCGGGACATTCATACTTTTCCCCAAAACACATAAAATTTTTTCCAAATCAAAAGAAACAGAAAAACGAGGTTCACACAACCTTCTTGATAACTTAAAAATAACCACGAGGCAGGGATAAACCATTGTTGATGACATCTGGAATCCAGATGTTCTTATATAGGTCTTTTCCTGGCAGATCCAGACTCCACCCAGGACCCCAGACTTGAGGTTGTTACAACACCAAAATCATGAATCACTTTACAATGTGAAGCCATAATTCTACATACATTTATGTATGTAAAACCAGAACTGAAATCAACAAATATAATGTAAAAGAAAAATATAATAAAATGAAACATTATAACCCTTTGGTATAAGCAAAAATCACAATACATTTTTGTTCAGACAATCAAAATAAAAACAACACTTACTATGAAAAAGAAAAAATGATAAATTCATCTTCATTTTATTTTTCTTGTTGAGAACTTTTCAAAAGAAACGCATGTCCCAGATACTAAAAAATAGTAACAAACAATTATTATTAATTTTACCTTTTACAATGACTACTTCCTCCATAAAGAAGAGCACACCAATCCCAACAGAGCATTAATCAATATTAGTACGCATATATATATGTTCCATTTCTCAAGACAATAAAACCATGCATATGTAAATTGTAGATAAATGGAAATGTAGTGGCCAATTTAGCAAAAGATTAAAACAATGATAAACAATTAGTTAATTATGATTCTACAAAAAAGAAGGTTACCTGCCACAATGCTTCAGTTACATACGGCATAAAGGGATGCAGTAACTTAAGAATGTTCTCAAAAACATACAGAAGAACAGCTTGAGCAATACAAGTAGTTGAAGAATTTTTTGAGTAGTAAAAACGAGTTTTACTGGCTTCAATGTACCTAAACAATTTGAAGACAATAAAAATCATTCCAAATAACAATAGCTTCAACGGCACAATACTAATATCCATTTGTAACAAGATTTTGCAAGATGAAAAAAATGGAACCAACATTCTTAAGAGAACACATATCAGATAACTGAAGACAAGCTACAGTACATACAGAACAATGTTACCAGAGGCACTTGCACAGGTACTAGGGCACAGCATGTCGTCACCTCTTTGATGTCAAAGTCAAACTTTACCATCCAATTGCTAAAATAACTTCCTCGTACTTTGTTTCAAGTATGTTTAGAGTGGTCAATTGACAAGAGTATTATTTTTCAGATGTATTATACCTGATGTCATACTTCTCAATATATTTATACTTGTGTATAGGTAATTTATTATTTTTACTTAAAATATAGATAGCATAACATCAGTCACCTTTAGGGACTCCCAGAGATAGTTGAGTCATGAGTAAGATTAAACGTCAATTTCCTAGACACCTCACATCCCAAATAGCAACACATCACAATCACAAATATAGTGATATATATGACTAACATCTGTTGCTTCTTCAGGGAAGACTAATATCCAATTGATATAAAATTGCTATAAAAACTTCACTCATGTACGTTGTATGTTTAGAGAGGTCAAATGACACGAGTATTACTTTTCAGATGTATTATACCTGATGTCATACTTATCAATATCTTATTTAAAATACGGATAATACCAGTCTCCTTAAGAGACTCCCAGAGATAGTTGAGTCATGAGTGAGATTAAACCTCAATTTCCTAGACACCTCACATCCCAAATAACAACACATCACAATCACAAATATGGTGATCTATATGACCAACATCTGTTGCTTCTTCAGGGAAGATTAAACCTCGATTGCCTAGAAAACTCACATCCTTAATAACAATCCATTACAATCACTTTTATATTGATCCATATGATGGTAACATATGTTGCTTGTTCAACACTTAACTGCTGGTTACACAGTTTAAAGGATTGGCAAATCCTGGTCCCGCTCAGTGCCTACAAACCAAATCCAAGAAGTTCCTTCTCCCAAGATACGCTAAATAAGACCAGATCATTCAATACCGGACCAATCCAGCAAGCTGGATTGGCTCATCCGTGGAGGAAGCTACCATTCAAGGCAGAGGGGCAACCATTGGCTGCCCTGTGCATTGTCTGACGACATTATAGGGTGTGCAGTCCAGATATATCATTGATCCGTAACTAATATCTAGTCAAGCAGACACGGATCTGAAATTTTAAGTTGTGGATCCTTAAGATATCAGGTCTGCAGACACAATATTGTCTTCAATGCTAGAAACAGGTGGGAAAGACACAAAATTGCACAGGGTGGTTGTTTGTTTCTGCCCAACTCTGCCAACCATTTTCACCCCTTCCCTACTGGTCAATCCTTATCCATCTCCACTGGCCATCCCTCTGTTCATTTTATTTTTATTTTTACTATTTTTCAATAGCTGATCTTGGATAGGTTTCCTTTCTGGTGTATCAGCCAAGGTGGCCGATCTGATCCTAATTTGGATTGGGATCAGCCCCACAGATTGCAAAATCGGCCGATCCAGATCGGGATCAGTCGATTCTTGGATCGGATCGGCCCCATCCAATCCAATTCTGGGTGGAACTAGTGATCCAAACCCGAATTCCGGCCGGATCGGTGGGAATTGATAGGATCGCCTAGGATTGGTCCGATCCAGCTGGATCGGACTGTGGATCTACTGGACTCCAAAAATGTCCGGAATCGGGTCGATCCGGGATCCGATTTCGGACTGATTCCTGGATTGATCGCCCCCAATAAGGGGGAGATCGACCCCATTCTCCCCCCCCCCCACACACACACAAACACACACACTCAGCGATCCTAGGCAGGGGCACCCTGACAACTATGCACAAAAAAGATACCAAAAAAACTAAAAGGGTTAAATTAACAAAGCTATCTACCTGGGTTAAACTCTCATTGCTACACACTAACCATTAATAATGATGAGAAATATCATTGAATTACATACACAAATTTCTATAATTTTTTTACATAACCATGTACTGGTTATATGTATTTTGTTTTTAGTTACAACTGTAACATCAAAACACGGATTGAATAATCAAGGATCGGATCGGTCACTGAATTGGATTGGATTGGGTCAGCCAGCCAGGTAGGATAGGATTAGCTGGGATCAGATTCAATTTAAAACATTTCATATTAAAAAATTATAAAATAAATGTTAAAATAACACAGATATTACTATAAATAAAAATAAATCAATTAAATAGTTCAAATACATTTTTATAGGTTTTATAATAAATATTTATTATAATATATTTAAAAATAAAAAATTTAAACTACGGGAACTCTGTGGTAAAACCTCCCATGCCGAATTGGACAATTTGACACGGAAGCGGATCGGTCAGCAAAAATACCAACTAGACAGGGTCAAGTTGCCCAACTCGACCCAATCCGGCATTCCATGGATCAAACCATCTAGGTTTTGAAATCAGGGTCACAATCATAAGGAGGGATCATATGGATGAAGATCAGAGTCAGATGTCAGAGAATTACAAATCAAGATCATAAGAAAAGACCACTGAATCATGATCTACAGATCACAATTGCAAGGTCAGATCATACTTGATTTATAGTGATGATCATAAAATTGGACCGTTAACCTTGAAGTTACAGATCTCATCATCTCAATGACAGGATTGGACAGTCAAATTTGAGCTTACACTCAGGATCAAATAATTGAACAGTTAAATTTGATTTTATGGATCTTCATCATAAGACAATCCAACTAGAATTTACAGCCCACGATTGTAAGACTGGGCTGTTGAATCTGAATTTAATGATCAGTACCATAAAATCAGATCATAGAAACTGAACAGACAGAGTCTGATAATAAAACAAGATATGCAGCCCCTTTTTATATTTTTATTATTTTTTATTAATTTCTGGCCAATCAGAATTTTTGCTGGGTCAGAGACATGGCACCCTTGAATGGATCAGCTATTATCAACCAATCAGCTTGGATCCAGCTACAGCCAATCCCCTCCTGCAACAGATCTGCTAATCCACCACAAGGGAGATAGATAGAGGATGAGTCTCAGTCCAATCGCCGCGCATTTTATTTTTGGTCATTTATTTTTATTATAAATATTTTTAATTAAAATTTAATAAAATATATTTGTAAGTATTCTTTTCCTTTCACAAATTTCATCTTTTAAAAACATTGAAATTACATGTGTTGATTTAATAGACTACTTACAACTTAACTCAAACATTAATATCAAATTATTCGGAGTCCGCCACATGGATTCTCTTTCTCCACTTGCTCCAATTTTGAGTCAATTCTTCAGATGTATTTGAATCATCCAACTAATATTATTGAATTACACCCCAACTTAGGTCTATCATATCCTTTTTGTTTCTAGTATTTTGATATTTTTTAGTTTTTTAACCGGAACTTCCTTCAATCTACATTTAATATGTATAAGTTAACTCAATCTCTATTTTTTTAAGTTGTCTAAGGTTAACACTACTCTTAAGTTTTTTCTAACATATTTATTACTTATTCTATATAAGTTCGATCACACTCCACTTTAGTATTCTCATTTCAATAACACTTATCTTTTCAAACATATTTTTCCTTCATTGTGTAGCATTCACCACCATCGAGCATTGCAGCTAATATAAATTTACAATCACATATAACCCCCGTAACTAATCTCTGCTTCATCACCCTACGTTAACACAATGGTTAGCATCATCATCACATTTTCCACTTGTAACAATTGAATCAAGATACTTAATTAATATACCTTGAGATAATAATACTCCAGCCAAACGAAATTTCCAATCTTTTTCTTCTTGATTTTCAATAAATTTACAATACATATTATATCTTAGTTCTACTTATCATAAAACCTTTATACTCTTAATTGTTTCCCAAAATTTGAGTTTTCTATTAACTTTGTGTCTTATCTATCATTACAATAATGTCTGCAAATATAAAATATGATAACCAATGACATCTTTTACTCCAATACTCACCAACAAATATCTATCGACGTAGATCGCAAGTTTTTTTCCAAGTCAATAAACACTATATAAATCTTTCGATCTTGATATCTCTCCATTAGGATTTTAATAAAAAAATAACATTCATGGTAGACCAACCAAGTTAAATCAAGCTTAGTTGCTAAAATATTTACACTATCATGTAATTGTCACTACATAACTCTCTCCCACAATTTTAGTGTATAATGCATAAGTTCAATCCCTCTAAAATTTTAACAATCTTGTACATCTTCCTTTCTTCTTGAAAATAGGTATGATGATATTCATTCTCTATTCGTTATGACATTTTCTCAGAAGCTAAGATTTTGCTAAAATGTCAAGCTAGCTAACCCACCACTAAATCTTTCAAACACTAGAGTGATGCGGGACGAGGCGGGACGGACCGGCGACGTGGCGCTGCAGCGGACCGTGGAGGAGCTCAAAAGACCTAAAAGTGCAGGAAATAAGCAAAACCGGACTTAAACCGGTCAAAACGGGCCCAAAATATGTCGAATCGTGCCCGAATCGCTCAAAACGGGCCTGAACCGGCCCCAAAATGACTTGAACCGGGACTGAACCGGCCTGAATCGGCCCCTGGACCGTCGAACCGGTCCTGAACCGGCGGTCTGGACGTGAACCGCCACCAAACCATGCCTGGACCGTCGAACCAGGGGGTGGTTCGAGCGGCTGGGCGAACCGGCTGAACCGGTCGCGTTGCTTAACCCGGCGGGGTTCGTGGCCGCCCAGGGCGGCGCCGCGCGACCGCGCGACTAACCCCGTGGGGGGGGCTCGTGGCCAGTGGTTAGCGCGCCGCGTACCCCGCTTCGCGGGGCTTCGGTCGATCTCGCGCGGGCGCTCGCGCGGGCGAGACCTTGGGGCTTCGCCTTGCGGTCGGGACCGCGGGCCACGGCGAGCGGGAGGCGGAGGAGTCGGAAGCGGCGCCGAGAGCCGCCGTTGCCGTCGTCGGAGGAGAGGGGAAGGCCGGAGAGGCTCGTCGGCCAACGTCGTCGCCTCCGTCCCCTTCTTCTTTCCTCTCCGTCTTCGCCTTCGTCGTGTCTTCCGGAATGGAAGGGGGGGTAGCCGGCAGGGGGGGGAGACGGGCGACGATGGAAGGGGGTTTCGGGGGTTCTCGTGGGTGCCAAAGGCCCTGTGGGAGGGGTGCTCGTGGTTAGGGGTGGCGTTCAGAGGAGGTGGTGGTGGGTTTAGGGCTCGCGGGGGGTCCCCGCGGGGGCGGACGGAACGGGAGAGGGGGGGTGTGACGCAGGGGCATCCAGCGGGGAAGGGGTCCGTGGGGGGTGAAGGAGCTGTTGTAGGGGTCGAGTGCAGGTGAGGGGCTGGAGTGGGAGGTCCGGACGGACCTAGGGCAGCATCAACGGAGATGTCGACGCAGGTTGGAAAGCTGAACGGGAAAGGGGAAGAGGGAACCGGACCTAGCTCCGGAGGTGAGGAGGAACACCAGGGAGGGGAGGGGAGAACCGGGAACACCCGGAGGTGGGGGAACGACGCCGACGTCGGAGGGGAAAGGGGGAAAACGGGAGAGCTTCTTTCTTCTTCAAAACATCCATCTCTCCTTTCATTCAAAGACTTGGGCTCTTTAAATAGAGCTGGACATTACAAGATGGACCTCTAAAAACCCTAATTACATATATGTCCTCTAAAAGACTAAAATAAAAAAGAAGGACTCAAAGGACTCTAAATACTCAAATAAAATGCATAAAAATAAAAATCTAATACTACGAAATAAAAGAAATAAATACGTCGTCTCCTCAAGACCCGGAAGACGCTATCTCCAAACAAACGGACGATCCGGTCCGTACCGGTCCCCATCATAGAGGCTTCAACAGGGATGTTATCAGGGCAACATGTCGCACTTGTTTTCATCCTCTTCAATACGTCTATTAACTTTTAAAATTTTAATTCTCCTAATGTACTTTATATTAAGTTTTGTTCCATTCTATATTCTATGTTTCTAAAAAAGTTGTCATTAAAAAAATATGGAAATGCCTTCGCCACCTTTTAGTAATGTCATCACCATTGATTAAAAAACTTTCCTTCATTATCCATGATACATCAACTTAATTAAGGTCCTAAGACCCTTTCTTCATCATCCTTGCTATTATATAACTATCTTTTAAGCATTATTTAGTTCTAAGTTTCTTGTATATCAATTTAAAAATCTCATCTCTTACTCATATAATAATCATTTTACTTCACTTTTCATTATCTTATATTGTACATAAGTTTCATTGTTATCACACTTGGGGCAATTTTTATAATAATCTCTCTTATTTTATATCACCTTTATAATTTTTCATTTCACCACTATATCTCATTTTTATGTGAACCATGCCCTTTAGACTCTCTAAGGACCCCTTTTAGTTCTCTAATCTTTATAGCCATGTTCATCTATGTTTCTACCTTAAAAAGTTCATTCTTAGATTGTGTTGTTTCATCCCTTTAATTCTCACTATTTTATTTTAAGAGAAAATTTCCTTTTCAATACTTTTGCTAGGTGCCTTTTTTGTTGTTAATAGGGTCTTAAATCTGATTCAGTTAAACTTTACAATTATTCAAAGCACTGGATAAGCATTCTTGATTAAGATCTGAAGAAGAAAAGAAATGAGTAGTTATTCTTTGATTTGTTTAACTGGCATACATCCACTTACCACTTAAGTCATATGTGAACGACTCTATAGTTGTCCTTACCTATAAATGTGAAAAAAAAGAAGGGCATTGGATGCTCATCCATCTTCATAACCACGTCCTTCATCCTTGTTCACCTACGTCGATCATTGAAGGTTGTCTGGCCACTGTGTTCCTTTCACCGAGGTCTATCTACTTCTGTTGTCAGAGTTCATCTGCATCGAACATGGGAGGTTCACTAGTGTGCCAAGGTTCCATTGCTTCCATTATTGGAGTTTGTCTATGCCGATTGCCAAAAGTTGTTCAGTCACTGAAGTTCGTTTGCATTGGTTACCAAAGTTCCTTAGCTTCCATTGTCAGAATTCTACATCTGTCACCAGAGGTCATCTACATCCATCGGTCATTGTCATTTATCTTGTCTTTTTTCTCCCACATTAGCACCCTCTCCTTGCTCATATAATCCTGTTACCAGCATGTACTGCATCTCCACGATTCCCACTAGAACGAAATAAGAAGCCATAGAACAAAGCCTATCCTGACGTAAGAGGATATCAAGAGAAGCCCTACCTGGGGGTTGAGGTGGGTGAGACTAGAAGGATAGGATTGTTTTGCATGCGCAGGGAGCTAGATGACGACCCATGTAACTGTCTTGGTGGATGATTTCAGAAGTGGCCCCATGATAGCTGATCATTGTCTCTCTTCCCACTCTCCATAGCTCTGTTCCACCTCTCTCATCCGTCCAAATGGCAACCTGTGACTGTGGGTTATCTCATCTCATTGTTGAGTACATGTACATCTTTCTATTCTTTTAAGGGCATGTAAGTCAAAAAGCTCTGTCATCATGCCATAACCAGCTCTTGCACTGTCACTAGAAAAGAAAGATATCATACAGAATCCCAAGATGTACATATCATGAAATGGCTGCAGGGGTTAATTAGCATAAAAAAATACATAAATCAACATGTAAGCTTAAAAGAGATGGAATCTGCTCATGTGAAAAATTTCAGGGTTTGACCATCTTAACCCTACCATTTGCCATCTGTTGGCACCTAAAATTTAGATGCAAGGATATACAATCCTATATAGATCCAGATCCAAAATAAACTACGAACTATGTACCTTCAGCTTATGAGATGTGAATACTAGCACTTAGCACCAAAATAGGGATCTCCATATGACCGGCCATGGACAACACATGCTAAGCCCCATATAAGTAAAACAAAGAGTGAGCATGATAATACATGCTAGTGTTTGACATTACCATCAAAATTTGGTAAAACAGAGGATAACCAGGCCTTGGTAGACTTAAAAAATGGTCAATGCAATAAGAATTGATGCCCTGCAGCCCCAATAGGATGTGGAGATCCAAGTATAGCCAAAGGATCATAAGATAAAGAGGGATAATGAAACAAGTAAGGTCGGAGGGTGGCTGGTAAATGCTCAAACCAAAGAAGATATATGTTTCCTTAAGTTTTGGTATGTTAAATGAAAGAGCCACGGTTGTCACACTATAAAAATCTGATCTTATCAGGTTCAGGAAAGTCCGAAATATGTTTAAGACTGGGAGAGGATGCCCTTTCTTTAGTCTTAATATCATAGATGTTTAATCATACATCTAATATGCCATGGTATTAAAGCAAAGACAATAAGAGGTATATCAATTGCCGTCAATGGTTAATTGAGCCCTCACCAAACGAAGCTTGCAGATTAGATGATCCACCCCAATCCAAAGCATGCCATAGCAACAAAGCAAAAGAGCAATAAGAATCATACCTGTGCTGCCAACAGGATGACGCAAGATGTTGAAGCCCAGAGATGAAGATGGCAGGTTCAACACATCTGAAAGATGCTCCGAGTGACCAAAAGTTGTCCCCTCTCTAATACAGATTCAATTGATGGTCTGCATATGGCAATTTGGATGAAAAAAGGGGAGCACCAGGCAATGTTTGCATAATCAGCTAATCCGAATCGGAATCGATCGATTTTTGGATCAGATCGGCCTGATCCATGGTCTGAACAACCGATCCACAATCGATTCCAGTAAGAATCAGCCTGAATCATGAGAATCAGCCGATCCTCTAGAAGTCTGTAAGTTACGTATCTTTCCAAATTATGGAACCAATTCCGATTCGACAGGGAGAATAGGTCCTGATCCCCCCCTCCAGCGATTCCCCTTCCCTCCCCCTCCTACGGTCCCCTCCAGCATCCCCTCGAGCGAAGGGCTCCATTTCTCATTTGAGGTATGTTTTCTCACCTCCTCTCCTTTCCCTCCCCCCTTAGGATCTTCTCACGGTAGAATGCCCCCCCATAGGCTTGAAAGATCCCCCTGCAAAGGGTTCCATCTCTCATTTGAGGTATGTTTTCTCACCTCCCCTCCTTTTCCTCCCCCCTTGGGATCCTCTCACGGTGGAATGTCCCCCCCCATAGGCTTGAAAGATCCCCCCATAGGAGGGGATCAGACTATAGGGATGGAAAAGGGGACTACTTGGTTGGAGGGGGTGAGGGGGGCACAGCTCTCACCAAAGGGAGCATATAGGTGGAAGAGCCGCCGGGAGCACAGCTCTCACATCAACATCACCCCAATGGCATATCTTCTACGCCCATCAGGACCTACAATGCCACATGTACCGACACTTACAAAAGCCTTACTACAACGAAGAAGACGATTGAGAAGGAAGGAGAGTCAAGACCCCCTTCTCGGGTTCTCCAACCCAATGTAAGATGGTAAGTGAGAGAAGCAACTTGTGCCCGCACCCATTGTTTGCAGAATCAGTTGATCTGTATCGAAATCGGCATACTCTTGGTGGGATCAGCCCTTTGATCCCTGGTCTGATCAACCAATTCAGAATCAATTCTCATAGGAATCCACCTAGATCATGAGAATCAGCCTTGAATAAGCCAATTCTCAAGAATCGGTTCAAGAATAGGCTGATCCAGACCAATTCTCCGAAAATCCTTAAGTTACAAATCTTCCCAAAAACCTATCCTCCCGTCCTCTCCCTCCCCTCCTAGTTTCACCTCATGGAGGAATACCTCCCCCCACCTACAATCCTCATTCGGGGGTACTCCCCCCCCCCCACCGAATAGGCATGAAAGATCCTCCTAGGGGGGGGGATCAATGGGTAACTGTACAATCACCCCACAGTCACCAGCCCTTTGGATGTCTATTTTGTAGTGTGACTACTTGGTTTGAGGGGGGGTGAGGTAGCTATGGGGTGACGGGGAGCCAAGAGGGGTGGGAGGAGTCCTTGATGCGGGACGGGAGAGGAGGTGCCGCCATCCCGGTGCGCGTCGGCGGGCCCGAGGTTGTAGTACCGAGCTGAAGGCTGCCCAAACGGGGCTGACGGGCGCTGAATCGGACCGAAAGGGTGCTGAACCGATCCGGAACCGTGCTGAACCGCTTCGAATCAGGCTGAAAACTGCTGAACCGGGCCGGAAATCCACTGAACCGGACCCCACGGCCGCTGAACCCGGCCCACAAGTGCTGAACCAGTCTCAAACAGGCCTGAACCGGCCGTAGAAGGGCTGAACCGGCCTTGAATCGGCCTGAACCGGTCTGAACCGGGTCCAGGAAGACTGAACCGGCCCTGAACCGGCCTCTGGATAGGTGAACCGGGACTGAACCGGCCCCTGAAGCGTCGAACCGGTCCTGAACCGGCGGTCTGGACGTGAACCGCCACCGAACCGTGCCTGGACCGTCGAACCGGGGGGGTGGTTTGAGCGGCTGGGCGAACCGGCTGAACCGGTCGCGTTGCTTAACCGGGTGGGGTTCGTGGCCGCCCAGGGCGGCGCCGCGCGACCGCGCGACTAACCCCGGGGGGGGGGGGGGGCTCGTGGCCAGTGGTTAGCGCGCCGCGTACCCCGCTTCGCGGGGCTTCGGTCGATCTCGCGCGGGCGAGACCTTGGGGCTTCGCCTTGCGGTCGGGGCCGCGGGCCGCGGCGGGCGGGAGGCGGAGGAGTCGGAAGCGGCGCCGAGAGCCGCCGTTGCCGTCGTCGGAGGGGAGGGGAAGGCCGGAGAGGCTCGTCGGCCAACGTCGTCGCCTCCGTCCCCTTCTCCTTCTTTCCTCTCCGTCTTCGCCTTCGTCGTGTCTTCCGGAACGGAAGGGGGGATAGCCGGCAGGGGGGGAGACGGGCGACGATGGAAGGGGGTTTCGGGGGGTTCTCGTGGGTGCCAAAGGCCCTGTGGGAGGGGTGCTCGTGGTTAGGGGTAGCGTCCAGAGGAGGTGGTGGTCGGTTTAGGGCTCGCGGGGTGTCCCCGCGGGTGCGGACGGAACCGGAAAGGGGGGGGTGGTCTGTCGCAAGGGCTTCCAGCGGGGAAGGGGTCCGTGGGGGGGTGAAGGAGCTGCTGTAGGGGTCGAGTGGAGGTGAGGGGCTGGAGTGGGAGGTCCGGACGGACCTAGGGCAACATCAACGGAGATGTCGATGCAGGTTGGAAAACTGAACGGGAAAGGGGAAGAGGGAACCGGACCTAGCTCCGGAGGTGAGGAGGAACACCGGGGAGGGGAGGGGAGAACCGGGAACACCCGGAGGTGGGGGAACGACGCCGACGTCGGAGGGGGAAGGGGAAGGGGGAAAATGGGAGAGCTTCTTTCTTCTTCAAAACATCCATCTCTCCTTTCATTCAAAGACTTGGGCTCTTTAAATACAGCTGGACATTACAAGATGGACCTCTAAAAACCCTAATTACATATATATCCTCTAAAGCACTAAAATAAAAAAGGACTCAAAGGACTCTAAATACTCAAATAAAATGCATAAAAATAAAAATCTAATACTACGAAATAAAAGAAATAAATACGTCGTCTCCTCATGACCCGGAAGACGCTATCTCCAAACAAACGGACGATCCGGTCCGTACCGTCCCCATCATTCTCCCCCGGTTGCGAAAAACTCGTCCTCGAAGGTGATAGTGTTGAAACTGAGGACGGCGGTAGTGCAGCTCGGGTGATGATGAAGCGGGACTGGGAAGCTCCAAGGTGACCGCAGAAGGTGACCCAGACGGTGTCGTAAGTGCTGTCAAGCTCCAGGTCTGGGTACTCTATCGAGTCAGCTGTGCGCGGATCCTCTAAAACAGCCTCGGTGGTCAACTCTGTCAGCAGCTCCATAACTTGTGTTGTCAACTCAGTCAGGATGCCTCGATCGGTCTCGGCCTCGACAAGGTGTCGCTGCTCTGTCGTCAACTCAAGCAGTAACCCTGTAAGCTGCTCAGTCAGCTCAACCTCGATGGCTCTGTCTGCCTCGGCATCTATGGTGCACTGCTGCTCGTACCCTGCGTCAAGCTCTGGACTGGCCTCGTAAACTATCTCGATAAGTGTGTCAAGCTGCTCTTCAGGCATAGACCATTGGGTATAAGTGTTGCCGATGCAGATCGGCCCTCTCAGTGCTCTGTACTCCTTGGGCCGCAAGGTAAGCTCTCGAGCGAGTGTGTCCAAATCTACCTGCCGATCAGCTAACCACTCGGAACCTAGGATGAGACAGTGCCCGTAGGGAACTATCTCTCACTAGGCATCTTCTACATATCGCACTGTCCATGGTCTAAGTCGGCCGCTGACAATACGAGCAAACTGGATGTAAGCTCGACCATCCTCGACCACCTGATAATCTGGAGCGATCAACTCGAAAAGAGACTGCGAGATGACGCTGCGTGAAGAGCTGGACAGAAATGTCGTGGTGTGCACCTCCACCGGTAATGGGATGTCGAAGCTGAAATGTCGATGTCCCGCGCAATGTAAGGATCCCAACTCGTGGAAACAAGTCGGCGCCGGCTCTGATACCAAACTGATGCGGGACGGGAGAGGAGGTGCAGCCATCCCAGTGCGCGTCGGCGGGCCCGAGGTTGCAGTACCGAGCTGAAGGCTGCCCAAACGGGGCTGACGGGCGCTGAATCGGACCGAAAGGGTGCTGAACCGATCCGGAACCGTGCTGAACCGCTTCGAATCAGGCTGAAAACTGCTGAACCGGGCCGGAAATCCACTGAACCGGACCCCACGGCCGCTGAACCGGGCCCACAAGTGTTGAACCAGTCTCAAACAGGCCTGAACCGGCCGAAGAAGGGCTGAACCGGCCTTGAACCGGCCTGAACCGGTCTGAACCGGGTCCAAGAAGACTGAACCGGCCCTGAACCGGCCTCTGGATAGGTGAACTGGGACTGAACCGGCCCGTGGAGCGTCGAACCGGTCCTGAACCGGCGGTCTGGACGTGAACCGCCACCGAACCGTGCCTGGACCGTCGAACCGGGGGGGTGGTTCGAGCGGCTGGGCGAACCGGCTGAACCGGTCGCGTTGCTTAACCGGGTGGGGTTCGTGGCCGCCCAGGGCGGCCCCGCGCGACCGCGCGACTAACCCCAGGGGGGAGCTCGTGGCAAGTGGTTAGCGCGCCGCGTACCCCGCTTCGCGGGGCTTCGGTCGATCTCGCGCAGGCGTTCGCGCGGGCGAGACCTTGGGGCTTCGCCTTGCGGCCGGGGCCGCGGGCCGCGGCGGGCGCGAGGCGGAGGAGTCGGAAGCGGCGCCGAGCGCCGCCGTTGCCGTCGTCGGAGGGGAGGGGAAGGCCGGAGAGGCTCGTCGGCCAACGTCGTCGCCTCCGTCCTCTTCTCCCTCTTTCCTCTCCGTCTTCACCTTTGTCGTGTCTTCCGGAACAGAAGGGGGGGGGGCCGGCGGGGGGGGAGCGGGGCGAGGATGGAAGGGGGTTTCGGGGGGGGTTCTCGTGGGTGCCAAAGGCCCTGTGGGAGGGGTGCTCGTGGTTAGGGGTGGCGTCCAGAGGAGGTGGTGGTCGGTTTAGGGCTCGCGGGGTGTCCCCGCGGGTGCGGACGGAACGAGAAAGGGGGGTGGTCCGTCGCGGGGGCTTCCGGCGGGGAAGGGGTCCGTGGGGGGGTGAAGGAGATGCTGTAGGGGTCGAGTGGAGGTGAGGGGCTGGATTGGGAGGTCCGGACGGACCTAGGGCAGCATCAACGGAGATGTCGACGCAGGTTGGAAAGCTGAACGGGAAAGGGGAAGAGGGAACCGGACCTAGCTCCGGAGGTGAGGAGGAACACCAGGGAGGGGAGGGGAGAACCGGGAACACCGGAGGTGGGGAAACGACGCCGACGTCGGAGGGGAAAGGGGGAAAACGGGAGAGCTTCTTTCTTCTTCAAAACATCCATCTCTCCTTTCATTCAAAGACTTGGGCTCTTTAAATACAGCTGGACATTACAAGATGGACCTCTAAAAACCCTAATTACATATATGTCCTCTAAAGGACTAAAATAAAAAAGAAGGACTCAAAGGACTCTAAATACTCAAATAAAATGCATAAAAATAAAAATTTAATACTACGAAATAAAAGAAATAAATACGTCGTCTCATCAAGACCCGGAAGACGCTATCTCCAAACAAACGGACGATCTGGTCCGTACCGGTCCCCATCAGTCCTCCAACCCAACTTTCACACCTTTGGGCGACTGTTTTGCAGATTACTTGGTCGGAGGAGCGATGAGGTAATAGAGGTGCGGGGAGCTGGGAGGGGGAGGAAGTCCACCCACCCCTAAACAGTCACATGAAGGGGTGACTGCTTGGTTAGGGTGGGGAGGTGAGGGGGAGAGGGGGAGTCGGGACTTCAGTTGTCTTTTATATATATTTTTTAAAATTTTGATCTATTTTTTTTGTAGAAAAAATGTCAGATGATAAACAACATGTCCCTGCATATAAGGACAATAAATAGCAACACAAACATATGTTAGATGTGGATAACAAGATAGCTAAATGTAAATGGTGCGAGAAGAAGATGAAGGTGTCTATCACCTCAAACAACACGTACGTGGGGTGGATGAGAATGTGAAGGAATATGACAAGGTATCGACAGAGCTTAAAAAAGAAATCATGGCATACTTAACTGGTCGAGAATCACAAAGGAAGATCCGATTTAAGCAAGGAAAGAAATTGCACAATGAGTTGGTTGGATGGCAAGACATAAATCTCATGAAAGAATTAGGGAAAAAAAAGTCAACCACGTATGTTGAGGTGTCTTCTTCAAGTTCCAATAATAAAAAAGCACAAATGAGAAGAACTATGCATGCAAGTAGGGCTCAAGTCCACAAAGATGAAAAAAGGAGAAGGGGACAGGAGGATCTCATGCTAGCCATTTAGATGTAGATCCAAGCACTAGCCTAGCACCACAGGTGAGCCAAAAAAGTGAGTTATGTTAGTTGCATTCAATTCGGCCACCGACAATTTTGCCATAGTTGTCAAGGCGACAAGGCGTTCAAGGTGTCAGAAGAGTCTTTTACAGCTTTAGCGACAAGGCATCCGCCTAAGCGCAAGAAATGAAAGTGTGGCAAATTTATATGAAAAACATAACATGTACAAAATCTAATAAATTTGGCATATATTAAGAGCAAAATTTAGATGAAGAACATAACATGTAAAAAAATAAATGTAAACTTAAAATAACATAAATTAAATTGGTAAATTAATCAAGCACTTTCTAAATCAACACAAATAATTGGATAACAAGAGAAGATATGAGAATACTAGGATTTCTCATATTTAAACCCAATTATAAAAACGTCTAATAGAGGTCATCAAGGGGGATTCCAAGTTCCAACCCTAGCATGGTTAACCTATCAATATCAATTAAACATTGACCAATCAGCGAATAAAAATTAAACAAGATGTATATATATGTCGGTATATAAAGATGCTTTTATATGTTCATTTTGAAGGGTTTTGATTGTTACTCTAGTGAAAACAACGTAGAAACAACTTATTGACAAGAATAAAACAAGATACCCAGTCTGATTAAAGTCATACTAGATGTTAGGAAGTTAAGACAATGTCTACTAGATGTTAGGAAAAGAATGTTCTAGTGAAAACAAAGAAAACATGATGTAAAAATAAAAACCCTAAAAATTTGATAGTGGAGTCTAGAGACATGCTTAAAAGAACTTATCGACAATAGGAGGAAGCTTTTGAGATGGTGGGATGGTGGCGGTGAGTGGCGGCAAGCGGCGGTGGTGATGGCGTTCTTCTGCAGGAGGGCCGGCAGCGGCATTGGATATGTAGGTGACGAAGAACATCGGGAGACATCAGGATCGGACCGTCAGGAGCTTTGATTCGGTGTCAGAAGATACCTCAATGAAGGCAACACTGGTGAAAGAAGGCGGCATCGGCAAAGCAGGGAGCACCTAGGGCTGGTGGCGAGGGCACCGGGATTCTTCCGTTGACGACACGAAGCGAAGGCCGAGGGTCGAGGAGAGAGAAATCGGGGACTAGGGGATTTAATGGGTGAACCGGTACTGTTGAACCGGTTGGCACGGGTTCACTTGTTGATGGCCAGGCGGTCAGGCGACCGCCAAGGCGGACACAGCGTCCACCTTGTGTGCCAAGGCAGATGTCTTTTTGACTCTTGCCAAGGTGGGCAGCCCAGGCGATCAATCTTCACCGTCTCCACACCTAGGCGGCGCCTTGACAACTATGAATACTGCCATGCATAGGCAGAGTGACCAAGGCCAAAGGAGTTTCAAGCAAGCCTTTAAAGGAGTTATGGTTTCAACGAGAGAAGCAACAAAGGCCATGAAGGACATATAAATAGTTTCTACATGTAAGTACATACAGCACTTCACTTATTTTGAATGGCCCTTAATGGTATTGACATTTAAAACAAATATTAACAACACTATCTTATGTTGACTTGATTGATGTAAGTATCCTTGCACATGTAGCCAAGAGTACATATTTTCAAAGAATGGTAGATGCTATCACTGGAGTTGAACTGAGATTAAAAGTCTCACAAAATTGATGATCAACTTTCTCATCTACTGTTCTAAGAACATCACATTTTTTTAAATTTGTTAATGCATCTGGGCAAATCAAGAATGCAGACTATTTGTTTGCTCTCATGAACGATGTTGTCGAACAAATAAGTGAAGATAACAATGTTCAGTTTGCCAATGACAATGAAGTTTCCTATAAAGCTATAGGAAATAAGTTGATAGAGGCAAAACCAAACTTGTTTTAGGTGACTTGTGATGCATAATCCATCAGCTTGATGATGGAGAACATTGGGAAGAAGCCATCTATCAGAACATTTATGAGTCAAGGACAATTGGGGACATCATTTATACATGAGTATTCTAAATTCCTACATATCATGAGAGAACATATTGATGATCGTGATCTCGTGCGACCTGATCCAACAAGATTTTTGCGCATTTTCTTGCATTAGAAAACTTGTTGAGACATCAACATGACTTGAAGAGATTCAGACTTCTATCAACATACATCGATTACATGGCCAACCTTTATGGTAGAATAAACTAGTTTGATATATCGGCAAAGATGGAGCACATTATCGAGAAATACAGGTGGTGAAAAAGAGTGCATTATTACGTATCCGTGAAAGAATGCTTGGCATATGTCTTGAGATTGGTGGATTCAAACGATAAAAACCAAATGAGGTACTTATCTAATGCTATGGACAGAGCCAAGATGAAAATCAAAGAGAAACATCCAAAGGATTATAAAAAATGGTGAAAGATAATAGATAGGATAAGACACTCCACCATGATACTCATGTTGCAAATATTTGTGTTTTGTGTTATATTTCATACATTTCATTATGATTAATATGTAAAATGTCATTAATGGTTATCTACCACTTTTGTTAGCATATTTCTTGAACCCAATAATATAGTATGGTGGGTAAGTATCCAATGACTCAGAAGTTATACCAGACACATTGTCAGTGCTACAACATTTATCTCTGATTCCGCAATACAAAACAGAAATAGAAATTGAAGTGAGTGATTATGAATAATTGAGTTTTGAATGCCACCCATAAATTAATTTCTATTTGACATCATATAAGTATCATATTGTAATCTACGGAGATCATGATCTATGATACTCATATGACAAGGTTTCTCTTGATATATTTACTTTTATTTAATCATGTTAATAATTTCTGTGCTAAGATTACACACTTATCATATTATCTGTCTTTTGTGCAACTAAGTAGTGGATTCAATCTTTTAACAAAAGTGGATGGAATCCACTTGCCGCTATTGATGTATGAGTTTTGAGTCAAAACACAATTCTTCATAGTGTGAGAGGACCTATTCCTTTGGCAGAAGCCCCATTCGACTCTCCTCCCCCTCCCCTTGAGAGATCTAAAGCTCCAAGCCCCCAACCCCCAACCCTCAGCGATGATCTTCCAGAATCGACTGATCTTTGGAGGTTTTGGGCCGATCCACCCCTACAGCAAGTAAGTTAGGGAAGGACCTCCGATCCCCCCTTCCCCTTCCCCCTTCACCCTCCATGGCACCCCTACAGGGGGTACGTTCCACCTTCAACAGGGTCACCGCTTCAGGTGACCCTTAGCCCCCCCCCCACCCCACAAGGGGGTGCTTGGGGCTTTAATTCACCCCTCTTGGGAGGGTGATGAACAATCACCCCCGAAGGGGTGACAGCATCCCCCCCTAATTCAACCCCTTGGACTCATTCAGGACTTTAAAAAAATTTCGCTTGCCCACACAGCAAAGTAGTCAAGAAGAATATACATTGAAAAGGAAGATGATAAGTATTAAATGCTGACATCATCTCTTTGATACTAAGACCACTCAGCCACCTTCATCAGATGAAGATGGGGAAGAATTTGTTCCACCCACACAACAACAGCGTACAGGGGGTGGAGGTGGAGGTGGAGGTGGAGGTGGAGGTGGAGGTGGAGGCATAGGTGGAGCCTCAGGTGATGGTGGCTCTACTAGTAGTACACATACGAGTGGAGCAGGTCCAAATGATTTGAGTGACAAAAGACATTCATGTTTTAGTGGAAGGAGAAACAGACATTGGACGAGGATGAATGTATTCGATGAGTTCGCATCTTCCCATCCACATCTTGCTTCAGACATTGAGCCTTGCTATCCACCATCTCCTCCAACTCCACCTCCAACTGATGGTGGAGTTTATGATTTTAGCTAGATGGCCCAATCTTTATTTCTTATGGGTATGGGTCAATCAAGACTAATCAAAGTCAGTGGAGAGTTGAAGAAGATCAAGATGAGTAGGATAGGGATCCGGGACATTTTCATAGTTGGTGATGATGACATGATGAGTCACTTGTAATAACAGTTGTATTTGTTTCTTTTTTTTAATAGAATGTAATATGAATTTTAAGTACACTTTGTATTGTGTGATTGACTGATTGTATAATACAATTTGTATTTTATAACCGCTTGTGTTGATGTATAAATGTCATTTAGTCAATGTTAAAGTTGTGTGGAATTGTCCAAGGTTGGAAAAATTACTTATGTTTTCTTTCCTATAATTTTTCACAATTTTTTTAAAATTTTATGGATTTTTTCAGAATTTTTGGCAATTTTTCCGGAATTTTTCCGAAAGAAAAAAAACGATCCAGACCGATTCTGGATCGATTTGCTTTCCGGTAGATCGCTTGAGATCGAACCGATCTAGATCAGATCGGACTCCACCGATCCAGGGACCGATTCCGATCCCATGATCCTTGCCTAGCAGCCTAGGCCTGCATGTGCAATGGCACATGGCCATGCACACACAGGCACATGTGCGGGCACATGGGCGCACTGACATGCACAAGCGGACAAGTAAGCCAAGCCACACTAGCGGCGCTGGCCTCACGGGCAGACTTTACAATGGGCATGAGGCATTGTCATAGGGTGGGCCATGCAAACAACATTGGAACCTACTTTGACTAGGAAGACCATGCAACCCCTCGGTCCTTTTCATCTAAACAGTTTACATTGATTGAATCCCCCCTGTTTTCTCCCCAAGGGCCATTTTGACATCGGAGATGCAATTTGACAACATGCGACCTGACTGGGAAAGACATGACTGCAAAAGGCTCCTTTATGAACTGTGCCATCATCTTCTTTCTCTTATTCACCGCAGGTCATAAAACTTCCAAGCTGCTGCCACTCAACAGTCACCACAAACATAATAATATAACTCAAAGCTTCTACTAGGCACAAAAAAACTTGAGCTTTTATTTAGTGCAAGTTGCTAGTAAATCATAAGTGTATTCAGTCAGCTTTCAAATGTATCATGTGATACCGACATCAAGGTACCCCAGGAATCTTCTTTTTCTCATCCAAGTAACCCAGAAATAGCTATCATAGATTTTGTCTCCAGGTAAACTAATTTCTCAGGCATTAAGCCTTTTTCAGAACTTCATGGACACAACAACCATCCAAGTTAAATTGTAATAATATCTGGAATCTTGTCTTTGATAGAGTATCAATAAATAGTATGTTCAAATTTGAATTACTTGGACTTTTGTTCTTGCTCAATTAAATCATTGAAGTTTAAACTTTTATTAACTATTTTTGGTCATATAAGTATATGACAATGAACCATAAGCTCTGTCCACCATAGACTTACCATAATTTAGAACACGTAGGACAACAAACCACCATCTTTAGCAACAAATAGGTAAAAATTTACCCCTTCACTAAAACTTCATGTATCTTACACCACCAATTTTGGGAATCATGAAAGGTACGAAGACAACCATCCAAAAGATATAAGGAGACTATAATCACTCAGTCATAACATACAATAAATTTCATGACTACATATTAAGATCAATGCATTTTGGGATGTCAATAGAACAAAGAGCAGTCATGTTGCTTAGACCTTGTACGTATTAACATAATATTGTATGTTAATATTACTAGTTATGCACGTCTTAGCAAATATTGTTTATATAAAGTTGATTGGTAAATGGACCATGGTAAAACATTGTTCATTCCATCACTAAATCTTCTAATAGTTTCATGCTTCAATAGAGATGTTATAGGGGCCACATATCTTACATGTTTTCATCTTCTTCGACATCTATTTAAATTTTTAATTTTTAATTCTCTAAATATAATTGATTTTAAGCTTTGCTACATTCACTGCCTTTTATGTTTCTAACAAAGTTGCCAATAAAAAATATCGAAATAACTTTTCCACTTTTCCTTGATAGGCATCTTCGATTAAAACATTTCCTTCATTATCCTTGAAAGTCTAACTTGGTTAAGATCCTAAGATCTCTCTCTCATCCTTTCGGAGTTATAAATATCTTTTTCACCTTCTTTAATTACAAGTTTCTCATGCATCTGTTGAAAAGCCCCAACTCTTACCTAACAATCATTTTTACTTTACCTTTCATTATCTTACATCGTTCACAAATTTTATTATTATCATACTTGCTTAATCTTTTATACTAATCTCTTGCTTTTAACATCTTTTGCCATTCTTCATTTCACCATCATGCCCTTTTTTAAGTGGAACATATCTTTTATATTATCGTACTTTTTCAACTCTCCTTAATTTGTGTAGCTGGTCATTCACATAACATAAGATTATATGTTTACTTATTTTAGGTTTATTCTTAAATATTTGTTGATTCACCATTTCACCCCTTTAATTTTCATCATTTTGTTCTTTGAGAAACCTTTGTTCTAAATGTACATCTTTTGATCTTGGCATGCAAAATCACTAATATATTCTGACTTGTCAAATTTTCATTCCAAATAACTTTACAATATTAGCAAAAGCACTGATCAATCTTGTAAAAATAAATTCAATTTTACTTTTATTTAGTACTTTTAAGATATTAATAAAATAAGCATTTTTAACATAATATCATAAGCCATAACAACATATATCCATATCTTCACGAAACTTTATCTTTAATCCCACTTCTTAATCCAATTTGTTGAACATACACACTAACTAAATTAATTACTTCTCTTTCTATAATCATTTTTGTCATATCAATCTTATATCTTACTTTTTTTCACCAACACCACTGTAGTGTATTCTTCAATGTTTTATCAACAATGATGCAAACCTCATGTCTATTTTTCTCTTAAATTTGATACTTAAAATTTCTTACCAATCCTTTTCGTTAAACACAAGCAATATAAATTTTTCTTCTCTTTGTGCTATCAACATGTTACATAAATCTTTCCTTGAGAACTCAATAATCTAAGTACCGATTCTCAGCATTCTTCCAACATTTTCTTTCTTAGATTTCTTTCTATAATAATTCCTATTTATTTTTAAGTTTGTTCTAAAATTAATGTCTTGCTTTGCACTATACACTATCTTTTTTATTCGCACGTCCTAAATGTGAGAACACTTGATTATTAAGCCCCAAACTAGAAGCTTTTGTGATGCATTACAAATGAACAACGCCCACACCCTTTTATATTTTTCCCTACACTTGGGCCACGGTGCAGCATGATATAAGAAGGGAACGTTTCAATGTTTATATCATTTTTTAGTAAAGTCAATAAAGCCTCAATTTCTATTAATTTCTATTGATGTAGAAAAAATAAGGAACAATACAAAACAAATAAAAGAAATTGAAAAAATAGAGAAAAGAGATTACAAGAGAGCGGTTCTAACTACTGAGGTGGTAGTTAAGCCCAAAAGAAACTACTCAAAATAATATCTAATAGGGCTAAACAGAGCCTGAAATGTAGACAAGTCCAAACTACTGTCAGAGTGAGCATGAAATTAGTCTTTCACAAAAGCTGACATCCGGTATAATAACATCCTTAGGTTCTCAAAATGCTTATCAAAAATTCATCTATTTCTAGAACACCGTATAGCCCACAACATAACGGGTAATAAAAAGTCCCACAACCTTGCTTCATATGGAGATGAGTTTAGAAGTGACCACGTATGTAAGAAAGAAATAGTGTTGTCAGGATCTTTCCACTGCAACTTCCAATTCTTGAACAAAGTACTACACACAAATTTGACGATTCCACAATTGAATAAAAGGTGGTCAATGGATTCATCCCTAATCCCACAAAAGACGCAGTCTATAAAAATATCAGAGATTATCTTCTTGACACGACTCCTTGTCAGCAGTCTCTGTTTAACAATCTTCCATATGAAAAACTTGATTCGGATAGGCAAAATAGACTTCCAAACAGCAATGAACCACGGGACTTCCTCCCCCCCCCACACACACACACATCAATTTATGTGTAGTCCTATACTCCTATCCTCCTGGTTCGTTGTGCACATGTATTCTTCAAAAAGCAACATCGACTTGGAAAATCAATAACGTCATCCTCTAAAGTTTGTTTTGAAGATAAGACTCCACTTCATTCCAGCATCCCAATTGGTAGACATCTTGACTTGTGGATCCCTGCTTGAAAAGGTTGGAGAACATTAAACCCAGAGGAACGTGCCCAATCCACATGTCCCTCTATAAAGAAGTTCATCTATTGTCCCAGAGTGTAGTGAAAGTAAGAGATTAGAAGAGCTCCTAAACAAATAGAATACCTTGCTAGATATTTGAAACTCTACCTCTATCCCTGAAGTCTATGATCCAGTCTTCATTCCTCCTCACTCTATATTTAGAGCAAACTATTATAACCCAAAGAGCGTCTTTTGTTATAATTCAACCTCAATAACCATTTGGAAAGGAGTGCGTTGTTAATGGATACCAGAGGAGCAAGGTCAGAGTCTTCCTCTTTGGTCGACCTACAAATATGGTTCCATTTTATTAGATAAGGCCCTTTCTCTCAATGGTTCCATGCCAGGAAAATCTAGCCCAACTACTTTCTAACTTGCTACTAAATCCTTTTGGAACTCTTAAGGATGGAAAAAAATATATAGAGGTAACTTTGTATGATTGTCTTTGATAACAGCCATCTGCTAGCCACCGTAAGCATCTTGCCTTTCCAACCTTATAGTTTGTCCTCCATCTTATAAACTATGCATTACCAATTCTAGCTATTGCTTCCTTTGTTAAACAATGGAAGACCCAAGAACTTAATCCGAAAAAAAGTCTAAGCTATGTTAAAAATTATTTGTCATTGATCCCTATGATCCTCCTGCAAGTTGAGATGGAAAAGCTTATATTTCGCTCTGCTTACTTTCAGCCTAGTGATAGCCTATAGTAAAAAAAAGTATTTTTAATGTAAATATTTATCTAAATCCCTAGAAGAGAAGAGTAATATATCATCTACAAACTAGAAGTGGGTTACATGTTCCCTATTGACTCCTACCTCGAGCCCCTTGATTAGACCTACAAGTACAGCCTTCTCCCACATGAAACTGAGAACTTGACTTATAAGGATGAAAAGGAAGAGAGATGAGGTCCCCCTACCTTAAACCTCTAGAAAAAGTAAAAGAACCAAACGCTTACCTATTTATGTCCACTGAAAACTTAACAGTAGTAATACACCCCTTCATCCATGAGACCCCATTTGTTGTTAAACCACATCAGCTACATGATTCTTAAAAGACAGTTCCATTTGACCCTATCATAAGTTTTCTCAAAATCTAGCTTCAACAAAATACACTGTTTTTTATTAGTTCTCTGGTCTGTAAACACACATGAGAAACCAAAAAATTTTCCAGAATGAATCTTCTTGGAATGAAAGCAGACTTAGCAGAATTAGTCAATTTTTCAATGAATCTACTAAGTCTTCCTGTTAGTTGGTGATAATTTTGTAATTGTGATTCGGTATACTGACAGGCCTGAGATCTTAATATCTTCCACATTTTCCCGTTTAGGCAGCAGCAGCAATGTGGTCAAGTTCACAACCTTGAAACATGACGGATTAGACTCAAATTCTCTAACCACGGCCATAAAATCATCTTTATGGGATCCCAGCAGTGGCTATAGAAGCCTATAAAGAACCCATTAGGACCAAGAGCTTTAAAACGGTTTATACCCTTAATGGCACCCAATACCTCCTCCTCAGAAAAATTGCAAACGAGTGATTTGGCTTCCCCTGCCATTAATTTCTTGGACACATTGAAATTAATAAAATGCTCCAGCAATTATCCTCCTTAAAAAGATTATCGTAGAAGTCTCTAGTGGCACTGCCAATTTGATTAGTCCCCACACAATTTGACCATTCACTTGTAGCCTCTAGATTTGACTGTCTCGTTGACTGTTGCTTGGGTATGAAAACAGTAGGTGTTTTTGTCCCCTTCTTTCAGCCATAACTCCTTGGATCTCTATTTCCATTTGATTTCCTCCCTGAAACTCCATTCCGTGTGAGCATTCTTTAGTTCAAACCATTCATCCCTCTGTTCATCGTTAATTAGGCCACCATCATTCAATTGCATGAAGCAATCAATCTTAGACATCTACTCCTTTCTGTCTGCAACAATACTCAGAAAATCTGTTATGGCCTACTCTTTTAGTTGTGTCTTGATCCACTTGAGCTTGGAAACAAAAATCTAGATTGCTGAGGGGGAGTTAACAACATGTTCTTTCCACCACCCTCTAACAAGCTTTTTGAAGTTCCAATTATTCTTGCCAAGCCTCTTACCAAGTTTTAATACAGCATTGAAATCACCACCTAGGCACCTATGCACCAAGCAATGTTTAACCCCACATAGCCTCCATCATATTGGAGAACAGGCTTGCCTTATCAGCCTCGATCACAGGTCCATAAATGCTGCAAAGGAACCACTTTTGTCTAAAGCTTGGGTAAAGATTTTGAGATTTTGAAAATGTCTCACTAAAAAGCTCTTCAGCTGAAAATTTACTATCAACCCATGGAACAGCCAAACTCCTGCTTCTTCCTACATAGAGGACATAAGAAAAACATGTCAGTCTCCCACATTTCAAAGAAAAAAAATTCCTGAGAGTGATGGAAACCTGATTTGGTTTCTTAAAATAGAAACATATATGGGTTCTGATATGACATACTATTATGCAATTCGCTGATCTTTTCTATACACGTGATCCCCCTACAATTCCAACTGACTTTAATCATGATAAGATAACAATGCTCTTCCCTTCTCTCTTCCTTCTCTTGCCATATGCTATTAAGTCATTACTTAATAAAAAAATTTGATTCCCTAGAACCAACTATCGGTTGATTGAATTATTTACCTCAAGGAGAGAATCCTCCCGAAACCGCCTTTCAAAGACTACCAAAAAAAACTTAATGATCACTCGCAGCCCAAGAAACTCAAACTCACGATCTCATCAATCGAAAATACTGCCTCATCAGAAATATACCATGCCTCCTCTTCAGTCTCCCATTCCTGATTGAGAACCTACCTCCTCCCCTGCCAGAAGGATTGCCAAAGGCAGGATGTTGACCGTGTCCCCAACACCTCCCTGAAGAACTTCTTAAGCCAAAGAAGGTCCAGAAATAAGAGAATCTGGTGTATCTTCCTTCATCAGAGTAAGAATGACCATCTCTGGTCCCCACCCCCCTCCACCCGAGAGTGACCTTCCAGAGATGCCAGAGATGCCACGATCAACTGAGAAGAACTCCCCAAGAAGAAGATCATCTGGTCTCCCTAAAATGACCAGTTCAGGACAGCTGTAGGGCCTGAAGAACAAAAAACAAATTCAGTATGAATCGGGTTCAAAAGCCAGCTCAATCAACCCGTCGCCCATGTCACAACTGGGCGGGTGCAACCATGAAATGCGATCTTCCAAGAATCCCTAGAAATCTTCTAAGAATCTCTTCATCTACATGCATCCGAGAAATGAGAATGCCAAAACAAGAATATAAATATAGTGTTGGGCAATCCAGTATTACGTGGCACCCTGGTTGACTCAGCAGTGGCTCAAGCCAATTGTATGTTTACATTTGCATTTCATATGTCATTCATTTATGTACAATGTAGGTCACATTTGACCGCAATGTGTAATCCGTCTTACATATAAATAGAAAACCTCACAAGGGCAGAACCTCGACACAGAGGATTTCTGATTCCCGCTCACACTCTTCTTCCTGCGTATTCTCTGCTTCTTCCAGAGCTCCATCGTCTCAGCGTATTCTTCTGGATCTGGTTCTTTTATCCTTCCAACTTGGTATCAGAGCAAGGTTAGCTCCTCCGTCTCACTCTTCTCTACTTCTTTTTTCTGCCGATGGAAGAATCCACAGTGAATTCCAGCACTGTTTCTCCGGTGACTGTCTCCAAGTTACCATTTGCTGTTGGTTCTGCTTTTACGTCTCTACCGAGTATTTCTCACCGATTCTCTGTCAAACTCAATGCGGACAACTACATGGTCTGGAGAGGCCAATTTATTCCGTTCCTCAAGATGTATGACTTAATAGGTCTTGTGGACGGAACAGTTCCTTGTCCGTCAGAATTTATACCAGATCCCTTAGATCCATCCAAGGAAATTCTGAATCCTGATGCGAAAATCTGGAGGCAGTACGATGGTTTGGTTATGACTGTTATTATTTCCTCTGTGAGTGACTCCATCCTACCGCTCGTAGTAGGATATGAGAATTGTGCAGATGCCTGGAAGGCCATTTCATCTGTTTATGGATCTTCTTCAAAAGCTAGAATAATTCAACTCCGTCTTCAGTTACAGCAGCAGAAAAAGGGAAATCTGAAAATCTCAGAATATATGCAGAAAATACGCCATATGGCTAACACGTTAGCTATGGCTGGAGATCCCATTTCAACCAGTGATCTATTGATTTATATTTTTAATGGTCTTGGTCACGACTATGACCCTTTTGTGACGGCCGTCACCACTCAGCCGATTGTGGTTCTCTCGGCGTAGATGACATACAAGGTATGTTATTAAGTCGTGAGGTTCTTTTACTTCGACGACAGCGGCACCTTCATCGAACTTACGACGAAATTTGGCTCGTACAAACATTAATGCTTCACCACAGAATATGAATTATAGCAATACTGGACGTGGAAGAAATGGTTGAGGTCGCTATGGTGGCAGAGGCAGAAATGATAGAAACAACTCCTATGGGAACCCAGACAGAAATTATTTTCAAGGCGGACCACAAAATGCAGACAAACAGCCTGGACATCCATCTGGACAACAACAGTTTCAATCTCCCAACTACGTTCCCATATGTCAATTATGTGACAAACGGGGTCACACCGTTCTCACATGTTGGAAGCGCTTTGATCATGGTTTTCGTACAGGAAATGATACCTCAAACAATCACTTCTCGCCCAGCAATAATTATCAAACGGTACTTGTCAATGTTGTTACAACCAACTCTGCTCCATTTGCCACAGATCCAGCTTGGTACCCGGACACTGGAGCAAATAACCACATGACCCCCAACCTTCCACTCTTGCAGAATCCAACACCATATACAGGACAGGACAAGGTTCATATAGGCAATGGGGATGGAATGAACATTAGTCACATTGGAACTTCAGGCTACAAGCATTTTACCCTCTACAATACATTGCATGTCCCATCATTATCTAAGAGTTTATTATCTGTTTCTCAATTTACTCAAGATAATGATGTCTCGTTTGAATTCTTTCCACATTATTGCATTGTCAAGGACATCAAGAGTAAGCAGGTCTTAGCTCGGGGACACGCTTCAAACGGCCTTTATCGCTTGGATCATGGTGCTGCTTCTTCTCCGACTGTCCTAACAGCTGAAGTAAATAACATTTGGCACAAACGACTTGGACATCCGGCCTTCAAAACAGTATATAGAGTTCTTAATCAACTTGGTGAATCATTTACAGTTAGTAATACTTTGTTTTGCTCACATTGTGCTCTTGCTAAGAGTCACACGCAACCATTTCCTTCTTCTACTTATACTTCAAAGTTTCCACTTGAGCTTATAGCTTCTGATGTTTGGGGCCTTTCCCCTTTTGTTAGCATCAATGGATATAAATATTATGTGATTTTTGTTGATCACTATAGCCGTTACACTTGGATATATCCTCTTTCTTTGAAAAGTGAAGTCTTCTCTGTTTTTAAGCATTTTAAACAACAAGTTGAAAATCTTTTCTCTAGGAAGATACAATACTTTCAAAGTGATGGGGGAGGTGAGTTTCAAGCTTTATCCAAGTTCTTTTCCGAATGTGGGATCAAACATAGAATTGCATGCCCTTATTCTCATCACCAAAATGGGATGTCTGAAAGAAAGCACCGACATATAATTGAAACATCTCTTGCCCTTTTGAGCAATGCTCACCTTCCTTATGACTTTTGGGATGAGGCAACTACATGTGCTACACACTTGATAAATATGTTACCATCACCGGTTCTTAATCACATATCCCCTTATGAAAAGTTATTCAACAGCAACCGGATTATGCATTCTTAAAGGTCTTTGGATGTGCTTGTTACCCACATCTAAGACCTTATAACAAACACAAGTACACCTACCGGTCAGAATGTTGCATATTCTTGGGATATAGTACTAGTCACAAAGGTTACAAATGTTACTCTCCAAGAACCGGCAAAACATTCATTGCTATCAATGTTGTATTTGATGAGACTAGCTTCCCATTTACTACTCTCATTCAATCTATGTCAAATGTGCAAGCCTCTGAAGCTATTTCTCTTCCGGCTCCACATATTTCAGTTTCTCAAAATCAGTTTATGCTTGCTACCCGAAGTCCTCTGCAGGATAGCCCTGGCTTTTCGCAGGAACAGTTCCAGGTTGAGCCACGGTTTCAGCACCTTGAACAGGATATTTCAAAAAATTCATCCCCTTCTTCACATACTATCGATACTAATACATCCGATGTTGATGCTCACTATGGTTCCCCATCATCTCACATTGGTTCTGCCCCAGCTGATGTCACCAGCAGCAATCCTCGACAAAAATTCAGATCTCTGAAAGAGATCTTGACTACGACTTGACACCTCGAAGCACCCTCAAGACGCGACAAATATGCTATGCTCGGCTGTCATGTTTCGAGACAGAACCTACTAACTTCTCTTCGACGAAACAAATTGGTGCAATGGAGAACGACCATGTCTGATGAATTTCAAGCTCTTCAAAACAATGGTACATGGACTCTTGTCCCTCTTCCTTCTAATGCTAATTTAGTTGGATGCAAGTGGATATATAAAATAAAAAGAAATTCTGCTGGAGAAATTTCTAGGTACAAAGCCCGCCTAGTTGCCAAGGGCTTCACACAAGAATATGGCATTGACTTTACAGAGACATTTAGTCCAGTTATTAAGCCTTCAACCATTCGTCTTCTTTTGTCTATTGCTGTCAGTTCTAACTGGGCTATTAGACAATTAGATGTTAATAATGTCTTTCTACATGGTCACCTACATGAAGAGATATACATGTCACAGCCCCCTGGCTTTGTCAATAGAGAGTTTCCAGATCATGTTTGCAAGCTCCAGAAGTCCCTATACGGTCTGAAATAGGCTCCTCGGGCATGGTTCCATAGATTATATTCTCACCTCATGCAAATTGGATTCAAGGCATCAGTCTGTGACCCGTCTTTATTTCAGTTTACTGCAGATGGTGTTTACATCTACTTGGTGGTGTACGTTGGCGACATTATACTCGCGGAACAACACCGGGGCTATGGCATATTTGATCGCAACTTCGCAACATACTTTTTCTATTAAAGACTTGGGTGACCTTCATTATTTCTTGGGCATTCAGGTCACCGAAGTCCCGATTGGCCTTCATCTTTCTCAAGACAGTACATTCTTGATATACTTGCCAAATCTAACCTTACCGACTCCAAACCGTTCAATACTCGGTGCATCTCGCCTTTGTCTTGTCTCAACATCAAGGAGAACCGCTACCTGATCCTACATTTTATCGGAGCTTGGTAGGATCCCTGCAGTATGTCACCTTGACCAGACCTGACGTTGCTTTTTCTGTAAATAAAGTTTGTCAGTTTCTATCAGCCCCTACAGATGCTCATCTCACCGGTGAAAAGGATCATCGGGTACCTCAAGGCCACTCACAATTATGGACTTTCTCTTCGCCCAACTAGCTTTAACCTTTCTGTTTATTGTGATGCCGATTGGGCTGCTTGCCCAGACGACCGAAGATCAACAGCTGGCTTCGGTATTTACTTAGGGAATAATTTGATTTCATGGACTGCAAAGAAACAAAAAACTGTCGCCAGGTCTAGCACAGAGGCTGAAATGCGTTCGATGGCTATGGTTGTGACAGAGCTACTGTGGACTCTTCAACTAGTCAAAGAATTGCAATTGATTCTTACTAGTTGCCCCACGGTATATTGTGACAACATTTCTGCTATTTACCTTAGTGCGAACCCTGCTTTTAAAGCACGGACGCGCCATGTTGAAGTGGACTTCCATTTTATTCGCCAATTAGTTCAATATAGAGTAATTATTCAAATTCACCATGTTTCAAGTAAAGATCAGCATGCCGACATCTTTACAAAACCTCTGTCAATTCTGCAGTTTGAAGCACTTCGTCCCAAGTTAAACGTGACACCCCCGTTCAACTTGAGGGGGGTGTTGGGCAATCCAGTATTACGTGGCACCCTGGTTGACTCAGCAGTGGCTCAGGCCAATTGTATGTTTACATTTGCATTTCATATGTCATTCATTTATGTACAATGTAGGTCACATTTGACCGCAATGTGTAATCCGTCTTACATATAAATAGAAAACCTCACAAGGGCAGAACCTCGACACAGAGGATTTCTGATTCCCGCTCACACTCTTCTTCCTGCGTATTCTCTGCTTCTTCTAGAGCTCCATCGTCTCAGCATATTCTTCTGGATCTGGTTCTTTTATCCTTCCAACTTATAGTACCCCAAGTTCTTTAACTTCCTATGCCCATTACTACCCCTAAGGCCCTAACTTCTTAGCTCCATATTGAACAAACTACCTTTAGCATATATATTCTCTCTCATTTATTTTCTATTACTATTTTAGTTAAATGAACTTTTTAAGTTTGCTTCATATATGGCCAACTTCATTATGAAATTTATCAAAAGATTCATCTAGACATTATTGTCTAATAAAATTTTATAAATTAATATTTTTATGAATATATAAGTACAATTGACCCAAGATGTCATATCACTCTCTATAGGTTTCAAACAGATCCTCACTACATACTGTTCAAGATGAAGCTTAGGTGTAACATAAGATCCCCGTATGTCTCATGTTAATAATAGTTCACCATCTCTATCTTTCGCTTTTAATTATGCCAGTTTATTTTGAAGTTGAATATAAGTTCTCTTATTCTTTTTTGAGAAGAAAGCATGAGATTTTTTCGAAATTTTTTAAGTTCTCTTATTCTTCATCTCTTGCGCACGTACTTTGATTGACATTTCCAAAATTTAATCCGAAATTTTTTCGAGATCTCTTCTCTTTAGTCTTCCCAAGATAAAATCGAGATGTAAGATGGCAATCCTTGCTACAACTAAAGGACTCCATCTTCTTGGTCGGTTTGATGGAGACTGGAACCGCCAATCATGGAATGCTATCTCGCGAGTTCTCGCGAGAGAATCTTGCTCTCACTGGCCCTACGAGATCTGAAACAGCCAAAATTGGCTGTTTCAAAGGTCTTGGGGCTGGCGCCAGTTGCAAGACAGCAGAGTCACCGCAATGGCTCCATTGCATCTCTTCCCCACCCTATCTAATGTTATTAAGCATCGGATATGCGATATCAGGTCATCGGGACCCAATATCGCAATGAGCAAATATAGCTCATACTGGAGGACTGTACGAGAGCACAGCATGAAGCTGCTGGAGTGGTGGCACCGCCTTGGTGCCAAAATTCAGCACCGATTAGACCCAAAATGGGTTGATTCTAATCAAACCGTAAATTCCATAGAAACCTATCTATGGACTTATTTTTAGATTTTTTCCCGTTTTTTTCTTATTTATATCATTAGGTAATGTATATCCTACGTAAATGAAATCCGAGATCTGATATCTTGAGATTTTTCTAAGAATTTCACAAGATCTCTTCTCTTTCACCTTTCCAAGACGAAACCTAGATCCAAGACAACAATCCTTGCCACCGATAAGTCAAGTAGATTTTGGCTTAGTCGGGCACGTAGCAGGTCTAGTGGACCCAAAAGTGCCCCAAGAGTGTCATTCCCTTCATCCGTTGAGACCACCATAACCACTGACAGCAAAACCAGATAGCCCCTCCCAAGTCTCGGTCACTGACGACCACCTTTCTCGATAATAGCACTATCGATCCTCCGAGGCAAATAGTTTAGATGATGACCAGGAAGTTAAAATTTCCAATTAATGCAAGTAAACATTACGAAGTAAATGAAACGCAGTAAAACACTAAAGCCCATTAGTAGGTGACTATTGAGATGGTGGTTTCTGATGGGCATTACAAGAAAAAGCTTTAGAAAGAGAAACTTACTCCTCACTGTTAACCCTTCCATATGCTTTCCTATGCCATCATACACCCAGTCTTTAACTAAGGATGACATCAAAAAGTATCGATCTTGGATGTTCAAAGGGCACCTCGAAGATCCTTTTGTTTCTCATCCGCCAAATGGCCCAAAGCATGGTGAGTAGGGCAAGTTCCCAAAGTTTAACTTCCCTCCTCCATGGATTCAGCTCTGACCACACAACTATGAGAGATGAAATATTGTCCGAGTTCAAACCAATGTAGTGACCAGCTATTGTACACAGCAATCCACAAGAAACAAATAATCCCATATTGTAAAAGGAGGTGATCAGCAGTCTCATCCTTAGACCACAACATACACATTTCATAGATACATGAGGAAATTTTCTATTGAGATGGGTTTGCGTAGTGAGTATCCCCTGGCATATCTTCTAGAAAAAGTCTTTAATTTGTATAGACTACGCAGAATTCTAGACCTTCTGACTCCAAGGGGCTTCCCCACCACCATGTGAAAGTCTATCCATGGTGGATTTCACAGAGAAATTTGAGTTGTTGTTGGGCCACCACATTGACTTGTCCTCCTTGCCTCTATTGCATTTATACTTATCTAAAAGTCGCAATCGCTTAGTAAAGTTGCTGACTTCACATTCTTTGTGATTTCTGCTAAATGAAATGCACCAGAGTACTGGAGTCCCAATAGAAGAACTCTGGCTTGACGATTATAATTTATGTTGAACAAACTAGGAAACGTGTTAACAAGAGTGTTGTACCCACACCAATGATCCTCCCAGAAAGACGTCTTGCTACCATTACCAACCACAATAGATGACGAAGAGTTAAAAAAGTCGCAATTGCCTAGGATACCTTTCCAAATGCTAGAAAGTCTACTCCATTCCCTAAAGTCTCCAAACCACACTTTGTTCTCCCCTACACCATATTCTGAAATGATGATTCTTGTCCATTGAGATTGTCTGTTAGTGTTGAGTTTCTATATCCATTTAGTCAGTAGAGCCTTATTCATAATGTCCAAAGGTGTCAAGCCTTCACCTTCTTTCTTCACTGGCCTTCAAACATGATTCCATTTGATAAGATGAAGCCCCTTTTATTCGTTAGTATCCTATCAAAAACATCTAACTCTGATTCTCTCAATTTTAAAACTTATACTCTTAGGTATTTTAAGAACAGAGAAAAATTATAGCAGAGTGCTTTGCAAGACAGCTTTGGAAAACAGCCATCTTCCTCATGTAGATGACATCTTGCCTTTCCAACCTTGTAATTTTTGCTTCATTTTGTGAACAATGCATTGCCGTTCTTTACTTTTGATGCCTTTGTTAGAAAGTGGTAGCCCAATATACTTAATAGGTAAGATAGCCCACTTCATATTCAAAATTCCATGAAGTTGTTCTCTCTATCAATCTGTCAAGTTGATACTCACAGGTTCGTACTTCTCCCTATTGATCTTCAGCCCTGCCTGCAAAAGGGATAGCATGATTCTAACATGAAAGCACTTTTCAGTATTAAATGAGATAAATAATAATGTATCATCGGCAAAAAGAAGGTTGGAAACCCATTTCCTATTAACTCCCACTTCAATGCCTTCAATCAGATTTGCTTCCTCTAATTTGATCAACATTATATTGAGAACTCGACTAATGAGCACAAAGAGTAAAGGGTATGATACGAGGTCGCCCTACCTGAGTCCTTTAGAAGAAGAGAAAAAACTGAAGGATCTCCCATTGATATCTAACTGAGAATCTAGCGACTGAGATGCAACTATTAATGCCCTGTATCCACTTGTCCTTGAAACCCAAAACCTGCGTTGGTCTTTTGAACTGTTGGTTATTCTGTTGGGTTATTCCTGAAATATTATAGAAAATGGGGCCCCTGGTCCCGTCCTGCATCAGTTTGGTATCAGAGCTAGTGCCAACCTATTTTGACAAGTCGGGGTCCTTAAGATGTGCGGGACACCATCATTTCTGTTTTGATGTCACACTACCGGTGGACGTTCATGCCACGGTATTTTTATCCGGGTATTTGGGCAGTTGCATTTCACAATCCCTATTGGATTAAATTGTCTCAAGTTACTTAATAGAAGAAAATGGAAAGGTCTATATTCAGTTTGACCGCATGGTTAAAGGTCGAACCAGACCTTGTACTGTTAGATATGTAGAGGATGTATGGTGTGAAGTAGTCCCGGATGGGCACTTCATCATTCTGGGTTCCGATTGGCTGATTGAGCGACAAGCTATGATTGACTCTATTTTTCAGTCACTTAACTTGAGGCCCAAAGATTATAAGTACTTGAAAGAGCCTATAATCATTGAAAATCTATCTCTCCAACCACCAACAGATGAAAACAACTATCCTGATACCTCTTCAGCTGAAACAGTACATTTTCAGCCAAATACAGAAAAAAATTTGACGAATTCACCTACTTTTGACAATCAGGTTGTCATTTATGAGGCTTCTCATGAACTCATAGCTGAATATGAGTTAGAGCGTGCCAACGAGCTGAAACTTGCACAGTATGTGGCTGATCAGACCCTGGAAACAGAATTGGCTGAACAAGTGTTTGAATATATTGCCAACCTGATTTTCGAACAGCAGTGTATACTTGAAATGGAGGTTGACATGGCTATCGAAACTTGGCTGAACAAAACAATTTCAGATTTGGTACTTTATGGAGTTTTTGATCAGTCAGCTGAAAATTTTTCTGAGTTGACAGCAATCCCAACTATGGTCCATATTTTAGAAATTCCAGATTTAACCCTAGCTGCATATATGAGATAGTTTGGGTCACTTTCAGCAGACAGTTTGAGAAAATCAGTTGATATTTCAACTACATTCTCCCGACTACATCGGCATCGTTCTTAAGTTTTGTAGTTGCCATATTTATTATACGGCATTACTGATGTAACCTTAAAAATTAAAGATTCTTGCTTTGGAAATTCATTTTCCTTTTGAATTTGAATTAGATTTGATTTGATTTGATTTGACCTGACTATTGACTTCCTAGGAAAATAGATGATATTTCATAAAAGTACTAACTATGGTCAATTTTATATGTTGAGGTTGTTAGGTTCTTTGAAATTTTATTTTGACCTCTCCCCGTCGGATGGTGCGAAGATCCGACGTTAATTACATTGAGATTATTCGAATACCCTTGATTAAGCGTCATAGCAATCCATGAAAGTAGAAGACAATGCATCCACAAAATAAACATTCATACAAACACAGGAGAAAACACCCCATGAATTTGATGAAAGACAAGCATTTGATTTGTTTGAATTTTGTTTGAATTGAATTGATTAAAATTGATTTGAGCTGAATTGGTTAAAATTGATTTGAATTGAATTGGTTTGATTAATTTGAATTGATTTGAATTTAGTTTGAGTTGAATTTAATTGGTTGAATTGCTTTTAGTTTGGGTTGAAGTTTGATTTGCTCGTTGAATTAATTTAATTTGTTTAAGTAACTTATTGATTTAAGTTTGGTTCAATTTGAATTTGTTTGTTGATTTTAAACTTGGTTTGAGTTTGAGACAGCTTGTTTATGGGTTGATTTAATTTCAATTTGTTTAGTTAAAGTTAATTTGTTTTAAGGTTTGATTTAAGAAATTGATCTGTATTGAGTGAAATTGCTTTAAATTTGTTCAAGTCAGATTTGACTTGAAATGAAGTTTGTTTGATTTAGTTTTGTTTGATTTGAAATTAACTTGAGCTTAATTTAAGAGTTGGATTTGAATTGAATTGATTGATGTTTCCAAATTCTCTTTGAAATTCCCAGATTTGCAGATTTGTTTAAAATTTGATTTAAGCTTGATTAATTATTTGACTTTAGTTTAATCTGAATTAAACTTGTTTGGCAAATTTGAATTTGTTTGAGAGTTGGATTTCCAAAACGATTTGAAAATTGACTCAGATTTTTGTTTGCATATGTGTTTATTTTCGGTTTGGACTTGGTGAAGAAAAACTGACTTGAATGTTTCTGGATTGGGTCTGAACGCTCTTGCTTGTTACAGATTTGTTTGAGAGGGAGTTTTGATTTTGAATTAGAAACTGCAGATTTTAATTACGTTTCAGATTTTAAATTTGGTTGTCCATTTGGTTTCGGTCCAGGAACGTGGTTTTAAGTTGGCTTAGACAATGAATCGATTTGTTGACTTCAATTTGATTTAAGTTTACTTGGTTGGAATTGATTTGACTTAATTGCAGTTTTATTTAGATTTGGAATGTTCAGATCTTAAACTTTCAATTCTCAGATTTTTATCAATCCCTGCTCTAGATTCCCTACGTTCTCAGGTTCCTTGTTTGAATATGAAGTTCAGATTTTTTTGTTTTGAATCTCCTGAAATTCAGATTTGCAGATTTCAGATTTTGGAGTTCATATTTCAAATTTTTAAACCCCGGATGTTAGACTTACACATTTCAAAATTTTCAAATCCTGCATGTTTCAATTTCATATTCAGAGATTTACAGAATTTTCTTTTCTCAGCTGCAGGTTTTTATGAATGACAGTTTCTGAGCTTTTTAGGTTCTGATTTCAGATTTTACAATTTTCTAATCTCTCTTGTCTTGCCTTCTAGGAGTTTCATGTAACTGTCCTCTCCTTGTACCATAAACATGTGCACTGATCATGAATTCTTCATTTGTTCTCTCAATATGAGACATGATTACAATTTGACCAGAAATTCGGTCCTCTGAATGACCTGAAATCAGTTCCCTCTGGGTCCTTTGAATCCTTGATGGATTTGTCAATTCATGGGCGGCATGTACCCGGTCTTGACAGACTTATGGGCATCCCCCACTGTTTTGAGATTGAATACACCCGGCTTTTGATAAGCTTGTGGGGACTCATCTCATTGTTTCTGAACCTCATTAGGTCATAGTTTGGCATATCGGCATGTTGATCATGCACAGCCTTCCCATGGCATAATGGGCAAATAACTCCCTCTTGGGGCATGGTAAGTCATTGGGGTCTTTTCAATAGACCTTTGTATGTCTACCTTAAAAAGTTAAGGGGAAGGTTTAGAACCGACCCACAAATTCTTTTAAGTTTAGCCAAGACCATGTGGCGGGCTTTTAGCCGGCCAGATGTTCGCCTCGGTTTTTGAAATTAACTTAGTGGACTTTTATTTAATCTCTGTTCATTGTTTGTTTTATTTTGACTTTTGAATTATGGGTCAAGAAGCATACTTAAAAGCCGGCTTATTTCTTTCCCATTTATTTTCATTCTTTTAGGTTATGCCAAGACCATGTGGCGGGTTTTTAGCCGGCCAGATGCTCGTCTCGGTTTGTTTGATTAGTTAATGAATTTTTATTTAAATTTTCGCTTGATTGTTTATTTTAAAAGAGAAATTTTCTTCTTTTTTTTTTTTGCTGCCCTGTCCGTGCGGCTTCAATTTAATGGGTCCAGCCCATCTTTCCTCCTTTACGACCGCTGGCTTGTCCGGTGGGCCTTTTTTTTTTTTTACAACATTTTCCTGGTGGGCCCCACAACGGTGTTGACCCGCGGGTCAACACCCCATCGCGCAGGCGCCCCACGCGTGCGTGGCTCCTCCTCGCGCACGCGGCCACTGCCCCATTTTTTTTAGACTCCTTACGGCGGGCCCCTCAGCATGCCAGCGTGGAACATTGTTGAGGGAAAAATAATCCCCGCGGCCCCCTCTCGAGGCACTGTTCACGGACGGCGGCTCCCCGCAGCGGCGAAGGCAAACAGTGGCTCCGAGACCGCAGCGGCGAACACGAACGGCTCCGAACACGTCTCCACTGCGCTCTGGGATTGCTGACGATGTCGCAGGGCGGAGGCGACGAGCTTGACAACTCCGGCGGGAGGAAAAAGGTCTTCGACGATGCTCCGGAAGAGGAACCGGCTTTGGCGGTCTCAGACAGGAGGAAAAGAAGCTCCGGCAGCAGGTAATCCCTCCAGCCCCTTCCCACTCGATGTGGCTTTCTCCTGGTTGCTCTCCGCCTCTCTCCTTCGATCCGGGAACCTCTCTCCCTTCTTCCGTCCTCTCGATTGCTCTCGGGGGATCCTTCTCCTCAGCCTTCCGGCTCTCTCTTTTTTTCTCTCCGCCTCCCTGCTAACCAGCCTTGGCCAGACTTATATAGGCTTCGACGGCTCCCTTCCTTGACCAAGAAACCTCCCGAAACAGGGAGTCCAGCTCTGAGACGGACTCGGAGGATTCCGAAAATACCGGAATCTGTTTGTTGGAGTAATCTTTCCCTCTTCGTTGGTGAGCCTATCTTTTGGGAGATTCCCCTTTCTTACGGGATTCTCATTATCAGAAGAGTTTGGCTTGACATAGGAGTCAACCGAGAACTATTTTCCTTGCTGACCTGTCCTTGCTGCACACTGTCTCTCAACCCTCCAAAATAGGAAGAGACGGTATTGAATTTGACTGTTGAGGTAGCGTGGCATGGATTTCTCCAAGATGTCCTTGTCAAAGCTGCACCGTGGAGACCAGATAACCTACGGAAAAGGCCATCGTAATGGGCCTATTTCAGGACTACAATTAGCCCACCAAACATGTGTAATGGGTGCATTGACCTGGATTTAGATCAACCCTTGATGGGTTAGGCAAATTGGCATTGATCTTGGGACTATTTTATCCATGATATGGCAGTCAAAGTGAACCAAACTAAATGGTATATTTGAAAGTTGAACCATACGGCTCATTGGAGATTTGACTTAATTTAATCTTAATTTGAAAATTTTTGGTGTTCACAATTACAAAATTCGAGGATGAGTTTTCCTCAACCAGGGGAGAATGATGGGAACCGAATCGGGACACAAGAACCGACGATTCATGCTAATAATCGAATCAGGACATAAAAACTGATTATTAGAATTCAAATTTCATGTAAATTTTGATTTTAGATTGATATTAGGTCCATTTAAATATTTTTTCCAAATTATAGGATTTTTCTAGGATGTCTAGTCATTTTCCCATTATTTTTAGGCATTTTAGAATCATTAGTCTCATTTTCTAGTTTTAAAATGACTTTTTTTATGTTTTAATTGGAGGCAGCCGCTCGGTCCTATAAATAGGACCCGAGCCCCTATGTACAGATGGTTGTTACGATGAAATGAAAATATGGAGTGCTTTTTTTATTATTCCGGTTCTGCCCCTAGTTCACTGGCGATCGGCTTATTCCCTCCGGATTCTCTCTCTCCCTGAGAACGATTCGGTTGCGGGTACCTCTCTTTCCCTCCAATGATGGCGTAACCCTAGCGCAGTTTCCTCTTCTCCGATCTCCTCCTCTGATGGTGATCTTGACGAGCGCCCGAAGAGAGAACTCCTCCCCTGTTCCTCTTCTACTCCTTCCCTTTGGTTCGATCCGCATCGACCCATTCTTCGGATAGCTCCGGCGAGCTCCTATGGTGGTGTTCCATCACTCGACAGTGACTTCCTCCCTTGGATCAGCTCAATCCCTCTCTTCCAGAAGGTGTTTCTCAGTGAGCTCCTGTGAGGAGTCTTTCCTCACTCGTCTGGCTCATCCTCCCGTCTCGGTATGGTGTCTGTGTTGGTACTCACTGACGGTGTTCTTCACCGAGCTCATGGTCCAATATGATGTCAATGATGGACTCGATGGCTTGTTCCTGAGACTGATAAGCTGATGATGAGAAGATCAGCATGGTCCTCTTCCTTGGTTGGTCTGACGGCATATACATTCTTCTAAGAGGTTAGTGATGCCATCGATGAACACCTTCTTGAGGAACCGATCAGGTGACACTATCCTCTACGTGAAGAAACCTTGTGGTATATCTTTTTCCTTCAGAATGAAAACATCCTAAATTTTATCCGATCTAGTTCTGAAGGCAACCAAACCAAAGGGTTTTCTCCTTATGATTTTTGTTGAGCTGAGGCTGTGATTGAGCTCCTTACGACTTGCTAAACGAGGGCTCCATTAACTTAGAACTGGTCCCTTAGTCCAGTTCGGTTCATTCTTTGAATTTTCTAGCATTTGAATTTCTGGTTGCTTATATTGTTGATAAGTCTGCATGAGTTCTATTTACTGAAGAGGCTACTCGGTTGACTTACAAGGGAATCCTATTCAGTTTCCAAGGTTTCTGTTGTTAATGTTCCTATCTGAAGAATAATTTGCGGATGAGTTTACTCTTAATCTGAGGACGGTCCACATCCAGTCCAGATTTCAGTTCCTAATATTTGTTTCTGATTGAGGTGTTCTGCGATATTATTTTGTTGTTCAGTTTTGAGTTGTTGTGCATACATTGACTAGTCCACTTCCAGTCGTGAACTGATTGGTTATTCTGGTTACTGCTGATTCCAAGATGATAAATTGACTTCTGCCTGAATATTGATCTGATTTTTCTACGAAATACATTGAGTGATTGGAGCCTACAGTAATGGCATCTTCCAGAATTGCCTACATTTTTATGAAGGGAAAATGAGGACGAAACCAGGTAAATGGTGCCTTGGTAGCTTCAATTAGTTGCCGGTATTGTTAATTGGGAGGACTCCTAAAATATATGATGATATTCTTGATTTTCCCTGATTCCCCACGACTGTGATGAAATAAATTCTGAGCCATAGTCCCTTCCAATAGTGTCCCTACTGCTGTCCTTTCCAGCTGACATGTTTATTATTTTTTTGAGGAATATATGCAATTGAGATTAATTCCCTGTTGCTGCTGCTGAAATTGTCTTGTTGGTTAAATTGCATAAGTCACTTGGAAGTCAACATAATGGTATATATTGTGCGCACATTAAACTGTTGGATTCTGGTTATTAGTATTCCTGTCAGCATCCTACTCTCGGTTTGGTACTTCGATTCCTGTTTGGTCGTTTGAACTGCTGGTTATTCTGTTGGGTTATTCCTGAAATATTATAGAACATGGGGCCCCCGGTCCCTTCCCGCATCAATAATGGCAACAGATCATGATTTCATTGCTAAATGCTCTGCGACATAAGTGTCATCTTCCAGAAGATGAGTCAGAATATGGTTTTCAACCAATTATAATGAGTTCTGAAATTTATAAGAGAAGACAAAGGCTGCAGTGGGGACAATAAACATAATGCTCAATAGTACAAGCTACGATATGGGTAAAGAGGGAGGGCTATAGAGGAATCTTTCATCAGGAAGTGAGCACAACAAAAACTTTCTTTTTTGTCCATGATCCTGCTATAGCATGGACTACTACGTTTTATGCTTCCTCAGAATCCAGGCTGTAAAATACCTCCTTCCACATCTTTTTAGTCCTATACCTTTTTTGCTCCATAGAGAACCTTCTTGTGGCAGCTAGTGAGATATATTACAGGGGATGATGAATTTACTTTTGTCGTTTCATAGTTTTAAAAATGATACCAAAGTGTGAACTTCTTAGAAAGGGTCTCTAGACAGAAGGTTCGACCATTACAAACAGCAAGAACAAGGCTGAGTTGGCAATATCCTAGCACCCACAACCTTTCCCTCCCACATCTACTGCAATGGTTAAAAAGAAACATCACAAATAACAATCTACACCATCCTGGAACACATGATGAAGCACAAATGCAATCAAACAAAATATTTCTTGTCACTTAAACAGAACTTGAAAGCCAATGTAGCATCATACCAATCAGCAAAATCGCTCCAGAAAAAATCATAAACCTCTCTACCCGCATCCCCAAAGAAAAACTTATCATAGCTCATTGTGACATTGTCAATGAGATCATGAAGTTCTGAAACCTGAAAAAAAGATGTTTCTTTCAAGAGACTAGAAATAATGAATTGGAATAAAATAGTAAATAGTGAGCATACCACCCAAGATTCAGACAAGGGCAATCTTTGAAATGATTCTTCGGCCTCGCACTGGAATAGAAGACATGGCACAAATTGTTGCAACATATACTTGGCTTCAGTTTTTCATAAGAAAAATAATCCACTTTGATGTCATAAAATTTAGCAAGCAAATTCTTATGATCAATGTAAAGATTGGCAGTACAGAAGAGAAAATGACAGCCAAGTAAAACCGTGGTTTTGCACATCAGCAAAATCATGTGAGATTATCAGTGTTGGTGAGTTATTCAAAAAAAAATCAGTCTTGGAAGGCTGTTGACATCCAAGAGAGGCAAAGCAGGATGAGGATCATTGGAGCTGCCACAAAAGGCAGTGGTGCCAGAGGGCACCATCTTCCCCACCCAATCCATAACATTAAGTTGCAGATTCGGATGTTTATGGCAGCTGCAAATCTGATTCACCAGAGAAGACAGTGGCAGTTCGGAGATGCCTCCCTCCGCACTGGCACTTTGGCCTCCACCCAGCAGTGGCCATGCCCTTTCCACCAACGACACTTTCCTACTATATCTAGCGAGGTCTCGTATCTCCAATGTTAGGTCTCTAGGCGAAACATTGATCCTTTAGTAGCCCATTTCTCCCAAATTATGAAAGCCTCATAAATCTGACATCAAGAAACAACTTATGGGGTGTTTGGTTGCATGATAATGAAGGTTTTTGTTTTAATTTTTAAAAATTGTAAGAAAACTTGTTAAAAGAGGTGTTTGGTAACCATGACAAATTTATAGTTTAAAAGTGATTTTCTTCTTAAACAAAAAAAGAGGGTCTCACCTCTTTCTTTTTTCTTGTGGTCCCCCACTTTGTTTGGTCATGTGTGTGGTAGTTACTCTTTTTTGTAATCACATCCCTCCAAACATGATAATTTTATGTAATGAGTTTGTTCACTTTTTATTTTAATACATTTTTTTATCATGAAAGTGTACAAAAAATTATCATGCAACCAAACACCCCATTAATGTTTCACATGCTAAAAAGGAAAGCATACCTTGAAAGCTAATAATGTTTCCCACGAAGTGACATCATTTTGTGCAGGCAAATTCTGCAAGATGAATCTTCCAGCATTCCAGAGCTTGTTGGTGAATGCCTTATTTGCAGTCAATCTCTCAGCAGATAAATTAAGATCCTGTCCACCATAAAACTTGATGGATACATGCCCAGATTTTAGAAGTAATATGCAAGTGCTGTACTATATGTTAAAAACAAGGTTACCTGTCCAGCAGTCCCCAAAGAAAGTGTGAATCGCAAAGCATCTGAGCCATACTCTTTAATAGTATCAAGAGGATCTATAACATTTCCCAATGTCTTTGACATTTTTCTCCCCTGTGCAATATGATCAAATAGGCCAACAAACATGAGGATATCCACAGAAGGACATTAGAGTAGAAGAACGAGAAAGTATTTTTTAAGTACATAAAGTTGTGCCACAGATCAAAAAGCACCAGATAGCGAGCACCATTATTGTTGCATGCCATGAATGAAACAGAAATGTAATCATAATAAACATGTTCAAACAATCATCACAAGTATGTGGAACCTCAAAGCCAGCACAAAACATCAGGCTATCACTTAGAATGATAATAGATATCACTAGCCAGTAGAATCAGGACATATGAGAGACATGAAGCAAGCCCATAAACTTGCCATCAAATCCACGTCAAGCAACCTCCCAGCCACATCAACCACTAAAATACTGTTCTTTGGAAAGACTACTATGCTATCTTCAGACCCTGGCAATCTCCCATAGCTGCAATTGCTGCTCATGCTGGTAGGACCAAGTTGAACCCAAAATGTTCAGATACTTTGTATGGATAATGACAGCTTATCAGTCTCATGAGTTGGTTTAAATGACCAATGACACCCTTATATGTCAATGCCACGAGGATTTGATGGAGATGAGGCAAAGCATATCTTGTCTTTTGCTTTGGTTCTAAAATTTGAGATGGTGAGTTCCAGATAAATGTCTGTTGAAACTGAAAAAAAAAAGAAAAAAAAAGTGGGCCGCACAGCAATCACGTGCGGCATGCGCGCGTGTACGCGCAATGCACGTTGCCCACCCGGACACCCCCGGTCAAATGGGGGAAAAAGGCAGAAAAAAAAAATGCCACGCTGGCCAGCGGCCAGCATGCGCGCACGCACAACCCCCCCGGTCAAACAGGGGGGAGTTTGGTCAAACAGACCATAGAAAAATCAAAAAAAAGAAGAAAAAGGAGGGAGACTCGATCAACCAGCCTCCCCCCATGATCCCACGTCCAGGGAGTGGCCCCACTACCTGGATATGGTCACCCCAAGGTGACTTTACCACTGGTTTGACTTCCGGTCAAACAGAAGACATAAACAAGGAGAAACGGAGGTTAAACTCACCCCCGAGTCAGGTCACCCCCCACTATTGCGAAAATGGGCTGAGTGGGGTGGTTTTTCAGATCAAAATACCCCTCCAAAATCTTCTATAAATACCCCCTTTGGCCATACGTACAATGGGTTGGAGAGTAGTTGGAAGGTGAGAAGATTGGGAGGAGAGAGATTTCCCAAGAGAGAGGAAGTCTATTCTTCAAAGCAAGTTCCGATTTTCTTCGAATTGGCTTTTGGCCGTTCGAAAAGGAAGGGTTTCGCCCCGACCTCCAAAAAAAAAAAAAAAAAGTTTCAATCACCTCGAAACGGCTTTTCGGCCATTCGAGAAGGGAGTAAGGGTTTCGCCCGACCTCCAAAGTCCAATCGATCCCGATCCTATCTCGTTTCGCGAGAGGGATCGAGTAGCCCGCATTTAAAAATGCGAACTTAAGCTACGTCAGATCAAATAGAAAACCCAAATCGAGAAAGCCGAAATGCCGGCCAAACCGAACGGAATTCTAAATGAAAACCCAAATCGGTCAAACCGAAATGCCGTCAAAACCGAACGGGAATTCAAATCGAAAACCCAAATCGGTCAAACCGAAATGCTTGGCCAACCCGAACGAGAATTTAAATGAAAACCCAAATCGTCAAACCGAAATGCCGTCAAAACTGAACGGGAATTCAAATCGAAAACCCAAATCGGTCAAACCGAAATGCCGGTCAAACCGAACGGGAATTCAAATCGAAAAACCCAAATCGGTCAAACCGAAATGCCGGTCAAACCGAACGGGAATTCAAATCAAAAACCCAAATCGGTCAAACCGAAATACCGGTCAAACCGAACGGGAATTCTAAATGAAAACCCAAATCGGTCAAACCGAAATGCCGGTCAAACCGAACGGGAATTCAAATCGAAAACCCAAATCGGTCAAACCGAAATGCCGGTCAAACCGAACGGGAATTCAAATCGAAAACCCAAATCGGTCAAACCGAAATGCCGGTCAAACCGAACGGGAATTCTAAATGAAAACCCAAATCGATCAAACCAAAATGCCGGTCAAACCGAACGGGAATTCAAATAGAAAACCCAACTCGGTCAAACCGAAATGCCGGTCAAACCGAACGGGAATTCAAATAGAAAACCCAACTCGGTCAAACCGAAATGCCGGTCAAACCGAACGGGAATTCTAAATGAAAACCCAAATCGGTCAAACCGAAATGCCGGTCAAACCGAACGGGAATTCTAAATGAAAAACCCAAATCGGTCAAACCGAAATGCCGGTCAAACCGAACTGCCGGTCAAACCGAACGGGAATTCTAAATGAAAACCCAAATCGGTCAAACCGAAATGCCGGTCAAACCGAAATGCCGGTCAAACCGAACGGGAATTCTAAATGAAAACCCAAATCGGTCAAACCGAAATGCCGGTCAACCCGAACGGGAATTCTAAATGAAAACCCAAATCGGTCAAACCGAAATGCCGGTCAAACCGAACGGGAATTCAAAAAGAAAACCCAAATCGGTCAAACCGAAATGCCGGTCAAACCGAACGGGAATTCAAATCGAAAACCCAAATCGGTCAAACCGAAATGCCGGTCAAACCGAACGGGAATTCAAATCGAAAACCCAAATCGGTCAAACCGAAATGCCGGTCAAACCGAACGGGAATTCAAATCGAAAACCCAAATCGGTCAAACCGAAATGCCGGTCAAACCGAACGGGAATTCAAATCGAAAAACCCAAATCGGTCAAACCGAAATGCCGGTCAAACCGAACGGGAATTCTAAATGAAAACCCAAATCGGTCAAACCAAAATGCCGGTCAAACCGAACGGGAATTCAAATAGAAAACCCAACTCGGTCAAAGCGAAATGCCGGTCAAACCGAACGGGAATTCAAATCGAAAACCCAAATCGGTCAAACCGAAATGCCGGTCAAACCGAACGGGAATTCAAAAAGAAAACCCAAATCGGTCAAACCGAAATGCCGGTCAAACCGAACGGGAATTCAAATCGAAAACCCAAATCGGTAAAACCGAAATGTCGGCAAAATCGAACAAGCTCCAGAAATGCCGCATATCAAATGCAATCAAGCTATTCTTGAATATATGAAGACAACTGTCTCTGCAAGACCGAAATGTCGAAAAGTCGAAACCTGCAGACGAGGTTCGAAATATCGGCAAAACCGAACAAGCTTCGAAAATGCCGCATACCAAATGCAATCAAGTCATTCCTGACACATGAAGACAACTGTCTCAGAAAGCCAAAATACCGAAATGGCCGAAACCCAGACGCAGAAAAGTCGAAATGTCAAGAAGACCGAACAAGCTCAGAAATGCCGCATATCAAATGCAATCAAGCCACTTCGATATACGAAGACAATCCTGTTCGGTAAGACCGAAATGTCGGAAAAGCTGAAATCCAGACGCAGAAAGTTTCGAAATGCTCAAGAAAACCGAAGAAGCTCCAAAAAACGCCGCATATCAAATGCAATCAAGCCATTCTTTGGATATACGAAGAAAATCCTGTCTCTAAGGCCGAAATGTCGAAAAGGCCGAAACCTGTGGACGGTGAAAGTTCTGAATGTCGGCAAACCCGAACAAAGTTCTGCAAATGCCGCATATCAAATGCAATCAAGCTATTCTCGGATATACGAAGACAACTGTTCTAAGACCGAAATGTCGGAAAAGCCGAAACTCAGATCTAAGAAAGCTCGAAATGTCGGCAAAACCGAAGAAGCTCGTAAATGCCGCATATCAAATGCAATCAAGTCATTCCTGACATACGAAGAAAATTTGGTTCCGGTAAAACCGAGATACCGACAAAGCCGAAACTCAAATCCCAGAAAAGCCGAAGTTCGCCCGGGTCAAATCGAACAAACTTCGATACGCGTCGAGGAACAAAGGCTCGAATGCCCCCTCATTTATCGTACTCTACGTACTCAAATCGACATGAAATAAATTCAAGTTCGATTGATTCGACGTGTCATCCAAAGATGACATCTAATCCCCACGGACTTCGAGAGGTGGATAAAAAATTAAACAAAATTGTCTAAGTCAACAAACGACCAAAGACATAAACAAAACAAATCAAATCAAATTCTAAATCAAGAAAAATCAATGAACCCAAACTTGAAAGCTGAATTAAGTTCAACCCAATTCCATCTCATAAGGCCAATGTGGGGATACGTCTTCCTTTTGTTTACGCGGATGAATGACTTCAGCTCAACAAAGTTGCTGACGGTTAATCAAGGGTTTTCGAGTGTTTCGTCGATGTAATTAACACCGGAATATCGCAAGTCCAAGCAGAGAGGTCAAATTTATTTTCAAAGAACTCGATAACCTCATAAATTAAATCGTGGTTCGCATCATCTAAGTGGGTGATGCCCATGTCGGCACTTAGCAAATCTGTGGAACCATCGGTGTTCCTATAAAATAATACCACATCAAATTAGCTAATACTCCTATAAATACCACATATTTTCATAGTAGTCAATGCTAGCCCAAAAGAAGGAAAAGAATTTCAAAAAGAAATTCTAATCCCAACATAATTTCTTCTTCTCTTTAAAAAGAGAGAAGAGGGAAAATTCGAGGTTCCAACAATGTCCTATAGGATCTTGGTTGATGGTGCACTTTTCTGTCCTTCGTGCTATCATGTGATGGTGAATAGATTAGAAAAAGGTGGAGGAGCAAAATCGATTGGATTTATATAAAGGTGTGATTGACATTAAGCCCAAATAGAACTGAAATCCAACATGGATGGTGAAGCCTTATAATCCCATTAGATGGTGCTTCCTAGAAAAATGGAAGAGGTGCAAAGAGGCTTCAAACTCCCACATGGATCAGATACAGTCTAAGACTATAAGCAGATTAAACAAGTTCTCAGCTCAAGCAAGGACTCTTCAAGTGGATGGTTATCCTGCCAGCACATTATGGTGATACAAATTAGCACAAAAATGGCGGCTGAAAGGATAAAGGGACTCTGATAGGTTGGATGGCCAGAATTAAACTTAGTGGAGAAAAGTTTTTTATGATGTTTGAAGCATTTAAACATCAAATGATGGATGAAGAAGTACTTAAAAGTCCAACTTGCAGTTTTCCAGTAAAAGATACGGTTAATTAGTGCTGCATATGACATTTAGACTTGCCTTTGACCAAAAATTCCTCGATTCCCAAGCACTACACATAGCTGGCCAATCCTTCTCTTGCTTTTCTATTTGGCATGCAATTGGAAAAAAATGAAAAAAGAGGATCTTGATGGAGTTCAACTGAAGCAAAATATGTTTATTCTTTGATTAAGCATGTTGTGTACTTGATAGAAGGTCCTGTTGCAGCTAACGATGAAGTTGAAATTTTTGAAGATTCCAACTGCTGAATATGAGTGTCCGGACAGATTTCTCTATAGGCTTGCTTGATGGAGTTTATCTACTTTATGAAGATATTCCTGGGACTGTTTCCGTTAGCTGATAGAGTTATATTGCTCCTTTGCTGGTTTACAATGGTGAAAACATGGAGAGAAGCATGGCCAACTTTGAGTATAGTGTTTATCCAAATCCAAAATGGACAAGGATGTAAGAGATGGTGCTATTCCTGGGGTGATAGTGAAAGGAAAGGGGAAAAGGAGGGAAAGGAGAAAAGGAGGTGCACAGTGGAGATTCTCATCTGTTGGGAGGAATGATGATTTGAACGGGGAAAGAATAAAAAGAAAAAATAAAATTTTCTAGCAAGCATCGATGGGCATTCTCTAGGGTTTGACTGTCACATCTGAATTGAATGGCCTTGAATGCCACATCAGCATCGGAGGGCCCTTGGTGCTACATCAACATCGGATGGTACATTAAAAGGTATGAAGAAGGAAATAAATCAAACTCCAACCAAAAGTCTCAGTCCCATCAGATCAACCACATCATCAATGCCACAGCCTCGTCGGTAATGCATCATCAGTGTTAGTGTGTTACTACATCATTGGTGTCACATCATCATCAATACCACGGCATCATAGTACCACATCATCATAGCCCATAGGTACCGTCATCATCAGTGCATGCAACGTGATGACCTAAATCATGGTCTTGACCTCATCTAATGGAAAGCCTCCATTCTCTAAAAATAGTCAACACACCAAGCACTTGGGCAAGAAAGAGGAAAGAACAAGGAGGAACAAGGAAAACTTGGAGGAGCTGTTGATTGCTAAGAAGCAGGAACTAACAAAGAAGCAAAGAAAAGAAAAAGAATCGGTCAAAACTGATCAGAATTGGCCAACTACATAATCCAATCTGCCGGTTTCAGTCCGATTACCACCTGGAGGACCGATCTAGAACCAATTCCTGAAGGAATCAGTCTGGATATGTAGAATCGGAAGAGAATTGGCCAGATTCACATGAATCACTCGAGAATCAGTCGCTTCAGCCGGTCCCACCCAGACATGGTTTACGAAATTTGTCGGATTGGATTAGAATCAGCTGATTCCTGAATCGAATCGATTGGTCTCAATCAAATTGTGGCCGGAAGGACCAATTTGGAATAAAATTCTGGAAGAATCGGCCAGAATCAATCGAATCAGCCTGGATCAATCTAATTCTACCGATTTTAACTAGGAATCAATTGATCTGACCGATTCAGTCGGGACAACTTAAGTCCTGATGGTGAATCAATATCGGGCCCGATCTGATATTGACCCCAAAGGGCCGATTCATGCTTGAATACACCCTAGGGCTCCCAATTTCAAATGATTCAGACAGCTAGTAGGCAATTCCAGCGGTGATCTAGCCAATTCCTTAGGCAATCCAGGCAATTATATGCAAGGATCGCCGGATCGGGATCGGACCCTGGATCGGTGGGGTCCGATCCGATCCGGATCGGATCGGATCGGACCGATCCAGGCCGATTCCAATGGAGCCAGACCGATCCAGAATCGGTCTGGATCGGTTTTTTTTTTTTTTTGGCTTTTCGAAAAAATATGGAAAAATCGCCAAAAAATCAATAAAAATACATAGAACTCAGGAAAAATGTGAAAAAAATATAGGGAACACTCATTCATATAACAAATTAACAATCAATCATATAGAACACATATCACCCCAATCACACAACACATCATGCATCAAATAAGATACATGTTTTTACCAAACAAACAATCATACCCAACTCCACATGGTGTACAACACATTCTTCTTACCACTCGTATTACATTGCGTGAAATAAACAAAGAAATACATTATACATATGCATCACCACCAACTATGGTAACGTCCGGAGTAGGATGGATCTGGATCTGGATCTCTGTCTTGGTCATTTTGATTTTCTGCAAATCTCCATTGATTAGGGTCAGTCATAATCGTCCGTATCCATAAGAAAATAAAGACCGGGCCATGTCGGTAAACTCATAAACTCACGATCGAGGAGGCTTGGAGGTAAAAAAGACGGTGGAGGTGGATAGCCACCGTGTACGAGGCGGTGCCTGCGGATAGGAAGATGCAAACTCGTCGAAAAGCATTCAACCTCGTCCACCGTCCGGCCTCCCCTCGCCACTCGAATACGAGTGTCTTTTATCACTCAAATCATCCGGGACTCGCTCCACTCGTCCGAGCACTACTAGTAGAGCCACCCTCACCTCCGCCACCCCCACCTCCACCTCCACCCTGTCGTTGTTGTTGTGTGGGTGGCGCGGAATTCTTCTTCATCCTCATCTCGATGAAGGTGGGAGTGGTCTCGGTGTCAAGAGAGATGATGTCGTTGTTTGATACTTATCTTCTTCCTCTTCAATGTAGTACCTCCTTGACTTGCTTGCTTGCGAAGGTAAGCATGCTTTCTTTAAAGCCCTAAATAATCCACCCGCCTCTTCTTGGTGGTGGTGGTGGTAGAAGGGCCCGAAACTGGAATCCGAGCAGGAGGTGGAGCGGCCGGGGGCGGGGCTGGATGTCTCTCTGGAGAAGCTGTAGTCCAGGGTGGATCAGGAAGTGGAGCTGTGCACGGAACTTGACTTTCTTCAACTACCTGCATGTCTTCATCCTCACCAACAACGCGCCAAGCTCTCCTTCGGCCCGTGATCCGTCGTTCGGGTCGAACTTCCGGCTCTCCCTCGGCATCCTTGTCTTCCACCCATTACGTGTGCGGATGTTCTTCTTGGAATAGATATTCCAAGTCCACATCCACCCGGGACAAACCCCGAGTAGCTTGGGCCCGTGCTCTTTCGGTACAATCCACTCGCAACCGTGCAAATCTCTCGCTCCGATGTCTTCTGCCTATCTTTGATATTCTTTATCCTCGGCCCTCATATTGTAATGGCGATGAGACAAGCTTTCTCCAATCTTCGTCTTCAACCTATTTCTCCTCTTCGTATGAATAAGGTTGAAGGTGCTCCAATTTCTCTCGCACCGGGATGACGATGTGCTCGACTTAGCACCCGACAACGGCGCGAGTGGATTCCATCGATTCGTTTTGTCACCATAATCCACCACTCACCGTAATTGTAAAGAAGACAATTACATGACGCAACGTTATGTAAAAAAAAATCAATTAACGTGAAAGAGTCATTAATTCGGTAAGCATATTACTAGGGGGACCCTATCATTGTGTACCGCAAATCGGATCCCCGTACACCCCCGTCTGCTTGAGTATATAGTCATCTCGAAAACGCGAGCTAAAACAATTATCTTCTCTTCGAGATAAAGTTAAAAGTTTAATTAATATGAAACGTATTACTTACTTCAACCTCGCGCACGTTCCGTCTTCTTGGGTCTTACATAGTCGTTTAATTACGGATAGTGTGTGCCCGATAATACTTCACCATCATTACATACTTGGCCACCATATCGTATCCTTGGGTTGAAGAAGTACCCCGTAACAACATTATTACTCCATTAGTTTAAAGACAAATGGGAGGTAATACACAAAATATAACTTGTAATCATTAGATATTACACTACTAAATTATACTGCGCAAAGATGAATGTCGTGGTGTAGGGTTTTGTCCCATCCGTTGTCAATCACCTTCCACCACTTGTAACCTCGGATGCTTCTCTTTAATTTTCAACTTAGCTTTATCCATAGCATCATACGGGTACTCCATCTCGATTTTTGTCATTTGAATCCACCAACCTAAGTACCCGCACCAAAGGTTCTAATGACGACAAATAGTACTTTGCACCTTCTCCCACCACCGTTATCTTCTATCACCGCTCCATCTTTAAAGAAAGATCTCATACCGATCCAAGGAGCTCCCGTGTGTATCCATGTACTCCCCGATAAGCGGTGGAGAGAATGAACCTTTTTAAACTAGCCTTGTACCAGATATGGGCTCTCTAATGCAATAAAATGGGTGGCAAATCTTGTGGGACCCGGGTCTCGATCAAATCATGACCATCGGTGTGCCGCCTCACGTGATATGTAAAAGTCCGTGGATGGCCATAGATAAATGAGGTGATAAGTTGTCCTTGGTTGACGAGGACTTGACATTAGCATCCCTACCAATATCTTCTAACATGGTCGATAGAATGCGCACAGGGGCACCCGAAAATAAGCGAGGTCGAGCCTCGCCTTCTTTCCCGCAGCCTTACATGAGGCCTCATTTCCGTGTCAAACCGTACAATGTTGGCCTCCCCTATCTCATCCACCACATTGTTCATCAAGCCGAATAGGTAATTCGTATTTTTCACTCGGCACAGGTGCATCAACCGACTTCTGAAATACGGTGCCCTCGGAACAATACACGAGGAAGTTTATAAGTGACCTCCTTGTGATTCCGGTCCATCCATCGCACATTACAAGGCACCCCTCTCCTTCCGGATGGTTTGAATCCATCTATCCGTGAGGTCAACTCATCGACCTCCTCATCCAAGCTTTGTTTCATATATATACTTTGATGTCGGGGCTTTCAACCCAGGCCGGCCTCACCAATCGCATCAACCATAGTACGGGAAATACGGACCGTTGTGGCCGCATGTGCCGGGACACCTACAAATTCAAAAACAAGATAAGGGAAAAGAGAGGGTTGTTAATAATAGCTAACTTTAATAAGAAATTCATATCGACAAGCGAAATGCTAACCACAACTTCAACAAATCTTTACCGCGTGTAGAAAGAACTTGACCGTATGCTTAAGGGGCTTTCTTCCGCTCTGGCCGATGCCTTCACCCCTTTAAATGCTTGTCCTATACCCTCGACCTCTACCAACCTCCCCCATACATGGCGGTGTCTCCTGTCGGCATCGGTCGAACGAATGTGTCCTCCGAATTTCGAGCTCCCGACAGGCCTTGTCCCCGCCCCCACATCGGATCGTCGAAGCCGAACCTCCCGCTCCTCGTCTTCGTTCCTCATCCTCGCGGGCACGAGCCCTACTCCTACGAACAGCCTCCCAACTCCGGGGCATCTTCCTCATCGATAAAGATGGAGAATCAACTGGACCCTTTCGTATGTCCTTTCCTTTCTTGCCCTTTCCGGCCATAAGATCGGCGTCTCTCCGACCTAGCAACTCGTCGTAGGGTCTTGTCTCGACCACCCTTCACCTCCCTCTGTGATGCCCTTCCGGTTATATAAGCCCTCATCTCCTCCCTCGCCCTCGGCCCGTACTTTATCACACTTCTTTACATTGCCACCCGTCCCGGTATATGTGCTTTCGAGCCGATACACACCTCCATTCATCTCTTTTTGGCACCACTTGCATCGACTCTCTTCTTATCCGAATCGAGAGATGGCCGTGTTGCCATCCAATGTCACGAAATTGCGGGTCCGAGGTGCCATACGCTCCTCGTCCGACATCTTATCTACGAACACAAAACCATACCAATATTAAAGCCAGCCATTCAGCCCCCCACCTAGGGGGATCGTAAAACGATCACCCCCCGGGGTGATCATTAACACCCCGAAGGGTGCTTAATCACCCTTCGGGTGTAATTCCACCCCCCATGGGGGTGAAATAATCCCCCCAACGGGGACGGGATTTTAGCGTCGCAGCCCCCCCCCACCAGGGGGGATCGACCCCTCTTCGGGGGTGACTGCTCACCCCCGAAGGGTGCTTAATCACCCCTTCGGGGTGCAATTCCACCCCCGTTGGGGGTGAAATAATCCCCCCAACGGGGGGATTTTATCTGTAGCCCCCCCCCGCACCAGGGGATCGTAAACCTGGGTCACCCCTTCGGAGGTGATCAACACCCCCGAAGGGGTGCTAATCACCCCTTCGGGGTGCAATTCCACCCCCCATTGGGGGTGAAATAATCCCCCCCAACGGGGGGGGATTTTATGCGCAGCCCCCCCACCAGGGGGACTGTAAATCACCCTTCGGGGGTGATCACAACACCCCGAAGGCGGTGCTAATCACCCTTCGGGGGTGCTCCACCCCCATCGGGGGTGAAATAATCCCCCCCAACGGGGGGATTTTACGTCTTGCAGCCCCCCCCCGCTGGGGGGGGGGGACAGGGGTCACCCCTTCGGGGGCGTCGAACACCCCCGAAGGGTGCTAATCACCCCTTCGGGGTGCAATTCCACCCCCGGTGGGGGTGAAATAATCCCCCCAACGGGGGGATTTTACGCCGCAGCCCCACCCAGGGGGCGTAAAATAGCCACTTCCGGGGGTGATCGTGAACACCCCCGAAGGGGTGCTAATCACCCGCTTCGGGGTGCAATTCCCACCCCCAGTTGGGGGTGAAATAATCCCCCCCAACGGGGGGATTTTATGCTCGCAGCCCCCACCTGGGGGGGGGGATCGGTACCCCCTTCGGGGGTGATCGTCGAACACCCCCCGAAGGGGTGCTAATCACCCCTTCGGGGGTGCAATTCCACCCCACGTTGGGGGTGAAATAATCCCCCCGATGGGGATCCCATGCCGCAGCTGCAGGCCGAGGGCCAAGGCCCGGGGGGGGGGGAGAGATCGAAAACCCCCTCTTACAAACCTTGTGTACTTTAGGGTGGATCGCCCCTCCCAAGGTTGGATTGCCCCTTGAATAGGCTGGATCGCCCGCTCCAAAAGCCGGATCGCCGGGATCGAAGCTTCTAGATCTCCAAGGTGCCTTGGGGGGAAGGAGAACAAGCCGAAGGGGCAAGTGGGGAGAATCGGTCCGGATCGACCCCGGGGGCGATCGGACTTGAAAACGATGCGGATCGATCCCGGAATCGGTTCGATTCCGGGTCTTCCGGTTTTCCGGCGAATCGGTCCGGATCGACCGATTTTGGGATCGATCCGGGTGGATCGGTCCGGGATCGACCGATCCTATCGATTCCGGCCGATCCAGCCGGGACTCCCGGCTGGATCGCTAATTCCGATAGGAATCGGATCGGTAGGTACCGATCCGATCCAAGAATCGGTCGATCCCGATCCGGATCGACCGATTCTGCAATCCATGCCCCCTAAATAGACTCTAGTCCTTTTTTATTTAATTATTTCATTCTTAAACTTGGTTGTTTAATTTTTAAAATTATTTTTCTTTACTTTCAATCACAAGCAATGGTTGACCATGGCAAAGGTATGCATGGATTGCAGAATCGGCCGATCCGGATCAGGATCGGCCGATTCTTGGATCGGATCAGACCCCTCCGATCCGATTCCTGGGAGAACTACCGATCCGGACTGAAGATCAGTCCGGATCGGTGTTTGTAGGTGGAATCGGTGCCGGAATCGACCGATTCGGTTGATTCTGGATCGATTCCGGCGATTCCCTCGCCGGAATCAACCCACAGACCACCGCGGCGGCCATCCCGCCGTGGCGGCCCTCTTCCCCGCCCTATTGGGTGGGGAAGACGGCCTTACTAGGTCCATCCAGGATCCGGTGACTTCCGCCATTTAAAGCGTATCGGGTCCCATGGACCCGATACGCAAACCGGTAGGGTATAAACCCTACCGGATGAGGATCCGGTGACTTAAGGATCCGGTGACTGGCCATACCGAGTCCGATAGACCCGGTATCGGGCAGGGAAGACATCACGGCGGCAAGGTGCCGCCGTGGCGGCGATTCCGGGCCACTTTTGGGCCCGAAATCGCCCCAAAATGAGGTAGATCGGATCGGATCTACCTCCTTATTTAGTTAAGGGTCGATTCGGATTGATTTTTCTTCCGACGAATTGGCCTGGATCGGACCGATCCGATCGGATCGGTCCCCACCGATCCAGGGACCGATTCCGATCTCGCGATTCTTGAAGATATGTACCTGTCGCGCATAATATTGGGTGAAAGCATAGATATATGGTGTATACGGCCAAGAAAAGGATGAAATGCAAATGATGTGAAAATGAGATGAATGGAGGAGTGTACCGACGGAAGCAACACATTGTAGAAGTTGGTAACAATGTTAAAAAATGTAATAACGTGTCCAAGGAAATTAATGAAGACATTATAGACTATCTCACAAGAAAAGCCTCACAAGAGATTAGGATCAAGTAAAGAAAAGATTTGCATGATGAACTTCTAGAGAGGAAGAGAGAAGAGATGCCAACCTCTAAAGGGAAAGGGATAAGCCATTGGGGGGAGGGGGTTCAAAGTCCCCCAAAAGGTCTCCCTTTCCCCTCACACATTTCTCATTCTCTCTTAACCTCTTTTTCACTCAAAAACTCTTTTTCAAACATTTCATTAGTGTTAATTATCTCTTTCAAGTATCTAATTAGTGCTCATTTCCTTTTTCTCAAGACTTCCTAGATGTCAAATAATTTGACATCAAAGAGCAACAGCAATGATACATTGGAAGTGGTGTGTTGGAAATGGAAAGAAGCATTGCTAGTCCAAGGAGGCCAATAGATCTAAGAATATACCCTACAACAATGCAGTTCACCAGAGAATAATGATACACACATGTTATGCAAGACACAGATTATGGTGCACATCGCATGGTGGTAAAGATCAGCACACAATGGGTAGAGGCTAGTACTACGAGTCATCTTATGAAATTGATTTATCTCAAACTCTTTATTTCATATACATCACCAAAACCATTATAAGATAACTTCACGTACATATAGATTATTATCGAACACTTTCATTCACTCTATGTATAATAGTTATGGTGAATCTCTCGGATATTATCCTATAATGATTGTATAAGAGAGAGACGAGTACAATTAACATGTAAACATTTTCAATGTTACGTTTACTTCTCAAATGTCATGGGGAGAGTATATAAATTATGCAAAACAATAAAATATAAGATTTGAATATAAATAGATACATTTTTTCAAGTCACATTCCCTATTTCTTTGTTATTTTTTGATATTTTTATATTTTCATTAATTTTACCCTTTGTAATAATAAAAAATCAAAATTTTCTACTTAATCCAACCAAGTCTATTTTGGGCTGACCCGGCCTTCCTTGAATATAAGAACACAACATATTTTCTTAAATTTCAAAGTACAAAGGATATTATGTGAACCTTGTTTTTTTGTTCTTTTGCTTGGAAAAAGTTTTATGTTTTGGGGAAAATTGTGGATGTCTTAGACTTATCAAAAAAATAGGTGATATCCTATAAAATATTAGATAGTCCAGTGGTATTTTAAAAGTTGTTAGAAATGAGGTACGGGTTCGTTGAAATTTTGATTTTTGATCCCTCTCCGCCAGATGGTGCGAATATCTGGCATTAACTTACATCGAGCAACGGCTCGAATACTCTTGATTAACCATCGTAACAACCTATTTTTGGAAAGCGTGCACATCCACAAAAAAGTAATGAACTCAAAAGGGCAACGGCCTTTTGGGTCCAATGAAATGCAAACTAGTTGTTTATGGTTGATTTCATTTGTTTTCTTTTTTTGTTATGGGTTTGTTGATTGATTTTAATTGGTTATATAGGTTTCATATTTAAGTGAAGTTGTTTGATTTTTTTATTTGGTTTCGGTTTGGTTTTGATTTGTTTTGTGTGATTTTGATGTGTTTTGTTTGATTTGTTTTACATTGGGTTTGATTGGTTTAAGTTGTTTTGATTTCAATTTCGATGAGTTCGAAGTGTTTTGAACATTATGGGATTTGATTTCATTGATTTAATTTTAAGGTTTCAGATTTGGTTAATGGTTTGATTTTCTGTTTTCAGGTTGACTTTTAGTGTATTTTTTAATGTTTGTTTGATTAATCCTTTGTTGTTTGATTAGAAATTCAATTTGATAAGGTTTATGTAACGTTTAAACAAGTTTCTAGATTGCACAGATCTGATTTTTTTTCTTCCATTTTCAAATTGATTGAAGTCTGATTTTTTTTAATTGTGCTTGTTCTAGGAAGCTTATTCCATTGAACTTAAGTGATTTGGTTCTATGTCCAGATTTGTTTAAATCTGATTTTGTTTTAAAATTGAATTTTAATGTCTTCTGATGATGTTTTAGATGTTGTTTATAATTTGATTTAATTGTCACTTGATTTAAGGGTTCAACTTCATCAGATTAGGTGTTTTTTATTGAAATTACTGATTGCTGTCAAATCTGATTTTTCATGCATTTTGAGTTGAATATGTTGTACTATGTGTCGGTTTATGGTTGTTTTATTTGATTTAGGTTTGCATCCCATCCGGTCTATCGGACTGCCATTCGATGCCCGATTTCATACATTCCATGTCAGCATTTGAACATCATATCATTTCATAAGTCGGTGTACAAGTAGTTTGAATACAACACCGGGTGAAAAGACCGGCATTCCTTCTCCCAATGCAAATTTCCATAAGGTCGAAAAATTTTGACATTACGACGGCATGCCGGCTAATTCCAACCAATATGAAATTTACCCATCCAAGATGACAAGCATTTTGACTTGTCATATTGGGGGAAGGATCACCGGCTACGGGAGCATGCCCATGCCGTCATCCGGATTGACATTCTGGGGCGTACCCGAGGGAGTCGTCCAAAAGGTGGAATACCCGTGGAAGGGCATTTCACTCTTTATTTTAGTTTGGCATTTCGCATTTCTGATTTTTGTTATTTAATTTTTTTGTCAAGGCCACTTGGGCTGGTTTGAACTCCATCGGCGTTCCTAACCGGTATTCAATCTTCTTGAGCTCAATGGGCCCGTCTTGATCTTCTTAGGCTGGCAGGGCCTACTGGACATTGATATTTTTCGTCCCTTCAATCATTTTGATGGTAGGGCAAGGGCCCGTAAAGACAAATGATTGGCCCATCGTATGGATTCTGAAAAGGTCTGCGACATCACCCCTACCCTCCAATGCTAAAAATGACAGATTTCTTCATTTTTGTTGAGCCACGCTGCACCCTTTTTGCTGCTGCTTCTTTTTTATCTTCGAGTGGGGGTGTTGTCCCTTTTGAAGGCCGCAGAGGGGACTGTTAAATGGAGCTTCAAATGCTTTTTTATGGCAAACAGAACACTGTTTGTGTGCCGTTTGGCTTGGCCGCAAAGGGGGCTGGAAAAGGTCTATTTAGAAGGGCCGAACAGGGCCTTTGGAGGGGCTGTTCGTATGGGCCAAAAAGGGGGGCTGTTTGAGATATCTTGATGGACCGCAAAGGGATCTGTTATGAGGTTTCTTGGTGGACCAAAATGGGACTGCAGCTGGCCTGTTTGAAGGTCTGAAAATAGGCTGAAGAGGAGGGCAAAATGGGGTGTGCAATAAGGACCGGACAGGATCTCCATTAGTGCTGTTTAATGAGCAGGCAGGGGACTGATATGGGGTCTTCTGGTGGATGGAACAAGGGGCTAAACAGGACGAGTTTTTTTAGCATGTTTCAGGGGTCTGGAAATGACCAGGTTAGGGGTCCCCATAAGGGCGGAACTAGGGTTGTTTATGAAGCTGAAGTAGGACCTAGATAGGGGGCCTGTTTAGGGAACTGAAGTAAAGTATGTTTAGGAATCAAAACTGGGGTCTGATTGGGATGTCATTAGAGGTCTGTTTAGGAACCGGAATTGGGGCTATGTAAAAGGCAAACAGGACCTGCTTTGGGGGCAGTTTTAGGAGTCCTCAGATGGACTGGAAAGAGGCCGAACAGGGGATCTCTTGACTTATCTAAGTGGGCTGAGAATGACCTGTTTTAGGGGGTCTGATAGATGACTGTGTAGGGGGGGTTTGATGGTCCGAAAATGGGACTGTGTAAGAGCATTTTAAGGGGGAGAACAAGGGCTGTTATGGAGGGTGAACAGGTAGCCAGATGGAAGGTTTATGACCTGCTCAAGGAGAATTTAAATGGGCCAAAGAAGTGCCAAAATAGGATAAAGGTAGCCTGTTTAGGGGAGCTGCGCAAGGGGCTGAACAGGACCTGTTTAGGGGGTATTTTGGTTGGCCGAAATGGAGTTGGTAAGGAGCTAGTTTGAGGCCATGGGTTGCAGATGTCGATGAAGGCCGGTATAGGCCATTACAGGGGTTGAGAAGAGAATTTGGAAGAGGTGAAGGGGAGATGTCCTTAGAGGACTACATACTTAATATAGGTTTTTCTCCCTACCTTTTCTTCTCCTCCTCTTGGCGTCGGATGAAGATGGGCCGGTCTGCCCCAAGGAAGGCCGCAGAGGGTGTTGCTCTTCCTCTTCTCTTCTTCTTCTTCTTCTTCTTCTTCTTCTTCTTCTTCTTCTTCTCTTGGCAGCGGGCAGATGGGCAGCAAGGTGCACAATCCAGCAGCCTGTCGGCATCAATTCCCCGGTCCTCTCTCCCTTGGGCGCACCTTTCTTTTTATAGAAATGAGGGGGAGATCAAGGGACAGCCAGTATTGATGGTAAGATGGCCTTTCCCATCTCCTAGGCAGCCTTAAGTCACTTGACTCCTTGAATTCCCCTACGATTTTAATGTCTTGACCTGCCCTTTGAGTTCTCCCATGTTGACCAGCCCCTTGGCTTTCCCCATGTCATAAATAGGTCAAAGATGAGGTGGATGCTGATGTGGACAGGGCGGTGGTGTCTGATGAGGTGGCAGGTGAGCTGGCAGTGCTGACGTGTCCTGAATTGGGCCTGTTTTGATCGCTGAGGCCCACTTATTCTCCTTCCTGGACTGTGTGCAATTGGTTCTTGAGGGGAGCTAGGTTTTAATTAAATTAGATCAAATTGGACTGGGCCAGCTGAGGTTTACGCCCATGGACCTGTTTAGGGTCTGATTGGGTCTGATTTGACCCAATTGAGGGCCAGACCAGCTTGGCCTGGGCCCGGTCCTTCTCTCTCTTTTTTGCAAAAGTTGACGCCAACAGATATACAAGTAGAACCTTGTGATTATCAAAATGAATAATAACTACGACTCCTCTCTTTTTTTCTTTGCAATGTCCATTGTGAATGTGCACTCATAATAGACTCATTCACATCTAAAAAGTGATTGAGCCATTGTTCTAAAGTATATTTGTTCATTCCAGCTCCAGCCGATCCAAAATCAAAACAAGCCAACACTAACACCAGATATTATCTAGACAGTGGTGGCAGCCCTTAGACTTGGTGGCTACCCTCACAATAAACTTCAAAATGTGCCAAAGACTGTCAGCGGCGCCAACCCACATCTGATCAGAATATGACAATTTTTTGACCATTTTGTGTATTTTTTAAATTTTTCAATTTTCAGATCTGATATGATCCAGGTCGACCTAGGTCGCCGACCCAGGGCAACCCAGTCAGTGAGGGCTGGGCCAACCCTCAACCTAGCCTACCTTGGTGCTGACAACATCAAGGGGGACATGGATCCTCGTGGAGAGGATGAGGGCATGAGGCTATATTGGCATCAGAGAAGATCCTACCAGCTTAGGTGGGACGTGGGCTCAAGTAGGGGACTGGATCACTAGATGGGCCGGAGATTAGATTCCTGAAGGTGTGACAGGGTGCTTTGACATGCTCAGCACGTACAGGACCAATGGAGAGGAACTAGAAAGAAGAACCAAGTGTGGAAAAGAGAAAAAGTAGGATTGGACAAGGGGGGAGGCAAACCAAGAATGAGGAGTGGGAAAGGGAGAGAGAGAGAGTGGAAGGAGAGGAGAGTTCAGGAAGAAGATCTGAGAATAGGGGGAAGAGAGAGAACCGAAGAGAAGTGAGGGACTCGATTTCATTTCATCCTCGACCATTTCTTGAGTACACGGAGGGAACTTTATAGAATCTCACTTTTACACTTCAGACCTACAAAATTTTAAAACAAAAATTTACCCCACTTCCTACAAAATGTGACTAGAACATCCTCAAATCTTTTAATTTTACTTTGACACCCTCAAAAACTAAAATTAATAAACAAAATAAATAAATAAAGTCATAAAACTAATAAAATATTATAAAGTCGATGTCGCATCAATCAAGCCTGATCGGTGGCACTGAATCTTCTTGGATCCACCATCCGTACATAAAGTCTGACCGAAAATGCGGTCCCATCTGCCTATTTCAAAAGCCAACCAGATATACTATCCCGGACAAATATCAACTTGTCAACTTGTCATGCGATCCAAGAAGATCGTGATGTGATGGATTGGGGATTTAAACAATGAAATACCATCTCTGACAACTTGAGCAGTTTGTGATTGGGCCAGTCAACCTTAATCTGACCCAGCTTTGTATTCATCCAATTCCCCAACATAGTTAAAGAAGTCAGACCATGGCAAGACAAACATTTCAAAAAGATTGCTAACACCCAAATCACACACTACATACCACAAAGATAAACATGTCATCTTACTCAGGTCAGGATCAAAGAATGCAAGTCAAACTACTATTTGTGGACTAACGATCCAATCACAGAAAGTAAATTAAACAGAAAACATGTGTCAACTTACCTGAGAATCACGAATAAGCCCATGGAGATAAACATGGGAAAATGGAACGGTCCCTGTGAACTCAATTCCCATCATCACCATTCTTGCAACCCAGAAGAACAAGATATCATGTCTGTAGGAGAAAAACATGAAACTAAGTGACCATGAAGCTCAATTTAAAAGACAAGGTAGGTAAGCTGCATCATAGGAAAAAACAACTAGAAGAACACATTGTTAAACTCAAAAAAGAATAGAATATACAGTAAACACAAAACAAATATTTAATACTATTTTTTATTGTATGTTTCAAAGTGAATATTTGTTTTGAAGGTAACTTAAGCAGTTACAATTCAATGGGAAAATAAAAACAGAAACTATGAGGTATGAAGAAATTAAACAAAAAATAAAACATTTCTACCAAGGAGATTAGACATTAAAAGAATTGCAAATAAAAGACACTTATAAACAAAGCAAAACTAAAGTCCATGGTCCATACAAAAAGAAATCCCTCTACCTAAAAAGGTAAATACACCAACCTACATTGACTTGAAAATCACTTCCCGTACCACATGAAGGATTCAACATTAACAAGTAAATGGTTCAAGTTTTACTAATAAAAATTGCAAAATGGCAGTGCGATAATGGACTTTGCATCAGTGCAATCTCTAATTAGAAGAAGCTTTATGCAAAAACAACTTATCAAGTACCCACTTCCTTTTCCCACAATAAAGCATGGTTCACCTATTGGTCGATTGGGATTGGAATCAGCCATGACCGACCTGAATCAAGCGAGGAAGGAGCGATCATGTTCAGACTTCAGTCTGGATCAGCCAGAGTCAGCAGGGATAAACATGGATCAGCCAACCTGGGAAAAGTGATATGGAAAGAAACGTGCTGGATGACAGTTAGTCACACCAGATTGGCCAGTCTAACAACTATCCAACCTGATTTCAGGAGTGATGAGTCGAACACTAAGATGCCCAACCAGTATCTCATACGTGCCTTCCAGTCCAGGGATTTTAGGAGATCCCAGATTATCAATTCCTCTTGCAGTGATCCACCCTTAACACTGTTGCAAGCATAGTTATCAAAGGCAAAACGCCTCACCCGCCCACGTCAAACAAATCTAGTCAAACATAATCCATTTCTTAATTTAATTATGATATTTATCTTCTTTGTTATTGATTTCAACTCTCATTAAGTTGTTATACTATGTTATGCTTGATTTGTACTCTACTCTTGTTAGTTGTTATGTTGTTATGTTTGTTATTGACCTTCTTTTACCGTTATAACATTATTTATTGATGGCTACAATATATAGTCATTAAAATGATGCATTTAGTTCAATATTAGAGGTATTTTTTTAGATTTATTTCAACTATTTATATTAGATATATATTATTTAAATTAAAATAATTAAATAATATAAAATACGTCAAGCGCCTGAGGCACCCGCCCCAGGCATCTGAGACAAGGCGCTAGGTCCCTCGCCTCACATGCCTCACGCCTCGGATAACATAGGTTGCAAGGCTAGGACATGATTTTTCCCTCTTTACTGGTTTCGAAGTTAAACGCCTCGGGCACCTGATACGAGGCACTAGGTCCCTCGCCTCAGGCACCTCACTCATAGGATAACATAGGTTGCAAGGCTAGGACATTATTTTTCCCCTCTTTACTGGTTTCTGCTTTCCCCTGTTTTACCAAGTTTGGATGCCTAGGACATTATTTTTCCCCTCTTTACTGGTTTCTGCTTTCCCCTGTTTTACCAAGCTTGGATGCCTTTGATCTGATTTTTGGAATTCTTTTAAAATTTGACTTTTATATTGCACATCATTTGACAATCTTCTCATTATTAAAACATATGAACAGTTTACCTTAGATCTAGAATTTAGATCCCTTTGACATTTTGAATGTATCATATATTTTTATGTTAAACAGTTTTAGGTAAAATTAATGTAAGTTCATATATGATGATACATCTAAGTTGATATAATTAGAATATTTTTTAAAATGGACAATCATGTATGGCAAGCATTTAATTAATTACATTAATTAGTGGTTAAAAATCAAACTTTTGCTTGATTCATGAAATTAGATTTCAAGGTCATCTAGTGTATAGATCAAGAAGAAGACCTTTTTAGATACTTAATTAATTATATCAATAATTATTATTTTTAATTAGTGCACGAATATCAAACATAACTTTACCTGAATATAGTTCACTTGTGCTATATTTGTCCCACATCTGAAAAAAAGAGTGTTATGTAGGTGACAGCCATCGTAAAAATATTATAATAAGTCATGATAGGATTTCTATTGATATAAATGTTGGGAGGCACACTTTTACCTACAACGTGATGCACTAGAGCCTAAGTATAGCAAAACATAGCCAAGGATGGAGAGCATTCCCCACGTCGTGTGCCACATCAGCATCCGACTATGTTGTTACATAAGCATGGGTTCTCACATCATGAATGATGTGGGTAAAGAAATTGGTACATAAAGTATAATATAACATAAGTTTGGGACAAATTTAAAAACAAAAAAAACATCATTAAAGAAAGAAGTCCAGAAAACAACAATTGAAAAAATAATGATGAGAATAAGTGCTTAGAATATTGTGTAACTTGTAAGAAAACACACAAAACTTGTTGATAGTATTGTGAAACAGAAGATTAATACTAGCATTCAAGAAATCAAATATATAGAAAAAATGTAAATAAGTAAAAGGTATAGGTTATAATAAACTTTGGTATATAAAAATCAGAGAAATGAGAATGAGATAGATATTGTTGTTGATAAAACATTGAAACATGCAATGATATCAATGAAAATAATAGACAAGATTATCCTTGTAATGATAAATATCAAAGAAGCGATGATTAATATAGTTAGAGCTTATGCCACACAAACTACCCTAGGAAATAAGATTGTAGAAAAGTTTCAAAAGGACATAGATAACCTTATGTAGAGTATGTTGAACGAAAAAGGTACATATTTATTAGAGATCTCAATAGCCATGTTATAAGTGATCGTCATGGCTATGACAGTTACAGAAGTTTCAATTAAACCTTAAATGGCAAGCAGAAAATATCAATGATTTTGCTATAGTCAATGGTGTTATATTAACAATATCTATTTTATCAAAAAAAGAATCTCAATTAATAATATTAAACAAATGACAAAAAAATTCAAATTGACTTCATTCTAATTGTGGTCTTTGCAAAGATTATAAAGTTATTCTCAATAAAATTTTAACAAGTCAACATACGTTAGCGGTCTTAAATGTTAAGATCGAGAGATGAACAGATATGTAAAATATTTTAATTAGAATAAAATGGCAAGAGATATTCAAAAAAAACTTCTCAAAATAAAAGATTGGAAGTTCGACATAGAAGTTAATCTTAAGTGGAGAACATGACTACAAAGAGTAAAGAGGTATGTTGAAAAGTACCCGAAGAATTCAAAAGAAATAGTCCACCTAAAAAGAAAACATGGTGAAGTAACGAAAAAGTGCAAAAGGGTTTAAAGAATAAAAAAGAATAGTATAAAATATGCTAAAGTGTGATAACAAATGAATTTTAAGAATAGTAAACATAGCAAAAAGACAAATAAAAGAAGTGTGAAATGCATGAGAAATGTGGTTTTTAAAAAATTATGAGAAACTTCAAACCAAAGAAAGTGTAAAAAATTTTATAGATGTAAAGCAAGGATGCGAAAGAGAAGATTTTAAAATCATAACCAAGTTAAATACATCAAGAACGATAAAGAAAAGGTTTTGATAGAAAAATTAAGAAAAATAATAAAAAGTGAAGTTATTTTAATTCTCATTTTAATGATAGCTTTCATAGAGGATATAACAAAGAATTGTAGGTTATACTAGAGAATTAGATTTTCATCAATAAAAAAGACACTGAAGATGATAAAAATAGATCATGCATGTGATTATAATAGGATTCCTATTGAAGTGTGAAAATGCCTAGAATATGTAAATGTATAATGATTAACTTGAATTTTTGACAAATTTTAACCCCCAATAAATGAAGAAAGAACAACAACATACCTACTTATTTTTAAAAACAAAAATTGTATGCAAAATCACTCAAATTATAGAGAGATCAAGTTCATAAATCTATAATATTGTGGAAAAGAGTTATTGAACATCACTTATAGAACATTATAATTACTTCAGCCAACCAATTATCTCTTTGAAACCAATATTGTACGACAACTTGAATCACTTTATAGAAATATTAAAATATAAAATAGTGGAAAATAAGACAACAGAACATAAATAAAGTTTTGGATGGATGAAACAAGAATTCATGTAAAAAATTGTTAAGGTAAATTAATTAAATTAATAATATAAAAAATAATATAAAAATATCGGCAATTTGCATTAATATAGAGCTAAGAAGTGAAAAGAGAAACGGCTGTGGACAAAAAAGATTAAGGCAATTTATATAGATATCGTTACATGGATTGTAATACCCCCGGTTATTTAAATAAAAAATAAAAAAATTAGTTAATTATTTATTAGGAGGCCGCCGCCAGGTCAACCCCCCCATGCGCCCGCCTGCGCCACCGCCGCACGCGCTGCCGCCCCGTGCGCCCGCCGTGCGCCGGCCTCCTCTCTCTCCCGCGCGGTACCTCTCTCATCCTCTCTCCTATCGCTCTCTCCTATATCATCTTCTATTAAAATCCCTAGTTCATTATTCTTCTTCCTCCGGCAGTTTTGAAACCACCTACCCGGCTCGGTTTTTCGTCGCCGACGCAACCGCGGCAGCCTCGTCGCCAAATTCTTTCTCCTTGGATTTCCGTGCGCCGTTCGCCGTTGCCGTCAAGGTAGGCGTCTCGGCTATCCTTAGCACTTTATATATTTAAATTAAATCGTAAAAATTATGTTTAGATCATCATGATTAATAGGTTAGAAATAATGGGCTGTTTTTTATTTATTTACATGTTTAGATAAAGTTAGATTAATTTGTTTAATCTGTGCATGCTTAGATTAATTTGGTTATTCATGTATGTTAGATATCATGATAGGTTGTGTATGTCTAAATTTAGCTAGTTTAGTATGTTTGCATCGCGATGAACCTTAATCATGTATATTCCGATTTGATAAAAAGCCGATGTAAGGTTTAGGCATAATGTTGTTAGAATTTAGTTTGTTGTCTTTTATGTGATAGGTAGTTTTGTTTAAGTATGTAATTGTCATGGTTAGGTTGTATATTGCATGATCTTATTTATATGCATCAGTTTGTGATAGACTGTGGTATGGTATGCAAATATGTGGTGCATAGAACCATGGGTGTTCATCTATGTATTTCATGTTTGATTGCCAATTAAATGTTCACGTGTGTTATCTTCGAGTTAATTATATGCTTGTACGTGGTGTGGAATGTGGTTAGTGCGGTGAGTCGCATTGTGGTTGTTTTGTACTTCACTAGACTAAATTAGTGGCCCGTGGGCGGCGGAGATTAGTTGAATCCGGAGCATCCTTCGATCCCAGATACCGCGGTTTATCCTAAGTACTCCCCTGCCTAGGTGTACTATGGGATTTAGTTACTATATGTTACTTCCTACTATATGGTAAATGTGGTGCTAGTTTTGTGATGTGACTACATTTATCAGATGGAGCATGGAATTTACTCAGACAGGTGTCTAGTTGTGTGGTTTGGCATAGATGGTAGTGTTATAGATGTGTCATTGGTTTTATGTCAGGTCTATGTGTTCTGGGCATACCTATAGCAGTTTAATGTGTAGGTTATGTTGGTCTTAATGCATATAGAGTCTAGTTATCATATGGGGTAGTTGATTGATTTTGTAATCAATTAATTAAAGATATATAATTAGTTTACACCCTATGTATTAAATCTGATTTTTTAGGCTTAATATGTATTTTATACCACTAGAATCATTATTATAGTGGGGTAGTTCGGGTGTAAGTCCTACTGGGTCTGTTGTGACTCACCCCTTCCGTTGTTAATATTTTCAGGAGTGCAGGTTTAGCGCAGCAGAAGCGTAGTGGTATTTTGGAATTCGAGGAGCTAGTGGATTTCTCATTCAATGTTGGTATTTAATTTGTTAGATAGATGTTTGAGTATTATGTTATTAAGTTGTAAAGTTTGGAATTATTTATTTAGATTATAATTTTAGTCTTATTTGGTTCCAGACCGATATCCTTCCCCGTTACGTCGCCGGATTATCTTCCGCTGTGCATGTTAAAAATCCGGGTCGTGACATGGATGATCTAGTTTTTTGAAGACAACGATTGAGACTCAGGAGATCATGATAGATTCACAAAAAATTACATTCCATTCCATGTGATAGACTAAAATTATTTTTGAAAACAATAATTCAATTTTATATTTTTTAAATATCTATGAAAAAATAACTCAAAATCAATATAAGTGAAGAAAAACTCCATTGTGGTCAACCTCAAACAATTTGGGATCAAGGCTTGAGTTGAGTTGAGATGAGAAATTTTAAAAAGGCTTTTAATGGGAATGATGACACATCGAGAATAACTTGGTAGTGTCAGGGATGTTGATTGAGATCATTGTAATTACTTGATCCTATCAAGAACAGAGTACGTTACAAATGTTGCTAAAACAAAAACAATGGTGATACAGTGTGAAAACCTCAAATTTCAAAACATATAGAAATATTACCTTTTATCTTTTCTCCTTTCCTTCTAGTGTATATATTTATGTATCTTCTACATTAAAAAGAAAATATATATCATTTATTTATATTTTCAAATATATATTTAAAAACTAATATCAGACTTCTCTCAACCAATTGTAAAATGGACTAGATGTTAATTACATTGAGTGGTACGCAACAACCCTTGATTAACTATCACAACAACACGTAACACCGAGTGACATTCGTATTCGAATATAACATGCATAACAATACAAGAAGGTGATTTTTCTCTTCATGGGATCCTTGATTTGATCCTCATAATAGATCATGGGCTGAGTGAGAATTAGCTAATATGAAAACCAATAAGTATAGCTTAGGGCACCATCCAGAGGGTGCATGGTCAAGTGGTCCCTCCAACCTCTCATAATGTGCATAGGGTTGGAGGTGATCAGAACTAAACATTGTATCACCTCTCCGTTGTGGGTACAAGTGTTTGGTGGTTAAAGGTCATGATTTTCCGGACTAGTTTGCAAGGTGCACAAGGTCAAGAGATGCAAGCAAAATGTGCAACCTACCATCTGCATCTGTGGGGAACATGGAAGAGAAGGTACACGGTCAGATGGTCACCACCAACTCATCTGTAAGGCACATGGTGCCAATGTGTGTAAGAGGAAATTTGCAAACAATCACCTGCCCATCTATTGAGTGCATAGGTTGGATGTTGAATGGTCATGTGGTCTCCCCATCCCGTCCATGGGACATATGGGAAGGCTAATCAACAGTCTTGTGGTTGTATCAACCAGTTTCTAGGTAGCATGGATTTGGGAGAGAATGAGAAATCTACAGTCTGTCCCTAGCCCACAAGGTGGCAGTGCATGGTCAGATGATCACTCTTGTCATCTGTAGAGTACATGGGATTGGGAGTGTTGCAACTCAAAGCCAACCAAGTGGGACAGAGTAGCATAGTTGGGACTTGAGGGATCTGAAACTTAGCTGATTGAGCTAGCCTAGATATTAAAGTGGCCTAGGAGACTGAGTAAATATGATTCACAAGGTTGCTATCTATTTATTAAATAAATATTGTGATGCTGGTTGCTTCTTTTAAAAATCACAATGAATCATATACTTCTAACTGATTTTATATCTTGTCCATAAATTATAAATTGTTAACTGCCTAAGTATTTCATGTGCTTGTATTGTTAGAGATGGACTCTTTAATGTAAATAGAGCAGGAACCGGCAGAGGACAACTACTTCACGCTCTATGTCATTACAAATGTGAGTTTCCTGAAGTGAGGAAGGGATTGTTTTGCCTTGGGCAAACCCAAGACAAATGAGGCAGTAGAACAGAACCAAGGATGTGAGGAGAGAATAGGACATTGGATACCTCAAGAGGCATGCCTCCGATAGCTGCCAGAGGGCAGATCCCAGGACCTGCGATAGGTGGTATTTACCCTGCCCAGTAAGGCTGCCGAGTAAAGGACAGCCCTCCACAAACTTGGTCCATCTTCCAGTGATAATTAGAGGCTTCATCCCACCTCTGGTCAATCCATAAGGCCTCTTATAAGGTGCCAGAGGCATCAGAGAATGCCATAAGGCCTCTTATAAGGTGCCACTTGGTCCATCTTATAAGGTGCCATAAGGCCTCTTATAAGGTGCCACTTGGTCCATCTTCCAGTGTTCCCTACTAGGTTAAACCCGAAAAACCAAACTGAACCAATAGTTTGGTTCCGTTCAATTTGGTTTGAACTACTAATCGGTTAGGTATGGTTTCACACAAAATAGATTAAATGCTTATTTTAAATTATATATTAATAATAATTTATATATTTTATGATTAAAATAATTTTGTTTCAAAATATTTTAAGATAAAATAAATGAAATGTATAAATATATACACTAAATTTTAATAAAATATGATTTAAAACAAACTAAATGAAATTATGCATTGGCATATCCTATACCATAATGAAATATGGGTTGAACAAGATCAAACCAAACCAAACTGAATTAGTTTGGTTTGGTTTGGTTTGAGAAAAAAAACCTCAATAACCAAACCAAACCATGAACACCCAGGAGATTGAAATGCCCACCTCAGAAGTGGTGGCAATGGTGACAATCACCTAGGCAATATGGGTCGAGTCCAGGATGTGAGAGGCTGCTTCACCTCGATAGCCCAGCCATCTTTGATAACATAGCTTATGCTCGGTACCCTTAGTAGGTTCCTTGCTTTTGTCTACAATTATCTTGTGCCATCTCACAAACCTAAGGTAGTTTCTGTAATGTAGACAATCATATTATGTGCATGTTTTAGTCAGTTGTCATCTGAATTAGTGCAGTGTCGATCATAGCTCATTAGATTATCAGATTGTCTATGTATAGTAGCGTTGTACATCAGCTCATGAGGTGATGTATGAACATGTATAAGTTTTGGATAGTTGCAAGATTTCATATTATATGCATGTCAATATGATTGTGTACTGTGCTATGGTGTAATAGTTAAGTCGATTATTAGACAGTGGTAGACCTACATATGGCCCAGTGCGGTCATGTCACCCCAATGGATTTTAAGAAATATATTAGAAATTTAGAAGTTTATATTAAAAATAACTTAAGTTATAAAGTTATATAGACGTGTAACACCACTGAATTTTTAGAGTGACCCCATTGAATGAAATCCTATATCCGCCACTACGATTGTATTTCAAAAATTTTCAAATCCAGGTTTAGCAATGTAAGAGATTAGTCACCGCCAAGAGGCCAACAATGACCGTGAGTAGCATAGACAGTCAAAGCTTGATCATAGTTTTAGTGCTTGAAAGAAACGAGGTTGAGCTCGTTAGAAACAAGTTGAAAATGGCTCAAAGTTGGTAGAAGAAAACTGTAGGTAGAAGGATTTGCTTTCAAGGTTGATGTCAAGCATGGATTGTAGAATAGGTGAAATCAAATCAGAATCGGCCATTGTTCCTTGCCCCCATTTGATTGATGAAGTCAAATTACAGTCAAATGATGGCATGAAATTTGATATGTTTAGAGAAGAGGTGAGTCTCCTCTTTTTTGAACTTTGAATTTCCAGATTTTTTTTTCTCTTTTTTTCCTTTTTTTTTTCAAACTAACTGGACTGCCTTTTGAAAGGTTTTCACCCAAGCTAGTCCCCTCTTTCCTTTTGCCTGTATGCCCTTTTGCAGGGTTTTCATACAGCAGGGTGATCCATTTTTGCCTGGGGTGCCCTCATCGGGTCATCACCTCAGCTGGATTTTTCCTCGACATATTTTTGCCCTTGGCCAATCAATGATGTGACTAACCAAGTCCGTCGAGGTATTTCATTTTCTTTCTTTCCTTTTTTTTTCTTCTTCTTTCTTTCTTTTTTTTTTGAAATTCTTTTGGAGTTCACATAGGGGAACTGTGCAAGACTGGTCACAGGAATATTGGGGGCCTTTGATGGCTTGTATGTGGGCATAGGCATGTCACAGCCATTAGCATGAGTTGGGATTTAGGCATGTCAGAGGCCATGGAGGTTTTTTGTACATGGGCATGTCGGAGGTCATGAAGACTGTTTCTTTTGTGGTATGTGAGGGCATATAGGAGATTGCTTTGGGGACATTTGAGGGTAGGTTGATGGCCTACTTTGGGATTGAATTGAAGGGTTGTGGAGGGCTGTCCCATGGACTCTTCATTCCCCTGGCCCAATTTTGGGGCGGGTGTCGGATTTCTTCCTTGCCCAAGTTTTAGGCTTTGTAGTGGACTAATGGCCGGCACTAGCATACTGACATGTTTGTCAAAAGGCATAATTGGGTCGAGTTGTTGGCCAACAAGACTGATTTGAAATGTTGAGTTGAGGGTTGGTCCCTCACTGAATTGTAGCCTCGGGGGCCGTTGTCCAGCCTGATATGCTAACTTGAAGGGTGGAGGGTTGCTCCCTCATCCCGATAACAGGACTGACTTCAATTAGTCTCCGGTTGAGACAATGATTTCTTCTTTATCTCCCTTTGTAGTTAGCGCGGATTGGCGATTTTCTAGGGTTTATTGATAGAGGTTGGTCCTCTTGCCCCTTGTTGCCTTCTTAGGTGGAGAGTTCACCCGCACTCTTGCTTGATATGAGATGGCTTAGGGGCATGCCCCCCGGCCGGATGATTAGTTCCTAGAGGACCGCTCAAGAAACTAACTGGTTTTTGATGCAGAATGGGCCGAGAATTGCCTTCTCTCCCGAGCAGAATCTTATCAGGTGATGTCATATAGGCATCATTCAGTGGGGGCGTAAGATTTGTTCCGAGCCCAATTGTCATATGACAGTTGCATCCATTCACCAGATAGAGGATTGATTCCCCACTTTCATGTTAGAATATTGGTTGAGAGAATGGGCAAAAGGCAGATCTCTCTGTAGCATCATAGGCCGTTGATCGGCTGGCTCCTTCTAACTGAAGAATGTATGGTTGATCCCTTGATTCACTGAAAGCCATGTTGTTGCCATTTCTACACTTGTTGCCATTTCTACATCCCAACTCCATGTGAATGCAAATTACGCCTGTTGTTTCTATTATCTATTATTCTAGTTTATATTGTTATTTTAGTTAGATGACTTTGTTAAGTTTATCTCATGTACTAACAACTCTATTATCATATCCATCTAAAAAATTATCTAGGTATTGTTTTCTCATTTCTCCTATATTTTATAAATTAATATTTTATATAATTATATAAGATCTAAAATATCACACCAAGTTCACAAGATAATAAAAAGATCTCTCTATGATATCTTTTCTTTAATATTGGTCAAGTTGAAGCCAAGATCCTACTTAGGATCCTAAATTTCTTGATGTGTCCCATGTGGACAATGCTTATCTTCCTTGTATTTAAATCTTAATTTCTTTTGTTAGTTCGTCCCAGTATTAGACCTCAATCTGGTCTGCTTTCGAAGAGATCATCATCCTATTTTAAACTCAAACGTGCACTTAGAGTAATATTTCCGAAGTCATGTCTCTGGAGATTTTTTTCGAGATCTCTTCGAGATCACTTCTCTCCATCTCACCCAAGACGAAGTCAAGATATAAGATGACAATCATTGGCATTCGTGCAAATTTACTTGTGCTTTGTTAGTCCCAAATGTAGATATAGAAAAAAAAGGTTATCATAGTTGATAGAATAAAAATAGTCACATTCATGATATAGATTCAAATGATATAAACGACATTCTCTTATTACAATGCGTAGTACAGCAATCCACATGCATTGAACAATACAGTAAAGGTGAGGTCATTCCTCGCATGCAACACATCATGTAAGTGCCCTAACGTGTTGCTAAATAAGAGTTCTCATATTAAGGTAGGTATGGATAAGAAAATGAGTCCATATTACAGAGCAAGACAAAGGTTTTAAAACGAAATTTTATTATAAAAATAAATTTAAAAAGAAAAAGGTTGAAGGAAGATTGAGAAGGTGCTTGAACATTGGGCCCTTACGGAAAACACTTATGGAAGTTGTTAATTATATAAAAAGAAAAGAGATTAGTATTGCTAGTATTCAAGAAAGCAAATGAATAAGAAAGAAAAATAAAAAAAAGAAATAGATATCTAAGAACAACTAAATACAACTTCTATAAACACCTCTCAAATGAAAAGAAGATGTAAGCCATTAATCCCAAGAACCACGGGTAGAAATTTTAAACTAGTAATTTCCTTCAAATATTTTGAAGCAAGACTTTATTATCAAACAACTAATTACCTGAAATTTGAGAGAAAAGCAATCAGAATAGAGAAAATAAAAACAAATGTCCCCTTTCATCAAAAATATATATAAAAATCATAAACAAAACATATGGAAAAAAATCAAACCTACTAAAGACCATGATTTTTTAATCAACAAGTAAACATAAGATAAACTATAAAGCATGCTGATAATGACGAAATTTAAATTTACAGAATCTGAACATAAAACAAGTTAAACATAATCAGAAATAAATTAGTATAGTAACTACGAGTGATGTTATGAAATGGCAATTCAATATCCAATAGAAACATATTGAGTTTTTAATAGATCACATTCTTTCCACATCTTAAAAGCTGAATTATCCAATAAAAATAGAAGCAGATGAATGAAGAAACAAACCCTGTTTCAAGGACTGTAGTTGGATAAAAGCATCTAAAGTCCTCTGCCGTTTCATCTGGCCAACCAAGTGTACTGAATGGCCATAATGCACTGTAGAATATCAAGTTTAAATTAAACATATTTATGAACATGGTAGAATTCATCTTGAAAGTGGTCAGGTAGTGATGACATAATAAGAGCAAATGAATATTTACTAAACCAAGATATATAAAATACAATCTGGTATAATGGAATGCTAAAACTTAGCAAAATCCTGCACGTGTTTGAACTAGACATCCAAGGAATGCACTAGTAGTGTTTGATTCATTCCAAGAATCACATAAAATTAAATAAAAAAACAGATACTGAAACTAAGATATATCACTCCCATGTTAAAAAATTCTAGGCAGTCCAAATAAAAGCCTAAGCACAAAAGCAAAATAAAAAATATGACAAAAAGGAACTCTCTCTCCTGGATGCGTGAAAAGCCTAAGTACAGTAGCAAAATCAAAAAGATGATAAAAAGGAATCTTTCCCTCCCTCCATCCCATGTGCAAAAACTCTAGGCAGTCCAAATAAAAGCATAAGCACAATAGAAAAATCAAAAATGATGAAAAGTAAAACTCTCTCTCTCCTCTCTCTCATGGATGTGTGTAAAGCCAAAGCACAATAGAAAAATCAAAAAAATGATGAAAAGGAATACTCTCTCTCCAGGTGCCTGAAAAGCCTAAGCACAATAGCAAAATCACAAAGATGATGAAAAGGAATTCTCTCTCTCTCTGTCTCCCTCCATCCCTCCCATGTTAAAAAATTATAGCCAGTCCAAATAAAAGCCTAAGCACAATAGCAAAATCAAAAAGATGATGAAAAGGAATTCTCTCTCTCTCTCTCCCCCTCCTGGATGCTTGAAAAGCCTAAGCACAGTAGCAAAATCAAAAAGATGATGAAAAGGAATTCTCTCTCTCATGTTAAATAGGCAGTCCAAATAAAAGCCTAAGCACAATAGAAAAAAAAATGATGAAAAGTAATTCTCTCTCTCTCTCTCTCTCTCTCTCTCTCTCTCTCTCTCCTGGATGCATGAGCTTTTTTTCCCAGTGCTCCTTCACCTCCAGTACGTCATCTTCTCTGGTTCTTCTCCCTCTCCTCCCGATTTTACAATCCTGGCTCTTCCTCCCTTCAAGCATCCTCACCGCATCTTCCTCTTCTCCAGTTCCCCATCTTTGTCAGCGTCTCTGGCCTCTCTCCATCCCACCTCATCTCCACCCTTGTTTCTGACCTCTGTTCCGTGGGTCTCATTTAGCTTCCAGAACCCTCCTCCTATCTCCATTTCACCATCTCCTTCTTGTCCAAAAGCTCCTCACCAGCTTCAAGTCGTCAACCCTGCACGGCACCATTTCAGAGACCCCCACCACCTGTTTCCATCTGGTGATCCATAGATGTCCGGTGCCTCCTACGTAATCATCGATCGGTAGATTACAGCACTATATTCTGCATAAGTTCTTTCCCATTGGGAGGTCGATCTTCTATAAAACTGTGTTCTAGTTTCTCTAATGCCCACTGGAAGTTCAATGTTCAATTAAACTGTGTTCTGGTCTCTCTAACGTCTCCAGGAAGTTCAAACACTTGTCAGAATCTGCCATCCAGAAAATCTGACCCTGCAGTAGAGAACCACTTCCAATATCCAGGCACTCACTAATTTGACATCACAATTCTTCCAGCCTTCCAGGGTTCCCAGCAACAAGTAGCACATGCCAACTTGGGTGTAAACAGCCAGTGGTGTCGACCACCTGATCTTCCTTCTTGTCTGCCAGTCATGCGCTGGACATCGAATTTGCCAACTGCCATATGGTTCTCCATCACTGGAATAGCCGCAGCAAAGAGATTCTTCCCCAACAGAGACTTCATGAGTGGATGACACTGTCACCAGGCATAGACAAACAGCCCAAATGCTGGCATCCTTGATCGGGAGAGAATCATGCGTGAAGTCAAGCTGGCCCAATTATTTCAAGCGTACCATTCGATCTCATCAGATTATCTTCATCCATCCGGGCCGGATCCATCGGGAACCCCACCGAGAAGAGTGAGCCAGCTCCAGGTCATCCAGGGTCCAGTTCAGTATCCAGACAGTGGATGAGGAGGTCCAAGGAGGGGAAGAGTCTGCCATCATTTTCCCCTTCTCTCTCTTCGTCTTAGCATTCGGCCATGACCATGTCAACCATATGCAGAAGCCGCAGTGACCCTTTCACAGCCAATGCAAGTGCGGGGGCTACTGCAACAGCATCCCTCTGTCTGTTGAAGCAGTACAGCAGCCTTATCTACAGCTGTCCAGATGAGATAAACAGGGGCCAGGTCATTGCTATTTCAATGTATTAACCCAAACTCCTCTCTCTTCTTCATTCATCCTGTTTTTTGAAATCAGATCTAGGATACTAATACGGAAGACATGATGCAGCACACACTGTCACTGAGGTAGTCCTGACAAGCCAATTGGGCCTAACAGAGTTGATGTAAGTGGGCCTTGATTGGTCTTTATACAGATGAGCCAAACAACCTCACTTCACTCAGATGGTTAAAAAAATATTAACATAATATTGAACATCTAAGTTATAAACAATTGATAATGCCCTGGACCACTGATAAACTATGGGCAGAGAACTCCAAGCGAACTGAACCCATAGCTTAATTAATCAGACATAATGGATCAGCATAGACAATAAGTTAACAATTTTGACAGTGAAGCAGACATGCGTTGCAAGTGACATGTTGATAGATATTTAACCGAAATTTCTGGGCTGAACATAATAAAAAATTTCAGGGGTTGACACTTAAAAACCTTCTTTCTACGTTAGACAGCTCTTTGCTTTCATTCTGGGCCATGCATGCTAACATACAATATGCATGCAGTTTCCAGTCAATATTCTGTACAAGCAGCATAAATTGAAAGAAGAGGGATGAAATACCAAACCTTGAGAACCAGGTGTCTAGAACATCAGGATCTTGATATATTTCAACATATTTCCCATACTTTATACGAGCTTGGTCAAGTGCTTCTGAAGCATTTCTTGCAACTATGTAGTCTTCTTCACAATTTTTGCCAACTATATACCAAACTGGTATTCGGTGTCCCCACCACAGTTGTCTGCTAATGCACCAATCTTTGATAGTTGATAGCCAATGTTTATATATCTTGACAAAAAATTAGGTGTCAGAAACTAAAACATGGCAGAGGGGTCAGACTGGACGATCGTATAGCTTCTAAAAGTTGACAAATAATACAAAGGTTAGTCATTTGTGAGTACATGGTAGATCATGTGCGTCACATCTGCTAAGGAGACATACCAGTTAACCATGCATGAGGTATCTTCTCAGCAACATACTGCATTAATTGGATGCACACTAATTCATAAACACTAACCTTACCAGACTTAAAACATGAAAAGATTCTAAACATGTTAACAGATATGCCCCAAGAATAGTTACCAGTTCCAACAAAAGTGATATGAAGCAGGATAGGCATGAGTCGGGACAATAGTAGTCATTAGGTAACAATAGCTGATGTCTTGCAACAAGTATATACCTTTACGAACCTTTCAGGAAGAATGGTGAGGTTTCCTTCCTCAACAGCATGAAGGGCCCTCTCAGCTAGTGGTTCCATTGTTACAAACCACTGTTTACTAACAAGTGGCTCTATCACCTGGACAGAACCGCAATCCTTAGCAAATAAGAAACATCAATGCATCAGAAATATACTTTGTAATGGTGATATTTATATCAAACTCCCATACTTCTCCACCTCTCTGAGACCTGGGAACCCTCAGAGTATGTGGTTCTTTCTTTACCGCCAAACCTGTCTCTTCAAGATCAGCCCATAATTTTTCCCGTGCAACAAATCGATCCAAACCACTAAAAAAACAATTTTAGAAATAAGGAAAATTTAAAAATAGTTCTCACAGGATGTTGATGAAACACTAATGCTTTCCCAAATACCTGTACAGTCCGGCCACCTCATTTAAAGTACCATCCTTGTTCATGACATTCAGTATTGGAAGGCCCAGTTTTCTTGCAAGAATATAGTCATTGTGATCATGTCCAGGACTTATCTTCAGTACTCCAGTTCCAAATTCTTTGTCGACACACTGCAAGCCTCAAACTCTCTTTATATAGCAATTTTTATGAACAACAACAGAGAGGTGATAATGCACAGAAAAGATATATGTGCATATAATGTCATAAAAAGTGTAGAAAAAAGAAGAGATTTGAGACAAAAGTTTATATGAACACAAAGAAACAATGCACGGCATGAGAAAATAAATTATGAACATGTGGTATAATTTTATAAAAAAATTCAGAACCCTAGCAGCTTAGGTTTAGACGATCAAAAATTTTGAAAAGGACTAGAAGCTATGACAACCCTGTGCGACATAAAATATGGTGTGAGAAAAGCACTCTACTGACCCAAAGAATCACATGAAGATACTGACACATGGCTTCCTTAATATCGATTAAGCCCAAAGGTATGGGGGAATGGATATCAAGATTCATGAAGATGAAAACCTGAACCCCTTGATTACTCCTTGCTGAAGTTAAAACATGCCAACTAGGCAATGTAGTAAAACAAGATATAATCAATAAGTAGAGATTCAAGAATAAAGAAACTTACCCTTTCGGAGATGATTGGCACATGGCGGCCAAATGTCAAAGGAACAATTGCCATTTTACCTACAAACTTGGAATAACGCTCATCCTGCAATAACAATAAGCAGAGATCCTGTATGAAAACTTATTGTGACTTGAGAAGTTCTGTCAATAACATCTCAATAGCATTAATAAGAACATATATCATACATGGATGTACTAAACTTGCAAATTAAGGTCACCTATCAAGGCCATATCACCAACCTTGATCTTAAACTTAATTGCCCAAAATGGTGTTCTGGAAAAAAAAAGAACTGCATTATGTGAGCTAGGATTGCTCAAGCATGGTCCCATAGTTGTAAAGGTGGCAAGGTACAAGGTGCCAAAGGCATTCAAAGGTCCCATTCTCGCTTAGGCGATAAGGCGGTATATACAAAAATATGCATGAATATACATAAATAGATGTAATTATTACATATATAAATACATAAACATATGCATGTATATACAAAAATATGTAAAGAGGGGGGATTTTGAGAGAGAGAGAGTTAGGAAAAGAATAAAGTAAACTTTAGAAGGTTTACGTATAAGAGAGAGTTCTATGTATAAGTATACACATTTGTATGCATATTTGAATGTGTATCATGTGTGCATATATGTGACTGTGTTATATCTATGTAATTATTTATATGCATAAGTTGGCACCAGAAATTTTTGTAAAAATTTTTGGAGATGGATTAGATCCAATACAAACCTCAATTGGTCCATAAATTTCAATTCTTAAATTTAGCCCATCAATTGAGCCCACTTGACCGCCAATCCACTGAGACATAACCCAAATTAAAGTCTAGTTTCGCAGCCCTTCTCAAAATTAGCGGCCTGTACTTTGCCTCAAAACAGATCCATTAAGGGTCAATTCTAGCCCATTGTATTATCAATTTCGTAACCCTCTTTTCATAGATTTAATGAGCTATGTTTTAGTGTTAAAACTGGCCCATTAAGTGCTAATTTTGACCTACCTACCAGCTCATTTGCGCAGGCAGGTTCCTGCCTTATAAATGTACACATTTACCCCCATGTGGGCTCACTTTATAGAGGCATTTTGAGAAATATGCAAACACCTGCCACCTCAGCCCTCTCTAGAACCTTCTCCCACGTAAGAGGCCTGGAAATTGAAGAGGATTGGAGACTTCAAGAGGCCAGCTGGATCCCAAAATACATGAATCGACTACCCCTTCATCTCTCCTCTCTCTATGCTGCTGCTGCTGTGCAGCAAAATGAAGAAGAGGAGACAAAAAAGAAGCACCAAAATTTCTTCCTCCATGCCTATGTTGCAGAGCACCAAGAGAAGGAAATGAAAAGAAGAAGAAAGGGGGGTGCACCCATTTCTCCTCCCGTCTACTATCTATATCCCCTTCTTCACATACCCCCCATGGCCTCTGACATGAGTATATTGTACCATCCTTGGCCACCGACATACCTACACTTAACCTATCTAATGGCCTCAGACATGCCTATGCTCAGACCTCATATAGGTCACCAAGTCCCAATGTTCAGACCTTAAAAACCTGCCTGAACAGGCCCTTCATGCCCTTAGAATAGCACCAATACAGCTACATACAGGTTAACATGCTCTTGTTGCAACATATCAGAAAAATGCACCTCAAATCAGAGAAGCTCGGGTCTTGAACCTATTCTGAAGCAATGCAGAAGATCCAATCTGGAGTTTGTCCAGAAGCAGACCAGAAACCAGAAGCTGTGCAGAAAATCAGAACCAGAAGCTGTTGAGAACATACCAGAATCCAGAAACTGGAAACCTGAAGATCAGATCCGGGATCTGTCTAGAGCAGTGCAGAAAAAACTATCCCCATGGAAGAAATCAAAGACAGCAGCAGCCTATTGGGCCTAAAAGTGATGACAGGACATGGCAACAAGCACGTTGGGCCTGATAAGGACCAAATAGGTCATCAAGGCTTGATGATGACAACCAGTCATCAAGGCTTTCGACAAAAAAAATTCCTAGTAATGTTGAAATCAAAAAAATATTAAAAGGCTAAGCCTATTAAGTTAGGCCCCTTCATAATTTCGGACAAACGCATGGACACGTCCCGGGGTGTACTGAACCTAAGATAGGCATGTCCCGACTCTACACTGATCCTTCCATCCTAAGTAGGAAGTATCAAACTTCATCTATTAAGAGAGGTAAATCCCATTAATTAGAAAAGAGGGCATGCATAGCACAATGCTAAACTGATCATTAAGTTAAGTGAGGATTAGGAAAAGTATATCCCATACCCATCAAGAGTCAAAGGAGTTCAACCAATTCATCAAATTGGGAACTATGGCTCATTCATGCCTTCTCACAAATCATATGTAACCATGCATCATGCGTGGCATCTCATTTCATCTCACATTGCATCATAGGGAACTATGGCTTCTATGCCTTCCATCATGTGTTTCATATTATTCAAGAAAGGAAAACTTTCACGTTCAATGTTTCCTATGGTATAAAAAAAATATTAATAGCATCGTGAGACCGAAGGGATGCAAATCCAAAAGAAGAAAGCCCAAATCTTAAAAATCAACAAAATGACAATAAAAAAACAAAACAAAATATGCAAACCAAATGATCTGAATGCTTAGAACCCAAAGGAATCCAGGAATTCTGCCAAAATTCAGAACCGTGAATCTTCATAGGGCTGCAACTCACCTCACCATATCCGGAATCAAAAACAGATGATGATATCTAAAATCTTATAATAAAGTCCAAAATATGAAACTCAAAACTCAAAACACCAATGTTCAATCTTCAAAATTGGAACTTCAAAGTTCAAACCTAAAATCTTAAATCCTGAAATGGTCAAATCAGAAATTTTGAAGTCATAGAACCACAAATTCACAAATCACAAATCTCAAATTCAAAAATCTGAAAACTAGAATGTTGATTAAAAAGTCCAAATCTGAAATTTAAAACTTCAAATCACAAAACCCAAAAGTCAATAATCTGAAAAACTCACTAAAACTCAAATCCAAATTGAAACCCACAAAAATATCAGATCTATAAAGACAGAGGGACAAGAAAGATAAAAATTTAAATATGCCAAATAAGAAACGCATTAAGCCGAACCCAAAAGAAGTCAAGATTCAAAACAAAATCCAAAGGAGAAAGCTATCAAGTCTTAACAGAAAGAAACAACCAATTCAAAAACAAACTAAACTCCAGAAAAATGAAACCTTAATCAAAAGTGAAACAAACCCCAAAGATAAAAGACATCAAGTCTTAATCAAGTCAAATTCAAATAAAACACATCGCAAACAAAATCTCAATCAAATTCAAACCAAATTCAAAACAAATCCTCGAATTAAAGGACATCAAGTCTTAATAAAAAAACAAACAAAACTAAATTGTCAAGATGAACTTGAATTAACTCAGATTAAATTCTAAGCAATCTCAAAAAATAAAAAAACACCAAGTCTTGATTCCCAAATTAAACCAAACCAAACAAACAAAGAAATTGATAAGCTTTGCATCCCAAATAAGCTCATAGAGCCATTGCTCCTGCATGTTTATTTTTGTAGATGTATGGCTTCTATTCACAAATTGCTATGGCGACTAATCAAAGGTATTCGAGTATTTATTTGATGTAATTAACATCGAAACTTCACAACTCCGATGAGAAGATCTCAAAATTTTAAAAAATAAATAAATAATCCAATAGCCTCAATACATAATTTTTATATATCATGAATTAACTAATATTCCTGTAAGATATCACGTATTTTCATAGTTGTCCAAGTTAAACATAAAAATTAAAATTCTTTTCCAAAAAGGAAAGTCATAAATTTTGATTTGAAATTTCCGAGGTTACATAAAATGGCACACCTGGTGAAATCCCTTCTTCCCTTCATTTCTCCACCATAACAAGTCTAACATATGCTCTCTTTTTTTGCAAGGAGAGTAAAAAATGCCGAGAATGATGGGGCGGAGGCTTCTGCCATAAGAGCTTCATACAAAGCTGCACACAAGAAAAATGCCAAGGACATGGCTCCAATATGATGTTCGAGGTAGGAATAAATCCCACGCCCATGATGAAGCCCATCTGTGTGGGGCACCACTGTGTTCTGCTTAGGTGGGGAATCAATCATCAGCCTGTTTTGCACCAACAGTAGAGTAATCTGCTATTATGCATCAGAAAGTCACTTAACCATGGGCAGGTCCCCGGGTCATTCTACTGCAACTTCAACCAAGAATCAATCAACCACCAGATGCGCTGACAGAGGGAAAAAAAAATTTAATCCCTTCCCTGAAATTATGAGGGCTAGCAACCCCATAAGCTCTAATAGACATAAGGAGCCGATGTCGATGCCTCAACTTTCGATGTGAATAGGATGCCTCCACCAAATGCTAACAAAAGAATTGCTGCTCATCACCCTCAAGAAAATTGCAATGACAAGGAGTCAATCCAAGTAGAGATGCAAATCTACAATGAGCCATTAAGGCAAGCCAAAGGAGGAGAGCAGTGGTTAACCAGTTCACCCTTCTGAATACTACCTGTGTGAACCTCGTTTTTCAATTTCAAAAAGTTCTATGTTTTGGAGAAATATGAACGTCCCAGACTTATATAGAAAAATAAATGATATCCAATAAAAATATTAGATAGTTCGAGGGTATTTTAAAAGTATTAGAATTGAAATTCGGGTTCTTTTGAAAAATTGATTTTGACCCCTCTTCACCAGATGGTGCAAATATCCGGCGTTAAACTTACATCGAGTAATGGCTCGAATGCCCTTCATTAACTATCGTAGCAATTTATTTTGAAGAGAATGCGCATCCATAGAAAAGTAATGAACTCAAAAAGACAGCAGCCTTTTGGGCCCAATGAGATGCAAACCAATAGTTTGGGGTTGATTTTATTTGATTTCGAGTCGACGTGATAAGTTTTAAGTTAGATTTGTATGTTGACGTTGAATTGTTTGATTTTTGTTTAGCTTCAGTTTGGTTTGGTTTTGATTTGTTTTGCTTTGTTGTTTAGTTTGAAGTTTCAAATTAGGTTTCAAATCCGATTTTTTTTGCTGGTTTTAATGTGTTTTGGGCATTCGAAATGCTGCTTATTTAGTTTTCTTAATCTCTTATCATTTGATTAAGAATTATGTTTGGCGGGGCTTATGTATTTTTTAAGCGAATTTTCAGATTGTAAAAAACAGATTGTATATAAGTTTACAGGTTTATCAAAATCTGATTTTTGGTTTGAAACTTGATTTTTGGATGTTCCTTATTTATGATTCGGTTCTTATTGAACTTGGGGTTTTTTTTATTGAGTTTTCAGATATGTTTTTTTTTGTTTTTTTTATTTAGGGACAGGTTTTGATGTTTTATTTATTGTTGTTTACAGTTTGGTTTAATTGTTATTAGGTTAGATGGATTTTGAGTGAATTTTCGGGTTTTATTTCAGATCTGATTTTTGTTAACTTTCAGATTTGTTAATGTTATTTATTTAATTTGGAGTTTGCATCACCTCCGGTCCAATGGGTTGTCATATGATGCCCAATCTCATTCAATTAGAACAATGCTTGAATGACATTCCATTGCACAAGTTGGGGTACAAATGGTTTGAATACAAAAACGCCGGGTGGAGAAACCAGTGTTCCTTCCTCCAATGTAAATTTTCATGAGGTCGGAAAATTTCGGCATTAAAACAGCATGCCGACTTATTCCAACCAATATGGAATTTACCCGTCCAAAATGACAAGCATTTTGACTTGCCATATCGGGGGAAGGATCACCATCTATGGGAACCGACCCATGCCGTCGTCCGGATCGACATCTCGGGGCGGACCCAAGGACCCGTCCAAAAGTGGAGTACCCATAAAAGGGTGTTTCACTCCTTATTTTAATTTGGTTTTTCTCATTTCTGATTTTTTTTTTGGTCAAGGCCGCTTGGGCCGGTTCAAATTCCATCGGCGTTCATAGCCGACCTTTGGTCTTTTTGGGGTCAGTGGGCCTGTCTTGAACTTCTCGGGCCGAAAGAGCCTGTTGTGGGAGCTGATGCTTTGCTGTAGAGTCTCGGCTTGGACCGGCTTTGAAGGCCACCCGGCTATGCCCTTGGCCCGTCGGACGGTTTCCAAGGGGTGCCGGGTCATCACCCTCAACCCTGCACTTGCAAGCACTGATTGCAGAATCGGCGGAATCGGTCTGATTCCGACCGATTCCGGAATCGGATCGGTGGATTCCCGGCGGAAGGACCGATTCCGGGAAGAATTCCTCGGAATCGGTCTGAATCGCCTGGAATCGGTCGGAATCGATCCGATTCCGACCGATTCCATGTGGAATCGGTCGATCCGACCGATTCTTCGGAAGGCCGGGTTGACCCGGCCCCGGTTCGATTCCCGGTTCACTCTGGACCGGGAATCGAACCGATTCCGCTCAGTGGCCGGAATCGACCCGTGTGAGCTGGCCTCGGTCGATCCCGCGGCGGAAGGAGGAAGCGCAGGCGATTCCGGCGCGATTCCGGCGATTCCGGCCTCGATTCCGTCGATCCACCGTCGATTCCGGCCGATTCCGTCGATCCAGGGTCGATTCCGGCCCGATTCCGGCAATTCCAGGGGCGATTCCGGCGATTCCAAGCTCGTTCTTCAAAGGATTCCGCCGATTCAAGCTCGGATCGGCATCGAATCAACCTCTTCTTCGATCTTTGTAAGGTTTTTGGTAAGATTTCTTCGCCAAAACTTCGTACGTCCATTCTTACGCGCGTTTCCGACGAGTTTGAGTGTCGTTAAACTTTACGATTTTTGTCCGAACAAGTTCGTTTAAGTTTTAATGTATCCGGATATGTCTATTTTGCACGGGAAAAATTCCGGATATCCCGTCCGCCTATTTTTACACGTTTCCGACGACTCCGAGTAGAGTTAAATCGGGTGATTTGTGATCGAATAACTCCGTTCGTTGTTCGAACATCGATCGATGTTCTTCGTACGGGAAAATTTCGGATACCCCGTACATTGATTTCGGCAAATACGTAACCCTTTAAACATACCGAATGGTGTGTGTTTTCGGGTTGTCCATACCCGAACAGCGTTCAAAACAATTTGTATGTTATCTAATCATTTTTAGCATTGTTTACAATTTTTCGCATTTAAGCAATGGCCGATCAAGGTGACGCACACCCGCACGTGCTTCCGACGCGGGTCGGGGAACACGGCATATGGTAGACCTAGTCGAAGATGGTACAAAGGTGTGCGGGAAAGGAGATGAACGGGGGGGTGTTCCTACCGAAACAACATACGGTAAAGTGGAAATGTAAAAAACGTGACAAGGTGCCGAGGGAGAAGAGTGAGGAGACGAGAGGATACACGACAGTAAGAGCCTCTCAACGGGCGAATAGGATCGAGCAGAGGGAGGAGTCCGCAGACGAGCTACTCGAGAGGAGGAGGGACCGCGATTCGCCTACCTCCAAAGGGAAAGGCAAGGGGAAGGCGCAGCCACCCGAGCCGTAGAGCGAGGACGAGTCCACGGACCCGAGCTCGGGACGTGCTAGGCGTCCCCGTCGGCCCCGCATGACAAGACGCAAGCTCTTCCTTCTCACTCCTCGGTGTGATGACGACGAGGAGTGTATACCGCCGACGCAACCATCGCCAGCTCGAGTCACCCGATTCACGCGTTTCCAAAGCCGTATTACACGCCGACGGATGAGCGTACACCGCATTCGTATATTATGCGAGCCACAAGATTCAAAGATTCGTCAGTGTCGACTCACAGAAATGATTACACCACCAGCTCCAGCATCCTCTGCTTACGTCCCCGTCATCCCGCAGTCCGATCCATACGACCTTGATGGCATGGCATCGGCATTATTTTCATATGGAGATGGTCCCGGACACTATACAAGACTGAGCACGAGGGAGGAGCGTCACGAGCAGCAGGGAGAGGAGGAAGATCCATATCTATATCCTAGACATTGGTAGTAGATTGATATGATGTAATTTTTTTTTTTGATGATGTATCAACTCTTTGATTTTTGAATCAATGGAATTGGAATATGTACTTAACTTCAAGTCTTCAAGTGTTCAATTGGTGTTCATTAGTATTTGTATGATGTGGTCTTGTGGATATCATGCATTGGTTATTTTTTAAAATGTTTCTAACTCATTTTCTATTTTTTTTTGAATTTTTTCTGAATTTTTTGAATTTTTTTGACAAAAAAAAATCAAAAAAAAAAAAACGATTCCGGACCGATCCGGAATCGATTCCCTTCCCAGGAATCGGCCGATTCCTGGAATCGGAATCGGAATCGGTCCCAACCGATTCCGATTCCGATTCCGATTCTGGAATCCTTGCTTGCAAGGGACTGCTGTCCTTTTTGTTTTGCTTCTGCAGAACCTGTTTTGGGGAGTCTCTTTTTGCATGATGTGTAGGCCAAGTAGGGGACAAAAGTGACCTGTTTTAAGGCCTGGAATGGGGCAGAGCAAAGGGCAATCTGGTGGCCTGTTTGAGAATGCACAAGAGGCATTTTCGGACCTGTTTGGGACTGATCAAGGAGCAATGAAACAGGGGGGTTTAAGGAGTGCCGCAAGGGGGGCGAAATGGGTTTCTAATAAGAACCGCAAAGGGGCTGAAATATGATTTTAAGGTGGAACCACAAAGGGGCTGTTTGGGTAAGAGATTGAGAGCCCGCCCGGACTAGACTTGGCCCATCAGACAGATTCCATGAATCTCTGGATCATCACTCTCACCTAGGGCTCTAAGGGGTGCCGCAAGGGGCTGTTTGGGATTTTTTTTTTCAGAAGCCACAAAGGGGGCTGCTTGATTGTCTGGCTTTTGTTGGGATCTGATTGGGATCTAAACAGGGAGGCTAAGGGATGCCTGGCTGGGGTCCAAAAGAGAGTAATCATGGACCTACTTTGGGGCTGAAAACATGGCCTGAATAAACCTGTTTAACAGGGGTCTAATAAGAGACCAAATAGGGGCTGAAGGTAGCCTGCTTTGGGGATCCTAACATGGGGGTCGAATGGAACTAAAGAACAGCCTGATTAAGGACCTGTTAAAAGACTTTTTTGGTAGACCGAACAGATGGCTGAAACTGGGCAGATTGGAGACTATTTAAGGGTTTGAAATAGGACCTGATTGAGGTCAGTTTAGGGACAGAATTGACTGTATGTGGGCAACTCAGGTGGGCCGAACAGATCTTATTTGGGGAATTATCAGGGAGGCTGAGTAGGGGGCTGTCTGATGGGCTCTTAGGGAGCTGTTTTTAGGGGGTCCTTCTGGTCGGCCCCAGTGGGGGGACTAATTAAGGAAAGATGTGGCCTGTTAAAGGGGGCTGCGCAGGGGCTAAAACAGGTACTGTTTGGAGATTTTTTAAGGGGCTGGACAAGTGGCTGTTCGATGGGTCAGAAAATGATCTGTTTTAGGGGGGTTCGGCTTGGGCTAACTGGGCCTTGAAAAGGCTTCATTGGGCTGCCAATGTCGATGAAGGCTGGCTTAGGCCATGAGAAGGATTGAGAAAAGAAGTTGGAAGGGGTAAGAAGATGCCCTTAGAGGGCTACATAGCTAATATTAATGTCCTCCTACCTTGTTATCTTTACTTCGGTTGCAATGAGGATAAATAATAGAGCTGCAGATCTCCCCCCTACAAGGGAGATTGGCACCAAGGGGAGGCCGCGAGGGGACCTCCTTGTTCTTCTCCTTCTTCTTCCTTTCCTTCTTCTCTTCTCTTGGTTGCGGTCAGGGGGACAGAAGAGGGGCAGCCTGTCGACGTCTTCAGCGGCATTCCCTGGCCTTGGCGCGCCTTGGTGTTCTTATAGGAATGAGTGGGAGGTCAGGGGTCAGCCAAAGATTGAATGTAAGATGGCTGTTGGCTTCCCCCATGCTGATTAATTAACTAAACTCCTTGGATTCCTCCAGATTTTAATGTCTGACTAGTCTTTTGAACTCTCCCATGTTGACCTGCCCTTTGGCTTTCCCCATGCCATCAATGGGTCAAGGCTGAGGTGGCTGATGAGGTGGGCAGGGCAGTGGGATATGCTCAGTTGGCAGGCTAATGTGGCCAGGTCAGTTGGGCCCTGGCTGACCATGGCCCATTTTCTTCCCCTCCTGATGGGCTGTGCGCAATTGGGTCGTAAAGGGCACTAAGATTTATTTGATTAAACAATAACATGGGCTGGACCAGCTAAATATGTGCTAATGGGTCTATTAGGGGGCCTTATTTGACCCAATTAGGGGGCAGTCCAGCCTGATTTGGGTCCGGTCCTCCTCCTTTCATTTATCCTTTTTTTTAACCAAAAAAGATGCCAACACTACCCCAAGAAGATATGCCATGTCAGGGGGAACAAAGCACGGCGCATCTACTTGTCATGTTGTTTTGGTACTAGCAGACTAGACAAGAATGAATCCTTGGTCTGAGGCACCATCAAGCAAGTGAGGAACAAATCCCTAACGTATTAGATATTGCAACTAGCTGACTCAAGTTATGTTCCTTCCAAGTCCCTCATATAAAGAATGAATCCTCCACCCACCATGTGTCGTCCCCTCATGTATCTCATTCTCAAGCTATCAAGGTCCCAAATCATTAGGTAGTCTATACCATGGATTGCAGAATCGGCCAATTCTTGGATCGGATCGGTACCCACCGATCCGATTCCAGCCCGAACTACCGATCCAGCCGGGAGTCCCGACTGGATCGGTCTGAATCGACCGGATTGGTCGATCCTGGACCGATCCAGGTGGATTGATCCGGGAATCGGTCGATCCGGACCGATTCCCTAGAACCCGGAAGGGTCCAAAATCGGATCGATTCAGGACCCGATTCCGGACCATTTTCTGGTTCGATCCCCCCCAATAAGGGGGAGATCGGACTGATTCCCCCTTCTCACCCCTCATTCTCACTCCCCCCTCCCCTTCATTGTCTAGGGCTCCCCCTAGACCCCTCCCCCCAACAATCCACCTTAAACATTGGCCGATCCCTCCCTAAACAGGTAAATTTAGGGGGGTCCGATCCCTTCTTCCCCCTTCCCTTTACCACCATAAAAATAATTTTTCTTCGGGGGGCGTTGCCCCCCTGATACCCCCCACAAGGGGTCAATCCGCGACTACTCTGCGTCCCACTGATGATAGTGTAAACATATTAATATATTTCCCTATCACTTATACTATCACATATATAGAAGATTCATAATCATAAATATATATTATATACTTAAATTTACATAAAGATCTATTTTAACTCTCTTCTCTCTCTCTTTTATATAATAATTTATACTTATATGATAGTTTCTTGAAAAAAACTTACGTTGTATGGCATTATTTGATAGAATGTCATCCACATTAATTTTAATTTTTTTAAAATTTTTTATTTATTTCTATGATTTTTTATGATTTTTTATGATTTTTGAGAATTTTTATGATTTAAAAAAATTTAAAAAAATTTGTCCGATCTGGACCGATCCAGGACGCCCTTTCTTCCGGAGGATCGGCCGATCTGGACCGATCCGATCCCGATCCGGATCGGATCGGTGGTCACCGATCCCGATCCTGATCTCGATCCCGCGATCCTTGGTCTATACCAATACAAGAAGATAAAGTCACATGGCATCTCCAAATGCTCCATGCAAGAGGGAAGCCTAAATTCTCTTACAAAAAAATAAAATAAAAAATTAAATGAAATGCCTTGACAAACTTGGTTAGTCACTTCATTGATTGGCTAAAGACAAAAGATGTCAAAAAAAATCAGTTTGGGTGAAAACCCAATAAGGGTATCTAAGGTAAAAATTAATTGCCCTGTTGTACGAAAACCCCACAAAGGGGTGAACAGGCAAAAGAAAGAAGTGACTAGCCTGAGGGAAAACCTCGAAAGGAAGCAGTCAGGCTAGCAATAAATACAAATCTCTAAAGAACCTCCACGTTCTCCATGCCTCACAAATCCCACCAATGAAACAAAACTCCATGGCCCAGAGGTAAGCTTAAATCCTCCACCTAAATAAAACCTCATGGCTTGGAAGCAGGCCACAACCTCTCAAACCCACCTTTCAGCACATTTCACCCTAATGAACCAAGTACGGAATCACCTTACTCCCCATGTCCCACGAGTACAATCGATACAAAGCAACAAAAACTCATACCCCATGGGTTAAGTGTGATTCATTCATACTTATAGGCTTATGGGTCTCAATGACACAAAACCACCTAAATCTCCTACTATATAAATTGAGTGCAATTTCTTTATATTCACGACTTTACAGGTTCTATCGACACAAAGCCACCTAAAATTTTATACTACTCTAAAGACCGGATGAGATCCATTCACGTTCAAAAGTCTACGGCTCTAGTGGCATCAAGCCATCCTAAATATATATGATCTTTTTGTACGCACAAGCATAGGGATTTCAACAGTACTAAACCACTCAAATATCATACCCTATAGACTAAGTATGATCCTTTTATATTCACAATTCTATAGGGTTCAATGCCATCATGGCCACCAAGATCTATATGGCTTTCACAAATTCATACCATCATGACCCTCCTAGTTTATATAATGTTCAAATCCCCACACCATCAAGGACATCAAGATCTATATGGCTTTCAAAACATTCATACCATCATGACCCTTCCGGTCGATATCGTTTCCAAACTCTCATGCCATCATGGTTACTAAGGTTAATATGACTTTCAAAAAAATTCATATCATCATAACCCACCAGAGGTTTTCAAAATCTCCATGCCATCATGGCCACCAAGGTATATATGACTTTCAAAAAAATTATACCTTCATAGCCCTTCCATCCTATATGATTTTTTAAAAATCTCGGATTATCATCTATCATAAATGTGGTCAAATTTTCATTTAATTTTCGTTCATTTGGGAAAAGGAATTTTCATTATCTTTTGCTAACATTAACAACTGTGGAAAGCATGTGATATCTTATAGAAGTCTTAACAAAAATGTATAAGTGAAAATTTATTAAGAAACCTCACTTTTCATCATCATAAAAATATATATTTGATTTCATTTATTTGGGAAAAAAATTTCATTGTCTTCGGCTAACATTATCTCTCATAGGAGTATTAGCCAAAATACATGTTATTCATAAAAATATAAACATATCAAGGTTTAAGGTTCATAAAAATGTCTTTAAATCTCTCTCCATTGAAAGATGACAATTTTCAATGTTAATTACATCGAGATACTCGAAAACCCTTGATTAACCACCATAAGCAACTCATGAAAAAGGAAATGTACATCCACAAAACGCAAACACACATGGGTGCTATAAGCCTATAAACTCAATAGAATGCGAGCATAGTATATTATGTTTGATTTGAGTTTGATTTTAACTTCATTATATATTATCAATGGTGTACTTAAGATTCCAATATCTTAAGGTTAGGTATCTTAGTAGATTCTTAGGCATATTTGACATACTTAACTCCTTTAATTAAAGTCAATTTGGATCCAAAGTCAAATAGACATGATTCGGATATGTATTTTGAATATATAACCTTCATTCAATTCATTGTTTTTTATTTAATTTAAGTCAGTGCTTTGGACGTAGTGAAATCAGACTCTAATTATCATGGATATAACTCTTTCAATTCAAAATATTAACATTAAAAAAAATTTAATTTGTTGAGTCTATTAATTCCGATGTCTATTAAAGACATGTTTCATATTTAAGTCATGTTGGAATTTTGATTCTTATCATTATTCAACTCCATTTTTTATATATCCAAGTTTTATCATTTTAGAATTAGTCAAATCATATATGACATCTGATTGGAACATGTTCATTATCATTTCATTTACTAAGTTTTAAGTCTTTTCATTATGTTCATTAGACTTAAGATTCATTTTTTATTCTTTTCAAGTCCTAGCATTAGACTTTGAAATTTTATGGATCCAAAATAAGCATGTCAAAACTCTGATTTGAAACATTTCTGATGATTGAAGACAAGGACTTAGCATATCTAGAGATCCTTATTCTAACTATCTCTCATGTTGGGGTCACCAAAACTAGATGAATTTTCAGGTTCTTTAAGACCGTGACAATCCCTCATTCTTAACACCAGGTTCTACATGGACATATAATATTCTCAAATCTGAAATCATCATGTCAAAAATCTAGTTTAAGGCATGATCATGACCTAGAACTTAAGTTATATAAAACCCCTATTTCGATTCTTAACATGTAGGTTATGTCATCACCAAAATCCCTAGTCATTCATTGGCTAGCATATTTTTCAATCTAGGACTAACCATCATCAAACATCTAGGGGATCTAAGCTTAAGACTTAGACATATGATTCATAAGGTCAATCATATTCGACCCTAAATGCATGACTTAGCACCTGCTCAAACTGAAATCTACATGCTTATTTCGGACCCACTTGTTTAAGATCTTCTCATGTTCCATATTGTGGGAACCTCGGGAATCATTTTTGATTCTTGGAAATGTGTTTAAAAGATTTGTTTTTTTGAATGTTGTAATATCGTACCTGAATTTTCTAGTAAAATAGGTGATAGACCATAAAAACTACTAGATAGTCCAAGTGATATTAGAAGAGTATAGAACCGAAATATTTTTGACCTCTCTCCATCGGATGATGCGAATATCCGATGCTCATTTACATCGAGCAAACACTCGAACACCCTTGATTAACTGCCATAGCGATCTTGTTTGACGAGAGCGTGCACATCCACAATGTATAAAGAACACAAAGGGCCCTGGCCTTTCAAGCCCGATGAGATGCAAACAAGATTGGTTAGATTTGGTTTGGAGTTGGTTTATGCTGATTTATGAATTGATTTTTGATGTAATTTGAAATGTTGATTTCATATTTTGATTTGACTTGGATTTGAATGTTATTTGTTTTGGTTTGTTTTAATTGTTTGGTTTGCATCACATCCGGTCTGTCGGGCTAGTGTCGATGCCCAGTCACATGCAATCAACTCGGCACTTGAAATGTTCATTGAATATTCATGTTCGTGGGTGTACATCGGATGTGGCGGTTTATATGCCATGTTCAATCTTGGTCGAAGTGCAAATGTGTGAATGTCCTTCCCTTGGTGTAAAATCACTTGATTGGGAAAATTTTGGCGGCGTACGCCTTATTTTTCAATCGGTGTGGAATTTTACCCGTCTACAAAGGCATAGTCATTTGACTTTCCAAGTAGTGAGAAGGGTCCGCGCATGGGAAGCGTGTCCCATGCCTACGCCGGGTCAACGTTCGGTGCATGCGGATGAGCCGCCCAATGAAGCGTCCGGTTGTGGACTAACTCCTTATTTAATTTTGGCGTTTCGCCTTGATTTAATTAAGGTTTATTTTAAGTGTCCAAGGCCCGATGGGCCAACTTCATCAACCTTGATGGGCCGGTCTTCATGTCTCGTAGCTGAGAAGGCCGGCTTCGTACCATGTCGGCCCGGTTGGCCCAATCTTGAGCTTCGTGGGCCACGGCGGCCTGCTTTGAGCTTCGTGACCCAATGGGCACGATTTGCACCTCATGGCAGCTGATTGACCTGATTTGCACTCCATTTTGCACCTTGACATCTTGCTGGCAGCGGAGTAGGTGAGCCTCGGAGAGGGGCTGGAATGGGTTGGCTAGGTCTTGTTTAGGTGGGCTTTTGGTAGGGGTGCCTGCAAAGGGCGGTTAGGTGTGAACTAGGGGCTGGTTTAGGAATGCACGAGGCATTTTGACATGTAGAAATCGGGGCCACCCGGCTTAACTCTTGGCCCGTCGGCGGATTCCAGAGGCCCGGGCTGTCACCCCTCCTTCCGCGCATCAAAGAGGATGTTTGGTTTGTTTGGGGAAGTCTTTGTAGAGTGTATTGGGTGTGTTGCACATAGGGCGAAACTAGGTGACCATCGAAAGGGGCCTAACATGGGTGCTCGCAAGGGGAGCGAGAACTTGGGCCAGCAAGGGGCCTGTTTTGCATGCCATTCGGGGCACGATTGGGAAAGGCAAAGAGTGCGTGTCAGTGACCATCGGTGGGGTCAAACCAAGCGTGATAGTATAAGGTTTAGAGGCCAACATGGAGGACGAAAGGGTGCACAAAGGGGCTGGTTCGGAGGGCTGTTTTAAGGGGCAGCAAGGGGCTGTTTTTTGTGATGGCCAAATAGAGGGTACACTTGGGGCTTTCTATAGACAAACGTGAAGGGCACTCGAAAAGGGCTGAATGGGCATTACTCGAGAGGATATGCCACCATGGAGAGGGTAGAGAAGAGAAGGGGAAGAGTTGAATTAAAAGGCTACATTGGAACACACTTTTTCAACTCACCGGTTTTTCTTCTCTCTTGCCTTGCGAGTGGTGTTGAAGATGATGGGCTGAAGGTGCCACCAAACCCTTATTCTCTTGTTGTTGGATGAGAAAAGGGGTCTTCTCCTTCTTGCTGATGTTGATGGATGGAGCAAAGGAATGAAGAGAACTTCTGCACTTGCTGAAGTTGGCACACCGTCGGGTGGGCTGGTTGCACCTAGCTGGCCAGGCGCGCCTATTTGGAGGGAGGCCTTTTCTCCTTCTTCTTATTAACTTGGAACACCACGAGGAAATGGAGAGGTTGCGATGAAGACGTCGAAGCAAGCGAAGCTATCTTGGAGCGGGGGTAAAGGGAGGAGAGGCGGGGGCTTCCGCGGGGTGATCCGCTTGTCCTGCAGCTGGCCGTGGCTGAGTGAGGGCTTTTATAGGGGCTGAGGGCGCCATCTCCGGGGAGGAGATAAGGTGGAGGTTGTTGAGAGGAGATAAGGATAACTCGAGGAGGTTGGGGATGATAAGGATAACCCATAGTTGGTTGTTGAGGATGATTATGCGCCGGGAGAAGAGAGGAGAGAAGGGTGTGCACCATCTCCTCCTTTCAAGGAGGTGTGCGCACATGACATGTGGAAAGAAGGCTGGTTCGACCAAGGCTTGGATGAGGATAAGCTTGGTTAGTTGTACGATTAGTTAGGATGAAGATAAACCAAGGGAGAGATAGGGATAAGCCATGGGAGGTGGTTGAGGCAAGTGGTTGAGTGGCACCCACCAGCCAAGGAAGGAGGAGGTGGGTGCGCCTCCCTCCCCTATTTTCTAGGGCTTCTTGCACACACATCAGATGAGGGAGGATGGGATAACTATGGGATAACCCATAGTTGGTTGTTGAGGATGATTATGCGCCAACCAGAAAGAGAGGGAGAGAAGGGTGTGCACCATCTCCTCCTTTCAAGGAGGTGTGCGCACATGACATGTGGAAAGAAGGCTGGTTCGACCAAGGCTTGGATGAGGATAAGCTTGGTTAGTTGTACGATTAGTTAGGATGAAGATAAACCAAGGGAGAGATAGGGATAAGCCATGGGAGGTGGTAGAGGGAAGTGGTTGAGTGGGACCCACCAGCCAAGGAAGGAGGAGGTGGGTGCGCCTCCCTCCTGACCCAGGGCTTACTTGCACACGCATCGGATGAGGGAGGATGGGATTCGGCCATGACGGGGTTGGGTTAGCCCATCTTGGGTTAGGTTTAACCACTGGTTTAATCGAGTGCTCCCCGATTCAACGGTAGCATTAATTTCGACGAAAACTAATTAAATAAATCTCGAATTGACAAAAAAATTCCCGGATCATGCCCTGATGGCCATTGATCTTATGCTCCATCTTGATGTGTGGTTGAGATCATTTGAATTGCAACGGATCTCTTAATTTAGCTAGTTTCTCTGATCGGTGCGATCTCGACCGTCGATAATGTCGAAAACTGTATCTGAGTGCAATTATCTTCTCCCGTAATTTATTTTTCGTACATCAATATTCATGAGATCGAAAGTTTTTGGGTCATGAAAATTGAAATTTTCAGCCCGTGGGTCGATCGAGAGCTAATCGGACCATTATGCCCTTGGTGCGAGAACATACGGCTTCCGTCGGATTTGCTCTTTCTTTGCGTATCTCTTTCATCCGGGGGTTGGATTTTCGATCCGTTTCGAGCGTTGCCTAGCTCTGTCACGATATTGACAATGTGGTAAAGTTGGAATTCCATGTTAGAGTCCCAATTTGTCCCAAAGTGTCGGGGGCAAAATGGTCATTTCGGCCTTTCGGTGTCGTTTTTCATGTTTTGGACACCGTTGCTGGCTCTTGGCCTGGGCTATGTAATGAACACATTATCTTGGCCATTTGTAGCATGTAAGGCCATGCCAAGGCATTTCCAAAGCCTATTTATCATCTATTCATGAATTTTTTGAATCTGGGTCAGATTTTCTGCACCGGCTTCGGCATTGCTGAAACTTGTATCGAGCAAGCTAAGCGGAAAAATTTGATGCCAACACATATTATGATTTTCATATTTGATAATGGTCTGACTTTTCAGACATTTTTCATATTTGAAACTTAATTAATTATTTCGGTTGCAAATTATCTTATCGAATTCCAAAATTTCAGATTTGATTATTTTTGGTTTATCATTATATTTGCATCTTATATAACCTATGTAGATGATATCTAATTATAGATACATGAACATATAAATGTCATTCATATATAGTGAGGGTACATTCATAGTTATCCGAGGCGTGAGGCGCCCGAGGCGAGGGACCTAGCGCCTCGCCTCAGGCGCTTGAGGCGGGCGCCTTAGGCGCCTGAGGCGTTTTATATTATTTAATTATTTTAATTTAAAATATACATATATCTAACATAAATAGTTGAAATAAATCTAAAAAAATACTTATATTATTGAAATACATGCATCATTTTAATAACTACATATTGTAGCCATCAATAAATAATGTTATAACAATAAAAAAGGCCAATAACAAACATAACATCATAACAACTAACAAGAGTAGAGTACAATCAAGCATAACATAACATAACAACTTAATAAGAGTAGAAATCAACAAGAAAAGAAAACAAATATTATAATTAAATTAAGAAATGGATCATGTTTGACCAGATTTGTTTGACTTGGGCGGGCGAGGCGTTTTGAGGTGAGGCGAGGCGTTTTGCCAGCGCCTCAACAGCCTCAACCGCCTAGGCGGTTGAGGCGAGCGCCTCTAATAACTATGGGTACATTTGATTACATCAACATAAATTCACCCTAATTCACATGATATCATGCATCGAGTGTATGATATATCCATTAACAGTATCCTCACTTAAGGTAAGGGTCGGTATAACATGGCACATACATGGCCTCCCCTTAGGTTAGTGGGATTACCCTCCCTTAATAGATGGAGTTGGATAATCTCTGTTTAGGAGGGAAAGGATTGATATAGAACGGAAGACTTGTCCATTGCCATTATGAGGGAGCCTAAGTTAAAAGGCTGGCCTCTTAATCATATTATTTTAATTCCAATTTGATTAAGCTATTTTTGTCCAAGGCCATTATAGGCCTGTTGTCATCATAGTCATCTTGGGCCCGGTTGGTTCATCATCTTCATGTCTTCAACCCCAATGAGCTGATTTGCACCATCTTGACCCAATGGGCCTGCTTCCATTGGAACTGGGCCTGGCGTCTCCTCGAGCATGTCGACTTTCTGCCATATCGCTTTCAGACCCTAAACCCATTGCCATAAGGTTTAAGCCATGAAGGGGGCTGGTTAGGATGGTAAAAACAGTGGGTTAGGTGGCTGTTCTATAGCTGAAACACGTCTTGTTTAGGGAGGTATTAGCATAGCCATATCATAGGCTATAAAAAACTGGGTATAGTCATGATATAGGCCACAAGAATGGGTTGATATGGGCCTGTTTTGGGAGTCAAAACAGATTTCTTTTAAAAAAGTATAAGCATATGTGGTATATGGAGTATGTAGGACATAGGTATGACATGCAAGTGGACTGGATATCATTAAGCCCAGTGGGTATTGAAAAAGCCGATTGCTCCTTGCCCTATGGATCTAATTATAGATCTTAGATGTCCATCATGGGGTGGTGGGATATGGTTTTAGCCATAGGCATGTGTAGTCTACGGGGTACGGTCCTCCTCCTCTCCGTCATCTTCTTATTGGATTGCAACAGCCACATGCTTGCTAGCACCTGATCATCAACACCCGGCAGCGTGGTCTGGCAGTATGTATAGCGGCAATAGCAGCGTCAGCCCAGTGACATGAAGAAAATAGAGGGGGGCATCAGCAACATCTTCAACTCCCGTTCTCCATGTGCAACAGCAACAGCAGCATCATGGGCTTTAGCCCCTTCTGGTTTGCAGTCACATTACCAACATCAGCAGCATGTGGGGAGAAATGGAAATATAGGGAATAAGTATGGCTCTGCTTCTTCTTCTTCTTCTTCTTCTTCTCTTGCTCTGCCTCCTATCCATGTGCAGATCTGACAGCAGCAGGAGGTAGGATCTCCCTCTTTTCCCATGAGCACAAGGCACAAGCAGAAGAGATAGAGAAACATAGGCAACACCATTAGGTGCAAGAGGAGCTGCTCCTCCTCTACAGGTTGGCAAGAACAAACATGTTTGGAGGTGCTGGAAGAACTGCAGCAACATCTTCCATCAACTTCAAAAAGGCAGGAGCATCTTCTCCTCCATCCTTTTCCATTGGCGCAGCAAATAGGGCTTAAGGGAGACGGGCGGCTGGAGGATGTCCCGACAGTCTCCAACATCTTCAACAGCAATCGAAGAGCATGGCTGGCAACATTATCTCCTCCTCTCTATCTTGCACTGGAACAGTAGCAGCAAGGGCATCAGGAGGAGCCGGTGGCTCCTTCTCCTTCTTCCTCTACCATGTGTGTTGCGGCAGGGCTTCGCCCTCATCTTCTTCCATGGGTAGTGCAGCATGATAAGTATTGTCACCAATAGGAGGAATAGCCACATGCATTGACTACATCACCATCATCTCTCATGGAGGCAGGAGTGGGGATGTGGAGGAAGAGAAGGCAGTGGCTGCTAGGTTGAAAAAGAGGCTCTCCCATGGCAGCAGGAGTATTAGGAGAGGTTGCAGCCCTCTCCTCCCCCTCCATCTTCCATATGTGCCAATAGAGTAGCAACAGCCGGTGTGGAAAACTTCTTCGGCCCTTTCTCCTCCTGGATAGGTGTGCAGCACAATGAAAGGCAGCGGCAGCATCTGTCTTCAAACAGTCCCCTTTCCTTTATGCAGCAGTGGGGTAGAAAGAAGAAAGAAGAAGGCAGCGGCTGAGAAATACCCCCGAGGTTCCCAACCTCTTGTCCTATTGCACAACACCTGTTTCATGAAGAAAGAGGGGCAGCAGCAGTTGGGATCATGGGAGAGTGGAGGAGGATCCGGTCAAACCTTGTGGAGGCGGGAACGTGTGGCAGTTGTTTCTTCAACTCCCTCCCTATTTCTTAGGAGCATCCAATGAGAGACGTTGACTTGTTCTATGCAGTTGTGGGAGGAGGATTGCAAATATCATCAACATCACATGATCCAAGAGCTCGTAATGATCATAACTTAAGTAGGATTCAAATACTCTTTAAGAACCTAATAGGAATAGAATATAAAACTAAAGCGATCATGAGATCTTGTCCATCGGATCTTATTTCCATCATCCGATCATGTCCATACATTACTTAAGTAATATGCAGCTCCCAATAAGGATTTAATAAGTACTAGATCCAAAACTTATGTGAAGAACACATCCTAACCATTGATCTTGGCAATTGGTGCTTTAAGTAAGATCTGGATCTTGTCAAGTATCCATTAAGCCCTTAATTGCTGAAAATTGATTTATTCTTAATCTCATCCCATGTATAATGAAAATTTGGTGCCAACATATATATCGAGGTTTTGGTTACATAAAATTATGTCTTTGAAACTCTCTACATCGGAAGATACGAAGTTTCGATCTTAATTACCTCAACATACTCAAACCCTTAGATTAACCATCACAAACAACTCAAAACATAAAAAAGTATACATCCATGTTGGCACCCCAAAAATGTAATGATACCCAAAAGATAGCAAGTCTCGGTCAAAATACATAAAGAAAATTCAACAGGCATGTGTGACCCACTTTTTATCACACTTAGGGCCAACAGGCCGAAAGGGCCCAATAAGCCTTATTGGGCCCGACCAGCTGGATGACGGCTCAATAACGGTCAGACATCACCATATTGTCCGTCTAACTCAAACTTGAGCAACAACGAAGTCGTATCGGAAATCCGACTTAAATTCAACAAGTTATGGGTCAAACGGTGAAAACACTCTCGAATGGTCTTTAGTAAGTCTAATGGGCCCAAATGACAACACAAGTGAGCTCACGGTACTGTACCAGTCAACACATTTCCAACAGCACCAAAAATGTCAATATCTGACACTGAGCAGTAAAATGACTGTTTTGCCCTTGTGGGGTTTAGGCAATCTGAGGAAGGTCCAAAGAAAAGTGGCACCACCAGAAAGTCTACTTGACTTACAGATAAATAATGACAGAGTCAGATCGGCAATCCGATCCATATTTGGAAAGTTATGAGAAAAACACTGAAAGTCAATTTTTGAATAGCCTTAACAAGGACATATCAAATCCGAAAGACAAAACAAGTGGATCCATAGGACTGTACCAGTTGAGGGCTTCACAACGGTACCTCGAATGTCAGAATCCGATTTCGGATGGTACCCGAATGGTAAAATGACCTCTTTCGCCCTTGGTAGGTTTGGATAATTCGGGATAGGCCCGATAATATCTTGGTGCATCATTGGGTCCGCCCATCTCTATATTGAGCAATGTTGAAGTCAGATTAGAGATCTGACTTGTATTCAACAAGATATGGGCAAAACAGTGAAAGTGGACTTCTAGATAGTCTTTGCTGGGCTTATTGGGCCCAAATGACTAAGCCAGTGTGCCAACAGTATTGTCTCGATAGAGAGCTTCGCAACGGTGCCTTGAATGTTGAATGTCGGAATCTGACACTGGATGAAAAAATGACCGTTTTGCCCTATTGGGACCGGACAAATCCAGACAGGCCCATTAACATCTGGCACCACCAAAAAGTCCGCCTGACTTCCAAATGAACAACATCAAGTTGGATCATCAATCCAATCCATATTCGGGAAGTTACGAACAAAATTTGAAAAATTGCAAAGTCGGCACGCACTTTGAGACAGGCGGAACTGTCCAAATAATTTTAAATAGTAAGATCTATGCATTGAAAACAAAATTTTGGTGTATAGATATTTAATTATATTCAAAATACAATTTTCAAAATTTTTGAGGGCCGAGATTACATTGATCGGAAAAATCTGTCGGATCGGTGATCCCTGGATAAATTGATTCTTGACTGTTGATATGATGCAGCACAAGTTCTATGGTCATCGGAACATCTTCCGGATTATTCTGGTCAATTTCAGAGTTAATTAACTTAGTTTCATCTGAAATTAATACTGACCGTCGGATCGGAGTATTTTTTATGGAAATTAGGTCAAAAGGGCCAGCCGCCTCATTTAGCATGCGCACAGCTCAAATAAAAGAAAACTGCCGTGCCCATTTCTCCACTTTCTTCCCACGTAGCCCCAGGTTTGACCATGCCTCTCTTTTGCCCACCTCCTGTTGTACGTAACGAGAGAGGAGTTACGAGGGACAGAGACTTCTTCTAGGCAGGAGGACGGTTTTGATTTTTCCCCTCCTCTTCGTACAGTCGGGGGGGATCGATGGAGGAGATGACTGCCGTGGTGACCTGCTGTTGATGTTCCAACGCATCATGGAAGAGATGAAAATGTCCACGCGAAGCACCGGTTGCTGTGGCGGCTACCGTTGGAGACCATCGATACATGCTCCAGCCAGGTCATCCTCCGCTCAAGCCAGATCTACTGCACATGGAGGAAGATAAGGATGTCGATGGAGTCCTGAATGCTGCTGCCTTCCCTTCCAAAACCTATGGATGGATGCATCTGTGGAAGAACATGGAGAAGAAGGGGCGAAGCAACCTTCCTTGTGCTCCCCTTCCTGCTGCAGCTGGAGCCCTCCCATGCTGTCACAATGCTGCCTCCTCGTAATGTTGCAAAAACAGGCTGCCAGGGCCCCTTTCTGCCACTGCCTTTTGCCCCTGCTTCATCGCCTGTAAAAGGAGAAGAAGCTGGCTACTAGGGTCTCTCTCAAATTAACGAGGAGTTGGCCGCCAGGGCCTGGTTTGTCAAAGCTTTCTAAGGCCGCCTGGGCCCCAATGAAGCTCAATCAGGCCAACTGGGCCACTGCCGTACTGCATGATCAAATGTGAAGGGTATGGTTTCAGCCGAGAGAATCAGAAACTGTCAAAGACACCTTCTGTCGGAAGTGCCAAGGCCAACAGGGCCCATTTCTGTCAAGATCTTCAAGGCCGCCAGGGCCCAGCTTCTAGTCAAAACCAGCAAGGCCGCCAACGCCCATTTCATCAAGATCTTCAAGGCCACCAAGGCCTAGTTTCTGTCCAGAATCAGCAAGGCCACCAGGGCCAATCTTTATCAAGAGATTTCAACGCCGCTAGGGCCCCAATGGAGTTCAAACAGGCCTTCAAGGCCCAATGAAAACAAATATGGCCGCCAGGGCCTCAAGAAGCTCAAATTGGTCATCTTGGCCCAATGAAAATGGAACCGGCCACCAAGGCCTTAAAAAATATAATTTTAATCAAATCTGAAACAAAGAAATTTAAGAGGCTAGCCTACCTCCATAGGCACCTCATGGAACGGGCACTCGGGCATGCTCCCGGTGTGCCTAGTTCCGGACGGGGAAACGGGCAAGCTCCCATCTTCTACCGATCCTTCCCCCGAAGTAGGGAGTATCAAACTCCGCCTACTAAGGGAGGTATATCTCATCAATTTATGGAGAGGTCATGCCAAAATTTCTCCTTAAATTAAAAATGAGAGACATATGCCAAGGAAGGATCATTCTATGTCCATCAAGAACTAAGAAAAAATCATCAATGGGAAATACGACATTTTATGTCCCCCACATGTAATGTGCATTCGAATTTGCCAATAAAAGGAAGTTTCAAATTTTGCATATCATTATTGTCAATGAAGCTTATAGAATAGCCCCATGAAACTGAAGGAATGCAAATGTCTAAAAGATGGCATAGCAAAACAAAAAAACTGCAACATTTAAATTCAGTCTATCCGAAAGATAAGAAAATAGGGCTTTCCACTAGGTCGTGACCAAGGTGGAACATGTTAAAAATCAGATTGCAGATCTGAAACTCTGAGCCTATAGAAATTTTCAGAAATTACAGGAAATTGAAGAGTCATCAAACTCTGAAAACTCAAAAAAAAAAATCATCAAACTTGGATTCTATGCAAATTAGGGTGCTCACCGATGGATGGGGAGACAAAAAAAAACTTTAAGGTTCCACGAATCTGAGAATAGGTAGAACCATGGGAGATCTAGAGAACAGATAGAACAGAATATGAAAGATCACAACAGAATAAAAAAATTGATGGTTCAAACCAATCTCAAGGATAAGAATCCCTTCATAAGAAGCATGTTTTCCCTAATTCAATCCCAATCTAATCTCCCAAATCAAGTCCCAAATCAAACTTTCCAAACCAAATTCAAATCAGTTTTAATCAAACAAATCCAATTCAAATCAAATAAGAAACCCATAAAGCAAATCAATTGCAAACAAAATCAATTCCCAACAAATTTAAATCAATCCAAAATAAATCACTCAACTAAAAAACACTAAGTCTTAATCAATTCAGATTTTGAAAATCACCGAATCTAAAAATTCAAATATAAAACCCAACCAAATCAAAAATTAAATAAAAATTGAACATCCATCAAATTTCAAACCCTATTAAAAATCCTCAACCTAAACAAAAACAAATCTTAACAACAAACCTAATTCAAACAATTCAAATAAATTCAAATCAAATCAAAGCATAGTACAAAACACTAAGTTTTGCATTCCAACAAGTGTATGGGGCTATTGCTCCCATGTGTTGATTGTATGGATGTATGTCTTCTATTCACAAAATTGCTATGGCGGCTAATCAAGGGTATTTGAGTATTCTCGATGTAATTAACATCAGATCTTCGCACCATTCAATAGGGAGAGGTCAAAACAAATTTTCAAAGAACCTAATAACCTCAACCTACATTTTTATGCATACCACTGACCTAGCTAATACTGTTATGAAATACCACATATTTTTCTAATAGTCAAGTCTAAGTCAAAAGTTAAATCAAAACGGAAAATGCATTTCCAAAATTTTATCAAAATTGAGGTTCCAACAATCCACAAAACACATATGGGCAAAGATTTCCAAATCGGAATCAGTCAACAAATCGGATCAGAATCGGTCCAAATCTTATTTGTATTCAAAAAGTTCAAAAAAATCATAAAAACAGAAAAAAATGAAACGCTCCAAAAAATTTTATTAAAAATATAAATTTACTATTTAATATGTTTTAATACCACAAAAATGATAACATACTAATATTACAACATATGTTTCTAGTCAAACATAAAATGATATAAATGATATACCTTTTAACCAAATTTTGTGAAATTGACTGTCATCCTCATGTTCTTCTAGCTCTTAGGTACTCCATAAATTTTTATCTCTCATTATTAACCCATATCCATATGAAAATAGGGGCTCAACCATCTGTGTAATCATAAGTGGTGTCAGCACTAGCTCTGGCTCTAGTTCTGGATTGGTGGGTAGATAGCATAACTTGAAGTCCCCAAGAGAAGCGGGTTTTGGATAATATGATGTTGCATAGTGATCGACGAACCCTTGGTTCCAACACTGACTTCTCCCACTAGAATATTGTTTGGGCCCCAAATCAGATGCACCCGCACCACTAGTCTATGTCGCCTCCTCCTCTGTCACTAGTACGTGTGGATATAAGCTGAGTTAATGGTATAAACTCACAATCATCCTTAGGTGAGGAGACATATGTACTATCTCCTGGACTCAAAGAACCCTGCCTGATGTCCAACTTCTTCCTTTTAGATTATTTTTTCTTCTAACTGAGAAGAAGTGCAAAGTTCCAAGCCACGCTAATATATCTTCTTCAATATTGTAAAAGGTTTATGTGGCCTATGTGATATTTTCTTTATTTTTGTGGAAGTAGGTTATGTAGATGAGACTGAGGGTGGAGCTAGGGTAGGGGTGGGGATGAGACTCGGGTTATCACTAGAGCTAAAGCTAGGGGTGGTAAATGTTGAGTAGTAGGAACAACCTCCTCTATGGGTTCAACCACAACACCATCAAGTTTCTCTACAGCCCATGCACGGTCATGTAGGTCAAACTTTGGTGGTGCCCTCCCTTCTCTCTCCTCCACCCAAGTAGCACGTTGGTGCTCCACCTAAAATTAGTCCACATCCACTTCCTCAAGTGTTTGGGACTCTACAATAGTTCTTTGTTCTCTCCTCATAAGGCCCACCTACAAATCGAGCAAATCTCTCTTCTGTCAACTTCTAGCAGGCCTTGATGTTTTTGTTCCGCAAACGTATGTTGTAGTGACAAAATACTATCTTTTCTAGCCTATCAAACCTCAGTTTGTTCCTTCTCTTAGTGTGAATAAGGTTGAAATGAGCTTCAATTCCTCTCACAATGGGAGGAACTAGTGCTCTAGCTCAATATGTGCGTGGCAATGAAAGCTAGTGGATTCCATCCACTTTTTTTGCTCACTTGCATCCGCCATTCAACTACACAAAAATAATACACTATCAGTGTTGTCAAATAAAAATACACTTAACAATAAATTATTACAACTTACGTGTACATACTAAGAGAAACTTTGTCATAGGAGTATCTCAAATATAGATCTGAGTACACTCTGACCCTCATCTTGTATGATTGTATTTAAAAAATGATAAATGTTACAAAGTTAGTATCTTCCTTTTAAAAACAAATTCAATATTCATTTGACACTTATAAGTCAACCTCTATCCTATCATGATGAGTCTTTGAAAGCCTTGTAATAAAATGACTGATAATGTACCCCTCAAGATCTCGTTGTCATTGCTCACATTTCCTTCATATTGGATCATGGGGTTTAAGAAGTATACTACATTCAATATATAATATAAAATAAGAACATATATTTAACAATGATCCAACATTTAAATTAAAGAGAAAGGCATAGACATCATAGTGCAATGTCATGTCCTACTTGGCATTCATAATTTTCCACCACTTTTTGTAGCTTTTAGGATTCTTCTCTTTAATATTCATCTTTGCCCTATCCACGGCATCAAAGAGATTACTTATCTAATTCCTGTCATTTGAGTCAACTAACTTTAATACATTTACTAATGACTCAATGATGGGCAAATAATATTAGATTCTCTCCCAAAAATGTTTGTTCATGATCAACATATTCATCTATGCCAAGATCTTTAACTGGTCCATCTTATTATGTAAATCAGTCATATACATTATATATTCTTGGGATACAATGAACTGCACCAGTGCATGTATATGCATATGTAAACTCTATATGACAATGAAAATTGTGGCAAATCTTGTGGACCCAGTTATAATGAGATCACGCCTCTCTATATGTTGTCTCATAATATGGAACAAACAGAGAGATAAATAAATAAAAGATGTGATAAGTTGAGTCTAGCTAACAAGTGTCGACATCGATGGCTCCTTAAAAATATCGTCCAATATAAGATTTATAGAATATGTAACATAAGAAACCCAAAAAAGATGGTCTCTTCCCCATCAATTTTTTTTCTCACAACCTTAAAAGATGGCTCATTATCAATCACAATATGAATCACATTATCCTTCTCTATTTCCTCCACCACGACATCCATCAAAAAAAAATATAGTCAACACTTTTAGTTAACCAAATGCATCTATTGCCTTTAAGAAAGTGGTGTCCTCTAAATAGTAAATTAGAAAATTAATCATAAACCGCTTTGTAATCCCAGTCCATCCATCACACATAATTGTATACTCTCTCTCCCTCCACATCAACTTGAAGCCCTCTATTTAGGACTTCAACTCATACACGTCCTCTTCAATACCGGCTCGATATATAAATATATATATATCGACTATTCAAAACTTGTACTCCCAGTCCGGCCTCGACTATGACATCCACCATGATCTGAAAAATATAGACAATTGGATACATGTGCAGGGATACTTACATTAATATAGATGAAGAAAATTGTTAATCCTATAATAGACAATTACTTGAATAAAAAATTGAACAATCTTACCCAATGTGAAAAAAAAAACTTCACAATGTGTTTAACTGCTCTCTTAGCATCCGTGTTTGTTACATTGATGCCCTTAAATACTTGCTTTATTATTCTTTGGGAAGCACCTTGCATCCTAAAGTAGTAGGGCTCATCCACTACTGCTATGGGATCTGTGGGGGTGGGGTCAGGAATAAGGAAGTGGATCAACGATACATTCTAAACCCCTCTCCTAATCCTACACCCTCACTGCATAGGGATCGGCTAGAGTGTGAACACCGGAATGGAACATCCTTAATGCCTGAGCCTCCTGCTCCCCTCCTCCTCTCTTCCTTCTCTCCATATGTATGCTTGCTAGCATGCCTCGCTCTCCTCAACTCAGAGTTTGTGAACGAGTGATGTAACCTCAAATTTAAAAAGATTTGTTCTTTTTTGTTTTGGAAATTCATTTTCCTTTTGAATTTGGATTAGATTTGATTAGACCTTAGCATTGATTTCTTAGGAAAATAGATGGTATTCCATAAAAATACTATCTAGGGTCAAAATTATATGTCGAGGTTGTTAGGTTCTTTCAAATTTGTTTTGACCTCTCCCCGTTGGATGGTGCGAAGATCCGACGTTAATTACATCGAGATTACTCGAATACCCTTGATTATCGTCATAGCAATCCATGGAAATAGAAAACATACATCCACAAAATAAACATTCACACGTAGGAGAAAACAACCCCATAAATTTGATGGAAGGTAAGCACTTAATTTGGTTTAAGTTTGGTTTGGATTAAATTGATTTCAATTGAATTAAATTTGTTGGTTTGATTTTGATTGAGTTGAATTTAGTTTGAGTTGAATTTGATTTGCTCATTTTTTTTGAGTTGCTTATTGGTTTTAAGTTTGATTCAATTTGGATTTGTTTATTGACTTAAATTTGGTTTGAGCTTGAAACAGTTGTTTATTGATTTAAGTTTGGTTTATTTTGAATTTGTTGATTGATTTAAGTTTGACTTGGATTTGATTTGGAAAGTTTGATTTGACTAAGTTTAAATTTAAGTTTCATTTAAATTGGTTGAAATTTGGATTTTAGTGTGTGAGTTTTAATTTGATTTGAATTTGATTTAATTTGAGTTGATTAATTGATTTAAGTTTGTTTTAGATTTAGTTTGAATTTGAGTTTGTTTAAATTAATTGAAATTTGGATTTGGTTTAATTTGAGTTTGTTTTAATGAATTATCAATTTTGGTTTAGTTAAGATTGATTCATATTCTGTTCTGAGATTTACTTGAGTTTGGATTACCTAGAGAAATTTGATTTGATTGAATTAGAGTTGAGCTTGATTTGAGTTCAATTTTGGTTGGTTTGGATTTCAGTTAATTCTGCAGATTTTGACAGTTTCTGGATTTTCTTTTATGCAACTTCAGATTTATGTAGACTGATTTGGGGCGGCTTGAATTTGAATTATCTTATGGGTTTGAATGGTTTGGGACTGCCTAATTGTGGATCAGTTCCTGACTTGCTTTGATTTAAATTTAAGAGGCTCAAATTTGGGACGGGCCTGAGTTTCATGATTGCAATATTCTGATTTTAATTTGTTGACTCCCTCAAAACTTTTCAGATTTTTATCTATGAATAAAGCTCAGATTTTAGAATCCAGATTACAGAACTTTTAGTTCGGATCTTCTGCAAATTTCAGATCTCAGACTTGGGGTTTTAGATTCTTAAGAATTAAGTGCCTCCCAGGTTTTCAGATTTTTAAGCTCAGATTCTGCACTTTAATTGATTTTTGGACTGCAGGTCCCTCATTTTCTTAAACAGGTTTATGCACCAAAACAGATTTTCAGATTTGTGCACATTTGCAGATTTTTAATTTCAGATTTATATATGTTTCAGATTTTGGTTTTTCAGAATTTTCTTCTTGTTGTCTTGCCTTCCAAAACTTCGTGCAGCGGCTCTCTCCTTGTAACATAAGTCCATTTCACCAAACATGAAATTTCTTCTCTTTTTTTTACTTGTTCTCTCAAAACGAGACATGATTTACATCTTGGCCAGAAATTCGGTCCTTTCAGTCCTTGATGAACCTGTCAATCCATGGGCGCATGTACCCGGTCTTGATAGACTTATGGGCATCCCCACTTTGTTTTAAGATTGAATGCCCCTGGCTTTTGGTAAGCTTGTGGGCAATCAACTCACTTATTTGAGATTGAGCACACCGACTTTTGATAAGCTTGTGGGGACTCATCTCACTGAATGAACCTCATTAGCTCATAGTTTGGCATATCGGCATGTTGATCATGCACAGCCCTCCCATGGCATAATGGGTAAGTAACTCCCTCTTGGGGCATGGTAAGACATTGGGGTCTTTTAAATAGACCTTTGTTTGTCCACCTTAAAAAGTTAAGGGGAAGGTTTAGAACCAACCCACAAATTCTTTTAAGTTTAGCCAAGACCATGTGGCGGGTTTTTAGCCGGCCAGATGCTCACCTCGGTTTGTTGAATTAATTAATGGATTTTTATTTAATTTTTGTTTGTTGTTTATTTTATTTGGTTTTTTGAATTATGGGTCAAGAGGCGTGCTTAAAGCCGGCCTATTGCTTTCCCATTTATTTTCATTCTTTTAAGTTATGCCGAGACCATGTGGCGGGTTTTTAGCCGGCCAGATGCTCGCCTCGGTTTGTTTAATTAGTTAATGAATTTTTATTTAGATTTTCATTTGATTGTGCATTTTAAAAGAAATCTTTTCTTCTTCTTTTTCCGCAAGGCTTCAAGCTAATGGGCCCGGCCCATTTTTCTCCTCCTTGCGCACCCGCTGGCTGGTCCAGCGGGCCTCTTTTTTTTTAAACTCCTTTTTCTAGTGGGCCCCACTTCTGTGTTGACTGCCCGGTCAACCCTTCTTCCCCGCGAGCGCGCCTCTGGCCGCGGCCGCGCTGTTTTTTTTTTTTTTTTTTTCTTCTGTGGGCCCCGCGACTATGTTGACCCCGGGTCAAAATTGAATCCGACGGGGAGCAGGCGTCCTCTTCCCTGTTCATGCACCAGCTGGACCAAAGTTTTGGCAAAAATAGAACCCGCCGGCCTCTCTTCCTCCGACCAAGCGACGGCGGCTTCCGGCGGAAGCGGGTGAGGGCATTGGCTGCTCCGGGCTTCTCCGGCGACAGCAGAGGCCTTGGCTTAGGTAGCTTCAGGGGAAGGGGGTCTTACGGTAGGGCTTTGGCTTCCGGAGGGGCTCCCGGTGAAGGCGGGTGCGCAGAGGCTTCCGGCGGGTGCGCAGAGGCTTCCGGCGGGTGCGGCTTCGGGCGGCACCTTCGGCGGTTGCTTCGACGACGGCTTGGGCTGCTGCGAGAGGTGTCTCCCGGCGGTGCTAGCGGCTTCGCGGGGAGGCTCTGTCGATTGTAGGCTGGGAGGAAGAAGTCCGACGGAAGGAGGTTTGCTATCTCTCTCCCTTTCTCTTGCGCGCGGCCTCCTTTTGCTCTCGGGGGAATCTCTCTCCTTTTCTCTCTCCTCCTTCGGGTCATGCCTGCGACGGATCTGGTATCTTATAGGCATCGGGCTTTCCTCTTTCCATTTGGAGACCTGCCGCGAAGGGTGTTCCGGGTCCGAGAGGGACTCGAAACGATCCCGAAGCATACGGGATTAACCCGCCTTGCTTCCTATATTGGAGATATTCCGAGAAGAACTCTCCTTCCTTGGGATAGACTCGGGGGCCTATACATGCGGATCCCTTCTTTCAACCGCGTATGCCAACTCCGAATGGACTCGGAATGATCATGATGATCGGGATCGACCTATATCCCTTCCAAGCTTATCCCGGCTTCCCTTTAAGGGAGATTTCTCTTCCATTTGAGGATTATTATCACTGAATTCAAATTTTGGACAAGCATCTTCTTCGATACTTCAATCCGGCTGTCATCTTTCCCTCTCTTTTTTTTTAAAATCGTCCCATTTCCTGCACAAATATCGGCTGCCATTTCTCCCCAGCTCCTCAGGCCTCTGCTGCGAATTGTGTACTGCCGCCAACACAGGTAAGCCCACCTCCAGCTGATAAATGGGTCAAAATTTGTAGGGTTCGCATGTCTTTTTCATTTTTTTAAATTTCACAATCTGAACCACCTCCATATTGTCCATTCATTATTTGTGAAATTTTGAGGTGCCAACAACGAGTCATCCACATCCTTAAGCTCAATTACAACCCTTCCCTTTCTCGTTTCTTTTTGGGTAGACAAATGGTCATCTCTTCTCCCCATAAACTCGTCTTGCAACTCATCCCTCTGTTCAATCCGGATCTCCTTATGTAAAACTCTTCCTATGAAGAAATACTCCTCCATTCATTTGTTTCCCACACCTCTTGCACTGCTCCCTCTTCTTCTCTATACACACCATGTGATCGTGCTCCCACCCAATGTCACGAGAATCCAGTGCATCAAATGCTCCTTACTTCATCATTTGTACTCCTTGTTCTGCAACAATAAGAATTTAAAACATCAAATGACACAAGACATAAACTGTAAAAAGGGACCGGGATGGGATCATGACCGAATAGGGGCTCTTCGGCCCTAGTGATTGTCGGGGAAGGGCATACGAGAGCACACACATAATCAACTATGTTGGTCCCTCCGAAGGTAAAAACCATGCAAAACAGGGAAAATCGGCTACGTGAGGGTCAATTATAGCTTAGAAATCGTTCAAAAACGTTTTGGAAGAGGGAAACTAACCAAAGGCAGAAATCAACCAAGAATCAGTGGGAAATCACCAAAACCTAAGAAGGGAATCATTAGAATCTTCCAAGAATTGCTGGAATCGGTGCAAAATCGTCGAAATCGAACCCTAATCGCCGAAATCACCACCTAGAACATAGGATTGCTGCCAGAATCGCCTAAAGATCATTGAAAATGGTGTTGTGGTCATCGACATCATCAAAAACAATGCCGAAATCACAAATCCCAAGTAGGGGACACGAGAACTGGTCCTTCAAGGCCGAAATCGCCCATAAATGGCCAATATCAAGCCCAATATTGATTCGGATTCAGGAGTTAAGTTGTCCTAACTGAATTGGTCGAATCAACCAATTTGGAAAAAAAAATAGTCAATTTTGTACCGATCTTCACCATTCCTACTAATTTTGGACAACTTCGGTAGAATTCAGGTTAGAATCGGTCCTTCAAGCACGAATTGGATCAAAATCGACCGATTATGCAATCAATGCATACGAGAGAAATAACCTCGTAAACTCAATGAACGCAAACTTAACATTTTAACCTTGATTTGAGTTTCATTTATGTTTTATAAGATGCATTTTAAGATTCCAATATTTTAAGGGTACGCTTCTGAGTGAATTATTAACATATTAGGCTTAAGGATTACTACATATCAGCATTGATCATTAGGTTCCATGAAAGTCATGAATTAAAATTTTGCAGTAGATTTAACACTTTTATTTCTAGGTCTTGACATAAGACATATTTTGGATTATAAAGTTCATTTAGATCCAAGACCTGCAGAGGATGTATTAGAATTCATTTCATAGTGGAACTCATGTTCTAATTTACTTTTTATTTGAGTACGGACAACTTTGACTTAGGAAGATTGCCATTCCATTTTTCTTATCCAAGCCTTGACAATTCAGACTTGTTACCATTTTCATATTGCCATGGTAACCGGTCTACGCATTCATTGTCATCTCATTTTTTATGTTTTAAGTATTGACATCAAGCACATGGGTTCGCTTCTTCTTGATTTAAAATCTATCATCTTAGACTTGAGAGTACATTAAATCAACCTTCTAAATCAGATTTTGTGTCATCTGGTCAGATCATGTTCGTCATGGTTTCATTTTTTTCCAAGTCCTTTTATTAAGCACATTAGACTTAGGATTCATTATGCATTCCTTTCATCTTAGCCTTATTTACCTTAGACTTAAGAAGTTTGACAGATATGAAACCATCGTGTCAGGATTTGATCTAGTATGTATATCTGATAGTTTTCTTCTCATTAGTTTTTTGACGTAATCGGACCCAGGACTGACATATAAAGTCCCTACCTTGGCTTTTAAGATATGAAATATACCATCATCCAAATTCTCAAACATCCACGGACTAGGACATAGTATATTTCAGATTTGCCAAAATGCTTCCCAGAGATATCATCTTTCATCTTCCATACTTTGGATTTATATAATCTTAGGCTAAATATAAACTTAAAAGACTCAATCCTTAAACTTAGAGGGAATCTAATAAGAATGGGAGAATCGGAATCAGTGGGATCCAATTTGATCGGATTGAATCGGTCGAAATCGGTCAATTTATTTGAAGCAAACTAATTCGGAATTGGTCTAGATAGATCAATTTTTTATTTTTTTCGTTGTAAAAAAATTCTAAAAACCATTAAAAATGCTAAGAAATTAGGAATACCCCTTAAAATTTTGTTAAAAATAAGAATCACTTATCAAACAAAGTTTGTATCATTATAAGAGAGTTTAAGACAAGTAAATATATTTTAATAGTAATGATCATCTCATTAAACATAGGTAACATAATACAAATGTAATATTGACATGCAACAAAATGTTATATATTTTTCACAAATATTTATGAAATTAACCTTCATCCTCATCATTCTCTATATGCACTTGGATGTTCCACTTAAAGTTGTTTGTCAAGCTTAGTCAGTATCCATATGAAAATAATGTATCGGCCATCTAAAAAAACCATAGACATGTAGTGTGTTGGAAATGTAATTGAAATATGTCTAGAAACCCTGAGAAATTCAGGATAATTTGTTGTCACTTACTAATCAGAAAATTCCCAATTCCAATGCTACCTTCTCCCACTCGAATGTTCTCACTCTCCCAAATCATCAACCCCATCCCATTGGTGCATACACTGCTAGAAGATCTGCCTTCTCCACCTCCACCTCCACCTCCACCTTCGGCCTTTTGTCGTTGTCTTGGTGGAATGAAATCTTCTTCATCGTCATATGAGGATGGTGCTTGAGTATTATCTATTAGACTGACGAATATTTGCCTGATTTCTAACCTTCTCTTCTTTGCTGCTTCTTCTACTTAAGATAAAGAACTTTCAATCCTCGTAACACATTGATTTTTTTCGATTAATCTACTTGCCATAGTTTTTATCTTCAGCTTGGTGGTAGTTGGTTGCAAGGTTGGAATTAATCTACTTGCCATAGTCTTTATCTACAACTTGGTGGTAGTTGGTTGCAAGGAGGCTGGGACTAGAGATGGAGCTAGGGGAATCAAGGCTGAAGCTAGAATTAAAGGTGGAGTAGCCATGGCTTCCTCTTGCATATGCTCATCTTTAACCTGAACATTATCAAGTTCTCCTTTATCCCATGTACGATCCTCATGATCAAACTTTGGTGGTGTTATGCCCCCTTCTCCAACACTCGCATAGCAAGTGGTGCTCCTCCTAGAAGAGGTAATCAACATCGACATCCTCAGTAACTGGTTAATGTGTTTCTACCTCAACTCTTTATTCATGTGGTTCACCAACAAATCTAGTGAATCTCTGTTCTATAATTTTTTGAAGGTCTTTCATTTTCTTTATCCTTAGCGACATGGTGTAGCAACAAACACAAGTTTTTCCAACCTGTCAATGTTAGTATATTCCTTCTATTAATACTTTAGTTCCTCTTACACCGAGAGAAACTTGTGCTCAAACTAAGAATATGAATCACAATTGCAACAAGTGGATTCCAGCCACTTCTTGTTTTGACTTGCACCCACCACACAGTTGCAAAAGATAATAATAGAACATGATTTTACTATCACAATAAAGGTTTGTATATCATAAAACAAAATGAGATTTATTTCAATTTCAACATACTATAAGAAACTTTGTCAAATAAATATCCCAGATCTACATCTAAGTATACTCTAATTCTCATTTTATAAGATTGCATCTAAAAATTGTGAGTTATCAAATTATAAGACTATTAGTGCTAAGAAACATAACTTTCTCACTTACTTCTAACTCAGCTTCACATCTATCATGTTGAGTTCATGAGAACCATTGTATTACAAACAAAATACCACTCAAAACTTCTTGATCATTACATATTTGCCATTCATATTGCATTCAGAGGTTTAAAAAATATATTGCATTCATCACATATGACATAAAAACATATATTTATGCATCAAACAATAATTAAATTACGGATAATAAGAATTATCTGCTGCATACAGATCATGTAGTGTTTTATATGATCTTAGCATGTATTATCTTCCATCAATTCTTGTAACATTTACGTTATTTTCCTTGATTTTTCAACCTTGTTTTATCCATGCCATCGTAGAGGCATCACATCTAGTATCTCTCATCTAAGTCTACTAATCTCAACATATTTACAAGTAACTCAATGATAGACAAGTAATAAACAATTCTCTCTAAAAAATATTTATCTATTATTAGGCATTCCATCTATGCAAGGATATTTAATTGATTCATCCTTTTATGTAGGTCAGCCATATAACAAATATACTCCTAAGATGCTATAAAATGGACAAGTGCATGTCTATATCAATGCAAACTCTCAAAAGCAACGAAGTGTGTGGCAAATCCAACTAACCAAGCCTAATCAAACCATACTCCTCTATATGATGTCTCAAGATGTGTAGTAAACAAGAATGTGAATAGATAAATGATATGATCAACTATGTCTAGCTCACAAGTATAGAAATTGAAGTCTCCTTGCCTATGTCCACCAACATCACATCGATGGAGTGTGTCACACATGAAACCCAGAAGAGGTGTGGCCTCGACTCCATCAACTTCCTATTGATGCTTTGTACTAGGATTCGTTATATGTCGCAAACTGGACAATATTCTCCTCTTCAATCTCTTCTACAACATAGTTCATAATGCCATAAATGTAATTAGCATTCTTGATATGATCTAAGCTTCAAAAGACTTCAAAAACCATATGCCCTCTGAACAATAAACAAAAAAATTAATCACTAATCACTTTGTAATGTCTGTCCACCCATCACACATCATTGTGCATCTTCTCTTACTCTAAACCATCTTGAAACCATCTATACGAGCCTTAAGCTCTTCTACTTTATCATCTAGGCCGGCAACATAGATATACTGACTGTCCAGACCTTTAATCCTAATCCAACTACCTCAATTGCATCAACCATGATCTGAAAATAGAAGTTAGTGGTGGCATGTGTTGGAATATCTACATTTAGCACATAAAATTTAATTTTGATTAACCCACTGAAGAAAAAGAAATGATACATATGTCTAAAATGAGCAATGACATATTATTACCTACGTGTAAAAATCACCTATTAATATACTTCACTACTCTCTTGGAAACTGAAGTGATCTCCTTGACCTCTTTAAATATGTCTTATTGTTCTTTACAAGTTATTCTGTCTTGTAAATGTGTGAGCATCCTCAGTAAGTTTGGATCTTGTCAAGGTTGATCGACGAAAACCTCCCTCTTTTACACCCACATCCTTAGTTCGTGTGGGTCAGGTTGAGTGGACCAACAGTATCCCGATTCCCCGACTCTAGACCCTCCTACTCCCCTCCTCCTCTATGCATCTTCTTTTTGGGGTTGTTTACTTGTATGAGTTTCTCTTCTCAAGCCTTTATCTTCATCAAACTCAAATTTGGCCAATGCCTCAACCTCTTGAGCTCATCCTCTCCCCTCGCCCTTTAAGCTACGCCCGCCAATGTCACCCGTTCTTTTTACCAACTCTTCATGCAACTCCTCTCTCTGTTTAACATGAATTCTCCTCCGCGAGGCTCTCCCTATGAGGTATGCCCTCATAAACTCACTAATCTCCCACGGCACCTTGCCCAATTTTGACTTTTCCACCTCCCCACTAATATGTTGCTTTAAGTGAAACACTCCTCCATTCATTTGTTTACTGTACCCCTTCCATTGTACCCTCTTCTCATCAAAATCCACCAAAAAGCCATATTCCCACCCAATATCATAGGTGGTATCACTGCCTCCTTGCTCGGCCATTGCTCCTTGTCCTTGATCTACAACATTAGCATATTAATAAAAATTAAGATGTTAATCTCACCATTTAAAGAGAACTAATCCAGGAAGGGACGAGAAGTACCCCAATTACCAAGAAGAAAGGGCACGCCCCTAAGGGGCTGTTGAAGTTGAAATGGTCACCTTCAACTGAGGGGGGCGGGGCAGGAGGGGGCCTAAGGGGGAGGGAGTAGTAGGAACCGCTAGATTGCTAGTGGAAGAAGTTGGATCGATGGAGGATCACTGAGAATTACTGGGACCATAGGCAATTGTCGAAGGATCATCACAAATCACTAAAATCGCAATGAAGCGATGGAGGATTGCTAGATCGATGTACATCACCATTGGAATGCAGGAATCGTCGGAGAATCACTGTTGAATGAAGGAATTGCCAAAGCCCCTGGGGTTTCAAGGGAAGAATGGTGGAATCAGCCTCTTTCCCCTCTTATTAGCCCTACAACAGATCAATATCGAGTCTGAATTAGACCCGAGACTTGAGTCTTCACGGAGGAATCAGCCAATTTTGATCTGATTAATGTTTCTTGGCCGATTCTATCGATCCAAACTGATTTCACCGAGAATTGATTCTGGATCGGTCCCCCAAGAAATAATCGGATTGGGACTGGCTGATTTGATCCTAAAATCAACCGATTGCAATCTGATTTGACCAATTCTGTAAACCATGGAATCTAACTTTTTACACGGTATACGTCAGACTTTTTATCTCAAAATCTTCCGAGTTTGGAATTGACATCTTTGCCACAATTCTATTTCTAAAGACAAATTCACATGTCTAATATCTTAAATCCAACATCTATCCAAATCTAATATTGACATACACATTTCAGATCTATCTTAATTAAGGTTTCAGCCATTAATTATCCTAATAGCTTTGGTTTATGTTATTGGGCTTCAAGTATCAAATTTCAAAATCCCACTTGACATGTTATGATTCATTTATTTAAATGTTTTAGATTTACGTATTTAAATTGCATCTCATATTTGCGTTCTGCATAAGTTATGTGGGTTATATAAATACTTCCTAACTATAGACACGAGACATTTCATACATAAACATCATTCATCATGATATAGGGATACATTCAATTACATCAACACGTGGAGAAGTTATGTAGCCATAATTTCTGCAAAAAAAAAAATCACATGAGATACCTCCATAACCATGTATAGGCATAGAATATTTTCCCAATTCCCAACTTAAATCTTAAGGCCAGTTTAGAATGATGACATACATAATCTCCCCTTAGATCAAGTGGGCATGAAACAACGTATGGTGGGGACATGCCAAAATACCCATCCGGGATCGGTACACCCCGGGATCATGCTTGTGTATCCGTCTAAAATTACGAAAAAGCATAACTTGATAGATTTAGCATCTTAAATATTTTCATATTATTCAAATATTTAAGAGATACATTCATTAAATCATTCAGCCACATTCGGCCTATCATCAAGTCATTTTGTCATTTCGACAACGTAAGGCCTATTTCACATCATCTCGGCTATGGAGGCCCATAGGCATGTCATTGCAGCCATACAAGGCCCATCATCATATCATATCGGCCATGTTGGCCCATCTTCATATCACTTTTTGCCCCATTGGCTTATCATCTCCATATCATCACATTACCCTCATCTTGCTAGACCCAACATTTTCATTGCCTTCGTCTTTTGCTTATTTTGGACCTCGCTGATTCTTTGCCATACGCTGCCACCCTCATAAACTATAGGGGATCCGAAACATGTATGATATCAAGGAGAGATAGGCGATGGAAGTGGTGTTCATAGGAATGATACTAAGGTGGCCGGGTACTCTTCTTAAATTCATCACTTTGAGCATTAAAGAGGCCGGACTTACCTAGTTTTCTATAGCTTTAAGTGTATATGGATATACCTTAACATAGGCTATGCATGGCTTAACACATGGCCATAGGAGATAGGCCAATTAAGGGGTGTATGGGGACTGTTATAAGACCATGATGAGGGGGGCAAACATGAGCCTACAGGGACTACCACGTGACCATGGAAGAGAGACCGGGTAAGGGTGTGGACTGTTATATGGCCATAAGGAGAGGCCGGACAGGAGGCTATTATATAGCTATGCTGAGGAGGCCGAATGTGAGCATATAGGAGCTGTCACATAGCCAAGATAGAGAGACCGAACAAAGCTCATTTGCATGGGATAGGCCATCGGGTACAGGCATGTAGATGGGATATACATGGGATTATCATATGGCCATGGAGAAGAGGCCAAATGGAGCTACGCATAGGGGGCTACAGTCATTGAGCTATAGGCTTGTGATGGCTGGAAGGCCATGAGTATGGAAGAGGAACCGAACAAGGAGCTGTATGGGCCTATAATATTAGCGGCTCAGGCTGAACAAGGGGCTATATAGACCTTCTCATTTGGAGTTTCAGCCAGGGGTATCATGGGCTATGCATATAGAGAAGAAGAGAGGGAGGAAGGGAACCAGGGTTATTTGCATATTGTATGGGCCAGGAGCTCTGGTTCTGATTCAGACTGATTAGAAAGATTTGGTTGATTCTGAATAGAGATCAGCTAAGATCGGTCCTCAAGGCTAAAATCAAATCGGAGGCTGCTGATCCAATCTGGGATTCAACCGATTCCGATCTCAATCGGCCAATTCTGCAAACTATTTCATCACCGTGCAAAAAAGAAAAAAATCATTTTTGGTAAATGACATATCCTAACATCCAAATAATACCTGGAAAATGCATTTTGACATGAAAAATGAGATAGCTTGCTTAGCCAAGCAAAGTAGGCAACTAGCTAGATATCTCATCATATTCTGAGGGTGTTATGATAATAGATGGTGCAAAAGAAAATGATTGAAGACCTCAAAAAGTCTAACGATATCATTTTTAATCAAATAACAGCATAATCACATCATAACAATATATGGAAACAAGAAGTTAGCATTTAACAGTAAACAATGTGCCACGCTATAGGATACAGAATAATAAAAAAATGAAGGTAAATTTAATTTATAAAACCAACGAGCAAAAGATTTACGTAATTATGTGAGAAACAGAAGTTTAGTTTGCATTATGGATCGTACACCCTCTTCCGCAGTGGACTTACACACAGGATGAAGAACATGTTCTTACCTCAGGATTTACTGCAACAGCTGTATCACCAAATAATGTCTCAGGACGCGTAGTTGCAACTGTTAGAAAGTCACTCCTAAATTGTGAAAGCAACAATGTTATCTCTGAGCATATGACGTGGTTGAAATGCCATTAACCATACTTTTCAATTTTCATTCCATTCTTTGAATATTATGAAAGAGGACATGTTGCAGACAGCACAGAAGATATTTCCAGCAAAGCAAGAAGTTTCAGTAAAAGTTTTTTTAGATTCCATACCCAAATTCGAGGTATGGATGTAAATGTAATAGATATTTTTTACCTATCGTATGAAAAGAAAACCACAATCAAAACACCAACAATGCTAGAATGCCAGATTAAATAATAAAACCTTGAAATGCGACAACATGGTCATAACCATAGGATAGAGTCATCTAAAGCAATGAACATTTCATATTTAAGAAATTACTTAAGTACATTAAAAAAGATGATGAACCGCACAAACATATCTGATGTGTTAAATGGTCACGGCGATACCAGAAATAGTGAGGCTCATCAATTGTTCTCTTAAGAGTAAAACGATAAGAAATGTGGTTTTGTAGACACATTGTACACATCAATCGGGAAGATGTGAAGAGAGGTGGGTACACATCATGGATGACCTTTTCTTGTTTCCTTTTTATGGCTGAATCTTTAATTTATCTAATTTATGGCTGAATCTGAATGAGGGAAGTTGGCGGAGAGTTAGGATTGATCTAAGCAACCTATAAAGGACCAGAAACCTACTACTCCAACATAAAGTTGCATTCCTGGCCTAGTCTTTTGTACAGAGTTCATACCCTCCAGCAACACGATACTTGATGTAGTACAGCGTCCCAGGTTCTTCAGAATATTCTACTTCCTGCACAGGTAGAGAACTGAAGCACATGAGATTTACAGTACAGGAGCATTCAAATGCCATATTCAGAAGCCTCCAATCTCCAATATCTGCAACAGAAAGAAACATCTTCTCCACTTCTCTCTAGGGGTGCAAATTATCGAAATCATTAGACATGATCAAACTTAACCTTGATAAGAGCTCATTCTCAATCATTTATTACGTTAACTGGACAAACTTGAGTAAAAATAAAAGTATAGTTCATAAACAAGACAAGCTTGTCCAGCAGTGAGTTTGACTTGTTTATGCTCAATATACTTGTACCTACAGAACAAAAATAATCTTTATGTATGATTGCAAAAGAACTAACGTGCTTTACTAGTCCAAAGACTACATTAAAATCCATTAAAAGAAAAGTTGATTTTGAGTAAAGGTCCTTTATACTATGGTGTTGATGGGTCTCCAAAGCATGAAAAGCCAACTCGACCTGAGGTTGGTATGAGTTTCAAGCACATTTAGATAATGGGTTTGGGGCCTTTGGGCATATAAATGAAAGCAACCTCAATTCTCTTATTAGGCCAGGATTAGGCCCCGAACACAGAAATCCAATAGACACATTATCTCTCATCTACAGGTTGCCCAAAAGGTCAAAAGCTTTGCCTCATCATTCGAATCCACTGGCCTGCATTTACAACTGTGTGCAACTGCAATTGTGCTATCATCACGGCCATCGTACTATCTAGAGTTAATCAAATGTACATGTAGGGCAGCGTTTAACCTATTCTGCCCAAACTCCAAACTTTCTAATACAAGCAAATATTCAAAATGTACACGTAGGGTAATGTTTAACCTATTCTGCCCAAACAACCTTCTAGTGTATTCCCGGTGAAAGGAGTATGGCTTCTTCAACCGTTCAGCTAGCGTGATCGTGGGACCGGATTGACCAGCATTTTTTAGTGCTGAAGTCGATACTTGTGCTTCCTTCTTGCCCCCATTTTTACCACCTTTTGCCGGGGAGAACTCAACTGCGTAGACATCCTTAGTTGCAAAATGCTTGCCCTTGGATATTTTCTGCTTTGCTATGAATACTGCCAAGTTATCAGCATAAAATAATTCTAGCTCAGCAATAATCCTATTCAACTCATCGAAGGTGTGGATGTTGGCTATCAACAATTTCTCCAACATTTCAGGCCGCAAATCCCTTTTGCACATACCTACAGCTACTTCATTTGCAAGTGGGCTAGAGCACTTCATACAAAGGTTCCTCCATCTCTTGATGTATTCCACAGCCTACTAATCCTTGCGTTGACGTAGAGAGGTCAACTCAACAAATGTAAAGGGACTCGATCAACCTGAACCGTCTGATGAATTTTCGTTGCAAGTCTTCCCATCCTGACACTAAACCGGGCTTCAACTTAGAGTACCATTCAAAAGCCGTTTCCGTCAAAGTGGTGGCAAAGTACCTGAGAAGATATGATTCTTCCAGTGCCTGCCAGCTCACCTATGTGCGTGACATAAAGGGGCCACGTGCTCCTTTGCGGACCCACGCCTATCAAACCTTGGACATTTTGAGATCTTGGTAAACTCAACAGGTAATTTCATGATCTGGAGGTGGATGAGGTAAGGAACCTATGTTATCCGAGGCGTGAGGCGCCCGAGGCGAGGAACCTAGCGCCTCACCTCAAGCGCCTGGGGCGGATGCTTCAGGCGCTCAAGACATTTTATATTATTTAATTATTTTAATTTAAATAATACATATATCTAATACAAATAGTTGAAATAAATTTAAAAAAAATACTTTTAATATTGAAATAAATACATCATTTTAATAACTATATATTGTATCCATCAATAAATAATGTTATAACAATAAAAGAAGGTCAATAACAAGCATAACATCATGACAACTAACAAGAGTAGAGTATAAATCAAGCATAACATAGCATAACAACTTAATGAGAGTAGAAATCAATAACAAAAGAAAACAAATATCAAAATTAAATTAAGAAATGGATCATGTTTGACCAGATTTGTTTGACTTGGGCAGGATGAGGTGTTTTGGGGCAAGGCGAGGCATTTTGCCAGCGCCTCACCAGTCTCAACCTTCTAGGTGGTTGCGGCGAGCGCCTCTAATAACTATGTAAGGAACCCAGTACAAGTCCACTGTTGCGAGTCCATCATAATGCTCAACCAATTTTGCCTCTATTAGGCACTCAATTATGACCTTCTGGCAGACTGCAGCATAATCCTGTGGCGGCTGGTAGGTCAGTAAGGTGATGATGTGTATTTCATCTTCAGGCGGCCCTACTTGCATTGGTTGTTGGATGAAAGGTTGATAAACAACCGGTCATAGAGGTGTTGCGGGTGGCTGCTCCACCTAAATTACTAGCAGTTCTTCAGAAGCCTTTGCTGCTCTAGAATTCTGCACCAACTGTGACCGTAACACTCCCATATTCATGAGCAAGGCCCTTAACTGTTGATTTTCCTTCCAAAGATCCGTTAGACTGAGGTTACTGGGTATAGCATCTTTTTGGCTTTATGCCCCTTCTGGTTCTTCTTGTCATATCGTGTCAGTTGCAACAAACAAAAGACCGGTCTGGTTGCCGGTGGCTGGGCCAGGGCGGGCCACAGTTCTTGAAGCATCTGTAGCATCTCAAGGTCGACTAGTGCTTGAGGTGACAAGGCATGCATAAATGCGCATCTTGCCCCTGCCCCCGATATCACATGTCTTGTTGGGGTATTACCGGCGGGTTTGAGTCGACTGGAAACTGATTCCTTTCTCATTAAAACTTAAGAACTAATAGTCCCATCATCGTAATAATGAGATGTACATTGGTGCCGCAATGGAGGTGCAAATTGGACCGCAAGCTGAGATGAAACGGCCTTTGGTTGTGCATACAAGATAGGCCGACTACTAGAAGAGCAATGACTGGCTTGATGAGGAAGGGCAACTTTGAGTGAAGATTCCAACGCGGGAATATCTAGTTTGGGTACCCAAACTTGTTTCTTCTTCTGGGCAAGGGGTTGGTTTCCGTGCCCCCTGTCTGCATGGCAGGCGATTAGTTGATCCCTAGTTTGACTTATACTAGGGAGACGTGGAGGCTTGACCCCAATCGGACGAACAACTTCTTAAAGTTGGTCAGCGAACCGACCAACCAAAGGTGTACGTCGAGCAACAGATTGATTCTAAACTCGAGCACCAACAAAGGATGCCCCTCATGGGTAGATTTCAACATGGGCATCGAATTTATTCCTTGCCCGCGAAACTTATTGGAGTCGCAATGGCCGCAAGATAGTATCTTCTAAACGACGAACGTAGGATTGATTCCTAGCTTGCCGAGTGGTGCTGGGAGATGAGATTGTTGATCGGTCATCCGGGCTAAAGTAGCAGGCTGAGGCTAATCCCTCTCCCTTAAAATGGCATGGCGGGCCGCTACTCAATTGGAGTTGTGAGACTCTGGAGTAGAGGGATGGTCCCTCTCTCTAAGAGCAAACAGGGCCGTTGATCGACGGTGTACTTTGGCGGACAGAGTATTTCCTCCTCCCCCGAGCAGGTATAATGGCAAAAGACCATGAAACGACCTTGTTCCTCTCATCCAACCGAGCCAAGGTGGCGAATCATTTGGTGAGGAGAACAATAGTGAGCTTCGTCCTTTGTAGCCTTGGCTTGGCTTCAGTGTAAATCGGAACGGCAGAACAACCCTTCCAATAAACCCTCATGGAGCCCACTGCCATCGATCAGCGCGATCCAAATCGTGGACTAACCTTGCCTACTCTGAACTTTCGCAACTTTGGTTCCACCTCAAAAATCAAAAGCTGATTGGCAAAACATATCATTGGCAGCGAAACTGACCTATCTTCTTTTTTAAGGATGGGTTCCATGGCCATGGTGGCCAAGATCAGCTACTCAATTGGATGGATATCTTCAACGTCTACAATCGGGTTCAGCAACTTGACACCCAAGTGGTGTATTGGTTGAATCACTTATGGGAAAGCTCCGAATGCAATGGGGGTATGGCAACATACTAGCCGCTTGGTACAACACAAACTTCTCAGAGTAACAAATCTTTTCCTCGTACGTCATCCTGTAGAGGACAAGATCAGCCAGTTAGATGTAAAGAATTCATAGTTTGTGTTTGAAGATGCATGTCTTATTGAATTGCTATGATGAAGAGATAAAGGGAATGAGAGGTCCCACCGGGCATACTATTTGATGTAACCTCAAAATTTCAAATTGAAATTATGGCAGTTTGGAAATTCATTTTCCCTTTTTTTATTTTGACTTTTGACTTAGCATTGGCCACCAAGAAAATATATGATATTTCGTAAGAGTACTAGTTAGGTCTATAGTATGTATAAAAATATATTGAGGTTGTTGAGCTCTTTAAAATTTTATTTTTTGACCTCTCCCCATCAGACTTGAGAAGTACGGTTATTAATTATATCAAACAATCATTCAAACACTCTTGATTATCTGCCATAGCAATCCATGGAATAGAAAATATATATCCACAAAAATAAATATACACATAAGAGCAGTGACCCCCTGAAGCTAACAGAATGCAAACACTTAATGTGCTTTTGAATTTAGTTTGATTTGAATTGAATTGATTTAAGTTTGTTTGGTTAAAGTTGATTTGAGTTTGTTCATGTGTAGTGACTTTCATCTTGGGATTATTCAAGATTTAGTTTAAGTTATTTAAAATTTATTTGGAGATTTGATTCGGTTTGTTTCATTAAGGCTTGATATCTCTTGATCTGAGAATTTGTTGAGTTTGGTTCGATTTAATGTCTTGACTCTTGGAAACTTTCATACCTCAGATTTGTTTGAATTGTGTTGATTTTGAATTTGCGCTAAATTGGTTTTTCACATCTCATTAAGGTTTTTAATTGATGATTTACTTCAAATTTTGATTGGGTTTGCTTTAAATGTGTTATTCAGGTTGACTATGTGTGTGAGAAATCAAATCTTCTCTTATTTCAAAACCTGTACTTAAGCCTTCAAGGCTACACTGGATTCTGTGATTCAATTCCCAGGCTTGCCAAACTCTCAGATTTCATTGAAACTACATGACTTTCATTGCTACACATTCCCTCTTCTTCTATCATACTTCATGGTTCAGATTTTTATGAACAAAAGCTCCTGAATTTCAATTCATTTAACTTTTATTTGGGCTATTGAGACCGAGCCTACAGATTTGAATTTAGTAGATTGGTTTCAGAAATTCAAGGTGAGACAAAGGTTCTGTGGTTGGGGACCGCTAGAATTAGGTCCATTGCCTATGATTTTAAAATGTTATTACTCCAATTTTAATGACCTTACACTGGAGTGCGAAGGTTCACGTTCCAGATTTCAGAGATTGTTTTTTAAAATAACATTTTCCAGAATTGTGATCTTTTCTTTGTTTTCTTTTGTTTTATTATCGTTGTTCCATGTTTACGCGTCATAAAGTCCATAGAGTTTATTCTCCTCACAGCACGAGATGATCACTGGACTTTTTTTTTAAAAGAATGAGTACAGAGTACGTATGTGAGGACTAAAGTCCCAATAAGTTTGATTGAAATTAAATCCATTGAACCTATCGTAGGTATCGTGGAATCGATTTCATTGATCTGAGATGGGATACACCAAGCCTTAGGTAGGCGGGCGGAAATCCCTTCCATTGATTTGGGTCGGTCATGTCCTAGTCTTGGATAGGCATGTGGGGACCCACCCATAGGCTAATGACACATTAATATATGGTTCGACATATTTGTATGTAGAACTTGAACATACGTTGTCTTTCCGTAACTTAATGAACTCATACCTTTAAAGTAGAATGACGCGACATTAAGGTCTTCTATGACCTTTATATGTTGGTCTTAAGGACGTAGAGGTGCGCATGGCCTCCCAACTATTCCGAAGATTATAGTTCTTTTAGGTTTGGTCAAGATGTAGAGGTGTGCGCGACCTCTCAACTAGTCTAGATTTATTTGATTAAATTTATAGATTTTATTTACATTTGAGTGATTCCATTTATTTTATATTATTTCTTTTGGTATCCAAGCCCAACAGACCACTGTTTCTTGACTCCTTACGCACCACAACATCAGAGAGGGGAAGGGGCTGCACCCCTTCTCTTCTCTACTATTTTTTTAAGATCTTGAGCCAGGTGGGGCCCACCACTTAAATGACCTTGCGGTGATTTGCTAAGCCCCTCGACGCCGCGAGGGGGGGGGACTCCGGCAGTCTCATCCGGCGACTCCAACGGCATTGATGACAGACACCGCTGTCCTCGATGGCGTTGGCGATAGGGGATGGCACCGGAGGCCTCGACTGCAGTGGCGTAGCTCGCGGGGGACCTCGGAGGGCCTCGGCGGTGGCAAGCGGACTTCTGGCAACAGAGATAAAAAAGGGGAACTTCGCCGTGGCTAGGAGGCGACAAGGGTGAGCTTGACAATGGGGAAGGGTGAAGGGGACCCCAACGACGGCTTAGGGGGACGAAGATGACCCTGACGGCAGTAGGAGATGAACGTCTCCTCGGCGACGACGGAAGTTTGCGGACAGCTTAAAGGGTTGCAGACGAACCACACCAACAACGAGTGAAGCAAAGGATCTTAGCAAAGGCACAGGGGCACAGTGACGATGGCGACCGACAACTGATTGCCTTGGTGATGTCTAACGAAAAAGAAGCTAGCTTCGATGGACGCGATAGAGGAAACAGGGGAGGCTGGACACCGCAACGAGCGAAAGTGACTGGGATAGCATCGATTTCTTTCTCTGCAATCTCTCCCTCTCCTACCTTTCCTTCATCCCTCTTCTCTACTCCTTTTCTTATAGCCGCGGAGGCTCTATGCTATTGGGAGGAAGCCTAGATCATGACAACTAGTCAAGCTTCTTGGGAGCACTTCCGCACCTCCGTCCTGCTCATGGTTACACGACATGCTTTGCCCTTCCGATTGATCCCCATTGGGTTATCGTTGGACTGCCATCCCCACTGCGGCATATTTTGGTAAGTCTTCAATACCTTTCAATCGCCCTCATCGTCGAACTACCATCGAGTGAAGGTTCACCCCATACGGGGACTCCAATGCCGATTCCGATGGGTGCAGCCCAACCCGGCAAGAAACAAGATTCCGACTTCAAACGAGGGGCCGCCTCGGGCTCGATCTTTCCGGACGACTATCACAAAGCTTGATAGGTTGTTCGGGTGGAAATATTGCCGCGAGACTCGTGCGCCACTCGGGTTAGATTTCACCCCTCCTGAGGAATGTTGTAACCCTCCCAGCATCGTCAATCCTACCATCCCTTTTCATGAAGGCCTTCCACTACGACCGTTTGAGTCCATGCAATCAACACAAGGCACTCTCCAATGGCGAGGCGGTGTGCGAAGCTTCTGCTGCCTTGAAGATCTTCTGACGGACTTCTTTGTGGGTCGCCCAACACCTGATTGGGCCTCCCTGTGTAGATCTTCTACCCAGCTAAGGTGCAGATGAGATTTTCCCTCTATTCTCACTATTGTTTTATGAATGAAACCAAGTCCAAATGGATACGTGGGCTTTATCCAATGAGCCCATCTTGACGCAATTACAAGTCAATTTTCTTTTTATTTCACACACATATCTTATTTATTCTCTATGTGTATATTATTTCTCCCTTTTTAAAAAAAATTTAGATGTCCACAAATGTACTTCAGAAAAAAATAATAATTCAAAAGCCTTGGTCTTTTTCATAGAGATATCTATATCTTGTTAGAAAAAAAGAGTTATTCCTTTTAATAATGAACCCAAACCTGACGCAAAAACTGAGTTTTCACTAGTGTCCAACACAAGCCCAACCCAAACATTTTTATATGGCTTCGTTTAAGCTTATATCAAGATTTATTATTATGCTTGGGCTTATATTTACTAAAGCCCAACTAGTATCCAACCAATAGACACCCTGCTTTCATCTCGTATAAGCTTGAAAACAAGATGGTTCAATATTGACATAGTACATGATATTCATGTTTTAAACAACCTACTAAAATGCTTAAGGTGACGGCTTGATAAGATGTTGGCACCGAAAATTTTCAAGTTTATTTGGATTGGGATTAAGTCTAATCCAATCCTCATAAAGCTGTGGTGCTCAATTTTTCAGACATAACCCATTTTGGTTAATCCAATGGAAAATAAGCCCTTTCATATTTTTTTCTTTCGCAGCCCACCTAGACCCAATTTAATTGGCCATCTTTTAATCCACAAATGGGCCTATTTTTACGTCATTTTCGTAACCGATTATATGCCATATTTATTGGGCTATCTTTAACTCACATACTGGCCTGGTAACATGTCAAGAGATGGCCCATCTTGCTTCCAAATCGTGGCCTACCTTTTAGAAGCTTCAATACCTGCCAGTGTACCATCATTTAACAGTCCCAACCACCTGCCATCTCCCCCTATTCATGGAGAAAATGGATGACGAACTCTCTCTCCCCAGTAGCCTCCACACACCGCCATCTCTCTCTCTCTCATGCCTATTTTAAAAAAATTTGAAGATAACATAAAGGATATAAAATCTAAAAATATGAGAAAATTAAAAGATAATATTATCCTATTAATTTTCTTAAATTAAAGATAATTAGAGCGTTGTCATACACTCAACTTTCCCTCCTAAAAATTCATAAAAAAATCCTTTAAAATATATTTTCTAAAAATTCCATATTATTCAGAATTTTCTCCAAAAAAATCCATAAAAATCATTTCGGCTCTCCAAAAGTCATATATTGGGCCCAAAAATAATTTTCCATGCCTAATATTATTTTCAAAAGCACTTGTAGCTCTCCCGAGATTTCCATATTTTTGAGGCCCATAAAATTTATTTTTGGCCTTTTATGACTTTTTCTTCATTATAAAAATCTGGAAATTCGGAAATAAATCCAGAAAATTTCCTAAAAACTCATAAAAATCAGGAAATCCCCAAAATGCCTTGGAGATATCCCTTGGACGCTGGAAGCAGTTTTCATGTGTCCCACCACCTTAAGAATAAGTCAAACTTCGTGGGAAACCATTAGAAAAATAAAAAACTACCCACTTCCTTGCACGGTCATCAAAACTATCTTTTATGACTTGGTCCAAGATCAAAATGATCCCACAGTGCTCTCACACTCTCTCCTCTCTCATAAAACAGCCTCCACAAGGATGTTACGTGGCTTCCCACGTTCTTAACCCCACCACCATCCAAAAAAAGATAAAAAAGGAAGAGAAAGGAGGGGGAGAAGGATTGGCCATCTTCTCTGCTGCTGCCACCTGCTGCGCCGAAGGAATACCCCCCACCTGCTACGCCTATGGGAAAGGATGAAGAAGAGGCCGAAGCCTTCTCCTGCTGCTGCTGGTGATGTTGCGCAAGGTGGAGGAGAGGAAGATGAGGCTTCCAGATGCTGGTGGCCCTGCTGCGATCCTCCCCTTCCCATCTGTTGAAGAAGAAATTGCCGATGAAGATCTTTCCTCCTGCTGCTGCTGCCTGCGCCTGTAGGAGAAGGAGAAGATGGTGGCCTTGCTGCCACCTGAAAAAGGAGGACAGAGGGACGCAGCCCATGGTGCTGTTGCAGCCACCTGCACACATGGATGGAGAAGGAGCAGCAGCAGTCGACCAGCCATCCTCCTACTGCCGAGGAAAGGAAATGAATTAACAAAGTGGGTGCTGCAGCTCTTCCCCTTGCTGTCGAGCTGCTGTCAAGGTGCTGTTATGCTACTGCCGTGGATACATCCTCATCCCCTTGCCTTCCTGCAGATGGCTGCAATTATGGAAGGAGATGAAGGAGAGTTGGAGGAAGTCCATCTTCTCTCAACCCCAAGAGAAGGGAGAACAGATGCTGCATCTCCTGCTGCTGCTGTTGGTGGTGTTGTCTGCTCAAGATGGAGGAGCTGAGGAAAGCATCTTCTGCTTCTTCTGTCAGCCCAAACAGAAGCCGAAATGCTGCTCTTGCTCCTGTTGGTATTGAAGATGCTGCCAACCCCCCTTTAAAGGTCATACAAAACTCCCCCCCCCCTTCAGCGACGTCAACGGGGATTTCAAAAAAGAACAACCGGAACTCCCCTCAGACAGTCTCTAAACTGTCTTTAAACAGTCCCAAAGCTGTCCCCAAACAGCCCCAACCGGACCCTCAAACCAGTCCTAAACAGTCCCTCAAAGTACCCTAAAACAGCCCCCTGTTTGGCCTCCCAAACAGTCCACCAATCAGACCAGAAGCAGACCGGAAATCCCTCCCAAACCAGTCTTGAAACCTGTTCCAAACATGTTCTGAAATCTGCCAAAACAGCCCCTCAAACAGGTCCTGAAAGAGTCCCCCTCACAGTCCTTTTCTTTACCCCTTAGAGCTCTAAGGCGAGGGTGATACCCAGGCATTCTTAGATTCTACACCGTGGGCCAAGTCTCCGCCGGGCCCTCAAAACACCCCCAAAACAGCAAGCTACCAAGGTGCAACAAGGGCCGACCAGGCCTCCAAGATGGCATGAAGAAAGGGCTGCTCAGCCTGATGAAGACAATATGGCCGCTAGGGCCCAATTTGCTAAAAAAACAGGTCATGTTGGCCCAGTGACATCAAAACAGCCCAATGGCCTTAAGAGAACTTAATCAAATCTGAAACCCAAAAAATGCTTAAGAGGCCAGCCTATTGACATAGGACCCTCATTGTATGGACATACATGCATGCTCCTGATGTGTTTGATTCCGCACAGGGAAAGAGACATGCCCTCATCATCCACCGATCCTTCTCCCCGATGTAGGGAGCATCAAACTCTATCCACAAAGGGAGGACAATCCCATTTGTCTAAGGAAAGGTCATGCCAAAATTGCCTTAGATTAAAATAAGGAGAATACCAAAGAAGGATCATTCCATGCCCATCAACAGCTAAGAAAAAAATCATCAAAGGGAAACATGGCATTTTATGCATCCCACACATGTCACTTGCATTCGAATTTGCCAAGAAATGGAAATTTTGAATTTTGCGCATAGTGAGTCTTACTGAGAGCTTCAAAAAAGCCCACAGACTTCAAAGAATGAAAAAAAAAGAAAGAGAGAAAATATTATCAATAAATAAATCCTCAAATACAAAATCTGGTTAAATTAGTCAAACATCAAATTTCTAACTCAAAATTAAATTTTTCAGATTATTAAAAAAACAAAAATAAATTTTATAAATGAAAATACCAAATAAAAATCAAATAAATCAAATAAAACCAAAAAACACAAAAATAACCAAATAAAACCCAAAATAGTCCAATCAGGTCTAAATAAGTAAAACATAAATTTTATAAATCCAAAAATAATTAAAACACCTAAACTAATCTTCTAAACCAAAAACAAAATCCAATCAATAAAAAAATAAATCCATTAAAACCAAAAATACAAGAAAATCCCAGGTTAATCAAACATAACTGAAAAAAAAATTTGAACTCAAAAAATAATTTTCAAATAAATAAAATACCAAAACTAAATTTTTCCAACCAAAAATCTGTTAATAAACACATAAACTAAATAAGCCCAATAAAACTGAAAAACAACCAAAACAGTCAAAATTACTGAAAATATCCCCAAAAATTATTTAAGAGATCTCAAAAGACAAAAAACAATCCATTTTCACAACTTAAAATAAAATAAAAAAGGATAAAAAAACAACATAAAAACAGAAACAGTCCAAAATAAATAGATAATAATAATTATTATTCTAAGTTAAGAATAATTTTCCAATGGTTGAAATACCTAGAACAAATTTTTCAAGGTCAAAAAACACCAACCAATAAACCAATGAGTCAAATAAAACAAATAAGCAACTAAATAGCTTAATAAATCTGAACTCTCTCAAAACACACAAAAAAGATAAAAAATTGGTAAAACAAATAAATAGTACCCAAAAAGATAAAATTCATCCATAAAAAATAAAATGGTTCAATAAAAGAAATGAATAATAGTCAGAAAGTAGCAGTCAAAAAAATCAATAAATAAAACTGAAAACTAAAAAATAATAACAAAAGATTAAACATGTAAACACATAAAAAAAATAAAGACTGAAGCCAATAAAAAAAACTAAATCTGAAAATCAACAAAATTAACAATTCCAAAAACCCAAATCCACTGAGCCCATATCCCAAGACGAACAAATTCCTAATTCTAAAAAAAATGATGATAAGTCAAAAATGAAACGAACCAAACTAAATTCATCTAACTTGAAAGCCAAATTCGGAAACTCACTAAATTTTAACCCAAAATAAAACTCCACAAAACACCTTATGTTTAAACAACACTAAGCCACAAGTCACAAATCAAAAAAAAATGAAATTTTCAAATTTAAAATCCCTCAAATATGAAAATTCACCAAGTGTCAAACCCCAATTAGAAGTCTTTAAGACACCCCAAATTAAAAAGATAATAAATGCAACACATTAAAAACCAAAAGCATTCAAAATTACAAAGGCATTAGATCAAAACACAAAGAAAACAAACCTAAAACAAACCATAACAACAGACTCAACTCAAATCTCAAATCAACTCGAAACAACTCAAATCAAATGTGAAACACAAGTTTTGCATTGTATTCAAGGATTGCAGTCTCGGATCTCGACTTCGTCTCAAGGGGTGAAAGAGAAGAGATCTCGGAGAGATCTCGAAAAAATCTCTAGAGATCGGATCTTGGATTCTCGGATCAAAATGTATATATGTATGAAACATAACATAATATCTTATAAAAATCGGAGTACATCAATAAATTTACATGAAAATATATAACACATTTTGTACATCGACTGTGTGAATGAACAATTACAAAGCACTTTCAATACCAAAAAGATGGTCGTTGTGCTTCTAAAAGATTTAAACTTGTATGTAATCTTATTTAAATACTAATATGATATTAAATTTGTAACACATTTTATGTGATAGTATAAGTGATAATGAAATATATTAATGTGTTTATACTATCATAAACAAGGCGTAGAGTAGTCGCGAATTGACTTGTGCGGTTAGGTCACAGGGGTTAAGGGGGCAGCGCCCCTTGGGGTATCAAGGGGGCAAAACCCCCCGAAAAAAAAATTTTTATGGACCAGTCTACATGGGGCAAGATTTGGGCGATCTCATATCTCAGCCCCTTGGCGAGACCGAGATTCTCGCGAAATCTCGACGAGATGGCATTCCATGATTGTATTAAGTGTATTGGGCTATATTCCCCCGTGTTTATTTTGTGGATGCATGTATTCTAGTCACATATTACTATGATGGTTAATCAAGGGTGTTCGAGTCATTTGCTCAATATAATTAACATCGGATCTTCGCACCATCTAACGAGGAGAGGTCAAATAAAATTTTTATAGAACCTAAAACCTCAATGCCTATTTTATATGTATCAGTCAAAATAGCTAGTATTCTTATAGAATATCACCTATTTTCATAGTTGTCAATGCTAACATTCAAATAATAAATTAATTTCAGTTTTTTTAAAATTAAAATTCGAGTTTATGTCATAAGACTACCAAGATCTAAACTTTGTGTGTAATTTTAGTTTTATGCCAACAGTCTATGATTATTACATTTAAGTAGAGTAATAAATTTTTTAAATATGTGTTGACACCCAATTTTGAACAAAAAAAAGGAAGAGAAAAGGAATTAAATGTGCTGACAAGGCCGATTCAAAAAAAAAGAAGACAAGAGAAATGGCACGCTCGGTCTCCATGAGGATCTGGGTTGTGTACAGCATGTACAGACCCCAATTCAGACCGCTAGGGATGCCCATTGATATAGCCTGAAATGGGATTCCGATTGGCCCAATTCGGCTGGCCAGAGAGTCCCTTTGCAAGCCATCTCCAAGGCCCACGGGCCTGCTCAAAAGAAGAGGTCCGGACAGTCTTCCAAATGGGCTGAGGAAGCTGCCTTCGGGTCTGCTCAGACCTGCGTTCGACAGAAAAAAAAAAAGAAAGGAAGGAGGAGGCTGTTATCGAACAAGGCAAGGGGTTGGAGGAAGGGAGGAAATCTCGATCGGAATATTGACCAAGCTGTGGAGTCCCGATCGATATACAATTCTGCACATTATAGCAGTCCCGAGTCAAACTCGGAGATGGCTAAAGAGCGGCGGTCGGCGGAGGATATCCCGAGGATCCCGATTTCCTCCCAAGATATGGGCGCCGAGGATATGGGAAGTTCCGAGTCCCTCTCGGACCCGGAACCACTCTTCCAGTAGGAGGAGGAGATCGCCCGAGGCTTATAAAAGCCGCCGCAAGCCGCCGCGCAAAAAGAAGAGGGACAGAGGCAGACGGAGGGGAAGAGAAAGCAAGGGGAGAGATCGTAGAGGGCAGAGAGCAAGGAGGAGTCTACCGAGTCCTATTGAAGCCGCGCAGGGCCCTCTTCCTCTTCTTCTTCTTGTGGACGTCGCGATCCCGCCGCAAGTGGCCGCGACCGCCGTAGACGCCGGAAAAACCCACCTGTTGCTGCCGGTGAGAGTCCCCTTTCTTCCCCTCGGGCCACCGGCCCCTTCCCTTCCTTCCTCCGGAGCCGCCGCCGTCAAACAGGGCCGGAACTACCGCCGCGAGCTGCCGCGGTGCCGCCGCAGTGCCGTCGGATGCCGAAGACGTCGGGCGCGCGGGACTGTAGCGGAGAAATAATATCTCCCCAACATTATGCCACCGTGGAAAAGGCTGTGGGGCCCACCGGGAGGAAAAAGCACAAAAAAAAGAAGAGAGGGGCCAGCGCAGCCGGCCGGCCCTCTCGCGGATGAACCGCCCGGTCCGGAACAGTGGACCGGGCCCTTTGGCCAGAACCGTGCGCACAAGCGCAGAAGGCCCCCTTTTCAAAAAAAAAGAGAAGAAACATTTTAAAACAAACAATCCATTGAAAATAAATAAAAATCTATATTTAATTCAACAAACCGGACTAGTTGGGGGGTCGACTAACCATCCGCCCCTACGTCTCGGCTTAACTTAAAAGAATTCAAAATATGGACTAGTTGGGGGGTCGACTAACCATCCGCCCCTACGTCACTTAGGTAGACATACAAAGGTCTATAAAAAGACCCCAATGTCTTACCAAGTTCACCAAGCTATGCAAGGCTCCAGCATAATCAATATGCTATCATGCCGGTCATATGCTAGTGAAATCATCAAAAATAGTGGGGGATGCCCATAAGTCTATCAAGACCGGGTACATGCCGCCCATGGATCGATAAGTCCATCAAGGACTCAAGGGACTGGTTTTCCAGCCAGGTTACAAATTGCCTCATGAAGAGGAGGGAAATACCCATAAGTCTATATCAGACCGGGTGTATTCCTTTCAAAAGATCGACAGACACCACAGAATATTCTCAAAACAAGTTGTATTTTTCTGGACTATGAACGTCCAAAACAGACATTCAGGAGATTGTACTTTTCAATATATCATTGAGATGAGTCAATGATCTCAATGATCCGATGGGATGCAAAGCACTAAAAAAAAAAGAGGGAAAAGAGAAACAGAGCATAAATCTGTAATTGAACTTGGAATCAAATTCTGTCTAAATTCTGTCTAAATTCTGTCCAATCTGGTTTGGATTCTCAAACAGAATTTAACCCCATAAATCACATTCCGTAGAGGAGCTGAGTTGAGGTTCTGAGACTTGAAACTGGGATTTAAGACAGGGTCTGAAAAATCTGGATCCACGTGTAGAATTTGCAGGAAGCCTGAAATTTGAAAGAAGTCCGAGCTAAATAAAATTCTGCAATCCAGAATTTGGAGATTCAACATCTGAATTCCAGGAGATTCAAAATAAGAAGGGAAATCTGGATTGCTGCAGAATCTGGGGGCTGAGAATTGGAAGAAACAAAAATCTGAAGTTGGAGTGGTGCAGGATCTGAATTCTGGATCCGTACACCAAATCTGAATTCTCAAACCTTTAACGCCAGACTTAGACTTGTGACCCAAATCTGAAGCAAACCGAAAATTAGAAGCCAGAACCCATTTCAAAAATCTGAAGTGCAGAAAGCTGAAAATCTGAACTTTGCAAGGAGCCGAGGGCTGTGAAATGTGCAGAATGTAAAGATCCAAATTTGAAATTTGAAATCTGAGGTCTGTAAGTAGAAGAAATCTGAAAGTCTGAGTGTGCCAAGCTGAAAATCAGAATTTATGCTCAGGCTCCATTTCAAAAGAAATCAGAAATCAAATTGCTAATCTGAACTTCGCAGAGAGATTGGGAGCTGTGGAACTCAAGTCCAAAACTGTAAAATCAGAAATCCGTATTAGATCCGGGAGTTTGAAATCAAAATCTGAAGTGCAGAAGTTTGAAAGTCTGAAGTTTAATAAATCTGAATTTGTGCAGAGCCTGAAAATCTGAAGATCTGTTTTGGTGCAGAAACCCGCTTAAAGAAAATCTGCAATTTGGAGAGATGCAAAATTTACAAGAGGCCTGAAGTTTGGAATTTGAAGAAATCAGAAAATCTGGGCATTGCAGAAGCCGAGGCCTAAAATCTGGAATCTGAAAACTGAATTTGTATTGAACCTCTTTAAGAATCTGCAATCTGGAAATATTTGAAAAAATGCAGAATTTAAAGTCTGAAATTTGAAATCGGTAAGAAATTTGGAAGTTTGAAAGGCTGCAAATCTGAAATACGGAAATCTAGAGTTTGATATTTGAAGAAGCAGGAAATCTGAACTTTGCAAGGAACCGAAGCCTGTAGAAATTGCAGAACCCAGAATCTGAAAATTTATGAAATCTGCAGAATTTGTAATCTAAGGAAGCACCAACCAGATTCAATTAAAAATCAAATAAATTTAAGCCAACAAACTTCATTGTAAACCAAATCTGGCTTGGACAAATCAATTAATTCAAACAAGATTGACTTCAAACAAATAAATCTTCTAACTCAAATAAATCAACCCAATTCAAATTGAATTCCCCAAATCAAACAAATTCAACTGTATAAATTCAATAAAGCAAACTCAAAATCCAAAACAAACCATATTCCTTAAGTTAAACCCAAATCCCACTCAAATCAATAAGTCAAACAAACTGTCTTTAATTCGAACCAAGTCTAACAAAATTAATCAACAAACCAATTCCAGCAAGCCAGATTTTTCAAGTTAAGCCCAAATCCCATTAAAATCAATCAATAAATAAAACTGTCTTAAACTTAAACCGAATCCAATCCGTCCCAACCAAACTTAAAACAATTTATCAAATTCAAACTCAAACCCAAATCATTTTAAAAAATCGGAAATTTGCACAAAACCACAAATTCACCCCAAACTCAATCTAACTCAAACAAATCCAAACTGGATCAACCTTAAATTCAAACTAAAAGCAATTCAACCAATTAAATTTAACTCAAATTAAATTCAAACCAAGTTCAAATTAATGCAATTCAACTCCAATCAAACTAAAAAATCAAACAATAAACAAATTAAATCAAACTCAGATCAAGTTTAAAATCAATCAACAAATTCAAATCAAACTTAAATTAATAAGCAACTCAAAAAAAATGAACAAATCAAATTCAACTCAAAACTAAATTAAATTCAATCAAATTCAAATCAACCAAAAACAATTCAACCAATTAAATTCAACTCAAACTAAATTCAACTCAATCAAAATCAAACCAACAAATTTAATTCAACCCAAATCAATTTAATCAAATTCAAACTAAAAATTAAGTGCTTGCATTCCATCAATTTTATGGGATTGTTTGCTCCTATGTCCATGTGTGTGAATGTTTATTGGATGCATGTTTTCTATTTTCATGGATTGCTATGACGCTTAATCAAGGGTATTCGAGTTATCTCGATGTAATTAACGTCGTATCTTCGCACCATCCGACGGGGAGAGGTCAAAACAAATTTCAAAGAACCTAACAACCTCAACATAAATTTTGACCCTAGTTAGTACTTTTATGGAATACCATCTATTTTCCTAATAAGTCAATGCTAAGGTCTAATCAAATCTAATCCAAATGCAAATGGAAAATGAATTTCCAAAACAAAAAGAATAAATATTTTTTGAGAATTTCGAGGTTACATCAATATGTTCAAGATATTTTAATTTAGACTTGCTGAGATACATGTTAAGAGCACAAATTGATGAGCACCTAAATAAAGCTAGCTTGATAAACCACTTTTAAAGCACATAATACTTTAATATGGCTCAAGAAAGATATAAATAAATGAACAAGCTAAAGTCATATATATACTTTAGGGCTAGATTCAGCTTATCCTTATTCCCGTGTCCACCCTTATGCAAGCCTAATAATTTAACATGATAGTAGATAGGCACACAAGTCATTTAGAGTGCTACAAGAGGCTGTGAAATTTAGTACTTGCAGGCAGACCATATGTTTTAAGATAAAATAAAATTCAATTTGAACTATAACAAGGCAGAACCAACCACCAGGCACCAATAACAAACTCTTAATCTCCATTTACATACATAAGAATACATTCCAGGTATTTCTTCAGCTGTCCCTCTTTCCCTTTTTCCTTTTGGATGGTTCACGTCATAAGAAATTGAGAAGGTAGTCAACACCTGTGCTAACACCACTTCACTCTTTGTGCTCAATTTTCAGCAGCCAACTACATGGACCCTTGTCTAGATATTATCTATCTGTTGTTTGTTTGGGTTTTATAGAATGTTCCTCTTCCCTCCGTCCTTCATCTCATTGTGGTGCACGCTACCTGTGGCAGCTCAGGCAGCACAGAGGAAGAAGAAGGGCCTTTGGTAAGGATGACAACTTCAGCAGCACAACATCCAGCACTGTTGTTGCAGGTGGGAGGATTGGAGGTGGCAATTTTGAAAGCACCAGATTTGACCAGACTGGCACCCTGCAGGTGATTCATCTCCAGCTTCTCTGCCATTTGTTGGCATCCTTCCAAGAAGATGATGGAAACAGCTTAAGTACCAGCTTTTCAGAACTTTTTTTATGTAATTTCCCTCTCCTACCACCTCCGTATTTCTTTTCTTTCTGCCTTTTAACTTTATCGTATGCTCCCAATGTTAGGTTTCTTTATTTTGCTATAATAGAATTTTGGTCTTCTGACCATTCAAAAAACAGCCCAAGATGCATCAAAAAAACCTTGGACAATGACAAAACATGAGAACAGAAAGGGAAAGGGCCAAAGTTCGGATGGGATTAAAATGGAAGCGGCACATCAATGTATTTAGAAATCCAAAAATTGAACCTAAAGCACCCTCATCCGCATCCTACCCCAAATTCTGGGTATTAGATTTTGGACAACCTTCTAAGTAACTGACCTTAGGATCCAGTTGATTTGTTGGCATCCTACCCAGTAATAACTATTTGAGTAAATTAACACAAAACGTAAGATCTTTACAAACAGGAGAGACTTTTCAGGTCTAATGCTATCAGAAATCTAGACCACATTAAAAAAGAAAAGTAAAAAAAATTGGAAGTTTTATTAATGATGACATACCAAGTCAGAGACTGCAGTTTGAAGACTAGGGGACCAGTTTACCATGTAAGAACCTGGGACAACAATCATCATGATTAAAGAAAACACAAAAATGTCTGCACTAATGTTGAAAGATACTTCAACTTGGGCATAAAAAGAACGGAAAAAGGATAAGCATGCAAGACATAAACCAGAAGCATGATTATAATACAAAAAAAGACAATGTACAGTAGACAATGAAACTAATACAATGGAGATTGATTCTTCTTCTAGAAAACACTTTTTAAGATAATTAAAGCACAATACACAATTCACAATTCAACAGAAAGGTAAAATCATGACCAAAAACAAAAAATGTAGCAATATAGAGATTAAACATAGCAGAGATAACCCCACAAACAAGACCTCTGTCAAAGACATGGGAGCTACACAAGGATGGTCTTTCCTCCTTGTACTACATACTTTCTTAAACAAGAAGAAGCAAATATTTGCTTTGCTGAACAAGTTGCCAGAAGAAGGAAGCTCAAATAGCTTCAATTTTTTCCAAAGAAAAGTCAGAATCCTGACAATAAAAAGACATAACCCAATCAGCTTACAGAAAAACATAAAAAAATCCATATCCTCCCAGCAGAGATGATATTCCTTAGCTATGCTTCAAGCCTAGCTTCAAGCTTCTCTCTAAAGAAATCCAATTATTGGTCGTAGGACATTTAAGGGAAAAGGCAAGCCCAAATAAGTAATAGCAAAAGAGCTTCAACCAGTCCTAGTATGAGAGGGACCAAAGACTTATTGGAGCCGGAAACATGAAATCCCAACAAATCATAGTTTGCAAGATTTGCCAATCTGGATCAGGATCAGCACCTGCAAACTCAATCCTGGAGGATCCCAATCCCAGAAGGTCCTTCAACCCATATCGAACTAAAGCAAGGCTGAATTAGCCTAGATCGACAGATCCAGCACCAGATCAGCCAATCCACGATGGCAGGCAACCCAGAGAACAGGGGCGGATGCTGGCTGCCCCTGCATGTCTCCCTGCCCTGTTTCGGGTGTGAAAGACAGGCCTTACAGACTAGGATGCAGGACCTGCAACATAAATTTGAGCATCCCCAGCCACTAGATCTGCAACTTTACCCCACATATTGGGTTTGCAAGTCCCAATTATTCATATTCCCCACCCAAACAGGTGAGAAAGATGCAGGGTCGGTGACCAGTACTTTTGCCCCTTCACTGGGCAGTCCTATACCATCTCCGCTGGCCACCTCTCTGCCCATTGTTTTCCTTTTTTTGTACTTTTTCTGTTTTTTTCTACAGTGGATACAAGTTGATCCTGGATCAGATTTCTTCCCACGGATCAGCTGTGCTGAAAATCTTTGCAACAATCACATATGCCGAAGTTGAATTTCCCCTTGTTAACATTTCCATAAACTTTATAAGATTCTTCAGGGTAACTGGCTTATCCTCTGGATGGAGATGAGTTAACTAATGTATTTCAGGTAACTGAAATCCCACAATCAGGTTTAAAAAATCCATCTAATAGGGTGTTTGGTAGCAATTTTTTCCCTTTTTTTTACCTAAAATTTGAAAATAGGGAAAGAGAGATGTTTGGTTACGTTTTCTCCCCGCTCCTCTTTTTTTGGAAACGAAGATTTCTATTCCTAATAGCTCTCTCTGAAATAAAACAGGGAAGGAGTTGTTTTATTTTTAAGAGAGACGCGGGCGCACGTTTTCTCACCCGTCTCCCACGTCCGGCGTCTCCGCGGCATCTCCGTCTCCCCCGTCCAGCGTCTCCGTCGGCAGCGACCCGCCATCGCGTCTCTCCCACCTGGACGACCGCAGCACACGCGGACGACAGCCAGACCACAACGCGCGAGGACGGACGGCGGACACCGTCAGGTACGTTCCTGCCGGCGGGAGCCTGTCCGGCGGGAGCCTGTCCGGGGAGGGGGGAAAGACAAATGCGGGCCGCCACAGCTACGCGCGCTCGCACGCGGAGGAGGGGGGTAGAGGTCGACGGCGCTTCAGCGCCGCAGCCGCGTGCGGGGCGGAGGGGAGACGATGGCGGCCGTGGCGACGGGTCCGCAACGGCGGGTAGGGAGGAAAAAGAAGAGGAGGATCTGTGGCGAGAGTAAATATTATGTGAATTAAGTTTTTAATTAATATGTCATAATTTGAATTTTTTTTGATCAGGTAAATATTATCTTGTGGATGCTGGATATGTAAACACGCCTAACTTTCTTGCACCATATAGAGGAGTGAGATACCATCTTAAAGAGTTTGGTCCGAGTCATTCAGCTCCAAAGGATTACAAAGAGCTTTATAATTTATGGCATGCTTCTCTCAAAAATGTGATAAAGCGAATGTTAGGCGTTCTTAAAGAACGTTTCCGAATATTTTTAAGGCCATTAGAGTATCCCATTGAGGTTCAAAACAAGATTATTATAGCAACATGTTCACTTCACAATTTTATATGAAATGTTCAATGTGGTAAAGATGAGACATGGATTGAAATTGAAATGGACTGCGACAGAACAATAGATGGAGAAGTGGATCATAGAAGAAGAGATAGAGTTCGACGCGAGACAAATCATATTGGAAGATCATCGAAACAACGCAGACTTAGAAAAGAGTTACGTAATAAAATAGCATTGGAAATGTGGGAAGATTATGTTAGTAGACGAAATTGATGTATAGGATTCATTATTCAATTGTGTTACTTGACATTATATACAATATGAAGGTTGTGATATTTTATGTTGTATTGACATGTACTGTGTGTCGTAGAAGTTCTTTTGATTTTAAAGTCATAACCAAACACTACTATCTAATTTTTAAAAATTGTGACAGTTTTGCCAAACACAAAAAATTAGACTATTTTGATTTTAAAAACAAAATTGAGAAGTCTTTCAATCTTGATTTCAAAAATGAGGTTATCTTAAATTTAAAAGCGCTGCCAAACACCCTATAAGTGCCTGGCCAATGAATAGAAAGCAAAGAAGACCGTGGATTCCTTGCCTCAATCCTCTAGATTAGAGCTGCCCAAAAAACAGGATTTCCATTTCAAAAACATGCTATCCGCCAACTTAGTAGCAACCACACACATGCACTTCCAGGTAATCATTCAATTTTGAAGACCATGATCTCTCTTCCTTAAAACCACGTAGAGGAACTTCCTGTTAATTATTCAATTTGAGACCATGAATCTTCTTCCTTACATACAGATCATGAGTGCATTGCATGCTGTCATAAATTTATCAAGGATATATCTTACTCTGATAGTTGTTGCTTCTTACTTGCCCAACACTCACTACCATACAGTATTGCTGGTCTTATAGCCATGCGATAATGAGATAGAATTTTTCTTTCAATTTTTGAGAGATTTTACAATCGCAAAATATCTTTGTCGTATGTCTCCATTTCAACCATCTCACTTTATTCTTATGACTGACATCCTCGTCACATTCTCTGTCCATATATAAGAGTGAACCCAAGTATTTAAATTGGGTACTCAGTGCAAGGACCTTTCCGTCCAAGATTACTTCAACCTCTTCAACTCTTGGAACTTCACTAAATTTGAAATACATATACTCTATCTTCATCCTGCTAATTTTGAACCCCTTGGCTTCTAACTTGATTCTCCATCTTTCATATTTTCTATTTATACCATCTCGAGTCTCATTAATTATAACAATATCACCTGCGAATATCATACACCAAGGTAAACTCTATTATATATATTTAGTTATTTCGTTCAAGACTAAGACAAATAGATACGGGTTGAGCGCAGACCCTTGGAGTAGCCCCACTAACACTATGAAGGCTCCTGACTCCCCTCCTAGGAATAAAACATGGGCAGTCGCATCTCTATACATGTCTCTAATGATGTTAATGAATCCACTGGACACCATATTCTTTCTTAACACCCACCACCGAACTTCTCTTGGAACACGGTCATACGCTTTTTCTAAATCAATGAAAATCATATGAAGATCTCTCTTTTGGTCTCTATATTTCTCCACTAAGGATATGACTAGGAAAATGGCATCAGTAGTCGATTTACTTGGCATGAATCCAAATTGATTTTCTAAAATCTTAGTACACTCCTGGAGTCTCCTCTCCATAACCTTCTCCCACAACATCGTAATTTGGCACATTAGCTTGATACCTCTGTAATTTCTGCAATCATGTACATCCCCTTTCCCCTTAAATAGCGGGATGATGACGTTATTTCTCCATTCATTCGAAATTCTTCCAAAAGTAACTATTTTATTAAAGAGAAGAGTTAGCCACTCTATTCTTCACTCATTTAGACACTTCCAGACTTCAATTGGAATGTTATCGGGACCACATGCTTTTAAGGTCCCCATTCTTCCCAATGCTAAGCGCACTTCTAGAGGGGCAATTTTTTAAGAGGACTCTAACCCTTGCCCTTGTTCTCCCTCTGACTCCACTAAACTTGTCGAGACATGTTCATTGAAGAGTGATTCAAAATACCATTTCCATCATTCTTCAATGTCCTCGTCTCGGGTTAACACTCCCTCTCCATATCTTTAATACACCGAACCCAACAGGAGTCCCAAGATCTCCTCTCCCTCAATCTAGTCAATCAATAAATATTTTTCTCACCTTCCTTTGTGCTCAGTTGGTCATATCCCTGCTACAAGTAGACTCCCTGGTTCACCTAACTGCTCTTTTCACCTTGTTCTTCGCTTTCTTATAATGTTCAAAGGCCTCGCCGTGCTACAGTTGGGCAATTTCTTAAATCACTCTCTCTTACTCTTCACTGCTCTTTGCACCTCATCATTCCATCACTGCTCTTTCTTCAATAAGTGGGCCCCGCCCAGTAGACTCTTCAAGAATATTTTTTCCCATCGCCTTAAACTTCGATTTAGTTCTCTAAAGAAGGAGAACAATTTTTTTCTTCTTGCTCAATCATAAGTTACCTAGAGCCATCATGGTTAATAAAGGATATCCATCAGTTTTGTTCCCAAAAAAGCTTTGGTTGAAAACAGACCAAGCCCCTCCCACATCAGTTCCTTCTAGAATCTTATTGTCCACTGAGAAGTGAGAAACTTCCTCCTACTAGAGGGCACACATGAAGAAAGAGTACTTGGTGTTTCTCCCTTGTTTCTTTCCTCACTGTTGATAGCCCTTGACTTTTTTTACATCAAAAAATTTAACCAGTAAAAGCGTTTCTTGTCTCACGTTAGCAGCCTGAATAGCACTCCATATGTGTCTTCTCTCTAATGTTCATCACCCAGGAAGCAAAACTTTTACAAGCAGCTTGCGGACAGAGGGCTTTGACTGCCACCAGACAACCAGATCTTCGGTTTACTCAGAGCCAGCACCAAGACAATTTTTGCATCCCACTACCCTCAAGCCTACCACCTGTAATACCATGCTCCAGCTCAGACATGCCAGTCCAGTCTGCCACATCCTTAAACGCTTGCTCAAATTCTCTTAGCTGTTGACAAAAATATCTTTATCTAAGCACCTTGTGCATATGCTATAGGTAGCCAACTTAATAGCCAAATTTCTTCTTGTCAACATCATTGGGGGACAGAAGCTAGGTCTCCATCCTCTCCACCTAGGCCATATGCCCCAACTTCCTTTGAGCCAGCCATCACTGTTCATCCTCCCCTACCCCTTTAATAATGCAAATTATCCCAACATGGCCCAGCACTCCAGATCCTGTGCCATAAACAAATTATCAACTAATGCATTGATAACAAAGAATGTTTCACGGATAAAAAGAGCTAGTTAAGGGCATGTTCACGGATAAAACATTGATGTTTACCGTTGTTAGGTACATCAGCATTGGATTAGATAGTACTTAATATCAAGAATAATATGAAATTCTTAGTTGATAGTCTATCCAAACAGGCCCTAAGAGAAGAAAATAAAGGTTGTTGAAGGATTGTAGATAAAGAAAAAGAAGTATAAAAGGCACCAGTAACATGAAAGTTAGGAACACTCCAAAGGCACCAGTAACATGAAAACTAGGAATATTCCAATCTTTATGAATCAATCAACATGCTTACGCCTTTCTGAAAACAACTTGTGAATTCTTATCCTATCCACCCAAAAAGAAAAATTATGTTGCAACTCATACCTTGGTATATAAGACCTTTATCATGGAGCCTAATAAATGCCTCAGTCACTGCTTCTGTAAGAGAGAAAACAAACAGTAGAAGATAAGCTCAAAAAATACAAAGATCAAATTCAGGGATCAACTGGAAAGAGCACTTATTTTAGAATCCTTCCAAAGAAAATAGACTAGATACAGCACTAGAGAGCATAGGGTGAAAAGATGTGTGCTATGACTTCAACAAAAATGTTTGCTAGTCATGTATATAACGGCTAGATGTGCTGAGACAAGACCAGAACCAGGCCGTCAAAGGAAGCAACAGAGCTTCCAGCTAACTTGACCGATTCTATAGGTCCTGCATCACACCAACTTCAACTATCCATAAAGATTCGACTGAATGGAATCAGCCAAAAAAAACAGAATTTCTGCAAGAGTAGTCCCCAGAGCACTTCAAAGAGAAGTTCTATACTAAGTGACATATTCCATCAGTGTCTCGGAATTCATCTTCTCATTGAACAATAAAAGACAGTAAAACTTTACCACTCATCTGTTCATCAAGAGTGAAGCGTTGTCTTGACCAATCACATGAAGCACCCAGTCTCTTCATCTGGTTTGTGATGGTGCTACCATGCCTGGAAACAAAAATCAGATTGTGTATAGTTTGAAAATAAATGACTCATTTTGTAGTTTTTGCACTACAATTTAATGAACTCTTCTATTTTCCAGCCAAGCATGCAAGGAAGATAATTACTTCTCCTTCCACTGCCAAACCCGTTTTATAAAATCTTCCCTGCTCATATCAGTTCTCTTCGTACCTTCAGATGCAAGCATCTTTTCCACCACTAACTGAAAAAATAGAGTACATTATAATAAGATAACTGGAGAACAAGTCATTCTTTTATTACAATTCAAAAGCAAAATTATTGAAAAATGACATTTAGAATCAAGGAGCAGTCTACTAGGAAAAAACAGTATAAAAATTAAAACAAGTAATGATTATCTCAATGATGGATCTGTTGCATCAAGTAACAAGAGCTGTATTCGCTTGAAATTCCCCACTGATCTTGATTGCTTTTACTTATTTTGGTTATGAGACTAATGGGTCACCCAAGGATACCTTGAATAACGCCACAGCACCACGATGAGAAGGTGAAGGTACTGAAGGCCTCATCAGCCGATAAGGAGGTGAAGAGAAAGACTACTGGAGCCAAGCCACCTAACAACACCGGATGAAACAAATGGCCGAAGGCCTCCAAAATTTATCTATTCCAAGGCATTCTTGGGAGTACATGCAGGGCTCTTTATACAGAGACGCTCTACAAAAATGACCATTAAAAAAAGTATTTACAAACAGCTCCTTCTAAAGACAGAAATGCAAAAAAGAACTCAAAACTCAGAACCAATTTCCCATCATTTGGGGCCGGTTTACTTTGGTTTAGACTGGTTTAACCAGCTCAAGTTCTAATTTTGATCAATTTCGCTTAGGGTCCAAGCAAAAAGAAAAACACTGAAAATGTGTTGCATATAATTAACTTTTCAGAGAAAAGGAAATAAAGGTTTATTGTTTGGGTTGCTTGAAACTCTATTCCTGAAAAGATTACAAGTGTTTGATTCATTGTAAAATAGTTTCAGTTTGTTTTATTTTTAAAGATATTTCCATGCTGTGTAGAGCACACGGTGATGTGCTTATGAATTTTTCTCATATAAAATATTTAAGAGTTATAAAAACTAATCATGTAATTTTAATAAATATTATTTGTACATTTATATTTACTCAAGAGCGTCATCCACAAGCCATACCATGGTCACCCAGTCAAGTGTCTTGTTAGCTTTTGTTCTCACGGAAAACAACATCCAGCTGAATTTCAAAGATGCCAAAATCAGGATTTAGATGAAGTCACTGCATCATAGTTTCCGTTAACTAGTATTTTACATGTTAAAAAGGTTGAGTTAGTTTTCAGGAAAACTTGATGCAAACATCATACTTTACAGGGATCCAAACAAGGATCGCTGGATCGGGATCGGACCCTAGATCGGTAGGGTCCGATCCGATGCGGATCGGATCGGATCGGTCCGATCCAGACCGATCCTCTGGGAGGCAGACCAATCCAGAATCAGTCTGGATCGGGTTTTTTTTTGGCTTTCTGAAAAAATATGTAAAAATCGCCAAAAAATCAATAAAAATACATAGAACTCAGAAAAAATGTGAAAAAAATGTAGGGAACAATCAATCATATAACAATCAATCATATAGAACACATATTATATCCAATCACACAATAGAACACATCATACATCAAATAAAACACATATTTGTATCAAACAATCAATCATATCCAATCACACAATAGTACAACACATATTCTTCTTAACACTCATATTACATTGCGTTAAATAAATAAACAAATACATATGCCATCATCACCAACTATGGTAATGTCCTGAGTAGGATGGATCTGGATCTCTGTCCTGGTCATTCTGATTGTCTTGAAATCTCCAATGATTTTGTTCAGTCATAATTGGCCCGTATCCATAGGAAAATAAAGACTAAGCCATGTCGCTAACCTCATAAACTCCATGATCAGTCGAAGGTGGAGCTGGAAAAGATGGTGGATAGCCAGGCTCAGTGTCTGAGGTAGGCTCTGGATAAGAAGATGCGAGCTCGTCAAAAACATTCATCCTCGTCCAGCGTCCGCTGCCCCTGCCACTCGAACATGAGTGTCTTTTATCATTCAAATCATCTGTACCTACTCCACTCGTGCGTGCACTACTAATAGAGCCACCCTCACCTGAGACGCCGCCTCCACCTATGCTGCCACCCCCACCTCCACCTCCACCTCCACCCCTTGTACGCTGTTGTTGTGTGGGTGGGACAAATTCTTCTTCATCCTCATCTGATAAAGGTGGTTGAGTGGCCTCGGTGTCAAAGAGATGATGTCGCCATTTGATACTTATCTTCTTCCTCTTCAGAGTAGGATCTCCTTGACTACTTTGTTGTGAAGGTAAGCAAACTTTCTTTAAAGCCCTGAATAATCCACCATTCTTCTTGGTGGTGGTGGTGGTAGATGGACCCGCAACTGGAATCCGAGCTGGAGCTGTAGCGGCCAGGGGGGAGCTGAATGTCTCTGTAGAGAAGCTGTAGTCCGGAGTGGATCAGGAAGTGGAGCTGTGCACGGAACTTGACTTTCTTGACCTTCCTGCATGTTTTCATCCTCACCAACGACGCTGTCAAGCTCTCCTTCGGCACATGATCTGTCATTCGGGTCGAACTCTGGCTCTCCCTCAGCATCCTTGTCTTCCACCCATACTGTAAGTGGATATTCTTCTTGGAATAGATATTCCAAATCCACATCTGCCTAGGACAAGCCCTGAGTTGCTTGGGCTTGTACACTTTCTTGGTACAATCCACTTGCAAACTGTGCAAATATTTGCTCCGATGTCTTCTGCCTATCTTTGATGTTCTTGATCCTCAGCCTCATATTGTAATGGCAGTAGACAAGCTTCTCCAATCTTTCTGTCTTCAACCTATTTCTCATCTTCGTGTGAATATGGTTGAAGGTGCTCCAATTTCTCTCACACTGGGATGAGGAAGTGCTCTGACTTAGCACCCGAATTGCAATGGATGCGAGTGGATTCCATCCAGTTCTGTTGGTCACCATAATCCACCACTCAGCTGTAATCATAAAGAAGACAATTACATGCATCAGTAACTTATTTAAAAAATTCAGGTAAGCAAAAAGTCATTAATTCGAATAAGCATATTACTAGGGGACCCTATCGTGTGAGTACTGCAAATCAGGATCCCCGTACACCCCAATCTTGTGCTTGTATGAAGTCATCTGAAAATCCAAAATAAATCAGTTATCTTCTCTTCTTGAGATAAAGTTCTAAGTTTAATTGATATTAAACGTATTACTTACTTCAACCTCAGCGCAGGTTTTGTCTTCTTGGGTCTTACAGAGTCTCTTAATTACAGATAGTGTGCCTGATAATATTTCACCGTCATTACATACTTGGCAACCATACTGTATCCTTGGGTTCAAGAAGTACCCTGTAACGGCATTAATACTCCATTAGTATAAAGACAGTGGGGGTAATACACAGAATATTAGTTGTAATACAATCAAATTTCACTACTAAAGTATACCTGCAACATGAATGTCGTGGTGTAGGGTTTTGTCCCATCTGTTGTCAATCACTTTCCACCACTTTTTGTAACCCTTGGGATGCTTCTCTTTAATTTTCAACTTACCTTTATCCATAGCATCATACAGGTGCCCCATCTGATTTTTGTCATTTGAATCCACCAACCTAAGTACCTACACCAAAGGCTCTATGACAGACAAGTAGTATTGCACCTTCTCCCACTACTTGTTGTCTTCTATCAGATGCTCCATCTTTAGCAGTATCTCATACTGATCCAAGGAGCACCTGTATGTATCCATGTACTCCTGATAAGTAGTGGAGAGGATAAACCTTTTCAAACTAGCCTTGTACCTATATAGGCTCTCTAAAGCAATAAAATGGGTGGCAAATTTGGTGGGACCCGGTCTAATCAAATCATGATCATCGGTGTGCTACCTCATAATATGTAAAAGTCGTGGATGGTCATAGATAAATGAGGTGATCAGCTGTCCTTAGTTGACCAAGGACTTGACATTAGGATCCCTACCAATATCTTCCAACATCAGGTCAATAGAATGTGCCGCACAGGACACCCAAAACAAGTGAGGTCGAGCCTCCATGAGCTTCTTTCCTGTAGCCTTATATGAGACCTCATTGTCTGTGACAAACTGCACAATGTTGGCTTCCCTTATCTCATCCACCACAGTGCTCATCATCCCAAATAGGTACTCTGCATTTTTCACCTGACCTAATGCATCAACCGACTTAAAGAATACAGTACCCTCAGAACAATACACAAGAAAGTTTATAAGTGACCTCCTTGTGATTCCAGTCCACCCATCGCACATTACAGTGCACCCCCTCTCCTTCCAGATGGTTTTGAATCCATCTATCCATGAGGTCAACTCATCGACCTCCTCATCCAAGCATGTCTCATATATGTACTTTGATGTGGGGGCATTCAACCCCGACCCAGCCTCACCAATCGCATCAACCATAGTCTGGAAATATGGACTCATGGCTGCATGTGCCGGGACACCTACAAATTCAAAAACAAGATAAGGGAGAAGAGAGCGTCGTTAATAAAAACGTGTGACAACAACTTCATATCAACAAGCAAATGCTAACCACAACTTCATCAAAGATTTACCTGCATGTAGAAAGAACTTAACCCCTTTAAACGCTTGTTTGCTGCCCCTGTCGAGGCCTTCACCCCTTTAAACGCTTGTTTTATGGACCTCTGACCTCTGCCACTCTCCCTATACATGGCAGTGTCTCCTGTCGTCCGAACAGAATGTGTCCTACGGATTTCAGGCTCTCGAACAGGGCGTGTGCCCGCCCCCACATCAGATCGTCTGGCAGCCGAACCTCCTGCTCCTCGTCTTCGTTCCTCATCCTCACGGGCCTGAGCCCTACTCTCGTGTATGGCTCTCCTGACCTAAGCCTATGAAGATGAAGAATCAACTTGGACCCTTTCATGTGCTGGTCCTTTCCCTTTCTTACTCTTTCCGGCCATAAGATCGGCGTCTCTCCGACCTAGCAACTCGTCATGTAGGTCTTGTCTCTGACCAATTCTCACCTCTCTCTGTGATGCCCTTCCAGTTAAATAACCCCTCATCTCCTCCCTAAGCTCAGCCGGTACTTTATCACACTTCTTTACATTGCCACTCATCCCGGCTATATGTTGTTTTAGCCGATACACACCTCCATTTATATCTTTTTGGCACCACTTGCATCTAACTCTCTTCTTCTCTTAATCAAGGAGATGGCCATGTTGCCATCCAATGTCACGAAATTCCGCGGGGCCAGTGTCATGCTCCTTGTCCGACATTTTATCTACAACACATAAAACTATACACAATATTAGGCCAATTAAATCCACCCCCAGCCTTGGGCAAGGGGGTGCAATTCAACCCCCATTGGGGGTGAAATAATCCCCCCCAATGGGGGATTTAATTCCCAACCCCCCCACCTATGGGGGGGTTGACTGTTCAACACCCCCGAAAGGGTGATTAGCACCCCTTCGGGGGTGCAATTCAACCCCCATTGGGGGTGAAATAATCCCCCCCAATGGGGGATTTAATTTCTGTCCGAACAGTCACCCCTTCGGGGGTGACTGTTCAACACCCCCGAAGGGGTGATTAGCACCCCTTCGGGGGTGCAATTCGACCCTCGACCCCCAAACCTGCAGGGCCAAGGATTGGGGGAGGGGGAAGGGGAGGAAGGAGGGCCTGCCGGCCTGGGGAGGAAGGGGGGATCGGAGGTCCCCCCCCTTACAAACCTGCAGTAGGGTGGATTGTCCCCTCACAAGGCTGGATCGGCCCTCACAAGGCTGGATCGCCGGTGAACAGTGCCCTAGATCTCCGAGAGGACTTGGGGGGAAGGAGAGGAAGCAAGAAGAGGCGTGCTGGGGGGGAGGATAGGTCCGATCTCCCCCAAATTGGGGGTGATCGGACCTTAAAACAGTCCGGAATCGATCCCGGAATCGAATCGATTCCGGGTCTTCCGGTTTTCCGGAGAATCGGTCCGGATCGACCGATTCCGAGATCGATCCGGGTGGATCGGTCCGGGATCGACCGATCCGAACAATTCCGGCTGATCCAACCGGAACTCCCGGCTGGATCGCTAGATTGGTCCGGAATCGGATCGGTGGGTACCGATCCGATCCAAGAATCGGCCGATTCCGATCCAGATCGGCCGATTTTGCAATCCTAGGATCCAAATGAACCCTTAGTTTTACTCGTTTGCAACACTTAATTCCAGTTTTAGAGGCTTTGTCCCACATCAACTAGTTCTTTTTTTATCATTAGCTTATCCAAGTCCTAGTCCTCAATCTTATCCCCTTTTGAAATGATTATCATTGCATTTTACACTTATACATGCACTTAGACTAACAATATCAAAGTCTGGTCTCCCAAGAGTTTCTCTAGATTTCAGAGATCTCTTCTCTCCAAGAAAACTTGATGCAAACATCATATTTTACAGGGATCCAAATGAACCCTTAGTTTTACTCGTCTGTAACACTTAATTTCAGTTTTAGAGGCTTTGTCCTACATCAACTAGTTCTTTTTTAATCATTAGTTTATCCAAGTCCTAGTCCTCAATCTTATCCCCTTTTGAAATGATTATCATTGCATATTACACTTAAACATGCACTTAGACTAACAATATCAAAGTCTGGTCTCCCAAGAGTTTCTCTAGATTTCAGAGATCTCCTCTCCATCCCCGCAAGATAGCAATCCTTCGTTATCACACTGCAAAAGTGTACAAATATTTCAACTAATCAGTTTGGATTTATGTCTAGTTGATTTACAATTGAAACTATTTAAATGAGAAATATCGAGATATAAAAAAAGATGTACATATTGTTTTTATTCATTTGGAAAAAGCATATGACAGAGTCCCAAAAGAGGTTTTGAGGTGGATATTGGAACAAAAGATGGTGTTTGTTATGTATACACAAATGATAAAAGATATATATGATGAAGCGACCACTAACATATACACAATTGGAGGAGAAACAAAAAAAAATTCCATTTCTATTGGCTTACTTCAAAAGTCTGCAATAAGTCCTTAACTTTTTGCATTAGTTGTGAATGAATTAACAAATACTATACAACATGATATATCTTGGTGTATGATATTTACCGACGATATCGTATTAATAAATGAGACACAAGGAGTGAATAAGTTAGAACAGTGAAAAATACTTAAGAAATTAAAGGTTTCAAGATAAGTAAAACTAAAACTAAATATATTCATTATAAATTTAATGAAAATCAAAGAGAAATAGGTGATATTGTTATGAGGTAATATTATATAAAAGAACACAATGCAAGTATCTTGGATCACTTATTCAAAAAGATGAAAAATGTGATGAAAATGTTAATCATTGAATTAAATAAGTTGGATGAAGTGAAGATTCACTAAAAGTGTTTTATGTGATTGTAAAATTTCACTAAAGTTGAAATAAAAAATTTATTGTATAATTATAAAAACTATAATGTTATATGATAATGAGTGTTGGATAGTAAAAAATATATACTTCTAAAACAAGTGTTGCTGAAATGAGAATATTAAGATGGATGTGTGGTCATACTAGATTAGATAGAATCAAAAATAAATATATTAAAAAAATATAAAGTAACAACAATTATAGATAAATTAAAAGAATGAAGATTGTGATGAGTTGGGCATATTAAATGTAAACTTAAGGAGGCTCCAGTAAAAAAAGTAGAAAAAATTAAAATAAAATAAACAAAAAAGACATGGTAGACCTAGGTTAACTTGGGAGGTAATTCAATATGATTTAGATGATTTAAACATCTTTGAAGAGGTAACTCAAAATTGACAAGAGTGGAGAAAGAGAATCCATATGGCCAACCCCAAGTAACTTGGGACTAAGGCTCAAGCCAAGTTGAGTTAAGTTGTTGATTTCCAGGTTTTCTTTTAGACCTTTCAGTTTCAGTTTAGATTTCTGGGTTTTGACCAGGAGACTTTGTATTTTGGATTCCAGGGTTTCTGACTTGGAGATTTTTAGATTATCATTTTTGTTTTATTATTTCCACCTGTTTTCAGATTTTTTGATGATTTCATCCTGCTCTTCTGTTTTGGGTTATTTTTTAGCTGTTTTAGTATTCATGTTATTATCTTTCCTATTTTTCAGTTTTCTGCTTTTTTTGTTTTGCTTTTTCTCTTTTCTCTTATTTGCTGTTTTTCTTTATCTGATGTCTTATTTTGCTTTTTTGCTTTCTGTTTTTTCGTTTTCTTTTTTCTGTTTCATTTAAATTTATTCACTGTGCTCTGTTTTCATTTTGTTTATTCGCTGTTTTCTATTTTCTTTTTTGTTTATTTTCTGTTTTCTGTTTTATTTTTATTTTAAGGTGTTTGTTTCTTAGATTAAGGTTGGAACTTTACAAATTTCACCATTTTGTGTGTTTGTGGTCTGTCTTTTGTTTGTTTTCTTTCTTGATTAATTTTCATTCTGTTTTCTGTTCATAATCATTTTATTTTTCTTTTTAATTTATTTAATTTGATTTATTCGTTTCTTTATTGCTTATTTGACTTATAAATTTAAAATTAAATAAATTAATTATCTGAAAATTGGTTTCAACCAGTTTTGAGTCCAAATAATTTATAGTTGACTCTATTTGACCAGAAACTATGTTCAAATTAATCAATTAAATATTAGTTTTTCTCACTCTTTTTTTCTACATTCCTTTAAGGTTATGGAGCCTTTCAATTTATCCATATCACATAGAACAAGGAATTTTCGTTTATTCATGGGTTTTTGCAACTTTACAAAGGTGGGAAGCATGGAAATTCATAAACCCCATCCAATAAATTTGGACATAAATCCTTTTGACCCTTGAAAGGCCTTGGGGATTTCCTTCACATAGGGGCAAGTACCCTTAACTTCCTTGTTACCATTGATAATATGACAAAATAGTCCCCTATTAATTGATAGTTCTCATTGATAAAATTAGAGCAAAATAGCATGGTAAACATGCTTGGCTCTTTCTTAAGTTCCATGTAGCCACTCCAGCGAACTAGCCTTAATTTTTTCCAAGGTGTGTAGTGTAGCCCACCTACGGTTGACCCCCACAAGCCTTGCTTGTTTGCTTGTTTTTTGCACCTTCTTTTTCTATACATGACTGGTTATTGGGCCTGTTTGAGGCATGTTATTGGGCCTGTTTTGGGCCAGGCTTAAGGCCTATGTGTGGTCTGTCAAGGCCTGATTTGGTCTCTCTCTCTCTCCACAGGTGTTTCCTACTGTTTTAGATGGTGGGACCCACTCACTAATTCCAGTGTGAAAGACGAGTACATGTCAATTTCTCTTATTTTTCAGGAATTCATTTAGATATATTCTCTATTTTCTAGGCTTTAAAAAATGTTATAATGCCAAAAAAAATTTCAGAGCCCCAAAACATAGAATTTTCATAGAAATTCCAATGAGTGATAACAGTACTTTTAGTCATAAAAATATGATTTATGACTAATTATTTCGATTTTTTATTTTTTAAGAGAGACAATCTCAATTTCCCAGAAATAACATAAACTAAATTTTTTTAAAATATAAAATTTAAGATATAAATTCTGAAAGATTTTCATGAATTTTGGTTATAATATGTTGAATTTATGACAAATCTGAAATTTTGAATTTTGAGAGGATAATTTCAATTTGCAACCCATTCCAAGTAAAATTGGAATTTAAATTCCAATAAGACTGGAATTTGAATTTAAATCTAATTAGGATTGGTATTTGGATCCAAATAGGATTGAAATTTGAATATGAATCCAAGTAGAATTAGAATTTGAATTTGACTAAGATTAGGATTGAATTTTCAATTCCACTAGGATTAGAATCCTAATTGAAATCCTTAATTGAGATTGAGATTGAGATTCCAAATGAATCCAAATGAAATTGAGATTGAAATTGAGATTCCAAATGAATCCTTAATTGAGATTGAGATTGGGATTGAAATTGAGATTCCAAATGAATCCTTAATTGAATCCCACTAGGATTAGAATCCTAATTGAGTTAGTATGTGAATCCTACTAGTATCAAGATCCTAGTTTGAGTAGGATTAGTATCCTACTAGGAGTTGGGTCCTAGTTTGAGTAAGATTTGCATCCTAGTTTGAGTAGGATTTGGATCCTAGTTTGATTAGGATTTCCCTTCCTTTTTGTGTAAACTTTTGGCATCAACAAAAGCACGTAATAACATTTAATCATCTAAACACTACACAACTCAATCATAGCCAGTGGGAAAGACAGTGTCGATCCTCAATGGCTCATTTAATCATGCAGTCCAAGTATGCATCAACATGGATTTGAAGTTGTGATTGAAGAAGAGCAATTTCAGTAGACTTGACATCAACTAGACCATAAAAGGAAATACAGTTCTCTAACAAGCAAAATAAATAATATATTCATTAAAAGTCAGGATTTTGGAGAAGTGAACATAGACGGTTGTGGATTGATGAGGCACTAAACCATCAAAATCATACATATAAAACCCCTGAACCACAAGTGCCCCTTAGCTCCAACATGTACCAATCAGTCATCAACATAAAAGATTCTACAAGTCCTACAAGGCCTTCATCCACGTAGAGGAAACAGCAGATGTAAGGCATTCTTATGGTTACGTGCAAATGCAAATGAAGAGAAAATTACATCCTTAATTTCCACAGTTTCTTGCATGTGAAAAGGAAGTAATTGTTAACTCTCATTTAAGATCATAAGACCAACCTGAGTTGCGATACCAGCATGATCCGTTCCAGGAAGCCAAAGAGTGGGCTTTCCCTTCATTCGTGAGTATCTAACCATAATGTCCTGTCAGATTAGAGAATATTGTATCAATATTTTGCATCAAATCTGACTGACTAATTGGTCCAATATTCACAATTATGAAGACGAAGGACACATAAGTTAAAAGCATAAAATAAAACAGATGATAGAATTCACTGAATAGGCATTCTGATCTTAACAAAGTGGGATACTACAACAAATATGTACAAGAAGTTCCAAAAACGCATGTAAAAGCTATAATGTAAATATGATAAATTATATTGTATCATGCCAAAGATGAGCATAATCCGAAAAACATGAAACAAAATATCATGAATAGTTGGTGTCCTTATAACTGACTTAGAATGCTCATTTATTCATCAACCAATAAGGGTATAAGCTGTCATAACTGCAAAGTTGGTGGTTTATGGAATTGGTCGAATCAAATTGGATCGACCAGCATCAATCCAATTTCCGTCCAGAGGACAAATCCATAATCAATTCCCGATAATATCAGTCTAAATCAGTCAAGAATCAGCTGAATCGGATAGAAATTAGAATTGGAATCGGAATAGAAATAGGTCTGAATTGGGCCGAATCGGCCAGAATCAAATCGGAATCGAAATCATAATCGGAATTTTTTTATTTTTAAACTTTGTCTAAATCCTGTTTTAAAATCAGTTTTCTTCCCAAAAAATCGGCCAGTTCCAACCGATTCGATCGAAATGCTTCCCACCATTTCCAATTCCGATATTCCGATCCATGGTGGATGAGGTTAAGCATATCACAAAGATGATGTAAGATATTCCAATGTCAAACTGTCAATTAAATGAAATAATAATGAACAGAATTTTGAGTTTTCTGTACATGTAAAGAAAAGTATCAAAATGACTTATCATCAATGCTTCATCTTGATCAAGACCATCTAAGCATTTTGATTCACAATGAACCCTTCAATCATGGAAACCTGTACCAAGGAAGGATCAATTTTGAGATCTATAATTTTTTCTCTAGTGAATGATTCTTTGCTTAAATCAGACAAAAGAAACTGGGAGAGAGATTGTAATACCCCGAATATTTATTTAAAAAAAAATAGTTAAGATATATTTAATATTATTTTAATCATTTCTTTTTCCTATTAATATCCTCCTTCCCTCCCCCGGTACCTCCCCTGTCGATACCCTCTTCCGTACGCATCCTAGCGGCGCCGCCTTTCTTCTCCAAGCCACTAGGGTTTTCCCTCCCCTTTATCCCCCTCCTCGGTCGCCGGCCTGCACGCCGGTTCCCGCGCGACGACCGCCGCCCTCGCCGAGCGTGCCGCCCGCGCGCTCGTGCGCACCCACCGCCCGACGCGTCGCCGCGGTGACGGCCCCCGCCACCCCGGGACCTCGTACGCCGCCAGCCGCCGCGCGATCGCCCTCGGTCGCCGCCCGCCGCCACGCGCGAACCCGCATCGCCGGCCGCCCACCGCCGCCTCCCCGTTGACCAACATCCGCCGCTTGGCACCGCGCGCGCCCACGCGCCTCGCCTCGGCCCCCGCTGCCGAGTGACGCCGTCCGCGCCCGGCCGCCCGCGTGTCCGCCGCCCGCCGTTGACGCCACCCCGCCACGTCCACCGGCCGAGAGCCCGCCTGCGCCACCGCCGCGCGCGGCCACTGCCTGTGCGCCCGCCGTGCGCCGCGCAGCATCTCTCCCTCCAGCGCGGTATCTTCTCCTCTCTCCTATCGCCCTCTCTCCTATTATCTTCTATCAAGCTCCATAGTTTATTATTCTTCTTCTTCCAGCAGTTTTTGAAACCACCTACCCAACTCAGTTTTTCGACGCCGATGCAACCGCGGCAGTCTCGTCGCCAAATTCCAATTCCTTGGATTTTCCGTGCGCCGTTCGCCGTTGCCGTTGAGGTAGGCGTCTCGGCTATCCTTAGCACTCTAATATTTTGATTAAATCGTAATAATCATGTTTAGACCACCAGGATTAGAATATTGTAGTTAATGGGCTGTTTTTAATTTATTGGCATGCTTAAATAGAATTAGATTAATTTGGTTAATCCATGCATGTTTAGATTAATTTGAATATTCATGTATGTCAACCATCATGATAGGTTGTATATGTTTAGTTTAGCTAGTTTAGCATTGCTTGCATCGCGGTGAACCTTAAATGTATATACCCCGATTTGTTAAAAAAGCCGATGTAAGGTGTAGGCATATGTTGATAGAATTCGATTTATTTTTCTTTTGTGTAGTAGATAGTCTTGTTTAATCATGTAATTGTCATGCTTTAGGTTGTAAATTGCATAATCCCATTTACATGCATTAGTTTGTGATAGATTGTGGTGTGGTATGCAAATATGTGATGCGTAGAACCGTAGGTGTTCATCTATGTATTCCATGTTTGATTTGCCAATTTAATGTTCTGTTTCTTGTTCGAGTTATTTATATGCTTGCATGGTGTTGAATGTGGTTGGTGCAGTGAGCTGCAATGTGGTTGTTTTGTACTACACCAGACTAAATTAGTGGCCCGTGGGCAGCGGAGGTTAGTTGAATCTGGAGCATCCTTCGATCCCAGATACCGCGGTTTATCCTAAGTACTCCCCTGCCTAGGGGTACTATGGGATTTAGTTACTATATGTTACTTCCTACTATATGGTAAATCTGGTGCTAGTTTTGTGATGTGACTGCATTTATCAGATGGAGCATAAAAATTTACTCAGACAGGTGTATAGTTGTGTAGATTGGCATAGATGGTATGTTATAGATGTGTCATTGGTTTTATGTCAGGTCTATGTGTTCTGGGCATACCTAGAGTGGTTTAATGTGTAGGTTATGTTGGTCTGATGCATTTAGAGTCTAGTTATCATATGGGGTAGTTGATTGATTTTGTAATCAATTAATTAAAGATATATGAATAGTTTATACCCTATGTATTAAATCTGATTTTTAGGCTTATTATTCTATCATACCACTAGAATCATTATTATAGTGGGGTAGTTCGGGTGTAAGTCCTACTGGGTCTGTTGTGACTCACCCCTTCCGTTGTTAATATTTTCAGGGGTGCAGGTTTAGCGCAGCAGAAGCGTAGTGGTGTTGTGAAATTCGAGGAGCTAGTGGATTTCTCATTCAATGTCGGTATTTAGATTTGATTAGATAGATGTTTGATTCTATGTTATTATGTTGTAAAGTTTGGAATTGATTAATTGGATTGTGATTTTAGTCTTATTTGGCTCCAGATCGATATCCTTTCCCGTTACGTCGCCGGATTATCTTCCGCTGTGCATGTTAAAAATCCGGGTCGTGACAGAGATATTACAGAGTGAAGAAATATAGATCAACCTATACATGCTCTCACTAAGCTGACTAAGGAGGTGGTTGCATCCATTTAATAAAATTGATATTTTGATTGAATTTGGGTACACCACTTAATGAAGAGATTGGTCAGCTGAAGTCTGTTTAATCAATTTTGTATGTTCTTATTAATTTTTTTGGCTTGGAGTTTAAATGCAAGTAGCTGGAAGTCAAATAATAGGGCTTTACGATATTCTGGCCAAATTTAGAGATTAGCCTTCACATTTAGGAACTTTATGACATTTTCAAATTGGCAGGGCACGTCCAGAGTGTTGTCAACATTCAGTGTATGAGCATTTAGCACCTTGCAGTTATTAATTTTAAATATAATTTTAAGGTTATTTTAATATTCGACATACATGGACTGAGTGCCCACTCCCAAAAACAATAATTTTAAGGTTCTTTTAATATTCGACATACATGGACTGAGTGCCCACTCCCAAAAACAAGTTTGAACTAGAATAGCACTCATACATTGTGATTGCTGCTAGGTGTTAATTTTCTTTGGCAACTATGACCTAAATAACCGACATTTAGAAAATAAAATCAAAAAAGTCATGAATGACAGCTATCCTGCCATTGATGTATTATTCAGGGTCAAAGAAGTCAAAAGACAAAATGTGGAGTTGTGGACCACATCCCCAACATTATGCCCATCTTCCCCATCTTTCATTTCCACCCATACATGGTACCAAACAACGTTAAAATTATCATATGGTTCCCCAATGATATATGATTAAACTGGTTGATAGCATTAGTAAGCCTGTTCTCAGGATCGTGATGGCAATTTTAAATGAAAAGATAATGATTCCATAGTTATACAAACTTTTTCCACATGGCATTGACATAGAAGATAAAAAGTAGAATAAGGAAATGAGATAGCAGAAAGCATGCTAAATTCCTAGTTTCAGATAACATTTTGGAATTTCGATGCCCTACCTCAAGAGTTACAAACATAGCATGCCCCATATGAAGTGACCCGGTAACATTGGGAGGTGGCATTGGAATCACAAAAGGATCTCCTTCACGATCAAAGCTAGGCTTGAAATAGCCTTGGGATTCCCACCTAGTATTTGAATCCATTCAGAGAAAAGTAAATAAAAAAGTGTGTACGGAACTTTGAAATAAGGTAACAAGCTTGATTACACTAGAAATAGATAAAAAATATATGAATGCCAAAGAAACAGCATTAACAAGAATAGACTTGTCTACTTTATGATGAATAGCATAAAAATTTCATTAAATAGAAGGGGAAATAAAGTATCAACTTTAACATGAGCAAATACTCCAGATAATAGTTCAGTGAGCATGCTTGCACCCAAGAGAGAAAAAAAACCGTGCCAATTTGAAAGAGAATCTAGACCCATAGCATCATCTCCATGACCATCTGCCTACTCTAATGACTGCCACCACAGAACCTTTTGCACGCAAGGCCCATTGTCTAAGTAATTTGGGATCATAACCGTGGTCAACCAACTGTAGAAGACTTTGTTAGAGGTAGTGTTGCAAAAACACACTTAAGTGCCACTTAGCAGGTTATAAGAGAAAAGTCTTCTTGATATGCGCCAGGCAACTAGCTGTCTTACTGGGCCTGCCAAAAGCAAACCAAACAGACAAGCACCAAGGCGGGCCACTTCAGCCCAAGGTAGGCATCTGGCACCTTGTGCGGATCTAGACCTGTAATACATGAAAATCCAATGTCCTTGATCTCTTTGTCCTCCCATTCACCCCTCCCATCGGTCAAATTGTGTTTGCTTCTTCCCATGAAACAAAAGAAGCACTAGGGTAGGGCTTGCTTCCTCTTATGATAGTTGTTTATCAATTTCATTTATCAACTTTCTGTCATGTTTTAATTTTCTGTAGTTGCACATAGTCGTTTGTGTATATGGAAGCATCTTCAGGTTCAGTCGGTAAAACCGTCCATAGGATCAGAGATGGAGAAAAAGAAGAAAAGAAAATCTTAAAAAGCTTGGGTGAAAATATGCATATTGGTTGAATGAGAATAATAAAAATAATGAAAGTGTGAACTATGTTGCTTAGCTTTAAATTGTAGAATTAAATCCCAAAGAAGCATTTAACTAGATTACTAGAGGATATCTGACACAGAAATCTCCACAGATTACAAAAAAGATAGTAGATGAACAGTTATCTTTGTTGAAGGCACATTAAAAAAAGAACTAAAAGGTTCGATATAAGAAGAAAGTGAATCTGATAAAAAAAAGTGTGTAGATTTGTCTAACACAAGCAAATCTACTAAACATGGTTTGTAAAATCGGCCGACTCTCAGATGAACTGGCAGTAGTCAATCCAATTCCACCCGAGACGACCAATCCAATAAGAAGTCCTTGGAGGATCAATCCGAATCAGGAGGATCAGTCTAGGATCGGCTGATCCTCCCAGGTCAAATGGGGATCGGTCGCCTCGACCAATTCGCCAGAAACTAGTAAGTTCCTGAATAGGGTCAATCTGAGACCTAATTCCAAACTGATCTCCCCCCCCAATATAGAGGGGAGATCGGACCAATTCCCTCCCCCCATTCCAGCTCCCCCGTCAACCCCTCCCTCTTCTAGGGCTCCCCTCTGGTGGTTCCTCACCCCCCCCCTTCACAAGGATCCTTTAGCGAAGGTGGTGATCCCCCCGAAAGAGGTGTTGGATGTGGAGAAAAAGAAGGTAAGATGTAAATAGTGTCAGAAAGATATGAATAGAGGTATTTACCACCTCAAGTAACATATAACCGGTATGAGTGATAATGTGAAGAAGTGCGACAAAGTCTCAGCTGAGTTAAGAGAGAAAATGAGAGGTTATCTAACCGAGAGAGCATCACATAGAGAGATTAAAATTAAGCACAGAGTTGAACTCCGTGATAAATTGTTCGGACGGAGAGACACTAATCTCATGTCTGGAAAAGATAAAAATGAATGTCACAAGCTCAAATACAGGTTGATTTATCATCTTTAGGAAATGTAGAAAAAGCAGCAATAAAGAGAGTCATGTATGTTGTAGGGCTCAGGCCAAAGAGGATAGGAAAAAAGGGGTGCAGGAGGTTCGGGGGCTACTGTCATAGCCAAACAATCAAATTTCAAAGGCATCCAGCCATCATAGGTGCCAGGCCGAGATAGTAAGTTCCGTCAATCCCAGTCAATTCGGTTGACAGACATTGTCATATATAGGTAGAGTGACAGAGGTCAGAGGTCTATCAAGCATGCCTTTAAGGAAGTGAAGACGACAAGAACTGCTAAGAAGATAGTCAAGCATATTTGCAAATAGTTTCTACGCATATGTAAAAGTAAAATTATTTTAGTTATGTGCCTTTTATGTTTTTTAAAATAAACATTAGCAATGGTGTGATCTTCTTTCTTCGTATAGGTGTCCAAACCAGTCCATATTTCCAAATAATGATAAATGTCATTGGTGAAGCTGGACCAGAGTTGAAAGCATCCACCTCCAAGTATATATACGAGAAGGGGTTAGATATAAAGGTCAATGAGTTGGCCTCATGAATAAATAGATTCAAATCTATATGAAAGAAAAGATGTTGCACTGTAGTGTGCGATGGATGAACATGAATCACAAGAAAGTCGCTTATCAACTTCCTTATTTATTATTCCGAATGCACCACCTTTATGAAGTTCATTGATGCATCCGACTAGGTGAAGAATGTAGATTACTTGTTTGGTCTGATGAACACTATGGTGGAAGATTTTGGGAAGGCAGTTTGTCACTGACAATGAGCCTTCATACAAGGTTGCGGGCAAGATTCATACAAGGTTGCATGCAAGATTTCAAGAAACTGATGAAGGCGAGGCCTTATTTGTTTTGGATGTCAACTGTCATGTGTTGTGCACTCAATTAACTTGATGTTGGAAGCTATTGAGAAGAAGTCAAGTGTGAGATCATTTGTGAGTCAAAGACAACTTATTACATCTTTCATTTATGGGCACTCAAAGTTACTCCATCGTAAGAGAACACACGAACCGTCGTGATATGGTTCAACTTGAACCGACTAGATTTGCTACATAATTCATTACATTAGAGAGCATCTATAGATACAAAAATGATTTAAAGCTATTCATAGTCTCTACAGATTATCAAGACTACATGAATATAGCGCAAGCCACAATTGACCAGTATGAAACTTTATTGAAGATGAAGAGTCTCATCGAGAACAACAGGTGGTGAGAAAATGTACAGTAATGTACAATACTACCTATCAGTCATAAAAGCCCTAGTACAAGTGTTAATATTAGTTGACTCCAATGACAAAAACCAAATAAGATATTTGTATGATGTCATAGGCAAGGCCAAGATGAAAGTCAAGGGGATGCATCCGAGGGACTTCAAAAAATAGTGGAAGAATATAGACACCATATGGGACAAGACACTTCACCTTGCTATTTACGATGCAGGTATAACAACAATTCTTTAGTATCATTTTATTTATTATTGTAGTAATATGTTAATGTCTTAATGATTGGATCGGGATCTTTTCTCACAAAATATTTCTTGAACCTCAAGATGTAATAAGGTGGCCAAGTATGCAATGATGTAGAGGTCTTGTCAGACACATTGTCATACTTAGCCAAGACTACACATAATAGAACAGAGGATGAGAGAAGTAAGTACTTGTTATTCATTTATTGATTATTAAGCTTCAAAGATGAGCAATAATGTCAATAAACTTAACTACATATCATATTGTATTTCAGATGATATCATACAAGCATAGAATTGGGGTCTGTGAAAATCTAGATCTTACATATTCACATGACAAAGTTTCTCTTTGAAGACTATTGAACAAATCATACATGGTAAACATTCTTAGCTAGAAGTTTACTACTCTTACTAATTCTAGTGATATTTATCTTTTGTTAACTGATTGGTAGATCCAAGTAAATAACATGTGTGTATGGAATCCACTGGCAGCCATTGCAGTTAGGGTAGTGAGTTAGAGTACCAACTCTTCCCATTGTGAAAGAAATTAGAGCACCTTCAACCACGTACACACAGAGAATGAGTAGGTTGAAGACTAAAAGATTAAAGAAATTAATATTCTGCCATTACAACATAAGGTTAATAATTGAATCAATGATAGACAAAAGATATTTGAGGAGATTTGCTAGATTTGCAAATGGTTTATACCAAGAAAGAGCTGAAATTGAAGTCAATCAGGACTTATGGAAGTGAATTTGGAATATCTCTTCCAAAAAGAATATCCACTTGCAGCATGGATGAATGAGAAGAAAGTTGAAGGAGAGCCGGAGAGCCAGAGAGCCAGAGTTAGACTCAATTGATAAATCTTAGGCAAAATGTGAGCTTGACAGCATCATTGGTGAGGATGAGCAGATAGAATGACAAAAATCTCAGGTTCCTTGCATAGCTCTAGTTCTACTGCCAACTTCAATTCCACGAAGTACAGCTCCAGTCACAACTTCAGCCACAACTCTAGATGCTCCAGCTCATCTTCCAGATGCAGGACCTAGTACTAAAAAGAGTGATGTCTTTGGAAACTTCGAGACGACATTTAAAATAGTAATACAACACAATACTAGTATGGGTACACAACAAGAAGAAACAACAAAGAGAAAGAAGTTGAGTACCAAATGAAGACATTTAATTTCTATAGATAGTACTCAAGCACCTTCCTCAGATGATGATGAGGAGAAAGAATTTATTCCAACCACTCAACAACAAGGTGTGGGTGGTTCAACTGGCGGTGGAGAATATGGTGGTTCTAGTAGTGTACGTACAAGTGAAGCAGGTGCAGAAGATTTAAGTGAAAGATAGCATTCTAGTAGGACTTAAAGATAAAATCAAATGAGATTCTTTGATAAGTACGTTGCAGCACATTGTCCAAAACTTACTTCAGATTTCGAGCCTTGTCATCCACCATTACCTACGGCGGCTAGAGCAAATAGTGTATATGATTTTAGCTAGATGACCCATTCACTATTTTCATATGGATATGACCCGATCATGAGTCATCAAAGTCAATAGACCATCCAGGAAAATGAGAATGAAGAGAAGAATAAAGATTATAAGGGATAGTTGCGTTCATGGTGGTGAGAACGTATATTTTTAATTGTATCTTGTATTTGAGTTGCACTCGTATCATCTTTTCTGTTATATTTTAATTTTGATTTCTCCTTGTATCATATTCTTTATTCAATAGAATGAACATTAAATTGTTAATGAAATAGCCATTAGTATCATAAGAAACTTCTCTCTTATGATATCAGTGTTTTCCAACATCATAATAAAATTTTAAAATTTTAAAATTTTTATCTATTAAAAAAATATTTATTTTTAAAATTTTTTATTGAAAAAAATAAAAAGGATCAATTTAAGACCAATTTCGGTTTGATTTCTATTCCTAAAGTAAAGATCAGCTGGGATTGGACCGATCTGATCCAAATCGGATCGATACCCACTGATCTCGACTCCTATTACAATACTGCGATCCTTGCTACTAAAGGTCCAATTGATGCATTTGCAACTGAGCATTGGGCAATTTGTTGATGCAAGAAGGTTAGACATTTCAAAATATGCTCCAAAGTAAAATGAAAAAGAAAGAGCATTTGGAATTTGACAAGGTCGTGGGTATGTGAACTTATGAAGATGGAATTATTTTAATATTATACAATTAAAAAGTTTCAACATTATGTTTAAAATTACAAAATGTGCTGGATCCGGTTGTAAGTCTTACAATTACCATATGTTATGGATGGCATTATTCACTATGAATGGCATTATTTAAAAGAACAGATGACTACATAAAAGAATACATGTTGAATATTTAGAATGATGAAAACTAGACTATTTCACAATAATATGTAATGAATAGATGACAAAATTAAAGAAAATAATTAAATTTTTTAAAAAAAATCTACAATAAATTTATTTTAAAGGGTAAATTAATTTCCCTGATTGAAAAAAGGAGAATTTAACAAAAGACCCAATTTACAAAAATCGCTTTAACAAAACATCTACCGTCGGAATTGAAACAAGAAACCCAAGTTAAAAATTTGTTATAACTCCCACCCCAAAATGAATGATAAAGGTTAGATGATATCATAAAAAGTCTTTTATACCCGTGTGTTTGTTTCAAAGCCAGAAACACATATTTTAAGACCTGACATTGACGACCAGTCTTATATATGAGAAATTTTCATAAAAATAAAAACTTAATCAAGAAAAATAAAATCTCTCTCCTAAATGTAGAAAAATTCCTAAAATAAAAAATACATTCCAACGTTACTTATTTAGATAAAAAAATCAAAAAATTTAAATTAAAAAATCATTGTCTAAAACGAATCATCGTCCAAAATAGAAAATTTTCAACGTTAGTTCCAACATTTACGTGCAATAACATTCTCCTCATGTACAAAACGAAAATTTTCGCACAATACGCATATTTTCACAAAATACACAACGAAAACTTCCCTGCGCAAAATGTAGCCTTCCAGAGATCAACGTTGCCAACTCCGGCTCCAGCTCTGGCACCGGCACCAACACTGGCAAGAACTAGGTGACTGTGCAGAAGACCTTTTGGGCGAGGTTGAAGCCCCAAATAGAGATGAGCTCGAGGGCGGAGGGGCAACCGGAGAAGGCCTCGATGGCCGATGGGGGCATGATCATGGGAGACAACTGCGGATACGCACACGCATGCCCCCCCCCCCCGTCGCACCCATGGCAAAGCGCGAGGCCATCGGTGGCGCACCAGATGGCAACGGGCTGTAAGCCGCAATAATCACAGATATGAGAGCGTAGGTGCTTCTGGGATAGGGCATTAGCCGCAAGGATCGCGGGATCGGAATCGGGATCGGTGGGTACCGATCCGATCCGGATCGGATCGGATCGGACCGATTCCGACCGATCCAATGGAAGACAATCGATCCAGAATCGGTAAGCAAAAAAAAAAAAAACGATCCGATTCCGATCCGATCCGATCCCAGACCGATCCGGACCGATTCTGTCCGATTCGGACCGATTCTGGCCGATCCTGGCCGATCCGACTGGAATAGCAAAAAATGAAAAAAAACGATTCGATTCCAATTCCGATTCCGATCCCGACTGATTCGGCCGATCCGATTCCGATTCCAATCCGATTCCGATCCGATCCCGACCGATCCGGCCGATCCCGACCGATTCTGCCGGAACTTTTTTCCGGATCGGTCCTTCAGCCAAGAATCGGATCGGCAATGGCCGATCCGATCCAGGAATCGGCCGATTCCGATCCGGATCGGCCGATTCCGCGATCTATGCGCATGGGTGCCAGTCACAGAGGCAAAGCTTGGCGGAGTCGGTGCAGCAGAGCACGGCCGTCTAAAGATGCTCGATCCGCCACTCAAACAGCTAGGGTACAAGAAGACGTCGATGTTCATGGCCCGCTGCTATCGGGAAGAAGGTCTGGCGCTGATGGTACGAGAAGCTCCGTCGCAAGAACTGTTGTTTCGAGAATCCGCCGCCGGGAAGAAGTTCGGTCTGTCGCGTGAATTAGGTTCGCCAAGGGATCTGTGGGGCGATTCTCATGAGGGAGGGGGTTCTATCGGCAACTGTCACGGGGCGAAGGGGTAGAACGAGAAAAAAGAAATTAAAAAACGATGAGTTAACGGTGCAACGAATGGAGTAGGCTTTTCATTACATGTATTCGGTTGACTGCGTTGTTTACAAAGAGATTTTAGTTAATGGGTTTTTCATTAAACTCGTTTTAACAATTGGGTCTCTAATTAATTTTCTCGGAAAAATGATGGTATTCTTTTATGCAAATGGATAGAAAAAATTGTCGCAAAAGTGGATGTAAAAAATGTTATTCGTATTGTCATTGATAATGCATTTTACAATATCAACTAAGACTTGATCTCAAATTAATTGAAGTTGGTTACATGGATTCTTTTTCTTCATTCACGTCGATTTTGATTTATTTCTTCAAAGATATTTCACATATTCAAATCATATTGAACTATTCTCCTCCAAGTTAACTTGAGTTTACCACATTTTTTTCATTTCAATTATTTTGACATTTTATACTTTTCTAACTATATCTTCTTTAAGTAAATGTTTAATGTGTTTAAACTAATTCAATCTACTTTAAAATTACATTTCAAAATAATATACTTTTAAAATTAAAATTCAAACTAAAAGTCTTAATCTCAAATGATTGGTGTCGCTACATAGATTTGTTTTTTCCATTCTCTACAGTCTTTTGCAAACTCCACCAAGTTAATTTGGGCCTACCTCTCTACTTCTTTTGTGTTAACAACAAGGCCTCAACCTCTATTGTCAAGGCGAGCACCTTAGGCGCCGCTTAGGCGCTAAGGCGCCAATGAACAGGCGCCTAGATGGAGCGCCTTGTTCAAACAGAAAAAGGCGTACACCTTGGCCAACTAGGCGGCCAAGGCGTACGCCTTGGCCCGCCTTGGCGTCGCTCAGCCAAGGCGGGCCGATTTCTTTTCCTTTTGAACCGGCTGTCGGTTTAACTTGAACCGGCCCGGATTTAATATTTAAGTTGAACCCCCCCCCGATTGGTTCCCTCGGACCCTCGACTCCCTCCCTGCTCTCGAGCGGCGAGCGCATTCGACCCGACGAGCTTGACGGCACAGCAAACGCCGGAAGCTGCCGCCGCCTCCCTCAACCGTGGAAGCCGCCGTCGCCGCCTCCTCGCGACGATCTTGGTCTCCTTGGCCTCATAGGAAGCAGCTCTCACCGCCGGTAAGCCGTCCTCTTCCATCGTTCTCTTATTCCCGTAATAGTTAGGTTTTGTGTTTTTTTTATTTTTCCACCTATATCTTGGCATTTCTTCCTTCAAGTTTAGTCTTGTACATCTATTGGAGTGTTTTTAAACCTCATGTACATATACAATGCTTAAATTTCGAAGATATCAAGTGGTTTGGACACGTTCGGCGCGTCGGAAATTTTCGACTTTGTTGTTTTCTAATTCTTTGGCTATTTCTTAGCATCTACGCATTATGTAGACACGGTTTGAAGTTTGTTTATTATAGTTTGAGTACTGTTTGATCCATTACAATTTTTTTTGTCATTTTTAGCAGTGGTTTGTTGTGGGATTGTGTGTGAGTGGCTTCCGGTTTGGCTTCTGGTTCGGTTAATATGACGGAGGAGAAACAGAAAGCTAAGTCCACTGATCCGGGATAGAAGTATGCTTATTGGCCGGATGAGGATGACAAGAATAAGATTAAATGTGAACTTTGTGGATTGGTTACGAATGGTGAAATAAAAAGACAGAAGGAACATTTGATTGGCGGGTTTAGCGATGTGAAAAAATGTCCGAAAACTACAACAGAAATTGCCGAGGAAATACGTACATGGTTGAGTAAAACCAAAAAGAGAAAGATGTTCAGTTCTGATATACATACAGTGCTTGAATGTTCTGACGAAGAAGGTGATGAAGGTGATGCGCAAAACCAGAATGTATCGGTGAAGAGTTCATCTTCAACAAAAAAAGCATGACATCAACTATGGTTGTGGATAGAAGTAGCAAGAAGAAATGACCAATGGATGCATTTGCAAGATTATCTGCTGAAGATTTTGTAGTTGCAAGAAGAAGTGGTAAACAATATCAAAGTACTATGGGGACTAAATTCAACAAGGAAGAACAACTAAAACTTAATCTTGATGTGGCCACTTGGTTTTGTGAAGCAGGTATATCTTTTGATGCAGACAAATTAAGAAGCTTTCATGTCATGTGTGAACAAGCGGGGAGGGTTGGGTCTGGTGTGACGCCCCCGAGTTATCATATGTTGAGGGTACCTTTGTTGAAAAAAATGGTTGAACGAACAAAGGAAATGCATTCTATGTATGAAAAATCTTGGAAACTTTATGTTTGCACTATAATGTGTGATGGTTGGATAGATAAAAGACAAAGGAAGTTAGTGAACTTCTTAGTAAACTGTCCTGAAGGTACTTACTTCATGGAGTTCGTTGATGTTTCTGACCGTAAGGAAGATGCCATCCTTATGTATGAGCTTCTTAACAACATAATTGATAAGGTTGGCGAACAGAATGTGGTACAAATTGTGACAGACAATGCTTCTTACAATGTTTCAACTGGGAGATTGTTAATGGACAAAAGGAAACAGTTGTTTTGGACACCCTGTGCGGCGCATTGTCTTGATTTAATGTTAGAGGATTTTGTAAAGATAAAATTTTATGTTGATACCATCTCCAAAGCAAAGAAATTGACTACATATTTGTATAATCATTCTCGTTTACTAGATTTTATAAGAAAAAAACAAAAGGAAAGGAACCAGTAAGATGTGAAGTGACAAGATTCTCTACATATTTCCTTACTTTGGAAAGATTACATGATGACGTAGTCAAAAGAGGGTTGAGAAGATTGTTTTCTTCTGATAATTGGCATAAAAGTGTGTGGGCAAAGATAAATATAGAAAAACATGTCTTCTATTGTTTTTCAAGTAAAGTTTTGGTATGGAGTTGAAAAGATTTTGAGAGCATCTCAACCTATCTTGCAAGTGTTAAGACTAGTGAAAGGTAGGGGTGCAAACGAGCCGAGCCGAGCCGAGTAGTATGGTGTTCAAGCTCGGCTCGTTTATTTTACATGAGTTCGAGTTCGAGCTCGAGTTTTAGCGAGTATGTGGAACCCTTGTTCAAGCTTGGTTCGTTTATAAATCGAGCCGAGTCGAGCTCGAACTCGAGTAGTAGTTAGACTAAAATTCAATTCATATTCAAACTTAAGTTATATACAAACTCGTTTATAAACTAAAAATCAATGAAAAGTCATTTGTGAAACTTTAGATTTAGCTCATCCATGAAACTCAATCTAAGTTTAAACTTAAATTTTAATTATTTAATATATTTAAGTGACAATATATAAATATTAATACTTAAAATTAAATTTTTAAAAATAAATATATAATATAATATTTAATCGAGCTGTTCGCGAGCTTATCGAGCCGAGCAGGAATCTGTTCAAGCTCGGCTCGTTTAATGAGTCGAGCTTTATTCAAGCTTGTTCATTTAACAAAATAAACGAGTCGAGTCGAGTTTTTATCGAGCCGACCTTCGAGCTACTTGTCGAGTGCATTGGTTCGTTTGCACCCCTAGTGGAAGGTGATGAGAAACCAGCTATGGGTTATTTGTTTGCTGCAATAGAATTTGCAAAACATAAAATTGCTGAAAATTTTGCAGGAAAAGAAACAAATTATGCTCCCATATTAAAGATTGTAGATCGTCGATGGGAGATACAAATGCAACATCCTTTACATTTAGCCGGTTTCTTCTTAAATCCCAAATTCTATCATGATGCTCAATCTAAAGATCCATCTTGTGTTGGAAAGTATGAAACTGTATTTTATAAATGTGTTGAGAGAATGGTGCCGGATAAGGATGTGTAAGACAAGATAGATGAACACGTTGGTATGTATATTACTACAAAAGACACATTTAGCATCTCATTTGCTATAAGGGCACGAGAAAACAAACTTCCAAGTAAGTCATTTTCTTATTGGAGATATTAACTATATGTTAAAGAGTGTAATCATGTCTTAATTTGTGTTTTGTTGTCAAATTGTCAATATAGTTTATTGGTGGATGCAATATAATGGACAAACACCTGAGCTAAAGATGCTTGCATTAAGGATTCTTGACTTATGTTATAGCTCATCCGGTTGTGAACGTAAATGGAGCACATTTGAATTTGTAAGTATTTTATAATTTTAATATTTAACACATCATTCTCATCAATTATGTTTAATTTGTAATTCGTGATATATGCTTTTGTTGTTTTTCATTTTCATACGAAGAAGAGAAACTGTTTAGAGCATAAGAGATTGAACGATTTGGTTTATGTGCAATCACCGCCTTCATGAAAGGTTCTTGGAGATTAAAAAAATTCGGAAAGATATGATCCTATGTGTTTAGAAAGTTTGGATTAGGGGAGTGAGTGGATGGTAAAGGAAACCAACAATTTAGTTCATGAAGGTCAAGATCTTACATGGGAAGATGTTGAAAATGCTATGGGAGCTTAAGAGAGTAGAGCACAAAGTCATTGGCCAAGCAAGTGGGGCCACTACATCACAAGCTACGATGGTGAGAGATGAAGATAGTGATGAAGATAATGGAGAGGATGATGATGTAGATGATGATGAAGAAGATGATGCACCATGGGAGGAAGAAAATGATGAAGACGGCGGCGGTGCAAATGAAGAGGCTAATGCATGTGATGAGACTTTAGAGAATGCCATGTTTGGTTTTAAGATTTGAATGACATTATGTTGTGATTGTGATATAGTTTGAACATTTATACTTCAATCTTTTGCTTTTGAGTACTTTTTGGTATTTATAAGTCACTTTTATTATTTATTTTATTTGCTTTACTTATATACTTTGATCACGATGTTAGTTTTTAGTTATATTTTTGTATTCCTATTTTTTTGGTTAGTTTCATAGCTTGTGATAATGTGAATGGTTTGTGCCTATGCCGTATGTCATATTGTATTTGCATATGTTGTCTACTTTATTTGTCAGATTTTTTTGGAAGTTCAAGGAGTAGTAGAGCACGTATCATTTGGTAAGTAAATTTTCAGCTTTTGTGATGTGTTTTCAATTTTATATAAATTCTATTTTTGCTATGTCAATTGTATTACTTTTATTTATCTATCCAACTTTGTATGATTGTTAGTTGTATAAATCATTTTTTGTACCCATATTTAGAGTACATATATACATATATATGTATATATACATATATATGTAATTATGTATATACATAATTACATATATATAAACACAATGTCACCGCCTTGACCGCTTAGGCGACAGCCGCCTAGTCGCCTAAGCTTATTCTGCACCCTCCAACGCCTTGGGCGCCTTGTCGCCTTAACAACTATGGCCTCAACTCATCTGATATGTGCCCAAATCAACAAAGTCTTCCCTCCTAGACTATATCCCCGATTCTCGTAACTCTCACCTTATCCCTAATGCACTCGTTTTGGATTCTGCCTACCCATATATGATCACACATCTATCATAATATCCGTATTTCAGCTACACTCAATTTAACAATATGTTTCTTCTTAATTGCCAAACACTCACTACCACAAAAGTACGGCGGGTCTTATTGCCATGTGATAGATTTTTTCTTTCAATTTTAGAGAGATTTTATAATTGCAAAAAATCCCCTTCACCTGCCTCCATTTCAGTCATCACACTTTAATCATATAGTTAACATTATTATCATATTCCTCGGCCACATGTAAGATTGAACCAAATATTTAAATTAGGTATCCGAAGTGAGGACCTTTCCATCCAAAGATACTTCAACCTCTAAGACGATATAAAAATAAATTGTGTCAACTGAGTCACCTGATATATTGTTATGTTCGGACCCAAGAGAGGCTAAACTGAATTAAACCATTTATGATATAATGATCAGTTCAGTCTAAGAAACTGAATAGTTGATGTTCTGAACCAAATCGAACTAGCAAGTTCGTCTCAATTCAACATACCGATTTTACTGGTTTAGATGAACACCCCTAACTTAGATCTACAAACTTTCATCATCTCAATTTTTAGGTTTTACCCTCTCCTTGTATGGTCATCTCTTTTATAGTTTATATTACTTATTGTAATTACCTTTTCTATTCCATAAGAAATTATGCTACCAACAAGTTACAAAAAAATTACAATTAAGACTTACACCTCATGAGGCACCTGAAAAGTGTCTCATAACCCTTAAATCTATATAAACATTGACTTTACTCAATCTTTAAAACTAATTCCTTGATTGAATATTTCATTTTCCAAATATTATTTTGGTTAATTGGTGGACACAAAATGCTAGAATAACACTAAGACTACTTGCATTAAATATTGCAGGACTTGGTTGTAGTGCCTTTAGTAATAAACATGATTAGAGCATATTTGACTTTGTAAATATTAAATATCACATTTATTTTTCTAAATTTATAAATTGTGATGCATATTTTTAACTTAAAATCTTCTTTCTAGATTCATACTAAAAAAAGAAATAGATTAGGGTATAAAATATTAAACATTTGGATTTATATTCAATGTGACTATCATGTTTTGTGCTATTAAGAAGCACTCACCTCAACCGCCTAAGCAGTAAGGCGAAGTGAGGATGTCCAAAACTGCCTCACATCAGCAGTTTATGCCTAAGTCGAGGACCTCCGACGCCTCCAACACCTCCAATGCCTCCATCCATGTTCACCTGATCCCAAGGATCGCGGGATCGGAATCGGAATCGGGATCGGTGGGTACCGATCCGATCCGGATCGGATCGGATCGGACCGATTCCGACCGATCCAATGGAAGAAAATCGATCCAAAATCGCTAAGCAAAAAAAAAAAAAAAAAAAACGATCCGATTCCGATCCGATCCGATTCCAGACCGATCCGGACCGATTCTGGCCGATTCGGACCGATTCTGGCCGATCCTGGCCGATCCGACTGGAATAGCAAAAAATGAAAAAAAACGATCCGATTCCGATTCCGATTCCGATCCCGACCGATTCGGCCGATCCGATTCCGATTCCGATCCGATTCCGATCCGATCCCGACCGATCCGGCCGATCCCGACCGATTCTGCCGGAACTTTTTTCCGGATCGGTCCTTCAGCCAAGAATCGGATCGGCAATGGCCGATCCGATCCAGGAATCGGCCGATTCCGATCCGGATCGGCCGATTCCGCGATCTATGCCTGATCCAGTAAGAACCGGATTAGGTTATCTTAAACCCCACTGGGATCTAGTTCTCCTGCACCACCAAGAAGTCCCGAGCCCCCAACACTCCCAACAGAACAAAACCCTCGACCCGTTCCGTCATGCTACCGCCGCCGTCTGACAAAGAAGCCACTGCCATCATCCTCCTCTTCCTCTTGTGCCTTCTTCTGTTGTGTGGCAGTACGATGATAAGTTTAAGATTTTATTTTCCTTTTCTTTTTCCTCACATCTTCTATATGCCATTATTTCTAGACATGCTCTAATTATTAATGTCAGTTAAAACCTTGTAACAAGCTCCATAACACCAAAAGAAAAAATTGTCATTCTTCCGACGTAAGTCCAACTCGTAAGGCGGTAGACGTGAGTTGCTTTTGATGTTCTTTTAAGCACATGGATATATCATTAGGTATGTTTAACATCATGGTTTAGTTATATTTAAGCATTTTGCATCTAACATTACTCATTAGGCTGAGTGTTTTTGTAACATGTTCTAATGTTGTTAATCTCGATTTTAGGCTTCTTGTTAACCCCTCCCATACGATAAGAAGTTGTCATTCTTTCGACATAATTATGGCTCATATAACGGCAGAGCTGTAGAGCCGTAGAGGTGAGTTGTTTAATGTTTTTTGTTCTTCTCAATATGTAGATATTTAGTTGGGTGTTTTTTTAACATGTTACATGATGGCTTGTTATATTTAGGTATTTTACATTGCAAGTTAACACCACTTATCCATATGCCTCTGAGTCTTCAACCGATCACTAGTGAGTTCTTTGATAACATTTTTTGTTCTAACACCACTTGTAGTTTATCCATTTCAAGTTGTACACTCATAGTTATTAGAGACGCTCGTCTCAACCGCCTAGGTGATTGAGGCTGTTGAGGCACTGGCAAAACGCCTCACCTCGCCTCAAAATGCCTCGCCCGCCTAAGTCAAACAAATCTAGTCAAACATGATCCATTTTTTAATTTAATTATGATATTTGTCTTCTTCTCTTATTGTTTTCTACTCTCATTAAGTTGTTATGTTATGTTATACTTGATTTGTATTTTACTCTTGTCAGTTGTTATGATATTATATTTGTTATTGACCTTTTTTATTGTTATAACATTATTTATTGATGGCTACAATCTATAGTTATTAAAATGATGCATGTATTTCAATATTATAAGTATTTTTTTAGATTTATTTCAACTATTTATATTAGATATATGTATATTTTAAATTAAAATAATTAAATAATATAAAATACCTTATGTGCCTAAGACACCCGCCCCAAGTGCCTGAGGCGAGGTGCTAGGTCCCTCGCCTCGGGCACCTCACGCCTCGGATAACTATGCGTACACTTGAGTCATAGAGTTGAGTTGTTTGATTCGAACTCTACTCTTCTTAAGTGTTCATTATTATGAACTTACGATGTTATGTTTGTTAATAGCCTTCTTTTGTTGTTATAAGTTATAACTTTGTTTATTTATGACTACAATACATAGTTATTAAAATGATGTATTTATTCCAAATTTACAAATATTTTTTACATTTATTTCAACTATTTATATTAGATATACTAACATTTAAAAAATAATTATTAAATAATAAGAAAACCTCGGGTGCCTAAGGCGAGGTGCCAAGTGCCTCGCCTCAAGTGTCTCACATCTTGGATAACATAAACCGTGTTCAGGGAAGCTTGAGGAAATGAAAAAAAGTTTAGAGAAGTATGAACTTATTTACTTACCCACATTTGACTAATGATTTGAACGGATGGTGAAGAAAACAATAGGTTTAGTTAAGGAGGGTGATGAACTTACTAGGGAAGAAGTGAATACTGACATGATAAGAAAGAGGCCTCAAAGAGTTAAATGAAAATCCAAAGAGAAATACATTAATATTGTAATGCAGTGTTAAATAAATAAGAGTCCATTGAAGAAGTTAGTTTATAGTGCTTAGCAAGACATAAATTTTAGAACAAACTTAAAATAAATAGAAATATTAAAAAAATATGAGAATACCTACTTAGAAGATTGGGTCCTTTACAGAAAACTTATAATATTTGTTGATAGTACGAAGAGAAGAAAGATCAAGTATGTTTGTATTCAAGAAATGAGAAATACAAGTTATAAACTTTGGTATCGGTGAAAAGAGTGAGATTGGATTTTTCTAGTAAAATTTATCATAGAAAATAAAAATTCAATGTAATTAGTACTTGTTCTTCAAAAATAGATTAAATAAAAATTTTGATGCTTACAAATAATGTCATTTAATTAAAAGTTAATTGCCTTTAATAATACTAGATAAATTATTCTAGATTATTCAACTTGATGTTTATATTAATCTTAACTTATTAAAAGATAATCTCATTTAATAATATTAAAAAATGAACACAATAAAAGTCAAGTAAATTTCACTCTTATAAGAAAAACTAATTGTGCTTTTTTAAAGGTTACAAAGTTATCTCTGATGAAGTCTAAACAACTCAACACAGATTATAAAAGTAAAGTGTAATAGTAATGATGCTTATGACGAGTATAAGATAGCGAAAAGTGGAGGAAAAAGGATTGCTAGACACGTAAGAGATGAGATTATAAACAGATTTATGAAAAACATGGAACTAAAAATAAAATTATTTATTTATAAATTAACAAGGATGAGAGAGAGAGAGAGGACTGCGACATCTTAACCAAGTTAAATGTATAAAAGATAAAAAAAAAGGAAATGTTTTGATCAAAACTTATAACATTGAAGAATGGTGAAAATGTTATTTTGATACTCTTTTCACTTTGCAAGGAACATGAAAAATTATTGCTAATGCAATATAAGAATAAGTGAATGATACTGCAATGTAAGAATAAATTATCAATATCCACCTTCAAAACCTCACAAAAATGCAAGATCGTGAGTCAAGTGGAAAGATCTTATGCCGATGGCATACAGTGTGTAACCTTCCTTTTCCAATCCACAGGAATAATCTAATCTTATTAAGTAGAAGTGGAGACCACACAAACTTATACCATGTATTCTGCAAGACTGTAACAAACTAAAGTTCAATTTTCAACTAGTTGACTTGACCGTAAACATCAAATTCCTCTATGGCAACAATATAAGTATGTCCTCTTTATTCGCAACACATTTGTTATCTTTCAGTAGTTCAAGCAAATTGGCTACTTGATCTACTCATCTTTAAAGTTCCTTCTAAAAGAGAAGTTTAACCATGTTCTGGCATTCCCGTAGATAAAAACTTTGGTCTAGTTTTCACGACTGAGACCATAAAGAGATGGGTAAGTTGAGCCAAAAAAGCTTCACCAATCCAGTGATCCTTCCAGAATAATGTTCTTCTGTCATTACCCAAACCATCGTCGAAAGTCTCAATTAAAAAGGATACCCTTTAAAAACCAGGTCACTCTACATTTCTCCCTGAAATCATTTATCCAAATCCTAGCAGTACCAACACAATATTTGGAATAAACAAGTATAGCCCAAAGAGTATTGTTATAATGATTCAGCTTCTAAAGCCATTTTAAAAGTAAGGCCCAATTTGATTGGGCTTATATGCCACTGAAGTCTAATTCGGTCAGATCTTCTATCATTCGGACTATTTGACAATTTTAATATTTTAAGATCTGAATGTTGATTTTTCTGACAGTTGTCCTCTAAATGGTTCAAGGTGGGAATACCCACTTAGTGCTGATTTCTCCTGCTAAGTGTGGTGTTGAAATGTTAGGAAAGAAATTTGAGTAAAACAGTTAGGTAACGTCGAGGCCTGGTGATGTAGGACGGTGCGGTGGACCGGAGCTAAAAGGCTACACAAAATGTTAGAAAATGCTCCAAACAACCCAAAATGGGCTGAAGTGAAATTAACCAGGATTAAACCAGTCTTGACAGTCCCAAACCAGCCTTAGACTGGCCTAAACCAGACTAAACCAGCTGGTTTAGGCACTAAATGGGCCTGAACCAACTAGACCACTGGCAAACAGGGATCAACTGGTTTGAAAACTAGCTTGAACCGGCATAGGCCGGTTGGATCAGTTGACTAGACTGGTGGTCAGCTGACTGGCTCGACTTGACCCCGGTGGGGGTCATGACTGCTGTTGATGCCTCCTCATTGGGGGCATCGTGCTGTCTCCAGTGAGCACCCGAGCACACAAGAAGGAGGCGGACCCGAGGCGGGATCATGGAGCCTCATGATGCTCCCAAGCTGGGAGATAATGGACGTGCGACAGCGGCAGGATCGCAGGGGCTATATAGCGCAATTATATAGTGCCCGAAGATGCGTGAAACGTCCCCGCAAGGCCAAGGGCTTCTTCGTCCTCGCGCATCCGGCCACGTTGCCCCGTTCAACCAAACTACAGAGGGTGGAAGGCAATGCAAATGGGTAGGGCTGCGGCCGCAGGTGGTCAAGCATCGTCAACACCTTCACCATCATCTCCTTCTTTCTCCTTCGTCTGCATGGTCTTCAATCGTGGAGGGCAACGGAGGGAGCTTGGGGTGGTCGATGGCCTCTGGAAAAGGAGAAGAGAACTAGGGAAAGGGAGGGGCCAGGGGGACTTAGTCGTGGAGCCTCCAGTAGCAGACAACATCATTCAGGGGCCGAGGGTGCTGCGACCGTGGGCTGGACAATGGGCTGGCAAGCCCAATGCACCACAGTGTGAACTGGCACTGCCTATGTGCAGCAGCAAGGCACCGCACGGGGTTGACAGAGCTCGAGATGCAGTCCCAGCAGGTCTCCAAATCTGCTGGGCTCTAGAACTGTAAAGAAAGAGAAGAGGTGGGTCACCACGTGGTAGATGCTCTACATGGTGGAGTCCGGTGGTGGGTGGGGTGCTGGAAAGGGAAAGGGGTGTGAGCTGAGGGTGCTGCAAACGTCAGGACCTATGTAGTCGAAGGCGCAAGGCGGGCAAGGCAAGGGACCCCTAGTCTCACCCCCCTCACCTCACCTCGTCGTCTCCAACGAGGGAGGCGATCCCTCTGCGAGCACCACTGCGCCGCCACGGCATTCCTCCCACCCGATTAGGACCCAATAGGGCATAAGTCACCAGATCCAATGACTTTGGACTGGATCCGATGTACCAGGTCTACGAGATCCGATACATTGTTAAGCCCCTATGAGTCCCAATGGACCTGGTAGGGGTATCTTCCCCATCCAACAGAGCATGGAAGAAGCTCTAGAGAAGTGCCACCATGGTCCCCCTCAATCACTTGGGTGACGAGGGCCAAAGCAAGGTGATTTTGCCACACCTCACCCCACCTCATCGCCTAGGAGACTGAGGCGGTCACCTCTGATAGCATAGGTCAAAACAGGAGTAGTTTTAGTCAATCCAGACGGGAATGGGGAAGGCACGAAAGATGGCATATAGATCTGGAGGTGGTGATGGCGATGATGTCAAACCAAGGAGAAGGAAAAAGAAGAAGGAAAGGCATGGAAATGGAGGGTGAGGGGGAAGACTTTGGCAACCTACCGGAGGGTAGAGGAGAATTGGAAACTGTCGAAGATGTAACGAAATAACCTTTATGGGGAGGGGGTGATTCTCAAATGCCACCTAAAGCATTATTGATAACCTCTGTGGAGATAAGTCACACTCGTCCCTCTCTAATTAGTTTGCAAACATGATTCCACCTGATCAAATAGAGACCATTCTTCTCACCATTGCCCCGTCAGAAAAACTTATCCCTTAGAGCTTCCAATTTATTGCATATATATTTAGGCACTTTGATGGAGAACAGATTTTGCTATTTAAAATATGAGGCTAACAACTTACAAATTAAAATCTGACTCCCACAAATTAGTTCTAGGTCTTTCAATTTTAGAGTGATCAAATTAAGAAATCTTCCACTTAAGTTGCTTTCTCTTTTGATGAATCAGAATGGAGGAAGAAGAATGAGGAAGAACAGCCAGTTTTGAAAATCTGAATAGATTTCGAAAATCGGTTCTAACAACTAACACAACAGATTTGAGTTATCTAGATTAGGTTCACTCTAATATTCTCGCCAATGACCAACAGCAACTAGAAATAGGGCTAGGACCTAAAATACACCAGGCATGGCATTTTGGATTAGATAATAGACAAACAAAGTTAAACCATTCAAGGAAGAGGAGACAGAAAGTACCTCCACACCGGAGTGTGGGGAAGACGGTCTTCAGCTGAGAGATAGGTATTCCCCTTTTAATTACAACAATTTATCAAATAAGTACAAAACAATTGATGACCCACACCCTACAGGGTGGTAAAAGGTCTACAAAACTCATTCAGGGGAATACCATATCTTCAGGTTGACAGATAACCATTATCGTGCACCCACTTGGTTTTATCAGCATCAATCTTGATCTCCAACAATGTTTATCAACAGTTATGATAGGCTCAGAAAACAAATCCTCACAGCCTAGGAATTAGGTGACCGGAATTCTCTTGATCATTCCCTGTAGAGACTCAGCTCAGTACCAGCAACTTAAAGAAGCTACCAAGGTTCAGGGAGATCAATGGTCATCATCATCTTCAGGCAGACCTATGAGTTTGCCGTCTATTTAGCTCTAAAGTGTAAGAAACTGCGTTTTCCAGATGATGATTCAAAACTCGGTCTCAGCTCAAATCAACAGATCCGTCAGCAATCCATGCAGCAAAACCAACTAGGAACAGTGGAGAAATCAAACTGTGACTGGAAGAAGGACCAGTCGAACTTCAGGAAGGTCGCCGGAAAATAATGCAGCAGCAAAATCCAACTCGTAACAGTAAGAATAAACCTCTGGACTGGATTAAGGACCAGTCCTGGCATCCAATAATTCCAATGATTTCTAGAAAAATTCACAAGTCAACTAAACAGGATCTGAGAAGGTGTATACGTAAACTGGAGAAGAGGACCAGTTTTCTCAAGCTGAGCTTCACGGTAACTCAACAACATGATCCGGATATCTTCGATCCAAATAGTCGACACAGCAACGAACAAAACTCATATGAATACTGACACCTTCATAATCACGGAGTGAAAGCAGTAAGAGGAATCGGGAAAACAGTTTCCTAAAAAAAACTGTAGAGCTCTGATTTCGAACTCGGAGTAAGCTCTATGAAGCTAACTCAGATCCGAAGGGCTACCAATGCCTACCGGCCTGATCCAAAGACCAAGAGCGATATATGTTCGATCCGCAGCTTTTCCCAATAGAATAGATCCGGAGATCCAGAGAAGTGAGGGAGGACGCACTCACAAGATAGCACCAACCTTTACCATATGCATAGTCAAGGGATCGAGAAGTCTAACCAGATTTAAGACATAGATACCGTCGTCGTCGACAAGAGCCTCGGATTAGCTAGATTCAGCAACGTCCGCAAACGGAGCTTAGCATATCTTCAGCCAACAAAAGGCAACAGCAAAGGCTCTGCGTCCAGCATGGAGAAGAACACCTTCGGCTACCAGTAATGCCGACTGCGTAGTTCCGCACAGCAATGCCAAGAGGGAAGAAGTCCAGATGAATAAAGAGAAGGACTCGCCGAAACCAGATCCAGAAGAATACGTAGAGGACGAGCTATCCTCAAGAAGGAGGAGAAGGAGAGGACGAGCTATCCTCAAAGAGAAGAAGAAAGAAGAAATCTCGCAGAGATCGAAAGAGTGATCCTACGAAGATGGAACTCAAGACGAACCAGTAGATCCAAGGAGGAGGAAAAGAACTCTCCAAAGGCACACACCGGAATCTCCATCGGAGGAGGGAGAACGGAGGAAGAAGACCCCGCCGCTAGGGTTCGCCATCGGGAGGAGCTCGGGAGCGCGAACCAGCCATCTGCGTAAGTGGAAGAGAGAGAGAAGCCCACGAGGGTTTAAGAGGACCTGCGGATAGGTGAGGGTAAAACCGGAAAAGCAAATCTCAACGTATATTACTTCAATGTATCATGCGCTGAATGGAGGGGTTCGGTCCTTTATATAGGATCCGGCCCACTAATTACATCAGAAATTCAGAAAAACAACAGACAAATGAAAAAATACGAAAGAAATTTCTAAAATGTCTAAAAATTATGTAAACACCTTAGAAAAATCTAGAAAAATAAACCCTAACTAAAAGAAATATGGGTAATTATCTCCAAGCCATATGGAACCCAAATTTCTTCTACGTCGACCATATACTTGATTGAACCGAGGCTAAAATCTAGTGTCCTCACTACACTTTGAAAATATAAAAAAATATATAAAAAAAACTCTGCAATACAGTTTTAGAGAGATTCCATCTACCTCCCGAACTGAGCAATTTATTTTTCCAACCCTGTAGTTTACTCTCTACCTTACTGATAACTCCTTGCCACTACATATTCTTGACCCTTTTATCTGAAAGCGGTAGGCCAAGATACTTGATAGGTAAGATAGTCCAAGGCACGTCAAGGATATCCATCAACTGAACTTGAATGGATTCATTCAAATTGAGACCTATTACCTTACATTTATCCTTGTTGACTTTTAAACTTATGACAAACTGCAGTAAGCGAAGAAGCACTTATACATGAAAACAACTATCCAGCCTGCTAGTAGAAAAAAGTAATGTCATCCGCAAACTGAAGATAGGTGACAGACTCTACTGTTACCAACATAAATGACTACAATCAGACCTGCCTGCTCAATTTTACCCAACATGGTGCTGAGTATATGGCCAACAATAATAAAAAATAAAGGGGACATGGGATCACCCTGCCTTAACCCTCTGGTGCTGGAGAAGAAACCAAAAGATTCACCACTAATGTCAACTAAGAACCGAGTTGTGTCGATACATCACTTAATCCACTTGATCCATTTAATAGTAAAACTCGTGAGTTGTATAATTTTGATCATACAAGTCCGCCTGACTCTATTATACAGTCCACCTGACTCTATTATAAACTTTCTCAAAGTCTAACTTCAGTTAAATTGGTTGAGAATAAATCTTCTAGGAATAATAACAGACTGCGCATCGCTAGCGATTTTGTCAATGACTCTGTCAAGTCTCACTGCAAAGATTTTGCGATGATTTTATAATTACAATTCAAAAAACTAATTGGTCAAGATATCTAATGTCGCTCACATTCTCTTTCTTGGGCAAGAATATCATAGTGGTAGAATTCAAGAATTTAATGCACACTGGGTTCTCCTCAAATTCTCTAATTAAAGTCATAAAGTCATGCTTAATTATGTCCCAACAAATTTGATAGAAACCAGCTGAGAAACCATCCAGATTTGAAGATCTATAAGGATTTATATTATTAATGGTCTTAAATACCTCCTCCACATAAATAGGGTCTACAAAAGGTTGGGCCTCATCCTTATTCAACCTCTTTGTCATTTTGAAGTTCAGCAAAAGACTCCAAAAATCATCTTTGGAGAAAGTTTTTTTATAGAATTCAACAACATGCATACCTATCAGCACCGTGCCATCACAATCTAAGCACTCTATACATAATCTCGAAATGCTTCTATTTATGTGCTTAAGTGTTGCCATAGTATAGAAGAATCTCCTTAGATCTCTGTTTCCCTTTGATTTTCTCTATGATTCTCCTAGCTACAAAGACTTGCTTAATGTTGTCCCACTCTGTAATGTGATCATCATTTAACACCCTTTCGTCATTTAAATGCTCGAAGTGGTCCAACTAAATATCCCACTCAATTTTATCACAAGTTAGGAGACTAGTCCTGGGTCTATCCCATCTTTGGATATAGTTCTATACCAGTTTTAATTTGTTAATGAATCTCCACGGCTGAACTAGATGTTGCTTTTTCTTTATTCCACCAAACACCTAATTGTTACTTGAAATAGATATCCTTGCACCAAGCTAACGCGAACCTGAATTTGCTTCCCTTAGACATGTTCTTGCTACCACAGTCGATAGTAGAAAAAAAATTATCAGAAACTATTATGGGAGAACAGAACTCAAGAGAAATACCAAAGTCAAGAACCCAAGTGGTTAAGACAGAATATGTCCAGCCCTGATATTGATCTTGAATTAGACCAAGTGAACTCCAAACCTCTATTAAAGACTTCAATCAAGCCACAATCATTGACCCAACTATTGAACATTTTCATTTCCTAGGACTAACCATCTTGTCTCCGTCTTTCATCTAGTTTTTTGTCAACAATGAAGTCACTGCACACACACTAGCTATTACTAGAACCCAGGCTAAGGGCCACAAGTTGTAAGTCCTTGAAGGAATGAGCCTTATCAACTAAGGAAGGCTGAGTCGCAGGTCACTCCCACCCAAACTGGACTGACCCAAAAAATTTAATTTTTAAATATTAAAAAATAAAAAATGTTAAAAAATCTATAAAAAAAAAGAAATATGACTAAAAACATTATTCATTTATATTCAAATGTTGCATTTTGTTTTTCTTCTATATAATTTATACTCTTCCCATGACATTTGAGAAAAATACATAATGCTAAAAATGTTTACACGTCGATTATACTTTTCACTCTCTCGTGCAATCATCTTAAGATAATATTTGAAAGACCACCATAACTACCATACTGTAGTGCATAAAAATGTTTGACGAGGATCCATATATAGATTGAGTAGTTTCATAATCTTCTTGGTGATGCATAGTAAATCAAGAGTTTTGAAATGAACCAACTTCATAAAATTATCCATAATAATAACCTCAATCTCATTGTGTGTTGATCTTCATCACTTTGTAACCGTGCACCATGATCTGTCTTGCATCGATGTGTACCATTCTTCTTCGATAAAACGCATTGTTGTAAGGTATATCCTTGAATCTATTGACCTCCTTTAGACTAACAGTGGTTCCTTCCATGTTCAATGCTCTATCACTGTTATTTTTTGAAGTCAATTCATTTGATGTTTGGTGTTGAACTTGGATGTTTGGCTCCAACATATCTTCTCCCCTGTCAACGATCGTTTCTTCATCTACAATGTCCAATAGATCAATTACAACACATTTACCTTTTTGCTCGTAGATTTCTTACCTTAGTGAGAAGATTGTTCGATCTTCTTTTTTTTTGCCACCGAAGAAGAAATATGAAATTCCACAGCTAAATGTATGTCGTCAAGTTCTTCTTGAACCCATTCTTGATTTTCTGAATTGAACTTAGGTTCACTTAATCTTTATTAATTGTTCACCCAAACTTGTAATAGATTTTGCTCGTCGAAAATCTACTGTAAATCGATGTTGGTATTTTATATAGTCATTATCTCACTTACTTGTTAAGACACTTCCTCTCTCCAACTCTTTCTTTTTGGTTCTCCCTCATCCTCTCCAAATTCTTCAATTTCAACATCATGTTATGATGACAATGGACCAACTACTCCAGTCTTCTTGACGTCAATCTATTTCTCAACTTTGTATGAATTAAATTGAACGTTCACCAATTTCTTTTACATCATGAAACTGATGTGATTTGACTCAACTCTTATTTATTCGCCAAGTCCTCATACCTTGGTGTCTTGTCGTGGTTCATCCACCAGTTAGCTATATGATATCAATGTATGTTAGAAGATAATTAGAATAAGTTAATCATCGAAATTATAAAAACAAAGATCACATGTACCACGACCAAGAAACATAACTACTCGTTGTATCAATGATGTCTCAAAGTGGAATGTCATAATTCTATAATCATGCATCTTAATACATAATATAATTAATCAATCATCATCCTCGAGTATTCTACAGATGACCTCTTTCACAATGTCTATAAGATTATTAATTGACTTATATTAGATTATAACAATATTTAAGATTAAAAAAGTGACTTGACAAGTGACAACATATCCATCTCAGTAGATAGCATAACAATATAAACGTGGTGTATGATATGATTTAATGACAAAGAAAGTATATATTGCATGTATCATATGATGCAGCATTCGTTCCCACCAACGATCGATAATATCACACCACTTGTTGAAATCTAACACCGTTATTGAAATTTCATCATTCACCCGCTTAAGTGCATCATAGAGATAACATGTGTCTATCTTCCTATCTCAATATATTATTTTAAGAACTTAAACTAATGGTTACAAGTTATGAAGTGTCTTCTTTACCACTCGCTAAAAGACTCCACTCTCTAAGATATTCTCAACATTTCTCTCTTTTATTTTATTTGAAAGTGAAATCCTAACAATCCATCTAGCCATCTTAATGAAAAAATCATTTGGATAAGAGGACACTTATGTTGTATTAAATTCTTTAAGAAAATGTAAGAAGAAATGAATCGAGTTGTATCAAGCCGTAGGAACTATTGGCCCTTCGTATGTTTCCCCATTAGATTAAAAATGAAATTATGTTTATATATAAAGAATGACATGAATTGGGTCATCTTAACTACCTAGTCAATTTGAGGATATTTGTGTATATCTTTTAGTATCAAATATAACAAATGGGTCGAGCATAGTGCCTGATATAAATATGGTCTCTTAACCATCAACATTTGTCTAGTTTATATGCAATTGTGTCTGTTACTACTTGGACAACTCAATCCTCGCATATTTCTTCAACAACACCGTCAATTAATTCAAAAAGGTAATTTGCATTATTTACATGTCTGGATATGTCCAAAGACTTTCAGAAGACAATCCTGGCTTGACAATATGCAGGGCAAAGATCACGAGTTCAGAATCAGAATCTGGATCAGTGGATACCGATCCTATACGAATCTAATCGGATCAAATCGAATCAATCCGATCTTGACCGATCCACTAGAACAAAATCGATCTAGAATCAGTAGGTATAAAAAACACCAATCCTGATCCTGATTTTGATTTCGATTCGATCCGATCCCGACCAATCATGGCCGATCTAGCCAAAATAGAAAAAAACCGATTTGTTCCCGATTTCGATCCAATCCCAACCAATATGGCTGATCCTGGCCGATTCTATCAAAACCTTTTTCAGGATTGGTCCTTCCGCCGAGAATTAGATCGGCAATGACCAATTCGATCCACGCAATCTATAATACAAGAAAGTTGATAATTATCTTCCTAGTTATACCTGTTAAAAATGACTTGCAGAACTTCTAAATTTTGAAGTTTAAAAAAATAAGTCTTTAATAAGTTTGAAAATTAAATGTTACTAAGATGTCCAGCAATCTGTCATTAAGGTATATCTTCTTTCTTGCTAAATACATTCAAATAACATGATGTATTATTCGATATCTTCCACCTCCACTGGAAGATAAGTATTGTGTATTTCTTTTAGAATCAGTCCAAGCACTCTCATTGCCTACCGACGTCAGTTATAGTGTCGATCATGGACTCATAATATGGTCCCTTTGCGGCATTCGTCTATATGCTACTATAAAAGAACAATCTTGATGCTACCCGCTCAATCTTCTCCTTACATATTCGCAAATTATTCATTGCTATCGTGATGATAGTTTGCCTTTGCCATGACGTGTGATGACAGATCCATGAGACCTACTACTAGGTCATCATCTCATATGAGATTATTGATCTCCTCCTCTTCTTTCCAGTTGTTCGATCCTCTCCCACTTCTACATCTGCTACCACTTCCTCAACCACAGCCTATAAATCAACCAATACATCGATATGTCTCCATCCGCAAAATGACTTGTAGCTTGCCTCCATCACCCGCATCAAGCCATCTGTTTGTAATAATAATGACTAAATAATAATGTCAAACAAATATTGATATAATTTAGTAAATATTAATGGCAATGTAACGTCATTGAAACCATCATCCTAAAAACATTTTTAAACACTCATATCCGATCCCATATATATGAACCGAAAGCCTTACAAGTTCAAGATTTTCTTCCCTGACAGTCACCTTATACCGCTTTGAAGCTCTCTTTGCTTGTTTCAATACTTGTAAATGCCTATGAAATTGAGATCTTACCTATGGCAGAGTTTGTGTGCACGGTACAATATTGTCCTTCATCCCGTAAGGTGATGCTTCAACCGGAAAGTCCCCTCGTACATTATTTTCTTCACAATACTTACATTAAACTTCTCTCTGTCATAGATATCATATTGTAATATAGTCAAGTCAGATCATTCTAGGTTGTGCCGAAAATTTAAGTGTCGCGACTTAAAGAAGACATAGTGAAAGCTTAAAAATATAAAGGTAACACTTAAAAAATGAGTTAGCGACAAATAAAAAAACAATCATTATGAAGTTAAAATGAATAGAAAACTCAAGATTCTTAAAGCACTTTATATAGAGAAATTACACTATTTGAAACCGAGAGAGAGAGAGAGAGAGCCTTAGAGTGAGGAGAGTTTAGAAAGAGTGGGGGAGGTGTGATAGTGAGAGGTCCCTTCGGAGCCTTATATAGGTCACTTAAGGAGCTTTAAGAGCCACCCCCACCAAACAGAAAGAAACGGCTAGCCCAAAACTAGCCATTTCGGACCATTGGGCAACCTAGTTGGGCTGGGTTGCAAAGTCACGCACCTCGATTGGGTTCCAATGTCGAGTCAGGGACCCGGGGTTAAGACCCAACCGATCAACCGGATTTATAACTAAGTCAGGCGACCCAACTCGATCCCGTCGAGAACCAATGAAACATGTTATCAACTTCCCTAGTGGGCCCATACACGTTGGCCAAAAAACACTGCTTACCATTATCATTTAGTGTGCTTTTGAGAACCACAAGGTGTTTGATTTTGAAGACTTTCTCAATACCACTCCTTTCATTCCATAAAGCAGTAAGACACCCACTTATCCCAAAAGATGGTAGAAAGGAGAAACCACTTGGGCTTTCACATTTGATATTCTCCACTTGTAAACTACCAAAACATGATTTTATCCCTCCTGGAGAACAAGTACTATTGGCATATGCATCACCACCATACCTTTTAGCTCTCTACATTTTTATGGCCTCAAGATTCCCCTACATTCCAACCGATAATTTTAATAATGACCAGTTTATAATGCTCTTTCTCTCCCTCCTCTTCCTTTTACCTTCCATAGTAACTCTATTGTTCATAAGAAAATTCAGTTCTCTAGTCCCTACCTTCTGCTACACAAGGTTCTTAGCAGGGATTGGCTTCCTTTTACACTGTACATCCTACTTGAGCTTGTTGAAAAATTGTTTCGCCACCTCTTCTGACACTAAAAAACTTCAACCCAACAAGATCACCAATAAATTCTAACGTATCATTAGACAACTCTCAGGTAGAAGCTTCCCCGTTAGTCCAATTAGGAGGGCCAACACCTCAGGACTAAGGCACAATGGTCAAAGCCTTACTGCTGTAACCGTTATCCAAAACCAAACGGGCCACATTAGTAACCTCTACGATAAAAGAAGAAGCCAAGATCGTCAAAGTCTCGGCCAAAATAAACGAAACCACCACCCACTCTTCCTTACCCAAGTCGACTCTACAAAGACCAGAGAGCTCTCTGCAGCACCTTCATCGACAAAATTGCAGTGAATCTTGCACGAACTGTTGAACCATGCCACCTGGTCACAAAACCCGATTCAAGGAACCTTGCTGCTTCAATGGTTGAACAGGCACGTAAGTTTGGTAAAGAGGTCATCTTCTCCACCCGAGATCCTAGCCGAAATCTTCGTCGCCGCGACTGGTCTTGAACCTCATAGTAGCAAAAATCGCACCCAAACTAGTAACATTACCGTACATAGCTCCTCTATAAAATTGATCGAAACTCAAAAGGGCCTGGTTACCGTCATATTTCACAAAAAGGTTAATCACCCCCAAACTCATCTCCAACACCAACAAATCAATAAGGACTGTCTATACTTCTCCAACCTCCTCAGACCAATGTCATAGCACATTCAATCAATAACAACACAGACCTTCACCTCATATTCGAAATCGTGACATAACTCAATGTGGGCAGTGACACCCCCTCTTACAGCCACCAAAGTTGACTCTGTTGATGTAGTAGATTCTAAGGACTCAATCCTTAACAATGTTGAGAATGTCCATGCATGCCAAGAACCCTTGAATGCTAATCCACATGGACAAAACCCGAGACAAAACATCACCATAATAGGATCCAATCCTTCCCTTTGGACCTCAAAGCAAGAGTACTAGATGATGCCAACCAGACCTTGAAAGAACTATTCCTTACAATAAAGGAACCCGAAGACGAAGAGACTATACACTAATTCAGATACTTCAACCACCAAGATTTCAGAAAACCTTCAAGGGTGCTCCTCTTCTCCTCCAGACTAACCTCCCCCCCCAACACCGAAGCACTCTTACACTACAGCAGCCACCCGCTATTACCTTGCATATTACTCGAGAATGGGATGTGCATCCCACCAATGGCACAAAAGTCAAACATCACAGGATCTACATTAGAGAAATGAAACACTTGGGGGAAGCCCCGGAGACGGCATAACGAGGGGTAACTTTTCCCGTGAGGAAAAAAACCAACACTTAATGCACCTCGGACCACTTTGGCATCTAATAATAACATGATCTTCGCCATAGCATCAACCACAGGACCAACCGCCACGAAGCACCACTCCAACAACTGATGTAGATGACAGAACACCTCACACCCCAGAGCCCCGCCCACAAAGGAACCCAAGCCAACCAGCCCTTTGCCCACAAAAGGAGGGACCATAGGAACCCCTCTAACAATGTCACTTTATCTTCCTTTAATAGATCTCCTATCACACGAGAGCTCACTGACAAAACAATCAAACTCAACCCCAAGTGCCAACTGCTCCAACAATGCCTCCATACCGACCCCCACAAGCCCCTCCAAAATTGTCAGCCCACCCACGGCATTGTCATAACCTTTAATGGATATATAGTTATACCAAGTTAGATAGAATACATAATGATTATATTAGAGAAAAAATGAGAGTAGCAACAATTGTACACAAATTGGAGAGAGAGAGAGAAAGAGATGGTTTGACCATATTTAACATATATATGTCTAATTAGAGGCACTCGCCTAAACCGCCTAAGTGGTGAGGCAAGGTGGTAGCAAACCGTCCTACTTCCCCAGAAAATGCCTAAGGCGGATGCCTTGGGAACCTCCAACACCTAAACGCATGAGGTGGGACAGGGCATCACCTCACCTGCCTCTTAACGGGTTAACCAGATAACCGGATCCAATTAACTCGAACCTCCCACCCCTCATTCAATTCCTAGTCACCCAACATCCAATGCCAGAATCCCCTGGTGGACTTGCATGCTAAAAAGCCCACCCGATGGACACCTTCCCATAGCAAAGGCCCTCCCCGTCCATCATGTTGCCACTAAACTCATCACCGCCATCCGCCACTGCCATTGTCGCCATCCGAAGCCACTATCCTCCTCCTTTTCTTCTCTTGTGTGGCCTCCTTTCTACAACCAGAAGTAGTTTTTTCTTTTCTTTTTTTCTTTACATCTTCTAAAGGTATTTGTTTTAAAATAAGTCATAATATTATTGGTGTCAATTATAATTCTAACAAGCTCTATATCACCATACATTGCCAATCTTCCAAGACAAGTCTGAGTCATAGAGTCTTAAAGGTTAGTTGTTTGAATTTTTGTATTCTTTTAAGCATATGAATATATAGTTATGGATATCTAGTTAGTTGTTTTTTTTAACAACATGGCTTATATCTAGATATTTTGTATTGAAAGTTAGGTTTCCAATTGGTTCATAGTTGACACACCTCCAAGTCTCCAACCAGTCTTAGTGGAAAGTTCCTTGTTTTTTGTTTGTTCCAAACATGTTCTTAGTCTTAATTTTAGGATTCTATCAAGCACCACGTGACCAAGCCACCTGAGGTTGACATTCTTCCAACGTAAGTCTGGGTCATTTTTTTGATTGAGTTTTTTTTTGTTCTAATTTCTATGTTCTAAGATATTTATATTGATATATAGGTCTTCTAAGAAAAGAGTTTGTATTTCTAATAAAGATTCGAATGATACCAATAATGATGTTCAGGAGGCTCCCACAAATCTTGGTTCAGATGGTGATTGATACTTGTATGTTTTGAATTCCACTTAATTTATTAGTTATGTTATGTTTAATTGTCATTCTTGTTAGTTTATGGTGTTATATTTATTATTAATATTAGTCTTCTTTTGTTCTTATAATTTTGTTATTAATACTACATATGTGATTATTAAAATAAATAATAATAAAATAATAAAATACTTTAAAAGCCTGAGATGCCCGCCCCAGCCACCTGAGGCAAGGTGTTGGGTCCCTCACCTCGGGTGCCTCACGCCTCGAATAACATAGTTAAGTATCCAACTAAGGAAGATCCAATTAAAAAAATAAAAATTATTAAAAAAGTTAAACAAAAAAATGGCATGGTGGACACAAGTTAATCTGAAGAAGAGTAATTGAAATGTGATTTGTACAAGTTAAATGTCTTCAAAGAAATAACTCAAATATGAAATTATGAATGAAGAAAGAGAATCTATATAACCGACTCCAATTAATTTGAAATTAAGATTTAAGTTGAGTTGAATTTTTATATTATATTATTTTAGTTGATTTTTTAAAATTAAATAGTATATACTAAACCGGTGAACCGATATAGTCTGGTTCACTACCAATTTGAGATTTAAATGAAATGGTTTGGTTCAATTTGGTTTCAAAACAAAAAAAGGTCTTAAACCAATCTGAACTATACTATATCGTGGACACCACTGCTAGCAAATTTGTTATCCATATAGGATCCTCCTAAGTAAACAAATGTTCTTGGTTGGTATTGAAATTAATAGAGGCACATTAAACTTATTATGGGTGTTCATGGTTTGATTTAAGTTGTTTCAGGTCGATTTTTCCAAAACTAAAACCAAACTAAAATATGAACCAGACAAGTTCGGTAAAATCTCAAACTGATAGTGAAACAACTTGGTTCAGTTTATTGGTTCAACACATATTATTTAATTTAAAATAAAAATTAAATTAAATTAACATGATATAATATTAATTAATATAAAATAACTAATTATAGTCAAACTTAAATTTAATATTTATTTAAAAAAGAGAACTATCTTGCAATGATACTATATATTTATATTTACAATAATATAATTTTAAAAGTAATATTAATATTAATATAAAGGGGTCAACCAGGCAATCTACTTTACCTGTTCGGTTGGTTTAGAGAGAGGCAAAACCTAACCAAAGTGATAATAATTTACCAGTTAAGTTCAGTTCAAGTAACCGAACAGTCAAAGCCTCAAACTGAACCCAACCAATTAATTTGGTTTGGTTTGGCTTACTGGTATGACCAATTTGGGTGAACACCCCTAACGTTGATGAGTCAGTTGCAATACACAACAATACTCTCAGCCAATGTAGTCCAAGCACAACAAGTTAGACCAATAGAAGTGTGAATTGTTCTCCAACGTGGATGCCCACTTTGAGTGAAAACAAATTATTCTTCAGAAAAACTTTTTTCCATAACTACAACTTTGGAGGCCTAATACACATAAAGCAACAAAATTCCCTAGCTTGTTTGAGAAGTTATTGGAGGGATGGAAGGCCCATGGAATTCATTGGTATTGGATCTGTGAAGTGTCCATCCCACAATCCTACAGCACGTCCCCCTGTAGCGGGGTAGCCTCTCCAAGCCCCCCCCCCCAAGCCTTCAGTAAGGTGCTTTTGCCACCCACATGCTTTGAGAACCTCTACAACATTCTTCGAGAAGTACTTGAGACATGTACAATGCCCACCTCTACAGCCATGGTGGCTTGCCTACGTGATTTGGCCTGAATCAAGGCATGGGGGAAGTTGCCTCATCGCATAGGCAATCACATCAGATGCCTCAAACAACATAAATCAAAATTTTAAAACGTAAGAGTTTTCATGGAGACTTTATGATTGTGAAGTCCGAATCAGTTCCACCGGTGACAACCACCCTTTTGTTAGGTGCTCTTTTGCCTGATGGTACAAAATAAGGATGCCAACAAGTCAGGTTTGATAGTGGAATCACATGTTTCTGATACCGAATTCAATAAAAGTAAAAGATTCCAATTTTGATTCCATATAAATTAAAATCATTATATTTCAATTGTATTCTGACTTTAATTCCATTGTCAAAATAAGAGCCGATATATAATATGTATTATTTTTATCAGTATTTCAGAATCTCGTCGTCCATTTGCACCCTTAGTACAAACTCTCAAACAATTGGTAAAGATCTAATCCTTATTCAAAATAAGTCATTCACAACAAGGGGGTTGTAGAATTCGCTAGAGGATTCTTCATCTAATATTGCCGGTTTAGCTAGAAAGAAATTAGAGGAGTAAATAAAATCCGATATTCCAAAATTCTAATTCGATTCTAATAAAAATTAACAGGTTTAGAACTTATTTTTGTATCATATAAGTTATTGGAATCAGATATTCTGATAACTTATCAAAATTCAAATCAGTTGATTCCATTTTCACTTATCTGATTTCGATAAAAAATAAGAATATTCAAGTAAATTTAATTAAACTAAATTTAAATAAATCATAAAATAGGATATGTATCAAAATTCAAATCAGTTGATTCCATTTTCACTTATCTGATTTCAATAAAAAATAAGATTATTCAAGTAAATTTAATTAAACTAAATTTAAATAAATCATAAAATAGGATATGTATATTGATAAAATAATAAAAATAAAATTGGAATATCTTAACTCTTATCAGAATCGGAAACAGATCCTGGTGACTCTGCTACTGAATCCAACCCGTTTGCGGCCCTAAAAGAAATAGGTGCATGCTTAAGAATAAAGTTTCATCTCCACAATATGTAGCATTTTGCTGATAGAGACAAGTCTAGTCAGTCTTCTGAAATTATCCCTTACTTTTTCTGGAGTTATTTGGTCGGACACCATTTTCGTGCATCAACTCATTCTTTTGTGTGGGAGACAACTATTTATCCTTTACACTTGTCCATTTGATATCCACTTTAAATAAAAGATAAACACTTCGCGGAACCATCGCACCACAATCGGATTAAGAACCCGCAAACAACTAAAAGCAGACTCAAAAGATTAAGGGTAAAATAAATTCCACATGACAAAGTACTTAATGAACTCAAACAAATTACCACTTATATATTCGCTCCTCGTCGGCGAAGTCGAACGACTTGGCATCCGCGGGGGAGTTGAACACCTCATTCTTCGCCGCCACCGCAGATGCAACTGAGAACGATCAAAAGTAGGATCGAACTGAAGTGTAAAACAGCATTTCGGTAACGAGGAAGATAAGGAAGAAACCACTGACCCGCAAAGAACCTGCGGTCCAACGTGTTACGTTTCCAGTGACAGGAAGCGGTGACAAGGCCGGAGAAGGAGATAACCATGGGACTAAAGAGAGTGACGCTGCGGGAGGCGAGCAAACACTGGTTATGCAGCAGCGCCATCTCCCTCTTCCCTTGCCTTACAACTGCAGATAACGCCCCCCGACGGCGAGGGGCAGGGAAAGCTCTTTGGACGAGGACTAGACGAACGAGTCAGGGTGCTGAAAAGTAACCGACCGTGGGGTTTATCGAAAAATAAAATGGCTTAGAATTTTGATTTTAAAATACAATGTATGGGACGCTCGTAATCTCACAACCCACGAGTAAACAATTTTTTAAAAATTATAATATCGCATAATAACTTATTATATATTTTAGTGATAAAAAATTGTATCGAATAAAGTTGACATGAATTAGAAGATTAAAAAAAAGGAGAGTGTCTTATTTTTACGTGGCCTACAGTGCGCAGCACGGTTGGCACCGTCCCTCCGCCTGGGGCGGAGGGCGTGGTCTCGCTTCTCGGCGGCGCCAAGCCGAGCACCCCCGTGGGGGGGGGGGGGGGGGGTGACTGGTCTCGAACCCCTATTGCCTGCTATGTCGCAGGCGTGGCTGGTCATTGGGTCACGCTATCCAAAATAATCTTATTTTTACGTGAAAAAAAAATATTTTTATAGAATATATAATAATTATCAAACATATTTAAAAAAATATTACAAAATTATAAATTTACGACAAAAACATAAAAAACACAATTTATTCTGTAACCAAATATCCCCGTCAACTTCTAAGATTTTCGAGATTAATTTCAATATGGGTAGTCCGGCAAAACTTATTTAGCAGAATCTAAATCGACCCAAAAGTCAACGTGTTGACTTCAAGTTAATACTGTCAAGTCCGGTCAAAAGTTGTGTGGTTAATAGGGGTCATCAGGCCACGGAAACTCTATGTCAATAACCCAAAAAATTACAGTATAAATTATTGAGAAATGTGGAAGTGAAATAACACTCACGAAATTAGATATATTGTGTCGATAAAGAACATTAAATGATCAATGCGAAATCATAACAAAATTTTTAAAATCATAAAAAGATGTCATCATTAGTCCTAACCAATATTACGATCAATTTATTTAACTCAAAACTAATAACTTAGCATTATCATAATGGGAGATCACTAGTTTCTAATATTTTTGAGTTTTATATCTTTTTCTCTCACTGGCTCTCCTTGAACTCCTATTCTATTCTAGGACAAAATTCTTGAAACCGGCCAAAATATATTAAATAAAAATCAAAGATATATTATTTTAAAGTCAGTAGACAATCTCTTCTCTTGTCCATATGAGAAATAAAAATGTTGCATAGGGCTACAATATCCTATGTGCGCATATATACAAATTAATTATCATATCAATCATTTAAACTTTTGTTTTATGCAAGTTAGTTCTGCCAGCTTATCTTCTAATGTATGGTACATATCAAGTTTCACAAACAAATCATTCATGGTTCATTATTTGCGACACGGATGACATGATTTATTATCAGACTTAGTTACATTTGATTTGGCTTAAAACTTGATGTCTTAAGCTAAATATCTAAATTTTTTAGTTAATGATAAATTAAGTAGTTAATTTGATTAAGATATTAATCATACTGAGAGAACAATTCCGCCTTACGGTATGTGGGCTGTACCGAGGAGGGCTCTTATGTCCAAACATAAGAAAAAAAATCTTATTAGTTTTTAAGAAGTGTTTTCAAATTTAAGATGTGTATTTAGATAGCGTTTAATCAGACTTAATCTGAACATTTTAACTTAATGTTGAATTTGATTAAGACATAAGTGATTTATAATGTCTGATAAAAATTGTGAATCTTTAAACAATAAAACAATCAATTATTAGCTTTGAATACAACCTATCATGTACAAATCACATGGGTCTATCATCGGGATTGTCCTACAAAAATATAATTTGGATCAACAAATTTTACAGCAAAATGACATGCAATATAACACACGTAGTAGACTTATCAAGCACATTCTTATCTGAAAAAAAAATCTGGAACACAAATAAACAAAACATTTATTGTAACGGTTATGGTGTTTATTAAATTAAAATAATATTTATTATAATTAATATGAGATTAATTATAATTATGAGTGTTAATCTCTCTCTCTCTTTTTTCTCTCCTCCGTTTTCTATTTATCTTTCCCTTCTATTTTTTTCCCTCCATATCCTAACCTTCCTCCGGAGCGATCGTTTCTCCGTCATCCTCATCTCGCCAGCGATTTTCCCTCATCGTTGACCCTCTCCGATTTTTCCCTCGGCATCGCCCGTCTCTCCCCCCCCCCTCCGGTCGTCGTCCTGCGCATGCACCCTTGGCCGCCGTGCGTCCCCGCGCCGCCTCCCGCGCAGTCATGGCCCCATACGTTCACCCGCGCTGTGTCACCGTCTCCCGCGCGGCGCCGCCCCCGTCGAAGCCGCCGCCGCTGCGCCGTGCCCGCCAGCCTGCAACCGTTGACGCCTAGCGCTTGGCCTCCGCGCCCCTCGCCGCGCGTCAGCTCCGCCATCTTCACCCGGCCGTCTACGCGCAGCCCGCGGCAGCAGCCGCCGCCCCGCTCGCGCACGCCCGCGGCCTCGCCGCGTGGGCTGCGTCGCCGCCATGCCACTACCTCACCCCCATCGCCTGACGAGCCCGCCGCCCAGCCGCCTGCGCAACCGCGCGTCGTCGCCGCCCTCGGCCGGCCGCGATCTTTACACCCCGCCCCCCTATCGGCCGCCGTGAGCACCATCTCTCTCTCTCTCTCTCTCTCTCTCTCTCTCTCTCTCTCTTGTTTATCGATGATATGTTTTCTATTAGAATTTCTCTTGTTTTCTCTTGATACCATGGCATACCTATATTCTATTTCTTTGCAGTAGCCTTGGTGGAGGGAGATAACTTGTTTGAGTTTGTTCGATTTATGCACCGCGTCGTCAACGTTCGGTACCGTATTTGGTCGTCGGTTTTCAACTCTTCCAGCGTCATTCCGGTAGACACCCTTGACGTGTCTATTAATTATCATTAAATTTCTATTTAATCCTCCATGACTTGTAGTGATAATTATTGAGTTAATTAGCCGATTTAGCATGTTATTAGGCTAATCTTAGTTACATTTTTGAGTTAATCCCTTTGCATAGGTGTGGTGATAGGTTAACAAGATTAATTAATGTTTTAGCTAGCATTATTAAACTTTTTTGGCTATGTTATTGTCATTAATTTAGGTGATAGGGTCTGATTGGGTCTGTTCCTATCATGTTAGTCTTTACTTATTGTTGTCATTTTATGGTTCTAGATCATGCATAGGTTGTTTAGGTGTGGTTGATCGTGCTATTTGCATCGGTGGTATGTTTATTCATTGCATGGTATAGTTTATATCATTTGATCTTGCATAAGTGTATCATGGCATGGCATGATTGAGGTGGATGAATGATACATTGAAATTATGACGAAAACAGCTACACCAAACTAGTTAGTCGTGACCCGAGGGCAGCGGAGGTTAGAACAGTCCGGTGCATCCTTCGATCCCGGATACCGCGGTTTGTCCCTGTGCCACCACTGCCTAGGTGCACTATGGGATTTCGTTTAGCTATATGGTATCGCTATATATGATAGATCCGGTGGTAGCTGGTTGAGGTGGCAAGACGACGCATTCCTTGCTAATAAGAAAAAGGTGTGGTTCTTCTTAGAGGATAGGTGCATTATCTCATGGTATGGTATAGGTGGTCTAGTGATGCATTTTACTTGTTTATCTCTTACCATAATATGTTGCATGATGTAAAGTAAGTGTCTCGGTTATAGTCCATCATTTTATGGAGCATATATAGGTGTCTATGCGTATGTTCATAACATCTTTTTTTTAGGTCAGGTTATGGTGCATATAGGTGCTGATCGGGGTTATCCTAGGTGCTGGTTGAAGGTTTAAAAATGTGTGGATTAAGTCATATATCTAATATATTGACTAGTATATATATTTGTATATAATTGGTGCAGGTTTGGGGTACCTATTTTAATTAACATCTAGGGCCTTTTAGCTATCCGATTGGGCAGATGATGGGGTGTCTACTGAGTCGTCGTACTCATCCCAATCCTCTTATCAATTTTTCAGGTAATCAGGTTTAGCGCATCAGAAGCATGATGGATCTATTCTCGAGAAGACAATCAGATGATATTTATGACTAGATGGTATTTAGTTTTGTTTAGATTGTAGTGATTAGTGATGTATTGTATTTTTATTTGTGAAATTATGAACTTGGATCTAGTTGTTTTCATTCGTTCCAAACCGATATATATTTTAGGGGTTATTTTCCCGGGTTATGTCGTCGGATTATGTTCTGCTGTGCAGGATTAAATCCGGGGCGTGACATTTATACATTCTCTCATTCAATTTTCAAAATGTATGTCAATGGTACTTTTAATATAAAACAAAAGGTTGTACAATTTGAAGATGTGGCAATGTAGCAACATTTTCAAATAAAAAAAAGACATCGTAACATCCATGGTTGTGGCATTCAGACTGCTTATCAGACATTCGCCAGCACTGGGAAGTCCCAAATCACATGGAAGAGCTACCCAAATCTGACTGCACAAGTGCATTGCTTATCATCCGTTGGTCATCAAAGATATACCCACTTGCAAGTGGAGAGAAGCCCCACCTTTCTTTTGATGGGCCTTTTTTGGACATTTGCTCATCACCCAAATGGGTTTGTTGTTCATGTTTCTGATCTGTCTCTCCTTCACAAGCATCATCTAACTTTTACCAAAGACTCTTCTTATGAAATCACGGAACCTCTTGGGTCAACGATAGTAATAGAAGTTGGGTAAGTCTAAAGGGACATGTAAGCATGATATCGTTTTTTGCTGGGTAAGTCTAAAGGTGACACTTTCTCCTATAAGTGTCCTAGCTATGGCAGGTCCAAGATGCTGATTTCTGCCTTGAAGTCTTCCAAGTTGATTAGTGCCCAGTGTGAAGCTTACTTAGCTTGTGTTACCAAAGTAGAGGAGTCTGCAGATAGTCTAGCATTGGGGGATGTGACTGTAGTAAATGAATTTGTAGATGTATTTCCAGATGAGTTGCCAGGTTTGCCACCACCTAGGGACATTGATTTTGCCATTGATCTTGTCCCTGGGGCTGCTCCTATTTCCATTGCTCCTTATAGGATGGCATCTGCAGAGCTGAGAGAACCGAAGAAGCAGTTAGAAGAGTTGCTAGAACTGGGTTTTATTCGCCCTAGTGTGTCACCTTGGGGTGCACCAGTGCTGTTTGTCAGGAAGAAGGATGGATCACTGAGGCTGTGCATTGACTACAGGAAGCTGAACCAGTTAACCATCAAGAACAAGTATCCCCTGCCTCGCATAGATGATTTGTTTGATCAATTGCAGAATGCTAAGATATTTTCCAAGATTGATCTGAGATCGGGTTACCACCAGTTGAGAATCAAGAAGGAAGATATTCCCAAGTCAGCATTCAGGACCCGGTATGGCCATTACGAGTTTCTGGTGATGCCTTTTGGCCTTACCAATGCACCTGCAGCATTCATGGGTCTAATGAACCAGATTTTCAGAGAGTACATAGATCAGTTTGTGGTTGTCTTTATAGATGATATTTTGATCTACTCTGCTAGTGATGATGAACACTGTCAGCATCTAAGGACTGTTTTGCAGACTTTGAGGGAGTAGCAACTCTATGCCAAGTTCAGTAAGTGTGCCTTTTGGCTCAAGAGTGTTAACTTCTTGGGTCATATTATTTCTGAGGCAGGTGTACAGGTTGATCCAAGCAAGGTGGAGCGGTGCGGGGTGGGAACGGCCTACCAACCCCACCGAGGTGAGGAGTTTCCTTGGTTTGGCAGGATACTATCGCATGTTCATTGAGGGGTTTGCTTCCATATCAGCCCCATTGACTGCTCTGACCAAGAAAGGAGGATTTAAATGGTCAGAGAAGTATGATAAGAGCTTCCAATGCTTGAAGGAGAAGTTGACCACGGCACCTGTTCTTGTGCTACCTTATGGTTCAGGAGGTTTTGTGGTCTATACTGATGCTTCTAGGGTTGGTTTGGGCTGTGTGCTTATGCAGCATGGTAGAGTTGTTGCCTATGCTTCCAGGCAACTGAAGCCCCATGAGAAGAATTACCCTGTGCATGATTTAGAGATGGCAGCTGTGGTTCATGCCTTAAAGGTGTGGAGGCATTACCTGTATGGTGAGATTTTTGAGATATTCACAGATCACAAGAGCTTGAAGTACATATTCACTCAGAAGGACTTGAACCTGAGGCAGAGAAGATGGGTAGAGTACATGAAGGACTATGACTTTAGCCTGAACTACCATCCAGGGAAGGCTAATGTTGTAGCTGATGCACTTAGCAGGAAAAAGATGATGGCTATGCAGTTGCACCAGACATGGGAAGGATTGGAGCTATTAATTGATTGTGCACCCAACAGGGAAGTGGATAACCTAACATCCTTCTTTGCACAACTTTCTATTGGGTCAGCTTTAGTGGACAGGGTGAAAGAAGCTCAAGTTGGGAACCAGGCAGTGCAAGAATTAGTCAGAAGGTCAGATGTCTCCAAGTATGAAGATGGTACAATCAGGCACCAAGGAAGGCTGTGTGTGGCAGAGGATGCAGAGTTAAGGCAGGATATATTGGCAGAAGCTCATAGATCCCAGTATGCTATTCATCCAGGGGCAAACAAGATGTACCAAGACCTTAGGAGGCAGTTCTGGTGGGAAGGCATGAAAAGAGATGTGGCTGACTATGTATCCAGATGCTTGATTTGTCAACAGGTGAAGGCAGAGCATAGGAAGCCAGCAGGACCACTTCAGCCACTAGAGATCCCAGAATGGAAGTGGGAGCATATTACCATGGATTTCGTCACTGGTTTGCCAAGGACCAAGAAACAGTATGATGCCATATGGGTAGTGGTGGATAGACTCACCAAGACAGCTCATTTCTTACCTATTAAAGAAGCCCAGCCGACAGAGAGCTTGGTGAGGTTGTACTTTGATGGGGTTGTCAAGTATCATGGAGTACTTGTTTCTATAGTGTCTGATAGAGATCCCAGGTTCACCGAAAGAGTGTGGAAAGGATTGCAGGATGCCTTGGGCTCTCAGCTCAAGTTCAGCTCGGCATATCATCCCCAAACAGATGGTCAGTCAGAACGCACTATCCAGACATTGGAGTACATGTTGAGGGCTGGAGCACTAGAATGGCAGGACAGTTGGGACTTGCAGTTACCACTCATTGAGTTTGCCTATAACAACAGTTTTCACTCCAGTATCGGCATGGCACCATTTGAGGCCTTGTATGGGAGGTCGTGCATATCACCTCTTTGCTGGGAAGAGGTTGGAGATCGCAGTCTTATTGGGCCAAACTGGGTACAGGATAGCAATGAGAAGGTCAAGTTAATCCGCCAGAAGTTGCTTACTGCTCAGAGCAACCATAAGAGTTATGCTGATCTGAAGCGCAGAGTTGTTCAGTTCGAAGAGGGTGACCATGTGTTCCTGAAGGTTTCTCCTTCGAAAGGAGTTATCAGATTTGGTCGGCGTGGGAAGTTGAACCCAAGGTATGTAGGCCCGTTTCAGATTGTGCAATGGATTGGTGAGGTTGCTTACAGGTTGGCCATACCCCCGGCAATGGCGAGGATACATCCGGTTTTCCACGTCTCTCTACTTCGGAAGTACGTGTCAGACCCAACCCATGTCATAGATTTTTAGGAGATCAACGTACAGCCGAATTTGAGCTTTGATGAGAGACCGATCCGGATCACGGACCGGATGGTGAAGCAATTAAGGAAGAGGCGAATTCCGATGGTCAAGGTCCTTTGGAAGCATCACTCGTCGGAAGAGTCGACGTGGGAAGTGGAAGAGGATATGAGGCGTCTGCACCCGCAACTATTCGGTTAGTTATTTTAATTTAATTTTCGAGGACGAAAATTTTTATTAGGATGGTAGATTGTAATATTACGTGTATTTAGTAATAAAAGAAAAAAAAAATTAATATTTTATATTATTTTAATCCCTTCCCTCTTCCTATAAATATCCCTACCTCCCCTTCGAAACCCTCCCCCGTACGCACCCTTCTCGCGCCATTTTCTTCCCCGCGAAAAACCCTAGTTTTTCTTCTTTTTCCCTCTCCTTTTTCCCCTCGGTCGCCGCCGCCTGCAACCCCGCCTCTTCCCCTTTTCCCGCGCGCGAGACCGCGCTCTCGCCGCCGTCCACCGCGTGGCCGACCACCGCCTCGCCGATGCCGCCCGCGTGCCGCGACCGCCGCCCACCGCCGTTGACCGCGCGTCGCCGCGCGTCGACGTCCCGCGGCCGCCGCCAACCCTTTGACCGCCGTCGCCGCGTGCCGCGACCGCGGTCCGCCTCGCCCCGCGCGCCATCGCCGCCCTCGTGCGCGCCGCCCGCCGCGGTCGCCGCGTCGACGCCGCCGCGCCACCTCGTACCGCAGCCGCGTGCCTCGGTCGCAAGGCGACCGCGTCGCCCGCCGCCGCCGCAGCCCGCCATCCTCGTACACCCTCTCGTCGCGCCGCCGCGCGCTCGCGACCACGCGGCCGTGCGCCCCCCCCCCCCCCCCCGGCCGCCCGTTGACCCGCCGCCCCCGCGCAGTCCGTGCGCCGCCTGCGCCACCGCCCGCGCGTGTCACGACCCGGAATTTAATTAAACAAACCACAAATATGCAGCGGAAATACACAACGTCGTGACAGTGGGATGAAACCCAACACTTGGATTCCACAACCCAAACTTAAACAATTAATTCCATAAGATCCATCAAAACAAGAGAATAGAACCACACTCTTGTTCAAAATCAACCAAGACTATCTACCTAAGTAGAGAGTACCAAGAATCTTCAACTGCAATTGACTCTGAATTCCTTTAGTTCCACCTGAACTTCATCTTCATGCTCCTTGATCCTCAGTACCTGCTGAAAAATTTATCCCACAACGGGGTGAGTCCGGGGACTCCGTAGGATTTACACCCGTATCCCGCCAATCGGATACTAATATATAAACATGCAATGATAGATAACATATTTAAATTGAGATGTAAATACAAACATATAGAATGTCTTCTATATTAATCTCACAACCCATATCTGAACATAATTATCTTCAAAGAAAAGATTATGCCAAAGCCAATTAATTCTAGACCAATGCACACAAGACCATACAAGCTAGACAAATATCATCTAAATAACCTCAAGACTTAACTTAACATGACCAAAACAAAATGAGACAAATCTGAATTTTCTAACATGACAACTTAACATCTATACATGACACATAACTAACCAAATTTCGTATTCTTTCCAATCACATAGCCAAAGAGCAAGAAATTGGTCGTCTTGCTTCACATATACAAATGCATTCACCAGCTCTAATATATATATAGAAGTAACATATACTAAGCTAGCCCAAAGTGCACCTAGGCAGTGGTGACACCAAGGGAAAAACCGCGGTAATCCGGGATCTGTGGGAGGGCCGGATTCAACTAAGTTACCCGCTGCCCACGGGCAATTGACTAGAATAGGCTGGTGAAGCCTTCATAGCACGTCATATCAGGAGTTCATAACATAAAATCAAATCAAGACATACTTGACCATATCATGCATACATGACATAAACATCTAATTTCATAACCGTTCATGCAAGACATAACAAACTAGACAAGACATATGATAACCCGACTTAATTGAACTTGTTCTTAATGACAACTCATACTAATCATGACCAAATTGACATGACTAACTATGCATAGCATAGCCCATGATCTGAAACCAAATTAAACATATTTTCCCATAAACTAGACAAGACTTATACTAACTGACTTGGTTGACATATTCTAAATCAAGCCTATACCAAACTTAACCATATGAACATAACCACACCATGCATGACATAATACATAATCTGAAACTAAACTAACCAAAATTTACATGACTTACATACATGAAATGACAAACCGAACTAGACATACTTAAACACATATATCAGACACTTGACCTAAGTCATGCTCGGCATAAATTAAACAATTCAAATTCTGAGGTAATCAATCACAATCTGACCTAAACAGGTTCTGAAATATGTGATTTGATGATTCATGATTTCCCAAATATACACACAATTATAATTCAATTCTAGGTCCAAAACTAGCATATAATCGCATACATAACTAACATAAGGTCAAATCTTATAAAACATATCTTTACCTATCCAGAATCAAGCTAAACATGTTCCATAATTTTCAAAATAGTAATTTCAAGATTCTAGTTTCAAGGACTTTTGAGAAAAATTACTAATCTTAAGTTCAAAGGCTAAACTAGTCAAATCAAGGTCCATAAGTTAAATCATGCATATTTTCTAATCAAAATGGGATAAAATAAATAGACGAGCTTGAGAAACCTACCTGGAAGCTCCTGTGAATTTTTCGGATTTTTCAGAATTTTCCTGCTATTTTTCGGGCCTCAAATCTAATTTCCGGATTTAATAATTCCGAAAATCAGATATGGCTGAACCGGTGCCGAACCGGGCGGTTCGACCGGCGGCTCACGGCGTTGAGCCGGATGCTGGACCGGGCGGCTGGACCGGGGTGCTGCTGGCCGGTTCACCTTGGCGGCTCGCGATAGCGGCGACGGCGGTGCTCGCGACGGCGACGGCCCGGCGGTGCTCGCGACGGCGGCGACGGTGGGCGGAGCTCGCGGCAGAGGAGGCTGCCGGCGGCGCTCGACGGCGATGGCCCGGCGACGGCGACGGCGAGAGGAGGGCTGGCCTCGGTGGTGCCGGCGAGAGGAAGGCTCACGGCGGTCCCGGCCGGAACAGGGGACGTCCCGGCGACGGCGATGGCTCGCGGCGGTCGGGGGGGGGCTGGGAACGACGACGAAGGGGAGGAGGAAGGAGGGCCGAGGGGCTGGTGATGGCAGGGGGGCGCGGTCGACGGTGGGCAAGGAGGAGGCACGGCGGCGCTGGGTTCCGGCGGCGATGGCGCTCGCGACCGGCGACGGAAACGAAGAGGAAGGGGGAGGGACTCCGGCGCAATGACTGCGCAGCCGGCGCAGGGGATGGCTGGGGGGGGGGCTGCGGCGGCGGTCGGCCCCGCGGGAAGGTGGTGGGGGATGCCGGCGATGGCTCGGTGGGGGGGCAATGGTGGCACGGCGATGGCTGGCTCGCAGCCGGTGGTGGACACGCAGCGAGTCAACGGGGGGGGGGGTCATGGCGGCGGCGGCAGGCGGCGGGGTGGCGCGGTGAGTCAACATGGGAGGGGGGCGGAGTTGATGGCGGCGGGGCTGATGCCGCGGCGGGCGGCGGCGGCGTCGCTTGGGAGGGCGGCGCCGGGGAGAGAGGAGGAGGGTGGCGGCGTTGTCGCTATAGGAGAGGGAGAGAGAGAGCTTCGACGGGGGGGAGGGGTTTCTCGCGGAAAAAATATACATAGGAGGAGGGGAGACGTCGGCGTTACAACTGGGATGGGGGGGGGTTGCGTAACCGGGGAGGGAGATGGAGTCCGAGCAGGAGGTTAGGGGAGGGAAATCCGGCAACGGCAGGCCGAAGGAGGGGGGGGAGGAGAGAGAGAGTCCAGGTGGGAGGGGATTCCGCAGAAAATTTTTTTTTTTTCCAGATATTACAGCGCGGCCCTGCCGCTGTGCGCCGCCGTGCGCCACTTCTCCTTCCCCCGCGCGGTAACATCCTCTCTCCTCTCTCCTATCGCCCTCTCTCCTATTATCTTCTATTAAAATCCCTAGTTCATTATTCTTCTTCTACCGGCAGTTTTGAAACCACCTACCCGGCTCGATTTTTCGTCGCCTACACAACCGCGGTAGTCTCGTCGCCAAATTCTTTCTCCTTGGATTTCCGTGCGCCGTTCGCCGTTGCCGTCAAGGTAGGCGTCTCGGCTATCCTTAGCACTCTATATATTTATTTAAATTGTAAAAATTATGGTTAGATCATCATGATTAATAGGCTAGAAATAATGGGCTGTTTTTAATTTATTGGCATGCTTAGATAGACTTAGATTAATTTGTTTAATCCATGCATGTTTAGATTAATTTGAATATTCATGTATGTTAGACATCATGATAGGTTGTATATGTTTAATTTAGCTAGTTTAGCATTGTTTGCATCGCGGTGAACCTTAAATATATATATATATCCCGATTTGTTAAAGAGCCGATGTAAGGTGTAGGCATATGTTGTTAGAATTTATTTTATTTTTCTTTGATGTGATAGGTAGTCTTGTTTAAGCATGTAATTGTCATATTTAGGTTGTAAATTGCATGATCTTATTTATATGCATTAATTTGTGATAGACTGTGGTATGGTATGCAAATATGTGGTGCATAGAACTATGTGTGTTCATCTATATATTTCATGTTTGATTGCCAATTAAATGTTCCTGTTTTTACTGTCTGAGTTAATTAAATGCTTGCATGGTGTGGAATGTGGTTAGTGCAGTGAGCTGCATTGTGATGGAAATATACTTCACCAGACTATAGTTCGGTCCTGTGGGCAGCAGATGAATTAGAACAATCTAGAGCATCCTTCGATCCCAGATACCGCGGTTTATCCTAAGTACTCCCCTGCCTATGTGGTACTATGGGATTTAGTTACTATATGTTACTTCCTACTATATGGTAAATCTGGTGCTAGTTTTGTGATGTGACTGCATTTATCAGATAGAGAATGAAATTTACTCAGACAGGTGTCTAGTTGTGTGGATTGGCATAGATGGTAGTGATATAGATATGTCATTGGTTTTATGTCAGGTCTATGTGTTCTGGGCATACCTAGAACAGTTTAATGTGTAGGTTATGTTGGTCTTAATGCATATAGAGTCTAGTTATCACATGTGGTAGTTGTTGATTTTGTAATCAATTAATTAAAGATATATAATTAGTTTACACCCTATGTATTAAATCTGATTTTTTAGGCTTAGTATATATTGAATACCACTAGAAAACATTAGTATAGTAGGGTAGTTCGTGTGTAAGACCTACTGAGTCTGTGGTGACTCACCCCTTCCCATTATTAAAATTTTCTGCTGATTTCGAGGAGCCTCTTCCTGAGGAGGACTTTGGAGAAGAATTCGAGGAAGACCTTGGAGTTGATCCAGAGCCACTTGAGGACCCTGAAGACGAGGAGTTCGGTGACGAGTGATCACCACTTATTATCTAGGTTGCTTGATTTTTCCTTCTACTGTTAGTTAGAAATTGTTTAGTGTTTACTTGGAATTTGAAGTTGATTGGAACATTACAGGTTGTTTTAAATCATTCAGAGTTATGGTGTGAATTTGGTTTGTTATCCTAAACTGTCCCGATATTCCGGATTTATTTTCCGCTGCGCTATTGTATATTCCGGGTCGTGACACATTAGATTGATCTAATATTTGTTGTGAATTTTAAAACATGTCAAAATCAAAATTAATGTGTATAACGAATTTAGTTTGAACTGAACCCCGGTTACCAACTTGAAACTCCGACATTTTTGTGGCGCGGTAGACTGGGTGCATTATGTGATAAATGTTTAGATTTTTAAATCTGATTAAAACTTTATTTCTCTTGGATAAATACCAGAAATAGAGTTTAACTTTGAAAAAACCGTAGATCAGATAATCTAGTGCTTTTTGAAATTCACTAAATAGATAATTATTAAATTATTATTTAACCTACTTATTTAAAATAAAGATAACTATTAGAGTTTCAAAATATTGAAAATAATTTTGGATCTAAAAATTCCACTCAATGTCTAAAAGTGTGCTATGATGATTACGAGTGTGTGGAAGTTGCATTCTGACAATCATTGTTGTTTGAATAAATTTCCTAGTTTTAAAATATAAAAATATATAAAAAATTTAAATAAAATAAATAAATCCTAAAATATTGTAAATTATTTAAAAATTATTTTTGTATCACTAAGTCTTTGAAGCATAGATGTTGATATTTTTTTCTTATCTAAGATTACCTTCTGGTATGAGAAACGAGGCAATTAATGAAAATTGGAAAATCAAGAATTTGGTTTTTTAATTTATAATAATTAAATTTTTAGCTTTTTTTGTCAGAATCTTGATAATTTTGGCATTGTTATCATCATAGATAACATTATAACTTGAGAAGTTAAATAATTTTAGAAAATTCCTGTCACTACCAGAAAGATGGCTATTGACTACAACTCATAAACATTGTCCCGAATAAGGGTGCTTATGGGGTGTTTGGTTCCATGACAATGGAGACTTTTATTTTAATTTTTAAAAATTGTAAGAAATTTTGTTAAAAAAGGTGTTTGATAACCTTGACAATTTTATGTTTTGAAAATAATTTTCTTCTTTAACATAAAAATGAGGGTCTCACCTCTCTTTTTTTTCTTGTGGTCTCCCACTTTGTTTGGTCATGAATGATAGTTACTCTTTTTTGTTATCACATCCCTCCAAACATGACAATTTTATGTCATGAGTTGGTTCACTTTTTATTTTAATATAAATTTTTGTACACAAAATTATCATGCAACCAAACATCACCATTAAATGCATATTAATGATGTCTATAAAAAAAGTCAAAGCCAATAAACACATACGGGTGATGGCTGACCAAAAACCGTCGTCAGGGTGTAGAATAAAATGAAAATGCCCGAACCATAGTTCGTTAAATTTTCATGATAGAAGCAATGGCCAAAGAAGTCATCACCGATAGAAATAGTAGCATTTATTTTTATGTCTGATTTTAATTATTTATCTTGAGGAATTCATTGTGAAATTTATCATTTCTACTTTCCACTCTTTATTCTAACCAAACTATTTTTTAAATATTTTAATTTATTTTTATGTTAAAATCTATAATCACTAACTTACTCTGACTTGTTAAACCTTCAAAAGGAATGACTTTACATTTTTTGCAAAGTACGCACTTAGTCTTTTTGGTAAGAATATGGATTGTTTAAATTTTTTCTCATTAACTTGTAAATATTATTAGAATGGGATTGTCTTTTAATAAAATATATATTTATTAATATACTATTATATATTATAGCAAACCAACGATAGTTTTTTTCTCCTTTTCAAGTAAAATTTTATATCCAAAATTTCTACAAACTTTCTCATATCAAATGACACTCTATTTCTCATGTGTCAGTTGAGATCTCTTCTAATCAATATATCCTCTTCACTCCATGTACTCTAGGTCATCTATATAGTCCAATTTTGTTTCTTTAATATTATTTTTTAATCTAATTTGCAGTGCCTAAGTTTCAACTAAATTAGTTAATTATCTTCCTATAAACATTTTTATTAGAGCAATTTATCTTTTATCTTTTTTATTGACACTACCAGGTTTAAGCACTTATCTGCAATTTTTTTGTCCTTTTAGTTAATTATCTAATTCTCACTGTACTCAAATCTCAAAGCAATACATAATAAAAAGAGAAATACCTTACATTTATGTTATTTGAATCTATATCACGAGTCATGATAATATTTTATGTTGCTTGTTTTATCTTGTAATCCTCGTTTTTCATCGAGCTGATAACCAACAAGGCACAAATAAATTTGCATTTAGGTAGAATTTTTATTTTGATTCACTGCGATTTTTAAAAACTAATATTATTGGATGTTTTTATAAGCAGTAAATATAAACAACTACACTTTTCATTATCTTATTTTAGAAACAATATATTTTAGAAATCAGACTGCTTAAATATCTCATCATTATAAAATAATGACTTTGCATTTCACCTTAACTCATTTTACTTTCATATCGGACATAAATAAAAAAAAACACTTCCATCATGCTCCGATCACAGCACAAGTTGTGACGACTAACGAAGATGAGGGAGGGAAAGCAACCCGCCGGTGGGAGCAAAAGAGATCGTGGGGGCGCGTAGCTTCTCATGGCGGCTGCAGCTGCTCGGTTCCTCGTATTTTCCCTTAGATGGCGGGGAGCCGCAGCTGGGAGTCTTCTCAACTTCTGCAGCTCCTCCAACTTCCCATTTTCCACCCTTTTCCCTCCTGCTATCCATCTTCTTCGCTCCTTCTCCACCGATTCCTGCCGCAGGGTGCCTGGCCTCCTCTTCCCGACCCCGGTACAAGGCAGCATCCACTCTTTTGCCGCCGGCTTTGTCATTGAACTCGTCGACTCCGAGCTCTGGCACGTCTCCTCCGCCTTGTCCCAGGCCTTGGCTCCTGGTGAAGCAGGCGCATTCAGGTTGTTCGACGAAACGCCCGATACGAAGAGGAATGGAGAGGAAGATGACAAGGAAGATGATGCGGGGAAAATTGAAGAAGGGGAGGAGCACGATCTTGACGACATCGAGGAGCTACGGCTGCGTAAGAAGCTCTTTTACAAGTTGGATAGGGGATCCATGGAGTTCGAGGAGTGCAACCTTAATCTCTTTCACCGGCAGAAAAACAAGTCGAAGAGGAAGCAGCCCTCGGAAAGCATCAAGTTTCCTTTTTCACCTGATCGCAGAAAGAAAGAAGCTATTTTGAGGACGAAATTGCCCAAGCCCACGAAATCCGCGAGGTCCGTGTGTGACGCTCCCGCGACGTCGACGTCGATGTCGATGGTGACCAGGATGGAACTGGATGAGGTCGTGAAGAAGAAGAGGGAGAGAACCCCCACCTTCAACCAGCTGACGGATCCTTACCATCTGCCCTTTTGCTTGGACATCTTCATATCGAAGGGCTCGGTCCGCGCCTGTATTATCCACAGGAACACCAGCAAAGTGGTAGCGGTGGCACACTCCATCTCCAAGGACATGAAGTTCGACCTGTCCTCAAGGAAGGACGCCGCCGCTTGTACCGCCGTTGGGACTGCGCTTGCTCAGCGCGCCCTCTCTGATGACATCCACAACGTGGTGTATACCCCGAGGAAGGGGGATAAGATCGAAGGAAAGCTTCAGATCGTTCTGCAAGCAATCATAGATAACGGAATTGATGTCAAGGTGAAGATAAAACAACGAAAAAATCTGAGACGGCGAATAGCAGCCTCTTAGTTGGTGACAATATGGCGGGGGCATCGGGCCTTAAAAAGGGTTCAGTATTAAGTGCTTTAATCTGGTAACGTCACAATTTCTATTCTTTGTTAACCACTTTTTGTCTGAAGTGAGTCAAGTGACCTTCTTTGCATTTTTTAGATCATTTTGGAGCTTATTTACCATTGTGGATACACACCAAATTTTAAGTCTTGTTCTTAGTAAAAGATCAGCAGATATTTATAAAAGATAGGGCTAATGCACATTTGCTGACACACCAAAGATGCTATTCCGTAAGTACAGTTTGCTAGAATTTATTCAAAGAATGTTCTGGTTCTGATATGAACACATGATGACAAGGATGTTCCAACTTCCATTTTACGGACATCAGTGTAGAAGATGCCTATGTTACCAGTTCTTTGACTGTTACTTTGCTTTCCTGGAAACACTACAACAACCGCATGATAGACATTTCTTTATGCAGATTTTCATGTAATGCTGGACCAAACTAGTAACTACATAACGGGACTGCGTTGCGTAGAGAGTGGTTGTGCTGATGCTGGTAGCCTGGTAGGATATTTCCTGATATCTTCTGGAAAGGTCGGATGTCTCCTTTTCAGAATCTAAAAGATGTAAACTTTTTCACGATCTAAAAGATGTAAAGTTTGGCATTGTTGTGTGGAAAATTCTGTTGAGGGATTAATGGCACAATTTAATGACCAAATGCAGATATCTAATTGGTTTTGAACTTAAACAAAGGAATTGCTCAAAGTTTGCAAGACAAACATGTAGATTGAGGGACCAGTGAACAAATGGGGGAGTTAAGACCTATGTAGTCAAAGATGAGAGGTGACCGAGACGAGGGAGGTCTTGTCTCACATCAGGCATCCAAGATGACATTTTTTAATTATTATTATATTATTATTTATATTTGGGGGTTATTATAAAAGTGAAAAAGGAAATACTTTTAAAAATACTAGATATAAATGTAACAAATATGAAATACTTATAAAATGTAAGAAATATTTTTAAATACATGAAATACATAACAAACAGCAAATATATCTAAACATGCAGGAAATGTTTATATATAAATAGTAAACACATCAAAAAATACATAAAATGCAAGAAAGATGTACCTTTTTTAGCCAAACTTTGAAAAATAATTGAACTATATTAATCTATCAATTGACAACAAAGGAACAATAATTCTAAAATATACATGGAAGTAGATTAATAACTAGAAGTTCAAAACAACATAATAAGTATAGTAGAACAATATCCATGTCTCAAAGTACACATAACAAAACACGTCTCAATAAATCATCAATCTGAGTCAGAATCATCATTAACATGTGTTTCTTTGTTGGAATCCGAGGTATCTTCATCAGCGGCCAGCCTTTTCCCCTTCTCAAGTCTTTGACAGTGCTCTGGTGGATGAACCTTCCTCTTCTTCAATACTGTTTGCTAACTCAACGTCTCTCCATGTGAGCTCCTCTTCATTATGCATAAGATTCTCATCATCTCTAGTAACCCACTCATCAACCTCATTGGTATCATCTAAAGAAATAGGATCATGATTGAACTTCTTTATCCTAAATATAGATCTCGAAGTCTTTGGTTATATTGGGCATAGACAAGTTCATTTAGTCTTTTTTGTTCAAGTCTATTTCTTTTCTTTGTGTGCACCTATAATACAAGGCCTAAAATTTGGATGGATGACTCATAAGGATTATTACGAAATATTTCTAAATGAAAACTTCTGTAAAGAGGAATAATACTATTATACATGTTCAAAAGTACTCCAGTTGTGCTTACAAATAGATGTATTACAAGTGAGGCTCAATATCTTAATATCTAATCTTTGTAATTGAGGATTCTTACTCTCCCAATCTTTCCACCAATTTGTTATAAGGAAAAAGAAAGTTAATCAAATTAAAAAGCACATGTGAAATGCCAAATGTAGAAATTAAAATAAGAATGCAAACCTGAAATGGTTGTTGTTTTTTATCTGATGGCCAGATCTCTGCCAATGAGTCTTTTGACATCTTTATATGTATTTAACTATTTTGTAATTAAATGTTGTTCGTCAAGGAGGCTTTCAATCAGCTTTTCAATGCAATCATATGACCTTGTTTTATTTCTTTATCACTCTCAACGTCGGGGTTCGAATAGTAGAATTGGGGCTTAATGGCCCGTTTGGTCAGAGTTTCAAATTTAATACTATATCAATATTGATATTTATAATTTTAGAGGTTGGAGTATCAATATCAAAATTGATACAAGTTGACACTTGTATTACATAATGTGCTTTGCTTTCACTACCAATTAAAAATTGATACTATTAATCAAACATTTCTTAGTGATTACTAAGAATATTAATTTTAAAATTGATAGTGATAGAGGTGTCAAATAGTGTTACCAAACGGGGCCTAAGATAATACCCACTGCATGTAATGGATATGGAGTTGATTGTCCCATCTGTTATCAACAATGTCCCAAATGGGACCATATTTGTCCAACTTATCATCCAAGACACTCTTAATGTCTTTCTTTGTATGGTCCATTGCTTCATAAATGTAACCCATAGTTGGTCTCTCACCATTAGATAGGCATAGGACAATCACAAGATGTTTGAAAATACATAGAGCATAGGCCACACCTCTCTTGAATGTAGTGTTTTGGATGATCTCACATGACTTTTTCCTCTTAGTTTGCTTAGCCCATCTATTGTTCGAAGCAGTCCGATCTTCAGATGTGAACGTTCTTCTTAATTTATTCTTTAGGTTGTGTAGACTCTTTAGGTTTAGGTAGTATGTTGCAAACCTTGTAAAAATAAAAAAATAAAAAGTTATTGATGCTTAAAAACACTTTATACATCATTATTAACATAAAAAAAGACATTTCAATTTGAGATATTACATTATGATGGTTAACCTACATAAATTTTTTCCATTCGTGAACTTCTCGTTGTACGTAAATAAAAAAATGTTATGACATACTTAGCATGTCTAATTGTGAACTTGATACATGACAATTTGGAGCTATCCTCTAACAACAAATAAATACAATCGACTGTACATGGTGTCCAAAATAAATGAAGATGCATAGACATTAAAATTCTCTTTGTAGTTACATAACTAACCTCATTATCCGTTAAAATTTGGATGACATTTTTTTGGCTAACTTCTACCACAACCTTATCCAACAAGTTAGCTAACAATCTTACATCTTTGCCTAGTGGATATATGTCCACATATTTTAAAAATATTATGTTTGTCAGTGTGTTTACTAAAAAGTTTATCAATGTCATTTCTCTTCTATTTGTCCAGACATTTGACATGATACATTCATATTTTACTTAACTATCTCTTTCCCTTTCATCTAATTTGCAAGTTATTTTAATCTCTTTTATTGGTAATTTTTTACGAATTTCATGATATGTTAGACCTTTCAAACCCGAGCCAAATTATCCAACAATTCTAACATAGTTTGAAAACTATTTAAGCGTACAATGTTGAAATGAATACCTACTTGGTAGATTCATTGAACAATATATTACACAACTTGGTCCCTCTCTTCCTTCAAATGCTTCTTGTCCCTTGCACTTTTCTCTCTTTGGACGCTTTTGGGAGTTTGTCTAATAAACTAGTCCATAGGAGCTCTCAAATGAGGAGACATAAATGCTGGATCACAAAACTTGTGTGTTTTTGCCTTCGGTGCTTGCCTCTAAATGATTGATATTAAGAAGATTATCTCTTCCATCTTTTTTATCATTGCAACCTTTTTAAACTGAGCTTGTTTAGTTTGTTCCATGTGCGACTTAGTGTCTTCTTTTGCCTCCAGTATAGCATTCTTACAAGATGTGACATTTGTAGATATTGGTTATATGTTACTTCAATTTCTATCCTGGGTACAAAAGGTACAAAAGGTACATCTAACTAGATCTCTATTTTTTGGATCCACCGAAATCACATATTTCTATTTGACATCCTTCGATTTAGGAGCATATCTTGAAATCGAAGGTCTCATTGTAGTCGGTAGTTGGGTGTTTGACCCCATCCCCAAACCATGATCTTTGCTTTACAGATTTAGACATTTTCATAAAAAAATTAACAACAATTCTACTAACAAAGATAGATTAATACTTAAAATATAACCATGTGGAGAACAAACCCATATGCGATTAGAACAGAAATTTAAACCAGAAGAAATTTATTAGTACCTAAAAAACTCATAATAGCAAGAATATATTAAAACAAAAATGAAAACCGGAAGATAAAGATAATAAACTGAAAATATAGAAAATTGTATCTTTTCAGGAAAAATGCCTTCTCCGGCAAAGTCTACCAAAGATGAATAAACCAAAGCCTTCATTAGAAACAATGTTTTAGAAAATAATTGAAGAAATAAACTAAAACCCAAAATAAACTAAAAACAGAAAAAATAAAAAAATACCAAAAACAGGTTCTCCCACGAAGAGGAGGTCTCTCAATGCAAGAAGCTTCTCCGGTGGTCTTCATTAGAGATATGATATTAGAAAAGAATTCAACGAAGCAACAAAAACCGAAATTAAACTAAAGCAGAAAACAACCAAAAAAACCCTACCGAAAACAGTTTGTTTGGTGAAGAGGTCTTTCGGCGCAAGAATGTTCTCCAGCGGCCTTTGTTAGGGACAATTTATTAAAAAAATATTGTAAGAAACAACCAAAATTGAAATTAAACTAAAGAGAAAAAACAAAAATGACCTACCGAAAACAAGTTCTCCGGCGAAGAGGATGACTTCTGGTGCAAGAACTTTCTCTGGCAGCCTTCATTAGGAACAATATATTAGAAAAATATTGATAGAAACAACAAATTTTGAAAATAAGCTAAAATAGAAGAAAACTAAAAAAACCTACTAAAAACAGGCTGTCCGGAGAAGAGGATCACTTTTGGCACAAGGACCTTCTTCAACGGCCTTCTCCCGTAGTGATGACCTCTTCTTTGGTGACGAGCAGTGGCGGCGGCAGCGAGCAGCAGCTTCTTCGACTAAGGCGGATGCCTCCTTCCGGCACGACCATGAGAGAGAGAGAGAGAGGGGAGAGAGAGGCAGCTTGTGAGGGGGGTTTAAGTTCCTTATCCGGACCGCTATTGGGTCTGGATCTGGGCTTGAGGGGAGGTTGCATTGCCTTGGTCACTTAGATGGCGAAGGCGACTAAGGCAAACGCTTGGGGCTTCGCCACAGATGCAAGGTGGGCTGGCCCTGCCTCGTCTTGCCTTGCCACTTAGGCGATTGAGGCACTCGCATCTGATAACATTGGTTAGTACTATTCTCTGAAATTCAGGATACTTCTATGATGGCATGCATAATTTTAAGTACCACAAATTAGTGCTTGCAGAAGCAGCATTCTTGTGAGAAGAACCCACTTTGTGAAGAAACTACATGTTAAAGTACTTATTGAAGATCATTTATAAAAATTGTTCATTCAAGTCAAAGGTAAAAGAATGTGTTAACCTAATTTTTAAGGACATTGATTTCCAGATTAACAAGTCTGCCAAATGAACTTTTGTCTGGTCCAATGCCTCAAGGTTTGACATGTCTTCAAACCTTCCAAACCAAATGGAGGGGATCCTTCTTTGGAGCGCCCTGCCGCCGGTCTAGTCTCCAAATCTTTTAAACTGAATGGAGGAATCCTCCTCCGGAGGGCCCTGCTGTTGGCCTTGCTGCACCCTTTCAGCAAAGTAACACCTGACATTCTCTAGTGTTTGTGACCAGAAGAAGCCTGATTTGAACAGAGAAAAAAAAGGGATGACAGACACATAAGAAACTTAATCTTCTTAGCAAGCTTTCTCACTTAAACTTTTGTCTAAGACAATAGGAATAGAAAAAAATCAGAATACTAGAGGGACAAAATGAATGATGCTCACCAATTATGATGGTTGAGTGCCCACGATCTCGCCATAACTGGTTGGGGCTGAAGCAGCCAAGACCTCTCTATCTTCCCAGGTGGTGGAAGCGAAGAATCTCTTTGACTATGCAACCAGTACCTCACGGGGAATGGCTCTGCCGGAATAATGATAGTGGTGGTGATGGAGCTGAAGTTAGACAAGGTGAAGGCATAGTGCACGATGGACAAATTGGTGGACTTATTCTCCTGGTATTTGTCGTATGAGCTGTTGATGGAGAAGTAGGAGGTGCACAAGGACTATGGCCCATCACCTGGACCTTCCTCCTGCTTACTCGATTGATGAAGAAGATGGTGATGTGGTATAGATGTTGACGCACCTCTGCGGTGGGTAACATGACTTGTAGATTTGTGACTGTTGTAGAAGACAACGTCCACGGTGAACCATGCCCTAGCACACATGATGAGAGCCATGCCCTCATCCTTGCAGAAATTTCATTGCGAAGAAGCTGTGTACAACAGTGGAGTGCCAGACTGCCAGGGTGGGATCCTCATTGGGCAGCAGATTTCCCCCCTTCAACACTACTTTCACACCTGTTGTCTGTCCCTTTGTGTGCTGCTGATCAAAGGAGATTGGAAGAGGAACCCACCTGGCCACAATTAAGGAAGAAGAAGAGGAACCGATAGAGAAGAGCTCATGACAGTCAGAGAAGAAGGGAAGGAAGGACACTCGTACCTAGTTTGCTAGAAGAAGCCCCTGTCCATCCGACTGAAGAGGTGGAAGAGTCGGGTAGTCCCGCACACCCACTGAAGGAAGCATAGATGGGGACGAGCCCCCTGGAGCGCACCTCTCCCATCAACATCACCATTATGGCATGGTGTCTATGTTGCGAGGATGCCTGCAAAAGCCTGACCGCAACAAAGAAGATGATAGAGAAGATGGAAGGAGAGCTGAGATTCCCTTCTCGGGTTCTCCAGCCCAATTCGAGAAGGTAAGAGAGAGAAGCAGCCTGCGTCCGCATCCCTGTTGATACTGCTACTTGCGCTTGCACCCCCACCCGCAAAAGCTGAAGCTGGTCGGGCGAAAATGGGCATCGGAAGAAGATGGTGGAAGAGGAAAAGGCTTCTCGGTTAGAGTAGAAGTGTCCAATGCCGGGCGGCGCAGAGGTGTTCAACGGTGGGTGGTGTGCTTGCTGCCTGGCCTACACATGTTGACCTTGGTCAAACCGAAGGAAGGAGGGAGAGGGGTATACATAAGGGGAGAAATTAGGTGATATCCAGATCCCCGCATTAAAAAAAATAAAAAAAAATGAGAGAAGAAGGGAGCTGACCGGCCGACTGCCCTGATTGGCCAATCTGTCCTTTGTCCCCCATAACCCACTTAAAAAAAACTAAACTAAAAAAATTATTAAAGATGAATACATAAAAAACAAAAAAACAAAAAATGGGTTTTAAATAATAAAAATGATCTTAAGAATAAAATAACGACAGTCATGGGAAGGAAAGGGGGGGCGAGAATAGTAGTTAGATAAATAAATGAGTAAAAAATGAATGTATATTGAAGATAATGATAGCTAAAAGGATGTCAAAAAACTAAATAAACAAAAGAAGAGGAGTAAGAAATAAGGGTATACAAATTTTGAAGAAAAGAGGAGAATGAAAAAAAAAAGAATTATTAATATAAATAATATCAATAAAAACAAAGATAATAAAAAATATGAAAGACAAAAGTAATAACGTTGATAATAATAATGATAAATAATGGTAGAATAAAAATAATAAAATACAAAAAATAAAACATAAAAAGATAGCAAGAATAGTACATACAAAAAAATGAAATCAACTTGAACATTCAAAATAACAAAAAAAAGAAAGGTGAAGAAGATAATAAATATAATGCCAACAAAATTGCAAGAAGAAAAAGGCAGTAACGAAAAAAAATACATGTTAAATTTAAAAAATGGAAGAAATAAGGAGCTCTTAAAAGATACAAAAATTTAAAATAATAAAAGTAAATACATAATTAAATAAGTTAAGGGAAAGAATAAAAAATAAAAAAATAAGAGAAAAAACGAAAATACAAAATTTATATATTATTTATCTCTTCATTGATTTTTAAGAGTAATGATAGAGAATATGTGATAGAAAACAAACAAACCATAAAAAATGAGGATAAACAAAGTTAAAAGTAATAAAAATAATAATGAAATGAAATAATTATCACCGATAAAATATGGATGTTAAATAGATTCTAAAAAAACTATAATGGCATTAGAATAAGAGTAATGAAAGGAAGCAAAAAATAAGAAACGAAGAAAATAGATACAGACTAAGGGTGTAAAAACCAGCAAGTTAAAATATTCTAGGTAACTAAAAAAGGGGACAGAATTTCCAAAAGGCAACAAAAATATAATAATAAAAGAAAAAAGGGATAACGATACATACTTGAATGCTAGAAAAAAAAATCAATCAATCAACTCAAAACAATAAAAAAAACTTAAAAAAGCAAAAAATAAAAAAGGGAAAACAACAAATGTTTGTCAGTACAGTAAAAAAGAAAAAAAGACAATACAAAAAAGAATTGTGGAAGAAATGAAGCAATGAGAGAGAGAAACTAAAAAGAAAAAGAGAAAGGAGAGAGCAAAAAGAAAGAGAAGAAGCAAAAAAAGGAGAGAGAGAATAAAACAGAGAGAGAAAGGAAGAGAAGCAAAAGGGTGGAAGAAAAGGAAAAAGTGAGCTAGAAAAAAAATGAGAAGTAAAGAAAGAGATGAAGAAAGGAGATGACAGTAAAGAAGAGAGAAAAAGAAAAGAAAAAGAAGAAGGAAGAAAGAAAGAGAGAGATAGAGAAGAGAGAAAAGAAAAGGAAAAGAAAATTCTCAATTGAGCGCATATTTAATTTCATCAAAATGGGCACAAGACCCTAAGTCTTATTAATTGGGCCTAAAGCTTAGAATACTCAGTATTAAGGTCAAATCCCTTATGTTTTTTAGTTGGGCCTTTACCTAGGTGCTATTTAGTCTGAGGCGAGGGAGGCCTCACCTTGCCTAGGCACTTGAGGTAGGCACCTAAAACAATGTTTATTATTATTATTATGATAATATATTTAATCTTTATACATTTTTGGTGTTATTTGAAAGTGAAAAAAAATGCAAGACATACTTTTAGAAGGATTGGAAATACATGTAAAAACGTGATTTTTTTTAAAAAGTAGGAAATATTTTTAAAATATAAGAGGTACATTTAAAAAAGTTGCAAATATATCTAAAAATACAAGAAATATATCTAAAAAATAGGACATACATCAAAACATATAGAAAATACATCAAAAATGTAGGAAAGACATCTGTTCTATGTTAGCAGACTTTGTAACAACAATTGAAGTACATTAATATGTCAAGTGATAACAATTGAACAATAATTTTAAAATAAGCATAGAAGTACATTAATATTTCTAAAATAACACGAGAGTAATAACAATTGAATGATAATTCTAAACTCTTTGCTTTTTTTGATCTTAAGCTTTTTGAATATGACACAAGATGTCAAGATCACTATTTAATTGATTTAAAAAGAAAGGAAATACAATGTACAAGATATGATCTTAAGTTGAACTAAACAACAAATCAAATAATAAATATGAAAATAGAAAAAAATAGAAAAATATATATGTTTGAGGCAGTCGAGGCACTCAAGGCGACCACTTAGGTGGTTGAGGCAGAAAAGGTGATCACTTGAGGTGGTCACGGGTTAGGTGAGGTGCTGAGTCCTCTTCTTGCCTCAACGCCTAGGCGCTTGAGACGGTTCCCTCTTAATAACATATCCTAGGTGGACTTTTAACTCCAAGAGACGAGTAAATTTCATGTAATGGGCCAAGGATTAATGAAATTGGATGGAGCAAATGGGCCTTAATTTCATTAAGTGGGCCATATTATCCTTGCAATTAGGTCTCAATTATGATAAATGGGCCGTGTCTTAAGCAAAGCATAAATTTTTTTGGAGTGTCCAAACCTCTCTAACAACCTCCAAATGGGCCCAATTACCCTTCAACCACTCCTTGGGCCTATGTACATACATACGGGCCTTCAATTTCATCAAGTGGGCCTAGAATTTTTAAGAGTGGAGGGATCAAAATCACCTCCCAAGGGGCCATACGAAATTCTCCTTGTAAAAAGATTACAGGTGACATTTTGTGTCTTTATCCACTTGCCCATTGTGTGAACCTCTTTTTTACGTCGTCTGTTCTTTAGAAGAAAGATATCCCCGGGCTTTTCTAGGAAAATAGGTGATATCCTAAAATATTAGGTAGTCCGGTGATAGTTTAAAAAATATTAGAACCGAGGTTCGGGTGATGGGGACATTTTTGAGTTTTTTTTAATTAAGTCCTTAAATGGACTAGTTTGTAAATAGTCTTATTAGGGAGTCCTTTTTGTTAATTGTTCTCCTCTCCCTCTATAAGAGGAGGACCCATGTACATACGAGAGACAAGTAATAGTGATTGGAATTTTTGGAAAAAAAGGCCTGCGGCCTGGTTCTCCCGTGTAGGGGGATGCGGCCCCGCTCTTCCTCTCCACCCCCCCTATGGCGATGTCTCATTTCTCTTTCCACCCTCCGGGCCTGGTAAGTGGCCACTCTCCCTCCCTCCTCATCCTCAGGCCTCCGCGCCTTTCTTCTCATCTTCTCCTCCCCGGGTTCCATCGGCGACGTCAACGCGATGGGTCCTCCTTCGGGCTCTTCATCCCCGACGGCCATGGCGGGCCGGATCCCAAACCCCTCTCGCTTCGTTCGTGCGAGGATGGCGAAGGGGGAAGACGGAGCAGAGCGGAAGGAGTTGAAGAAGCGCGCGGCTCGGGAGGGCGGATCCGGCGATCCCGGACACCGCCTCTCCCTCCCCGTCCCTTCGGCCGTCTTCCCCTCGCCACGCCCGTCGCACCCACCGCTCCGCCGCGTCCGCCCGCACCGATCGGACGAAGACGAGGCGCCGGGACCATCCGCCATCGCCGCCCTCGCTCCCCGGCCACCGCGCGGCCCCCTTCCGGACGGACGACGAAAGCGACGATGCTGCTTCGGGACCTCCCGGACAGCGGCGACGGCGAATCCCACAGCCCCTTCCCTCTTCCTCCACCGCCCGCCCCGCCGCCCGTCCGCCCGCACCCGCCGAGGACGAAGACGCGGCCACGGCGCTCGGGCGAGGATGACGCGTGCGCGGCCCCTTTTGTCGCGGTGCGCCCCCGCGAGGGAGGGCCACGATGCCGCCACGGCGTCAAGACGGCGACGGCATGGATGCCGCCACGCGACCGAGCGGAGGCGACCAGGAACCGCCACGACTGGTTCAGCTTGGTTCAACCCGGTCCGAACCCGGTTCGGGACCGTCTTGACCGGTTTGGGTCGTTTTGGGCCTATTTTGGGTTACTTAAATTCTGTTTAGGGCGATTAGCGCCGGTTTTGAGTCGTTTTCGTTCGGTTTAGCCCGGTCTAGCCGGTTTGTCCCGCATCAGTTTGGTATCAGAGCCCGGAATCGGCTCGTTCTCACGAGTCGAGTCTTGGGTACGTCCGAACCGGTTTTAAAACTCGAGGTCGAGTTTTCTCCCGGTCGGAGAGAATGATGGGGACATTTTTGAGTTTTTTTTAATTAAGTCCTTAAATGGACTAGTTTGTAAATAGTCTTATTAGGGAGTCCTTTTTGTTAATTGTTCTCCTCCCTCTATAAGAGGAGGACCCATGTACATACGAGAGACAAGTAATAGTGATTGGAATTTTTGGAAAAAAAGGCCTGCGGCCTGGTTCTCCTGTGTAGGGGGCTGCGGCCCCGCTCTTCCTCTCCACCCCCCCTATGGCGATGTCTCATTTCTCTTTCCACCCTCCGGGCCTGGTAAGTGGCCACTCTCCCTCCCTCCTCATCCTCCGGCCTCCGCGCTGTTCTCCTCCCTTTCCCCTTCTCGGTTCTTCATCGTCGCCACCACGCCGGGTTACTGTTCAGAGTTGATCGACGATCACGGCGGGGTGGATCCAACTTCCCCGGCTTCGTGCGCGTGAAGACAGCAAAGGAAGAAGGAGAAGCGGGAGAAGAAGAAGAAGATGGAGCTGCAGGAGGAGGCAGTCCGGCGATCCCCGGTTCTGCCTCCTTCCCGTGCGGTATTCCTCCCTTGCGGCCCCCTCCCACGGTGAAGACGATGGCGATAAAGACGCCTGGCTCCCTGTCCCTGCTCCGCCTGCGAGCTGCGACCACCGGATGTCATCGGCGAGGCTTCGGGCCGTCCGGGCGGGAACGACGTCGACGCCCCCTTCCTCCGCTCTGCCGGCTCCGTCGTCTACGCGAGGAAGCCGGCTGGACACGTCGCGGTCACCCGCCCCCCTGCTCCGCCGCATCTGCACGGCTCCCTCCGGACGGCACGACGCGAGCGGCGTTGGCACCGCGAGCCCTCTCCTGCCTCCTCTGCACCGTCGCCTGCTGCGGTTCTGTCGGGACGACGACGCGCGACCACGCGGGCTCATCCCGCCCTCTCCCATTTTGTCCGGACGCGGGGTTCACGCGAGGAGATCCTACCGCGGAGATGCCGCCACGGCGACGGCGGCGACGGTCCGCGCGTGGCCCCCCGCCCGCGGCGCAACCCTCCTCCGGGTGCCACGACCCCCCCCCCCCCGACGAACGCGTCTGCGAGCGTAGCCGACCGGTTCGCCCGGTCGCCGGTTTGCGGGCCAGACCGGCCGGTCGGCCGGTTCAATCGGTTTCTGATCCGGTTCGGGCCGGTTCACCCCGGTTCATCACCTGAACCGGCCGGTTCAGCTCGGGTTAGGCCGGTTCAGGGTGATCTGAGCCGGTTTGGACCGGTTCAGGCCATCTTGGGCCCGGTTCGGGCCTGTTTCGACCGGTTCGAGTCCGGTCCGCTCTATTTTGGGTTACTTTAGTTCTGTTTAGGGCGATTAGCGCCGGTTTAAGTCGTTTTCATTCGGTTTAGCCCGGATTAGCCGGTTTGTCCCGCATCATCGGGTTCTTTGAAAATTTCATTTTTTGACCCTTCTCCGCCGGATGGTGCGAGTATCCGGCGTTAACTTACATCGAGCAACGGCTCGAACGCCTTTGATTAACCGTCGCGGCAACCTGTTTTCGGAGATATGCACATTTACAAAATAAAGTGAAGAACTCAAAAGGGCAGCGGCCTTCTGGGTCCGATCAGATGCAAACCGACTTGTTCGGATTTGTTTTATTTGTTGGTTGGTTGACTTGAAAGTCGATTTTGAGGGTTTGAGTTTGAATCAATTGTTTTGATTGATTTGGTTTTGTTGTTTTGGTTTAGTTTTGATTTGTTTAATTTTGGACTTGATTGGTTCAAGTTTTTTTGTTTTGATTTCAGTTTAGATGTGTTTGAAGAGTTTTAAAACATTGTGGGGTTTTGATTTGATTGATTTTTCTGAATTTTCAGATTCTGGATTTTTTTTTAGTTTCGAGTTGATTTTGACACATTCTGGATGTTTGGAATGTTGTTTATTTGATCTCCCTGCGGGTTTGATTTATTCAGGCAGGTTTCTGTGAATTTTAAATGAATTTCACAGATTGTCAAAACCTGATTTGGGTGTGTTTACAGATTTGTCTAAAATCTGAAATTTCTATGCTTTAGATGTAACCGAGATCTGATTTTCACTTGGGGACTGATTTGGGATCCCGCCGAGCCACAAAGGGGCTGGAGTGAATGGATTAAGGTGGGCCGAAATGGGCCTGCACAAAGGGCTGATCTGGAATCGGTTCTAGGACCTGAACATGGGCTGAGCAAGGGCAGCTTCGGACCTGCTTAAGGGGTCTGTTCAGATGGCTTTGAATGGACCGATTGGGGCCTGTGTAGGGGTGTTCTGGATGGGGTGCAGAGGGGCTGTTTGCTGCAGGTTTTAGGAGCAGGTTCTGGGTCTGCTTAGTGGGCCTGCAGGTGGGTGGTTATGGTCCTGATGGTAGGTCTTGAAATGGGCCTGTTTGTGGGCTTGGTTGTAGGCTGAACGTAGACCGGTTGGAGGATGTCTGCAGGTGGACCGAGCAGGCCTATTTTGGGACCTGAGCAGGGGAATGTTTGATCCCTGCAGGTGGGCCTACTCAGGTGGCTGAACGTGAGCTGGCCAGACCTAGATTGGAGGCCGGTTATGGGCACCTATAGGTGGGCCAAATAGGGAGTAAGAGGAAGGCCTGCGTGAAGGTCTGCAAGTATGGCAGGGGAATCCCATCTTCAGAACCTGATTTGTTGTTTTTTTTTATTTCCAGATTGCTTGCAATCGATTTTTGTTTGTTTTAGGTTTATTTTTAATTCTGATTTTCTCTGTTTTCTGTTGAATTTTCAGGTTTAATTTCTCTGTTTTAATTTTCTGGTTCGGCGGTTTGCATCGCCTCCGACCCGTCGGGCTGCAAATCGATGCCCGGAACTTATGCATTCCAAATTGACATCGAACTTCATTTCATTGAAGGTGAAGTACATCGGGGTACAATGAGTGGTGATCCTTCCCCCAACTTAGGTTCTTTACCGACTTAGAAAAATTTCGGCATTACAACGGCATGCCAACAAGTTTCTAACTTGGCAAAGTTTACCCGTCCAACAAGGCTAGTCGGTGACTTAGCCAAATCGGGGAAGGATCATCGGCTACGGGAGCATGCCCGCGCTGACGTCCGGATCGACATCCCAGGACGTACCCGGGGGAGCCGTCCATTTCTTTTTAGTTTCTGTTTTTATTATTTTAAAAGGCCACTCGGGCCGGTCTTGAGTTTCATTGGCGTTCAAAGCCGGTCTTCGGTCTTTGTTGGGCCAGAAGGGCCTGTCTTGGACTGTTCTTGGGCCGGAAGGGGCCTGGGCTTGGACTGTTGCGCCTCCCTCCGTCTTGATGGTAGGGTAAGGACCCGCCCGGACAAAACAATCGGCCCGTCGTACGGATTCCGAGAGGGTCCGGGACATCGCCCCTACCCCCCATTGCTGAAAATGACTTGTGTAGCTTGGCCGACTGCTGCAGACCTGCTTATCTTTTGGAGCTTCATGTGTTGGTGTCTTCTCCGGAAGGCCACAAGGGGGCTGCTGGAAGGGGGACTCCGGACTCCTTTGTTTTGAAACAAGCAGGACCTGTTTGAGGCTCTTGGGCTGGCAGGACCTATCTTGGGCTTGTGCGCCTCCCTCCGTCTTGGTGGTAGGGTAAGGACCCGCCCGGACAAAACAATCGGCCCGTCGTACGGATTCCGAGAGGGTCCGGGACATCGCCCCTACCCACCATTGCTGAAGATGGCAGACTTTGTAGCTTGACCTGCTGCTGCTTGCCTTCTTTTTGGTATGCCGCAAAGGGGCTGGAAAATGACCACCTGGGGGCTGCTGGATGGGCCGGCCAGAGGGAGAGAAAGACCAGGGGAGGGGTGCCCTTAGAGGGCTACATATTTATAGAATATTGACCCACCTGTTCTTCTTCTTCTGCTGGTAGGTATGCACGTGGGCAGGAGGAGAGCAGCAGCTCTCTTCTTCTCCTTCTCTTCTTCTTCTGCTGGTAGGTATGCACGTGGGCAGGAGAGCAGCAGCTCTCTTCTTCTCCTTCTCTTGGCTGCTGGCAGGTGCAGACGTACAGCAGCAGGCAGGCCTTGCAGCAGGCGCACAAGGGAGCAGCAGCTGTCTTCTTCTGGCCGCTGGCAGATGCTGGAGAGCAGGTGTGCGCAGGAGGGGCAGCAGAGGGACAGCAGCAGGAAGAGGTGGCGTCAGTAGCAGCAGGAGGCAGCAAGGGGCAGTAGAGCTCCCAGCAGCCTGTCGGCCTCTCTCCTCTCTTCCTCTTCTTCTCCTTGGTCGCAGGCAGCAGCAGGGGCAGCAGGATGGAGCAGCAGCCTGTCGGCGTCCAAAGGCAGTCCCCTTTTCCTTGGCGCGCCCTCCTCTTCTTATAGGAAATGGGGGGAGACCAGAGGTCATCTTGAATCCAACGTGGGATGGCTGTTGAGCTCTCCCATGTTGCTTTAATGATCTGACCCCTTGGATATCCCCCTGACTTCAATTCCTTGACTGCCTGGGCTTCCCCACGCCATTAACCAGTCAAGGGTGTGACCTGGCAGGTGCGCAGGTGGCTGCTGAGGTGGCAGGAAGGGCCAATGTGGCATGTTCACACTAGGCCGCAGGTGACCTTAGAGATGGGCTGCGCACAGGCCTTTTTACATGGGCCAATTGGGTCAGCTGGAGACTGCGGCCCAGCTTCTGCTGTGGGCTGCGCAGGGCATGGATTCAGGATGGAATTTGCCCAATTTTAAAATGGGATCAAGGGCTTCTGATTGGACATGTATGGGCCCCTGATTGGGCCCAATTCGGCTGAACTGTGGGTTGTCCGGCCTGCTCCTAGGCCTGCCCCATTGTCCCCTTTTTTTGCTTGTAAAAATTGGACGCCAACAAATGCCCCCCACGGATGATTTCTTGGAGACGAATGTTGACAAGGAGTCGTCCGTGTAGTTGGCGACTAGCTTGTCCGGCTCGAAGCTTCTCTGGATCAAGAAGGGCTTGGGCCCTCCGAGATGAGCGTTCTTCGTCATATCGAATTCTGCCTGACTTTTGGGGGCTCGGCTTGAACCCTTCTGACATAGTTGATGCAGACTTGCCGCCGCATCCCGTTTATCCGATTTTTTTCTTTTAAAGTTTTCTTCTTTTTTTATTATTTTTTTACTGACCCGACTGCCTATTTTTTAGGTTTTCACCTGAGTCAGCCTCCTTGATATTTTGCCTACATGCCTCCAGAGAGATTTTCATATAGCGGAGAAGCCTGATTTTGCCTAGAGTGTCTTTTCAGGTTTTCACTCTAGCAATGCTTTCTTTTTCTTTTGACACTTTTGCTCTCGGTCAGTCGCTATTTGGGCGATCGGCCAAGCCCGTCGGGCATTTTTCTTCCTCTTTTTTTTGCCCTTTTTTGTTTGTTTTTTTTGTGGGGAATTAAGGCTTCCCTCAAGCCGCATGCACAATTGGATTTGACTACGTATGAATTTCAACGTGGTCAGCATGGAATGTGGGGCTTTCTGTGGATATGGATTTCAACCCGATGTCAGGAGACTCTCATTGTGGCGTTTGGCCAAGTATGGATTTCAACTTGGTCAGTGGCACGGAGACTTTGCATCTTAAGGACCTTGCGAGTGGGGCTATGAGTCCACTCGATCCATCAGATGGACTTGTGAGTTCAACTTGTCAAAGAGACCCGACTTATAGGAAAATAGGGCTTGTTCGGTCCGACCAACGGTGCAGAGGCTTTTGTAGACCGCGGCGGGCCGGAGTGGTCGTCACGGTAAGACTTGACAACTGTAAAGACCAAATGGTTGGAACGGTAGGTGCTTTGAATGCCATCAAGAGCGAATGATATTTCGATGGCCAGGGGGTTTTTTTTTTTGGGAATCATCTGGATTGAAGGAATCTAGATGATATGGAGTTTTTTGTGGCGCCATCAAGACCGGGATGATCAAGATAGTGTAAGGTTTGTGAACCATCTTTACCGGAATGGTTAAGACGGTATGCAGTTGTGCTTGCTTTTTTCATTTTTCTTTTCAATTTTTTCATCATCATCTTCTTTTTTTTTCCTCCCTTTTTTCATCTTTTTTTTCATGATTTTTTCTTCCCTTTCTTTTTTTTTGCAGGGAATAAAGGCTTTCCTCAAGCCATATGCGAAGATTTTGGTTGGATCAAGTCAGAAATGAGTTCTCAACTTGACTGTGGACGCGGGTTTGAAGTCCTAAGGAGCGTTAGGGCTCAAAGGGAATGTTTGGGCATCCAGGAGCATGGAGGTCCATTGGGTGGGTGTTTGGTTCTAAGGAGCATATAAGTGGAGTAATGTGTTCACTCGGTCCGGGGAAGTTGGTTTGATCCTAAGGAACATGTGAGCGGGGCTATGTGTCCGCTCGGTCCTTTGGAGAGAATTTGGGTCAAGTATGTATTTCAACCTGACCTATGCATCGTGGGGATCTCTTGCCGAGTCTGGATTTCACCTTGTGGAGCAAGGGTTGAAAGATCCTAGGGAACATGTGAGTGGGGGATATGTGCCCACTCGGTCCTTCGGAGAAATTTTTTGATGTTTTGGTTCTAGGGAACATGTGAGTGGGACTATGTGTCCACTCGGTCCTTTGAAAAAAGTTCAGATGTTTTGATCCTAGAGAACATGTGAGTGGGGCTATGTGTCCACTCGGTCCTTCGGAAAATGTTTGAATCCTAAGGAACATGTGAGCAGGGCTATGTGTCCACTCGGTCCTTCGGAGGATGTTTGGATCCTACGGAACATGTGAGCGGGGCTATGTGTCCGCTCGGTCCTTCGAAAAAAAGTTCGGATCCTACGGAACATGTGAGCAGGGCTATGTGTCCGCTCGGTCCTTCATAAGAGGTTTGGATCCTTCGGAACATGTGAGCGGGGCTATGTGTCCACTCGGTCCTTCGGAAAAGATTTTAGGTCAAGTATGGATTTCAACCTGACCTATGAATTGTGGGGGGATCTTGCCGAGTCTGGATTCCACCTCGTAAAGCAAGAATGAAAAGATCCTAGGGAACATGTGAGTGAGGGATATATGCCCCACTCGGTCCTTCGGAGAAAGTTTGATGATGTGAACTTTGGTAGACCATCAAGACTAGAGCAGCCAGGATGGTGGGAATTTTTGTTTAAAAAAGTCCTAAGGAACATTTGAGTGAATTTATGTGTCCACTCGGTCCTTCGGAGAAGTTTTGACAAAGGGAATTTTCATAGACTATCAAGATTGGAGCAGTCAGGATGGTGGAGATTTTTGGTTTGAAAAGATCCTAAGGAACATGTTGGTGGGTTTGCGTCCACTTGGTCCTTCGGAAAATTTTTGATAATCGTCGAGACCTGAAGGGTTGGAGCAACGTAGAATCTTTTAGTAGACCATCAAGACTGGAGTAGTCAGGAAGGTGAGAATTTTTTGTTTGAAAGGGTCCTAAGGAACATGTGAGTGGATTTATGTGTCCACTCGGTCCTTCGGAGAAGTTTGATTATGAAAATTTTGGCAAACCATCAAGACTTGGAATAGTCAGGATGGTGTTTTTTTGTGGTTCTTTTTTTTTTGAAAATAATTCAAAACATGGGTTCAGAAGGTCCTAAGGAGCATATGAGTGAGTTTGTGTATCCACTCGGTCCTTCGGAGAAGTTTGATGATGAAAATTTTGGTGGACCATCAAGACTGGAATAGCCAGGATGGTGAGAATTTTTGTTTGAAAAAAAGTCCTTAGGAACATGTGAGTGGGTTTGTGTCCACTCGGTCCTTCGGAGAATGTTGATGATGAGAATTCTTGTTAGACCATCAAGACTTGGAGTAGTCAAGATGGTGGGAATTTTGTTTGAAAAAGGCCCTAAGGAACATGGGAGTGGGGTTTTGTGACCACTCGGTCCTTCGGAGAAGTTGATGAGAATTTTTTGTGGACCATCGAGACTGGAATAGTCAGGATGGCGGATTTTTGAAATGACACAGAACAAGGGTTCAGAGGGTCCTAAGGAGCATGTGAGTGAGTTTGTGTATCCACTTGGTCTTTCGGAGAAGTTTTTTTTTATTGGTAGACCATCAAGACTGTAGTAGTCAGGATGGTGGGGATTTTTGTTTGAAAAGATCTGAAGGAACATGTGAGTGGATTTATGTGGCCACTTGGTCCTTCGGGGAAGTTTGATGATGAGAATTTTTGTAGACCATCAAGACTGGAATAGTCAGGATGGTGAGAGTTGGGTTTGCCCTTTGTTCCTTTCAAGGTAGATTAAGGAGAAGAACCCATCCATCTTGTTAGGTTGGAGGGCTCGACCAGGTTGCTGATTGCTTTTTTTTTCTGATTTTTTTTATCGACCTAACTGCTCCTTTGCGGAGTTTTCACTCAGGTTGACCTCCTTTGTATTTTGCCTGTGCGTCCCTTTGTGGGATTTTCACACAGCGGGGTTATCCGATTTTGCCTGAGGCGCCTTTGCAGGTTTTCACCTCGACTGGATTTCTTTTTCTTTCCTTCTTTTTTTTTTCTTTTTTTAACACTTTTGCTCTCGGTTAGCTGTTTATGCCTGGCTAACCAAGTCTGTCATTTTTTTTCTTTTTTTTTTGGCGACAACAGCGGCCTATGATGCACTGGTCGACTCTATGTCGTGAGGACGTGATGGCGGATGATGTAACCCATTGACCAGCATGTAGACATCGGTGATGTGCCGCGTTCACAGTGTAGTTGCTTGGTTGCCCAGTTTTGGGCGGACCTGGGGAGGTTTCACCAGTTGCTCCCCTATATCGATGACCTTGTCCCGGATCATGGCTTCGGCCTGGTCCTTGAAACAGAAGCAGTCCTCAATTGTGTGCCCCAACATTCTGTGGTAGGGACAGAAGTTGGGCTCATCAATCCTTCCGGCCTCTCGGGGGCGCTTGATTTGCGGAAGGTTGATTAGGTTGCTCTCCATACAAGCATCGAACAACCTTCTTGTGTATTCTTGTCGGAATGAGTATGGCTTAGACCGACGCTCCTCCAACGAAATCCTTGTCCTCGTGTTGTCAGGAGTTTCCATTATGGAGGAAGATGTCGTGGCATTTTTCCTACCCCCGTTGTTGTTCTTGCACCTTGAAGGGGAGAAAACATCGACTGTATTGACATCTGTCGACTGTTTGTCTCTTGTGATCTTTGACCTGGCTGTTGCCGTTGGTGGGCTATTGAAGTAGAAGCGTTCGATTTCTGCCACCGTGATGTTTAGGTCATCGAAAGTCTGGATTCTAGTTCCCAAGACCTTCTTTTGGATTTCGGGCCGTAGGCCCCTTTTGCAGAGTGCCACTGCCTCTTCATTTAATGGCGGATTGGCACATTTCATGCAAGCATCCCTCCAGCGGCATATGTAATCGACCGCCGTTTCATTCTGTCCTTGAAACATGGTGGTTAGTTCGACCAAAGTGTATGGCCGTTCTGAGAAATTGAATCTCTCAATGCTTTTTCGTTGCATGTCTGCCCAGTCGACTATCGAGTTCGGCCTGAGTTTTGAATACCACTCAAACGCTGTGCCGGTGAGAGTGGTGGCGAAGTATTTGAGTAGATATGACTCATCGTATGCCAGCTCTCCCATATGAGTGAAATAGAGAGCCAAATGTTCTTTTGGGGACCCGTGCCCATCAAACTTGGAGTACTTCGGGATCTTAGAAATTCCTTGGGGGAGCCTCACGTATTGGTGATGCAGTGGATAGGGAACTTGATATTGGCTCATCATGATGTGGCATTCGTTATGTTGTGCCAGCCTAGTGGCAATGAGCTGCTCGATCATATCCCGTTGAGCGGGCTCCATGAAATTCTGCGGAGGAGGCGGCTGGTAATGGTGCATTACCTGTACACCGTCATCCATAGGTAGCCTCGGCGTCGGTGGCTGATGAACCTGAGGTTGTGGCGGAAGAGGTTGTGGCTCGACCTGGGCGACGCAGGGGTCGTCAGCAGCTTCGTCTACCCCTGAATCTTGAGTCGGCTGAGGTCGAAGTAGACCGGCACTGGCAATAGGAGCCTTCAATTGCTGATTTTCTCTCAGCAGATCCTCTAGTGTGAGGGCGGAGGGTGCGTCCTCATTGTTATCATTGTGTCGAGAAGACTCTATAATTGCAGCCAGCTGTCGTGCTGAATGGCCGCGTGTTGCGGGCCCTGGTCGGGCTGTGGTCTTGGAGGCTTCCGGGGCGTCGTCATGACGGTTGCTCGCTGAAATAACATGGCAGGCAAAAATACGTACCTTGTCTTCTGCCCCCTGTGTCACTTGTTCTTCGGGTGTATTCCCCGGGACAACGGGCCAGCTCGAGACCGATACCGTGTTGACGATGAAGTTCGTTTGCCGTCGGGGCTTGCAGTGGGGTTGTGGTGGGTGCACCAAATGTTCCCCCAATATGAGAACCCTGTCACGGGTTAGGGCTTCAGCCAAATCTTTGAACTGATAGCAGTCCTCAATTTTGTGCCCCACCAGCCTGTGGTATGGGCAGAAGTTTGACTCCCGACTTCTGGCGGCGTCTTCTGGGCGTCTGCTCTTTGGTAGGCAAATTAGCCCATTTTCCATGCAAGTGCTGAACAATTTTGGTGTGAATTCCCGCGGGAAGGAGTACGGTTTTATCGCACGTTCCTCCCAAGATGACCTTGGCACAGGATTAGCAAACCTCTTGTGAGGGGGAGCCGTAGTGGCATTCTTGCCCCCATTATGACTTGAAGAAGAGGGGACGTCGATTGGGTTGACACCTGAGACCGTTGGCTGCTTGCCCTTGACCGCTCTTGATTTGGCTGCCGCCATCAGTGGACTATTGTCCTGGGGATGTTGCCACTGGTGACGTGGAGTAGACTGAGGGTGGGTGCCATAGTAGGGCACCACCGTGTTGTGTCTTCTTCCATGTTGAGCCAGCTTCATGTTGATCAACTGCTCGATCATTGCTCTGTGAGAGGGCTCTATATATTGTTGAGGTAGAAGAGGAGGTGGCAGATATTGGGGTACCACAAACACCTCATCGTCTGATGGTAACCTTGTAGCCGGCTGTTGATGGATGGGAGGCTGAGGCGGCACCGCAAGGGGTGGCCCATTTAGAGCGACACGAAGTTCATTAGAAATTTTGGCAGCGACTGAATTTTGTGCCAACTGTGCTTGAAGTAGGCTTGCACTAGCTAGAAGAGCTTTGAGCTGCTGATTTTCTCGCCAGAGGTCCGCCATTGTCAGGTTGGGAGGTATGTCCTCGCGTTCATCGTGCCGAGCGGCATTTGCGTTGTTACTATGTTGCATTGATTTGTCAGCAACTTGTGGTTGACTGTCTTGGCTGCATGTCATTGGTTCATGATGGACTTCGGTCTTTGAAGCTTCCAGGGTATCGCCCGGACAATTGATTTCAGAAGTGGTGTAGCAGGTGAAGACCTGCATCTTGCCCCGTGTCCCATTTGGTTGAGCTGTAGTGGCTTTGGGCTGGGGGTGAGTTCGGGATCTCGACCCGCGAGGGCCCATATCGGAGCATCGTGGATGACTAGATCTTAGAGGGGATGGTCCTGTCCGGGAAACATCGGCTTTTGGAAGCCATACTTCTTTGAGTTTCGGGGCAGAGGGTTTGGGACCTTGCCCCCAGTTGGCACGAGCATTGTTTGATTTATTAGCCCGCTGTGGAGTGGGCTTGCTCGGGAGCTTGCCCCCAGTTGGCAGGACATCTGCCGAGTTGTTGACCCGGTGTAAAGTCTTGTTGAGGAATTTCCTATCATTTGGCAATATAAGGTGCCGATAAGATTGGTCGGCGGACTGACCGCTTGATGGAGTTTTCTGGATGGCAGGCGACTGCCCCTGTCGATTTTCCTTGATTTGGACCGCTAGTCGGCCCGTTTGTAGAATAGGGACCAAGGCAAGGATTCCGGAATCGGAATCAGAGATTCCGATTCCAGGAATCGGCCTATTCCTGGGAAGGGAATCGATTCCGGATCGGTCCGGAATCGGTTTTTTTTTGAATTTTTTTTTCGTCAAAAAAATTCAAAAAATTCAGAAAAATTCAGAAAAAATAGGAAATGAGTTAGATTTTTTTTTTAAAAATAACCAATGCATTCATCCACAGGACCACATCGAATAAATACTAATGAACTCCAATTGAAGAATTGAAGTTAAGTACATATTCCAATTCCATTGATTCAAAAATCAATGTGTTGATACATCATAAAAAAAAATTACATCATATCAATCTACTACCAATATCCAGGATATAGATATGGGTCTTCCTCCTCTCCCTGCTGTTCGTGATGCTCCTCCCTCGTGCTCAGTCTTGTATACTGTCCGGGACCAGATCCATATGAAAATAATGCCGATGCCATGCCATCAAGGTCGTATGGATCGGATTGCGGGACGACCGGGACGTAAACAGAGGATGGTGGAGCTGGTGGTGTAATCCACTGCTGGTCAACCTGGCCAAATGCTGGATACTGTGGCTCCATAATATAAGAATGCGGTGTCTGATCATCCAGCGTGTAATACGGCCGGAAGCCGCGAATCAGAGACTCACCGCCGCCGATGGCCGCATCGCCGGTATGCACTCCTCGTCATCATCACCTGAGGAGTGAGAAGGAGCCTGCGTGCTGTCATCTGGGCTGACAGGACGCCTGACCTCTAGCTTCCTTCTCTTCACCTCTTCAGCCATCTCTGAAGTACCAGAAGGACCGGAACCCAAAGTTTTTTTCAACTTTGCAAAACCTCCCATTTTCCGTGCAGTCATCTTTGTTTTCGTTTTCCACGGACCGAATGGGTGAGTAGCGAGCTGCCGGGGACCCGGAGGCTGGATCTAGGGCTAAAGGCTGCGGTGGGTGGACCATAGCCTTGGGGCGAGAAGAAGGCCTGCCCCGAGCACGAGAAGTAGATGGAGGTGGAGCCGAGCATCCTCCTCGCTCAACACCATCCAACTCTCCTTCAGCCCACGCACGGTCATCGGGATCAAACTCACCGTACGATCCCCGGCTTCCTCTCCTCTATCCAGGAGGCAAGTGCATGCTCCTCCCGGAATATCCGGTCCACGTCCACCTCCTCGGGTGGTGGTGTGGCGGAGGAATGCCTCGCTCGTACGGGCCACCCGCGAATCGTGCAAATCGTGCCTCGCCGATCTTCTCGTCGATCTTTGATGTTCTTTAGGCGCGGCCTCGTATTGTAATGACGAGAAGACCGGCTTCTCGGCTCGGTCCGAGGTCAACCTCGTTCCTCTTTTTCGTATGTATCGGGTTGAATGTACTCCGGTTCCTCTCACAATGGGAAGAATCGGTGCTCGTCGAGTATCCTGATACCGATGGCAGCAAGTGGATTCCATCCACTCCTGGTGTTCACCTGAACCCACCACTCAGCTGTAAGAAAAAAACAAGAAGAGAAAAGGTAAACAATTAGCCCATCAACTACCATAACTTATATGAAAAGAAAATAAAATCTTCATCAAGCTATTACTATACCAGGTGACACTTTGTCAACTGAATATTTAAGGTCAGCATCTGAGCATACGCCGACCCTCATCTTGTACTTCTGCATCTGAAAAATATAAAAAAAAAATATTAGTTGCCTGGTAAGACTACTCCAAGGTATTTAATGAACTCTAACTTACTTCTATCTCAGCCTCTATCCTGTCCTGCTGAGATCGGCACAGACGCTGAATAACTGCAAGTGTACCCCGCATCACCTCGTTGTCGTTCACCACCTGTCCTCCATATTGGATGCGGGGGTTCAAAAAATATCCTGCAAGATTTTATTAGTTAACATTGTGCATATAAGACAATTATACAGCAAAAATAATTTTCTAACCAAGTTACATGCAGCGTGGACATCGTGGTGCAAGGTCTTGTCCCATCGGTCATCTATGATCTTCCACCACTTCTTGTAACCTCTGGGATTTTTTTCTTTGATTTTCAGCTTTGCCCGGTCCATGGCATCATACAACGTGCCCATCTGGTCCATGTCATCTGAGTCTACCAACCTCAAGACAACTACCGGTGGCTCAATGATTGCCAAGTAGTAGGCAATCCTCTCCCAAAACCTCTTGTCGGTGATCTCGCTTCTCGGACCGACAAGAATCTCGCAATTGTTCTTTCTTGTCGTACGGGTTGTCCACCATATAGTTGTAATACTCCTCGGACCGCGCGAACCTAACCAATGCATGCCTTTGCGGTGTAAGCTCTCCGCCGCAATGAAGTTCGTGGCAAATCGTGTCGGACCGGGCCTAACAAGATCGTGCCCTCCCCGCGCGAGATCTTATGATATGTAGGAGGCGGGGATGCGAATAAATAAAAGATGTGATGGTCTGCGCCTGCCTGACAAGTGTAGATACACCCTCCTCCTTGCCTATGTCCTCTAATATGAGATCTATGGAATGTGCTGCACAGGGCACCCAGAAGATGTGCTTCCTCTTCTCCATCAACTTCCTCCCAGCCGCCTTATATGATGGTTCGTTGTCAGTGACAACCTGAACCACATTGTCCTTCCCGATCTCCTCCACCACCCCATCCATCAGAGAAAAGATGAAGTCGGCATTTTTAATCTTCCCAGAAGCATCTACCGACTTCAAGAATGTAGGCCCCTCAGAACAGTACACCAAGAAGTTTATCATACTCCTCTTGGTGATACCTGTCCACCCATCGCACATAATTGTGCAACCCCTCTCCTTCCACACCAACTTAAACCCATCCATCCACTCCCTCAACTCCTGGACCTCCTCATCCGTGCCGGCGCCGTATATGTGTCTGTCGCCGGGGCTTGCAAACCCGGTCCCAGCCTCACCCACGGCATCCACCATCGTCCGGAAGTAGGGGCCGGTGGGCACGTGTGTCTTGGGATGCCTACATCAAGTTAAAAAAAATTGGGATCAGGCTAAAATTAAGTTTAAGTAAATAAAAACACGTAATGTCAATTTTAATTTAAAAAGTGATACCTGCATGTAAAAACCATTTCACAATGTGGCGAACGACTCTCTTTGCAGCCGTTCCTATTGCCTTCACCCCTTTCATTGCCTGTTTTATCCCCATCTGCCCAAAGACTCGTTTCCTAAATAAATACTCGTCACTCGGTGAAAATCGAGAGCTGGTAGAAGTGGAACGGCGCTATGGCTCCTGTCTCCAGGGGTCAGTCTCTCGCTCCCGGTCCGGACGAGCCGATGCCGATCGGCCCAAAGCCGGGTCAACTACGGACCCGCACCCTCGTGCTCCCCTCCTCCTCCTCCTCCTCGAAGAAATGCACGCTTGCTAGCGTGCCTAGCACGTCCAAGCTCGGAATCTGTGGCCTCGTCCTCGTTCTCTGGCTCGGGCTCAGCTGGTGCCTTCCCCTTGCCTTTCCCTTTCGAGGTAGGCAAATCGCGGTCCCTCCTCCTTCCGGAGTAGCTCGTCGTGCAACTCCTCCCTCTGCTCGATCCTAATCACCCGTTGAGAGGATCTACCTGTCATGTAGCCTCTCATCTCCTCACTCTTCTCCCTGGGCACCTTGTCACATTTCTTAACATTCTCACCTGTTCCGACAATATGTTGTTTCAGCCGGAACACCCCCCCGTTCATCTCCTTCCCACACCATTTGCACTGTACCCTCTTCCTGACTGGGTCTACCATCTGCCCGTGTTCCCAACCCACGTCGGAAGCACGTGCTGCTGCTGCATCACCTTGATTGGCCATCGCTTATATCTGCAAAAATTGTAAACAATGCACTAAAAATGATTAGATAACATAAAAATTGATTTAGATGCTGTTCGGGAAACAGACAACCCAAGTAACACACCATTCAGTATGTTTAAAGAGTTACGTATTTGCCGGAAATGGTCGTAAATTAACGTACGGGATATCCGGAATTTTTCCCGTGCAAAATGGACTTAAACGGATAGTTCAAAACTTGGACGGACTTGTTCGGTCGGAAATCACAACGTTTAACGACGCTCGGACTCGTCGGAAACGCGTAAGAATGGACGCACGAAGCTTTCGGCGAAGAAATCTTACCAAAAACCGGTCAAAGATCGAAGAAGAGGTTGATTCGATGCCGGTCCGAGCTTGAATCGGCGGAATCGGCTGAAGGAATCGCTTCGAATCGCTGGAATCGCCGGAATCACCGCGGGAAGAAGCTGGAATCGCCGGAATCGGTGCTGAATCGCTGGAATCCTTCTGGAATCGGTGCTGGCAGCTCGGATCGACGCCTGGATCGCCGTATCGAAGCTGGAATCGTCGCGGAATCGCCGGAATCGAGCCCTACTGCCGCGGGATCGACGGAATCGACCGCGGCGGTCGAGTCCGGCCCTAAAAGGGCAGGAATCGGTTCGATTCCCGGTCCAGAATCAAACCGGGAATCGAACCGGGCCGGTTCAACCGGTCTTCCGAAGGGATCGACCGATTCCACAAGGAATCGGTCGGAATCGGCTGATTCCAGGCGATTCATACCGATTCCGCGGAATTATTCCCGGAATCGGTCTTTCCGCCAGGAATCCGATCCGATTCTGGAATCGGTCGGAATTGGTCCGATTCCACCGATTCCGTAAACCATCACCAAGGGCTGGTCCCTTGCCCTAGCGGCGCTTTTTCTTTGAGTTGTTGGCCGGCTTGAGCTTTGGTTGTTCATATGAAAGGGCTGTCCCCTTTGCTTTGCTTTGTCGGTCGCTGGTCGGCCGGTCTTCTTGGAGTGAACAGAGGGCTTGCCCCTTCCCCGAGTGTTTAGTGCAGCAGCTGCTGTGGGTATTATTATGTCCCCGTCGATCCCTTTCAACCGATCTAGGATGGAGAATCGGTTGTGCAGCAGTAAGGTGCCGAGCTGTGGTTGGTGGCGTTTGTCCTTCGCAAGCACGATGGATGTTTCATCCATAGTTGGAGGGTGCGCCTCACCCCCTGGGCATTGGATGTCCCTGACTTTGTGGGTTCGGCGGGAATTGTGCTCGATCTTGAGCTTCTTGATGATCTATTGTTGTGGTGCGGGCGCAGGCCCGGAGTTGTCGATGGCTTGGTCCACCGGAAGTGACTCCTGTGGGGGAGTCGGTTGGAATGCCCCCTGTTGCGATGTCTTTATGGGCAGGTGAGGTGCCCTAAAGGTAGCCTGGAGCAGCCGGAAGGGATATATCTTCCCTTCGTTGGCAATTGGAGTTTCCAGCATTGCCCCCAGCCGATCGGGGAGCAGGACGACCCTCGGGAAGTTGCCGAAGGCGATGCCGGGAGTGACTGCACCGATGTTGTGTCGTTCGACATATGCCTCAGGATGGGTGACGCCATTGTTGAGCTCCATGAGTCCTGTAGATAACAAGACTGGCTCGATCAAATGCAGAGATTTTTTTTTTGGTTTTCTTTGAATTGAAGATAGTGGATGTGCATATCTCCAGGTTGCCACGACGGAAAGATGAAAGGAAAGGAGGGTCCCACCGGGCGTGCCATTTGTGTGAACCTCTTTTTTACGTCGTCTGTTCTTTAGAAGAAAGACATCCCCGGGCTTTTCTAGGAAAATAGGTGATATCCTAAAATATTAGGTAGTTCGGTGATAGTTTAAAAAATATTAGAACCGAGGTTCGGGTTCTTTGAAAATTTCATTTTTTGACCCTTCTCCGCCGGATGGTGCGAGTATCCGGCGTTAACTTACATCGAGCAACGGCTCGAACGCCTTTGATTAACCGTCGCGGCAACCTGTTTTCGGAGATATGCACATCCACAAAATAAAGTGAAGAACTCAAAAGGGCAGCGGCCTTCTGGGTCCGATCAGATGCAAACCGACTTGTTCGGATTTGTTTTATTTGTTGGTTGGTTGACTTGAAAGTCGATTTTGAGGGTTTGAGTTTGAATCAATTGTTTTGATTGATTTGGTTTTGTTGTTTTGATTTAGTTTTGATTTGTTTAATTTTGGACTTGATTGGTTCAAGTTTTTTTGTTTTGATTTCAGTTTAGATGTGTTTGAAGAGTTTTAAAACATTATGGGGTTTTGATTTGATTGATTTTTCTGAATTTTCAGATTCTGGATTTTTTTTTAGTTTCGAGTTGATTTTGACACATTTTTGATGTTTGGAATGTTGTTTATTTGATCTCCCTGCGGGTTTGATTTATTCAGGCAAGTTTCTGTGAATTTTAAATGAATTTCACAGATTGTCAAAACCTGATTTGGGTGTGTTTACAGATTTGTCTAAAATCTGAAATTTCTATGCTTTAGATGTAACCGAGATCTGATTTTCACTTGGGGACTGATTTGGGATCCCGCCGAGCCACAAAGGGGCTGGAGTGAATGGATTAAGGTGGGCCGAAATGGGCCTGCACAAAAGGCTGATCTGGAATCGGTTCTAGGACCTGAACATGGGCTGAGCAAGGGCAGCTTCGGACCTGCTTAAGGGGTCTGTTCAGATGGCTTTGAATGGACCGATTGGGGCCTGTGTAGGGGTGTTCTGGATGGGGCTGCAGAGGGGCTGTTTGCTGCAGGTTTTAGGAGCAGGTTCTGGGTCTGCTTAGTGGGCCTGTTGGTGGGTGGTTATGGGCCTGATGGTAGGTCTGGAAATGGGCCTGTTTGTGGGCCTGGTTGTAGGCTGAACGCAGACCGGTTGGAGGATGTCTGCAGGTGGACCGAGCAGGCCTGTTTTGGGACCTGAGCAGGGGAATGTTTGATCCCTGCAGGTGGGCCTACTCAGGTGGCTGAACGTGAGCTGGCCTGAGCTGGCCAGACCTAGATTGGAGGCCGGTTATGGGCACCTATAGGTGGGCCAAATAGGGAGTAAGAGGAAGGCCTGCGTGAAGGTCTGCAAGTATGGCGGGGGAATCCCATCTTCAGAACCTGATTTGTTGTTTTTTTTATTTCCAGATTGCTTGCAATCGATTTTTGTTTGTTTTAGGTTTATTTTTAATTCTGATTTTCTCTGTTTTCTGTTGAATTTTCAGGTTTAATTTCTCTGTTTTAATTTTCTGGTTTGGCGGTTTGCATCGCCTCCGACCCGTCGGGCTGCAAATCGATGCCCGGAACTTATGCATTCCAAATTGACATCGAACTTCATTTCATTGAAGGTGAAGTACATCGGGGTACAATGAGTGGTACAATGAGTGGTGATCCTTCCCCCAACTTAGGTTCTTTACCGACTTAGAAAAATTTCGGCATTACAACGGCATGCCAACAAGTTTCTAACTTGGCAAAGTTTACCCGTCCAACAAGGCTAGTCGGTGACTTAGCCAAATCGGGGGAAGGATCATCGGCTACGGGAGCATGCCCGCGCCGACGTCCGGATCGACATCCCATGACGTACCCGGGGGAGCCGTCCATTTCTTTTTAGTTTCTGTTTTTATTATTTTAAAAGGCCACTCGGGCCGGTCTTGAGTTTCATCGGCGTTCAAAGCCGGTCTTCGGTCTTTGTTGGGTTGGAAGGGCCTGTCTTGGACTGTTCTTGGGCCGGAAGGGGCCTGGGCTTGGACTGTTGCGCCTCCCTCCGTCTTGATGGTAGGGTAAGGACCCGCCCGGACAAAACAATCGGCCCGTCGTACGGATTCCGAGAGGGTCCGGGACATCGCCCCTACTCCCCATTGCTGAAAATGGCAGACTTGTGTAGCTTGGCCGACTGCTGCAGACCTGCTTCTCTCTTGGAGCTTCATGTGTTGGTGTCTTCTCCGGAAGGCCACAAGGGGGCTGCTGGAAGGGGGACTCCGGACTCCTTTGTTTTGAAACAAGCAGGACCTGTTTGAGGCTCTTGGGCTGGCAGGACCTATCTTGGGCTTGTGCGCCTCCCTCCGTCTTGGTGGTAGGGTAAGGACCCGCCCGGACAAAACAATCGGCCCGTCGTACGGATTCCGAGAGGGTCCGGGACATCGCCCTACCCACCATTGCTGAAGATGGCAGACTTTGTAGCTTGACCTGCTGCTGCTTGCCTTCTTTTTGGTATGCCGCAAAGGGGCTGGAAATTGACCACCTGGGGGCTGCTGGATGGGCCGGCCAGAGGGAGAGAAAGACCAGGGGAGGGGTGCCCTTAGAGGGCTACATATTTATAGAATATTGACCCACCTGTTCTTCTTCTTCTGCTGGCAGGTATGCACGTGGGCAGGAGGAGAGCAGCAGCTCTCTTCTTCTCCTTCTCTTCTTCTTCTGCTGGTAGGTATGCACGTGGGCAGGAGGAGAGCAGCAGCTCTCTTCTTCTCCTTCTCTTGGCTGCTGGCAGGTGCAGACGTACAGCAGCAGGCAGGCCTTGCAGCAGGCGCACAAGGGAGCAGCAGCTGTCTTCTTCTGGCCGCTGGCAGATGCTGGAGAGCAGGTGTGCGCAGGAGGGGCAGCAGAGGGACAGCAGCAGGAAGAGGTGGCGTTAGTAGCAGAAGGAGGCAGCAAGGGGTAGTAGAGCTCCCAGCAGCCTGTCGGCCTCTCTCCTCTCTTCCTCTTCTTCTCCTTGGTCGCAGGCAGCAGCAGGGGCAGCAGGATGGAGCAGCAGCCTGTCGGCGTCCAAAGGCAGTCCCCTTTTCCTTGGCACGCCCTCCTCTTCTTATAGGAGATGGGGGGAGGCCAGAGGTCATCTTGAATCCAACGTGGGATGGCTGTTGAGCTCTCCCATGTTGCTTTAATGATCTGACCCCTTGGATATCCCCCTGACTTCAATTCCTTGACTGCCTGGGCTTCCCCACGCCATTAACCAGTGAATGGTGTGACCTGGAAGGTGCGCAGGTGGCTGCTGAGGTGGCAGGAAGGGCCAATGTGGCATGTTCACACTAGGCCGCAGGTGACCTTAGAGATGGGCTGCACACAGGCCTTTTTACATGGGCCAATTGGGCCAGCTGGAGACTGCGGCCCAACTTCTGCTGTGGGCTGCGCAGGGCATGGATTCAGGATGAAATTTGCCCAATTTTAAAATGGTATCAAGGGCTTCTGATTGGACATATATGGGCCCCTGATTGGGCCCAATTCGGCTGAACTGTGGGCTGTCCGGCCTGCTCCTAGGCCTGCCCCATTGTCCCCTTTTTTTGCTTGTAAAAATTGGACGCCAACACCCACCCAAAAGGAAATGACAAGATCTAAAAGGCCCGTGCCTTTGCCCTTTGCACACAAAAACAAGGAAATGTTGGGTTAATTTTAAGACCAAAATGCCCTCACTTCTTCTCTCACACGCAAAAACAAGAAAATGTTGGGCCATTTTTGGGACTAAAATGCCCATTTCTTGTCTTATAAAATAACATGAGAGGCTTTATTCTTACACAACTCAACAAGGGGGCAAGGTGCATAGGTGAAGGCCATCTCTAAGGAGAAGAATAAGGAAGAAGAAGAAGAAAGAAGGAGCCCCAAGAGAAGAAGACCAAGAAGGGGGGGACCAATAAGCAACAAGGATGCCCAAGAAGCCCCATGAAAAGAAGATACAAAGAAGTCTAAGAAATTTCTAAGTCCAAAAGGCATCTCCCCAAGTGGAGAAATACTGATAGATGAAAGTCAGTTCAATGCCCATTAAATGGTTAATCCCTAAGAGGGGAAATACCGATTAATGGATGAAAGTCCATCCAAGGTCCATTAAATCGGTTAATCCCTAGGCTGGGAAATGCTGATTAATAGATGAAGGTTGGTTCAACGCCTATTAAATAGATTAATCTTTAAGAGAGGAGATATTGATTAATAGATGAAAGTCGGTCCAAGCCTTGTTAAATCGGTTAATCCCTAGGAGGGGAATTATCGATTAATGGATGTAAGTCGGTTCAAGGGCCATTAAATTGGTTAATCCTGAGGTGGGGAATACCGATTAATAGATGAAAGTTGGCCTAAGGCTTATTAAATCGATTAAGTCACAGTCATAAACATACTAATTTATGGATGCGAAGCCCCTCAACACCCATTAATTAAGTCAAGCCCCAGGTGAAAAATACCGATTAATGGATGTGAAGCACATCAAGGTCCATTAAGTTGGTCAAGCGTCGGTCGGGGAAAATACCACTTAATGGATGATTGGAAGCCCATTAAGTTGGTGAAGCCTCACTTTGGGGAAATGCCACTTAATGGATGTGAAGTCAATCAAAACTAATGATGGACCATTCTTTCAGTTAAGTTTCACTTCAGGAAAATACCACTTAATAGATGATTGAAGACTTATTAGATTAGTCAAGTCTAATTTTAAGGAAATGCTATCAATCAAAACTAATGAAAGTCTATTAAGTCGGTTAAGTCCCACTTCGAAAAAATATCGCTTAATGAATGATTGAAGGCCCATTAAATCAGTCAGATCTCACTCCGAGGAAATGTCACTTAATAGATGTGAATAGACTTGTCAGAGTCTTCTCGTAGACTTACAATCTAACTGTTGACACCTAAAATGCTGGAAAATTTACAAAATAAATAAAAATGGGCAGGATGGTGCAGTTCAGTTGTCGAAGATGTAACGTTCACATCCGTCTTTCAAATTTGTCACAAACAATGACTCGTCGACAAGTTCCAAATGACGACGAGGTTCGTACGAAGAGTGTCGAAGCTCTCGTACGATATTCCGATGCGTCGACGTCCTGACAATATTGACGTCTGTCAAAGCTCCCAGCAGAGTCAGCGCCTTTGAAGGGCATTAACAGGTTCATCAAAAGCCAGCCGTTACCGCGATTGGATGAGGTCGCCGGCACCTATTTGTCCAAACCATGCAACGTCTTCATGAAGTTAGAAGGACGGCGGCCCATGCGCACGTTGCCAGGCGTGTAATGGCTGCGCGCGGATGAGCCTCCTGGATCATCAATGGCAGCCGCAAGAAAAGAGGCTGGTCACGGCCTCAAACGGGAAGAAGCGGGTGTGCGATCAAAGAGAGAAAGGATTCAACAACAGGGAAGGGAGAAGGAAGAAGAGTAGGTGAGAGGCTTACCACGGTCCGCGGTCGCGGTGTCCTTCCTTCCCCTGCAGCCTGCTTCGTCGCCGCGAGAGCCTCCGGCCGGTCCCGTTCTCGCCGCTCTCACCCTCGCCGTCGCCGAACACACGCGCACCTCTGCCCGCAACCGCGCGTGTCCCTCTCTCTCTCCGTCTGCCTGCAGCCGCGCTCCTGCGCGCCTCCTGTTCACCGTCACCGCGGCCGTAAGCCAGCCGCGCGCACCTGCACGCGCCTCTCCCTCCTCTCTCTCTTTTCGTCTGCCTGCAGTAGCGCTCCTACGCGCAGCCCCTCTCTCTCTCTCTCCGTCGGCTCGCGTCCGCCGCACGCCCCTCCTCCCTCTTCTCTTCTGCCGTCCGCGCTGCATGCCTCCTCCGCCCGCTCACACCCCTCTCCCTCTCTCTCTCTCTCTCTCTCTCTCTCTCTCTCTCTCTCCGTCGGCTCGCGTCCGCGCACAGCCCCTCCTCCCTCTCTTCCTTCGCCGTCGCCGCACTCACCTCTCTTTCTCTCTCGATTTTTCTATCCGCAGCCGCGTCCCCCGTCTCCCTCTCCTCCTTCCGCCGGACACCCTCCTGGCCACGCGCACACCTCCGCCGGACACCTTCCTCACCAAGCGCACACCGCCGCCCCAGTCCCTTTCTCTCCTCTATTCGCCGTAGCCAACCCAGCCGCGTACGCACTTCCAATGCAAACCTGCAACCTTCCCCCGAATGCTCTTTCTTGTTCACGCTCAAACCCCTTTTCGAGCCCACTTGGACACCCACACGGCATTAGACATAATGAGGGAGAAGATGGGTGACAATACATGGGCGTCAATTTGTGACCGTCTATTGAAACAAGATGGCTCAAAATAATGTCAATGATAATTTTAAATAAAACTTACAATCAACTGACTTGAGACTAATTGGGGGCCGGTCCAATCGGGCACGCTCTACGTCTCAAGTTTAAACTTAAATAATAAATCGATCCAAGACTAATTGGGGGCCGGTCCAATCGGACACGCTCTATGTCTTTGGAAAATAATCAAACAATCGAGGCTAATGGGGGCCGGTCCAATCGGACACGCTCTACGCTTAGGCATAACTTAAAAGAATCAAAAATAAATAAATATTTGATTAGCATATAAAGGTCAAAATAAAATGATCCCAATGTTATACCAATTTTCCCATCAATGGATGATTATATCAATTTTATATGATGACTAAATGTATATACATATATGCATGAATGCCAAAATATAAAACCGATATGATAGTGATTATATCGATAGGTAGCACCCACAAACCTTAACCAAAGGTTGGTGTGCTAGGCCCATTATCGATGTGATCCATTCCATAATGCCTATCAAAAGCTCAATGGATTCAAACCGATTCGATTCATTGTGATCATGACATCATTTTATGTTCATCATATTTGTAAGTTGTACATTTTTTCCAATTAATGGAAATTACATGTTGTGTGTATTTTTGATGTTGTTGAGAGCTAAAATAGCTCCATAAGTAGTATGGAATACAAATAAGAAAAGATTAATTTAAAAAAATTATATTAAAACAATAACAATAAAAAAGGGGAAAGAAAGTTAATTGATTAAATAATCCGAAAAATACGAAAATTAATCAAAGTTAATCAAACTTAACTTCATAAATTAAAATTAATCTTAAGATAATTTTAAAGTTAAACAAACAAACAAACACATAAAACAAAACAAAACAAAACAAATTTTTTATCATAATACACCTATTAAGAGTTAATATCAATTTAATCACAAAAATAAATAAGAAGATACACAAAATATACAAAATTGAGTTAAAACTAATTTTTACACCTTTAAATCAATCAAATTATTAAACAATCAAATCTCCTAAATTAAACTATTAACTAATTAATTGATGAATTCAATTAAATAGCAAAAGCACATAATATAGTCACAATTAATAAACAATAATAATAAACAAAACAAACAAACATTACAACTTCAATTATAAAATGATATTCAAAATAAATTAATTTTATAATCTAAATATCTCCAAACAATTACACAACATTTGAATTAAACAAATTTAACAAATTTAAAAATCAGTCAAATCAATTTTAATTTAATATTTAATCAAATCTTAAATCAAACATAAAAGGCATTAAATCACAAATCAATTAAATCAAAGTTTTAAATCAAATCAAATCAAATCAAATTCAATTGTAAACATAAAAAAGTTTGCATTCCATTGAATTTATGGAGCCGTTGCTCCTATTGTGTTCATTTTATTTGTGAATGTATGCTATCATTTCAAAATTGCTATTGCGGTGAATCAAGGGTATTCGAGTGTTCTCGATATAATTAACATCGGGTCTTCGCATCACCTGATGGGGAGAGGTCAAAACGAATTTTCAAAGAACCCAACCTCGAACTTAAATTTTTATGTATATCGTCGGATTAGTTATACTTCTATGGAATATCGATATTTTCATAGTTGTAAAACTGAAATTTGACGAATAAATTTTGGGTAATATTTTTGAAAACTATTCTTTAAAAATCAAAATCTTTTTCATGTTTAAAGTCCAAATGTAAAATGTATTTTTAAAATTTTTTAAATACTCAATTTTTCAATTTGCATATACACATGTTTCGAAACACATACACATACATAAAAAATTTCCATATTTGATTTCAATCTCAAATTTTGAGGTTACATATACATATCTTCAACAAATTTTTCAAACTTTTCAAATCACAATTACACCCATTCAAATTTCAAATAATGAGATGATAAATTTTTTTTCGAGGTTTCACACTAACCCAAATCTGGTACTATAATAAGCTTTTAGTTTTGCTGCTAACCCTAATGTATAGAGCTATTGGGTTATCAGGATTCAGTTTGTGCGGCTGTTTTTATGGAAATTAGGCTTTCTAAAGGATGCTTGATAAATAAAACTCGACAAGCACAATCGAACGAACAAATATATGGCGAGGGTTTCTAAGTGAGGATTGAAACTTTCCTCCTATTGGCTTTGTGAGCTCAACGGCAGCCGCCGTAGGTGCGATAGCCTGCAATGGCTTGTATGGAGAGGCATCTGCCGGTGGTGTCTCTTTTGCAGATGGCATCAATGTTTCTACTTTCTACTTCTGTTGAGGCAGTCTCTTCCACGTTCCATGGGCTTGGGTTCCTCTATGGTTCAAGCGAAGGATGGGTCGTTGGGAAATATGTAGACCTTGCAATTGATAAGAAGCTAATCCACCACCAAGACTATTGAAGGGAAGTGAAATTAACACCACAGCCGTCTCTATGTCGAAGGATGTTGGCGATCAGACCCTTTGTCCACTCTCTAGTGGTAGTGTAGTGAGTTGGGGCATTTTCCTTTTTCAATGGAGGCTTCTAATGGTTGTTTGCGATAGAGGTTACTCTGTTGGCTTCATAGGGCAAGATTTGCACATTGATTGAGAACTTAGATGGCTTGGTCTCACATAGCACACTGCCAACATAGCTGAAGCCACCTTGCTGAAGAATCTTCTTTCTAGGATTTTTTAAAGTGCTGAAGAATCTTCTTTCTAGGACTTTCTAAAGTGCTCGTGGATGCATATGGTACTGGAGGGCAACTCCATCATCGATGTCTAGATCATCGAAGACGACATGACGGTATAACTTGTTTGGAGTAGAAAGGATGATTGTTTGGAGATTGCATCTCATCATCGGAGCTCTCCACTAGTTGCAGCTTGATCTTCTCCACTTTGCTACCAGCAACATTGGAGACTTCACGGTCTTCATGATCAATTGGTGAATGATGCGGCGGACTTCCTATCGGTTGTCCAACATAATCCCTTAGATCCTATTTAAGTTAATCCGAAACTTAGAAAAAGTATTTCGGATCTAGGTAAAGACTAAATCTGAAAACACTAAACAAATCAATTTCGGATTTGGGTTAAGGTCAATCTTATTGGGTTTAAATTCAAATCTTTGTGGATCAGACCAAAACCCAACTTGTTTAAAGGTCTAGATGTGTAGTCAATTAAAACTATTAAAAGTCCATTAAGTCGATCAAGTCCCATTTTGAAAAGATATCGCTTAATAGATAATTAAAGGTCATTAAGGCGGTGAAGCCTAAGGTTGCAAATGGGGATTCGGTAGCTAAATCACCTGTTTCTGATTTCAATTCTGATAAAGGTTAAGGTGTTCCGATTTTAATAATTTTAAAATCACTGTGTTCCGATTTTGATTTTGTTATCGGAATCAAATTCAATAGTTTTCAAAATACATTCTATATATTAGTTTTTATTTAAAATGAGTTAATAATTTATATATGATTACTAAAATGTGACTTTAAAACTTTATTTTTATTATTTTTAATACTTTATATATTATATTTTATGATTTATTATAATTAGTTTTACTTATATATATATATATTTATTTTTTATTAAAAATGTTTAAATGGAAGTGGAATCAATTGATTTCGATTCCGATAAACCATCGAAATATCCGATTTTTTATTCCAATAGCTTATAATATAGGATAATAAATTTCTAAACTGTTATTTTTTAATGGAAACGAATCAAAATTTTGAAATATCGTTTCTATTTACACCCCTACTTAAGCCCACCTTGGAAACATGTCACTTAATGTATGTGAAGTTAATTAAAACTAATGAAGACCCATTAAACCAGTGAAGTCCTACTCCGGGGAAGTCTTACTTTATAGATGTGAAGTCAATCAAAACAAATGATAGCTCATTAAGTTAGTAATCCCACTTTCGAAAAATATTGTGTAATGGATGATTGAAGGCCCATTAAGTTGGTCTAAGCTCCACTCCGGGGAAATGACACTTATTGGATGTCAAGTCCATCAAAATTGTTGAAGGCCCATTAGGTTGGTTAAGTGCCACTTTGGAGAAATACCACTTAATCGGCTTATTAAGTCGGTCAAGTCCCCACTTCGGGGAAATGCCACCTAATGGATGTTGAGCTTATCAAAATCATTGAATGCCCATTAAATTGCTCAAGCCCCACTTTAGGAAAATATCACTTAATAGATGTGAAACTTAAGAAAATCAAAATTTGACTCGTTATGCGGTTAAAGTCTAACCTGGATGAGACCTTAATGGGAGAGAAGATTGATCGGTTTGTGCATCGATGATGACTAAGGGAGCACAAAGTCTCGATACTTACCCCAACTTGGGCCTTATTGAACAAGGGTTTAGGAATCGAAATAAGAATTGGAATCGGTGAGGACCAATTGTTTTTGAATTGGATTGATCCGACCAATTTCAATCTGAATCAAATTTTTTTTGCGTAAAAAATTTATAAAAATCATAAAAATCTAAAACAATAAAAAGTCACCCAAAACAATATTAAAAATAAAAATATATGTTTAACCTATTTTCATTTCATAAAATTGTAAGATACTTTCACTTAACCGTTAACACATGTTTTGATTCCATAACATTATGAAATACTTTCATTTAACGTATATAAAAATTAACAAGATAAAATTACCGGTCATTGACATAAAATGTATTTTGATACATTTTTCTTCACTAGTATCTATGAAATTTGTCTTCATCTTCTTGCTTCTCTTCAGTCTCTTGGGCTTGAGTATTTCAGTGAGATGCCCTTGTCATTATCGGTTCGTATCCATATGAAAAATATGAGTTAGCCATCTCATGAAAATCATATGTAAGGTCATGTTGCTCTTGCATATGCTCTTGTGAAGAGTATGAAATGTATGGTTTGAAATCATGATAAGAAGCTGATTTTGGATATTGATATTATGCAAAGTCATTAAAAAAGCCTTGAGTCATCATCCTTTGGGTCCCACTAGAATGTTGCATGCATAGTTGTCAAGGCGACAAGGCGCCCAAGGCGTTGAAGGGTACCGATTCCGCTTAGGTGACAAGGCGGCCGCTTAGGCATCGCTTAGGCGGTCAAGACGGTATTCAAGGAAGGCTGAGTCGAGAGGTTGTTATATATATATAAAAAAAATATATAATTATATTTTTTATGTTATAATTGAATATGAGTGTTTTATCAATGCACATAAGTAAATATGATGTGTGTGTGAAAGAGAAGAAAGTTAAATATTCTATAAAATTTAAGTATATAACTCATTTATGATTATAAAATATATATGTGCAATAGTATAATTGATGGTAAAATATTGTTATAATATTATTAAATGGGAGGAGCATAGAGTAGTCGCGGATCGACGCGTTGGACGCCTTGGGCACCTAGGCGGGCGCCTTGGGCGCCTTTTTGGCCCCAGACAAGGCGCCCTGGCAAGGCGCCCTTGGAAAAGCACCTTGTCGCCTAGGCAGCGCCGCCGCCTAGACGGGCGCCTTGACAACTATGGTTGCATGGAAGAGCTGCCATCTCCTCCACCTGGCTGTGTGGTTGGTACGAAATCCTGCTCATCATCATCATTTAAGGAGTGTGAGGGTGGTTGCTTACTATCTATTGGACTCATAGGACCTTGCTTGTTATCCAAATTTATTTTATTGCCTTTTTGTATTATATTATGTGATGAACTCTTAAGCCCCATACTTTTCTTCAATAGTGCAAATCGTCCAATTTTTCTTGCTTTTGTTTTTGTTTTTTGCTTTCATTGGACTGGGATTTGATTGTGTAGTTGGGGGTAGGGGTGGGCTGGAGCTTCTGTTAGGACTGGAGCTGCAACTAAGGATGCTAGGGAAGAAGATGGTACTAATTGTGGTTGAGGAGTAGCAGTAACTTTCACTTCCATGTCCTCCACCTTAACATCATCTAGTTCTTTTTTTGCCCATACGCAGTCCTTAGGATCAAATTCAGGTGGCTCATACTTAGCTACCTTCTCTTCTATCCAAGTAGCAAGTGAGTGTTCCTCTTAAAAAATGTAGTCAATGTCAACCTCTCTAGGTAGTTCCTATGTTTTATGTCTCTCTTAGTACGCTCCATATGCAAACCGTGTAAATCTTTCCTTTAATAACTTCTAGTGGTCTTTAATATTCTTTGTGTGTAGCTTCATGTTATAATGGCAAAAATCAATTTCTCTGGTCTTTCAGATGTTAGCATGTTTCTCCTTTTGGTGTGTATGAAGTTGAATGTATTCTAATTCCTCTTACATTGGGAGGAACTGGTGCTCTGGCTCAAAATCTTGACGACAATAGATGAAGTGGATTCTAGTCACTTCTTGTTTTCACCTGAACCCACCACTCAGTTGAAAACATAGAACAAGTGAAAAATGATTAGTCTTTAGGATGAGGACTTGCATAAAATATTAATATGAAATTTTATTTTATTATTAACCATATTAGGAGAAACTTTGTCAAAAGAGTATCTCAGATATAGATCTGAGTACACTCCAACTCTCATCTTGTAGTGTTGCATTTTAAAATTGATAAATATGAAAAGATTTGAGTTCCCAAATAAATATTAAAAATATTTACAAATAATTAAGAATCACTTATCTCCAACTTAGTCTCTGTTCTATCCTGTTGAGATCTGGTCAAGTGCTATATCACTAATAGAGTACCTTGTAAGACTTCATTGTTATGGGACACTTATCCTCCATATTGGATGCGGGGGTTTAAGAAATATCCTGCAAATATACAACTAAATGTCAATGTTGCATATAATACTTAAATTAAAATACAATAGAGACAAACACACTAAAATACCTACTACATATACACCATGATGTAATGTCCTATCCCACCTCGCATTAATTATTTTTCACAATTTTTTGAAAACCTCTGGGATTCTTCTCCTTGATCTTGAGTTTTATATGGCCTATTGCATCGTAAAGAGTCTCCATCTGGTTCCTGCCATTTGAGTCAACTAACTTCAAGATAATTACCGATTGCCCAATAATTGACAAGTAGTAGAAAATCTTGTCTCAAAATCTCTTATTCGTGATCAAATTCTCCATCTTGCATAGAATTCCCAATTGATCCTCTTTGTTGTGCAAATTATCAACCATGTAATTATAGTAAGCTTTGGCATTTACGAACCTGACCAGTGCATGTCTATGTCGATGTTAACTCTCCAAGACAATAAAATTTATAACAAATCTAGTAGTCCCATAATTGATCAGATCATGCTTCTCAGTATGCTCTCTCATGATATGTAGTAAACGGGTTGTGAATGAATAAAAGATGTGATCACCTGAGCTTGCTTGACTAGTGTAGATACTGAAGCCTCGTTGCCTATGTTCCCCAATATGAGATCAATAGTGTGTTGTACATGGTACCTAGAAGAGATGATGTTTCTTCTCTATCAATTTCTCCTCTGCTACCTTGTAGCATGTTTCATTGTCATTCATAAACTAAACAACATTTTCTTCTCCAATCTCCTCTACAACATCCATAAAAAAAGATGTCAACATTCTTGATATGATCTCAAGCATTAACTGATTTCAATTGTACCCTCTGAATAATAAATCAAAAAGTTGATCATGATCCTTCTGGTGATGTTTATCCATCCATCACACATGACATGACTATGCACTCTCTTTCTCTCCACACCAAATTGAAGCCGTTTATCCATGTCTGCAGCTCCACCTTCTGCTCCAGGATTACAACATAAAAAAAAATTGCTACTTGCGACTTTCAATCCCGGTCTAGCTTCAACGATGGCATCAACCATAAACTAGTGGATGCATGTGGTAGAATGTTTGCATTCAAGTAGATAGAAAAAATATTATTGCTTTCACCTCTAATTAATTATAATAAATTGAAGTAGAGAACAAATTGAACTATTTAAGATTTATACATGTATGCAAAAATCATTTCACCATATGTCTCATTGCTCTCTTTGCAGCTATTTTTGCTGCTTTCACCCCTTTCATTGTTTGTCTAATAGTTCTCTGCGTGGCACTTTGTTTCTTAAAGAAATACTCATCTCCTCTTACTGTTGTCAGGGCCGGGTGTGTCGACTCATATCGACGATATAGGCCCTCTCATGCTTTCATATCCACACCCTCACTGGGTGTAGGTTGTGTCCAAGGATTTTCGAATCGGAATTGGTTACTGAATTGGTGAGAACTGATCTGGTTCAAATTGGATCGGATTGATCTGATTCTGACCGATTCTCAAGAAGAGAAACCGATTTAGAATTAGGATTTTTTGAAAAAAATTAAAAAATTATGTTTATGATTCTGATTTGGGCCAATGCTGGCTGATTCAGTCCAATTCGGGCTGATTCAGCTTAAATCTTTTTTTAAAAAATCTAAAAAAAATAGTCTTTTGATTTCGATTCTGATCCGATTCGACTGATTCAAGGTCGATTCCACCTCCCCCTCCCCTCCCAAAAAAAAGAAAAAGAAAAAATAAAAAACATAAATTCATACCATCATATCATTTCATCTATATTTTTATGAAAAAGTGAGGTTTCAACGGAATGCCACTTTGGAAAAAAATACATTAATTTACCGGTGTCAAACTGAGAAAATTGGGACTAATCAAGTTGTTTATGCTCCTCGTATTTGTAACCAGGTTGGCATTTCAAAGAAGGGAATGGTAAACTGTCAAACATTAACATTAAAGTGATGTCATATGACAATCTCAAACAAACCCTTTCTGGCCAAAATGTCATTTATCAAGATGGTAGTTAGAACTTAGAAAGATAATGGAAGATACAAAAATAACCCTTTCTACCAAAACACAAAAACGTTTTAGCAAAAGCACCCATTAGCAGTTAAGTTCTCGCACATTTTGAAAATATTAGCAACACCTGAAAACATGCTATCTTGCATTTCCAGTCCTCCGAATTCTCCACAAGTACTAGGCCATCTTTGTCAATGTTGGTCTGATTCATGCGCTGCCAAACTTTGGTTGCATCAAGTTTTTTGGATAATTCTACTCCTGCTGTAAACGTTCGATTAGAACCATCCACAGGTAATGAATGGCGCCACAAAGTTATATAAACTGCTAGTGGGAGGTTCCCATGGCTGGCCCACATAAAATACAGTAGAATCAGCAATATTAGCTATCCTTTACAGAGGTTTACACAGGTAAACAATCAGTAGCAATATTCCACAGGAAGAGCCTGTGCTTAATTAGTAATATCTTATTTTGCACCAAGTTTCTCCAAAGAATTTTAACACCTTTCGAGTTAAGGATACAGGCATCTGACCTGACAGTAAAATGACAGCTCTTTTCTTATCTTCGTATTTTTTTCTTATATTATGGTTGAGTTTTTTTGTTTGCAGCGTCGGGAAATCATTCATGACATCCTCCCTCTCTGACTCATAAAGGTCCCTTTTGAACGTCATAATTCACAACTACTTTCATTGATTACACTACCCCACATCTTTGATATGATGACCATGTACTAGTAGCCATCAAGTATACTTTTGGGTATGCCGCTGCCGCTGGACTACCGAGTACCCATTAAACACAATATTACAAAACCAAGTAATGCCTCCCATCCCCAGTTGAATAGTAGTCGACTATCTGCAGAAGCCAGTTATCTTCTAAATAGCTGTCCACACTCTTGAACAATTTGAATCATTAACTTCCCTATTCAACCAGGAAGCACCACTATTGCAATGTTTAGTTCTTAACAACATTGGCCCATATATCCTCTACACACTACTACTCTCTGAAGCCACTTGAGAAGAGCTCTATTTATTGTGATGTGAGGAGGGGTAAAAGTAAGATACATGGGTTACCGCTTATTGGAAAAAGAACATTTGGATTAAAATCAGGCTGTTCCTTTGGTAGATTGCCAAGGAAAGATTGTTTACCATTGACAGATTATCATGGAAAGCAGTGATGGTAGGCCAAAAGTGTACTCTTTGAGGATGCTTTTAGAAGTGTCTGAACCATTCCCATCTGAAAGGGTCATGGTTGATCTTAAAATGTAAAAAGGCTGTCCTTTCACACAGTAGAGATATGATAATGATGATTTGCTCCCTTGTGGGAAGCAAGAGATATATCATACTTGGTCTCTAGTATGCTGGTTCAATGACTACATTAAAACTTGTCTACTCTCTAGAGCCATATGGATATAAAAGCTGAATTCATAATTTTCAAGGGGGTCAAACCAACACCACCTTCTTCCTTAGGCCTGTGTACCGGTGGTCCACATGTTAAAATGATTCACTGATTCACTTTGACAGTCCTTTGCTCTTTCAAAAGAAAGCAACTCTAATTACCCCCCCCCCCGCCCCCCCCCAAAAAAAATAAAATAAAAATAACAAAATTTCTATGTCGCTTTGGCAACCTGAACATTGAGAAATAATAAAGGGGAAGGCTGCAAAGTACTGCTTTAGAGACTACCCATATGCCACCTGTCAGAAACATACTCTTCCATCTGTGGAGTCTCCTCAAATGTCTTGATCATTGCAGTCCGAGAAACCTTGAGGCCTAGTTTGGAATTGCATTAACAAATAGGTGTGGACACCAAACCGCCAAACCGAACTGACTTAAATCAAACCAAACCGAACCCCTTGTTCCACTTAATCTAGTGGGATAAGTGGCAAAAAAGATGGAATGGCTTACACCGCCCCTTAATCCCCTTATGTTATGTTATAATATACAATACTTAATACTGTAGGTTATATATCAGATGTCATTTAATTGTTTTTAAGTATATTATATATTATGTAAAATATGATTAGATATCTATTAAATATTTTGGTATTATATTCTGAATTACATTTCTTACATATTAGAATATTAAATAAAAAATATAAGTAGTATTAGATTTATGTATTAATATTTGGCATTTTATATTAAATCTTATACTGTTGAATTTATTATATTAATATTACATATTACGTGTAATATTAAATTTATGTAATTTAACGTTTTACATATTGTCTTATATTACATGTAAAAAATTCTATATTAAATTATATAAAATATTTTATACACATGATACTATAGGTCACATATTTATTTTATTTATATTATATATTACATAAGTATGATAAAAATAATATATTAAATATTATGTTTTAAATACTAAACTAAAATTTATCTTATCACAAATGTTTTAATTGACATTTATACTTTTATGTATTTCTTAATATTATTTTATATTTTACTTTTTATATATTTTATATGTACATATTTATTTAAAGTTTTACTTATATTTTTATTTAATTGCATTTCTATCTAATGTTTGTCATCCTAGTATATGCATTTTTTTTGTTCACGGGTGGCCCAACGGCCCTAACTCCCGCTGCACCGCGGGTGGCGAAGGATCGAGCTGCTGCTCGATCCTCACGGTTCACCCCCCCCTCCGGGGTGCCCAGCTGACGCCGCCGGGAGGCCTCGATCCCCCGTCCTGCGCCCCCACGCGTAGGAATGGTGCCAGTCCGCGCCCCCGGCGTAGGAACGGTGCCAGTCGAGCCATTCTTGACCAACTAGTATATGTAATTTTATCATAAGTTAAAAGTTACTCCGCTTACCCCAAGAACAAGTTAAATCATTTCCACATATAGCTTAATACTTGATCCAGTGTGTTATAAATAGGTAAGAAAACATTAAATCTGTCTCAACTGCCTTGAGATCGCAAAACAGCCACCACCCCCACCATTCAGCAGAATATATATATATATATATATATATATATATATTTGTTGTCTTCACACGGTCCCTCACCCAGATTGAAATTGATAAGTACATAATCCTATGTATGGGAAACCTACATATATTTTTTGGAGTTTTTTCTTTCAAAAATACCTTTTTCTTGGCATTGTAGCAATGGGCCGGCTGGGCGCTGGGCCAATCTGCCGATCATGAACTGGGCCCGGGCTGTGCACTGGGCCGCGAGTAGGAACTTGGTGGGGCTGCGGACAGTACGGCGATCGGCGGCCTCGGCACGCGAGCACGTGCTGGCGAAGGTGCGTGCGTCGGTGCCACGCTTGGGCAGACAAGTGTGTGTGTGTGTCTCTCTCTCTCTGTGTATATATAATTATATATATATATCTAGAGAAAGAGAGAGAGATTTCTTATCACAATGAATTTCTTCTTTTGATATCTACATCCAGAAAGATAATTAGTAAAGATACAAAATATCTTTCTATTAATTATTTTTACTTAAATCTTCCTTAATGTACTCCTGGATTAAGTCTAACTTAATAATTTAATTTAATTTAAATTATTAATACCTGTTAACACATTATTTTATCTTGAAAATATCAGATATTACAAAACTATACAAGAGTCATGAAAAAGTAGGAGAAAGAAGTTAAATAACTTTAACACACGGAGGAGCTTGGTGAAGAAGTCGTAATAGTTTATAGCTACAATGGCTGGCATGACATGAAGAATGTTTAAAAGAAATATCAATCAACAAAATAGTTCGAGTGATTAAAAAAAGGGTAAATTAACTCCCGATCCAATTAAGAAAATGACTTCCACTGTCAATCCGTTTGTCAAATAATTTCAATGGACAATCCGGCTGCCAAAATAACTTTAACATCCGCTCCATCTGGTCATGCTCCGTTAGCTGAGTGTTAAATAAAAGTTATAATTCCAAAAATATCCTTGTTGGGGTGTAGGCTACCGCCTACCCTTGACTCGTAGGCGTTAGAATGATTATAAAATTTCACAAATATCATTTCATCGCCACTGGAGACGACGTCTACTTAGAAGTGCAAAGAAGTTTGTATCTTTCAATCTATTTCTTAATATCATATTTATTATATATGATTAAAAATTAAACAAGTATTATTATATTTAAAATAAACAATTATCACATATGGCTTATGTCAATATTTAAATCTAATATAAATATTAATTTATGTTTAAAGTAAAAATTATTACATTTTATTTATTTAAATGTTTATATATAGTAATTAATATTAAGTATTAATTTACTTATTAGTGATGTTAACCATATTTGATTATGACTACAAAATATTAATATGTTTAGAGCATAAAATCAACACATCTGATTTATATAAAGATTTAAATATAATATATAATGTAAAATATTATTTTATTTACCACATTGTGTTGATTATATCTACTTCATAATTACAAAGCATTAAATCTTAGAATAAAAAATATTAGTTCTAATTTATATACATATTTAAATATGATTTAATTTATTAAAAATTAATATATTTATTATGGCATATAAATTATACTTATAAATCATTATATTTTTATTTATACAAATACTCAAATATAATATAAATTATTAACTGTTAACTATTAATCTACTTAGCATGTCATTTAAATTATATCTAATTTAATTAAAATCACAAACTATTATAATGTTTGGAGCAAAAAGTTAATATGATCATGATTATACATTAGTTATCATTAGTTCTAATTTATATTAATATTTAAATCTAATATAAAAAATTAAATATTAATCAATTTATCATATCATATCACTTGTATTTGATTTACAATTACAAAATGTTATTATATTTGGAGTACAAAATTGTTATATCTTATTTTATCTTGATTTAATTTAAATTTAATCATCTATTAAATATCCTATCAAAACTCAATAGTCAAGCATCGTAACAGCTAACATACGAGGGCATATTGGTCATGTCACTACGTCACTTTGCCGTCGGTCACGGTAACATCAAAATTTGGAGCAAAAATTGTAGAAATTTCAAGTATCGGATTAGACGCCAAAGATATTGAAAGTTCGGACCGTTTGTTAAGCTACATCCTCCTGAACGGATCGGGAGTTGATTTACACTTAAAAAAACTAGTAAAGTGACAATTTTATCCTAATTTTTTGTCATCGTGATTACTGTCTTGGAAGATGCTGTGTCTCGATAGCCATTTTAGGGTAGCCACTGTACCAGCCTGGACGGATAACCATACTTTCTCTTGGTATTTAATGTGTAGGTAAAATTTTACATATCAGTCGTATCTTGTGGCGTACTTTGCTCAATATCCTTAAAACCAATGAATTTTAGGGTCATTTGTTATTTACATTCCAAAAGCTACAAAAGGATTCCTATATTTTGATACCGCTATTTTTTGACAAAAAATAACAGTAATATCTAATGCGGACATATTCTCGAATAATAGATTATATAATAATCCCTTATTAAAAAAAAATGAAAGATTAAAATGATAAAATGGAAATATCCAAAACAAGAAGTGTTTTAAAGGGAATTAGTAAGAAACAAAGAAATAGCTAGACCTGGAATAGTCAAATAAATGGTCTACAACATATATTACATCCGTTTGAGAGGACGATTTAGATGCATGAGCATTTTACACCCCGTTTGGTAACACTATTAAGTACTTCTATCACTATCAATTTTAAAATTAATATTGATAGGAACCATTAAAAGGTGTTTGGTTAATTGTATCAATTTTAAAATTCGTAGTACAAGCAAAACATATTATGTAATACAAGTGTTAACTTGTATTACTTTTGATATTGATACTCCAACATTTGAAAATATTAATATCAATATTGATATAATATCAAAAATAAAACTCTAATCAAACAGGGCATTAGACATTGCTTTCATTGTATAATAATTAGGTAGGGAAGTGGTGCTGTTGTAAATGAAGTTTAATTTGTTGAACAATAACTAATAAAGTTTTATGACATCAAAAATACATTCAAAATATAGACTTCAAGAATATTAAGCTATAGCAATTTTATTTGTACTCTCAACTATACAAGTTTAATTTGACTTTTTTTTTCGTTTTCCTATTCAACCATCGAAATCTACTTACTGAAGTTTTTAGTACTTCGTTGACTTGGTATTTTTCCATTTTTATATGGGCATGCCACAACCTGTAGCTTTTATACTTTTCCGTAATCATGTAGAAAAAAATAAAGTAAATGGATCTCTTAATTTTAATGACAAAGGTAGTTCAGGTGTTAGTAGTTCGTTGATTTGATCATTCTATATGGTTCGAAAGTTATAATTCAGTAGGAAGGTCTTGCAGTATTATATATATATGCTTATATCCGTAATTATCAACATCTGAAGTATCATGTAGAATCCGTTTCATATGGGTCTTGGCATTTTTGTGTTGGAGGAATTATACATTCTATGGTTTATTCATGCATGGTGACATGTCCGCCGTCCGATGCTGATCTCCATGAAGACTTCAAAGATTCTCATGGTACATATGCTACATTCCTCCACCCTGCAGGACGCATCAAAAAGTTTTGAAAGGAATTCAAGCTGGGTCACCTTGAGAGAAAATATGAAAGTTGTAACAACAACGGGCAGGCAACAACGTCCCTCGTGTCTTTTACCTAATCTAATGTTTGGGTCCCAGCAGATATCACCGATGTCTGGATTTCTTCGAAGTTTCAACCATCGGCTGGGAGCTGTCTTGAAGAATGTCTTCGTGCATTGCCATCAATCGCTCGGCAACCTTATCCGGCATCCAAGGACACACGCCAGTTTCACAGGTAGGACGACATCATTGTATTAACGCGTGGAAGAAGGGGAACAAAATGGAAATGTCAAGAGGGTAAATTGAATTATATCAGGTATTTAATTTATTAACAGTATCTAAAGCACAACATTTTGCCTTCAATCTCCTGATAATTACATTTTATCATACAACTATTTTTGAATCATAACATCGATGTGCAGTTACTATAACATTCAAAGTTTATGTTATTTTACGATTCTTACCTATCATGTTTCAAGATACGCGATTTTGGAGGATAACTCACATACATTGTGATGACCAAAAATATTTTTAGGAAAATGATTTACAAATATTAAACAATGACTTAATTGTGCTTTAGAGAAAAATAACTTACACCAAATTAGGCGGGGTCGGGAGCGGATCGATTGGGCCCATGTTGACCCGGGTCGGCCGAGAGTTGCAATAAAAAATAATTTTAAAATATCCACCGAGTTGAGGTATAAAGGTTGAGACCAAGTTAATCGACCAATAGTCGACCGGGTAGGCCCATGTCGACATCCGGATTGTAACCCCGCATTTCATGACTTACACAACCAAATGGTACGTTGTTTTTAAATTTTTTCTTTTTGAAAAAAAGATAATTCACGAGAAATATTTCACTACATTAATTACTTCTGTATAAACTCAGATGGACCGTATATAAGCTGTGCTTCAGACACGCGCGCACATGCACGTACAAGACAAATTTTGGTTGATTGCTCGTCGTTATTTGCAACAGTCAACCCAAAAAAAAAGTTGCCTAATTGTTTGATTTCTTATAAATCAAGATATATTATTACTACCTTCTTTTTGTAGATTCACAATTAACACAAAATTATATATAAATTCAAACTATGTTTGGGCTTGAGGGGACATTTGATTTTTCTAAATTTAAATACAAGTCTTAATTACACCTGTAATCTCTTATCTTTTAAAATATAAAGTTCTAACTATCTGTCTCTCTCTCTCTGAAAATAAAAAAAAGATATAGCAGATCATTTAAAACTAAGAGAATTTGTAAGTATTAGAGTCATATTCAAATAGTTTACCAAACTATAACTTCTGACGGAATGAGATATGCTACCAAGTTGTGTGAAATGTCTCTAACCTACGGGCGGAACGAGAAATCAGCCATTTCTTCGGCTCCATCAAATGGCCCTTCGCTTTCTATTTATTTATTTATTTATTTATTTTGTGAATACGGGCAGTTTGCAACTTTGCATACATTAATTTCACGTGTTCTATTCAACCTTGTAACCACATGAAACATTACCTCTTCAATGCTTCCATCTTCAACATCCGTGTTAAAAGATAACATCATGAACTCGTCGAGCACGCCCTCCAAATCGTCGATTTGATGAGTAACTAGAAGAACAATCAAACTAATATCAGATGGAAGGAAGTATGCACAAAGATCTATATGTATATATATATATATATGGACGTACTTAATGCACAAAACATAAAGATGGAGCTGGGAAAAGTAAAGTTCCACCGGTAAAACTAGTATCAGATGAAATGTTTTAAAACTATCCAACCCATCTAATGTCAGGCTATATATATATATATATATATGGCAAATATTTTTTTAATCGCCTTTCAACATGTCAAATCTGAAAAGCAACTTAAGGCAAGCTTTGGATGACGAGTAGCTGATCCCCAGAAGAGTGAGAAATATATAAAGATGGAGCGTGGCTCGGTTGGCACGACGCCACCCCGCGGGGGGGGGGGTGGCGGGGGTTCGATCCCGGCAGTGGACTTGCCGGGACCACCTCCCCAGGGGGGAGGTGATCCTGTGGGGATCGAGCGCGTCCCTCGCCGGTGCTGCGCAGCGCCATGTGCCTGGCCACTGGGCCGTGACCAAAAAAAAAAAAAAAGAGAAATATATAACCGAAACGTACAGTTTGGGGGCAACCTAAATGCATAATATATATCTCGATTCTCAAATATTAACCATGAATATAAAAACTGCGGAAGATAGAAAAGCTCGACCCTGGTCCAAATCCCATCAGTATCTTAACAGTTCTGTACAATTCCATGCATGACCACAGTTTTTTTTATTACAGATATAAGACTTTAATGTAAGATGTTACAAGAAAGCAAATTTGTCACCAGTATGTCCTATGAATGTTAAAACTTAAAAGCACAAGTTTATTTGTGCCTCGTTTATCCCCCAGACCAAATAAAGCAAAAGGTATATAGTAATTTTTTTAAGGTGGCAATGCCATGACCATGAGAAATCATTGATCAAAATTTTAAATGTAATAATCTGAAATTGCTTTAGTTTGAATACTTTTTCTTTTTCCATTACAAACAACATGTTTGTAAATTAGGACTGCAAATGCGGAACGACCCTAGGTCATTTGGCATGACCCCCTGCTCTTATAGCAAGGGGGTAGGGGTTTGAGGGCTGCTGAGCCCGCCATCCCCTGGGGGATGGTTACATGTGGGGATCAAGTAGGGGGGGGCTCGATGTCACGCCCCGGATTTTACAACAGGCGCAGCGGAATAAATCCGGGGACGGGACCGGGGAATTAACCCCTTAACTGCGTCGGTTTGGAAAAATTAAAGACTAACAGGTCCCAGTTCATTAAAACAAATTTGCTTCAATCCACAAATAAATCATACCCCGATTCGATTCCATATAAACAATTCATAAACCAATTTCTCTAATCTCTTCTGCACTAATCCTGATCCACTACGCTTCTGCTGCGCTACTTGATTACCTGAAAAATGTTAAACGATTTGGGATGAGTCACACGGACTCAGTAGGACTTATACCCAACTATCCTAATATACTAACCAATCTAACTACTATTTATAGGCATAAACCAGACTCATCAATTGCTATAATATCATATAGGCTAATTATCATATTTATTTATTTTAATGAGATTTCTTTCACCAAATTTCCCATTTAAACATGCCTCTACATGGACTTGACTACCAACTAAACTAAACTACATGTTTATGCCATACGAACTGCATTTAGCCAGCGCGTGCATGCTTCCATACCATTTCCATTCCATGTGTCTGAGTAGATCATATGCGATACTTGGAACTCTTAACTCTCACTCTAAATATATATAAGAAGTACCATATAGTAAGCTAGATCCTTAGTATACCTAGGCAGGCGTACTTAGGATAAACCGCGGTATCCGGGATCGAAGGATGCACCGGATTAACTACGTCATCTGTGCCCCAGGGACCACTAATGTAGTGGAGGACCTCAACAAGTAAAAGCCATATATTTACTCAGACATAACCAATTCAATCAACCAAATATGCCAATTATCAAGTCATGCACAACCATTCTGTTATACCAACAATTCATGTAATAGACCAATCAGAACAGGATATGCAAATATCATTCATATAATTCAATTTCACACCAATTTATGCAATTGACCCAATCAAAAAGAAATATACAACATAATGAGACATATTAGCTTCAATTAATCACATGTCAATATCAATTCATCAAATGATACATTTTACAAATCAGGCCACTATTAATATTAATTAACCACATTCCATAATTATTATGCCATCAATTTCCTTTCCAATATGCGTATTAATGATTTAAAATCATTCCACATATGAATTGGATACAATTATAATCATAAAAGGTCTCAAATCATTTCCATATAACAATTCATGTCATTCATAACATAAATCAGGTATAAATATAATCATAACAGGTCATATCTCAATTTTTATGAATCAATACAGTTAATCTAATTAATCATCACAATATGTCTAATTTAATGATTTATAGACAACATTAACTAAAAATTTCATCTAGCTAATGCAAACCATGGAACTATGCATGGGTGACATGAATGATATTTAATTAAACACATACACACAATTAAACAATTACACCACATCATTATTCATCATTTTCTAATAATCTAATAATCATATTTTAACACATTAATTACAATATCATGTGCTAAGGATGAGTTGGGATGCCTACCTCAAGGTGATTGGTAAATTCTCACGTCTAGAAGAAGTCGATCGGATGCCCGATCACGGGACGGTGACAACTACGCCAATCGGCAACGTCAAACTGGGAAAATATTAACTTTTAATAAACTGCTAATATAATAGAAATATTCTAAAATAAAATTGAAAAGGAGAAAGGTGAGACTTACCTCAACTAATCAATGGAAAAACGGCGCGCGGCAACGTCAAGGCGACGGCGGCGGTGGCGGCGACCATGACGTCGCTCGCGACGAGGGCTGCGAGCACGCAGGCGCATGCGAGAGAAAGAGAGTGGGAGGGAACGCGAGGTGGCTTGGGTGCACACGGTGGAGGCGACAACTATGATAAGGTGGACAGCGCTGGCAGGGTTCGCGGCCGAGCCGCATTCGTGCGGCGCACAATAGAAAGAGAGAGAGTCCGGGGGGTTACGGCGTACATCGCGGACAGTGAGAAAATAGAGGAGGGAGAGAGAGAACACGTGAGAGCGATAGGGAGAGAGAGAACGGCAGGGGGCGAGGGCGCTGGGACACACGCGAAGAGAGAGAGGAAACAGAGAGCGGCGGCGACGGCGCGACGCGAGACGGCGATGGCGATGGGGTGACCGGGTTGTTGCGGTGGTCGCGCTCGCGCGGGATGCACTAGTGGAGAGAGAAAGACGAGGGGGGGCGGAGGTGCGGCGATGCCATGGCGACGGCGCTTCGGCGCCGCGCGCGCGCGAGGGGGAGGGGCGGAGATGAAACAGAGGGAGAAGTAAGAGAGTAATAGAGGGCGGGGAGAGAGGGAGACGACGAGCGGGGCATCTCGCGGCTCCACCGCGGTTGCGCGTGCACGGCGACGAGAGAGAGAGAGAGCAGAAGGGGGGGGGGAAGGGTGGCCGGAGAGCGCAAGAGAGGGGCGCGGCGGGGGCGCGACGTCGGCGAGGCACGACGATGGCGACGTCGACGGCGATGGGTGCTGAACAGAGAAGAAGAAGAGGAGGAAGGGGGAGCGCGGGAGCGCGGCGACGGCAGCCCACGGCGACGACGGCGACCATGCCGGAGGGAAAGACGAAGAAGGAGAAGAGGAGGGAGGAGGGGCGAACGAACCGTGCGGGAGGCGCGGCGTCACCCGCTGGGCGGAAACAAAAAGCAGAGAGAGAGAGATGGGAGCGCGACGACGACCGTGCGGTGGCGACGGCCACGGAGTCAGGGAAGAAGAAGAAGAAGAGGAGGGGGCCGGGTGTCCACGGTGAGCACGGGAGGAAGAAGCTGCGCGGGCGGCTAGGCATGGCGGTGGAGGTAGAAGGTTCCGGAGGGTGGGGAGGAGAGGCGGTGGGGAGAGAAGTTTCTGGAGAGAGAGAGAGAGAGGCGGCGGAGGGAAACGTGGTGGAGGGAGAGAGGGTTCGAGAGGGGTTTTTTTTTTTTTTTTCCAAAACCGGATATTACACTCGATCCCTCGTCGCCGCGCGGGTGTTGGCCATTCGGCCATGGTGACCCAAAAAAAGTAAATTAGGACTGCAAATGGATTAGATTTGGCAGCAATATCCTCTATATCCGATTTGTTGAAGGGTTTTATCCCATATTGGCCACCGGAGGATGGTCCAATGCTTTTATCATAGCCTGGACCTAGGTCTCCTTAGCGCACGTACATTTTTGGAATTTCACATGGTATCAGAGCTGATCAGGCTGTAGACTTTGTCCTCCGGTGGATTTACTCCTGTTTTCGCTTGACTCTGCCTCGTGTATTCCTACCGTGGCTCTGACGGTGGTGGCTGACCGAGAGGGGAAGTGTTGAAGGATTTTATCCCATATTGGCCACCGGAGGATAGTCCAATGTCTTTATCATAGCCTGGACCTGAGTCTCCTTAGTGCACGTGCGTTTTTGGAATTTCACACGATTCTCATAAGTCATTGAAATATTCTATACTGATCTTAAGGATAGTTTATATAGGATGGAGAAACAAGTTCCGGCCCCATATGTTTTTTATGGGAATCGAATAAAAATTCAGAAACATCGGATTCAGCTGACACCCCCTATTGTAAGTAGTTTTTATCAAAGGGTTCCAAAATTGTCTTGTTGATTATATATTTATAGAGTCCATCTTGTAACTTGGAAAGTAAAAAAGAAATGATGTTGCACTCAACTTACTTTGACCTCTAACTTGAACTAAACATGAATCAGGCCAGCTACTAGTCGAACTCTGTTCAATTAAGCACCCAAAATTGAATTTGAACTCGAACCCATGTAACATAAATGAGCTGAGTTTGTGCAACATATTACTAAGCTCTACCCGTTTGCCCTTTCCTCCTTTGAAAGAGTAAATCGTGAAGGGCCATCGAGACTTTCACTCTAACCAGTGCCATCCCCCAGCAAAATGTGTTGGTTTTAAAATTTGTTCGAAGGATTTGTTTTTAAAGGTAACAAGGACGTGGACGGCTCGGTTGGGATTGGGTTGGGGCTATTTATTTCTGAACGATTAATCAGAGTGGCTGCCCAAAAGTCTCTAGCTCTCTACTATCGGAGCGTGACTCAGTCGAAAAGTTCGGATGTCTCGTCTGGATATATGACACGTGATATGTGTTATCTTGCCCAAAACGTCGAATCTTTAAAGAGATAGATCGTGAGATTTCAATTTACGAATATGTTAGGATATTAAATCAAGAGACTACTAATAACATCGATTAATTATAGAACCGTAAAATTAAACGTGCTATTTCTTAATGATAAATGACTTCGTAAAAAATAACACGGCTGTTAAATCAGTACTTAATTAATTTGTTACATATTTCCCAGAACGACACAGCATAAGAGTTATTTGTTCGTTACGGATCATATTCTGTCGCGTGTGTTAAAAATTTGGGACGTGGCATCTACTCTACCAACGTTCTACCGGAGCCACCTCTGATCCTCTGTTATCCCTCCGACGGTCAAGGTCGAGGGAGGCATCGTCGTGGTGCCAGACCGGCCGGGGCAAAAACTGGAGCTGAATCATGGCCTGATCTCCTCATGGTTCGAAGAGATCGGAGTGGAGAGAGCGGCTAAAAGCTAGCCTTCGGCGTTTTTGCCGCAGGCGGAGGAATCCAGAAAAGAAGAAGAAGAAGAATATAACGAGAAATCGCGAGGACATCTGCAGGAATTCGAAGAGCTTGATAGAAATCAGCGTACAGCAGCTTGAGGACTCGAGGCACATTCGGTCACCTCTGGAGTGGGCGAACCACGAGAGGAGGGAGGCCGCCAGATCCCGGGCCTTGCGGTGGGAGTCCCCGCCACCCCACCCCTTCTCCACCGCCGTCTGCAGGGCTGCCCACCTGGAGAGGATGAGAGAGATGCCCTCCGCCATGCCCCGCCGCGGAGGCACCGCGGCGGCCGCCTCACGGGGTCCCATCCTCCCGCGGCCGTCTCCCCCCCTCTCCGTCGCCGAGTACCTTCCGAAAGGGGGCATAAGAGGAGGGAGAGGCGGCGCGAGAAGCGGGGAGCGCGAGAAGCGGGGAGCCTCAAACCGGGGAGAGCGACGGAAGGGGACGGTAACAGATTGCCAGCACCTAAGCACCTGCGTGTTCAGGGCATACCAAATCAAGCAGTGAATCACATACGTCAGAACTATATTAAATATTTGTGTCAAATTTGATTTATTAATAATATATATTTCAAATAAGAATAAATATTTTAAAATTTCTTAAAATAAAACTAATAGTATAAATAAATATAGATGCTGCATTTTGATAGGATATGGTTCAAATCAAATCAAATTAAAATTACGTATGGATATATATTACACCACAATAAAATATGATTTAAATGGAATCAAACCCTCTTTTTAACTTTGGGAAACATCTTGTCATGTCTGTAATATCTGATTTTTTTTAAATATTATATATCACCCTCTCTTTTCCCTTCTCCTTTTGCCCCTTATTTTCCCCAATTTTTACCCCCATCGGAACCGCCTTACTATGCCTCCCTCCCTCTCTCGATTTTCTCCCTCCCTCCCTCTCTCGGTTCCCCCTCGCGGCAGCTCCCTCCCGTGTGCCTGCGCAGAGCCCAGCCCCCCCTCCTTCACGCCGGCGCTGTCCCGCCCCCTCTGCCCGCGTGGACGCCTGCGTCGCAGCAGCTCCCCCTCCCCCTGCTCTCTCTCTCGGCCAGCCGCATGGACCCGCGGCCCCCCGCCCCCCCTGCTCGCTCGGCTGCCCGCGTGGACCCGCGGCCGCGGCGTCGCAGCAGCTCCGGCCTCCCCCTCGCTCAGCTGCCAGCGCGGACGCGCCCAGCAGCCTGCAGCCCGCAGCCCGCAGCAGCCGGCCCCCCTCCGCGCGCTGACCAGTAAGCCGGCCCCCTTGCGCGCGCGGACGCCAACGGCTGCAGCCGCAGCCATCCTCCTCTTCCCCCTTTTTCCCCTGGGCGCACAGCTGCGCCGACCCCCCAGTCGCGGCCATCCCGCCCCCAGCCCCACGGCTGCCTCTGCCCCCTCTCTCCGGCATACCCTGCTGCCCAGCTGCAGCTCTTTGGACCCGGACAGCAGCCCCCTCTTGCATGCCCCATCTCCTCCATCCGGAAACTGCTAGTGTTGTGGTAATGGTCCATTTTATTTTTTTCTCTCTTTTTTTCACTCCCTCACACCATTTTTATTATGTTCTATCCATGCCATACCTATATGTCTTTGTATGCTTGCAGCTAGCACCGATTGAGGGAGAAATCCTTGCTTTGCCGATTCAAGCTTCGTATTAGCTCCGGATCGTTTTATCGACGCCTTTCCGGTAGGCATCTCGGACATGTCTATTATCACTAAATTTTTATTGAAAATATTTACATGACTTGTAGATAATAATGAAATAGATAGATGTGTGATTTAGAAGAGTGATGGTATCTTTAGTTGCCTATTTTGATTTATTTAGCATGTAATTGCAAGTCAATTAGTGATGATTGTATAATTAGCTCTATCATAGTTAATTGATTATATTCTTGCACGATATGTTGTAAACTTTGATTATTAATTGTCAACCCTATAGATTATGATTAGTTCTCTTAGTCCTTGATTTATATCGTGCTTAATGTGGTAGGTTAATCAAATTAGAGAGAATCCGATTTAATTATTAAATCCGAATTTTCTTGCAACACCATCAATCTTTCATATTGTGGTTATTTTAGGGGTCTACGTCATGTCGATGTTGGCATAGCATGTTTATGTGTAGAATGTCGTTTTGTTTAATCATGATAGATAGAGTGCTAATAGCATGAGCGTCAAGTATCATGTCTATGTGTGTCTTTTGTTAGATTGTGAAAATGCATGGTTTACTAGCTTGTCTATTGGCTATCATGGTGGTAGGGTCTTCATTTTAAATGTGATAGTTTGTCATCGCAAATTTGTTTCATATTGTATGAGATTGATCATTGCATAGTATGAGATGCATTGTGATGCATGTGTGCATTAAAGAAATTTAATGAGACCGAGCTATACTGGACTAGTAGTCGTGTCCGTGGGCAGCGGAGCTTAGAACCGTCTGGTGCATCCTTCGATCCCAGATCCCGCGGGTTATCCTAAGTGCCACCCCCGCCTGGGTGCACTACGGGATTTAGCTTAGCTATACAATTACTCTATATATGGTAGATCCGGTCATAGCTCGCCGAGATCGCAAGACGACGTTTTCCTTGCGAAAAATGAAAATACGATGTTTCATGTAGTGGATAGATGCATTGTAGAGTGGTCTCGGTGTTAGTATTTATGTTGTGTTCATTAGTTCATTTAAGCATACATGTTTTGTATGATATGCATGGTATGTCCTTTAGTTAGTGTTGCATTGCATAACCTCTTCCTCATACTTTATATATTTGTGAGAAGCCCTCTTTGGTCTTAGTTGTGGGTTGGTTATGGTTGTATGTCTAAAAATTTGTGGAATGTCAACTTTCATATATATATTGTTTAGTTTTATATGGTATATATCAAGTGCAGGTTGGGTAATGTACATGTATCATGTTAGGGTCTTTGGCTATCCAATTTGGTGGATGATGGGATGTCTACTGAGTCGTTATGACTCACTCCAATCCTCTATTATATTTTTTTTCAGGATATCAGGTTTAGCGCAGCAGAAGCTTGGTGGTATGGACTCTAATGAATGATTTGAACGGTTATTATGCAATTTAGACCGGTATAAGATTACTTGGATTGAAATTTTATTATGTGATTTGAGATGATTGAATAGTGTTAGAATTATGAACTGGGACCCGTGTCTTCGAGTTTTTTTTCCAAACCGATGTGTTTTTGGGGGTTGTTTCCCCGGTTACGTCGCCGGATTGTTTTCCGTTGTGCAGGTTGAAATCCGGGTCGTGACAATGTCACTATTGGGATACCACACAAACAAAATTGTAAGGAAACCTGTTCAGACACAATCTAATGGTCCCCTTGCCACTGTATGGGAAAAATGATGTTGGTGGTACTATTAAGTTCCTGATGGCATTATATCAAGGCGAAGAGAACCTTTCACGAACTTTACACTTTTATTTTAATTTATTTGTTTGATATCTTGTAGGGTGCTTGGTTGCATAATAAATTTTTATATTTCATGATAAAAATTTATGTTAAAATAAAAATATAAGATAACTATATATATAAATTGTCATGTTTTGTGAGACATGACAACAAAAAGAATAGAAATCATATATAACTAAAAAGTGAGATCTGAAAAGAAGAAGAAAAGAGGCAAAAAGAGATCTGACATTATCTTGTTAAAATTGTAAATACTTTTTTTAACAAGTTTTGTTATAAACTCAAATTTTAATGAACACTCAATTGTAAATATGCTAAATTAGCTTAATTGTCACATTTATTACGGGTACAAGCACCCCAATATTGGGTGCTTCAGCTGGTCGAATGCCCTTTTTTGGATTTCTAGAAATACCCTTGTCCGGCTGTAAAAGGGGAGATACTCCTACCTTCCAAAAGTTTCTCACGATGTTAGACACTGTCCATATCTTAGTCAAATCCTACGAGAACTCCGCTAGGAGGTCCTAAAGAGCACCATTGCTTCCCATCTCTCTCAAGCTTATCTTCTAACTCTTGGGTGCTGTTTGGTACGGAAATAACTTGGGGATAAACCCATGTTATCCTCAAAATTCAAGAGATAACCCAAATTTATCCTCAAAATTTTACGGTACCAAACAAGTACTTAGAGCTTCCCTTATCACATCACAACTTCCCCCCAAGTTTTCACAATCTTTTTAGACATTTTAGGTCTCAAATTCCTTTTGGAGCCCAGAGAGTTTTCCAAAGTCCAAAATAGAAGAGGAAGGAACCAACATCTTCCAACAAATCAATCCTACAACTAGAACACTCTGGAACCAGGGTGCCAAATGTGCTGTCGATGGGGCACTTCTATCAGAAAGTATCAAAAACTCATTTTTTTTTTTGTATTTTAACCGATTCCCTCCATCTTTATTGCATTCTAGTATTATTCTACTTGCATTGAAACATCTAGTTTCTCTATCATACATCCTAAAACACCCAAAAATAGGGGTTGGTTTCTAGTTCTAATATTGTGTGTTCCACTCCTCTTGTCATTGGATATTTATTTCATTCACGATTACTTCACCCCATTAATCATAATCATGTGTTATCTTTCTTTTATTTTGGATAGTGCCGTAAGAGGCACATTTGGAGTCAACCACGCTTTCACCTATCACTTCAAACAACGGAGAACATCTCAGGGTCCTCATCTTTGGCTGATTAAGAAAGGGGAAGCTTGAACTCACATTATACATCTCCTCCGCACACACCCAGGTCAACATTTATATTTTTTATTTACATTCGGAACCAAGGTTCCTGATGAACGCACTCTACACTCTCCTTTCTTTGCCCTCCTACTATCCGCAAAGCCCTTTGAACTAATCTTTTTGTGCTAGAGTGATCTGAGGGTTGAATGTTCGAGGGGGAAATCAGAGAGATGGTGCGTCCAAAAATCATGCCCACATCTGTGACGACCATGGTAAAACAAGCTAACACTTATGGGGTGTTTGGTTGCATGATAATTGAGGTTTTTATTTTAATTTTTAAAAATTGTAAAAAAACTTGTTAAAAGAGGTGTTTGACAACCATGACAATTTTATGTTTTGAAAGTGATTTTCTTCTTAAACAAAAAAAGAGGGTCTCACCTCTTTCTTTTTTCTTGTGGTCCCCCACTTTGTTTGGTCATGTGCAGTGGTTACTCTTTTTTGTAATCACATCCCTCCAAACATGATAATTTTATGTCATGAGTTGGTTCACTTTTTATTTTAATACAATTTTTTATCACAAAAGTGTACAAAAAATTATCATGCAACCAAACACCCCATTAGAGTTCTTCATCATTTTTCTTCTTCTTTTTCTTGCATTGTCTGTCAGAGGCGCCTTTAGTTAGGGCTTTGTGAGAACATCTCCCTCCAGTTCCCACTGGAGTCATTAACTTCTTCCTAGCTTTATTTATTGTTATTACACATTTTATTTACTAGTCAGCTTTATGTTTTATTCTACAAGTCCTGGTTATATCACATGCTAATGGAATAGTTTCAAAATATTATTTTAGGCATTCCATCACCTACCCTGCATCACCCTTCTTAGCCTGCAAGAGGTTGTGACCAAGGTGTCCACCCTCCATGCTTCTATTGGTGTCTAGTTTAACTCCTATTGTAGGCTACTCTTGGGTTGAACCTAGTGTATCCTGGGCTGCTTGTGGTTGTGGTTAAGCATGACCATCTTCAGCTCTTGATGGTGGCTACTATTTGGGTTTCTCTTTGTGTTGCTGTTGATTGGGCCTAGTGCTAATAAGGTGTTTGATAACTCTTTTAATATTGATACAACCTCTCTTTCGAAATCAAGATCATTTGATGTCTCAATTTTAATTTTAAAATAAAAAAATGTAACTTTTTTGTGTATGACAAAATTGTTATAATTTTTAAAATTTATATAGTGATGTTTGACAATGATTTTAAAATAAAAATTTCTAACACAAATAAAAATCTCGATTTTATAGGTACAAAAAATATATATAATTTTATTACGAAAGTGTGTTTGGCAATTAGATCACAGGATACCTTAGTTGATTTGGTGAAAATGATCAAGCGTATCAGTTCGTTTGCAAAATTAATCAAACATGATGACCTTCTTATTATATCTTGAAATCTTATAAGGTGTTTGGTTGTCCTTTTTTAATTTAAAAAATTTAATTTTTAAAATAAAAATTCTTTTTATTTTAGTATCAATTTTAAAAGTATATAAACATAAAATTTATGTGTTTAATAAAACTGTCATAACTTTTAAAAATTGTAAAGTGGCATTTGGTTGTATTTTTAAAATTAAAACATTTATCAAAATATATAAGCATACGTGAACACAATTTATAAAATGTCAAATTACAAACAATTATGAACAATCAAGTGTTTATAAATAATAAATAAAATATGCTGGAGGCGCCAAGTGTCAAGATTCACGCTCGGTTGGCATGACCTCGCGCAGGGGGGCGCGAGGTCGGGGCTTCGCCTCCCGGCGGCTGCAGTCCGGGCGCCCCCATGGGGGGGGCGACTTGTGGGGTTCGACGGGCGTCGAACCCTTGCCACCCGTGCGCACGGCAGGCCTTCGGCCAACTGGGCCAGTGACCAAAAGAGAGAGAGAGAGAGAGAGAGAGAGAGAGAGAGAGAGAGAGAGTGTCACTAGGCGTAGCATCCGAAGAGAGAGGAAGAGCGGTGCATCCCATGTCTACCTTAGAAACAAAACAACTCCTGTCTTGTTTTTTTTCTTTGGAAGAGTTTTCAGATGAGAAGGGCACTATTTCTAAAAAAAAGAGAAGATATGCAAAATGTAACCAAACATGTTGTCTCTTCTAGTTTTAAATTTTAAGTAGAAAAGAGAGATAAAAATACAACCAAACACCCCATAAAGCATCTTGGGCTATTTGTGGTTGTGCCCTATGTTATTCAAGGCGTGAGGTGCCTGAGATGCTTTGTAGGGTGTTTGCAACAAAATAAACAATCTAGTGACTAAAGGTGGTTCGCACGAGAACCAAATTAGAATGAAACTAGTTGCACAAACAAATCAAGTTGGCATGGTTAAAAACAATGATTGTCCCACCGTGGTCACCACAAAGTTGTTGACTCTGAAAAGGGGTTTGCCCCTATCTGGATCGCCACCTCAAGAGGGGATAAAAAAGAATAAAGGAAAATTGCGAAAAAAACTCCCACCTCGGTCCCACACTCACATTGATCCCCGAACTTTCATCTCTCAACATCACTCGAGCACCAGAGCAATGGTTCAGGTCGTGTGGGAGGAGAGTGAGGATGAAATAAAAAGAACTTAATAAATAAAGAAATGAAGAATGTGGTCGCCAAGAACCGCGGGTTCCACTTTATGTAATGAAAATAAAAAGATGATTGTGTGTACCTTAGCACGGAAAAGAGTATGTGCGTGTTCAGCCTTTTTCTTCTTCGACTTGCCAATGAAGAAGAGTCTCCAACCGATGTTAGCTTGGTGTACCTATGCAACTAGTAGACAAAGAAAACAAGAAAACAAGTGAAAGAACGATTAAGACTGAGTGAAGTGTAGTAACTGTAAAAATAATAACATAAAACAACAATTGGAAACAAACTCATCGAATTCAGGGTTAGTCCTAACCCCTTTTTCTTAGTTTTTTATGATACATGAGATGATGCAAAAACTAAATAAAAATGATGTATAAATGGTGCTTGATGAATGACAAAGAAGTAAAAGTTTGAACGGCTCAAATTGGAGCTAAAACGAGTGAGATATCACCGGTTTAGCCGGACAGCGCACATGTGTGATTGCGCCCTTCACTTGAGGGCGTGGTGGGTGCACCCTAGGGTAGAGGGCACGGTGGTACTATCTGGCGCGAGTTTGATGCAGAGCTTGCTACAAGCAGTCTCGATGTTGGAATTGAGTGTCGTTTGTGTTGTAATGGACAGAGGAATTGGAGAGGAAGAGTTTTTGTGTTGATGACTTCTTTAGAATAAGCCCATACAGACTTGTAAAAATTATGAAAGTGGACTGGAAACAATACTAGATTGTGTGACCTTGTTGAAATGATCACCACGGAGAATCCAAAAATCAGAATGGACTCCCATTCATTTAAAAATAAAGAAGACTTACAAAGGGTTATTTAAGATGTAGACACTTTGGATTGAATCCTATGAGAGATGAATTGAATTTATCTAATAAGTCGGATCTTGGACAGTGAAGTTCTGGAAACTCCCAGTGTAACATCGATGTAGGACGTGCTATGGGCACCACAGATATCAGAATTGAATGATTCTTGTTGGAAATGAAAGAGGACTTACCATGGAAAAGTTTTTATGAAGGATGTATAGGTTGAATCCTCCAGTAAGTTTACTGAAATTGACTGATAAAACAATAACTTAAAAGAAATGACTTCGGATCTATCTGTGCAGTGCCGGTGTAGAAGCCGCCACGTGCCAAGACGATGTCATAATCAATCTCTGTTTGTTGGAGATGAAAGATAGCTCAATGATGAACACTTTGAAGAAAGCCTGGCTGGAAAATGATCAGGGAGATCTGTGGAAGCTGATGATCAGCAAAATAGCACGTTATACCATAGATCGGTTTCTCTTTCACTTCGGGATAATCTCCGGGCACCGGGACGAAGAGAGAATGATTTGAAAAGGTTCGGACAAGCCTAGGATGGCTGGAGGATGAGGAGAAGAGAGCTAGAGGATGGGGATTCTCTTCTTAGGTCGTTCATATGAGTCTCCCTTTATAGGAGATGAGAAACAGGTAAAAAAATATCAAGTTTTGATACATCCGACTATAGGTTGGATTTCCTCTATTTAATGCTACTAAATTTCATCATGAGGCTTATATAAAGTTACCCAACTGATCTATAAGGATTTGAAATCATGGATCACCTTCCCCATGTTCAAAATATGTATCTACTTAAAGAGGAAACAAATTTGGTCAAAAAATAGCAACTTTTGATGTATAAGACAACAAGTTGGATTGCCATCATTTGATGATGCTAATTTTTATCATGAAGCTTCAAACCAAGCATAGTGATGAATGTAAATATGATTTTTTTTGGAATTTGAAAAAGAAGTTTTTGTGAAAAATTCATATTTTAAAGATTTTTGAAAATATTTATTTATTTTAGAGTTTTAAAAATTTTTAATTTTTAAGAGTTTTGAAGATATTCATTTTTTTGGAGTTTTTGAAAATATTCATTTTTTGAAGAGAAAAATCAGTAATGACAAAAGTCCCTATCACTCGGTTGTTATTCTAGGTTCGTTGGTAGACACCATGTGCAATAAAAAGGTCCCTTACCGAGAATCATTCTGACCTTCAACCTTTGATCGACCAAAATTTAGCTTTGATTTGGTTGGTCCACCCGTACCTTGGAAGTTAAGAATGAAGAATTGGTAAGGAAGTTTTTGATAAGCTTTGAAGATGTGAAGATGGATTTCTCTACTTGCACCCAATTACCCATTGAGGTTTGGCCTCTTCAGGTCTTTTCTTCGTTATTGACAAACCTATTTTTGTGGCACACATTCAGACATGTGCTTTGACCTGTGGGATCATTGCCCATCTTTTGGCGTCTTTTTTCTACATTTTCTATATAATTTTTGGGTACTCATTTAGATAGGTCCATATTTGTTTAAACTTGTGGGGTTCATTGTCCATCTTTTGGCACATTTTTTTGATAAGTTGTACCTTCTAAGATGGCCTCCTACTAGGGCGGCGAATGCTTTCGATACTCTCTCCCTCTAATCCCCTTCGCCTATCTTGGACTGAATAGATGAGAATAGGGTGAGGGTTTTCCTTCCACCTTAGAGCCTTGTCTAGCTTCTCTCGGGTGTCAGGTCGTCCGAATTCTGGGATCGGGACGTGTTGTGTGTAGGATGGTATCTATCCTCGAATCCTAAAGATCAACCTAGGACATGTGGACTCCAGTCATACTGGTAGTTCTCTCTATTTTTGAGGTAGAATATATTCCATGGGTGAATCAACTGTAAACATGTATTGCAATGTAAAAAATTTATTTTTATAAAAAAGTGGTTATAAATATCGTCAATCACAAATTTTCTCCCAGTTATCCCTTGCATGCTTGAAGCAAAATGTAAGGCTTAAAAAAATTCAAAAACAACATTGCCTTGTAAATGGCAAGATGATGATGAATGAAAATTCATGTAATACCTAAGAGAAGAAAAGGTTCATTGTTGGTGATGACGTTGCTTGTGCTTGCCTTGCCTTGCCTAATTGCTTCCAGTTTTGATATGCTCCAAATTGAATTGGATTGAAGATTCAGAATCATATGGAGAGGTGAAAGATGTGGAATATCCAATTTGGCATGGCAGAGTCAAGATTAAAGATGTAGAAAGGCAAAGATTGTGGTATCATCCAAAAGATTTCTCTACCCCTGATTTTTGTTGAAAATGAAATTTGTAAAAGGAAAGAGAATTAAAAAAAAGAAAGAAACATGCTTGAAAATAGAAGTGAGTTAAAATGGGCTCTTAGGCCCGGGAGTTGAGAGTGGGCTTGAAGGCCCAAGAATGGTTGGAATCAAGAGGATTGTGGGCCTAAAAGTTGAATGTGGGCCAGAGGACCCAATTGATGTTGATGGGCATGAGGTCCTGATTGGAGGTGATAGGCTCAAAGGCATAATTGGAGGTTGAGCCTGAGGGACCCAACAAAAAGAGTTGACCCGATTTAGATGGTTGGGAGCATGATTGTGATTTAGAATATTTATGATGTGTTTGTGGGTGCCATTGAAGAGTATGGGTGCGCAAGCCCATAGTTGAAGAAGTGGGGGCACGGGGGCCCGATTTTGAAGAAGTCTAGGCATGCGAGCCAGATTGTGAAGGAATGGGGACTTGCAGGCCTGAAGTTAAAAGAGTGTGGGCATATGTACCTGAGGTTGATGGAAGGTGGGCACGTGGGCCTGATTTGGAAGGAATTTGGGTACATTGGCCTGGTTGTAAAAAAAATGTGGGCATGTGAGCCCAGTTGAGGTGAATTGCAAACACGTAGGACTGATTTAGAAAAATTAAGGGCACATGGGTTCGATTCGAAAGAATTGTGGGTATGTGGGCCCAATGGAAGGAAAGGGGCACATGGGCCCGGTTGTGGAAAAGGGGCATATGGGCCCAGTTGAAGGAAAGGGGCACATGGGCCTGGTTGATGAAAAGGGGCACGTGGGCTTGGTTGATGAGAAGAGGCGCGTGGACCCGATTGAATGTGAGGAGCGCATGGGCCGTGTTGGATAAAGGGGGCACGTGGGCCCAGTTGGATAAAGGTGGCATATGGGCTTGGTGGAAGGAAAGGGGCATAAGAGCCCAGTTGATGAAGAGGGGCGCATAGGCCCAGTTGATGGAAAGGGGTACGTGGGCCTGGTTGATGAAAAGAGGTAGATGGGCCTGGTTGAAGGAAAGGGGCGCATGGGCCTGGTTGGATAAAGGGGGCAAATGGGCCCGATTGATGGAAAAGGGTGCATGGGCCCAGTTAAAAAGGGGCATAGGGGCCTAATTGAATGAAAAGAAGTATGGGTTGTGGCCCTAAGATTGAAAGATTTTGGGCCTATGGGCTTGATTGTTTATTTGGAGGAGAATAAAGAAAGGGTCATGGCCCTAAGATTGATTGATTGTAGGCCCATGGGCCAGATTGTTACTTAGGAGGAAAATGAGATAAGGGTCGCAGCCCTAAGATTGATTTTGAAGAATTTGAATGCCTAGCTGGAGGAGGTCCTAGTGGCCCTTTGCTAAGGTCTCTATCGTTCAGAAGGTTTGTACATTCTTTCTCCATTTCATTGACCAATTCAATCTCCTTACTTTGCAATTTGAGGGTCAATCCAGTTTAATTATTTTCAGGGATCAATTCCTGGCGAATCAACGCCTAGTCCTTCATTGGATTGATAATCAACTACATTTGTGATTATATCCTCTAAGCTTCTTTTAATAGGCTCCCCTCAGGTTGTTCTATGGAAGAAGGTATGCCTAGTCTAGGGGATTCCAAAAAGATAGAAGGGTTTGGTTCAATTTCCCTTATTGGTTGATTTTGATCTTGAGATATAGCAATGACATGTTGAGGGGTAGAATTTAGTTCTTCTACCAAGGCAAGAGCACAAATGGTTGGAGTGATTGAATCATCTGCTGGGGCAAAAGCATGGATGATCAGAGTGATCGGTTCCTTTGCGGGGGTAGGAGCAAAAAGCGTTGAAGTGACTAAATCATCTACCTTAGTAGGAGCAGGGATAATCGGATTGATTGGTTCCTTTGCTGGGGCAGGGACATGAGTGACAGGAGTGACTGGTTCCTCTACCAAAGTAGGAGCAATAGAAGAAACAAGTGCCTTAACAGACTCATGGTGAACCCTAATTTGAGGGATTGATTGAATAGCCAAGGGTTGTTCAATTGGTCTTGGCATAGAAGTCGATTCGGGTTGAGAAGCCATTGGTGAAATTGGTTGAGAGGTCAAGGCTTGGATGGTTGGCCGAGAGGTCAAGGCTTGGATGGTTGGCCGAGAGGTCAAGGCTTGGATGGTTGGCTGAGGTGATCTCACATGATCTGCTTCAATAGACGAGTTCTCTTTTTCTTTAGGCCTTGAGAAACCTTCCAAATCCAAGCTTAACCAAGGGAGATCACCTTCTTGAGAAGAGAGGAGGGAGAGAGACTTCTTGGGATATGCTCCAGCTTTATGGTTTGTTAGGGTTTGGCTTTATAAGCCATTTATTTATATAAGATGGAATTTTTCACAAAAACTCAAAACTTCTATAAAATTACGTCCATGCGTTCATCTTATTGATTAAATCTAATATGTGTGACAAAATAGGCCCAATAGTCAATTTGGTTGAAGCCTTAATTAATTTAAAATAAATATTCCTTTAAATTAAATAAAATTGTTATCCGATAATAATTTTACGACTTTCTAATCATAAAGGGTACAAGCCACATCCTATGATACCAAATGACTTTGGAGAGTTAAATAACATTCATTGAGCCTTTGCATCATCAATTACCACACGGATTTAAATCTTCATTCATACAATATCCTGGTCAGTTAGGGGTTCGACACTGACTGTGAACCCCTAAATAATCCGACTCTATGGAATCTTGTATTCGAGTTTGGATCAATTGGAAAACTCATTTGCCAATTATCCTAAGTATCTTGGCCAAATATTTATAGTATTATCCCATAGGATATTCTCTCTCTCCTACCGAGAGTGAACGATTCCTTGTTGTCCACTCAATTGCCTTCACCGTGTTTCTCTTGCACCCAATACATCAACTATGCTAGACCATCAAAATGGTGATCCATAAGTTAATAATCAACGTACAAGATATATCTGGTAAGCCATCTTTGGTGACTCATGTCAAAGATCCAACCGTGCTATTGAGATGTAAGAATAACCTGATAGACAGTTCGGTAAGATATCGATCAGATTTTTCTAAATTGGTCAATTCAATGAACTCATTTCACTAATGAGCACCTATGTGTGTATCTTGATGTCCCCACACTGATGACCAATGAGATCGGTCATTCTCATCACATGAGAAGGATCACACACACTAGTCTATCCGGATCTTTGATGTCCCATGTCAAGGATCCTATGACTAGGAACACTTAGATCACATACCTCTAGATGATCGAACTCATTATCATGATTTCATCATGATTTAATCATCATTGCATGTGATAAATAACTTCATTATGATATTCGCATCTAATAAGAATTAGTAATGAAATGTTGCCTAATTAATTGGATGAGATATTCCTATAAATGTCGAATCATATCATGTATGATTGACTTGTATGACATACATTTCTATTAATACGTGTGCAACCAAGTAGCCACATGTGTCCGGTCAGCAAGACACTTCTATTTATAAGTGTTAAGTCAACATGACACTTCTAGTTTAAAATATGTTTTTCATTTAAATTCAGTTCTTGTGTGAACCAATTGCCTCCTTTAGATTAATTTACTGTCTTTGCACTATCATTTCATTATGTTTGCACTTTGGTTCCCATGTGAACCCTTGCAATTTATCACCCTTGTGTTTTCTAACATCCTCTTGTTCACACGTGGACCTACATACCTCCTAGTCCCCGTATGGACCTACATCTTCTATCCCCGTGTGGACAACCTCATTCCGGTCCTCGTGTGGACCCACTCACACTATGTTTTTTCCTTCCCTATATGGACAATCTCATACCAATTCCTACATAAACCTTAGCTTGTGCTAAGCCTTCTTTTCCATCATTATGTCTCCAAGTGCATGACATCACTTAGGTTCCCACATGAACCTCAATTCATATTTTGAGCCCATTTTGCTATCATTTTTATTCTACCTTAGTCTCTCATTGACCACCTCAAGTTCAACCCTCTGCCTCATAAGTTCCCCCTGTCTAGCACTTCTAGGTAGAAAGCACCTAGGGTCAAGGTACTTCTAGTTTGCCTTCTAGCAAAACTCGATATTTTGATTCCCACTTGAATTGTGTTGTTGATTTCATCCAGCACATTATTTATTGCTTTCCTTTCATTCCAACAAGTTGTTTGCTCTTGTTTTCGCTTGTTGTCTTCTTTACATTGTATTATCTATTATAATTGTTTGCTTTTGTATTGCATTGTCTACATTTTTAATTGTTGTTCATCCTTGAACATCATCTTTTTGCATTAGATTGCATTGAGTATCAAGTTTACCCATCTTATAGAGCATTCGAGAAGGGGAACTCAATCCTTACCCAAAGTCATAACTATCAAAAACACCTCTATTGGTGATTACCGACTTGTTTTCTGGGGATTCCATATTGGTTGACTAGGTTTGTTTTCTCCAAGTCTTCTGTAGGTCCCAAGAAGTGAAGGATTCCCTCTTCATTGATTGGGCTAGTTGTACTATTCTTTTTTTCTAAACCCAATGTTAACCCATTACCCATTCATGGTGAGATTTGTGAACTTGAGGCTGCTCGGAGTTGGTGGAGCATAGGATCCGGCCCAATCTACTTAACCTAAGGTTTGAAAAAAAGTCTTGTGTTACGCATTTATGATTCTTTTCCACAATTGTTTGTCAAAGATAAAATAAACTTAGTTAATTTAAAACACTAAAAATTAGAAATAAAGAAGAAAGTTTTGTTTAAGGTAAAAACTTGTTTGTGTATGAAAAATCAAAGCAACAATAAATTCAAAAGCATAAAAATAACAAAAAAGAAAACTTCTACTTGAGGCTTGGTGTCATAATGTCTATGCAATTAAGGTCAAGAAGGATGATCAAGATTGCAAATTACTATACCACAAGAGACCATTCAACATCCAACATCTTAGTTTGTGTCACTCCCAATCAGCTTTAGGCCATCCATGCCATCATGAGCAAATTACCCATTGGCCATGTTTTTGCTGAACATTGTCAGCCCATCTCTCCTCCCCAATCCTCTCTACCAAAAAAATTTAAAATGCCTACAACACAAAAAATTGCAAAACTTCTTTGAAATTTCAAAAGACAAAAAAATTGAAAAACCTAAAACTCAAGTAAAACAGAAAATCTTTAAAACCTAAAAGATTATTTCTAGCTGCATTCTATTTGATCATATGCCTTCTTTCATTCGTATTTAATTTTAGTTTTGCACATTTTATTTTATGCATTGCATACTTAATTTTCTTATTGTTATCATTTGCCTTGTTGAAAAGGCTTAGGTCCATTGCTTGATAGAAGATCAAGACAACTTTCTCGACTCCGAAAATGGGTTTTGGATCGGCACCTCAAGAGAAGGTGAAAGATAGAATAGAGGGAAGGGAGTGAATCGGAAAGCGGTAAAGAGTCCTCACCTCGGTCCCACACTCATATTGATCCCCTAACTTTCATCTCACGGTGTCGCTCGAGCACCGGAGACGGTTCGGGTCATGTGGGAGGAGAGTGAGGAGGAGATGAACTTAGAACATGAATAAAAAAGGTGGTCGCCAGGAGCCATGGGCTTCGCTTTATAGAATAAAAGACAAGATTAGGTTGAATTGACCGTGTGTACCTTAGCGCAGGAGATGATATGTGGGTTAAACCTTCTTCTTCTTCGGCCGGCCGATGAAGAAGAGTCCAACTGGTGCTAGTTTGATAGACCTGTGCAACTAGAATAACAAACCAAGTGAAAGAAACTGATTAGAACTATGGAAAATGTAGAAACTATAAGAGAGGAGATGAAAGAAAGAAGAAATTGGAATTGAACTTACTGGATTGGGGCGAGCCCTAACCCCCTTTTTTGTGTTTTTTTGATTATGTAAGAATGATGCAAACTAAAATAAAATATTTTCTAAAAAGTAAATTAACTGAATGAAATGAATTTAGAAAAACTTATGAAGTGAATCGGCTTGAGTTAAAGCCGAGTTGGTTGAAACAAGGCAGTTCGGGTAGCCTTGCACCCACCTGGCGTTACTTCAGTGTAGAGAACTCTACGGATGACCCCGATGTAAGAATCAAGTGCTATTTGTTTCTGTGGATGGAGAACTCAGAGAGGAAGAGATCTTAGGTTGACGACTTCTCCAAAATACTTCCGTTGAAGTCTGTAAAAATCTGAAAGTGGGCGGATGTGGAAAAATAGAACCTGGATGCGTACCCTCAGTGCAGCAATCGCCACAGACAAACAGCAAGTCAGAATTGAGTGGTGCCAGTTGAAAATGAAAGAGGACGAGGAGAGGAACAACTCTTCCGTTGAATACTTTGGCATAAAAGGCCCCAAATTTTCTACAAAATCCAATGAAGTTGGTTGATGTAGAACGCACAGATTGAGCCTTCTCCTTCACCTCGGGATCGATCTCTTGACGTCGGATCGGCTTTAGACGTCGGGACAGCCTTGGGAGGGAGCTTGGACGACCTCAGGATGAGCTAGGCATGGGGGATTTAACCTTGGATCGTTGAGAATGGCCCTCAATTTATAGAGAATGGAAACCGGTGCAAAATATAGAAACTGAATCGACCGCACCCCCGCATTTCAAAAGAGGTGAGGGCGCGCAGGGTGCACCCTCCACCTGGGGGCACACAGGGCGCACACTCAACCTGGGGGCGCGGTTTGTGCCCCCCCCGTTTCAAAGAGAGCGGGGGCGCGTTATGCGTCTTATTACTAAAAAATGTCGAAATCTTTCGGAAATTGCTAAAAATTGACTTGATAAGATGAACGCGCCCCTGACTCGGGGGCATAGTCAAAATAATAAATCTTAAGCGGGGGAACCTTTCCAAAAATCCGGTTTAGAAGGTGATAATCATGGTAATTTTCGGTTTCTGAAAACGGACTGTGCCCCCGCGTTTCAAAGGAAGCGGGGGCGCGCAGGGCTCGCCCCCGGACTGAGGGCGCTCAGGGCATGCCCCCAGTATGAGGGAACTCAGGGCGCGCCCTACCATTTCAAGGGGAGCGGGGGTGCGTTACACTCTCTCTCCTGCACGTGTGTTCCACGAGCCGTAATATACAAACGGGATGTCCGATGCGGCTCCCGTTTGCTGCGTTGGAAAGAGGGCTTTCAACTGCACCTCCTCAAGTTGGTAAACCAACCAGCATGACTCCCGAGATGTTCACACGGGACTTTCTACCGGTTTACCCTCTCGTGAAAAGCCAAAAACTGTGGCGAAGATCCGAAAGGGCACGATTCCGGTCAAGGAATCTCGGGTCAACTCGGGATGACTTAAAATGATGACTGAACAAGTCCAGTACGATCAGAAAACCCAAAAGCATCGAAAAATCTGAGATTAAATTGGTAAATGTGAATCGAAGCTCGGAATAGCTGGAAATAACCAGGAAACCCTAAAATCAACCGAAACGGCCGTATGGCCTTGATTGATGAAAATATTCGGCTAGGATCAACCCAGATGACCCAAAAAGACCCGGTGATGACCGAAAAGGCCTAATATGTGGTCTGGGATAGCTGTGTCAGTACAGATCGAAAAGTCTTAACGAAGAAACCGTTATAGACTAATGCCTACCGAAATGACTTGTCGGAAACCCTGAATGTCACGGAACACACGCGGGACTCCCGAGACGTTCAAGTATGGATCATTAAAGGTTGGTCATCTAGCAGGCTTCGTGTTTTCATGATTCATGCACGGCTCTCGCTTGAAGGTTATAGCATTGTTCCGGAAATCATTGGTCCATTCTCAACTCACGAGAAGCTCCACCAACGTCCTTAGCTCATTACCATGAGGTAATCTGGATTAGATAACGATCAAATAAAGGATATCGCCAATAGAATTGGAGTCTGGGGCTCCGAATCCGGCCAATTTGGCATGTCTACAAACATAGCACTCTTCCTTCAAGAAACTAAACTAGAACATAGTTCTAATCGTCTCCTTTTTAAGTGAATGCAGGAAACTACAAGGGACTCCTCACCAGGAAGCATGCTTATCATTCTTCTCCACAGACACTTGGTTTTGAAGATGAACCATTTTGTTCATCGAGTCTTGCATTGAATCCTACATTTTATCAAAATAAAAGTACATAAAATGTTGAAGACCATAAGCTATGAAGAAAGGTGGGCCCGAGAACCACTTCAATAAAATCAGTGACGACCCTATTGAACTCAAGGCATGTGGATGGGACAAAATGCTATGTACATGGATGATGGTTCCCATTTTGGTATCTTGGCCTATTGAGTGCGATTTATATCTTCAAGTTTTTCCTTTAAGTATATTTCTATTTCTTTACACCACCATGCATCATTTCATGCATCACATCAAGTTATTATTATGTTTTTCATATTTGCAACTTAATGTGTTTTTATGTTCCACCATGTTTAAACTTACCATTCAATTCCCACCATATTCTTTTTAATTCATATTTGCATACCGTTGTGTTTTAATTTTTGTGTATCATTGCATACCAATGTATTTGACTCTTCCCCCACTGTTTCTTTTACAATCATATCCCATCGTGTGTACCCCTCTACATTTAGATTGCATACCACTTAGTTTAAAGTACATCCTACCATGTTTAAGTCTCATTTGCCCCACCACAACTCTTGTGGTGATTCTTGAGCTTTTCATATAAGTCAATCTTCCATCATGCTTTAACGAGGTTTACCGTAAAACTTGAGGTTATTCCACTTTGAACTAAGCCAATATTCTTATGAGAACCCAATGAACCCAAAAGTCATAACTTTAATTGATTGGAGACACTAATTAGTTTAGTCTCCTAAAATTAGTCTTTACTTTAGCTCATCTTGGTACAAGCATACCACACAATTAGGCCACCAACTAATGCTAAAATCACAAGTCCATGACTCGGAGGTCCTCACTGCATGTGGTTGGCTTTCTTCTTATCACTCTTTGTGCCCTTGGCACATTCCCTATCCAATCGGCCAAGGGTTCATAAAGAGAATGAATGTGATCGTGGGACCTAGTGAAGATCATCTTGCTCGATTAGGTCATGTTGTATGTGTCTAAATTTACACCATGGCATCACATTGTTAGTCTATTACCATTCCTCTTTGTTGTGCATTTTTACACTCCATTACACTCATCTTCGCTCCATTCCATGCCACTTCCTTGCATAGCCAATGCCAAGGCAAGGGATATTATAAGCATACTAATTTGGCCGAATTATGGAGCTTAAAACTCATGTTTTATAAGTAATATTTATTAATTCACAAGTTTTAATCAAGGTAGGGCTGATTTAAATCATCGGGGAACAGTTCGCACCGATCGGCGTGTCAAAAATTGACCCCTTTTAGAATCATATAGGACACAAGCACCCTAGCCCTAGATGCTTCTATCCTATCTCTATTTTTTATTCTCGCCACCGATTTTCAAATTTTGGAAGGTCCAAACTTACTTTAAATGAAAGTGTTTGAGTCTAAGATGCTTCTAATTTCAAGAAATCGAACATGCTTGATTTTGGCAAGCATTCATTAAACCTAAATCCAAAATGTCCAAAAGTTGGATGCGCTTCCATCCGACTGGACATGTCTCTTTTCTACATCTGCGGCTTAGTCTTTAAATGGGGGGGGCTCCCAATGTTTGAGGGTTACATGGGCACTTCCATACTCATCTACAAGTCTCCACTGATGATTTAGGAGCCTGGAGAGCAATCAAATCACCATAAGATTGATGACACTGTGAGGGGTTCTTATGTGTGCAATCACACAAGAAGACATGTTTGGGTGCCTCATCATTTCTAGGACCACCCGAGGCTTGAGTTTTTGATTTTTAATCAATGTTATTATCTCCATACATCATTGTACTTGTTTCTACTATCATTTAGCACTCATTTAGCCTGTGTATCTCATAAACTTATTCAAAAATGCCAAAAAGAGTGGTTTTGGTCTAGCCCCCATCCTCTTTCAATTTCCATTTATGTTTGCATTCTTTATAGGTATCGCACTATTTTTATAACTCTAATCATTTATCAACTTTGTTTCACATTTCTATGTAGTGCAGGTAGAAGCATCTTAGGCATCACCACTTCTACACCAAAGCATCTTGGACCCAAGGACCCCACCACTTCTATTCAAAGAGTAATTTTGGACTCCTCACCCTCTACTAGCTGAATAAGAAGTTATAACCTACAGAACATCACCTCCACGCATGCAGGTCAATTTCTACTTTATTTTACATTCTAAATCAGTGGTTTCTTGCGACCACACCCTTATTTGTTTTCTATCGCACACTAATCTTTTCACCTTCTCTCTCTCCTTACCCAAACAAGATCTCCAACGCCTGAGTGACACTGAGGTAGGAATGTTAGTGATTCATGGAGGCACCCCTGAATTTGTGGCTACATCACAGTCACCAATTGGCGGGAGCCACTCTTCCCCAGTTAAAATGGTCACATGAGGTTTAGGAACATTTTTTCACATAGTAACATATCACTTCTAATGAAAACATATTGCACCTAGTAGAAACATATCTCACTTGATGGTAACTTAATGTACCTAACAGTAACATATTGCACCTAATAGTAACATATCGTATGGTAATAGTGCACATGATAGTAATATATCACATAATAGCATATGTCACATGATAGTAACATATGGCACTTGATAATAACATCACTTAGTAACATGTTCTATGTGATTGTAACATTTCACACTTGATAGTAATGTATCGCATAGTAGCATGTTGCACTTAATAGTAACATATCACATAGTAACATATCACACCTGATAGTAATGAATAAAAAAGTTACTAAAGCCCATCACGTGACCCTTTTAAGTGGGCGAAGGGGGAGCTTGGCTCTGGTGCATTGGTGATTGCGGGAGCTCCCTCCTCCACCATTCTGAGGTGATTCGCTCTCCAAATACAATGTCTAGGCAGCAATTGGAAAAATAAAAGTTGGGTGGTAGCAATAGTAGCTTAGGATGAGCATTGATGAAGTAGGTAACTACTTTATGTCCTATTTAGTTAACACCCTGTTTGGTAACACTATTATGCCATGTTTGTCTAACACTATTAGACACCTCTATCACTATTAATTTTAAAATTAATATTGTTGATAATCACCTCAAGGCGTTTGGTTAATAGTATCAATTTTAAAATTTGTAGTGCAAATAACACATGTTATGTAATACAAGTGTCAACTTGTATCAATTTTGATATTGATATTTCATCTTCTAAAAATATCAATATCAATATTAATATAGTATCATTTTTGATACTCTAACCAAACAGGCTATTAGGTACCTCTATCACTATCAATTTTAAAATTGATATCGATAGGAACCATTAAGAGGTGCTTGGTTAGTTGTATCAATTTTAAAATTTATAATGCAAACAAAACATATTATGTAATACAAGTGACAATTTGTATTACTTTTGATATTGATACTACAACATTTGAAAATATTAATATCAATATTGATATAGTACCAAAAATGAAACTCTAACCAAACAGGGTTATCACTATTTGACACCTCTATCACTATCAATTTTAAAATTGATATTCTTATTAATCACTAAGAAGTGTTTGGTTGATAGTATCAATTTTGAAATTGATAGTGAAAACAAAACACAATATGTAATACAAGTGTCAATTTGTATCAATTTTGATATTGATACTCCAACTTCTAAAATTATCAATATCAATTTTGATATAGTACCAAAAATGAAACTCTAACCAGACAGGGTATAAAGTATCAAAATTGATACTATATCAATTTTGATATTGATGCTTATAGAGGATAAAATATCAATATCAAAATTGATATTAGTAAACACTTGTGTTACAGATAATACTTTATTTGCACTAAGAGTTTCAATATTAATATTATTAGCCAAACACTTGTAGGTGATTTTGATTTTTATCAGTATCAATTTCAAATTTTGATAGTGATAGAGGTGCAAAATATTATTACCAAATAAGGCATAGGTTGGCATGGGTTGTGTAGTGCAACTAGATATGAGGCCGTAGGGCACGTAAGTACACCAAGATGGCTGGGTTTGGAGGTATGTGGCAAGTGGGGTTTCTAGTGTGGCACGTAGACGGGGGCAGTGCACAGTAGGTTGGGGTGGGTGCATGGGGGCGTACAGGACATGACTAAGGGTGCGTTTGTTTACCTTGAAAACCCGTCGCATGCAGTCACTTTTACCGAAAACATTCTCCTTCGTGTATTTGGTTCCATGTAAAACATATGTCAACGTAAAATAAATTACATAGGTTGAGATGAAATGCTGATTTTGGCATCCGCGGGTACTCAACGAATGCCATTTTCCGGGATGGTGGGCAACATTGATTTCAGAATTTTAATTTGTTAAATAAAATATTTTTAACTTAAATAAATATTATTAATCTTAATAACTGTAAATTTATTTAAAATATTTTTATTTAAAATTTATACTAGTAGATAAAAACTTATTTTTAAATAAAATTTATTTTATTTATACTTATATACTGATATAAGCATTTCAACTTATATTCATCATATAAATTAAATGATAGATTATATTTTAATATATTATAAAAATGCTGTCACATATAATCCCTTTTAATGTGATTTATTGTTATATGTTATCAAATAAAATAAGTATTTTAATAAATAATTGTTGAATATTGTTTATAATTTAAGTTGATAAATATGACGAGCACGTTTTGTTGATTAAAATCATATTTTTGTAAACTATGTTGTCAAAAATATTATAATACAATATTTTGAAACGTAATTTACATATAATTAAATAAGAGAAATAATTACTTAAGAAAATATTTTCCGAGCAACCAAATGAACCAAATGAGATTATCAAGATTTCAAAATCTTCGAAAATCATATGCAACGTAAAAGGTTTTCAGGTGAATTTAATTTTTCGTGGATCCAAATGGACCCTAAGGGTCTATTTGGATCCATGTAAACAAAAATTCAAGTGAACAATTTCCATGAATCAACTTTTTCAAGAAAACTAAAAAGAGACAATTACTATTTGGTTACACGTAATTTTTGTCTTGAAAATTCAATTTGTTGCTTGAGTATAATTTAAAATTTTGAAAATATTTTTGATTATCTAATTGTTTTTAAATCATTGTTAATAAATTTTTTTAAAACATGATATAGAAAAATTTATAAAGTAAAACAATTTTTGTCTGAGTAAACACAAAATTCAAGTAAAACAATCTTCATAGAGTAACCTTTTAAAATAAAAAAGAATATATTATTTTGTTACACATAATTTATTTTATTGAAAGCATAATGTGTCCCCCCCCTTGTTCTTCCCCAATTTTCTTTTATTGCCTCCGGTTGGTAACCTACCAGTTACTCTTCTTCCTTCAAGGCCGTGTATATAACTATTACTGCTAGCTTTTGTTCATGGGTTCTTGCATATCTGATAAATATAGCGGCAAGGTATTTAATCAGACTAGCAATATCTGCTCTTCCAGGACGCGTCTGACCAGTGCCGGAGTCTAGATCAACCTTGAAAACAGCTCTCCCAAGACTATTGGGTATCGTCTTTAAGTTTGGGTTGAGCCCAGGAGCAGTTTCAGATTATTGATATCAAGTCTCTGGTCCTAAAAAAATATCATTTTTGTCATGTATCTTTTGAAATAAATTGTTTGCCTAAGGCAAGTACATCAATACCTAGCTTCTACATAATACTAAGGATCACATCAACCATCACTGCTAGCGGATGCCATGTGAACGGCTATGTTTAGAGCCAGGCTAATGGGCCGTCATATTGGGCTCATGCTCAATTCGCTATTACATAGAGAATTTAGAGTTTTTCATAAAAACCTCTCCTTTCTCTATATTTACACTCTTGCTGCCAAACTTATGGATTAGCCCTTATGTGTGTGACCTACTAGGCCCAATAGTTCATTTGGTTGATGCCTAATTAAAAGAACAACTTCTTTTAAATTAAATCTATTATCTCATAATAGATTTAACGGCCTATCGATCATAGAGGGTACAAGTCATCCTATGATCCCAAATGGCTTCGGGGATAAACTCCTCTCCAAAGAGTCCTTCCATCATCAGTTACCACACGGATATAAAACTTCGTCCATCCAATGTCCCGGTAGGATAGGAGTACGGTGTTGACTGTCAACTCCTAAATATACCGACACTATGAAATCTTGTACTCGTAATTGGATCAATTGGAAAACTCTTTTCCAATTATCTTATCTACCTTGGCCAAAGATTTAGAGTACTATCCATAGGACATTCTCTCTCTCTCTCCTACCGAGAGTGGACAATTTCCTATTATCCGCTCAATTGCCTCCACCAAGTTTCCCATATACCCAATCCATTAACTATATAGAACCACAATACTAAGTGATCTATAAGTCAATAGTCAAAGTACATGGTACACCCGACAATACATCTTTGGCGACTCAGGTCAAAGATCCAACCGTGCAACCTTGATGATAGAATACCCTAATCGACAGTTTGGTAAGATACCATTCAGGGATTCTATACTGGTCAATTCAGTGAACTCATTCCACTAATGAGCACCTGTACATGTATCTCAGTGTCCCCACACTGATGACCAATGAGATCGGTCATTCTCATCATATGAGAATATATCATATACACTAGTCTTACCGGATCTTTGATGTCCTGTCTCGACGATCCTACAACTAGGAACATTTAGAGTACATGCTTCTAGATGATTGATCTCATTATCATGATCTCATCATGATTCAATCATCATTGCATGCAACTTAGGACTTCATTACGATAAACGCATCTAGGTAGTGCAAGTAATAAAGATTATGCCATTTATACTAAACAAGATATTATAAGAAATGTAAAATCATATTACATATGATTGGCTTGTAGGGCATACATTTCTATCACTTAAGGCTTACTCACTTGTGTTACAAGATGAGACACAACGTTCGGTATAGAATCCAAATGTTCATGAAATTTCAGCTATGTTTTCAAGTAGAATTAATGTGAAACATGAGGTGAAAGAAGACAAGAAACTTTGGTGTTTGCATTACAACATTCATGGACATGTCCGGGAAAAATGTTTCAAGTTGAATGAACCAAGATGCATTCATTGCAACATAGTTGGGCACACTCCGGATGTATGTTATAGATTAAATGATTTTCCAGAAGGATATAAAAAAGGGAACAATAAGAAAAGTTCACAGTTCAATTTGATAGAAGATTTGTACACTAATCTTGTCAAACTCTTAAATAGTACTGTTTCTGAAAGTAGTCCACAAGTTAACTTAGTTGTGAAGCAACAAAACTATATGCCTTGGGTTATTGATTCCGAAGCTACTACCTGTATAGCTCTAAATCTTGGGAATTCTTCTTTTAAGGATGCTGCCAACTACTCTATTCAACCATCAGGTATCCATCTTCCTTATGGGACTTCACTGATGATTACAGAAATTACTTCTTTGAATGTTAACGATAGAATTCAGTTGCCAACTATATACATAGCACCTGATTTTCAGAAGAAACTTTTATCTATGAGCAAGTTAACCAAAGAGTTAGATTGTTCAGTCACTTTCTTCTGAAATTGCTTTGTCTTTCATGATACAAAGTTGAACTATGTGATTGGGTGGGGCCTTGAAAATAGAGGCCTATACTACCAGATCCAAGAAGAAAATCCAACAACACTAAATGTCAAGGCTAATATACAAGAAGTTTGGCATAGAATATTGGGACATGTTTCGAATGATAAACTTAGGATCTTGTCTAGAAGTTTAAATTTCAGTTTTACTTATACAAATTGTCACATAAACCCATTGGCAAAACAACCAAGGTTACCTTTTCATACTAGTGATACCCATACTTCAATTGTTTTTGATTTAGTTCATTATGACCTCTAGGGACCTTAACATACATTGTCAAGGACAAATGCAAGTTTTTTATCACCGTAGTTGTTGATTTTTCTTATTTCACTTGGACATTTATGATGCGTTTTAAATTTGAAACTGTTCAGATTTTAAAGGACTTCATAGAGTATGCACATAATTTTTTTCTACCTCTATTAAAATCATTCAGACTAATAATGGGTTTGAGTTTGTCAATTCAAAGTTACAAACTTTCCTTAAACAAAAAGGAATTGTACATCAAAGGACATGTGTGTATACTTCACAACAATATGGGGTAGTAGAAAGAAATCATAGACATCTTTTGGATGTCTCCATAGCTCTTAGAATTCAATCACATTTATCAGAGTTGTTTTGGAGTGACTGTGTCCTCATAGCAACATATTTGATTAACAAATATCCCACTAAGGTTCTTTACAACAAAACTCTTTTTGAGGTACTGTTTGGCAAAGCACTAGACTATGGAGTTCTTAGAGTATTTGGATGTTTATGTTATGCTTCAACTTCACAACTACAAAGTGATAAATTGATAATAGAGTGAAGGCATATGTATTCATTGGTTATCCTCCTCACCATAAAGGGTACAAGTTATTTGATTCGAGATTACCAAAGGTTTTTGTGAATATAGATGTCATTTTCAAAGAAAATGTGGTTCCCTATATGTAATACTCTGAACAAAATAGTATGCTAGCTCTCTTACCTATACAAGACTCGGATTTAGATTTTCTTAATAAGAATTTCCATGTTTTTGAACCTCTACCAGGTGTTCTAGAAAACAATTGAATAGAGTTAGATAGAATATAGCATGATCAAGAGCTTGTCATACAAACCAGAGAAACAAGAACCAAGAAGAAGCTGGCATATTTGGAAGATTATGTGACTAGTTTTAATATTGACTCAGGTTAGAAAAAAATTCGTATTCTATTAACAATTACATTTTTTACCAAAATTTTAATGATGAACATAAGATTTTTCTAGCCAATGTTTCAAACAATTTTGAGCCACAAATTTATCACATAGTAAAACAAAACAAAAATTAGATTCAGGCAATGGAGGAAGAGCTTAATGCTCTGAACAAGAATAACACTTGGAAAATTGTGGAATTACCACAAGGTAGAAAAATGGTTGGTTGCACATGGGCCTACAAAATCAAATATCATTCCAATGAGAATATTTCTAGATATAAAGCATGCTTAGTTGTCAAGGGCTATTCTCAACTTGAGGGTCTAGACTATCATGACACTTTTGCTTTGCTAGCTAAACTTGTAACTGTGAGAATTTGCTCTCAATTGCTACCATAAAGTTTTGGTCTCTAAATCAATTAGATATAAATAATGGCTTCCTACATGGAGACCTTGAAGTGGAAGTGTACATGGAAATTCCACCAGGATATCCTAGACAAGGGGAGGGCCTTGCATGCAAGTAAAAAAAAATCCTTTATGGCCTTAAGCAAGCTTCTCGAAATTGGCATGCAAAGCTGACAAATGTCTTACTTACTTTTGGTTTCAAATAGTTCAAGGTAGGCTGTTCTTTGTTTGCTCTTACTAAGGACAACTTGCAAACTTACATCCTTGTTTATGTGGACGATATGCTGATTACTGGCAATAGTCAATAGCACATTGATTTCATTAAACAAAAATTGCATGGTCTGTTTACATTAAAGGATTTGGGGAGACAAAAACATTTTTTTGGACTTGAAATAGCAAGGAATTCTCATAGCATTTATCTAAATTAGAAGAAGTATGCTTTAGACATAATTGTTGAATATGGATTACTTAATTGCAAGCCAACTAATGTTCCATTGGAGACCAAACATACGATGTTTGAAGAGGCTAAGAAACTACAAGATCTTGGAAGATTTAGGAGGCTTGTAGGCAAATTGATATATTTAATAGTGACCAGACCCGAAATTTTTTTTTTTTTTTGTAAATCTTCTTACTCAATTCATGACTGATCCCTCAGAGATTCACATGGAATATGCTCTACAAGTTGTTAGATACATTAAATCTTATCCAGTGCTGGAGTCTTTCTTAAAAGAAATCAAAGCTCAAACTAATAGCCTTTGTAGATGCCGGTTGGGGGCCTTGTCCAATCACAAGAAGGTCTACTAGTGGGTATGTGATATTCCTTGGAGGATGTCCAATCTCTTGGAAACCAAGAAACAACATACTGTCTCCATATTCTCTGCTGAATCAGAGTAAAGAGCAATGGCCATGGCAATGCCCTACAAGCCAATCATATAAGATACGAATCAACATTTCTAGGAATATCTCATTCAATTAAATAGGCAAAACTTCGTTACTAGCTTTTATTAGAAGCGTATATCGTAATGAAGTTCTTGATCACATGCAATGATGATTGAATCATGATGAGATCATGATAATGAGATCGATCATCTAGAGGTATGTGATCTAAATCTTCCTAGTCATAGGATCCTTGAGACGGGACATCAAGAATCCGGATAGACTAGTATGTGTGATGCCTTCTCATGTGATGAGAATGACCGATCTCATTGGTCATCAGTGTGGGGACACTGAGATACACACATAGGTGCTTATTAGTAGAATAAGTTCACCGAACTGACCAATTTAGGAAAACCTGATCGGTATCTTACCGAACTGTCTATCAGGTTATTCTTACATCTCAATAGCACGGTTGGATCTTTGACCTGAGTCGCCAAAGATGTCTTGCTAGGCATACTATGTACTTTGACTATTGACTGATGGATCACTTAGTATTGTGGTCCTATATAGTTAATGGATTGGGTATATGGGAAACCTGGTGGAGGCAATTGAGCGGACAATAGGGGGTCGTTCACTCTCTGTAGGAGAGAGAGAATGTCCTATAGATAGTACTCTAAATCCTTGGCCAAGTTAGATAAGATAATTGGAAAAGGAGTTTTCTAGTTGATCTATTCCTGAGTACAGGATTTCATAGAGTTGGAATACTTAGGGGTTGATAGTCAGTGCCGAACCCCTGACCGATCGAGACATTGTATGAACGAGGATTTAAATCCGTGTGGTAATTGATGATGGAAAGGCTCAATGGATGTTATTTAACTCTCCAAAGTCATTTGGGATCATAGGATGTGGCTTGTACCCTTTATGATCAGAATGCCGTAAAAACTGTTATCGGATAACGATTTTGATTTAATTTAAAGGAATTGTTCTTCTAAATTAATTAAGACTTCAACCAAATTGACTATTGGGCTTATGTGGGTTACACACAATAGATATGGTCAATAAGATGAGGGCATGGACATAATTTTGTAGAAGTTTTGAGTTTTTGTGAAAAATTCCATCTTTTATATATAAATGGCTTATGAAGCCAAACCCTAACAAGCCATAGGACTGGAGCACGTCCCAAGCATCCTCTCTTCCTCCTCTCTCCTCTAGAAGGTGATCTCCCATGGTCAAGCTTGGATCTGGAAGGTTTCTAGAGGCCCGAAGAAAGAGAGATCTCGTCTATTGAAGTAGATCATGTGGATACCGCTAGAGATCGGACACTTGAACGGTTTTCAGCAAGGAGGAATGTCCTCTCTTCATCCATAGTGAGAGATTTTAGAAATCCCATGAGGTACTCTCGCTCTACTTCATATTCGGTTCCCGATTTTACTTGTTCGGCATCGATCAAGGCAAACATCATGGCTTTATGGAATCAAAATTTTTCCGCTGTCATGTATTGATTCCTTACAGTGGTATCAGAGCCTGGTTGAAGCCTTAGTCGAAGTTGAAATGAAATTGGCTTGATTTCATGTAATTTCTTGCTTTCCTGAAACTGTATACAGAGCAGTTTTGATTTGATCTCCACAGTTTGTATGAGATACCAAACTGTGTGTGGTTAGTTTCAATTGATTCTCGTGGATGAGATCTTTCTAATGCTTCAAACTTCATGAATTTTGGCCATCCGGAGAGTCCGGAAGGAGTTCGGAAAGTTGCTAAGATGATCATATCCGAATATCTGGCCGAAATTAGGGGAGTTGATGAACTTACCTATTTGGACTCAAATACCTCTATCTAATGACATAAGAAGATTGGAAATTAAGTTTTCCAGAGTTTCCATAAGTTATTGGACACTCAACGGCCCTTGGAGGTGCCAGATTTGAGAGGTATTTGCGGTTTGGGTTAATTGCGGCCGTGGCAACTTCCTCCGTAAACTGTATGTTGGATAGAATTTTTAATAAGATGAAACTTTCTTAAATAGAATCCTTTTTCTTTAAGGATTCCAATGCATATTTTTTCGTATTTTTTGGACTCTGTTTCACCCCCAATTATGGCCCGAAAGTTGGGCGTTTTCTAGGGTTTCGGCGCAACCGCCCCGCCCTTATCGGGCGTAGGAGGAGTCCAGATCGGATCCGGACCCGCCAGCGCACGGGGGGTACGTGGCAAAAGGACTGTGCGCTTAGGCTGGGGTACGTGGCCGCACCGCGTTGGCCCCGGGGGCGTGCGACGACGCACGCGGGCGCGCGGTACGCGGGCGCGCTGCGGCTGGCGGATTGGCGCAGCCGTCAGGGGGTCATGGCCGACGCCAATTGGCCGGCGTAATGTGCTGTTAGTTAATATAATTCGAAAATGATTTTAAATTGTTTAAAATTCATTTTTGATCTGAAAAATTACCAAAAAATTCTATAAAAATTATTAAAAATTGTAAAATTTATTTAATGAGTTATTAAAGTGTTTAATGACTTATTAAATAAAGTTTTACTATTTTGTCACTGAATTCTACTATTTTGATTTTAAAATTATTTTAAGAACAAAATTAATGAAATTAATGATTATATAAGTTCTGGTAAATTATTTAATAGGTTTATAAAATGTTTATGAACCTGTTAAATAGTTTTGGACTTTGGTTTCCATATAATCATTTTTTAAATGATTTTAAAATTGTTTTAAAATATTTATCGATTAAATTAGTGTTCAAATAAATTCTGAAAAATGTGATTTTGAAGAATTATGATTTGGACATTAATTTAATACTCTAAGAAATTTTGGAAAAGCATGAATCATCTGAATATTTTATATTGCTTGTCTTATGCATGTAAATTGTTTATATGTGCATTTCATGTTATTTATTTTATGAAATTCGACACATGAAATTTGGAATTTGAAAATTATATTATATAATTTTATGATGGTATATATGATATATCTCATATAATTATCACGTATGCGTTGTATGTTCATGTGATGAATGTTGGTGTGTGTATGGAGGTGATCATGGACTTAAATTTGCTTTGCTTTTGATTCCTTGGTTAATTAAGTTGGTTATGTTATTAAATGGGGTCCTGCGTGTGCCTCCTCTCTCTCTATACAATCTGATTGTACATTCTACCTCCCCCCCATTTGTGTACTCCCCTTGGTTAAACCAAGGTTTCTTATTATGAGTTGTACATTTGTGGGTCTGTGTACCCTTTAGCTGCTTGTAATGGTTAGAAGCCAGCTTGTGGAAGAATGGAGAGCGGGACCACTTGAAGAAGCACCCTTTTGAAGTGGGAGCATACCAACTCAAGCTTCTGAAGCAAGGAATTGCACCTATAGGGGTGCCTTAGGTGTATGCTTAGGGGTTAAGTCCATGATCACCTATGTTTTAATGCATATTTGATATGTGGTGTGTACTACATATTATACCTTAAATATATGATATTCCAAAGGTATATTAATATTTATATGTAGCACCTATGTTGATGAGACTAAAATAAAATCCCTCCTCATTTTAATTAGGTCGATAAACGTGAGACATTGAGAATGACTCACGTAGCCTTCCGTTGTTATGGTCTTGATAAGCCAATCTTAGATTGGATGGGTTTGTTGTGTTTCCCACAAGACTTATTCAGCAAGGGATTGGTGATCATGGCTAAGGCATTTGACGAACTTTGGGGTGGACCATTGCATGGCCTTGTTGTGTTTCCCACAAGGGCTATGTTAAGAATCCATTCTCATGGCGTAACAAGCGGATTTGATCTAACTAGTGTATATAGCTTGTTGTGTTTCCCACAAGGTTATAACTCTAGAGGTTGAATGACTAAGAATTTCATGGGTTGCAATTGATAAAAGTTACCTACCTATTAAGTATGGGATGACTTGTTGTGTTTCCCACAAGGTTATCACCATAAAGTTAGTAGGGTCTTGGTCCCCACTAGGATATTATCATGATATTCCGTCTTTGCATAATGAGGGCTATGCAAATTTGTCGAAAATTAGTGGGAGTATAAATTAGGATGAAAGACCATATCTTAATTTTAGTGAATGTCTGTAATGTTGATATAATTACATCTCTATTGTAGAATATTATAAACCACCATTAATCTAGTATGCTAGATGCTAAGTATTTTAATGGCTCACACTTCTTATATTGGTCTAGAACTAAGAGAATAGTTCTCATAGTTGACCTATTGACTATCCTACTTGAGAAGTAGGTATCTCCTACACTATCTAATGATGTGAGAGAAGATAAGATCTTATCTCATTGAAAAGATGTATTAATTGTCGTATATCAGATGTTAGCCTCTATCAGATAAAAATAGTAATGGCAACATGGATAGATGGATATGATATCCATCATGGCTCATGGTGATGAGCTAATTAAAGGCAAAGAACAATAGTACATCTTGAATACTTCTTATTGGTAAGACCAATAGAAAGAAGTAAGATCATTAGATAGAAATAGATGATGATAGTTAAAAGTCAAAGAAGTGAGTTAAGATATTATAACCCAAATTTGACATAGCATTCTTTTACTATCATGATGATGGTAAGTAGAAGAAGAAGTGCAAAGTGTATTGCACATAATGCAAAGGTGGAACTTGAGAAGCTCCATGTACCTATGTCATTAATATATACTTGTCCTAAATACACATTCAATAGTATAAGATACTATATATGTGTATTCTAGTATAAGATACTAGGGATGCATATAATAGTATGAGATAACAGATATGCATCATATATCTACAATGAGTTGTAGATAATAGCAAGTAAATGAAGGCTTAAAGAAGATTTTTGACCTACATATGAAATGGTACAAAATGTTGCATCATTACTAGTGGGAGATACAAATTTTCTATAGCCTTCTAGAGTTGTCTTAATTATCCTTCTAAAAGAATATTGTTTTCATTTCTTAGTTGAATAAATGGAGATTTATTCTATGGTATGAAAATGATAAATGGTAAAGTGTTTATCAGTAGGAGCATAATAAAGAGTTTATTTATATCAGATATGTATGCTCTTATAATATGTGTGAATAATCCTCATTAGGTGAAGTAGATTGATATTGATCAATCTATTGTTTAGTAGTACGGTCATATTTATAAGAAAAGACTTAAGGAGTACTATTCGGATAGAAACATATAGGTAAATGATTTGGAATCATTAACTATATGTAAGTCTTATCTTATTAAGCAAAATGACCAACTCTTCATTTGTTAGACATGGAGAGAGGGCTAATGAGTTTATAGAACTCATGCATCTAGATGCATGTTAGCCCAGAGGATAATATTTCAACTTCATTAATTTTCAAAGATGACTTCTCTAGATATGGGCATATGTACTTTATGAAGTACAAATCCAAAACCTTTGAGAAATTATTTGATATTAAGAATGAAGAGGAAATATTAATGAAATGAGTATTAGAACTCTTTGATGAGATCAAAGAGGGAATACTTAAGTAATAATTCACATATAAATGAAAGATAGTAGAATCTAATTTTGATGGACACCTCTTATACATTTTAGCTTAATTGAGCAGCTAAAATGAGAAGCCATAATGTGTAGGACATAATATGGACATTGACAACCTTTGCATAATTCTTATTTTTCTATTTAGGGGTTAGCACTCAATATAGGCACTTGATCTTAAATCGGTACCTTTCAAGTCTATTACAATTATTCCATATTAGATATGGAAAGGGGTTAAAGCTTGACCTTAAGCAAGTTAAGGTTTCAGAATGTCTGGCTTGGTAAAGAAGTATAACCCTATCAAGTTGGAATATAAGACTATAAAGTGTTGGCTTGTGGGATATGCTAAGGAAACTTAAGGATATTAATGCCTCCCTTAGGGAGAAGGGTATGAGTTACCCATCTCACTATATTTCTAAAGGAAGAGTCTCTCCTTAAGAAAGATAGTAGGAGCAAGGTATAAATGGAAGGTGTTCCAGTTATATCTGTCAACAGGTCTTCAAGATCCGATGACCTGACTCGAATCCGTGAATTGAACAGAATTCGGGTTGTAGTTAAGCAAACTCAAAAACATTTTGATTAGGATTCGGGTTCAAGCCCGATGAAGATGACCCGAGATTTCTTTGTCGGGTTCACTTAAAGAAAACCCGTCGGGTCCAGACAGTGTCTTCAGGTTGGTGTCTTAGAACTCCAGGTCCGTCGCGTCACAGTTGTCAAGCATCAGGCTGCCGGCACCCTCCCCTCCCCCGCCACTGCCGCCACCTCTCTCACCAATCACGCCACGGCCCTCTCCGCGGCCTCCGAGGGCACCGGCGGCCTCAGTTCCAAAGCCAACTCCATCGTCGCCGTCGACGCCCCCCCCCATTTGCCCTCCACTCGGATCTTTCTCGGAGAGGCCCGACCAGAAGCTTATGTATAGATGAGAGGCCAAAGAGGGATTCCAGGCAGCTTTTGCGTAAAGAAAGGGCTCAACCATAGCCAAGCAAGAGGGAGGAGACGTAGAGTGACCCCGGATTCCATGGAAAGAAAGAAGCAGCGGCTTCGAAAGGGAAGAAGGGGTATCAGAAGAGAGTTAAATTATGGATTTCTAACAGAGAGAAAAAGCATCAAGACTCGATTTTACTTGATTTTGGGAGTGCGCAAGCGAGGTGACAACCAAGGAGACAGAGAGAAAGATGAGGAGACTCGATCACCGAGCGGAAGAACAGAAATAGAAGCTGTAGAAAGGGGTAGGTGGCGGAACCCGTACGATGCCCACTTCAATGACTACAAAGAAGTCTTGCATCGACACCGCCGAATCGATCAATCGATCATTCTCCATCTCCGATGCCGCCGGCCGCTCTCCCGTCTCTGCCGCGCCAACACTCGTACTGGTGCGTTTGGCACTGCTGGTCGTCCTCATCCTGCTGCGGCAGCAAAAGCAGGGCGGTAGAAAATGGAACCTGCCCCTCCCCAGGGGGGTGGCCTGTCGTCGGCAACCTCCTCCAGGTCGGGTGCTCCGGGAAGCTATTAATGCACTACGTCCACGACCTCCGGCCGCACTATAGCCCCATCTTCAATCTGCGCATGGGGGTGTGCACGCTGGTGGTGGTCAGCAGCGCCGAGCTCGCCCACGAGGCCCTGATCCAGAAGGGGCAAGTCTTCGCCTCCTGCCCTGCCGAGAACCCCACTCAACATCTTCAGCTGCCACAAGTGCATGGTCAACTCCGCCCTCTACGACGGCGAGCAATGCCACCTGCCTCCGTGAGTTCTGCAGCATCCGGCGGCACGCTGTGGACAGCTTCGTCGCTTGCCTCCGGGCGGAGGCAGAGGCTAGTGGAGACGGTGCCGTCCGGGTGCTGCGCAACGCTCACTTCGCCGTCTTCTACATCCTGCTCTCCATGTGCTTTGGGCTGGAGCTGGAGGAGGTGACCGCCTCTGCATCTGTAGCTACCGCACACACATGGCCTCCCGTCGCGGCCCGACGAAGAAGGGGGCGAGCAATTTCGGGTCAACCTGAATCCGAGAATGAGATTCGGGGTTTGTGTTGATTCGAATCCGATCCGAATTCGACAATTGAATAATTTTCAATAAGGATATGGATGCAGGTTAACAATAACGGGTTTGGATTCGGATCTTATGAGATCTGACCCAAATCTGACCCATTTACAGTTCTAGTTCCAGTCACACAATCCATGGACACTTTTATTAAGGTACTAGCTTATATTTACACAAGGGCAAAGCATAGATCTTTTCTTATGTCCAATCAACCTAAGAGATATGTAAGACATATCTTTGATGGAAGAAATGAGACATAAGATAAAAGAATAATGATCCTAAGATCTATATTGAAGCAATATGAGATATTGATTCAAAATGGGAAGAAACAATAAAATCTGATATAAACTCTATCTATTCTAATCAAGTTTAGAACTTGATTGATCCACCTAAGGATTTAGTATCTATAGGGTATAAATGGATCACTAAAGAATAGATTGAAGTATATTAGAAGGTAAAGACCTTCAAAGTAAGGATAGTTAAAAGGGATATCATTTAAGTCAAATAGTTGACTATGATAAGACCTTTTTACCTTTGCCATGGAATTAATCCATTCGGATTTTGATTGTTACACACTATGACTATAGGATATGTCAAATGTATGTTAAGATAGTGTTTCTCTATGTTATTTTGAGAAACAGGTGTATATGATACAACCTTTAGGAATCAAGTTCCAAAACATCCAAATAGTGTGTGTATAAGGTCCATTAATGGACTGAAGTAAAACTTCTCATAGATGGTAGATAAGGTTTAATGAGATTAAATCTTATGACTTCAGTGAGAACGAAGATGTGCCTTGTGTATTCATATAAGATAAGTGGTAGTGCTATTATCTTCTTGACAAGATATATGCATGACATACTACTCATTAAGAATGAAGTAAGTATGTTATCATAAGTGAGCCTAGTTATCAATTAATCCTCTAAACTTAATATGGGTTTAAAGATCTATGGAGATAGATCTAAAAGGTTTCTTGGCCTTACCCAATTCATGTGCGTAAATACCATAGTCAAAGTGTTTGACATGGTAAACTCCAAGATAGGTTTCTTACCTATGTAGTGTGGAGTTGATATCTTTAAAGAGATGTCTTTGTAAACTTCTTGAGAGATAAAGAGATCACATTAGTATAGCCATTATGCTTTTGCAATAGGACCTATCACATTTGTGATGCTACGCACATGACTTCATTAATGCTCTAAGTGTTATGAGCATTCATCAAGTAAATCCTTGTGAGAGTCACAGGATAATTTAAAGATGTGTCCTTGAGTACTTGAGAAGCACTAAGGATATATCTCTAATGCATGGAGGATAAGACTTGAAGTCTTGTAGTTTTATGAACACAAGCTTTTAATCAGATAAGTCTGATAATAAGACAATGTAATGGTGGTGCAGTGAACTGGAAGAGTTCCATGTAAGAGAACACTGCTAATTCTACAACTAATCTAAAGAAGATTGAATAATGACTGTATATTGCTCGAGTAGATGACTAGATGAAGATGTTCATCTGGCTTATGGGATTGTCCCAACCTTCTCTGAAAGTGTATCATTGTTTTAGGAAAACAATGGGGTAGAGCCAAAGTCTCATTAGAAGTTTCAAACTTCTATGGCAATACCATAGAATCAGAGAGAATGCAGTTGATAAAGATATAATTAAAGATAGAGTATCTTCCGTTAATAACATTACAGATCCACTAACTGAAGCAGTTACTCAAAGAGTGTTTGAGCTTCACCATGAGCTGATAGAGATCAGCCAGATGGGTGATTGGCTTTAGTGCAAGTGGGAGATTGATAGAAATGTATGCCCTACAAGCCAATCGTATATGATATGATTCGACATTTCTAGGAATATCTCATTCAATTAAATAGGCAAAACTTCGTTACTAGCTTTTATTAGAAGCGTATATCGTAATGAAGTCCTTGATCACATGCAATGATGATTGAATCATGATGAGATCATGATAATGAGATCGATCATTTAGAGGTATGTGATCTAAATGTTCCTAGTCATAGGATCCTTGAGACGGGACATCAAGAATCCGGATAGACTAGTATGTGTGATGCCTTCTTATGTGATGAGAATGACCGATCTCATTGGTCATCAGTGTGGGGACACTGGGATACACACATAGGTGCTCATTAGTGAAATGAGTTCACTGAACTGACCAATTTAGGAAAACCTGATCGGTATCTTACCGAACTGTCTATCAGGTTATTCTTACATCTCAATAGCACGGTTAGATCTTTGACCTGAGTCGCCAAAGATGTTTTGCCAGGCATACTATGTACTTTGACTATTGACTGATGGATCACTTAGTATTGTGGTCCTATATAGTTAATGGATTGGGTATATGGGAAACCTGGTGGAGGCAATTGAGCGGACAATAGGGGATCGTTCACTCTCGGTAGGAGAGAGAGAATGTCTTATGGATAGTACTCTAAATCCTTGGCCAAGGTAGATAGGATAATTGGAAAATGAGTTTTTCAGTTGATCCATTACCGAGTACAAGATTTCATAGAGTTGGAATACTTAGGGGTTGACAGTCAGTGCCGAACCCCTGACCGACCAGGACATTGTATGAACGAGGATTTAAATCCGTGTGGTAATTTATGATGGAAAGGCTCAATGGATGTTATTTAACTCTCCAAAGTTATTTGGGATCATAGGATGTGGCTTGTACCCTTTATGATCAGAATGCCGTAAAAACTGTTATCGAATAACGGTTTTGGTTTAATTTAAAGGAATTGTTCTTTTAAATTAATTTAGGCTTCAACCAAATTGACTATTGGGCCTAGTGGGTCACACATAATAGATCTGGTCAATAAGATGAGGGCATGGACGTAATTTTATAGAAGTTTTGGGTTTTTGTGAAAAATTCCATCTTCTATATATAAATGGCTTATGAAGCCAAACCCTAACAAGCCATAGGTTTGGAGCACGTCCCAAGCATCATCTCTTCCTCCTCTCTCCTCTAGAAGGTGATCTCCCATGGTCAAGCTTGGATCTGGAAGGTTTCTGGAGGCCCGAAGGAAGAGAGAACTCGTCTATTGAAGCAGATCGTGTGGATACCGCTAGAGATCGGACACTTGAACGGTTTTCAATAGGGAGGAATGTCCTCTCTTCATCCATGGTGAGATATTTTAGAAATACCATGAGGTACTCTCGTTCTACTTCATATTCGGTTCTCGGTTTTACTCGTTCGGCATCGATCAAGGCAAAGATCATGGTTTTATGGAATCAAAATTTTTCTGCTATCATGTATTGATTCCTTACACCTGCAACTTTCTAAAGGAAGAAAAGGGTCATGTCCTAGGCACACTCAACAGCAACACAAGCAGAATCTTGGGCTTTAGAACAATTTCTAGCACTCTTTTCAAACTTCCTATTAGCAACACCATGAGAAGAGGGTAAGAGCCTAATCATATGGTACATCCAATAGTAGTCCAAGAGGAGGCCACAACCCTTGGCATAGTCTCTATGACTTGAGGGAAATATTAAATAGCATAAGAGAGAGAAGCAGCCAACCTTCACGTCTTGGTGCAGTCAACAAGATTACTATGAAAGAAGGAAGCTACAACAGCACAAGATAAAGAGAAGCAACCAGCCAACCTTCACGTCTTGGCACAGTCGACAAGATTACTATGAAATAAGGAAGCTTCAATAGCGCAAGATAAAGAGAAGCAACCAACCTCCAAGTATTGGTGCAGACTGCAGCTTGCCGGAGAACTAGGAGAAGAAGAAGCTTAGCAACTCAAAAGGGGTTCTTCAATCTTTGGCATAGCCTTCAATAATAAGAGGAGAGAAAAATCTAGCAGCTTCATCAGCATGAGAAGGGGGAGAAGAGCATAAACAGTTAAGAAGAAGAAGAAAGAGGAAAGAGGCCATCAATCAAGTCATCTGGAGGTGAAGAAGAAGGTATGCACAACTATGGGATTGGGGTTTACATTTGAAAATTTTGTTGCATAATGACCATTGTGTCCAACATATATTTGCTTATATATAAGAAGAGAACTACAACTTAGTCCAATTTGTTTTATAATTAAATACACAACCAAAAATAACAAATTAACAATTGGAAATTAAAACATATCAAATAAATTAGAGACATTCTATTGCATAAATCTCATTTCTAAGCCATAGGGAAATAAAATACTAAGTTACTAGTAAAATCTAAAAATAAAAATTCTTCAATCTATTCTATGATGATACCAATTGTTGTGATTTTACTCCCACATCACATGAGGATTGAGTATCTAAAATACACAACCTAAGTCACATAGCATCTCTTAAATTCTTATTTGATATTCTTACGTATATTATTTACACAGTCAAATGGTATCTTGATATAATACATTAACATGTGTCTTATATCATACATATAAAATTAAAGTCCATAACACAACCAATAGTGAAATTCTTTTCTCAAATCATTAACTTTCTAATCATGCCATCTAATAAAATAAATTTAAAACTTAAATGGGTGATTTAAAATGATAAAGTCAAAACTTCTAGCATCTTTACTTCTAAATTCTACACATAAGGTAATTGGAGATGATATATAAATAAAAATAAGTAGGAAGAGTCTATCAAATTTGATATTTGCAAAGCAAAGTAATGCCACATATGGAAGTTCGCTTGAGATGGTTGATCTTCATGTGCACCATAGATTTGGCAGTGTAACCAAACATGTGCCAGAAATGGCGGTGGTGTTAGAGGGGGCTGCAAATGTGATGACAATGGTGACAAATACAAGAGAGCGGATCATTCAGATGAGTGAAGGGAGCTTGCGCACATAGAGACATCAATTTGGCCAAATTATGGAGTTTAAAACTCATGTTTTATGGGTAATAATTTTTAATTCACAAGTTGGAATTAAGATAGGATTGTTTTGTATCATCCAGGAATTGTTTTGTACCAGCCGACATGTTAAAAACTTGTCCCCTTTAAGAAGCTCCCTAGGGGATGCATGCACCCCAACCCAGTAGGGTGCATGAGCCCCAACCCACAATGCTTCTATACTATCTCTATGTTGTTGATTTTCATCGGCCGTTTTCAAAATTCAAAAGGTCTAGACTTACTTAAAATGAAAGAGTATGGGCTTAGGATGCTTCTAATTTTTGAAAATTGAATTTATGAATTATTGGTAATCATTTAACTAGAATATTTAAATGTTGGACGTGTTGCCATTAGAAGCATCCACCCAACTGAATATGTTTGTTTTTTGCACCATAGATGACGATTTGTTACTATTTCTGAAGACTCAGAGACCTCCTCTATAAAATTTGGGGCTCTCCCAACATTTGAGCATTACTTTGGAACCTCCATACTCACTACAAGTCTCCACTAAATTCTAGAGCCTAGAGAGCCACCAAATCACCAGGCGATCGATGACACCGTGAAGGGTTCCTTATGTGTGTAGTCACACAACTAGATGCATCTAGCACCTCACCACTCTGCAAGGACACACCCGAGGCTTGGTTTTCTTTTCCTTAATTGTTCTTATTGTCCCTTTACATCATTCTACTTGTTCCTAATATCATTGAGCACACCTTTAGTCATTGTTTTATTTCGTTTCATCTCATAAACATATTCAAAATTACCAAAAAGAGGGGTTAATATTTAGCAGCCAACTTGTTCATCCTCTTCCAAATTTCATTTTGGTTTGCCTCATTCACAAATATTGCACTATTTTTATAGCTATAATTATCTGCCAACTTTGATTCACATTTCTGTGTAGTGCAAGTAGAAGTGTCCTCAACCTTACCACTTCTACACTAAAATGTCCAGGACCCCACCACTTCTATTAAAATAATAATTGTGGGCTCCTCGTCTTTAGCTAGCTAAAGAGAAGGAAGTTAAAACCTACATAACATCTCCTCTGCACATGCATGTCAGTTTTATTTTATTTTACTTTTGGAACTGACAACTTCTAGCAACCACACTCTTATTACTTCCTATCACGCATTGATCTCTTCACCTTCTCTCTTTGCTTCCCCGAACCAGATCTCCGGCACCCAAGTGATGTTGAGGTCTGAATGTTTGCAGGCCATGGAGGCACCCCCAAATTCATGCCTACATCTTATGGCGACCATAGTAGGACAACTCATGCCCTAAAATTGCTCCCCAATTGTCTACTTTGTTCTATTATTTTTTGTTTATTTGATATACGTGTAAGGATTCAATCTATGGCAATGAAAAAGTTTTTGATTCCTTTAAATCATGATATTTGCCTTGGTCGACGCCAAACTAGTAAAACTGGGAACTGAATATGAAGTAGAATGAAAGTACCTCATGGGATTCCCAAACTCCCTCACCATGGATGAAGATAGGACATTCCTCCTTACTTAAAGCCGTTCAAGTGGATGGTCTCTAGCGATATCCACATGATCGGCTTCAATAGACGAGTTCTCTCTTCCTTCGGGCTTTGAGAAACCTCCCAGATCCAAGCTTGACCATGGGATATCACCTTCTTGAGGAGAGAGGAGAGAGAGAGAGGCTTCTTGAGACATGCTTAAGCCCTATGGTTTGTTAGGGTTTAGCTTCATAAGCTATTTATTTATAGAAGAAAGATTTTTTCACAAAATTCCAAAAGTGGAATTATGCCCATGCCCTCATCTTATTGATCAAATCTAATATATGTGACCAAATAGACCCAATAGTCAATTTTGTTGAAGCCTTAATTAATTTAAAATAAATATTCTTTTAAATTAAATCAAAATTGTTATATGATAACAATTTTATGGCTTTTTGATGATAAAAGGTACAAGACACATCCTATGATCCTAAATAACTTTGGAGAGTTAAATAACATTCATTGAGCCTTTCCCTCATCAATTACCACATGGATTTAAATCTTTGTTCATACAATGTCCCGGTCAGTTAGGGGTTCGGCACTAACTGTCAACCCCTAAATAATCTGACTTTATGGGATCTTGTACTCAAGTTTGAATCAATTGGAAAACTCCTTTTTTAATTATCCTAAGTACCTTAGCCAAAGATTTAGAGTACTATGTTATAGGATATTCTCTCTCTCCTATCGAGAGTGAGCGATCCCTTGTTGTCCGCTCAATTGCCTTCACCATGTTTTTCTTGCACCCAATACATCAACTATGCTAGACCATCAAGATGGTGATCCATAAGTCAATAATTAAAGTACAAGATATATCTGGTAAGACACCTTTGGTGACTCATGTTAAAGATCCAACCATGTTATTGAGATATAAGAATAACCTGATAGACAGTTCGGAAAGATACCAATCAGGTTTTCTAAATTGGTCAGTGAAATGAACTCATTCCACTAATGAGCACCTATGTGTGTATCTCAATGTTCCCACACTGATGACCAATGAGATCGGCCATCCTCATTACATGAGAAAGCAACACACACATTAGTCTATCCGGATCCTTGATGTCCCATCTCAAGGATCCTATGACAAGGAACATTTATATCACATACCTCTAGATGATCGATCTCATTATCATGACCTCATCATGATTCAATCATCATTGCATGTGATCAAAGACTTCATTATGATATTCTCATCTAGTAAGAATTAGTAATGAAGTTTTGTCTAATTAATTGAATGAGATATTTGTAAAAATGTCGAATCATATCATATATGATTGGCTTGTACGGCATACATTTCTATCAATACGTGTGCAACCAAGCAGCCACATGTGTCTGGTGAGCAGGACACTTCTATTTATAAGTGTTAAGTCAACATGACACTTCTGGTTTAAAATATGTTGTTCATTTAAATTTGGTTCCCGCATGAACCAATTGCCTCCTTTAGCTTAATTTACCATCTTTGCACTATTACTTTATTACGTTTGCACTTTGGTTCCCATGTGAACCCTTACAATTTATCGTCCTTGTGTTTTTTAACATCCTCTTGTTCACACATGGACCTACACACCTCCAAGTCCCCGTGTGGACCTGCATCTTCCGTCCCCATGTGGACAACCTCATTCTGGTCCTGTATGGACCCACTCACACTATGCACTTTCCTTCCCCATATAGACAATCTCATACCAATTCCCATATGAACCTTATCTTGTGCTAAGCCTTCTTTTCCATCAATATGTCTCCACATGCATGAGATCACTTAGGTTCCCACATGAACCTCATTTCATATTTTGAGCCCATTTTGCTATCATTTTTTATTCTACTTCAGTCCCGCATTGACCACCCCAAGTTCAACCCTCTGCCTCATAAGTTTTCCCTGTCTAGCGCTTCTAGGTAGAAAGCACCTAGGGTCTAGGTACTTCTAGTTTGCCTTCTAGCAAAACTCTATTTTTTTATTCCCACATGAATTGTGTTGTTGATTTCATTCAGCACATTATATATTGCTTTCCTTTCATTCCAACAAGTTGTTTGCTCTTGTTTTGGCTTGTTGTCTTCTTTACATTGTATTATCTATTATGATTGTTTGCTTTTGTATTGCATTGTCTACATTGTTGATTGTTGTTCATCCTTGAATATCATCTTTTTGCATTAGATTGCATTGAGTATTGAGTTTACCCAGCTCATAGAGCATTTGAGAAGGGGAGCTTAATCCTTACCCAAAGTCATAACTATCCAAAACACCCCTATTGGTGATTACCGACTTATTTTTTTGGGGATTCCATCTTGGTTGACTAGGTTTGTTTTCTCCAAGGCTTCCCTAGGTCCCAAGAAGTGAATGATTCCCTCTTCACTGATCAAGCTAGTTGTACCAATTTTTTTCTAAACCCAATGTTAACCCATTACCTATTCATGGTGAGAATTGTGAACCTTAGGTCACTTGGAGTTGGTGGAGCATAGGATTCAGCCCAATTTTGAGTAAATAATGTTCTTCAATCTACTTAACCAAAGGTTTGAAAAAAAATCTTGCATTATGCATTCATGATTCTTTTCCACAATTGTTTGTCAAAAATAAAATAAAAAAAGTTAATTTAAAACACCAAAAAATAGAAATAAAGAATAAATTTTTATTTAAGGTAAAACTTTTTATGTATGAAAAATCAAAGCAACAATAAAATTCAAAACCAAAAAAATAAAAAAAAGAAAAGTTCTACTTGAGGCTTGATGACATAATGTCTATGGAATTAAGGTCAAGAAGGATGATCAAGATCGCTAATTACTACACCACAAGTGACCATTCAACATCCAACATCTTAGTTCATGTCACTCCCAAACAACTTTAAGCCATCCATGCCATCATTAGCAAATCACCCATTGGCCATGCTTTTGATGAACATTGTTAGCCCATCTCTCCTCCCCAATCCTCTCTACCAAATTTTTTCTTTAAAATGCCTAAAACACACAAATTACAAAACTTCTTTGAACATTCAAACGACAAAAAAATTGAAAAATGTAAAACTCAAGTAAAATAGAAAATCTTTAAAACCTAAAAGAACATTTCTAGTTGCATTCTATTTGAACATATGCCGTCTTGCATTTGTATTTAATTTTAGTCTTGTACATTTTCTTTTATGTATTGAATACTTAATTTTCTTATTGTTATCATTTACCTTGTTGAAAAGGCTTAGGTCTGTCCCTTGACAGAAGATCAAGACAACATAGCACTCCTCCTGCAAGAAACTAAGCCAGAACATAGTTTTAATTTTCTCCTTTTTAAGTGAATGTAGGAAACTACAAGGGACTCCTCACCAGGAAGCGTGCTCATCATTCTTCTCCACGTACACTTGGTTTTGAAGATGAACCATTTTGTCCATCGAGTCTTGCATTGAATCCTACATTTTATCAAAATCTAAAGACCATAAGCCATGAAGGAAGGTGGGCCCAAGAACCCCTTCAATAAAATTAGTGGCGGCCCTATCAAACTCAAGGCATGTGGATGGGGCAATATGCTATGTACATGGATGATGGTTCCCATTTTGGTATCTTGGCCTATTGCGTACGATTTTTATCTTCAACCTTTTCCTTTAAGTATATTTCTATTTCTTTACACCATTGTGCATCACTTAATGCATCACATCAAATTCTCATTATGTTTTTCATATTTGCATCTCATTGTGTTTTTATGTCTCACCATGTCTAAACTTACCATTCAATTCCCACCATGTTATTTTTAATTCATAATTGCATACCGCTATGTTTTAATTTATGTGTATCATTACATACCAAAGTGTTTTACTCTTCCCCCATTGTTTCTTTTACATTTATATCCCATCATATGTACCCCTCTGCATTTAGATTGTATACCACTGTGTTTAAATTGCATCCTACCATGTTTAAGTCTCATTTGCCCCACCACAACTCTTGTGGTGACTCTTGAGTTTTTCGAATTAGTCAATCTTTCATCATGCTTTAACAAGGTTTCCTGTAAAACTTGAGGTTACTCCACTGTGAACTAAGTTAATATTCCCATGAGAACCCAATGAACATAAGAGATATAACTCTAATTGATTGGAGACACTACTTAGTTTAGTCTCCTAAAATTATCTTTACTTTAGCTCATCTAGGTACAAGTATACCACACGATTAGGCAACCAATTGATGCTAAAATCACAAGTCCATGACTCAGAGGTCCCCACTGCATGTGGTTGGCTTTCTTTTTTTAACTATTTGTGCCCTTGGCACATTCCCCTATCCAATCGACCATGGTTCAGAAAGAGAATGAATGTGTTCTTAGGACCTAGTGAAGATTATTTTGCTCGATTAGGTCATGTTGTATGTGTCTAAATTTACACCATGGCATCACATTTTTAGTCCATTACCACTCCACTTTGTTGTGCATTCTTACACTCCATTACACTCATCTTCACTCTATTCCTTGTCACTTCCTTTGCATAGCCAATACCAAGGTAAGGCATACTATAAACATACTAATTTGGCCTAATTATGGAGCTTAAAACTCATGTTTTATAAGTAATATTTGTTAATTTACGGGAATCGAGGTAGGGCTGATTTAAATCATCAGAGAATAGTTTGCACCGATCGACGTGTCAAAAATTGACCCCTTTTAGAAGCATATATGGCGCATGCACCCTAGCCCTAGATGCTTCTATCCTGTCTCTATTTTTTTCTTCTCACTAGCGATTTTCAAATTTTTAAATGAAAGTGTTTGAGTCTAAGATGCTTCTAATTTCAAGAAATCAAATATGCTTGATTTTAGCAAGCATTCATTAAACCCAAATCCAAAGTGCCCAATAGTTGGATACACCACAATTAAAAGCTTCCATCCGACTGGATATGTCTATTTTCTACACCACAAATGGTGATTTCCTGCTATTTTTGGAGATTTAGAGGCCTACTCTTTAAAAGGAGGGGCACTCACAATGTTTGAGTGTTACATAGGCAGCTCCATACTCATCTACAAGTCTCCACTGATGATTCAGGAGCTTGGAGAGCTGTCAAATCACCATGAGATTGACGACACAGTGAGGGGTTCTTGTGTGTGCAGTCACACAAGAAGACATGTTTGGGTGCCTCACCAATTCTACGAGGACCACGCAAGGCTTGATTTTTTGATTTTTAATCATTGTTATTATCTCCATACATCATTCTACTTGTTTCTAATATCATTTAGCACTTATTTAGTCAGTGTATCTCATAAACTTATTCAAAGATGTCAAAAAGAGTGGTTATGATCTAGCCCACAACCAATTCATCTCTTTCAATTTTTGTTTATGTTTGCATCCTGTATAGATATTGCACTATTTTTATAACTCTAATCATCTAGCAACTTTGTTTCACATTTGTATGTAGTGTAGGTAGAAGCGTCTTAGGCATCACCACTTCTATGCCAAAGCATCTTGGACCCAAGGACCCCACCACTTTTATTCAAAGAGTAATTTTGGGCTCTTCACCATCTACTGGCTGAATAGGAAGAAGTTATAACCTACAAAACATCTCCTCCACGCATGCAGGTCAATTTCTACTTTATTTTACATTCTAAATCACTGGTTTCTTGCGACCACACCCTTATTCGTTTTCTATCAAGCATTTATCTTTTCACCTTTTCTCTCTCCTTACCCGAACAAGATCTCCAACGCCTGAGTGACACTGAGATTGGAATGTTAATGATTCATGGGGGCACCCCTAAATTTGTGGCTACATCACAATCATCAATCGACGGGAGTCACTGTCCCCCACTTAAAATGGTCACATGAGATTTAGGAACGTTTTTTCATATAGTAACATATCACATCTAATAAAAACATATTGCACCTAGTAGAAACATTTATCACTTGATGGTAACATAATGTACCTGACAATAACATATTGCACCTAATAGTAACATATCGCATAGTAATATTGCATATGATAATAATATATCACATAATAGCATTTGTCACATGATAGTAACCTATCGCACTTGATAGTAACATCACTTAGTAACATATCCCACATGATTGTAACACTTCGCACTTGATAGTAACATATCACATGGTAGCATATTGCACCTAATTGTTACATATTACATAGTAACATATCGCACCTGATAGTAATGAAAAAAAAATTTCTGAAGTCCCTCATGTGACCCTTTTAAGTGGGCAAGGGGGGAGCTTGGCTCCAATCCATTGGTGATTGCGGGAGCTCCTTCCTCCACTATTCTGAGGTGATTCGCTCTCCAAATACAATGTCTAAGCAACAATTGCAAAAATAAAAGTTGGGCGGTAGCTATAGTAATGCAAGATGAGCATTGGGGAAGCGGGCAACTACTTTATGTCCTATTTAGTTAATGCCCTGTTTGGTAACACTATTAGACACCTCTATCACTTTTATTTTTAAAATTGATATTGATTGTAATCACCTTGAGGTGTTTGGCTAATAGTATCAATTTTGAAATTTATAGTGCAAACAACACATGTTATGTAATATAAGTGTCAACTTGTATCAATTTTGATATTGATACTCAATCTTCTAGAAATATCAATATCAATACGAATATAGTATCATTTTTGATACTCTAACCAAACAGGCCATAAAGTATCAAAATTGATACTATAACTTTATGTCCTATATGAATTTTGATATTGATGTTTATAAACGATAAAATATCAATATTAAAATTGATATTAGTAAACACTTGTATTACATATAATATTTTGTTTGCACTAAGAGTTTCAATATTAATATTAATAGACAAACACTTGTTGGTGATTTTTATCAGTATCAATTTCAAATTTTGATAGTGATAGAGGTGCTCAATATTATTACCAAATAGGGCATAGGTTGGCATGAGTTGTGTAGTGCAACTAGGTATGAGGCTGCAGGGTAAGTAAGTACACCAAGATGGTTGGGTTTGGTGGTATGTGACAAGTGGGGGTTCTAGTGTTGCACATAGATGGGGTAGTGCAAAGTAGGCTCAGGCGGGTGCATGGGGGCCTATAGGACATCACTAAGGCCATGTTTGGCATCAAAATTTTTTGAGGATAAACCAGGTTTATCACCTAAGGTGTCGTTTGGTATCGGGATAAAATTAATGGGGATAAGGATAAATCAATCCTCGTGATTAATCCTATCCTCATTATGTTTGGTTTAACTTAGGATAAGTTTAAGGATAATTCTATCCTATGTTTGGTATGTTAACAATAAATTCGAGGATAACTTTAAAATTTTATATTTTTATCTTTATTTTTTATATTTTTTTATTATTATTCATAACATATTCATAAACATCTTAACTCACTTACATATTTATATAATAAATTTAAAATATTATTTAAATATATAAATAAAAATAAGCTTAAATGCGGACGGAGCTCAGCCCGCCCCCCCTTCGGACAGAATCCGGTGGACGGAGACGGATGGTGCTCCCCGCGGAACTGCTCCCCGCACCCCTTCCTGGCTAGGGGTGGGCACAAAACGGTTCAAACCGAGAAATCCAACCGAACCAACCCATTCGGTTCGATTCGGTTCGGTTTGGGACCCCGTTCGGTTTGGAAAATCACTAAATCGATTTAAATAAAACCAAACCATTTAAATCGACTTAATAAAAAAATATAAAAAAATTATTATAAAAGATGCACGGTGCTCCCCCCCCACGGACAGATGCTCCCCGCTCCCCTTCCCGACGGACCGCGGCGGCGCTCCCCCCGCCCGACACTCCCCCGGTGGCCAGCAACCCCCCCTCCCCTCCCGATGGACGAGAGCTCCTCCCCCTCGGCGGACCGCGGCGGCGCTCCCGGCGGGTAGCCGGCAAACACCCCCTTCCCGGCGGACCGCGGCGGGGATCCCCCCGCCGGCATTCCCCGGTGGCCAGCAAACCCCCCGCCCGGCGGACGGAGCTCCCCCCCCCCCCGGCGGACCGCGGCGGCGCTCCCGGAGGGCAGCCGGCAAACACCCCCCCCCTGCATCGCTCCCGCCCTTCCGGCGGACGGAGCCCCCCTCCACCCCCGGCGGACGCCACTCCCCCCTCCTCCCCGGCGAGCGATTCTCCCCGCCCTTCCGGCGGACGGAGCCCCCCCCCCCGCCGCGCGGACGTCGTATCCTAAAAATGACATTTCAGGATCAACTTAGCCCAAGTATTAGGTGGGATGATTTATCCCCACATTTATCACTAATTTTGGAGATAACCTGAATTAACTTAATCCAGCTTAAACTCATGTTTAAGTGTATACCAAACAGGAGATTGGGGATAAACCAGGTCTATCCTAGGTTATCCCCATACCAAACAGGGCCTAAAATTAGAGGATAAACCAGGTTTATCCCCAAGTTATCCCAATACCAAACTAAAATTTGGATTGACCATACTACTTGGGGATAAACCATACTACTTGGCTCGGCTCGACTCGTTTGCACCCCTACCCAAAGGCAAACACCATAGGTAGGAGATGAAAAGAGAATTCGATATTTTGATCTGATTGAGATAAAAATCAAAAATTTTAAAACATATTTTTATATCTTATAAGTTATTTAAATCAAAATGGGATAATTCTAAACTTTATCGAAATCGAAAACAGTCAATTCCGTACATGTTGATCTCATTTAGATTAAAAGAATCAATAGATATTAACATTATAATAGATAAAAATAGATAAAGTATAAAAATTATAATAAATATATACTAAAAAAGTAAATCTTTTTACATTTTATATTAAATAATACTGTTGTAAGCTTTATTTTTTTATTTTTAATAAAAAATGAAAAATGTTATAGATTTCAAATTTTATTGGATTATTCCGCTTACCATAATGAAATCCCGTTGAATCAAGATGTTGTGATTGATGAGAATCACTTAATCTTCGTGGAATCAAAACAGGAAATAGGGATGCCGCTGCCAAATCGGACTTATTTGCGAGCCTAACCAACCACGGCATGAAGATGGTGTGAGGTATGAACGTATTTCTCGCTTTTGTTTCTTCTGCGGGCGATTAGGCCATGATCATGGGAACTGTCGTCAGCTAGAGTTATTAAATTCCCTTATCACACCCGACCTTCCCAAGGAGCTTCAGGTACATATGAAATCTCAATTGGCTTTTCATTTTGGTGACTGGTTATCTACTATAGGAAGGGAGGCTTATGGTGGGAAGCGTCCACCTCATAGCTCATCTTCTGGGGTTTTTCATTTTGAGTCTCATGCACAACAATCAACTACTTCTTGTATGTCTCAATCCGCATTTCTGGCTTTGCTGGCTCCTTCCGATGAGGTAATGGTTCAACAGTCAAATTTTACTCCCCACCAGGTTACTACAGAGCATAGACAGCCTGGCAAAGGAATCTTTATGGATTGTTCCACTATTTGTTCTTCTACTTCTACCATGAGTATTAATGTGACATGTTTAGGTACTGTTTCTGGAAACTACAGCTTGGCAGGTACCTTGGACCATGATAAGTGGCATCCTCTCCTAGTTTCAATGGGGCCAATTAGTCCAATCGATAACGCATCGATTAGACCAAGTATATCTTCTTTTAAAATTCCAATGAAGAAGTTAGGTCTCAGAGGTAAATCCAAATGGAAGTATTTTAATCAAGCTGTAAAGCACTCCATCAAGGCTCATGATGCAGGTCTAGTCTCGATCAAGGTGGAGGCTTCAAATATCAATTTTATGGATGCTGGGGTTATGGCAGCTAACCCTATACAGCTGCCCACATCACAATGAAGATATTGGCATGGAATTGTCGGGGTGGGAACGGGCACCCGACAATTCGACACGCTGATCGTTTAGCTCGTTCTATCAACCCACAGGTATTTTTTATTTCTGAGACTAAATGTTCACTTTTGGTTAGCATGGAGTTTTTTTCTAAAAGAGGTATCAAGAACTATTTCATCGTGCCTTCTCTTAATAGAAGTGGTGGCTTATGGTTATGGTGGGATGACCTTATTCATCTCCAAGTCTTATTTTCGGATCCCTCCTGGATTGGTGGTATTATTTCTGACCCGGATATGCATACTTCTTGGTTTTTCGTTGTTGTTTATGCCCTAATTTTATATACAGTTATGAGGGACGTGTGGGCTAAGATTACTACTTCCATTAAGGAACTGAATTTACCTGTTTACCTTATTGGAGATTGGAACTGTATCCGTTCTCCTAGGGAAAAAAAGGGTGGAGCCAAACCTATTACATCTCATTTACAACATTTTGAGCAATTTATTCAGTCCAATAATCTCCTGGAGGTGCGTAATGATGGACTTATCTATATCTGGACCAATAGAAGATCATTTCAATTTAATATCAGAGAGAAATTGGATAGATGTTTAACTTCTGACTCATGGCTGCTTCTTTACCCCAAGGTCCAATTACACACCCTCCCATGCTATCATAGTGATCACTCACCACTTTACCTCAATACTACTCCTCCGGAACGACCTAAACAGTATAGTTTTAGGATGGAAGCCAACTGGTTAAAATTGCCTTCCTTTCATGATTTGGTTGATGCTTCTTGGAAACATTATGTTTCATTAATTCAAAATTATGAGGATAAAATGAAGGCGATTAGTTCAGATATGTCTTCCTGGAGGAGGACAGTGTTTGGTAGTCTTAAAGGCCAAATTCAGTCGGCTAAAGCTAGACTACTTTCCCTGCAACATTTACCTTTGACTCAACAGGTGATGGAAGAAGAATCTCAGTTAGATAAATTCATTTTTTGGTTGGAAGACTTGGAAAATATCTATTGGAAACAAAGGGCTAAAGCATATTGGCACACGTCTGGGGACAAATGTACTAAGTTATTTTTTACTAAAGTCATGAACAGAAGGAGATGGAATCGAATTTCTGGGGTTTACAGGTTGGATGGGTCTTGGTCCACGGCTGTGCAGGATATTAAACATGTCTTTACTGCATATTTCTAGAAGCTTTTTCATGCTGATTAGTCTCCTATGCCTGCTAATTTTTTGGCATCTTTGCAGCTGCCTAGCATTACACAGGAACAAGCGGCCTTCTTATTGACTTCTCCTTCCATGGACGATGTTCATAATGCACTATTTTCTATGAAACCAGATAAGTCTCCAGGCATTGATGGGCTACCACCTTTATTTTTCCAACATTATTGGTCTCTTTTAAAGGATGATGTTTATTCTTTTATCAAATACCTGTTTGATACGGGTCATATTCCATCTGCTTTGAACCACACAGTTATTACCCTTATTCCTAAAAAGGAGAGAGCTGTTCTACCAGAGCACTTCAGGCCGATAAGTTTGTGCAATGTTTTATTTAAAATCCTTACTAAAATTATTGCAGTAAGACTGAAATCCCTACCGTTAGGACTTATTTCTCCACTTCAATCAGCTTTTGTCCCGGGCAGGAATGGGATTGATAATGTTGTTATAGTCCAAGAAATACGGAATGCTTTTAAATGGTTAAGGGGCAAGGTGGGGTGTTTTATGGTTAAATTAGATATCCACAAAGCTTATGATCGACTTTCATGGAATTTTATGGCTTCTGTTTTGAGTAAGTTTGGTTTTCCTGATCATCTAGTTCACTTAATCATGAATTGCACCAAATCAGTATCGTATTCTCTAAATCTTAATGGTCTTTACTCCGATACGATTTTTCCTTCTCAAGGTATTCGGCAAGGTTGCCCTCTTTCACCCGCTTTGTATATTTTATGCTCCAAATTTTATCCTCCATGCTGTCTCAGGCTGTGCAGGATAAGTTGCTTTCAGGCATCAGAATTGCAAGGGGGGGGGGGCAATTATAACACACTTAATGTTTGCTAATGACTTAATCATTTGTGGAAAGGCGACTGAGGAAGAAGTTCAGAATTTACTACGCATCCTTAAGGTATATGAATCTTTGTCTGGACAAGCTATTAACTGTCAAAAATCAAAGATATGTTTCAGTTGGAATGTACCACCCGCTATTTGTGCTAGAATTTGTGATATCACTAGATTTCAAATGGCTTTAAAGCATGATCTGTATCTTGGTATTCCATGGGACCCAAAGGGCGGTTGTCTGTCATATTTACATAATTTGTACTCTTCTTGTCAGGCAAAAATGGCTGGGTGGAAAGCACATCTCCTATCTACAGCAGGTAGGATGCCTCTAATTAAATCTATTATACCCCATTTGCCATTATATGCTATGTCAGTTTCCAAGATGCCTGTGCAGTTTTTACAAAAACTTGAACAACTTCAGAGGAATTTTTGGTGAGCCCAAAAGGCCCCACAGTAGAAACGTATTCATTTCTCTAATTGGAAAGTTATCCAACAGATGGGTTCAACTCCTTACTCATCGGTATCTAAGGGCATCTAATATCTGGAAGGTCAGTTTCAGGCGCACAGATTCACCTGCCTGGCAGTTCATCCTTCAGGCTAGACCCCACATGGTGAAAGCTGGTCTTTGGAAGGTCAAGGATGGATCGGATATTCTTATTTGGCAACATCAGTGGCTTCCGGACGGTAAAGGCCCTTTAAAATCCAGATTTCAAGGAGCTCACTTCATTGGTCAGGTCAGAGATCTCATCACCAATGGTTCTTGGAATAATCATCTTATTTCTTTTTGGTTTGATCAGGAATCTACTCAACGTATTCTTCAAACTCCTATTCATTCTTACTTGGAGAAGGATACTTTAATTTGGCCTTTTACACCCGATGGAAATTTTACTCTTAAATCAGCTTATCGGGTTTTACAAGAGAACCTCATTCCACCTGGTCCTTCAGATCAGGCTATCTGGCGAAAGTTGTGGCATCCAAAGGTAGGGAAATATTTACCCCAAAAAATACTTATGTGCCTTTGGAAAATTTTATCTGGTAATTTACCCACTAATTCAGAGGTGAATAGGAGATGTTTATGGGTTAATCCTATATGTCAGGTTTGTTTTCTACATCCCGAATATGTGGAACACATTTTCCTCCACTATCCTTGAACTAAGGCTGTTTGGTTACTATCCCCAATCGGTAATAATTCTACTTGGCAGTTTTCTTCACTTACAGACTTGTTTGACTGTTGGTTAGATTTATCCAAGGATTCTTATTTGACTTATCTGGGCATCCTAGCATTATCTACTATTTGGCATATTTGGAAGGCTAGATGACGGGCTACTTTCCAACAACAATTTGATAGTCCTCAGAGAGTCTTTACACAGGCTTTTGATTCTGCTTCTATTTGGTTAAAATTGGGTCCGCCACCTCTCTATGAACCAAGGCAAGTATGGTCTCCACCCCCTCTTCAGCACTTGAAGATTAATGTCGATGGTGCTCTTTCGGATCTTGCAGGTGCAACTGGTTGGGTTGTTAGGGATGAGAAGGGCGTGGTAACCTTTTGGCAGACTAAATTGTATCCAGCTCAACATCCGGAAGTACTTGAAGCTCAGGCACTCCTTCAGGCTTGTTTATGGGCTTCTTCATCTCTGAAACAAATTTTGGTTGAAAGTGATGCAAAGGTGCTCATCGACGCCATTTCTGGTGTAGGACCAATGCCATGGAGATCTCAACACATTATTTTGGAATGTATTTCTGTTCTTCATCAATCTCTGCATATTTCTGTTGCTCATGTTCCTAGGTCTTGTAATTTTGTAGCGCACTCCCTAGCTAAATGGGCCCTGAGTTCGCTCAGTGAGGCCAAATTTCCTCATCCTTTACCTTATACAGTTTCTTATGAACTTTGTAAAGACTTGCATGGTTAATGTGAGTTTTATCTTTATGTGTTCAAAAAAAGAAGATGGTGTGAGTTGGGGGTGCAGGAAGGTGGCTCGGGTGCGTAGGCAATTAACCATGCAAGCAAACACGGCTTATAAAGAAAAATTTTGCAGTTCTAGATATGTTCGCTGTAGGCAGGGGTGACCACGGATCGATTTGATCTGGGTTGAATCATTTTTTTTAAACCAAGTCAAACTGATCCAATCCTTCGGCTTAAACCAAAAATATTTAAAAATAATTTAATTAATTAATTTTTACACACATAAAATAGTTTTTAAGTTAAAAACAATCAAAATAAATATTTTTATCCTAAAATTATTAAAAATTTATTTTTATTACTATTATACTAATTATTGTATAAATTTTAATTAAATAGCTTTAAATTATTTGATTTAATTTAAGTCAGTTTAGATGATCTTTAAATCAAACATGGTTCAAATCGAATCGAACCAAATGAAACAAGTCGATTCGATTTGAGTTTTGGGGCTTGAACTGGTCAGTGCTCACCCTGACCATAGGCACATAGAACGGTGCAACTGCTGTGGGGGCGGACAAGCAAGGATGAGCGCGGATCACCTCAGTCCCGGGATGGAGGGAGAAGCCTCAATCCCCAATTAGAGGCGGCCACATACCCCCGTCACTTAAGTGGCGGTTCAAGTTATGTTACTGAACCGGTTCGGTGAACCGCTACCGAAAATGGTTGAACCGCTACCGAGCCCTTTGTAAATCACTACCGACGGGGGTATGTGGCCGCCTCTAATTGGGGACTGAGGTTTCTCCCTCCATCCCGGGACTGAGGTGATCCGCTCTCAGCAAGGATAGTTTCTAAACATAACATAGGTTGAAATTATTTTAGCAATATAGCTCATGTTCATTAAATTTCTATGACGTGGCACTGTTCTTTTGTTCAAAAATCGCGGAAGCCTGCACTTTCTCCATGTTTTCAAAAAAGAGCTATATTGTTTATCGCTTTCTAAAATGCTAGATTTGAATGATTTTAAATTTAATTTATCGATATACTTAATTAAAATTAATTTTTGTGTCTTAAGAATATTTACCTTTCTAAAGTACTAATTTCCATCTTTTTGCAATTGACTTGATTTTTTTTCTCCTTGTTTCATGAGTCACAAAAAATTTGAATCTTGATTAACCTTAAAGGGCTTTCCATTTCAATCCAATCAAGAAACAATAATCGCAAAACATTATGGTTCATAAAATAAAAATAATAAATCAATATTTCTCAAACATAATTCTCTTGTACATTCAAGTAAATTTGTAGATTCTCTTTCTAAAATGCTAAATTTCAATGTTTTTTAATTTAATTTATTAATATATTTAATTTAAATAAAAATTTATTTTAAATTAAATCGTGTGTTTTAGGAATATTCACCTTTCTAAAGTACTAATTTCCATCTTTGCAATTAACTTGAATTTTTTCTCCTTTTTTCATAACTCACAATAATTTCAATTCTTGAATAACCTTAAAGAACTTACCATTTCAATCCAATCAAGAAAAGATAATCGCATAACATTATGGTTCATGAAATAAAAATATGGAAGAAATATTTCTCAAACGTAATTCTAATATACAATCATGTAAATTTATATATTCACTCTCTAAATCGCTAAATACGAATTATTCTTATTTTATTTATTGATATATTTAATTTAAATTAATTTTTGTGTCTTAAGAATATTCACCTTTCGAAAGTACTAATTTTTATGTATTTCAATTAACTTGATTTTCTTTCTCCTTGTTTCATGAGTCACAATAATTTCAATTCTTGAATAACATTAAAGAACTTGTCATTTCAATCCAATCGAAAAAAAATCGCAAAGCATTATAGTTTATAAAATAAAATAATAAATAAATAATTCTCAAACATAATTCTCTTGTACAATCATCGACCTGTTTTAGTAACCGTCACAGCCGAAATTAATTACCTTGCAATATTAAAATCATTATTATAATAAAATAAAATTAATATTGTAATAATTTTGATAAAATTATTATGAAGTTAGTTATTCCGATATCTAATTAGTCAAGTACTTATCAGTTTTCTTAATTTTGATAAAATTGTAATATAATTGCGGAGAGGATCTCCTTACCTAGTTACCCGTATATCGGATTCTCACAGTTCGCTCCACAGGGAGACTCTCGCTGTTTGAATTTCAAATCTCCCTCCCTTCACCCCCACAATACAACACGAGACAGAGAAAGGAACGAGCAGAGAGACGCCAGATGGTCGGTGCCGGTGGGAAGTAGCAGCGCAGCGGCTAGGAAAAACATGAAATCCACGGACGTGACGCGAACGGGAAGAGCCTCGTCGAAGTCGTCCGCATCGGCCGTCGCCGCCACCACCATCCATGAGCGGTCAAACGGGCGAAAGGGAGTCGAGAGCTGCTACTACCCGGGCTGCCGCAGGGACACCAATTGTCATTGCGAAATCTGCCTCGCGAGCATCAACGCGACCCTCGACCTAATCCCCTCCGTCAGCAGTATCCAGCAGAAGAGCGCCGTCACCAAGCTCGGGGGATTCACAGCCTCTCCACCATTGCGGAGACGGGCACCTCCGTTGACCCTGGTGTTCTCACCTTCCAGAACACCGGGGATATCTGACACAGACAGTGCTCCGGCGACTCCTCCGTTGCGCTCGACAGCGAAGTCAAGGCGGTATGTGAAGGTCGATGCTCGAAGGAAAGGCTCTGGTGGGATTAATTTCCACTTCTTGAGGTGGATGTTCGCCGCCTTCTTGATCTTAGCAGCAGACTACGGAATTCCAATATTGGTGATTAGAATTTTGGGCGGTCCGTTGCTGACTGAAGAGGTGGTAAGGATGGAAGGCGGGCGATCACATTTAGCTGGAAATTTGAGAGAAAGGTTGTGTTTTTTAGAGAAAACCTTCGGTCGTATTGTGGGTACTGTGAGGGTCTCCAACTGCTCTCGTGCTTCCGATTGGGGATTCCACCAGGTAATTTCCCGACTAAATAAACCTTGGCTTTTTATTCGGTTGTCTACCGCATGTCCACATTTTGTATGTTAAAGTGCCTGAGTCAAAGGTCGTTTTGACTGCAGGAAGGCCGCTTCTTTAAAGTGACATGTGTAATGTACAAGTCTGCTATGGAGGAGGTAATCGTTTGGGGCTGCCCCTTTCAGGCCTCAGGATGGCTTACGACCGGATTGTCTTCCCGTTGGCTCACCGTCTTGTCTGGCAAGATTTCTGAGGTATGATGATGCCACTCCATTCTGATATTAGATAGTGAACGCTCAGATGTAACATTTACAATGAGTTTGGCCTTGTCATCTAATCTCATTTTCTCGACCAAATTTGCCTTTGATATAATATAAAATTAAGCATAAATTTCACCACCTCACCGTCTTGTCTGGCAAGATTTCTGAGGTATGATGATGCCACTCCATTCTGATATTAGATAGTGAACGCTTAGATGTAACATTTACAATGAGTTTGGCCTTGTCATCTAATCTCATTTTCTCGACCAAATTTGCCTTTGGTATAATATAAAATTAAGCATAAATTTCACCACAGGTCAAAAAATTTCCTCTAACGTGTTTTATATAAACTCGTGATGAAAAGACTACTGCTCATAAACTCATCTCAACTTTTCGGTTCATGATTTAGCATAATGCGTTTATTGTAGTCCAATAAGGGCACACGATCAGCCAAAATGAGGGCTGGTTCATAGGTCATGGTCTATCTGTCATACCGTACAGCCCATGTAGGGTTCAGTTTCATTGTGTTTTGGGTTCATCATAAGGTCCATTAGTGGTCCAACGATGGGCAATTCTCTGCCCTTTCTCCGGCCTATTACAGCCTGCTGAAGGCCCTTTCCTGGTCCGTATTAGGGTCAATCCATGGCCTATTTTAATTTTTAAGGCACTATCAAGACCCATGTAAGAGTCATCTAAGGGAGAATTGGGTGCCCTGTTTTGAGGTTCATTTGACATCCCAGTAAGCAGTTTATTTCAGGGGTTGTCTTCAGCTTTATTGAGGGCATTCTAGTGGCCTGTCCTTGGGCCCATCTTCAGTCCAATTACAAACTATTCTAGGTTATGTTCTTAGGCTGGTCCTTGGGCCTATCTGCAGCCTAATCTCAGGGGAGTTTTATGGCCTATATCTATGTTTGTCAAAAGGCCCACTTATGCCTTTCTTGGTCCTATCAGCATTATGTTAAAAGCGCTGTTATAACCCCATCCTACAACTCATTTTGGGTCTATTTTTGTAATCATCATGTGGCTTAATTTGTACACTTTATGTTATATCCGTTAAATGGCCTATAAATGGCGCAATTTAGGCTTGTTTTCCATTGTTATAAAGGCCTAAATTGCTGGCCCATTAAGGAGATTTGAAGGTAGCCTTGTGCTAATCTTACTATTGGACTACTCTAGCCTAAAAATAAGAAATTTCTTGGTGCCCATTGGTTAATTAAGGCGCATACTTACAAAGGGACTTTAGGGGCTTGATAAGGGGATTTAAAACCCTTGTCGAGTCTTCTTTGGGGCTTAGGTTTAAAGGAGTTGAAGCCAGGTCGAAACTTGTGGCTAATTGAAAATGTGGTGATAAACCTTGTTGAACCCCTGTAGATAAGGAAAATTGAAAATATCCAGAATAAATCCTGAAAAATTTCTATAAGTTAAGATGATCAATGAGAGGCCCAATGTAAGCATATCAATCTCCTTAGTCCTAATAAGGCCCAATAAGCTTAATGGGCCCAACATGATCAATGAGAGACCCAACGTGAAATTCACTAAATATCATGTCTATCCATAGTTGTCAAGGCGACAAGGCGCCCAAGGCGTTGAAGGGTACCGGTTCCGCTTAGGCGATAAGGCGGCCGCTTAAGCGTCGCCTAGGCGGTCAAGGCGGTATTCAAGGAAGGCTAGGTTGGAGGTTATGATACATAAAAATATGCATAAATATAATTATATTTTTTACGTTATAATTGAATATGAGTGTTTTATCTATGTATATAAGTAAATATGATGTGTATGTGAAAGAGAAAGGAGTTAAATAGATTTTTATAAAATTTAAGTATATAACATATTTATGATTATAAAATTTATATATATGTGTGATAGTATAAGAGATAGTGAAATATTATTATAATATTATTAAATGGGGGGCACAATGCCCCTTGTGGAGGGTTGTCAGGGGGCGAAGCCCCCCGAACCCAAAAAAGCATGTAATAATATAAGTGATCTTATATATGTAATTATGATAGATAGTCTATCATGTCACAAATGATATAAAGTGGGCCCATTCCGATATTTCGATTTGATTCTGATAAAAATTAACGAGTTTGGAACTTGTTTTTGCATCCAATATGCTATCGGAATCGGAATCGGAATTGGATATTCTGGTAGCTTATCGGAATCAGAATCTGAATCAGTTAGTTCTATTTTCTTTAATCCGATTTCGATAAAAAATAAGTATGTATAAATAAATATAAATATAATAAAGTTAAATACATCATAAAATATAATATATAAATTGATAAAAATAAAAATTTAAAGAGATTATATCAAATTTTAGTAATTATATGTGAATTATTAACTAATTTTTGAATAAAAATTAATATTTATTATGTATTTCAAAAATTATTGGATTCTGTTTTGATTCTAATTACGAAATCGGAATTGGATCAAAATTGGAACATAGTGATTCTGAAATTATCGAAATCGGAACCCCTTAACCCTTATAAAAATCAGAGTTTGATGATTTTGCAATTGAATCCGAATCGTTTACCCCTACACAAGATTGAAGGTGAAGAATTTAGAGAGGTTGAGGGAGAACTAAAAAGAGGAAAAGAGTTGGAGAGAGGAAATGTTTGGAGGATGGTGAATTAAGACGGTGAATGTATAAGATGTTGACATCGATTTGGAGATCTTCAACGAGTAAAATACATTGTAAACTTGGATGAACAATCAAGAAAGATTAGATGAATTTGAGTTCAATTCAGAATATTGAAAATGAGCTTAAGGAGAACTTGACGATATACCTCTAACTGAAAAATTTCAAATTCCTCCTTTAGTAATAAAAAGACAAGATCTGACAATCTTTTTGTCAAGGTAATAAATCTAAGAGTAAAGATAAGCATGTACTAGTCCATTACATTGTAGATGAAGAAACAATTGACGAGGGACGAGAAGACAGTCGGAGTCAAACACCCAAGTTGAAAAGTAGATATTGGATGATTTAATTTCAACGAGCAGTTATGATGGAGTGTTGTAAATGGAAGGAACCATTGTTGGTTCAAAGATGTTAGCGAATAGATGGATATAGCTTACAACGATACGGTTCATTATAGGAGAACGATACACATGCGACATAAGATAGATCAGGGTATGCAATCGTAAGGTGGTGAAGATCTGTACACAATGGGGTAGATGTTAGTACTATGAACAATCTTATGAGGTTGATTCATTTAAGGCTATTGGTTTCCTACATATCATTAAGAGGATTATAGGATGACTCAACCTATGTATGGATCTTCATCTTACACTTTCATGTGTTTTACATATGGTAGTTATGGTGAATTGTATAGATCTTATTCTAAGATGATTGTGAGGGAATGGCAAGTACATATATATTTTCAACATTATGCATTCTTTTCAAAAGTTATGAGAAGAGTATATGAATTATGCAAAAGAACAACAAAATATAAAATTTGAATATAAAAGAATAAATTTTCAAGTCATATTCATTATTTTTTTAGATTTTTGGCATTTTTTTCTAGTTTTTGATTTTATTTAAAATTTTGAATATTTAAAAAATAATGTTTCGACCCGGTTGGACCAAATCGATTTGGGTTGGATTCGGCCCCGACCCATGACTTGGCCTTTCTTGGCATAAACCATATCCAAATTAAAAACTTTTAAGATTTTAAAATATGAGGTTTTATCATAACCATATTTTATAAACAAAAGGTTTATCTGTTTGTTGTTCATTAATTATCTGCAATGGGTATGTTCGCAAACTACTTTGTATTATTTGTTGAGAAATGACTAACAGTCGGTATATTACATAAAGGCATAATATATGCAATGATTCAATATAATTAAATTAGAAGGCAAAATCATTTAAGTGACAGAAAGCAAAGGATACAAGAGAATGCATATTAAAAACATTAAAAAAAGTACTCAAACATATAAGATACCTTTAAGTTACATCTTTGTCATACTTTTTTAACGTAAGTTAGAACAAAGGGAAAAATAATAGAACATTGTAAAATTTTCATCTTGGATACAAATTAAACATTGAATTATCCTAGATTATGGGTCCTCTGATGATAGACATTGATTAATAGATTTAATTTTCTGAAAACATATTTGATTTGAGGTGTATTCATTTTCTATTTATTTAATTAGCAAGTTATTCGTTATCCATGCTTTATTGGGAGCTATCAAACTATTCTACAACTTTTCATTAACTTAACAAATGGGTCCGATAACCTGATAGTCTGTTGCTACAAAAAATGGGTTGTAAACCTTGTCAATCAACGTAAAAGGGCAGCAATGTTGACAAGTGAAAACATGCTGTGATGAGTAATTTATTTTCAAGCATATTAAGCTTTCACATAAACCAAAGAAGAATGGGTCAGGGGTCGCAATTGGGTCAGTTCAGTCTTGGGTTGACCCAGTCTGACTAGGTTGTGACCTACTTTTTATTAATTTTTTGAAAATTTTAAAAATGATAGAAAATATAATAAATGTCAAAAAATTCCCCAAAAAATTGAAAAAAATAGGTAACATGGTATGAAAAAAATAATTCATTCATTTTATTCTAATATTACATGATCTACAATTTTTATATAATTTATGTATTCTATGCCATTTGAGTTGAGTATATAGTATGAACAAATAGATATGATGATTATACTCGTCATTCCCTTAGACAATTATCTTAACATTAGATTATCAAGAACCACTATAGTTGTCACAGCCATAGGTGAATTAGATCGAAGTGTCTCATGAATCAACATAATTCATTGCATAATATTTTTGGTCACATATAGGGAATTAAAAGTCTTGAGATGAATCAAAGACATAACTGGAGACATTGTGGTATTGACCTTTGTGTTGTCATGTGTGTTCAGCTCTTCCACCTTGCCCCTTTACATCATTGGGTCACATGGGTGTACTGGTCTTCGTTTGTGAAACATTCAGTCATTATAGGAGTCTCTCCATATCTGAGGACCTTTTTCTACCTGAAATGATGCCTCTCTCGTGTCCCGCTTCATCATTATTGTTGTTCTTTGAAGAAGAATCCTTTGAAGTCTAGTAATAGAGTTAGATGTTCGGCTCTGGTGTGTTTTCTTGCTCTTCATCAATTGCATTGGCATCTGCAATGTCAAGGAGATCCATCAAACTTTGTTTACATTTTCTTCTGCTTTGTGTATCTCGACTACATTCTTTTTCGGTCCTCTGTTGCTTTGCTAAGGAGGAAGGAATATGGAATTCTTCGGCGAGAGGGACGTTGTCGAGCACTCTTTTAGCACATTGTTGGTTTGCCATGTTGAACTTTGGTTTGCCTGTCCCTTCTTGGTCATTAATCCAAGTTTTCAATGAATTCTTCTCGTAGAATATTTGATCCAAATCGATGTCCTCTTCTTAAATTGTTGGTTCCTCGATTTGTTGTTCCAAAACTTCTAATATCCACTTGTATTTTTCCATCTAGTTCTGTTTTATTCTCTTCAAATTCTTCCGCTTTAGCATCATGTTGTAGTGACAATACACGAGATTCTCGAGTCTACACGATGTTAACCTATTCCTTTGTTTCTTGTGGATCAAGTTGAATGTTGATTAATTTCTCTCACAACTCGAAGTTGAAGTGGTTTGGCTCAAGACTAGAGGTACAATCGAATCAATACACTCATCAAGTAGTTCATTTGTTGATTTGAAATGTTGGTTATAGTAATATCGTGAGTTGAAAAAGTAAGTTGACATTGTTTAAAAATTAGTAAACAATTTATATCTATGTGAAATGTACACAAATTAAGTAAATGACTAAGGAAATATACCTGCTGCATGTATGGGTTGATGTAAGGTATATTCCCACTAACGATTAATGATGTTCTACCACTTGTCGAAGTTGAACACCGTTTTAGAGATCTTTTCCTTTGCTCTCTCAATTGCATCGTATAAATAGCCTATGTCTACCTTTCTATTTCCATCAACTATCTTAAGTACCTTGACTATAGGTTGGACTATACTTAAAGTTTTTTTTACGACCTTTCAAAAGTCCTCACTCTCTATTGTTTCCTTTTCTTTTCTCTCTTTTTGGTATTATTTGAAGAGCTACATCTAGCCATCCAACTACCCCATCTTGATGAGATTACCATGTGTCTTATAGGTCACCTATGACTCAGTAAACTCCCTAAAGAAATGTAATAGGAGGCGAATCGGGTTACACTGGACCGTTATTGGACCGTTGCAATGCAACTTTTGGCCCTTGGTATGTTTTCTCATTTGGTTAAAGATGTAATTATGGTTGTGAATGAATTGGGCTAGCTTAACTAGTCTATCTATTTGAGGATCGTTGCATATATCCTTCAACGTTAAGTCTAAGGAGTGAGCAAAACAGGGCGTTCAATACAAGTGAGGTCTTTTCACCATCAACATTTGTCCGATTGATTTATGTGGTTGCATTATATGTGACTACTTGAATAACTCGGCCCTCTCCTATATCTTAGATAACTCCATCTACCAAATCTAAAAGGTACTTGTCATTTTTTATCTGTCTTGATGCATCAACCGATTTCTAAAGGACAGTGTCGGCTTGATAGTAGACAGTGAAATTGATCATCGTCTTTTTAGTTATACTTGTTAAGAATAAGACAATAAAAAAAGTATACAAACAAAAATATTTAGAAAAGTACTACAAACAAGAATACTTATCTGTCCATCTGTCCATCATTAACGTGCAACCTCTTTCGCCCTAAATTCTTTCAAATGACTTCACATATTTCTTTATATTTTTCACCTCCATAGGAAGATATACATTGTGTATCTCTCTTAGGTTTGGTCCAGGCACTCATCTCCCAACATTGTCGATTGTGTTGATCATGTTTTTGTAGTATGATCACGTCCCTTGGTGGCGTTTGCCAGTATGTTGTGGTGGAAGAACCATCTTGATGTTGCTCATCCAATCCTCTCCTTGCAGAACTTTAGGTTCATCGCCGTTGTGATGGTCGTTTGACGTTGTCGTGATCTTGTGATGAGTGGATCCATGGGGGACCCATTGTCGGGTCATCGTCTCAAGTGAGATCATGAATCTCATCCTCATCCGATTGGTTGTTAGATTTTCTTCCACTTTCTTGTCTACTTTCAGTTGTCGACTCTTGACCCACCATTCAACCGGTGTGTCGATAGAGGTCTTCATCAGCGAAGGATTTTTGATTTGCCTCCACTGTTTGAAGGAGATCATCTATTTTAAAAAAATTAAGTGATTAATGATAATTAAACAAGGTACTCTATTACTTTTATAAATACTACAAATGTACCATTGTCGTAGTCTTGATCTCGAGGGGCATCCTAAAGGTCTTGTCTAGTCCCATAAATATATATCGAATGTCTCGCTGGTTGGGACACTTCTTGAACAATCTCTTTATGCTGCGTGGAAGCTTGCTTCACTTGTTCCATCACTTGTAGGTGCCTACGAAATTGGGCTCTTACTTTGGGTGGAGTTCGTGTGCAGGGTGTCACATTACTTTTTATTTCTACAATATGAAATTTTAATCAATAAATATCCCCAAATATAAGTTTGTCACAATATTTACATTGCACATTTTTCCTTGTCATGGAGAACAAATTGCAATGTGCCCAAGTCTGATCATTTCGGATTGCACCGGAAGTTTGGGTTGTGTGATTTGAGAAAAACATCTTTTAATTAAAGTAAATAAATATGTAATTAAGACCTAAAAATTATTACACTAAGTAAACACAAAGATACTAATTAATTACAACAAGAAAAAGACAAATAAACTTAACGAAGTTTAAGACTTTAACTAAGTGTTAACAAAGTAAAATAAAGTGTTAAATGAGAAAATTAGTTCATTAAATAATTAATGAAGTAATTAAATAATTAAACTAAAATGTTTAAAGACCAAGAGCACAAGAGTGAAAGGTGAGGGGCTGGGTTGTGACCTGGCTGAAGAGTCCACCCCCACCCAACCGGGTCGTGGCCGGTCACCAAAAAACTGACTGGGCTTGGGTCACAACCTTGGTCCTGACCTGGTATTTCATGACATAAACAGTTGTGTATTCTTGATGGGCTAGTAATGGGCTATTTGGCAGTTCTGATAAGCCATAAATCACGTCTTAAACCTGCTGAAGATGAACCATTATTGGGCTGCCAAGAGACCATCTGATGGACTTCCTAAAAGATCCTAATCTCCAATTGATGGGCCTTAGTTCGGGCTCGAATTGAAGCAAGTCCAAGCTATCCGTAGACTGTTTAAATCAATTCCTTGTATGGGTTGGAGATGGGGTTGGGGCCCGATTGGACAATTCGTGGACCACTCGTTAAATCTGAATCATATCAGGTTAGGGGCCGATAAAAAAGTCAAGAAAACCCACAGATAAGCCCATGCCGTCATTTATATTATGAGCCCTAAATAAGGCTCCTAAGATGGGCTGAGAATGATGCATAATTGGGCCAGTGATGCATTGACAGATGGACCTGAAACACAGGTTTAAAATCAGTCCTTAAGATGTCTATAAATAGGTCAGAAGTGGGCTTTAATGGGATGCCTATGAATATGGAATTTAGGTCATGTATCCGGCTCACAAGTTTTTGGATGCACAGCCTGTCTAGTCAATATAGCCATGCTATTATGCATCATTGATTTGAGAGCATGTTAAGCTGTTACAAGAACTAGCTCATACCTCCCTTGACGGGACAAAACGGGTCTCGGCGCATAGAACTTAGAAGTCATCACCAACAATATTGGCATGTGTGAGTCACTTGATTTCTTTTGATTTTTTTTTGTTTTTATAACTTTAAAGTACTGGAGTGCATGAAAACCCACTGTTTGACACTATGGTTGAGTTGAGAACTTGGTCATTTTGTTATTACGTCATTTTAAGCAAAGATGTATAAGGTTTTTCTACTCATGCCTTAACATTATGCTCTAGGAGATAGCGGGTACAGACACAAAATTATTTGGAATGATTATACATACTTTTGTGTTGCTTGTGTGGTGTCTGAAGAATACCTGGGATAAAGATTTCATGCTTGCTTTTGCACTTGTTCAGTGGTCGGTGGAGAATCTGTCGTTCACTTCACGACCAAGAAATGGTTCATGGGCGTACGCTAAATGGAGTACCGCAGCGATCCACCTTGATTCAAACACATGGGTCCTCGAGTACCGAAGTTCAGGTCTGAAGCAGAACTCGAGAGTAGTATCGTTGTTGTGGGAGCTTCTGCAGGCAAAGCTTTCAAACAAGATGAAGCAAATGCGGGGTGACTTTTCACCGTGGCCTAAAACTTCTTGGAATTCTATGAACAATGTAGCAGTGTCTCTCCTTCACCCTACTTAGCATAGCATACTTGCTGGAAGTTTCTGGGTGCATGTTGCACATCTCATGCCTTGTAATGTAACAGTCACAAAAAGGGCAATAACAGCACTACTTCTACGCTATTTTGTTTCCAGGGAATTAACCGATGGGTATTTATATTCAGCTATGATTGTCACGTTATTGACGTGACTCCAAATTCTTCATAAACATTCGAGCTTCTTACATCTAGGCAAATAAAGCTCTTATAGTAATTCACATGTGATGATACTTGCGTGACTCGGTAACCTGTTAAACTTACACGAATGAGATTGAAACAGCATGCAGTTTGTTTTGTTCTTTATTGTTACGTCAGTGAGTTTAGAAATCCTGACATATTAGATGATGTTCTAAATTAAACATAAGATTTTTGCCAATCATTTTAAGAACATAATCCTTCTAGGGATTATGTACTCTTACGTTTTGACATCCCAGCAATTCAATCATTAGAAGTCTACGATCCTGACATACGGCCCAAGCAGTGGATATGTTGGCCGAAAAAATAATTTTAAACTATATATCGGTTTGGAAAATAGAGGTATTAATATCAACTTTAATTTGACAAATCTAACAACTTCTATCCAAAATATCACAATAGGTTTACAATTTACATAGATCAAATTGATCAAAAATTATAATAATCTTGGCTATAAACATTAATCCTTTCGTCAACTTCTAATTCCCCTACGGTGCTTGTGCCACATCAGCTTATTAAAAAAATGTTAAAGTTGGGATCATGGAATGCCGGATCGGGATCCGGGTCCCGACCCGATCAGGTTTTGGGCCAAACGATCCGATCCCGACCCCAAGATCCCGACCCCATAGGTGTTTTTTAATTATTATTTAATTATTATTTATTCCGATCCCGGCCGACCCAAGTCCCGACCCGGGTCCCGACCCTGGCCGACCCGGATCCATTTGGGCCCAACCGACCCACTCCCGACCCGCGACCCCGCCTTCCTTGGTTGGGATGAGACACATACATGCGGTAGAGTTTTCATATTAACTTTTATTTATCGATAGTGTCAAATATCATGTATGAATAATGTTAAAATGCTTCAATGGGAACATAAAAATCATAGCTAATTTTATAAATGTTTATGTAGCTAAATCACTTATTTATAGCAACATCTTAACGTAAAAATAAATCAAGTAAATTATTTTGCATGAAGTTATTTTTTAACAAAATTAAAAACATAGTTTATTATTTATATATTAGTCAAAAGTTTTTTGTGAAACAAGTTCTAGTATTTTGTTATTTTTAAATCATTTTTAAAATTTTTGTTTGGATGCGTCTAAATCATTTTCTTAAATTTTATGTAATTTTTTTACTATAGTATGCTCATTTATGTCATTTAATGTTTATAAATAATCACTAAATATCAAGTTTAGATTTGTTTACTCACATTTCATATTTTTGAGACCTGCAGTGTAATAAGATATATACAACTTAATAGTACAACATAAAGTGTTTTTGTAATTTCTATATAAAATAATTTAATCAATAAAATAGTTCAAATACTTGCAAACTCAAGTTTCAGTTAAATTTTTATAAAATATTTTTATAAAATATTTGTGTTAACTTGGCTAATTTTTTAAATAAAAATATTTTATTTGATAAAATAACTTTATTTTTATTATTATGATTGATAGTTTATATGACTTATTATTTTTTATTTTAACATTTAGACTCATTCTGATCACAGTGTACAAAAATGATTTGTATTTAATGATAATTTGTCACATATATATTAGTCTACTATTTTACAAAACTATAATACACAAGTTAGTTTAGAACATGCGAGGTTGAAACGGCACACGGTTCCCCCATACGACAAAATACATCATATGTTTGCTCTACTCTAACCATATTTATCAAAAGATCTAATGTGATCTAATATAGCATCCAAACAATGATCTAGATATCCAAAGGTACCTAACAGACATAAAATACATATTACCTTGACCTTAATTATGTAGATAACAGAGAAGATTCAAAAGAATATTATAAATACAATTAAGATCTTACGACAATATATGCAACATATCAAGCATTTCACATGTATTAATTTGAACTCATACGATTAAGAAACTAATATTTTCATTTAAATCAATTCATTATCTTATTAGTTCATCTGGTGATAGCGCATGTTTAAAAACATACTATCACAATCCAAATAAATTAAATAGAACACCATCATATCTATACATACTTCAAATTAATCATCACTACTAGAAATGTTAAAATTTCATGCAAATAATAGTAATAAAAACTCAATTTTTTTGTAATAAATTATTTTTTACAACAAAAAATAAAAATTTCTCACAATATTTTTTAATGAAAATAAATATATTTTGCTATAAAAAATAACATTTGTTGCCAACATACTTTTGACGGTAAAATATCATTTTTATGACTAATTTAAGGTTATGACAAATAAGGAAGGTTGAGTCAGGGGTTGGCTTGGGGTCAGTTGATCCCCAAATCATCTTAGTCTACATCCAAAAAATAAAAAAATAAAATAAAATTGATAAACATAAGAAAAAATATTTAAAATTCTAAAAGTTTAAGAAATATGACCAAAAAAATATTTCATCTAACTTTAACTTAAAAGTTATTATATTGTAACTATACATAATGTATATACTCTACCCGTGACATTGTGGAAGAGTACAAGTTACTGAACATGTATACAAATTGATCATACTCATCATGATCTCATATAATCATCATAGGATAAGATGTAAATGATCCACCATAGCTGTCATATGTAAAATCTATGGAACTATCGAAAGATGTTCTATATGATGGTTGGCTCATCCCATATCCCTCTCCGTGATACATCGAACATGAAGAATCTTGGGATGGTTCAAGTCCATATATAGAGTGTGTTATGCTCCTCCATGTCCATGTTGCCTTGCTCCGTAGTCAACGTCTTCTATTGCGTGAGTATAATGTTCCTCTTTGGTGAAGTGTTGCTACTATGGAGGGGGCATCTTCGGATTGGTCTCCTTACACTAGAAGTGGTGCCAGTGGTGGTACTTCTGGCTCTACCTTCTTCGTCCCTTGCTCCATCGTTACTGCTTTTTAAAGAAGAATCATCCAATGTCTGATATTACACTCGGATATTAGGTTTCGATGTGTTTTCTCGAGTCTCATTGATTGTGTCGACATTGGCAATATCAAGGGGGTCGACACAAGGGGGGTCGACATTATGTCGACCTCCTTGATGTTGTCTAATAGTTCATTAATAGACTAGAAGATTGGATAGTAACAATATCTTGGGTTGAAAAAATGACCTAATAATTAGAAATAGAAAAGATCATTGTCAACATCGATCATAAACCCAAGAATTTTGATTGACATATATCGTTTAACTTAATTGTAAAGAACATATCAACTGCATGTATAGGATAATACAATGTTCTCTCCCATCAATGGTCAATGATGTCCCACAAAATGCTAAAATTTGAGACCTTCTTTGATATATCTTCATTCAAACTGTTCAAGTGCATCATACAAATACCCTATGTTGGCCTTCTTACCTCCATCTACTATTTTAAGGACCTTGACTAATGGTCTAACAATACCAAATGTATTTTTTTACATGATGCTAAAAATCTCCACTCTCCAAGGTCTCCTCTACCTTTCCGCCCTTTTTGCTTATCTGATGGAGTATCCCTAGCAATCCAATTAGCCTATCCCGGTGAAAGTAGCATTTGGGTGAGTGAACGCCTATGTTGAAAGAGGTGTTGGAAATCGGTCAAATCAGATTGGCGCAGCGGAAAATTTCCGATTCCTCATATATCATTGTCTTAGTCTCAATCGAAACCGAACGACGTCGTCAAAACCGATATTCGAAACAGTTTCGAACACGTACCTTTGTGGGATTCAAATAATCCCTAAAGACCGGAGAAGATCGAGCGTTCTTACGCTCGTTCAGCCACTCAAGTGTGCAGCCTCTAGTCGTATCCACATGAGCCGCCTCCATAGTCGGGTTCTCCTTCGCGTTGGACCTTCCGACTCGCCACGGATGAAGTCCCATCGACTCTCGATGGCCTACAGCATAGGAAAACGTGAAGAAGAGAGGTAGGGACAAATTTTGCAGCCCTTGACTTGTTGGGCTCATGCTCAATTCGCTATTATATAGAGAATTTGGAGTTTTTCAAAAAAACCCTGCTTTCTCTATATTTACACCCTTGCCCCCAAACTTATGGATTAGCCCTTATGTGTGTGACCTACTAGGCCCAATAGTTCATTTGGTTGAGGCCTAATTAAAAGAACAACTTCTTTTAAATTAAATCTATTATATCATAATAGATTTAATGGCCTACCGAGCATAAAAGGTACAAGCCACATCCTATGATCCCAAACGGCTTCGGAGATGAACTCTTCTCCAAAGAGCCTTTCCATCATCGGTTACCACACTGATATAAAACTTCGTCCATCAAATGTCCCTGTCGGATAGTTGTACGACATTGACTGTCAACTTCTAAATATACCGATACTATGAAATCTTGTACTCATAATTGGATCAATTGAAAAACCCTTTTCCAATTATCCTATCTACCTTGGCCAAGGATTTAGAGTACTATCCATAGGACATTCTCTCTCTCCTACCGAGAGTGGACGATCCCCTATTGTCCGCTCAATTGCCTCCGTCGGATTTCCCATATACCCAATCCATTAACTATACAGGACCACAATACCAAGTAATCCATAAGTCAATAGTCAAAGTACATGGTACGCCTGGCAAGACATCTTTGGCGACTCAGGTCAAAGATCCAACCGTGCAACCGTGATGATAGAATACCCTAATCGACAGTTCGGTAAGATACCATTCAGGGATTCTATACTGGTCAATTCAGTGAACTCATTCTTCTAATGAGCACCTGTACATGTATCTCAGTGTCCCCACACTGATGACCAATGAGATCGGTCATTCTCATCATATGAGAAGATATCATATACACTACTCTTACTGGATCCTTGATGTCCCGTCTCGAGGATCCTACGACTAGGAACATTTAGAGTACATGCTTCTAGATGATTGATCTCATTATCATGATCTCATGATGATTCAATCATCATTGCATGCAACCTAGGACTTCATTACGATAGACGCACATAGATAGTGCAAGTAATGAAGATTATGCCATTTATACTGAACAAGATATTATAAGAAATGTAAAATCATATCACATATGATTGGCTTGTAGGGCATACATTTCTATCAATCTCCCACTTGCACTAAAGCCAATCACCCACATGTCTGATCTCCATTAGCCCAAGGTGACCCTCAAACACACTTTGAGTCAGGGCCTTAGTTAGTGGATCTGCAATATTTATAGTTTAAGATACTCTATCTTTAATCATATCTCCTTAAGTTGCAGCCACTCTGATCATGTAGTATTGCCACAGAAGTGTTTAAACTTCTGATGAGACAAAGGCTCCACTACAAAAGTAATAATCCATCATTTTCACAAAATAATGGTACATTATCAGAGATATTAGAGACAGCTCCCTAATATAAGATGAACTCCTTCATCTAGACTACTTCATAAGTAGTCAGCAGCAATTATGATTTGTAAAATCTACAGTGTTTATAGCATAGAACTTTTCCAGCTAACTACACCACCATTTGGGTAAACATGTACCCTAACTACCAGCCATATGTTACTTGTAGTTTAAGTCTAACTCAAACTTCCAGTCCTATCTCCATACTCGAAATGCATCCTTGGTACTTCTCAAGTACTTAAGGATATACTTCTCAACTATCCAGTGACTCTCACTTGGATTTGCCTGATAATTACTCATAACACTTAGAGTACTCATCACATTATGTTATGCACATAGTATACATGATAGACCCTATGACTAGAGCATAAGAGATTGTATTCATGTATTATATCTCTCTTTAAAAGAGATAAACTCCATATCTTAGAGGCAAGACATCTATATAGGAGTTTCCATGTCAAACCCTTTGACAATGGTGTCTATGTACAACAAATAGGTCAAGCCAAGCATCCCTTTTAGATATATCTCCATAGACCTAAATCCTAAGGAAGCTTCTTCCAGAATAATTATGGAGGATTCATTTTATAGTTAGGCTCCATGGATGATAACATACCTACATCATTCATAATGAGTAGTATGGCATCAATATAAAATGTCTAGAATACAATAGCACTCCCACTAGCATTATTATGCACATAAGGTTCTTCTTCATTCCAAATGAAGTCATAAGATTCAATCTTATCAAATCTTATATTCTAATGTTGAGAATGTTGTTGTAGTCCATGAATGGACATTACCAACGTGTACTCATTCTTTGGATGTTTTGGGACTCACATCCCTCAAGTTGTATCATATACAACAGAGGTTGTATCATATACACCTCCCCTTAAATTTCACCATTGGAGAAATATTACCTTAACATCCTAATTGACATATCTCATAGTCATAGTGTACACTAATAACATCTAAATGGATTGAATTATGACAACGGTTAAAAGATATCATCATAGTCAACTCCTTAACTTAGATGATGCCTTTTGAATCATCCATGCCTTGAAGGTCTTACCTTCAAATTCACTCCTATCCATCTTATCATTTTCCTTTACACCTAATGGGTACTTTACCCTTAGGTGGATCTACCAAGTTCCAAACTTGGCTAAAATAGATGGATATTATTATAGATTTTATTGTTTCCCCTATTTTAGAATCACTATCTCATATTGCCTTTCATAGGTCTTTGGATCAGTATCCTCACTTTATTGTGCCTATATTCTTCCATCAAAGATATGTCTCACATATCTACAAGATGAAATGCGTACAATTGAAGACCTATGATGTATGCAATTATCAATTAGTACCTCAATAGAAGTGTCTTTGGGTTGTGGTTCTGGAACCTCTTCCAGAAATTCCTTGCTCCCATTGTTTTCTTTAAGAAGGAACTCTTCCTCTAAGAATACAGTAAGCTGAGCAACACATATTTTTTATCTCATAAAGTGGTATATTTAAATATCCTAAAGTCTCCTTAGGATATCCCACAAGTCTACACTTATATCTTATATTCTAATTATTATAGGTTATACATCTTCATCATGGTTGGACATTCCAAAATCTTAACTAGTTTAAGATCAAGAGTTAACCCCTTTCTTCCATATCATATATAGAATAATCAGAATAAATTTAGAAGGTACCAATATAGAGTGGTTATACTGAGTGCTTAGCCCAAAGTAGACAAGGAATATTTTGCAAAAGTTGTCATTACTTGTGTCATGTCACACATGACACAATCACCCTTATTTCTACTACTCAAGTAAGCTAAGGATTATAGGGAGATGTACATTAAGACAAAGTTGAATTATCCTTCAAATGATGTGTGAATCTAGTACTTGAGTATTTCACTCCTTGATCTAATAAAAAAGCTTTATTACTCTTTTCATTTATTCTTTACTTCATTTATAACCTTAGACAATTTCTTAAAGCCTCATATTTGCACTTCACAAGCACACATATCTATGCCTAGAGAAATTATCTATTAAAGATGAAGTAAGAATGTCCATCTTTAGCCTTAATAGACATAGACCAACACACATCCAAATGTATGAGTTCTATTAACTCCTTGGTCCACCCTCCATTTCTCGTAAATGGAGAGATAGTTATTTTTCAATGAGATAAGACTCACATTTGATTAATGATTCAAAATCATTTGCCTTCACGTTTCCATCTATATGGAACTCCTTAAGTCTTTTCTCATTGATATGACCATGTCTATATTAAGCTAAAGAAATAGATTGATCTATATCAACCCATTTCCTCCTAAGAAGAGCATTCACACATACCATGAGAGCTTCCATATCTCATATGAGTAAATTATTTACTAAGCTCCCACTAGCAAACATTTTTCCATTCATAATCTTAGAACAAGTATCATTTCCATAACTCAAAATAAATCAATATCCATTCAAGTAGGAAATATCGATAATGTTCATATAGAAGGATAAAACTAACAATCTTCATCATAAGGACCGAAAATGATGGGAGGAACCTAGAAAATTCCGAAAGATGCTCGAAAGAGCCAGGGATGACCCGTAGAACTCGTAATGACCAAAAAAAGTCAGCGGCAACCTGTACAATTCAGGTTGACGACCGAAAATGACTGGAGGAACCCAAAAAACTCCAAAAGATGCTCGGAAGAGCTGGGGACGACCCGGAGAACTTGGAATGATTGAAAAAGTTGACGGCAACCCGTGGAACTAAGGTTGCTGACTGGAAATGATGGGAGGAACCCGAAAAACTCAGAAAGATACCCGAAATAGTCAGGGACAACCCGGAGAACTTAGAATGATTGAAAAAGCTGACGTAATCTGTACAACTTGGGATGACAATCGGAAATAATGGGACAAATCCAATATGCTCTATGCCACCCCGTTATGGATTGGAATGACCTGATGGCAACTAGGAAATCCTAACGGTAAGCAAAAAATGTACAATGACTTGACGAAAGGACACGACACAATGGTGCTCACTTGGAAAACCTAGATTCGACCAGGGATCAAGAACTCATCCTCATATTTCTAGTAAGCTCCTCTACTCATCCAAAAGAGTGGTTCAACATGATTTTAATGGTCTAAAAGAGATGTTGCCAATGGAATAAGAGTTTCAAGCTCTAAATAAGTCCAAATTGGCTTGTCTACAGCTTGCCTTGCCTTGATGTCGGATTTGTAAGGGAATGATATGTAGCGAAGTGAAGTGAAGTGTAAAAAAATGTAGTGAAGCGAAATGGATTGTAATGGAATGTAGTGGGGTGAAATAGGGTTGGACTGAAAAGGTGGCATCAAGGTGTAGATATAGATACGCTCATCAACCAAATTTGGCAAAGAGAATCTTCTCAAGTTTGTTGGATTACTACCACGTTTCATCAAGCCTTCTTACATCTGATTGGCAAAAGATGTGACATGGGCACGAGAGAAGAGTAGCCAACCCCCAACGCGGTGGGGAGTCCCCGAATCATGGGTTCATGGCTTTATCATCAGCCAGCAACACGATCTTTGCGGTGTTCTTGTACTGTGATGGGCTAAAGTTTAAAAAGGAGATTTGTTTTGCAAAATAAAAGAATACCAATTGAGCATATTTAGGCTCTTAGATTCGTTTAAGTTTTTCAAAAAACATGATTTGATTCGGAATGAAATGATCTCAGATTCCAAAAGACAAATATTTAGCCTCAATCAATAGACCATGAGAATAATGGTGGTGCAATAATGATGATCAAAATGGGTGCTCATGGTGGGATAGAAAATGGGGACTGCCACAGTTGGATAAGTAGAAAGAAAGAGTTGCAGGAGGCCGTGGTGGAATAGAGATGAAAGATGTTTGTGAGACACAAGGTGATTGTGACAGATAACAGATATGGTGGGACTAAAGACATGGTGGGATATTGGAATACATGATGGGGAAAAGAGGCTCGGTGGGATTCATAGGAAGTGAAGACCATAGAGGTATGTAAAGATGATAAGAAAGAATGCAATGGAACTAATGCAAAACTATATGATGCATGCTGGGCTTAAAAAAGTCAAAAATTATCTAAAAGATGGTTGAATATATAGATTGAACATTAGAGGTTAGGATACCCAATCGAGAATCATCGTCCCTCAATGTTTAATTTTAGATTATCCGTGAGCATGAAGAATGACCTGATCCTCGTGGATTTTGATGAAGGGGATCTCAGGTCTGATCTTCTTTGCATTCATGGTCTTCAACATCAATGCATAAATAAATAGTAATGCACCTAATATATGCTAAGAGGAGAAATGATAATGGTGAGTTTGCGATGTGATGACACACATTCTCATAAAAGAGTTCACGTGCCTGGATAAGGACACAAAGCAAAAGTTCCTAGGCAAAGTTGAGGCCGAGTTGATAATGACACCTCCTCCTGAGAATCCTGAGGGGAGGGAAGTGGTGAGCATCGCCTTGTTGTGCAGATTCTCCGTGTTTGTTCTTCATACCTGAAACACTCAAAAAATGAGATTAGAATGACAATATGGCTTATCCCCCATGCAAGTTGCAGTCTACCTTAACCTTTGTCAATGTGTGTAAAGTTCTCCTTGTGCTTGAAACACTTAGGAAAAGGAGATTAGAATTGCAATGTGGCTTATTCCCCATGCAAGTTGTAGTTTGCCTTTACCTTTGTCAAGGGGTGATAGCCTTCTTAGAAATCAAGCAAAAAATATGCAATGAAGAAATTGAAACATTAGAGACTGAAAGTAAATACAAATGTAAAGATGAAAATTTAAACCAAACATGGTGATGATTTTTTTATTTTGAGTTTTGAATTTTTTTGTGTTTGGAAAGAATTTTTATGAAAATAAAAAAAATTATTTGGAGTTTTTAAAATATTAAAATATTTAGATTTTTTAAATTTTTTAGATTTTTAAGAATATTCAATTTTTTGTAAAAATATTCAACTTTTTTTATTCTTTTTAAAATATTTTAATTTTTAGATTTTTTTGAAAATATTCAAAAAAAAATGGAATTTTAAAAATGTTTAATTTTTTTGTTTGGGAGAGAAAAAATAGTATTAACGAAAGTCCTCATCACTCGATTGTTATTCTAGATTCATTGGTAGATACCATGTGCAAAAATAAGGGGTTCCTTAGCTAGAATCCTTTTAGCTTTCAACCTTCGATCGGCCAAAGTCCAGCTTTGATTTGGTTGGTCCACCAATACTTTGGGGATTAAGAATGAAGAATTGATAAGGAAGTCTGGAGATATCAAGAGGGATTTCTCAACTCGCACCCAATTGCCTGTTGGGGTTCAGCCTCTTTGAATCTTTTCTTCTTTATTGACAAACCTATTTTTGTGACATACATTCGGACAAGTGCTTTGACCTGTGAGGTCATTGCCCATCTTTTGGCATCTTTTTTTCATTTTCTATATTTTTGGGTACTCATTCAGATAGTCTCATATTTGCTGTGGGGTTCATTACCCATCTTTTGACAACTTTTTTTTCCTTTGAGAAGTTGGACCTTCTAAGATAGCCTCCCACTAAGGCGGCGGATGCTTTCGATACTCTCGCCCTCTAATCCCTTTCACCTATCTTGGACTGAATAGAAGAGAACATGGTGAGGATTTTTCCTCCATCTCTAAGTCTTGCCTAGCTTTTCTCGGGTGTTGGGTCTTCCAGATTCTGGGATCGGGACGTGTTGTGTGTGTGGAATAGTATCTACCTTCGACTCCTAGACAATAATCCAAGACATATGGACTTAAGTCATATTGGTAGTTCTCTCCATTTAATTACATTCCATGGGTGAATCAATTGTAAGCATGCATTGAAATATAAAAAATTTATTTTGATAAAAAAAGTAGTTATAAATACCATCAATCACAAAATTTCTCCCAGTTATGCCTTGCATGTTTGAATAAAAATGTGAGACTTAAGAATATTTCAAAAAATATTGCCTTATAAATGAAAAGATGATGATGAATAAAAATTCATATAATACCTAAGAGAAGAAGAAGTTCACTGTTGGTGATGACATTGTTTGTGCTTGCCTTGCCTTGCTTGCCTTATTGCTTTCACTTTTGATATGCTCCATTTTCCATTAGATCAAAGAGCCAAAGTCATATAGTGAAGTGAAAGAAGTGGAGGATCTGATTTGGCATGGCAGAGTCAGGATTGATAATGTTAGAAAAAGATAAAGATTGTGGTATCACGCAGGAAATTTATTTATCCTTGATTTTTGTTGAAAATAAAATTTGGAAAAGGTGAGAGAATTTAAAAAGGAAAGAAACATGCTTGAAAATAAAAGTGAGTTAATGTGGGCTGTTGGGCCTGGGAGTTGAGAGTGGGCTTGAAGGCCTAGGAATGCCTGGAATCAAGGGGCACGTGGGCCCAAGAGTTGAATGTGGTCCAAGGACCCGGTTGATGTCGATGGGCATGAGGGCCTGACTGAAGGTGATGGGCTTAAGGGCCTTATTGAAGGTGATGGGCTTGAGGGCCCAATTAATGATGATGGGCTTGAGGGCCCGATTGAAAGTTGAGCCCGAGGGACCCAACAAAAAGAATGGTCACATGAACTTGATTTATGTGATCGAGAGCATGATTGTAATTAAGAGTTGTGATGGGCTCGTGGGCACCATTGAAAGGTATGGATGTGCAAACTTGAATTTGAAGAAGTGGGGGAGCGGGGGCTAGATTTCAGAGAAGTTTGGGCACATGGACCCAATTGTGAAGGAATGGGGGCACGTGGGCCCAAAGTTGAAGGAGTGTGGGCATGTGTGCCTGAGGTTGATGGAAGGTGGGAACGTGGGCCCGATTTAGACAAATTGAGGGCACGTGGTCCTGTTTGGGAGAAATTGTGGGCACATAGGCCCGGTTGAGAGAAGTTGTAGGCATGTGAGCCCAGTTGGATAAAAGGGGCACATGAGCTCGATTGAGAGAAATTGTGGGCATGTGGGCCCAATTTAGAAATTTTGGGGGCATGTGGGCCCAGTTGAATAAAAGGGGCACATGTGCCTGGCTGGATAAAAGCGGCACATGGGCCCGACTGAGGAAAAGGAGCGGTCTAGGTTGGATAAAGGGGGCACGTGGGCTTGGTTGTATGAAGGGGACGTATGGGCCCGATTGATGATGAGGGGCAAATAGGCCCGACTGATGGAAAGGGGCACATGGGCCCAGTTGATGGAAAGGGGCATAAGAGCCCGAAAAAGGGGCATAAGGGCCTGATTGAATGGGAAGAAGCATGGGTTGTGGCCCTAAGATTGAAATATTTTGAGCCCATGGGCCCGATCGATGTTAGCAAGAAGGATAAAGAAAGGGCTGTGGCCATTAGATTAAGGAATTGTGGGCCCATGGGTTTGATCATTGATTGGGAGGACGATAAAGAAAGGGTCGTGGCCCTAAGATGGGTGGATGGTTGGCTTGCAGCCCTAAGATTGATTTTGAAGAATTCTCCTGCCTAGCTGGAGGAGGTCCCAATATGCCTTTGCTAAGGTCTATGTCCTTCGGAAGGTTTGTAGATTCTTTCCCATTTCGTTGACCAATTCGTTCTCCTTACTTTCCTATTCAAGGGTTAATTCAATTTGACCATCTTCAAGGATCAATTCCAATGATGGCAACATTTGATCAATGCCCGGTGAATCCTTGCCTAGTCCTTCATTGGATTGATAATCAACTATATTTGTGATTCTATCATCTAAGCTTCCTACAATAGGCTTCTCCTTAAATTGTTCTATAGAAGAGGGCATGCCTAGTCTAAGGGATTCCAAAAAGGTAGAAGGGTTTGGTTCAATCTCCCCTACTGGTTGACTTTAATCATGAGATATAGCAATGACATGATGAGAAGCTTATTCCTCTTCCAGGACAGGAGCATAAATAGTTGGAGCGATTGAATCATCTGCCGGGGCAAGAGCACGAAGGGTCGGAGTGACTAAATCATCTGCCATGACAAGAGCATGGATGATTCGAGTGACGGTTCCTCTACCAAGGCAGGAGCATGAATGGTGGGAGGGATTGGTTCCTTTGCTGGGGTAGGAGCATGAAGGGTCAAAGTTACTAAATCTTCTATTACAACAAAAGCAAGAATAGTAGGAGTGATAAATTCTTCTGTTAGAGCAAGAGCAATAGATGACCGGTTGTTGTGCAACTAATTGAGGAGGAGCCCTATGTGGTAGGATTGATTGAGGAGCCAAGTTTTGTTCGATCAGCTCAGGAAGAAAAGGTTGAATGGTCAGCCGAGGGGCCATTGGTGAAATAGATGGAGAAAGCGAGGGTTGGATGATTGGGTGAGAGGCCTTTGGAAATGTTGATGGAGTCAAAGGATGGGGAGCCAGTTTAGGTAATGAAGTATTTGCACAATTGACAAAAGAAGCTTAATTATGCATAGTTGGTTGTGCCATTGGTAAGGGTTGCACGACTGGTTGAGGTTGGGGATGGGTGGCCTAATCAACTGGCATCAAGGAGTTGGTTGATGATGATGATCTGAGTAGTGTTGAGGAGGGCTCCTAGGTTGGTGCATAGCATCAATGCTTTTCTCAACCATGGGCCTCAATTTATTAGAATATTGCATTAATTCCACGTCTTTTTTTGCTTTCCCAATTATTGAATAGCCTAGCCCATATCGTTGCAAGAATTTTTCCTTCACAATTTCAAAATCTCATATTTCTACTTTCTCCAGTGAAAAAAACCATTCTAGGGTTACACCATCTAAAGATCGCCTAAAAAGAAAAGCAAGAGCTCTTCGATCATTTAGCCATTGAGATGATTTGTTCAAGAAATCATTGACATGAATGAAAGGATCACCTGAGACATTGTAGCGATGGTAGGTTGGCATTTGTGATGGGGGGATGTGGATGCTATGGATGGGAAATTCAAGGGTTTCTTGATCCCTAGCAATAGGTGGAGAGGAGTACATCGGGGTGTGTGCTCGAGGCACCTAGATGAGAGGGAGGTGAGTTAGTGTGCAATCTGATGAATGACCCACAATGGGGTGAGAAGGTGAAGTAATGCGGCATGACTGTCTAAGTGGGGTTATGATAAGAGGCCGAATCGCCGATCGGGGAGGTGAAGCAGCTCGGTTGACTTTGGCTAGTCTTGATTGACAGGCATCTTATTCTTGGCCAGCGATTGCACGATCACCAAGGATTCAGGATCAAGATAGAGTGATAAATCTTTGAGAAATTGCCCTATACTACGTGGAGCAGGATCTTGCACTTCGGGTTCCTGAATCGTGTTGACATGGCCCTTTGGTTGGACCATGGATTGTTGTTGAGTTCATAGAGACCCGGCACGTACTCTTGTTGCTTGTAGTAGTCTGACCTCCCGACGTGTCTTCTGGACCTTAGCATCATGGGCATCCTGTCAATCTTTCCAAAAATATGGTTAAAAGAGAGCAAGTGGAACGTACAATTGAAATTTTTTTGTTATGTTTTGTTTTGTTTGATTTATTTTTTTTTTGTTTCAGTTTTGCTGTTGGCAAACAAGTTGTACACAAAATTAAAGAGACTTTTTTCTTTGTTTAGGTGTTTTGAGAGAAGGAATTTTGTTGTTATCAATTTTGGTAAGCAAGCAAGTTGTGCAAACAAATTTTTTGAATGACTACTTGACATGTTTTGGGTTCAAACCTTAGATTAGATAGATTATAAGCAATTTTCCACTCAAGTGGGTATGGTCCCTATTTTTCTGATTCCAAGACCTAAGGTTTTCACACAATCACCACGAGTAGGTACTTGGATTCTTCGGGGTTTTGGGGAGAATGGTACAACTAGCCCAATCGTGCGGAGAGCAATACTCTATGGATGGGGACTTACGGAAGTCTTGATGGAAACAACCAGATCAACTAGGAAGGAATATGCCATAAGAGAGGTTAGAATCCACCAAAAAAGTGTTTGGAGGGTGAGGGTGTGTTGGGAGAGAGAGCTCCCGTCTCGAATGTCCTATGGATCAGAACAAGTTTGGTACCTGATGTAAAATGCTAATGCAAAAATAAAAATGGAGGATAAGAGGAGAAGAATCAATCAATATATGCAAACATGAAATGAAATTAAGTTATTAAATAAACCAAACATGAGTCATGCAAGCAAAACGAGCAATCATAGAGCAAAACAAGTAACTAAAAGGTAGGTCACGCGGGAACCGATTTTTGAATGAATGTCCACATGGGGACAGATCTGAAGTAGAAGGAAAAGGGGTGGTCCACGTGGGGACCGATCTGAAAGTAGAGTGGCTCACGCAGGAGCTGAGTTTTGGAAAGGTGGGTGGTTCACAGGGGAAGGAAAGGGGTGGTTCACACGGGTACCGATTTGTTTAGTTGGAAAAGGGAAGGAAGGCCACGTGGGGTCAATATAAAGGTGGTGCAAAGGGGTGGTCCATGAGGAGACCGATCTAAAAGTGGGTTGGTTCATGTAGGAACCGGTTTAGAAAAGGAGGTTGGTTCACGTGGAAACTGATTTTTAGGAATAAAAGGGTGGTTCACGCAGGAACTGGTGTAATAGATGACAAAAATGAAAGAGGGCCACATGGGGCCAATCTAAAGGTATTGCAATGGGGTGGTTCACGCGGGGACTGATCTGAAAGTTGGTTGGTTCATGTGGGAACCGGGTTGTAAAAGAGGGTTGGTTCATGCGGGAACCGGTTTTTAGAAGAAATAGGTGGTTCGCGTAGGAACTTGTTTTGAAATTAACAGAGTAAATCAGATCCACATGAGGACAATCTTTAAAGGAAAGGTAAACAACAAGCTTTTAAGGTAAATGAGCATGGGAAAGGTGAAAGATGAGCCGGTTCGCTTGGGAACCAAATTGGAACACAACTAGTTACACGGATGAATCAAGGTAGCATGGTTGAAGACATTAGTTGTCCCACCATGGTCGCCACAAAGCTATCGACTCCGAAAACATATTTGTCATATTCCAGATCGTCACCTCAAAAGGGGATGAGAAATATAGGAAGGAAAATATGAAAAACTCTCACCTCGGTCCCACACTCACATAGATCCCCAAACTTTCATCTCTCGGTGTCGCTTGAGCAATGGAGATGGTTCGGGTCATGTGAGAGAAGAGAAAAGATGGAAAAAACTCAATGCATAAAGGAATGAAAATAGGTGATCACCAGGAAAACTCCGAAAGATGCTCGGAAGAGGTAGGAACAACCCGGAAAACTCCAAAAGGTGCTCGGAAGAGCCAGGGAGGAACCCGAAAAACTTCTAAAGATGCTCGAAAGAGCTAGGTGTAAGCACCCGGAACGGGACATCCGCGGATCTCCCCCCTCCCGGAACCCTTACGCCCGCCTCGGTGAGTGTCGGTGGGTGGTGTGTTATGTAGGTGTGGTCGCCAGGAACCAAAGGCTCCAAAATATGGTGGGATGAAAGAAAATGAAATAGAAAGATGACCGTCGTACCTCCGGAAGCGGAGAGATTGTTGAGTTCCAACTTCTCCTCTCTCGGCCGGCCGAAAGAAGAGAGCTTAGTGAATCCCTTGCCTTCAATCCGGTTGAAGCTCCACCTCGATCGGATCTACCTAAGAATGTCCATAAGAAAACATGTAGACAAGTGAAGGTTTCATTAGTTCTAACGAAAGCATAGTATCGTGCTCGAATTTAGATTCAAACATGCAAATGGGAAAAGACTAACCGGATTGGGACGAGATCCCAACCCCTATTTTTGGTAGGTTTTAAACATATATGAAATGCAAAAATGCTCTAAGACATGCTAAATAACATGGTGATCAATGCAAAAGTGAAAAAGGGAGAAAAGAACTCGATTAAACGGGCGATCGAACTTTGAAAACGACGAAACAAACTTCTGCCCTTCCTGGTGCCCTATATATAGGGCGCCAGAAGCAGGTGCCCCCTTTATGGGGTGCGTTGAACAAAGTCAAAGCGCCCTGTATACGGGGCACTAAGTGCAGCCCGAACGATTTTCTTCTTCTCTTCGCGACGCCGCTCCGGAGTCTTGGGTGGCTTCCGGGACGAAGTAAGAGCTCCTCCTTGTAGACAATATGCAAATAAAGCTAGTGGAAGGTGGTTTGGGTGTTGAATGTATGAGGAGAGTCGGATAGGGGCTCTCAAAGATGGAGAAAAATCATATTTCTGGGTGACAGAAACAGAGGGTTTTAGGGTTTTTGGTGGAGGATTTTGGATCGATTTGGAGGCTTTTGGAGGGTGAATGTGGCTTAGAATCGTAGTGTTGGATGAGCTCTAGGGTGGCACGGAGGTGGAACCTTCTTTTGGTCTCAAATGGGGGGTCTATTTATAGCCCAAAAGAGGGCACTTTGGCCATTTTCGAAAAACAGTGCCATGTGGCATAGCGCCCTGTATATGGGGCACCAGCATCATGAGATATGTCAGGTCGACAAGACAGAGTCCTTTGTGGGGGTCAAATCAGCGTCAAATCAATTTAATTTGGATGCGGGTGCCCGCATACGGGGGCGCTGGTGCCTGTATACGGGGCGCACTGGTGCCTGTATACGGGGCGCCAATGCCTATAAGTAGGGCGCCATGTGCCCTTATACACAGGGTATTGTCCTCTTTGAAATGTGCCAAAAACCTTAATTTTTTCAGAAAACTCGGTTCCCTTGAAAGGTTACTCAAATATTCTTCATGAAAACAAGAATTTAAGCTCTCCAACTAGGCCAAAATTGCGTGTCTACAGCTTGCCTCGCCTTGGCGTCGGCTTTGTAGGGGAGTGACACGAATGAAGTGTAGGCGAATGTAGCGAAGCGTAATGAGGCGTAGCGGAATGAAGTGGTAATGGACGAAAAGGTGACGCCAAGGTGTAGATTTAGACACGCCCTCATTGGCCTAGTTGAGTGGAATAAAACTTTACTCGGACTTCGAGATTACCCCTTGTCTTATCGAAACCTTCCTACGGTTGATTGGTTAAAGAGAAGAACAATGCGAAAGTAAATAACTAAAATCCCACGTGGGGGAGAATTGTTACCGGCCGGGACCCGAGCGCATGGTGTGCTGGACTCGGTAGAAATGCATTGCGAAAAGCAAAGAGGAGACAGCCAATCAACAAAGGTTGGGTTCTTCAAATTCATGAGGTTTTACTCAACAATACCGGTTTAGTTCGACGTGGAAAAACTTCTTGTTTTGATGAAAACATCGTTGAAACATATTGAAAGCCGATTTTTCGGAAAATCAAGACCTCCTCTAGGGGCTATAAAAGACCATCTTTAAAAAGGTTCATGACGGAATTTGGAAGGAAGCAGGAAATGGTTGTGGTGGGATGATGCATGTATGAAATGATGCATGCTGGGTTTAAAGAAATACAAATAAGTATAAGAAAATAGTTGAAGATATAGGTTGAACATAACGGGTCAGGACATCTATGAAGAAACCGTCGTCCCCGCATATTCAACTTTGGCCTATCCGCAAGCCTAGGGAATAACTGAGCCCTCATGATTTTGTTGAAGGGGTTCTCAGCTCGACCCCCTCTAGACTTGAGGTCTTCAACATCTCAAATATTATTTATTTTGATAGATGCAATACTAAATGCAAGTCCTAATAGGGGTCGAAGTAGTCCACTTTTGTTTTTCAATTTTTGATTTTTTTGTTGTTTTTGCTTCCTCCAAGTGTCTGGGGATATGAAGTTGGCATGCCTTCTCCTGTTCCTGCATCCACTTGAGAAAAGAGGTTAGAACTTTATTTTGGCTTAGTCCCTTGCGAGGAGAGGGCAAAGTTGCCTTGACCTTTTGTCAAGGGACATAGGCCTTATCAAGGTAAAAATAACAGAAGAAAATAAGTATGCACAAAAGGAAACATGCAAGACTGAAATTAAATATGAATGCAAAGGTAGCTAGCCAATTTAAGAAGCAAATGATTTGTTTGGGTTTTGATGGTTTTATAATGTTTTTGATGTTTTGGAACTTTTACGATTTTTTGGTGTTTTGAATATTTAATTTTTAAGATTTTGGTGTTTTTGAAGTATTCGATTTTTTTTGTGTTCGGTGTGAGGGAAACGACCATCTCATCCGTTGCCTTGCTTGCCATAGGTGCCTCTCATTGTTACCTAAGGGGTAAGAGTAGGGATCACGTGCAAGAAAGTGCCTTGTTCGGGATCTTATGACCTTCCGCCTTCGATAGGCTATGGCTCTTCTTGGTCCTAGGCGGTCAACCCTATCCTTTGAGGTTAAAGAAGGAAGATGATTGGTGGTAAGTCCTTAGTAGAATTCAGGGATGTCGAACTCGTTTCTCTACTAATACCCACATTGCCGTTCGAGTTTTGACCTCTTCGGGTCCTTCCTTCTAGCCCATTTTTTTTGATGGCCCACATTCGAACAGGTCTTTCTTCTTTTTTGCTTGATTTTGACTTTGAGGGGTCATTGCCCGTCTTTTTGGAGCCTTTTTCTTTTGGACTATTGTGTCGGTACACATTCGAACGGAGTCTATTCTTTTGCCGACCTAAGGGGTCATTGCCCATCTTTTGGTACCTTTTCTTTTAATAAGTCAGACCTTCAGAGGCATCCTCCTACTAAGGCAACGGGCACTTTTGATACTCCTCATTCTAACCCCTTTCATCCATTCAGAACCGAAACAAGAAGAGAATAGGTTAGGGTCGACCTTCTTTTGCCAAGCGTTGCCTAGCTTTCTCTCTAACTTCCGATTATCAGATCTCAAGACTAGACGTGTAGTGTGTGCAGTATGATGCCTATTTTTATTTCCCTAAGTGACAAGTTGGTGCACCGAGCAAGCAAGCGTTAGATGTTGGTCATTATACTTCATACCTTTGGATTTTATAGATTTTTTGTGATTTTTGTTCTAAGGGAAATATTTTTTGAGGTACACACCATTCCAGGGATGAGCTAGTTTTTCTCCTTCTGCATTAGTTAGCTTATATGAATTACCGGGATAAACAGCCGAAATAACATAAGGACCCTCCCAATTTGGTTGAAGTTTGGAGCGGGGACCGCCCGGCTTAACAAATATTCTTTTAAGCACAACCTCACCGATTTCAAATTTTCTCTCCACCACCCTCTTCTGATAAAATCTTTTAAGTCTATTTTGGTAAGATCTAGCATGTTTGGCAGCGGTCAGCCTCCTTTCGTCCAAGAGTTCGAGTTGCGCGAGAAGAGAATCTCGGCGTTCATCCATCGGGATATCTCGATCGATCTGGACTCGGAGGGAAGGAATGATTACTTCGTATGGAACTACCACCTCCATCCCAAATGCCAAGGCATAGGGGGTCGACTTTGTTGGGGTTCGAATAGAAGTGCGGTAGGCCCATAGAGCATCAACTAGCTTATCGGCGATCAGAACTTGCTAGACTTACAAGTCTTCTTAATGATTTTTATCGGGGTTTTATTGGTGGCTTACCTTGACCGTTGCCTTGAGGATAATACGGAGATGAATGATGCAATTTGATGCAATACCTATTGCAAAGGTCACGCAGCTCCTGAGAGATGAATTGTGGTCCGTTGTCGGTGATGATGTCGCCTGGGATCCCGAACCTGGCAATGATGTTGCGCTTGATGAAGGTGCAGACTGTTGATGCCTTGATCTTCGCGTATGCTTCCGCTTCTACCCACTTGGCGAAGTACTCCGTTATAGTTAGGATGAAGGATTTGGTTTTGTTTGTGGAGTTTGGGTCACCGAGGGGCCCGATAACATCAAAAGCCCGCATAGCGAGAGGCCATGGGGCATGAACCGGGTGAAGGGAAGATGCGGGAGAGTGAATCTTGTCGGTGTGAAATTGACATTGATGACGGTGCCGGACAAAGATCGAGCGGTCTTCTTCGGAAGTATTGATCAATGTTATCCTTCTCTTCATATCGAATTTCATCCGGTGAATCGCATTTTTGGATACTCTAGGTAGCTTGGCACATTCTAAGCTTTTCGAGCTAGCGATGCGGGTATCTTTCTCCTACCTCGATTTTTTGGTCTATTTCTAAAGAAGAAGAAGGTAAATAAGAGGAGGAAGAGGAGGTAGAGGGAGTGGAATTTATTGGAGAAGATAGAGGGCAAAGAAAGGTCAATCGAGGATCTGGTGGTTCCTTGGGTCGAATGCCCTTCCGAGGCAAGTTGAGATGTTTCCTCGATCGAAATTTCGGTTTCGAGGAGGGCATTGTTTTTTTGGGGAGTGCTAAACATAAAGACGAGAATGGGCTTACGGTGCCCGATTTGGGTTGAGATCAACTACGGGGGTCGAGTAGGCGAAGATATTGATAAAGAGGGGAAGACTTCGAGTAATGTTTGATAGAGGGGCTTTCGGGCCCAATGTTGACGAAAGAGATGATGGGCCGGTGGGCCGGATGAAGGTGAGTTCATGGACCCAATAAGAGGAGGATGTGGGCTCGAGGGCCTGGGTTTTAAGAGATAGGCTTGAGGGCCCCGAGTTGGAGAAAATGGGCACAAAGACTCGGATTCAATAGAGGGCTCGATGGCCCCGAAGTTGGAAGAAATGGGCACAAAGGCCCATATTTAGTAGAGGGCTCGGTGGCCCAAGAGTTGGAGAAAATGGGCACAAGGCCCGGATTCAATAGAGGGCTTGATGGCCCAAGAGTTGGAGGAAATGGGCACAAGGCCCAGATTCAATAGAGGAGGTCGATGGCCGAAGAGTTGGAGAAAATGGGCAGAAAGGGCGAGATTTAGTAGAGGGGCTCGGTGGCCGAGAGTTGGAGAAATGGGCACAAAGGCCCCGAGATTTAGTAGAAGGGGCTCGGTGGCCCAAGAGTTGGAGAAAATGGGCACAAAGGCCCGGATTTAGTAGAGGGGCTTGGTGGCCCAAAGCAACAAGTGGGTTCGTGGACCCATGAGTTGGGCACGAGGGCCTAGAAATAGGGATCGGGCCAAGAAGCCCCGGGGAGAGCGTCATAGTGAGTTGGGGCATCGGCCCAAAGATGACGTAATGAGGGAAGGCCCTCGTGGAGTTGGTTGGACTTTTTCTCGAGTCGGTTTGGCAATATGACCCTCAGGTGGGTCAACAGGTGGTTCAGCCTGGAGTGGTTCATTGCTTGACCCTTCTTCATCGGTGGAAAACAAAAGAGATATTTCAGGATACACGTCATCTTCAGGGTCATCAGTTCTTCTTCTCTTGTCTTGTCCTAGTTCTTGGTCTTCCTTGTTCTCAGCCAGTTGAATGGTTTCTTTCTTGATGAAAAACTTTTGTAAGCATCTTGAAAAGTATTTGCTTTTGAGATTTTGACCATTGGCTGTCGTTCCATCATATCCAACCCCACTTTTTGGTTGTAACCTCACTAGATTGATTGGCTCAGCTATGCCTTGCAGTTCTTTGCCTAGTCCTCGGCCCTTACGACATCCCAAACTTTTCATTATATGCCATCCAGTAGTTTCATTTTCTTCTCTTTTCCTTCTCCACACTTGCCTGGGTTGCCTACTCATTTCTGGAAGATAAGATTGTAAAAAATTGGCTCGTTTGGCAACCCAAGGGGTGGTGGTGGAGAAGATGGATGATCTAGGCGCATGCTAGTCACCTTAATCACTGTCCCTTGTAAGGGAATTTAAGACAACGAGTGATTGGTGGAGGCAAGCTGCCTACTAGTGCTTCCAAGTAGGGTCGTCCCAAAATAGCTTTGTATGTCGGATCCATCTCTAGTATGTGAAAGTTGACGATGAGCGTACGAGTCCGAGTTTGACACCCAATGTAATCATGCACAAGTCGGCGGGCTTCTTTGAATTATCATATGCGGTCACTGTTATTTGAGATGGCCAGATGTCCTCCTCGGAGATTCCACAAAGATGTAATGTTTCTGGTGGCAGAACATTAATGGATGCTCCGGTATCGATTAAACATGACTTGATGCCTACGCCATTGATGTGGACTGTGATGCACAAGGCACATTTCCTTATTTCTGGGTCGGCCAACTCTTCCTTAGTGAATGTAAGGGCCGGGTACTCACTTCTCGGGACCCGAGAGCGATGAGATTTTTACGGGGGAGGCTCTCATTTACCATTACATTGTAAGTCTTGTTGGAGAACCTCTTGATGGACTTTGGATCTTTTGATCAACTCTAAGATAGAGATCCGTGCCGGGGTTTTATCAAGATGTTTCGGCAAGTCATAGGATGTCCCGGGCAACGGCTCTTCAATGTGTTCTTCTTACCTTACGGGTGCCAGCCACGATTGGCCGGCACAGGGGAAATACCCTTTGGAACATGCGCCCACTCCTAAGTCTTGTGGCAAGTTGAGGAGCTATAGGCTGGGTGGTAGTGGTGGGTGGTGGGTTAGGTCGAATGATGGGAGCTCTTGCGATGGGTGTAATGATGGTGGTTTGAGGCATGGTAGAGTAGGTAGGTTGTGAAGGTACGAGTTGCTCGGGGCGGGATGATGATGGGTCCTAGTGGTGGTGATGTTTGTGAGTGGATTAATCGGGCGTATTAGGGTCCGTCCCGATTGGAGTTGTGTGTTTGGTGGTGTTATGATGGGTCGTGATGGTGCTCGGATGATGGGTGGCCGGTTGGGAGTAATGGGGTTGGGCGATGTAGCTTGGGGTATAGAATGGATGGTTCGGTTGACATGCATGGCGGAGGTGGCTCCCTCGATTTGCCAATTACGGCCCCCGATCATGATACTCCTCGAAGAAATCATGATGGGATTAACGTGTTGATTCCCGAGCGCGGGTGCATGTAGAGGTAAAGGGTTTTGGATAATCCCCATGTACCGGGGTTGTTGTTGTTATTCTTCTTGTTGGTGCATCTTGCCATTGAGGTTGATTTTCAACGTTACGATGTATTCCCCCATTTGGTCCCGATCCAATACGCCTTGCTCATTAAGATCGTGGATATAGTCTTTGAGCCGAAAACAATTTTCCACGGTGTGCCCGGGATATCTATGGAACAAGCGATGTCGCTCTGTGTTGGCATTTTGAGGCCACTCCGACTTCTCCCTTGGCAATGCAATTTGCCCTGCCGCCATGAGTTCATTAAAGATGTCCACGAGAGAGTACGGCAAAGGCGGGTAATGGTTTCTCTTGGGTCCAACCTTTTGGGGTTCATAGGCCATGGGAGGGGGTGCTTGGTTGTAGTTGGCCAGTTGTTGTCTCGCTGGTTGGGGAACTGGGGCTTGCGGTTGCTGACGGATCGGGGCTTGTAGCTGACGGGGCTAGAATTGAGGTTGAGGTTGGGGTTGACGAGGGTTTCTAAATGGATGATTTTGTTGAGGGTTCCTAAACTGGTGTTGATAATTTATAGGTGGGTTCCCTACAACATTAAGGTTTTCGTTTGTCACTACGCCCTCGATCCTTTGGGCCGGTTGTGGTAAAAGTGGTTTTCTTAACGACTCGGGGTCTAGGATCGAAACAAGTTCATGATAGGTGAGTCCCTAGGCTGACATGTACGAATGTACCGTGCCCTCTCATAGAGTTCACTCATGGAGGTGGGGTGATGCAAAGCCAGCATATTTTTTAAGGCCGGAGTGGCATTGGTGATGATCATCTTCACTTGCTCCGGTTCTGATAGTGCATTCATCAGCTTTTCTGCCATTGCCCTCCATCTATCAGCATATCTGGTAAAGTCTTCATCATTTCTCATTCTTTCAGCCATGAGGTCAGTGATGGAATATGTTGGTCCGACTCTATCTTGATATCTCTGCAAGAATTTAGCTTTGACAGTTTCAAAGTTACTCGCCTCCAAAGAGTTAAGGGAGTAGAAGCACTCTAAAGGTGATTCCTCTAATGATCTTCTGAAAAGAAAAGCAAGGGCCCTTGGATCATTTTGCCACATTACCGACTCATAAAGAAAGTCCTTGATATGAATGAAGGGATTACCGGTTCCGTTGTAGCGACGGTATACCGGCATCTCTGAGGAAGGTAGATGAAAAGTAAAGAGGCAAGGAAGAGAAATTTCGGGGTTGCCTTGGTGTCGATTAAACGTCTAAGCTCTCTATCTTTGCTCATCCATGCGATTGATCTTGTTAATCATGCTTTGATCGACGAAGGTTCCCTAAGAGGAGGAGGAGAAGTGAGTGCTTGGTGCACCGGAATTGGGACTTGATGGGCCGAAGTGGCCGGATAAGAAGGGTACATTGGGGGATGCACCAAAGGGTGAGTAGGGTTGAGATGATTAGAGGAATAAGCCATGGTCTAGAAGGAACAACAACATTTGGATTGGGATGATCCTAGATTAGCCACCGGATGAGGAGAAATTGGGGCCATGAGCCGGTATGAGAATGGTCATGAGTGGGCACATTGGGTTGATGTGCCCCAATAGGGGGTAGAGATGTGAAGACCACCTTCGGGAGGGATGTGGTCGGCGGGCGACTTGCCCTTGAGGATGGCTTTGATAGCCTGGAGTTGGGTAGGGTCGGCATGAGAGAATGCCTCCCAGAGTGAATTGGGATTGGGTCGAGGAGAAGTTTGACTAGGTTCAGGGAGAACTTCAGGTTCGTTGACGGCACACACGGCATCAGGGTAGAAATAAGATTGATCATACTCCAACTGTAGTTGCTCGTATCCTTGATCCGCCATTCTGATAACTCGACCTGACCTTAAATTCATAAACACAATAGAAAAAGAAGGTTGACAAATAAAAGCTTAAGGATTTTTTTAGTTTTGATTTTTTACCCCTTTTTTGTTTTGATTTTCTTTTGTCGGACAAGCAAGTTGTCAAGCAAATTAACCTCAAGCAAATTTTTTGTTTTGGTTCTTTTTAGGTGATTTTGGGATTTTTGTTTAATTTTCAATTTTTGTTTGCAAACAAGTAATAGCAAAGACTTGGAATGATTAATGCAATTTTTTTTGTTTCAACTTCAAATTAATGGCTCGTTAAGAGAAATATTGTCCACTCAAATAAATGGGTAGGACCCTATGTTCTCACAACGCCGAGCAATCTAAGGTTGTCACTCTTTTCACAACGATAGGTAATAGGTACTCCGGGTTTTGGGATAAAATGGTACAACCGGCCCGATTGAAGAGGGAATCCTTCACGTCGAGGACTTACGGAGGTCTTGATGGAAGCTACCCGGTCCTTGAGAGGAATCCCCGGAGGAGGAGTTGGCAGAGAGGGGTATTTGGGTGTGTGGGGCTTTGGGAGGAGAGAGCCTCCCTTCTCGGATGACCTAAGGAGCCGAAACCCCAATGCAAACTAAATGCGAGTGAAATGTCAAGGAATAAAGAGCAAGCAAGAAGAAAATAAAAGCATACAATGATTAATGAGATGTTGTAGGAAGCAAGTAAACAAGACAATGAGATATTATAAAATAAAAACTAAAATGGAAAGGAGCACTTAACCTTGACTAGAAATGCTTAGCAAATTTACTAGAACGGAATATGACATGGAAGGAAATAGGCAAGCATATTTGTCAAGGCATGAAATAGGATGATCTTCAAGATACTAAATTGAAATAAGATGATAAACAAAGCTAAAAATCAGATTGCCATGCATTTAAAAAGATAAAGGGAGGGCAAGTAAACTTGAAGAAAAGTAGATGATACTTCAAAGAAAGTAGTAAGCAACGTAAACAAGCAACAATGGAAATGACTCACATGGAAATGAAAGTAAACATGCTTTTCAAATGGACATTTTTAGGAAAGAAAATAGGATCTCACTAAAGCAATGTCGGTCCCACCGTGGTCGCCAAAAGGTGTAAGCACCCGGAACGGGACATCCGCGGATCTCCCCCCTCCCGGAACCCTTACGCCCGCCTCGGTGAGTGTCGGTGGGTGGTGTGTTATGTAGGTGTGGTCGCCAGGAACCAAAGGCTCCAAAAGAGGGTGGGATGAAAGAAAATGAAATAGAAAGATGACGAAGTCGTACCTCCGGAAGCGGGGAGATTGTTGAGTTCGAACTTCTCCTCTCTCGGCCGGCCGAAAGAAGAGAGCTTAGTGAATCCCTTGCCTTCAATCCGGTTGAAGCTCGCCTCGATCGGATCTACCTAAGAATGTCCGTATAAGAAAACATGTAGACAAGTGAAGGTTTCATTAGTTCTAACGAAAGCATAGTATCGTGCTCGAATTTAGATTCAAACATGCAAATGGGAAAAGACTAACCGGATTGGGACGAGATCCCAACCCCTATTTTTAGGTAGGTTTTAAACATATATGAAATGCAAAAATGCTCTAAGACATGCTTAAATAACATGGTGATCAATGCAAAAGTGAAAAAGGGAGAAAAGAACTCGATTAAACGGGCGATCGGACTTTGAAAACGACGAAACAAACTTTCGCCCTTCTGGTGCCCTATATAGGGCGCCGGGAGCAGGTGCCCCTTTATGGGGCGCGTTGAACAAAGTCAAGCGCCACGTATATGGGGCACTAAGTACGGCCAACGACAGTTTTCTTCTTCTCTTCGCGGAACGCCGCTCGGAGTGCTTTGGGTGGCTTCGGGACGAAGTAAGAGCTCCTCCTTGTAGAAAATATGCAAATAAAGCTAGTGGAAGGTGGTTTGGGTGCTTTGGATGTATGAGGAGAGTCGGATAGGGGCTCTCGAAGTTGGAGAAAAATCATATTTACGGGTGACGAAACAGAGGGGTTTTAGGGTTTTTGGTGGAGGATTTTGGATCGATTTGGAGGCTTTTGGAGGGTGAATGTGGCTTAGAATCGTAGTGTTGGATGAGCTCTAGGGTGGCACGGAGTTGGAACCTTCTTTTGGTCTCGAATGGGGGTCTATTTATAGCCCGAGAGGGCACTTTGGCCATTTTCGAAAAACGGTGCCATGTGGCATAGCGCCCTGTATATGGGGCGCCTGACATCGTGAGATATGTCGGGCCGACAAGACAAGTCCCTGTGGGGGGGTCAAATCAGACGTCAAATCAATTTAATTTGGATGCAGGCGCCCGGTATAGAGGGCGCCTGGTGCCCTGTATACAGGGCGCCGGAGTGCCATTTGTTTATAGGGGCGCACGGTGCCTAAACGGGCGCTGGTGCCCTATTTATAGGGCGCACAGTGCTCTATAAGTAGGGCGCCGGGTGTATATACACAGGGTATTGTCCTCTTTGAAATGTGCCAAAAACCTTAATTTTTACGGAAAACTCGGTTCCCTTGAAAGGTTACTCAAATATTCTTCATGAAAACAAGAATTTAAGCTCTCCAACTAGGCCAAAATTGCGTGTCTACACTAGGGACGACTCGGAGAACTTGGAATGACCGAAAAAGTTAGCGGCAACCCGTACAACTCAGGTTGCTGACTGAAAATGATGGGAGGAACCCGTAAAACTCAGAAAGATATCTGAAATAGTCGGGGACAACCTGGAGAACTCGGAATGATCGAAAAAGCCGGCGGCAACCCGTACAACTTGGGTTGACGATTGAAAATAATGGAACAAATCTGATATGCTCTATGCCACCCATTATTGATTGGAATGATCTGATGGCAATTGGGAAACCCTAATGGTAAGCAAAACACATACAATGACTTAATGAAAGGACACGACACGATGGTCCTCGCTTGATAAACCTAGATTCGACCAAGGATCAACAACTCGTTCTCAGATTTCCAGTAAGCTCCTCGGCTCATCCAAATGAATGGTTCAACTTAATTTTAATGGTCTAAAAGGGATGTGCATTTCCCATATGGGGCTCCAAATAAGGCCAAATTGGCGTGTCTAGAAGAGAATTCTATAATCGGGTTTGTATCAATTGGAAAACTCCTTTTCAATTATCTTAAGTTCCTTGTCCAATGATTTAGAGTACTATCTCATAAGACATTCTCTCTCTCTCTCTCTCTCTCTCTCTCTCTCTCTCTCTCCTACCGAGAGTGAACGATCCTTTGTTGTTCGCTCAATTTTCTCTATCGAGTTTCTCTTGTACTCAATACATTAACTATACTATACCATCAATATGGTAATCTATAAGTCAATAGTCAAAGTACAAGATATATCTGATAAAATATCTTTGGCAACTGAAATGAAAGATTCAACCGTGCTACAATGATGTTAGAATAACTTCATAGATAGTTTGGTAAGATATTGATCAGGCTTTCGAAATTGGTCAATTTAGCGAACTCATTTCAATGATGATTATCTATGTGTGTTTCTTAGTGTTCTCATACTAATGACCAATGAGATTAGTCATCCTCATCATATAAGAAGACATCACACACTAAACTATCCGGATCTTTGATGTCCCATCTCAGGATCCTATGACTATAAACATTTAAATCACATACCTCTAAATGATTGATCTCATTATTATGATTCAATTATCATTGTATATGATCAAAGATTTTGTTACCATGTACATATCTAATAAGTGGAAGTAATAAAAATTTTTCTAATTAATTGAATGAGATATTTTTAAAATTGTCGAATTATATCATATATGATTGGTTTATATAGCATACATTTTTATCAGTTCCACTGTAAAGAACTTTATCGCAATATTTACACTTAACTTTTCTTTGCTCCATTGACACCACCTGCAATGGACAATGGAGCCAAGCTAGGTCATTTTGAGTTTAATGAGAAGTATCACAATTTAGAAAAGACATATTGAAATTTGAATGATAAGTTTAAATCATAAAGTAAATAGAAAATAACAATTAGAATTTGAGGTTAGCAGAAGAACTAACAAGATGATTAAACCAACTTAAACTAGAAACAAAGAGAGAAAAAAATATTAAAAAAACTTGGGAGAGAGTGAGTGAGCGATGAGAATGGCGGGAAATAATGCTTTCCCTTAGGAGCGGGGGGAAGTCCCCACTCCATTTGCTGTTAGCGACTAGTCAATGGTCATTGGCTGACATGGTCGCGGGGTTGCATGACCCATGCGGGGTCGCCGCAGGGTGAGTCAGGCAACCCAAGGATCTAACCCATCGGCGAACGGCAATCCATGATGACAAAAACATGTTTATTAAATATTCGATGTCACAATAAAATTAGTTTTGCAACTAAATTAAAATTGCAACAAAAATATATTTGATGTCACATTAAAATATTATGTTTAAAACTTATTTAAAGTTGCACCTAATATTTATTTATTACACATTTAAAGTCAGAATAAAATCATTTTTACAACTAATTTGTAATTACATCAAAAATATATTTACTACATATTTGATGTTGTAATAAAACATCATATTTTTACTAATTTAAAGTTGCACGAAAATTTTGTTTCTAGAGATTTGTTGCCACAGCGAAACACTTTTTTTTACAAATAATTTAAACCTGCAGAAAAATGTGTTTATTGCATATTGACAAGTCAGATCATAATATCACTCTTATAGCTAATTAAAAAAAAAGACAGCATACAGATTATAGCAAATACACACCCTCCATCGAATGACATCTCAACTATACGTACGCTTGGACTTAAAATCTAGTGGTCTCTTCGTCCATATAAATTTGTGTCGGTAGCTTTTGATTTTTCATGTGCATCCAATTTCTTATATATGTCAATGGCTTTAAAATTTTCACGTCCCTACTTACGTACATCACTTGAGGGAAACGTTTGACGATTAACAGGACCTGATGTAAAAATACAACTTGGCGTATATGCAGCAAACTTGAAATGCCAGTGGAAAATGAAATATAACAAACAAGAGAATACTTGAACAACACAGGAATACAATATCTCTAAAAGCAAGCCTCCATAAGCCAAAAACGATAAAAACACAATACATACAGCCTTAAAAAAATGATAAATCAGCCAGATATGAAATGAAAATTCACCCAGCATTATACATAATGCCAGGCTAACCGCAGAAGCATCCCAAATTGTATTTTGGCATGCAACTGGCGAGTTTTCGGCACCTAGGCACTGTTCCAACATATGGGACAACTCCATGCATGGTAGAGAATGCATGGTAGAGGCGCAAACGAAATTCAATTTTCTGAATTTTTCGATTCCAATAACGGACTTAGAACTTATTTATATGTCTTATAAGTTATTGAGATCGAAATCAAATATTTTAATAACTTACCATAACTGGAATTAGAATAAGTTAATTCTGTTTCCATTTATCTGATTTTAATAAAAAGTAAGTATACACAAATAAAATTAATTAAAATAAATTTAAATAAATCATAAAATAAGATATATAAATTTATAAAAATAAAATTTTGAAGTGATTATATCAAATTTTAGTAATTATGTGAATTATTAATTTATTTTTAATAAAAATTAATATTTAAAATATATTATGAAAAATATTGGATTCAACTTCGAATCCGAATCAAAATTATTAGAATTAGAATTAAAGATTCTTAATGCTTATTAGAATCAAAATTAGATCATGATGACTCTGTCACTGAATCTTTTCTCATTTTCAACCCTAACGCATAGGGACCGGGGGGGACCATGGCTGCATTGGTGTCTTTGGTATCCAAGATATCTATACAAACAGTCACGTGGCATTTGTTTTTCCTCGCTCTTTGTTTCTTCCTCTCCTTTAATGCATATTTTAGGTGGCAATACCAAGAAACTAGAAGGATTGTTTCACTTACAACACCTGCTTTCTAATTCTTTACCACCGAAGTGATAACATGGCATCTACATTCAAGTATCCAAACATCATGAAGACATTGAGGGCATGTTTGGTGCCATAAAATTTTGGGGATAACTCATATTTATCCCCCAAGTTATCCCCGTACCAAACAGCAGCTAAAGGACCTCTCCACATCTAAAGCTATTTCATCAAGCAATCAAGAAACAAATGTGTGCACCCATCAAGGCATTAGCATGAGTGAAAACATATTTATTTCATGCAGAACATAGAATATTCATGTAGTTATATGTCGTCCTAACATGACGGCTGAGCTATTATCAATTGCAAAGAGAGGGATGAAACAAAAGGAATCACTTATTCTTACAAGTGAAGTTCGCATAGGGAATATGTAAATGATAATGAACTGCCCCTTGCACGAAAATAGCTAGAAGTGTCAACTGATTCTTGTCTACAACAATCTTATGTAACTTCTCTTCTAGATTTGACGAGAACATTGGTTATACCTTGTGGCAAACGTACTTTGGGAGGTATTTTTTTTACCGTCAGAGAGTTTTTTTTTTCATTTCTTAGAACACTATCCATGTCTATGTTGTACCTTTTGTATAATATTTTCTTTATATGAGGCATAATACCAGCCATGGTAAGCGACGTCGGGTGACCAGGTTGGATTTGGTCCCGACTAGTCATTTGACGATCCAATTGGGCCAACTTGGGTGCCCACCCAAATGGGGTTGTGCGACCCACGACAGGTCACCAATAGTCAATTAATTGTTGGGTGGGTGCTCCCCCCCCTCCATCGTTGGTCCCCCTCCCTTAGGGGCTATTTAAAACCTCCACCCCTCTCACTCGCTCTCACTCTCTCATAGTCTCACTCACTCAGTCTCCTAACACATCTTCACCTTTCAACACACATTCTTGGTAGTTATCGACCTCTCTTCCAGAGAATTCCTCTTCGGTTGAACCAGTTTGTTTCCACCAAGGCCACCGTAAGTCCCCATATGTAGAGTATTCTTCTCCATTAATCGGGTAGGTTGTGTCTTTACCCCAAAACCCAAAGTAGCTAAGTAAATCAATATGTGGCGAGTTTGTGATAACCTTACGTTATTTGTGATTGAAGCAATAAAAACTAATCCTTCAAGTGTCAAGTGAACAATTTTAACAATATATTAATCTAAGATTTGAAAAAATCATTGCGTAATTATTTAGAAGTTTGTACATCACTTGTTTGTCAATAAAAATTAAAAACAACAAAAAATTTGAAAACAAAAATAACAAAAAATCACTCTCATGTTGAAAAATAGTATGTATATATTTTCAAGGTCAAGAAGCAATGTCATCATGACAAACTAAACCAAGCAATAACAACAGATGTAGGCGACATGATCAAGGAGCATGATCAATTGGGCACACACCACCAACGGACTTGCACAACACTCAACACCCGATCTTAATTCCATCCTTGCCTTCTTTATCACTCTTGATTAGCTCCAGACCATCTATGCTCTCATGAATATCAAATCATCTTTCAATCATGCTGCCACCAAACATGGTCGACCCATTGTTACTCCCTAATTAGTTGGTCATCAAACCAACATGCTCCTAGTCAATTATTCTTACACTAGGCATGTTGTTCCTTATCATTCTCATTTAGAGATATGCCCAATTAGCCCATCTTTGGTTTTATCAATCCCCCTCAACCTTCAGCTTATGCACCTGTTGTCCCCCATTCTTCTTCGTATTTGGGGACAAGTTCACCTAGCTTGGACTCAGCTCATTCTAGTCCTTCTCATCCTTCAACTCATACTTTCAATCCTACTTTTGCTCAGCCCCCAACTTGTTCAAGGTTGAAACCTACTCACTTTGCCACACCAGCTTACCTTGCACATGTTCAGGTGCCTTCTACACACCTTCCAATGCAACCTTCTCCTCTAATCACTCAGGAACCTTTGACTGATAAAGATCTACTTGACAAGATCAATCAAGTGAAGGGAAAAATACAAGGAGCTCAAACACCTGTTGGATTTTTGATCAACTCCTGAAGTCACCACCCCATGCCTTTCTACCTTCTCTTTCCCTCCCTCAGAGATGTCAATCTTTTATCACTATGATGGTATAGGCAACCTGTTCATTCATGTTAAGGACTTCCTGTGAATCATCAATGTTGGCAACATGGTCAGAAGACCCTCACTTTCCTCTTTAGGTGATCATTAGATGGGTCGGCATTAAAATGGTTCTATTCGCTTGACCTAATAAAGGCTAGCAATTTTGATGCAATCACTGTGAAATTCTTACAATGGTACAAAGACTATGTTGGGCCAACCTACTCAATTATTGATTTAATAGCTAAGAAAATGAAAGAAGATGAAAATTTTGTGCAATTTACTGATAGATGGAGGTCGATGGCAAACATACTTAAAGATATAATCTTGGAGCTAGAATAAGTCATGATGATTATTGCCAATGTTCTATCGGCTTTGAGAGGTGTTTTGGCCTTGCATTATCCTAAAATCACGCATGATTTATATGATGGAGAGAGATACATTCAAGCTCAGCTAAAAAATGCACCAATTCTGGATTCAAGATAGGAGGCTATGGATGTCAATGTGTGGGAAACCCTATAGGAAACCATCAGTACCAACCTAGGAATCCTCCACAGCATAGGGTTGCCTCTCAACAGATCAATCAACTTCAAACTTCCCTTAGCCAAGTCATCTTCCTCATCCAGTTGCTCAACTTAGGGCACTAGAGCTACTTACATGATTCATGGCTCCTCAGCTGGTTACACAATCTATGATTGCTTTGTCGGTTATCCAATCCATGGCTCTTCAACAATCTCCCCAACCAGTAGTACACAATCAAACTATCCCAGTCATTTGTACACCTACTCTAATATCAGAACCAATCCCTCATGTCCATCATCATGCCATGTTGATATCAACACAGGAACGAGTCGATCGAGAGCAAAATCAATGAGTGAAGGAACCTAAGGTGGAAATTGACAATGATCCATCTGAAATAGACTCTCATCCAATCTCTCAAGAACTTTTAACCTAGACATGCCCTCTATCCTCGAATAACCTCAGGAATGGCCTATGCTAGGCAACATCAGGTTGGAGATTGTAGGGAATTTTGGTAAAGGGCTACAAGGGATAGTTCAACCTGTGAAACCACTAGAATCAATACCTATAGCAGGATTTGGTTATCAAGAATTGACCCTTAAACTAAAAAATGATGAGATTCATTGGTCAATGAAATGAGGAACAAATCATTAACTTAGATCCTTTATGATCATTTTATGAATGCGACAGTTCAACAAGAGCAAAATGTGCATGGCATGTAATTGGCCCTTCAAACCTTGAGAGAATTAAGCTCATCTAAGAAGCAATCAATTGACGAGTTTATTGTAGGAAAAGATTAGCTAAGCATTGAATTAGTCAAATTCGAGCTAACAAATAATCAACCGAGGAATTTAAATGTTAGCAAAGGACTTCTAGGACCCCATCCAGCTAGGTGTGCATGAACCTCATCATCAATCCTAGGGTCCTGACCCTCACTTCATCCTCCTCAGTTGGGCCCACATGCCCATGATCTTTTTCGACTAGGCGATTGTGCCTGTGCTCATCAGTCATGCCCGTGAGACAACAATCATCGATTGGGCCCATGTGCCCATGATTTTTCAAAATAAGGTCCACATGCCCACCATGGTCATAAATTGGGCCCTTGTGCCACCTTATATCAACTAAGCCTACATGCCCCTTTCTATCAACTAGGCCCACCTACTCATTAACCGGGCCTTCATGTCCCCTTTCCTCAACCAGGTCCTCGTGCTCATTTTCATCAACCAAGCACCCATTCCCCTTTCCATCAGCCAGGCTCTCATGCCCCTTTCCATCAATTGGGCCCTTAGGCCCCTTTCCCTCAACCGGGCCTTTGTGCCCATTTCCAACAATGGGGCCCTTCATTCCCATCAATCAGGCCCTCGGGCCCATCTCAATCAATCGGGCCCATGCACCCAACTTTTTCCAAAATTAGGCCCATACAACCATCTAACTCCAGAATTGGGCCCATGTGCTCATACTTACCAATTGGGCCCACGTGCATCTTCTTCAAAATTAGGCCCACATGCCCGTACCCTTCAAAATTGGGCCCACATACCCATATTTTTTAAAAATCATGCCCATGTGCGCATCTTCTTTTCAAAATCTAGCTCATGTACCCATCTTCTTTCAGAATAGGGCCCACCTACCCCTACTTCTTTAAAATCAGGCCCACACACCTACTTTTTTTAAGAAAGGGTCTACACACCCACCTTTTTTTAAAATCTAGCCTGCGCACCCACCTTCATCCTAAACCAAGTTTATATGCCCACCGTTCAACGAAATTGGGCCCACACACGCATAATCTTTCAAACTAGATCATCATGCCCATTTTCGTCAGTCAAGCCCATATGCCCACAATCAACTTGCAGGCCCACTAGCCCCCTTACTTCACTAGGTTTGTAGGCCCCTCATCAACTACCGGGCTTGAGTGTCCATCTCCTTCACTTTGGCCCTTGACACCATCTTTATTGAATGGGCCATTAAGCCCACCTTCAACACTTGGGCTCACATGCCCGTTTTCTCTGACCATTCCCGGGTCTTCAACCCCATTCTCTTCTATTAGCCCCGCAAGCTCCAATCCCAGAATCTAGATGACTTGGCACCCAAGAGAAGCTAAGCAAAACTCAGAGGTGGAAAGAAAACCCTCACCCTATTCCCTTCTATTCAGTCCAAAATAGGTGAAGGGGACTAGAGGAGGATAGTATCAAAAGCATCCACTACCTTAGTAGGATATCATCTTGACATGTCACATTTCAAAAGCCCAAGGAAAAATGTGTTAGAGAAAAATGGAAAGAAAATCATAAAGTCATCAAGGAGAAGGCACGATAAAGAGGCCAAGTACCTCGTGGGTTTCAAATAAAAACATGGTTGCACCATGCTGTAATGTCAAAAGAAAAGTGCAAGTGCTATAATGGCTATGCCTTGAAGAGGCTGAACCCCAATGGACAATTAGATGCGAGTAGAGAAATCACTCTTGGCATCTCCAAAACCCGTTGAGAACTTCTTATCAATGCTGCTTTCTTAATCCCGGGATATGGGTGGATTGACCAAACCTAGGCTAAACCCTAGCTAATCAAAGGCTAATGGTTGGAAAGATTCTGGGAAAGGAACCCCTTTTTTTCCAATGGTATCTATCACTAAACTAATAACAGCAACCATGTGACAAAAGACTCAGGTGAATACTGATATTTCTCTCTCCAAAAAATTGCCTAATATCCAAAATCTTATAAATTGCATATTTTTGAAATCTCCAAAAAATTACATATTTTCAAAACTTCAAAAAATTATAAAACCTAAAAATACAAAAAAAGGTTTACCATTATACTTGGCTTAACTATGATCTTCGCCTTTGCATTCATGTTTATTTGTTTTAGTCTTGCACACCTCATGCATTGCATATTTATTATTTTATTATTTTCACCTCATTAAGAAGGCTCCTCCCTTTGACAAGGGTTAAGGAAGACTATACCATGTAAGAGGTTGAGCCATGTTGAAGATTTATTCTCCTTTTCTTAGTGTTCAAGCAGGAAGAACCAACGGGAGCAGGTTTACAACAAGGCAATGAAATGTTACCAAAAGGCATGCAATTGCAGCAGCGACCGATACATCAGTGCTCGCCACTTCCCACCCTTGTGCATTCTCAAGAGGTGGTGTCACCACAACCTCGGCTTTTGCTTTGTTGAGGAGCTTACTTTAGAAAAATTTGCATAACACTTTGTGACCTCATTAAGGGACATGAATCATCTTCAGTGAGAATGTGTGTCACAACATTGTAGACACACTCGTATCTTCTCCATTTTAGCATATATTAGGTGCACTACTATATGTTTATAAATTGATGTTGAAGACCATAGGTATGGCCAGAAGACTAGACCCAAGATCCCTTCAACAAAATCCACGACAGTCCATATACTTGCTATGCCAACGAATAGGCCAAAATTATATATCTAGGGATGACGGTTCCCAATTGGGTGTCCCAACCTTTGATGTACAATCTATATCTTCTAAATAATGTTTTATTTCTTTAGCGTAACATGCATAATATAGTATTATATATTTGCAACATTTTATGCATCACATGCATCATGTGCATTACACTGTGTGTAATTCATGATCTTTTACTAGGCTTCACCATCTTCCTATTATTTCAATTATGTTCGTGTACTTTATCCCACCATGAACATCTCCCCACTTTATATTTCACTATATCCCTTTACCCCACCTTTTCTCCTCACCCATCACCTCAATGCCAATTTTTATTTATCTTCTATTCCATTGTATTCCTTATTTTTTGTGATCCACAACATCCCACCATGGGCTCATGTTAAGATTATTCTATGTGTCTTTATTTCATCATGTTTGTTGTATCCTACCATGATTTTCACCTTTTATTCCACTGTGATAACCTTTTGTCCCATTGTGTTTTTCATCATCTATCCCACTGTGGCAACCTTTGTCCCACCGCGTCTTCCAATCCCACCATGATCCAAACCTCCATTTTGTCTATCTATCTCTCAATGTTTTTTTTATCATGTCTCACCGTTTTCTACATAGGCATGTTCCATTGTGTTATGATGGCGCAATTTAATGCATTCATGATACTGTGCAATTTTTATAATGCTCTAATGCAAGCCCTTTTGAAACTCGAGGTTATTCCACTATGAATCAAACTAAGTATTTTAGGGAGGTCGAATGAACTTGAGAGTCTGAATATGGTTGATTGGTTTTTTTTATTTTACAAACAAATTCTCTTTTACTTTATCTCATCACGGTATGAACAAATTGCATAGTTTGGGCTGCTAACCATTGATGAACCTATGAATCTATGATTTGGGGACTCTCACCACGTGGGGTTGGTTACTCTCTTATTTATCTCTCTCTCATGCTCGTGGCACACCTTTTACTAATCGGACATAGAAGGGTTTGATGAAACATGGTGATGTTGAATGCTCAAAGAGATTTGCATTGTCAAACAGGGTTGACAAATGTGTCTATATCTACACCTTGATGTTACTTTTTTAGTCCATCATCATTTCACTCCGCTACATTTATCTACATTCACTTATGTTTCACTACACTTCACGATGAATCATTCTGCTCCATTACATGCTACTCCCTTGCAAAGCCAAGTTAGTTGTAGATACGCAAAATTAGCCTAGTTTGGAGCTTAAAAATCTCATTATATGCGTGCTATGTGTGATTACACCATTTCATGTGTTCTGAGATGAACCTAGGATTTTTTCACAATGATTTGCAATTTTTCTGTGTAAGATTGTACCTTCTTAGCAAGAACCATGCATTAAGCATGGATGCACAAAAATGGCCCAATGATCGATACTCAAAATTCAATCCCGAAAGGTTACAATCACACTTATTGTATTTAGGGCCATACCATGCCTTTCTGCTAGATCACTTTGATCATTGCTGGGTCATGTCGGTCCATACTATGTCTTGTCGGTAGTCATTCTAAGTCTTTCTAGACAAAACTAGGGCCTTTTCGATAACCACTATGCATTTTTGGTTGTTTCGTGCCTCGCCAAACAAAGCCAAGTCTTCTTTGAAGCCTCTAGAAATGTTTTTTCATAGAACTAGCCACGTGCCCCAGAGTGGTTTCCATTTTGAATTTTTCCCAGTTTAATCCAATCTTCGGACAATTCGATTTCATTGCCTAAGATCTGTAAGGAATCAATACATGACAGCGGAAAAATTTTGATTCCATAAAACCACGATCTTTGCCTTGATCGATACCGAACGAGTAAAACCGGGAACCGAATATGAAGTAGAACGAGAGTACCTCATGGGATTTCTCAAATCCCTCACCATGGATGAAGAGAGGACGTTCCTCCTTGCTGAAAACCGTTCAAGTGTCCGGTCTCTAGCGGTATCCACACGATCTGCTTCAATAGACGAGTTCTCTCTTCCTTCGGCCTCCGTAAACCTTCCAGATCCAAGCTTGACCATGGGAGATCGCCTTCTAGAGGAGAGAGGAGGAAAAGAGGAGGCTTGGGACGTGCTCCAGCCCTATGGCTTGTTAGGGTTTGGCTTCATAAGCCATTTATATATAGAAGATGGAATTTTTCACAAAAACCTAAAACTTCTATAAAATTGCGTCCATGCCCTCATCTTATTGACCAGATCTATTGTGTGTGACCCACTAGGCCCAATAGTCAATTTGGTTGAAGCCTTAATTAATTTAAAAGAACAATTCCTTTAAATTAAATTAAAATCGTTATCCGATAACAGTTTTTACGCTTCGATCATAAAGGGTACAAGCCACATCCTATGATCCCAAATGACTTTGGGGAGTTAAATAACATCCATTGAGCCTTTCCATCATCAATTACCACACGGATTTAAATCCTCGTTCATACAATGTCCCGGTCGGTCAGGGGTTCGGCACTGACTGTCAACCCCTAAGTATTCCAACACTATGAAATCTTGTACTCATGAATGGATCAACTGGAAAACTCCTTTTCCAATTATCCTATCTACCTTGGCCAAGGATTTAGAGTACTATCCATAGGACATTCTCTCTCTCCTACCGAGAGTGAACGATCCCCTATTGTCCGCTCAATTGCCTCCACCGGGTTTCCCATATACCTAATCTATTAACTATATAGGACCACAATACTAAGTGATCCATCAGTCAATAGTCAAAGTACATAGTACGCCTGGCAAGACATCTTTGGCGACTCAGGTCAAAGATCCAACCGTGCTATTGAGATGTAAGAATAACCTGATAGACAGTTCGGTAAAATACCGATCAGGTTTTCCTAAATTGGTCAGTTCAGTGAACTCATTCCACTAATGAGCACCTGTGTGTGTATCTCAGTGTCCCCACACTGATGACCAATGAGATCGGTCATTCTCATCATATGAGAAGACATCACACACACTAGTCTATCCGGATTCTTGATGTCCCGTCTCAAGGATCCTATGACTAGGAACATTTAGATCACATACCTCTAGATGATCGATCTCATTATCATGATCTCATCATGATTCAATCATCATTGCATGTGATTAAGGACTTCATTACGATATACGCTTCTAATAAAAGCTAGTAACGAAGTTTTGCCTATTTAATTGAATAAGATATTCCTAGAAATGTCGAATCATATCATATATGATTGGCTTGTAGGGCATACATTTCTATCAAGATCCATACAGACTAGTAGGGGGCACATGCACCCTCATCTGGGGGCACATGGATACCCTCTCATTTCCTTATTTCTATTGGCTGATCATGCTTGATTTAGCAAATTTCCTACCTAAAGTCCATATGTCTTGATTTAGCAAGTTTTCATCTGAGGGCGTATGGGACTTACTTTCCTAGTTTTCCATCTTTTCACTCCTCTATAAATTTCGACAACATCTAGATGTCTTGAATATTGAAAGTACATTTCTTAGGAGTACTAGAACATCCCCACACCCTATTCTTAAGTTTGAGTGATCTTTATAGAGAGAGAATTTAGCAAGTTATAAAGAGAGGAAGATCGGTTTGCACCCACCAATGTTGTTGTTTTTCCCTGACTTCTATAGAAGCATTGGAGCACATGCTAGTTACACTATAGAAATTCTTCCTCTCCCTACCCTATTTCATTTGCAATGAACCATGATTGATTCCAACTTCTGTGGTGTTCGTGGTGAGATTTGGAGCAAAGTCGCGCTATCGGATTCCAATTTCAGACTGGCATCTACATTGGTGCCAAGCTTCATTATTTCTTCACCAAATTGGCCTAGATTTGCTTCCTTTTTCTTCCAAACTCATACTTTAATCATTCTCTATTTGCATCATTTTATATACTTTTTGTATCATATTAATTTAAGAAAAAAGCAAAAAAAAAGGATTCAGGGCTAACCCCAAATCTAGTTCATTCGAACCCAATTACTCTCTTCTATGTTATTTTCTCTACATTTACTACACTCTACTCAGTTATAATTCTTATTTCACATGTTTTATTGTCTTTAAGTTGCATAGGATGCCAAGCAAGCATCGATTAAAGACTTTTCTTCATCGACCAGCCGAAGAAGAAGAAGTTAGGACTCACACCCGTCTCCCCATGCTAAGGTACACATGATCATATTTTGATTAATTTGCACTTAATTTTTATTAATTTTCTTCATTTCATTTACATCATCTTTTGCTACTTTTTTTATTTTTATCTTTTTCTCCCATGCGACCCAAACTGTCTCTCAAGCACATGAGTGACCGCAAGTCAAACGTTCAATGATCAATGCTAGTGTGGGTGTGGGGTCTATAAGGAATCATTACATGATAGCAAAAAAATTTTGATTCCTTAAAACCATGATCTTTGCCTTGGTCGATGCCAAACGTGTAAAACTAGGAACCGAATATGAAGTAGAACGAGAGTACCTCGTGGGATTTCCAAAATCCCTCACCATGGATGAAGAGAGGACATTCCTCTTTGCTTAAAACTGTTCAAGTGTCTGATCTCTAGCGGTATCCACACAATCTGCTTCAAAAAACGAGTTCTCCCTTCCTTCGGGTCTCCAGAAACCTTCCAGATCCAACCTTGACCATGGTAGATCACCTTATAGAAGAGAGAGGAGAGAGAGAGACTGCTTAGGATGTGCTCCAATCCTATGGCTTATTAGGGTTTGACTTCATAAGTCATTTATTTAAAGAAGATGAAATTTTTCACAAAACTTAAAATTTCTATAAAATTATGTTTATGCCCTCATCTTATTGACCAGGTCTAATGTGTGTGACCCACTAGGCCCAATAATCAATTTGGTTTAAGCTTTAATTAATTTAAAAAAATAATTTTTTAAAATTAAATTAAAACTATTATCCGATAATAATTTTTATGGCTTTCTGATCATAAAAGGTACAAGTCACATCCTATGATCCCAAATGACTTTGTGAAGTTAAATGACATCCATTGAGCCTTTTCATCATCAATCACCACATAGATTTAAATCGTTGTTCATATAATGTCTCAGTCGATTAGGGGTTAGGCACTGATTGTCAACCCCTAAATATTCCAACTCTATGAGATCCTGTACTTAGGTTTGGATCAATTAGAAAACTCCTTTTCCAATTATCTTAAGTATCTTGGCCAAGGATTTAGAGTATTATCATATAGGACATTCTCTCTCTCTCCTACTGAGAGTGAACGATCCCTTGTTGTCCGCTCAATTGCCTCCACCGAGTTTCTCTTATACTCAATACATCAACTATACTGAACCATCAAGATGGTAATCCATAAGTCAATAATCAAAGTACCGGTTAGACATCTTTGGCGACTCATGTCAAAGATCCAACCGTATTATTAAGATGTAAGAGTAACTTGATAGATAGTTCAATGAGATACCAATCTATTTTTCTTAAATTGGTCAGTTCAGTGAACTCATTCTACTAAGGAGCACCTATGTGTGTACCTCAGTGTCCCCACACTGATGACCAATGAGATCGGTCATTCTCATCACATGAGAAGACATCACATACACTAGTCTATCCGGATTCTTGATGTCCCATCTCAAGGATCTAATGATTAGGAACATTTAGATCACATATCTCTAGATGATTAATCTCATTATCATGATCTCATTATGATTCAATCATCATTATATGTGATCAAGGAGTTCATTACAATATACACTTCTAATAAAAGCTAGTAACGAAGTTTTGCCTATTTAATTGAATGAGATATTCCTATAAATGTTGAATCATATTATATATGATTGACTTGTAGGGCATACATTTCTATCAGGGTCCCTTTTAAGATCTAAGGTACTAAACCATTCCAGAGTCAAAAAATTTGTGCATATCTTCTATTAGATAATATATATGCATCTTGAAATCTATCTTATGCATATAAAGAGTTGTATATAATGGCAAGTAAATGAAAGCTTAATGAAGAAGATGATGACTTATATATGAAATGGTATAAAAATTACATCATTACTAGTGAGAGATACAAATTTTTAATAGTTATGTAAAGATGTCTTAATCATTAAGAGTGTTATTTATATCTTTTTATAAGAACATTATATATATTTCTTGCTTGAAAAAATGTTGATGTATTGTGAGCTATGAAAATGCTAATTATTCTATGACAATGAATGACAAAGTGTTTTCCAGTGAGAGCTTAATATAATAGTTAATCATATTAGAAATGTAAATTCTCATGATATGTATGAATACTCCTCATAGGAGGAAATAAGTTGATATAGATCAATCAATTATTTAACTAAATGAAGATATGATCATATTAATGAGAGAAAGACTTTAAGACTTGTGCACGAATTGAAATATAAAAGTAAATGATTTGAATCATTAACTAAATGCGAGTCTTATCACATTAAACAAAATGACAAACTCTCCATTTGTTAGATATTGAGAAAGGGATAATGAGTTTATAGAACTTATACATCTATGTGTATAGTAGCCAATGTCAATTAAGGCTAAAAGAAAATGTTTCTACTTAATTATTTTCAAATATGATGTCTCTTGTTAATGTCCTAATCACCATTTTGCAAAATTATATTTTACATAATTAATTTAGACATTAATTTCACTAGTTAATATTTTTTAAACAATTTTAAAACCCAACTATGATTATTTCTTGACAACAGTGTTTAGCATCATTTAACAGATCATTAAACACTTCAACAATCTATTAATTTTTTTTATATTTTTACATTTTTATGGGCATTTTTTATTTCTCTTTGAATTTTAAGCAATTTAGGAACCATTAAAAAATAAAAAGGTATCTACTGATTCCTATTTGATTGGCACAAATTCGCTAAGAGTATCTACATAGGCTAATACAATACAATGTCTTGGTCCGTCCTCTTGCTTTCGTTTGTTCATTTCTTATGAATTTGGATGGGACCTAATAACGAGTTTTGCAATGACCCAAGTGTAGGCCTGGTCAAACTAGGATAGATTCGAAATGACCTAGATTCGTGGCCTCTCCACATTACTAAGCCCTAGTGGACTCGATAAGTCCTCCTTCTCCACCTGATTAGGGTAGAGAAAGGAGCAATGGTAGAAGATTCAAAAACTTCCCAAAATCAAACTTTCCTATCTCAAAAAAATCTTAAAAATGGAAATCAATTTTGAGACATCAAGGACTCCAAAGTTTCTGTTTTTATTTCAAACCATGGTGACAATCACCGTAAAAATATAAAGAATGCTTCATCAAAGTGGATGTTATTACCGCCAGAAAATGCCCAAACTTGTCACCTCCTTTGCCATTTGAGGTCAAGAAACATGGGGAAATGATAGAAAATCATATTTCCTCCCTTGTTAGGCCTTCATAAAACTTCCAATTTCAATCCAGACTGAAGAAATTCGAAGTCCAAAAAGGGCCATTGCCAATGAAGTCATTGGTGATGGTTGATTTTAGTCATCGCCAATGACTATATAATGCTTCTCGAATGTCAGCTCAAGAGAGTTTACACAACATCTGTGGCGACTTCTTAGGAACTATCACAAATGTTAACTTAGTAGCTCTATGGAACCATCAATATTATGGTTATTGGGGACAACGTCCTTATTGTCTCCAAGTTGTCCCCAATAAGTCAGCCTAGATGCCCTTTTTCTTGTAGTGTTATACTACATTTAAGGGTGCAAAAGAGCCTATTTGAGTAGTATGTTGCTCAAACTTGACTTATTTATTTATATCCAAACTTGAACTTGAGTCGATACTCGATGTGTTTGAGCTTGGTTCGTTAAGAACTTGATTTGTTCAAGCTCAACTCATTGAGCTACTCGTTTTCTTGATCAAGCTTGAACTCAAATAAAAGTGTGGTTTAAACTCGAGTTCTAGCTTGATTTAGACTCGTTTGTGAAGCTCAACCTAAGCTTGTTTATGAAACTCGAATTTGAGCTTGATCAAAGCTCATTTATAAAAATTAAATTTAAACTCATTTATAAAGTTTGAACTAGGGTTTAAACTTGAATTATGTTCATTTTCAACTTTTTTCGATATATTTTATTAAATATTTTTAATTTATTTTTAAAAAAATAAATGTGTTATTAATTGATAATTAAACGAGTTGCTTGTGAGCTTAATCGAGATGAGTAAGGGTCTATTCAAATTTGGCTCATTTATAGTCGAACCTTATTTTTTTTGTTCAAATTTATTCTTTTAACATAATAAACGAGTCAAGTGAAATTTATGTCGAGCCGAATCTCGATCTCTTTGCTGAGTGTATAGCCTCGTTTACACTCCTATTTTCAAACACGAGATCATGAACCGAATAATTAATTCCCCTAGTGATTTTTCAATGTTTGAATGTGTAAGAAATCACCTATTCTTTTTGCATACCCATACCACGTAGCTATGAGTAGGGGCAACGTACGTACCCCTATTTTATGGCCCGTTTGGTTAGAGTTTCAAATTTGATACTATATCAATATTGATATTGATAAGTTTAGAAATTGGAGTATCAATATCAAAATTGATACAAATTGACACTTGCATTACATATTGTGCTTTGTTTTCACTACCAATTTCAAAATTGATACTATTAACCAAACACTTCTTAGTGATTAACAGGAATATCAATTTTAAAATTGATAGTGATAGAGGTGTCAAATAGTGTTACCAAACAGGGCCTTAAGCATTTTATCCTGCGCTTATATAAACCTTCATGCGACACGAGGGTATGCTTTGATTTCTAGCTATTGTTCTCTCCTTTTGGCTGATTCACAAATATGAGAGAAAATATGTAACCTTATGGGGTGTTTGGTTGCATGATAATGAAAGTTTTTGTTTTAATTTTTAAAAATTGTAAGAAAACTTGTTAAAAGAGGTGTTTGGTAACCATGACAATTTTATGTTTTAAAAGTGATTTTCTTCTTGAACAAAAAAAGAGAGTCTCACCTCTTTCTTTTTTCTTGTGGTCCCCCACTTTGTTTGGTCATGTGTGGTAGTTACTCTTTTTTGTAATCACATCCCTCCAAACATGATAATTTTATGTCATGAGTTGGTTCACTTTTTATTTTAATACAATTTTTTATCATGAAAGTGTACAAAAAATTATCATGCAACCAAACACCCCATTAGACTTTTTCATACAAGTTTTCAGATCCGGTTAGATTTTCAAAGCATCTTGAGATTTACACCCAAAATAAAATTACTATAGTCAATGGAGGGATTCTTGTCACTACCATACCCACACATATCTACCTCTAACCATCTTCGGCTCCCATGTAAAAGTAAATAAGAGATCACAGGTGTCAGGAGATAACTATAGAGTATGAATTTGTCAAGATAATTTTACTAAATTCACTCACATGAGGCGTGCAATATTCTGGATAAGGACTTTGACTTTGTCTGCATTTTACTTGTATCTGATCAAGTTCTACTCATCACCTATTTCTAAGCCGGATACTTGAAGGTTGTTTGGATGCAAATCTTTTCGGTCTTTTCTATGTTAAAATTAAAAACAAGAGAGGTAGATATACAATCATGTGTTTGGATATATTTTTTATTAATTTTAGAAGTGATATTTTCTCTTTTGTCTTAAAATAAAAATAATACTTCACTTGTTTTGTTTTCAAAAAAGACTAAGGAAAAATTAAGAATCATGTGAGATAAGGATGTCAACGGGTTGGAAACGAATCGAATAATAGTATTATCTGTATCCATATCTTATAAGAAAAAGGTGTATCCACTTGTTGTTCGTTAATTATCGTTATTAGGTATATCCACGAACTATTCTACCCTCTTAAAAATGGTTTACAATCGGATAACGGGGGTTTAACAAATATATAAAGAGATAACATATGTATGATCCAACTCAACAAAATAAGAAGTAAAGATAATTTTACCGGCAAAAACACATAAAAAATACATAGTACAATTAGAAGTATCCATTTATATCAATATAGTAGAAGAAAATTCTTAGTTACATCCTTCGAGTATCCGGCTTAGAAATAGGTGATGAGTAGAACTTGATCAGATACAAGTAAAATTTGATTAAAAAATGATTAAAAAATAATTTATGAGTTTGCAGCAAAAATGTCTTTTAAGTCTATAGTAAATAGCTAAATACATTCTCATGAGACTGTAATGTCTATTCTTATTTTGTATTACCATTGACCATCCGGTGAATCGCACAGTTGACAGATTTCTATAGTATGGTAGGTCTCTTGAGATGTCAAATTCGGTGGTAGCTGAACTAGGAAGGAAAAATGGCTATCATCATGTATCATGTATGTGGACTGCATTGTCAAGAAGTGGTAGAGGAAGAAGACGTTGTTGTTGAATGTTAGGGTAAGACTTGTCCAATGTCGAGAGGCTAAGGGAGGAGGGTGAACCGGAGAGTTAGAGTAATAAAATTTTCTTGATGAGACATATGTCTATACTAAGATGTCATAAAATGTGAGTCGATATATTATGTATTGATTAACAAATCCAGATAACAGTTTTTGAGTTCAGTCTATGGTGTATCCATAATCACATCAGCTAAGATAACGATTAATCAGAAAACGAACATGGATAGTTAGTTCTAAAATTTTAAATTGTCCTTTAATTGTTTGTTAACTAACGAACGTGTCGAATAATCAGATAATTAGTAACTGTTGGCATCACTAATATAAAAACATGGGCCACTATCCCTTCCACATGATCTATTGGTCAAACATTTTTAATAATTATGTCACTTTTGCAAAACATGTCCAGTGAGTATTTTTTAAATTTCAAATTTTATATTACTATACAACGTAACATTAGATTTAAAATAAAAACTATTTAAGATTAAAAGTTTTATCCAACACCCAATTATGGGATGTTTAATTGCCGAACAAATTGAGTTTTCTTAAAAGAGATGTTTGACAACCACTACAAGTCTATATTTTTAAGGAATTTTCTTTATTAGACAAAAGAAATGACTCCCTCTCCCTTTTTATACAATTTTATGTCATTGGTTAGCATTGCTTTTATTTTAATATAAAATTTTTATAATGAAAATTGATAAGAATTTATTGTGCAACCAAACACTATTAGAATCTCAGAATAAGAACTTTGTAAAAACCTTTTCTTATTTCTCATGTAAATAAAGTACTTTGATGGAAACTTACCCAAGAGCAAAATATTATTTTTCTTGTGAAAGAAAACATTTATTATGAACCTTCGAAATTGAAGAAAAATGCTTTCATAGTTTTGATCTTTGTCACTGACTTATTTTTGTTATGACAAGATCTTCTAAATTATTTCATTCTTCTTCTCCTCAGAAGTCAGAACCTGGTAGGAATATGTAATTTTCCACTCTTACTGGCTCGGATAGATAATACTATTCGATAATGTATGATATTAACATTTAGTAATTATTATATGTAACTAAGCTAATATTATGTAATACGTTATTAATAATAGTTATATAATTTAATGCTGCTTATTATATTGAATTATATGTTAAATAAATTAACTCATTAACCGAAAAAAGGTTTAGATCTCTAGTAAACATAAGTGACATTTTGATATCTGAAAATTCTGAGATTATTTATGAACATGCTGTAAGAGTGCAAAAATTTAGGACCCGACACCAAATTCTCTAGGAGATAATCTTGGTTTATCTCTTAAATTTCAGAGATAAATCATATTTATCCCAAAATTAATCTTGTACAAAACGTTTCTTAATGATTAAGTTTTTTTATGATATTAACGATTAATATCTTGATATGAAGTTCGAATATGTTATGAACGATAATCACAAATTAATATATGAATTTAAAATTAAATAGATTAATCATTATTTAATAATCACACAATAATATATTAGAAAAATATAGACGATAAAAAGTAAGCATACCTACCATTTATCATGTCCATAGCAAATACACAACATAAATAAATAAATATAATAAAGACATACGCTATGATCTGAAACGTAATTAATAAAAAGATTTCATCATAATTTTAGTTAAATTGAGATGACGTTGCTCCATACGTGCCTAGGACAGACCTCCGCGGCGGTCGGGAGCGCGCCGCCGTCCGTTTACGTCTGGGCGCCGCCTCGGCCGGACGACGAACTGAAAATATGTTTGCCCGGAGTGCCGCTCCGTTTATCCAGGTGGGTGTGGGTCATCGCGTTGAGCTGAGCTGTATATTGTAAGGTTACGTTTTAGTTAAATAAAAAAATGTTAATAAATATTTATTATTATTTTTACTTTTTTCTCTCTCTATTTATTTCCCCCTTCGCTTCTCTCTCCTTCCCCGTACGAGTCCGCGGCGCCCCCCTTTTTCCCCCAAAAACCCTATTTTTCCCTCCTCGGTCGCCGCTGCCTGTACCCCCGCTCTCGCCTGTGTGCGTGCGCCGCCCTCGCCCATCGTCTCTGCGTCGCGGCCCGCCGCGTCGTCGCCTCGGTCGCCGTGCGACCGCGTCTCCCGCCCGTGCGCGCCTCCTGGTTGACTGCCGCCACGGTCGCCGTGTCATCGCCTCGCCGTGCGCGCCCACCCACGCTCACGACCGCGCGGCCGTCGCCGCCCGTTGACGCCCACGCGTCGCCGCGTCACCCGCCGGCGCCCGCCCGGCGCCGCCCGCCGCGCGTGCCACGCAGCCGCCGCCGCCGCGTCACCCCGCCGCCCCGTCAGCCCGCCGCGGCTTGCACCGTGCGCCGCCTGCGCCGTCCCGCCCGCGCAAGCTGCCGCCGTGCGCCGGCCCCCTCCCCTCCGCGCGGTACCTCTCCTTCCTCTCTCCTATCGCTCCCCCTCCTATCGCCCTCTATTAAACTCCCTAGTTCATGATTTTTCTTCTACCAACAGTTTTTGAGAACACCTACCCGGCTCGATTTTTCGTCGTCGACACAACCGCGGCAGTTTCGTCGCCTGATTCACTTTCATTGGAATTTTGTGCGTCGTTCGCCGTCGCCGTTAAGGTAGGCGTCTCGGCTATCCTTAGCACTCTATATATTTAATTAAATCGTAAAATTATGCTTAGATCATCATGATTAATAGGTTGGAATTGATGGGCTGTTTTTGATTTATTTACATGTTTAGATAGAGTTAGATTAATCGGTTTAAATTGTGCATGCTTAGATTAATTTGGTTATTTATGTATGCTAGTCATCATGATAGGTCGTGTATGTTTAAATCTAGCTAGTTTAGTATGTTTGCATCGCGATAAACTTTAAACATGTATATCCTGATTGATAAAAAGCCGATGTAAGGTTTAGGCATAATGTTGGTAGAATTTAGTTTATTTTATTTTATGTAATAGGTAGTTCTGTTTAAGCATGTAATTGATATGTTTAGGTTGTAAATTTCATGATCCTATCCATATGCATCTAGTTTGTGTTAAATGGTGGTATGGTATACAAATATGTGGTACATAGAATCATGGGTGTTCATCTATGTATTTCATGTTTGATTTGCCAATTAAATGTTCATGTTACTGTCTGAGTTAATTATATGCTTGCATGGTGTGGAATGTGGTTAAGTGCAGTGAGCTGCATTGTGATGGAAATGTACTTCACCAAACTATAGTTCGGTCCTGTAGGCAGCAGATGAATTAGAACAATCTGGAGCATCCTTCGATCCCAGATACCGCAGTTTATCCTAAGTACTCCCCTGCTTATGGGGTACTATGGGATTTAGTTACTATATGTTACTTCCTACTATATGATAAATCTGGTGCTAGTTTTGTGATGTGACTACATTTTTCAGATGGAGCATGATATTTACTCAGACAGGTGTCTAGTTGTGTATTTTGGCATAGATGTTAGTGTTCTAGATGTGTCATTGGTTTTATGTCAGGTTGTGTGTGTTATGAGCATACCTAGAGTAGCCTAATGTGTATGTTAGGTTGGTTTTAATGTATTTGGAGTCATGTTATCATATGGGGTAGTTGAATGACTTTATAATTAATTAATTAAAGATATATGATTAGTTTAAATCCTATGTATTAAATCTGTTTTTTTAGGCTTAATATGTATTGTATATCAGTAGAAATCACTAGTATAGTAGGATAGTTCGGGTGTAAGACCTACTGAGTCTGTGGTGACTCACCCCTTCCCATTATTAACTTTTTCAGCTGATTTCGAGGAGCCTCTTCCTGAGGAGGACTTTGGAGAAGATTTCGAGGAGGACTTTGGAGTTGATCCAGAGCCGTTCGAGGACCAAGAAGAGGAGTTTGGTGACGAGTGATCACCTCATATCATCTAGGTTGCTTAAGTTTCTCTTCTATTGTTAATTTGGTATTTGTTTGGTGTGATTTTTAGAGGTTAAATGGACTATGTGTTGAGTCCTTCTTAGTTGTTTGGTTGTGGTTATTTATAGTATTTTCTTGGAGTTTGAATTTGATTGGATCATTACAAGTTATTTTAATTATTCAGATTTGATAGTGTAAATTAGATTTTGTTGTTCTCCTAAATTGTCCCGATATTTCGAATTTATTTTCCGCTGCGTATTTGTATTCCCGGGTCGTGACAGTAAGAGCATCTCAAACCGTCTCCCCTTCTTGCTCTTCTCAGGCAGGGTCACTCTCTCTCTTTCCCTCTCTCTCTCTCAACGATTTTCTCGCGTATCTCCCCATTGGTCGACCGGCTCCCGTGCTGAGCACGGCGTGCTGGGTTCGATTGAATTCGTCGCGAAGCGCCACGGATCGGTCGCAGTGATGGGAAAACCTTTGGGGTTCTCGTTCTAGAGAACGGGTAGGACCTCCCCCTTCTTCCAGCTCTTGTAATGTTCTGCTTTACTGGTTTCTTGCATCTGGCAACGTTCCAACTGATCAAGTTATTTGCCGTTTCGGGATCATATTCTTTCTTTGGAATCTGACCCGAAGGGATCCTTCTTCCATGGGGGGGGGGGTTAGAGGATAAGGGATTTTCATCGGAAATGGAAACTGGGTCTTGCTTCTTGTTGATGGATTTCCACTATTTGTGCCTTACTAAATGGATCTGTCAGCTATGGACATGATTGTTGTCAGGGAAAATCTGAGCATGAGCGTTATCTCGCCCGTAAACACCTGAATTTGGTAAAAAACATAACGGTTGTGTTAAATCAAATAAAGCACCATGTATTTGGTAAAAGTACGTAAAATTTGTTACTCTGGGATGAAAAATGATAAGTACATACGTTTCTTTAATGGATGCGGAGGCCTTATAGCCAACTTCGCAGCTATACAGTCGATTGATGGAGGCATGTGAAGCCAAATCATCGCATAGTCCACTTTGTTTACATCATTACCTTCTCATCAATGACTCCTCAGGATGACAAGTCCTGTTATTTTAGGTTGCAAAATAATATCCATTCTAGCTTTTGGCATGAATCTTTGTGGCCTTCTTAGTCACATTCTGCCTCCTGTTAGTTTATACATGGGTGTACCTACACCTAAACCACTGCAGACTGATTCATTTTAAATAATGACATTACCTGTATGGGGTTCATTGTCTATTTTTAGAAGTATAATGTGGCTATCCATGTAATCTTATTAAATGTGCAAAGTGATTAGAGGTTACCTTTCAACTTGGTATATATTATTTATAACCAAGCTCCTCCTGAGCTCAAGCTTCATGAAGTACTATACTCAAAATGAGCATCAATGCTGGGTTCATCTATCCAATCTCAAGATTTAAAAGTTATTCAATATGAGCATCTATACCTGGTTAATGTAAATATTTGTAAGCTCGAACTACTAAACAAGCAGCCTGACGATTCCAAAGTCCAATGACCTATTAATTATCAAACAATGTTTTAGAACACTTACACTAAATCTGCTTTTATAATTTTATTGTTGCAAACTATATAGCATAGAGTAATTATTGATTGCATGCAGCCTAGAATCATAATCATATACCAGAAGTGCCTTAACCATCTTATACAATGTTCTAACAATATTAAGTTTGCCTACAATACCAAATTAGTGAGAGAATTTTTACCTACATAGAAAAGTATAAAGGTGGATGCAGGAAAAAACTATAGGGCTAGTGTTATGATGGGGAACATGGAAACAAAGAGAGCCAATCTTGATATTACTAAGAAGAAAGGAACTATAACCCTAACGAATGGTTACATGGACATGAAGAAAGCATATGACATTTTGTCAAAACCTAATGAGGTGTTACTTTAAGAGTTATTAAGAGGTAAGCCTTTATTTGAAAAAAAATCTAGATATATGAACAGTTAACTATCAATAAAGTAATAAACGATATGAGATAGAATGTACTAACATCAAAAGATGCAATATAAATCAATAAACTTTATTAGTTTTCAATCTGATACACATCCATGATATGACAAGAATAAAGAAATTTGATTAAAATTTTAAATTGACATATATTGTTCAACAAAAACTTAAATTATCACCCTCCTTAGATGTGTTTCATGTCTCATCAAGTAGGTGATGATTGATGAACAAAATGATCATATCATGAGATAAATATCTTTATATGTGCTTTTGTTATTGTTTCTAGGGATCCATCCATTTAATTATTCGCATATGTGATTCGAAGGAATCAAGGAATGACCTCCAGCGATTTCGGTTGCCATCAGAGAGGTTGGGGAGGGGGTTGGGATGAGGCTCTAGCACTGCCCTGTTGTGATGTACGTCCTTGCTTCCTTTCTTATCCTGGTGCTCATCAGCGGCCTTATGTGGATGCCATTGTGGAAGGGATGACCAGAAGTGTAATGTTCTCTGGAGGCTGTGTTCGGGGTGGCTCTGAAAGGGCTATTATGTGGTCGTTGCTTGGAAGGTGGGCACCTCAACACCGACTTTAGGAAGGGATGGCATCGTGGCGATATCCATCCGCTGGGTCCAGGCCATGGGAATTGGCACTGCCCGAGTAGATAAGAGAGGAGAAGGCCTGACACCAATCGTGTTGAGAAGTCTTTGCTGGCAGAAGGGCTGATCGAGAGTTTGATTCGAAAATACTCACTGGTTCTGGTGTCTACGGAGGCTCGAAGGAAGATGGCATGGTTGAGTGGAGGGGCCATTGTGATTGTTTCAGGTGATGAAAGTGCTGAGGAGAAGGAGAAGACACTTCACGACCTGTTGATGCTTTATTAGCTGAAAGCTGGATCGTCATTGATTACAAGTGTGTCAGGCGATTGGTTTGTGATTGGGAACCTGACTGCAGGTGCTTGAGGGTCGTGGGTTGCTGGAAGGACCTATTTTGGGTTGTCGAACAACTCCATTTGGTTAAAACTTTGGGTGCTTGACAGGGAGGTGATGCTTGTCATCCGTGTCCTGCATCGAGTAGCTTTTTCTGGGTTGTGTTGGATGTCTAGTTGGCTGAAGCTATTTTTGCTGTAGTTGATCATATTGCTGTAGGGGTTGAAATCAACAAGGATGCTATGTTTTGGATGCAACAGGGAAAGGGGGTAAGATTCTAGCAATTGTCAAGACATGTGTGCCAATGGATAGTGGATACCCCACTCAAGCATTCATCTTGCCAGCCTCCTTAGAGGGAAATTGCTTCATGGTGATTCGTGAAGGTATGATCAATGGAGGGGGAATCGTTAAGAGTGTCGGACAGGAGGAAGATGATGCAAGCGAATCTCCATTGTGATCTAGTTTTTGACAAGTCAGCGGGGTTTGTAGGTTCGAGGTGAAATTCCCGTGACCAATGTTAGCAGGGAATTGTCTTTTTCAGAAGGAGGTGAAGGGAGTAGCTCGTATTGAATCTGGAAGAGGGTGGCAGAGGCTTTAAATGCCTTGGATGTTAAGTCTGGTTTGGGCGGAAAAGATGCCATCAAGGACCTGTCATATCCGGCTGTACATCGGTTAGGCATGGATCCGATAGACATACATGACAGCTCTTCTGGGGGTGAAGTGGTGAATTGGCAGTTCATTGGGTGAATTGGGCCTGGTTTGTTTGTTTCAGAGAGGTGTTGTGAGCTTAGTTATCTAAGGCGCTTGCCTCAACAGCCTAGGCGGTTGAGGTTGGAGAGGCGCTGGCAAAATGCCTCGCCTCGTCCTAAAACACCTTGCCCTCCTAAGTCAAACAAATGTGGTCAAACATGATCCATTTCTTAACTTAATTATGATATTTGTCTTCTTTTATTATTGTTTTCTATTCTCATTAAGTTGTTATGCTATGTTATGCTTGATTTGTACTCTACTCTTATTAGTTGTTATGATGTTATGTTTGTTATTGACCTTCTTTTGTTGCTATAACATTATTTATTGATGGCTACAATATATAGTTATTAAAATGATGTATTTATTTTAATATTGCAAGTATTTTTGTAGATTTATTTTAACTATTTATATTAGATATATGTATTATTAAAATTAAAATAATTAAATAATATAAAACATCTTGGGCGCTTAAGTTGTCCGCCCCAGGCCCGTAAGGTGAGGCGCTAGGTGCCTCGCCTTGGGCACCTCACACCTCGGATAACATAGGTTGTTAGTAGTTCAGATTGCTTCGATAGTGGCTTTCAATTGAGCTAGTTCTCATCTCTGATGGTTGTTTTGTCAGATGCTGAGCCTAGGCTGGTCAGGGACTGCATGTCTGCTGTCTTACCACAGGGATGCCACAGTGGTGCCTGTGCTGGGCTTGAAGATAGAGCATCTTGAATGCTCCTGATGTGTAGTTGGAGGTTGTGTGCTCTTCAGAAGGTTTGCAGAAGCCTCATGCAGTGTCGAAGGTGGTAAACTATGCTCAAGAGCGTGGTGACATTTTGGCCAGTCTTGGCCTTGGAAGTGTCTGTCAGGGTGAAGGATTCTGGGAGTGAGGTTCTTGATGAAACATGGTTTTCCATTTCGAATGAGGACATTCTTCATATTGAAGAGACAGTAGGCTTATGTTTCGCAAGGGAGATGGGGTGGTGCATGATTTCCTCCAGTAATGTGCAGACTTGAAAATTTTGGAAGACTTGGTAGCTTAGAGGAATGCATCTCATGCTAGGGTGGATGCTAGAGAACTCAACTTTTTGATGAATAGCTACATTACTATGGAGTCTAGGAGGAAGGGGAGGGAAGGAAAAAATCTCATCATTTACTAATGTCAAAGATCCTAAGTTGGAACTAGAGTATAATGGGAAGGGAAAAAAATCAGGGAATTGAGGAGCATGATGTCTATGTAGTGTTTGGATGTCTTTGCAATCCAGGAAACTAAATCTTCTTTTGATAGTCAGACTGATCTGGATACTTTGAAGGGTGACATTCTCAAGGTTTCTCTGCGTTTTCATCTGTAGGAAAGAGTGTGACATTGTGATATTATGGAATGAATCTATTTTTGAAACTGATTACGTGCATAGCAGTAAATTCTTACCTGTATTAAGATTTATTGAGAATGACTCAGGCAAAGTTTGGTTCCTGGGTTCTGTTTATGGTTCTCAGACACTGGCCGACAAGGAAAGTTTTTTTTTTTGGGAGCTGTTAGGTATCCTTTGTTCGCACTCTGAGGGTTCTGGTGTGTTTGCGGAGACTTCAATGCAGTCAAAAAGCTAGGGATAGGCTGAATCAAATAAGTTGATATGAGGAAATGACTCTTTCAGTGATTGGGTGTAAGGGAATGGTCTCGTTAAAATTGATGGGTTTGGTGTGAATTTTACATTCTCTAATGCAATTTCAAAATCTAAGCTTGGCAGATTTTTTTTTTTGTTGCAGTGGATTGGGTGGAGGTTGGGCATTACAGATGCTTTTGTTGTTTCGAGGGTCACACCAGACCTGTGGCAATTGGTATCAAATGGGGCAACACAATTACTTTTTCCAAGAGGAAATTCAGGTTCAAGATGGTGTGGTGCAGAGATCCAAACTTTCAAGACAAACATAAGGAACTGGTCAAGAGAGTAAATGGGACAAGCTATTCTGCATCCTTGAGGTTCACTTCAATGCTTAGATTTGTCCAGGCTAAAATTAATTTATGGGTGGAGGCGAGATGTAAAGTGTTGACCAGAGGTAAAAAGTTGCTTTTTAATGAAATATAAGTGTTGGTTGCATGGACGAACAATAGACAAGAAGATGGATGGAAGCAAAGGATAACCTATTTTCTATCAATAGAAGTGTTGATTTAAATGTCACAGTCTAAATCATTCAATCTTTATTAGGATAACCTATTTTCTACTTTTTGTGCACACTTAATCCTAAATTTATAATACTTATTAATTAGTATATTCTCTAAATGATTGATTGCAAAGAAACAAATAACGTGATTGATAGCACTCCAATTACATTAAAACCGAAGAAGTATTATGTAAGACTTAAAATTATAATAGCAATCTCTTTTAACTTGGATTTTATCATAATATAAATAGGAAAGAAGAGAACATGGCCCGGAGCTAGGGGGTGATGTGATCGGGTCTCTTTGGTTCTACTTTGTATGCCTAGTTATGCTTGGTGGCACTCAACATTTTTGGGACGGATGACTGGACCCAACTTGTTAGTAGCATGGTTGGACTTAGCTTGTCAATAGAAGGACTTAGGCTGGGTTTGGAATGGGAATGATTTACACTAGGATAACTAATCTGGAATGAGTTACACTGGAATAAGGAGGTGTTTGGTTTGGTAACGAGATATGAAATAAGTGGAATTAGTAAGAAGTTATTCTGCTTATTCTATAGCGGTTTGGGGGGACAATTTGTAAGTGGTTTAAGATATTCCTGGAGTAAGTGGAGTAAATATTGACATGTATTAAATTTGATAATATAGTATAAATACATATTATAATATCACAAATACATTAAATATAAAAATAATTTAATTATATATGGTATGTAAAATTATATATTTTTAATTAAATATATATTTTTATTATGTTATTTTTATCATGTTTATGTAATATAATATTTGAAATGTCAAGCATATTATATTAATATTAATGGCATGTATAGAATAAAAAATAATTAATCAACGTATAATATATTATTAAGTATTATATTTAAAATATTTAAAATATTTAAAATAGTTAATATATTATATACGTTATTTACATATTATATGATATAAAATGGAATAATTAAATAATATATAATATAATATAGAAGACTTAATATAAAATGCTAATATTAATTATATTTTTAATTAAATATTTTTTTTATTATGTTATTTTTATCATGTTTATGTAATATAATATTTGAAATGTCAAGCATATTATATTAATATTAATGGCATGTATAGAATAAAAAATAATTAATCAACGTATAATATATTATTAAGTATTATATTTAAAATATTTAAAATAGTTAATATATTATATACGTTATTTACATAATATATGATATAAAATGGAATAATTAAATAATATATAATATAATATAGAAGACTTAATATAAAATGCTAATATTAATTATTTAATATTATAGTATAAATATTAATTTATAATAAATTTATTTGAGTAAATAATATAAAATTATTTAATATATAATTTTTAACATATTTTATATAAATATAATGCGTACAAAATAAAATTGTTAAATGCTAATATATAAATGTTGATATTATAGTATAAAATATTAATATGTAATAAATTTATTTGAGTATATAATATCAATATATTTAGTGTATTATTTTTATCTTATTTTATTTAATATATAGAATTATATAAAATAATATTGAAACAATAAAACATTCTATTTCATTTACTCATTCCGGTGGGGTAACTTACTCCGATTTCAATTGGGAGGATTGATCCAACCCCGTCTCCCACTGGAATTGATCGAAATCAGTCGAATCGGGTTGGATCAGCCCCTCCACCATTGTCACGGCAGTCGGGCAAGGAACATCATCACCGGATTTGATGATATTGTGTCTCGTAGACCTGATATCACTGTAACAAGGGAAGACTACCACGGGGCACAATGTCGCCACATTGGTCAATACGGCCCCCTTCTGAGGCTGGAGTTGGCCCCAAAGGGTCTTCTGTTTTTGTGATTTTCTCATTTTTATGTTTTTTATTAATTTTTTAGGAATTTTTAAAAATCGATCTGGATTGATTCGGGATTGGTTTTCCTTCTAAAAAATCAGTTGGAATGGGCCGATCTGATCTTGATCAGATTGTTTCTCACCGATCGGGGTACCGATTTCGATCAGGCGATCAATGGTTACACCCTTTAGGGTGGAGTAAGGGGTGTAACCTACCCTTGCAACCAAACCGGTAGCTGGTTTCAAACTAGGCCTTAAGTTCTTGGGGTTGTTGGTGACATTATATGTGGTCAAAAATTTCTAAATAGATTCAAGACACTCCCGTAGTCTCGTTCTCCGCTAACAAAATGGTGTTGTTTAAACAGCTATTAGAAAAGCTTTTATTAGCTAGTTTTTGGACATTTGTTGAAGTAAATGTGTTGATGTCTTAGTTAGAGTTATTTTTTGTTGAAAATCTGATTATGACATTGAGACCACCATGGCAAAGCAAAAGAGCTCATTGTCTAAGGACATCAAAGAATCCTGCAAATGGCAAGCAGGCTGCTGAATGGGGGAAATAAAAACCATTACTTGTTTACAAGGAACATATGAAAAGACTTTTTGCTATTTTAATCAAATAGATGCTCATAAAATTTTCTTAGCTAAAGAGGCCCAGAGATGCTAAAAAGCCTAATGCTTGGAAGGCCATATTGGATTGTATCAGCTTGCACAGGCTGATTTGATTATATTTTTACTAGTTCAATCCTGTCTCACGTTAGATCACCCAGTCTGGCCAGGACCCGGACAGTATACAAGACTGAGCACGAGAGAGGAGCATCGAGAGCAGCAAGGAGAGGAGGAAGACCAATATCTATATCCTAGATATTGGTAGTAGATTCATATGATGTAAATGTATATTTTTTTTCTCAACTCTTTGATTTTTGAATCAATAGAATATGTACTTAACTTCACTTGGAGTTCATTAGTATTTATTCGATGTGGTCTTGTGGATGAATGCTAATCTTATTTTTAAATTTTTTTCTAACTCATTTCCTATTTTTTAAATTTTTTTCTGAAATTTTTGAATTTTTTTGACGAAAAAAAATTCAAAAAAAAAAAAACCGATTCTGGCCGATCCGGAATCGATTCCCTTCCCAGGAATCGGCCGATAGGATCAGGCCAGGTATGTCAATTACTAGCTCAATAACTAGCTATGCTAGCCTTTGGGATAGTTGTTGGGGCGCCTCTTGCACACCCAACATTCGTAGGGACCCTATCTGACATCCCCAAGGGGGCTTATTTCTCTCACACACTATCTCTCTCTCATCCCAAGTTTTCTCTCAAAACTCTCTCTCTACAAGGACAAGGGACTAAGGCTCTCTCTTCCTCTCTCTCTCTCTCTCTCTCTCTCTCTGAATTCTACAATTTCAAAGCTCTCAAACCAAGCTTTTTTTTTGAAATTTATTGGCTTATTATTAGTTGTTTCTACAATTTTTAAGGCTCTCAATCCACGCTCTTATTTTTTTGAATTTTATTAAATTACTAACCCTTTTAGTTATTTTTAGCTTATTTTTTTCTTAGTCTTAGCAGATTTTTGAAAAATGTTAACTGAAACTGATAACCCAAGTGTTGAAACAACCGGCTCATTATGGAGTGACTGGGATTAGAACTATTCTATTTTTATTGGCATGCAACAAGAAAGGTCCAATGTTCTTTTTGCAATAAAATCATTTCTGACGGAATATCCCAATTGAAATAAAATCACTGAAAATATGGCAATGTTACTCTATGTAATGAGGTTCTGCAGTAAGTAAACAAAATCAATTTGTATTTATTAGAAATCTTTAGAGCAGCAGAAGATTTCAACCTCTTAGTGTAAAAAAAAATTGTAGGAGAGGAGATATCCTATATGTTCTTGCACAAAGTTCATACCTTTAATATTGATCAAGAGTGACATGTTAATAGTACGAGCATAAAAGATTTGATCAAGGTATGTTTTATTTATTTATTTTTTACTTTTTTAGATCTATAGTTATCATATTTATGTGGGACTGACCATGTGCTAAACTATGCTAGCAACGAACAACCATAATAACACAATGTGATGCTAAAAGTGAGTTATGTAGATTCAAAATGGTGACTACGTGCTAACAAAAACACATCCAAAGAGTGGTTCCTCGAAGTAGGAGGGCTGAAGTATGCGAGGATGCTATCGACTTAGGATGCCCTAATGCTCAACCAGATCAATTTAATAGTATGCAGTAAGTAACTCAAGTAAACCATCAACGTAAAATAAGCAAGCTAGGTAAGATGCTCTCATAATCAACATGGTAAATGATGTATAATAGATAAGCAAGTTATCTAGAAGAGCAAGGGTTGTACCTCTGCACGTGGACCTGGGGAGCAGACTCCTCAGGTCATCTTTGTAGGAAATTGTCTTGTGGATCTCTCCCGTGTACTGGAGGAAAGCGAACAACATTTTGCAAGCGTCAAAACATTAAAAGAACTCTTTACCTGTTGTCGAGCTTCTGCAATTTCACCTTGGGTGGTGGCTAAAGGTGACCAATGGGAATCTGTTAGATGAGGGGTGTAGACGTCTCCAGATGTTGCTACTAGCAGGGGGTACGTGGAAGATGTGGACGACGGACTCCGAAGTGGTCGTGGTGCTGGCAGATGGTTTGTGGGTGCGTGAGTAGGCTTGTGCGCAGCGAAATCGACTCCAATGGTTGCTGTGTGGTCCGCGGGGCTCGTGGCTGTCCTAGGTGATGCCAGAGCTAGGCAGGGTTCAAGGCAGCATGGGGGTTCATTTACGTGCCACTATATCTTTGTGTTGTGTAGTAGCATCGCAAAAGGCAAAAATAGGGGAGGGGAAGAAGTGGGGTTGGCAAACGGATAACCATGGGGAATTGAGGTCAGGTGAGGGGAGGAGGTGCTCTGACAGTCGAAGGGGGCTTGTACTCAGAGCATCGAGAGGTGGGTTATGCTGATGGTGGCTTTTGTGAGGGACATAATAGGGGTCAGTTCTCACTCTCACGAGTTTGGGAGGTGGAGAGGGAGATCGGATGGTTGGTCTCAGGTGCTAGGAGGAGGTTTGGGGCTGGTGAGGGGATCGAGAAGCATTGATAGGGGTAAAGGGCGAGACTGGACTATAGTGAGGGGAGGCGGCATGTTAGCGGGTTGACGGCATCGACAAGCGGGGCTACGGGTGGTCGGGGTTGATTAGAGGTGGCGGGGTGAAGGAAAAATAACACCAGGTTATGGGAGGCGAGAAGGGGAAGGGAATTGTGAAGGCATGGAGGCTGGGTAAAAGAGGTAAGGTAGCTATGGAGGTTGACCTATACTGGAGGTGGAGTGATAGACCTCCTATCAGATGGGGTGTTGAGTAGGCAAATTCTTAATGGGGGTGAGAGGGAAGCTTCGAAGGAATTGTTGTCTCCGAAGGCAAGGGAACTTGTCGGGAGGCCATCACCCTCGCAAGGATCGCGAGGTTTGCCACCATCGCTCACTCTTCTCAAGCAAAACATAACAGGTTCAAAAGGGAAGATCGGGGAGGGGCAATCAAGCAAAGTTCCTTTTCTTTATTTCACTTGATCATTGTCAAAATATGTACATAGAAGGGGCCTTAAATAGGCCAATGACAAAAATCTAAGTAAACCCAAAGGACTAATGCATATCTCTCTATGCCCAACCTCAATGTGTTTAACATATCAATCAAATAAGTGTGTGAGCATGCATGTGTCCAATCTATCCACAAAATAAATATCAAAATTACCCAAAATGAGTCATATGCTAAAAATTAACAAAAATGGCGTGCTCACTACCCATCTATCCAAAGATACGTCGTTGGGAAACGATGACGTCCATAAATAAATACTAGATCGAACATTACACGAGCATGGGTGTCTTCACCACAGTTTTTAAAAGTATTTTTAATTATTAAGAGATGAAATGATTGCATGCAATGGAAGCTACCTATAAGTCCTTTACAAATGATACTCTCAACATGAGGTATAATATGTCACTAAAGATGATTACTTGAGTTAGTCTTACATATTAAACGTGAAAGGGAAAGACAACTGAGCAATGAAATCATCTTCAAGAATTTGAAGATATGTGGAGAGAATATGATGCTCGCTACCATTGGAGGATTTTTCTTCAGTAGTATATTGGCGAATGCAACAAAGAGACTGTACTACTAGAATATGATTGACATAGTGGCTAAGGTTGGTAAGGGTATTTTTGTACCAAAACTAAAATAAGTATATAACTCATATTCATTAATGAAAGTAAAAGAGATCAAGAAATATATAAAGATTTTTGAATGTATATGTGATGAAAAAAGTTGCACATTAATGATAGATGTCTAAACCACTAATGTAAATCAGTATCTTTACGTTCACAGTAATATTACTTTTGTCATTTTGTTTGTTTCTTTTTACTTTATATATGTATTTCTATTAATGGGTATTAGGACTATAATTAACTTCAGTTTAACTTCTTAGTGTTTTGCCATGATGGTATGATTTGTTGGAAGTCGGTAGTTGCATTCAACAAAATAAAGAATACCGTGTACTTCTTTAAACTTATTGATGGGGTCATTCACGAGGTGGGAGAAGATCAATATTGTATAAATGGTTAAGGATAATATCACTTTATACAAGGTTGTTGGGCAACTACCAATGGTTAAGATGCCACATAGTTATTGGATTTATTGATCTGGCCGCTGACTTGATCTTTGAAGATATATATGTAAGCATCCAATAATAGATGAGGTAGGTAAGATGGCCTTGTTTTTTGAAGGCCGAACTTTCAATTTCTATTTTATTGGAAAAATAATGGAAGAAAAGTACAATAAGAAAAAAAAATAGAAAAAAAAACAAAGGGTGGAAATAGAGGAAACACAACTAATGAGATAATAGAAATTATACAAAATAGGATAAAGGAGGAAAAGGTCACCGAAAGTAGACTCGTCCAAACTTCTACTATAGTGAGCAAAAATCAATCTTTTTCACATACTATCATTAGATAAAGGATCATCATCGGATTCTCTAAATGTTTTTCAAATATCCGTCTATTTCTAGTATGCCAAATAGTCTACCACATAGCTGATAAAACCTAGTCCTACAACTTAGCTTATGTAGGCTAATGGTTGAGATTCAGCCATTTAAAAATGAGGGAGATAATGTTGCCAGGATTTGACCAGTTTAAATTCCAGCTCTTAAACAAAGCCTTCCAAAGTGAATTGATGATCCCACAGTTGAAGAAAAGTGATCCATTGTTTCCTTTAACAAACCAAGAAACATGCAAGAGGTGGTGATATTAAGGAAAACCTCTTGAGATGACACCTAGTCGGCAATCTCTGTTTACCAATCTTTTATAAGAAAATGCATAGAAAAGACCGCCAAATATCATGGGACCATATAACCTCCTTGCTGCCCAATGTCAATCTTTACATAGCATACTTGACCGTGAAAACAACTTCGTTTCTACCAACCAGAGGAGTTTTTCCTCCTTATTCACAATACACTTGAAATCCTAAGGAGCAACATCAACTTAGAAAACTCATCAATTTCTTCTTTAATGTTTCTTCTGAAGGTAATACACTGATTGATGGGGATTCGAATGAGAAGTTTATGGTCATTTTGCTTTACCATCCTGAGAAATCTTATTATAAATATTTAGTGTTTTTTTTACGTTTTAGCCTTTAAGAGGACTTAGTTACAAATAAGTCTTTACTTTTTTTTAATTTAAGCTCTCCTTTATAATCTTCCACCATTTCTGATAACCTCTTGGATCTTCTTATTTGATGTTCAGCTTTGCTTTGTCACCCAAACGCGAAGGGGGTGGGGGGGGGAGGATCAAGGAGCTCAATCACTCCTTGGGATAGACCTAGAGGGGAGGGGCCGGTGGATGGTGGTGCTGATAGACTTGGAGGAGAGGGGTGGGGTGCACGGTGCACCAATACACCCATAAATAAGCATAACCTATAGGGGAGGGTCAAAGAGGGGGACTGCGGTTGCCAGGGGGGAGGGGGTGTTAGAATTGGGAGGCTTGGAGGGGGAGGGTGAAAGGGGGGACTGACTGATTGGAGGGGTGTCGCAGGGGAGGGATGCCATGGCAGGGGGCGATTATGTGAGGAGTGCTAGAATGGTGCGGGGGGGGGGGAGGGATCGAAGCCCAGATCAAGAGGGGAGGGGGATCACCCTATTTCTCCCTTTATGGGAGGAAATCAGATTGGTTTGGTTTTTCCGGGATCCCAACAAAATCGACTAGGTTGACAGATTTTGATCCAATCCGGTGTAATCGGTTGATCCGGGCCAATTCCTCTGGGCGAATAATGGATTGGCAGGGGCCGATATGATCTAGAAATTGGCTGATCCTGATCTAGATTGGCAGATTATGCAAACAATGGGATAGAATCATGTGATGTTGGAAGAGGAAAGTTTTTCATATGGGTGGCTATAAGTGAATTGGTGGAGGGTGGTGTTTAAGCGGAAGATTGCCCAGTAAAATCAGTCCCTTCTCATGGAAGATGACTTTTGGGATCCCTAATTCTCTAGAGTGAAAACCAAATGATGTGGAGTACTATCTTTCGTCAATCCTATGGGTTACTTGGAAGGAGGGAAATGCTAAATTGTTCAAGCTGAAGTGCTTGAATCTTGCTCTTATTCCTGGAGACTTTCTACCTTGTGAAGGAATGAATCTGGACATGTGATTTTAAGTTTAATTTTGACGTTTTATTACTAATAGGGTGTTTGGTTACATGAAAAGTCGAATTTTTGTTACAAAAATATGTTTTTTGTATCAAAAGTTGTTAAAAAAGTGTTTGCACGAAAATATGTTTTTTGTAACAAAACTTGTTAGAAAAGTGTTTGCAATGATTACAAAATATATTTTTATAGAGAATTCCCGTTTGAACAAAAAAAGATGAGACCTTCTTTTCCTTGTGGCCCACCTACCGTTTTTTTTAGTTATACGTCCTCTCCATTCTTTTGGATATGATATCTCACCAAACATGAATAATTTTGTCTTTGGCTGTTTTAATTTTATTTTAATGTAAAATTTATCATGAATGTGTGTAAACAATTATTGTGCCACCGAACACCCTATAAAAGAGTTTCTTCTTTTCATTGCTTTGATTGCCATGATTGTTTTTGTGCCAGCTCATGAGTCTTCCTTTTCCGGTTCCACTTTCCTTACACTCTTGCACCATTTATTTTTTATTTCTTTATCAACAAATGCAGCACTACTTGTGACGAACTTTTAAAAGTTAAAATACAAACAAAATAAAATCCCAAACTAGTTAAATCTGAAACAAATTCAAATATCATAATAAAATTGAATATAAAATTAGTAAAAATAAAATAAATGTAAAATTCACTTAAATATAGACTGATCATAATCTGAGAAACAAATTAAATGTTAATTAATAACATCAATAGAGTAAAATGTTTTTCCAAATGTGATTGAAATATTCTTAAATAATTAAGATGCAACTAGAAATCAAGTTCAGAATTTATGGGACATCCAATTCAAACCAAATTTGGTAAATGATCAATCAGATCTTAATCCATTTTAACCATCGACCAGGAGTCAGAAAAATTTGCTCAAATCAGTCTTTTTATCTACTTTTGTTGTCTCATAACAATGACATTGTTATGGTGGTTAAACATGGGTTCTTGATTGTATAACTAATATAATCAGCGTTCACTTTATTTGGTGGAAAGGAGTCACCTAAAGCTCAGAAACTATCAAAATTCAAAATGTTGTTCCTTCATTTCTAAGATAAAGGAGGTTTTCACATTTTTACTCTCTGTTGCTATTTTATATTATCCATTACTAATTTTGTTGCTAATTGACAATCTTTTACTTTTTAGTTCAGTTTATTACTGGAGGAAAGGCTTTACCATGGAAACTGGTTGCTCCAGAAAGAACAATAATCAAATACAAAGTTCAAGAAAAAAGTGTCTTGTCCCTGAGCCCGTTCCTGCGGGTTCTTCGGGTGAGGGTTTGCCTTACGCTCCTCAAGACTGGCCTTGTCCTGGGGATGTTTGGAGTTGGAAGGTAGGTAGAAGAGCATCTGTTAGTGGTTACTGGGTTGACAGATCACTGCGTCCTCCACCTCGTCTGCTAAAAGATGGGGCTTCAAGCAGCAAGCACACATTCCACAGTAGGATACTAGTTGAGCGCTATGTTCGTGAGGAATTTCCTGAAGCAGAAATTGAGGCATTTTTTGACTCCTTCATCTGGAAAATCCCTTGCAAGGTCAATCACACAACTTGCAGGAAAGGTAGATTTTCTTGCTGCTTTCACTTATTCCATTGTTTTCGTTGCCCATACACCATTTATCTATTATTCACTTTTCAATTTGAAACATGGGGGAAATATTAACACTGTATTACTGTCAGGTCATTTTCTATTTTGTGATTATATATTGAGAAAATGGAATGTTCCAACTACTTCTCCATGCATTTAGTACCTACATGCATTGTCATCTCTTGGGAACCCATAAGATAAGAATCATCATCTTGTCTAATTGTTCTCTGTGTGCTGTTTTGTCTCATGGATATATGAGCAGCCTGAGTGGGTCATGCTTGGGTTGTGTCAAAGCAAATCAGCGAAATGCCCCGTCTCTAGCTCTCACATTCTCAATGGGTGTAGGTCAGGTGGACTGTGACCAACGATATGTCGACTCTCTGCCTCCAGAGTCTCTTACTCCATTTCTTTTCTCTTCATCTTCTCTCTGTGGGTACTTGCTAGCATGTGAAGCATTTATGAACTATTCATCTCCTTTCTTTAAATCTGTGGATGACCAAACTTCATCTCTTTCTTTCTCTTTGCTCTTTAGGGCTGGTCTCTTATCTCTTCTTTCTAGAAGTTTTTCACGTAAGTTATCTATCTGTTCAATACGAATTCTCTTTTGTGAGGCTCTTTTTATGAGGTACACCCCCATGGTACCTTCTCTTCTTTATTGACATTACCATCCACCTCACTTATATGTTGCTTCATTCGGAATTCTTTCTCATTCATTTGTTTGTCACACTCTTGTATCCTTTTCTTATCGACATCCATCATTGTGCTGTGTTCTCACCATGGAATGCCATTGTTGGCCTCCATATTTTTCAGAAAAAAAAGAAAAAATTGGGCCAAAGAAAAAAATGGGCTTAAGTGTAGGGTGGACAGCCCATAATTGAGTCAAATCAGGCTCAATTGGGTACCCCAATATGCGTTCTGGTCGGCCAGCCCATAACCAGATAAATTCGGCCCATGAAATGGCCTTGTTGCACAGCCCACAATAGTGGGGAGGGGACTGGGCCGTGGCCCACCTGCAGGACCAGAAAACAGGCCCACCTGCAGGTCCAACAAGACAGGCCCACCTGCGGCCTGGTGTGAACAGTACCTGCCACCCAAGGATCCGATTCCGATTCCGATTCCATCGGCCGATTCCTGGGAAGGGAATCGATTCCGGATCGGTCGGAATCGGTTTTTTTTTTTTGAACTTTTTTTCGTCAAAAAAATTCAAAAAATTCAGAAAAAATTCTAAAAAATAGGAAATGAGTTAGAAAATTTTTTAAAAATAAGATTAGCATTCATCCACAGGACCACATTGAATAAATATTAATGAACTCCACTTGAAGTTAAGTGCATATTCCATAGCTCGGACTCGTCGGAAACGCGTAAGAATGGACGTACAAAGTTTTCGGCGAAGAAATCTTACCAAAAATCGGTTAAAGATCGAAGAAGAGGTTGATTCAAGGCCGATCGGAGCTTGGATCGGCGGAATCGGCTGAAGGAATCGCTTGGAATCGCTGGAATCACCGGAATCGCTGGAATCGCCGGAATCGGTGCTGAAATCGCTGGAATCCTTGTGGAATCGGTGCTGGCAGCTGGGATCGATGCTGGAATCGCCGCAAAATTGCTGGAATCGAACCCTTCCGCCGCGGGATCGACGGAATCGACCGCGGCGGTCGATTCCGGCCCTAAAAGGGCCGGAATCGGTTCGATTCCCGGTCCAGAATCGAACCGGGAATCGAACCGGTCCACATGAACCGGTCTTCCGACGAATCGGTCGGGATCGACCGATTCCACAAGGAATCGGTGGAATCGGATCGATTCCGACCGATTCCGCGGAATTCATACCGGAATCGGTCCTTCCACACACCGATCCGATTCCGGAATCGGTCGGAATCGGACCGATTCCACCGATTATGCAATCTATGCTGCCACCTCAGCACCTGCCACATCAGCCCTCCAGCCGCACCAGCCTTGCCACCTCAGCCCATCGGTCAGGTCAAGGCAGGGGGGAGGTGAAGGGACAGCCAGTCAATCAATTGGGTTAAATGGTGTAACCCCCAAAGGGGAGGCCAAGGGCCATCGGTTATGGAAGCATGGCCTGGCCCCTCATCTGCCCCCAGCCTCTATAAGAAGAGGGGGGCGTGCCACCTTCAGGAGGAGAGCTGCTTCAGACGCCGGGAGGCTGCCGGATTGCCCACTGCACCTGCTGCCAAACTGCGCCCCTTGCTGCTGCTGCTGCAGCTGCCTGTTGTTGTTGCTGCCCCCTTTGTGCACCTGCTGCAGGTCCTTGCCCGCGGCCAGGAGAAGAAGAAGAAGAGGAGAAGAAGAAGAAGAGGTAGGAAGGAGATATACGTACATAGCTATGTAGCCCTCTAAGTGCACTATCTTCAGCCTGTTCTAGCGCCCCTCTCTTCTGCCTTTGGTTCATTTGCAGAAAATTCCCCATCTCGGTTCAACTAAACCCCCTTAGAGTTGACTACACCGGCTCCCTGGTCAGGACATTTTTAGGGTCCCCAAACAGACCCATTTTTTGCCCCATGTTCGACCCCAATCTGAGCCCATGAACAGCCCATGTTTGGCCCCAATCCAGGCCCATGTTCAGGCCCCAAATCAGGTCCCCTTGTGACCCGGTTCCAGCCTACGAACAGGAGCCTTAAACAGACTCCAATCCAGGTCCATTTTCAGTCCAAATTTGGCCCCCAATTCAGGCCTAAAACAGGTCCCCTTGTGACCCGGTTCCAGCCTACCTGCAGGAGCCTTAAACAGACTCCAATCCAGGTCCATTTTCAGTCCAAATTTGGCCCCCAATTCAGGCCTAAAACAGGTCCCCTTGTGACCCGGTTTCAGCCCATCTGCAAACACCCTAAACAGGCCATCTGCAGGTCCATATACAGCCCATATCTGGCCTTCTACCCAGGCCCATATACAGCCTATATCCAGCTCTCTACACAGGCCCATATACAGCCCATTTTCTGGCCTCTACCCAGGCCCATAGCTGGCCCATCTTCTGGCCTCTACCCAGGCCCAAAAACAGGCCCAGTTCTGCACGCCAAACAGGTCCCTGCCTAGGCCCACAGCCGGTCCCCAAAATAACCTGCAGAGCAGCCCATTTGCGGCCCATCCAGGGTGTCAAAATAGGGCCATCCCCAGCACCCTCGCAGTCAGATTCCAGCCCCTTCGTGGCCCAACCAAGTGGCCCTTTCACGGTCCAGCCAGCTTCCCAAGAAGCCTCAGCAGCAGCCCCCTTGTGGCATTGCAAAAAGGATGGAAAAGAAGAGGCCGCAGCAGCCCCTTTGTGGCTTGTACTGGCAAGGAGAGGGATGAACCTCGACGGCCCTTTCACGGGTCTGGTTCTCCCCTCAACTCATCAAGGGAGGGATGAACCTCAACAGCCCTTTCACGGGTCCGGCTTTGCCTCCAAGAAGAAGTCCATCCGACTCAAGTAATCGAAGGCCGGCTTTGAATGCCGAAGGAACTTGAACCGGCCTTAAATGGCCTCCAAAAAAAAACAAATAAAAATCAGAATGCAAAAGCTACATTAAACTAAGGAGCTTCACCCCTAGCAGGGAACTCCACCTTGGACGGGGGCGCGGGCATGTTCCCGTAGGCGTTGATCCGGACGGGGGCGCGGGCAAGTTCCCGTAGCCATCGATCCTTCTCCCAATATAGCTAAGTCAAGGCTGGCCACTTTGGATGGGTAAACTTCACCAAATTAGAAAATGACTGGCATGCCGTCGTAATGCCGAAATTTTTCTAAGTCGGTGAGGAACCTATAAATTGGGGGAAGGAGCCGACCATCTTGTACACCGATGTACTTTACTTTCAATGCAATAAAAATGACATCGTTTGTCGACTTGGAATGCATGAAGCCGGGCACTGAATGGTAGCCCGATGGGCCGGATGAAATGCAAACCGTCAAACATAACAATTAACAAAACAACATAAAACAAATCTGCAAATTCAAAAACAAAACAGAAAAATCAGAATCTGAAAATTTAAACTTAAACTCATCCTGATTTAACAAAACAACCGAACTTCAACAAAGAGGGAACTGATTTTGAACCAAATCAAAAATCAGAATTTGATCAATCCAAAGCATAAAAAATTCAGATTTAAGTCAAATCTGTAAGCACAAAAAAATCAGGTTTAAACAATCTGCAAGAAAACAAAATAGTGCTTTCCAACCAACTTAAAGCATACCTAAAAATCTGGTTTGATAAAATCTGAAAATTCAACTAAAAAGGCACCGAACCTTGCCTAAATAAATGACAAAAGATCAACTTTTCAAAAGAAACCAAACAAACAACATCTCAAACATCTAAAACATGTCAAAATCAACTTAAAATTGAAAATTCAGATATAAAAGATCAACATCCAGATTGCCAACAAAAATCTGAAAACCCAAAACATCAATTAAGCCGAAACTCCCACGATGTCTAAAAAAAATGTTTCCAACAAATCAAAAATTGAAATTGAAACAGTTTAAAAAAATGAAACAAATCAAAACAAAAATCAAACCAAAACCAAAATAAACAACCAACAAACAAATGAAAAAAATTGATTTAAAAACTCAAAAAATCAGTAAAACCGACTCCAAGTCTATCAAAAATCAACCAACAAACAAATGAAATCAACGTCAAACATCGGTTTGCATTTCATCGGGCCCAAAAGGCCGCTGCCCTTTTGAGTTCATTTTATTTTGTGGATGTGCACGCTCTCCAAAAATAGGTTGCTACGGTGGTTAATCAAGGGTATTCGAGCCGTTTCAAAGAACCCGAACCTCGGTTCTAATACTCTTAAATTATCACCGGCCTATCTAATAGTTTTAAGATATCACTTATTTTCTTAGATAAGTCCGGGGTATCGACAAAAGTCTTTCTTTCTCAAGAACAGACGCAAAAAAGTGGTTCACACAGCCATCTTGTCGAGATCTCGCGAGATTCTCTGTCTTGTCAAGGCTCCGATCCGCGACTACTCAACTACTCAACGCCCCCTATTTAATAATAGTATAACAATATTTTGCTATCACTTGTGTGATATGTATATAATTCATAATCATAAAATATGTGTTATATACTTAAATTTTATAAAGATCTTTTTTAACTCTCTTCTTTTACACACACATCAAGTTTGTCAAGATTAATTATTTTCTAAAATAAATATATACCTATTCATATATAATTACATAAATGATGTCACATTTAAATGTATGAACACATAAACATACACATTCAATTATAACCTAAGTCAAAATAATGCTCTTAATCTATTCAAATTTAGATTTAGATATTAATCATCAATTTATCGTACAAAGATTATATCTTATGTAATAAACATATTATATCAATTTAATTTTAAAAATATTTAATCATCAATTTGTAATAAACAATCAAGAACAACAACATAAAAAATACTCTTAATACCACATTAGTATTTAAATAAGATTATATAAAAGTTTAAATCTTTTAGAAGCATTTTTTTGGTCTTGAGAGTGCTTTGTAATTGTTCATTCGCACAATTGATGTGCAAATATGTTATATATTTTCATGTAAATTCATTGATATACTCTTATCTTTATAAGTTATTATGTTATGTTTCATACATATATATATTTTGATCCGAGAATCCGAGATCCAATCTCCTGAGATTTTTTCGAGAATTCTTCGAGATCTCTTCTCTCTCACCCCCTCGAGATTTTGATCCGAGATCTGAGATGGCAATCCTTAGTTCCCACCCAATATCATGGAGAACAGGTGTTTCACTGTTTCTTTGGTTGGCCATTACTCTAAAGTCTGCAAATTTTATGACAACAATAGATATTAGAACATTAACCACGTAACATCCCCTTAAAGGGTGGTGGACGGGTGGGGGGGAGAGAGAGAGAACAGCCCCTTGTCTCGATGGCTTAAACAGTCACCCTTCGGGGGACTATTTTAGGGTGGGAAGAGAGTTATCCTTAAGGGGTTGTTCTTCCCTCAAGTAGTCACCCAAAGTGACAGTTTAAGGGTGGGGCTGTGGGGAGGGGGGGAGCGATTGCCTCAAAAGACTCTAATACTTACCCAAAGGGGTGAGAACATGGAAGGGAGAGAACAACCCTAAGCTTTCTTTTCTCAAGCAGGTGATTGTTTAGGGGGTGGGGTCAGGGGGCGGGAAGGGGGTAGGGCTGGCAGGTGGGGGGTGGGAAAGAACCCCTCCATATGGGTTTAGGGGGGGGGAGAGAACAACACTATAACTGTTCTTGCCTCAAAGACTCAAACAGTCACCCGAAGGTGGGGGAGGTGGACATGCAGGGGGAGGGAGAGAACTGCCCTAAAGGAGTTGTTTTTTTCCTCGGATAGTCAGCTAGTGACTGTTAAAGGGGTGGGCGTCAGGGGATGGGAAGGGGGTCGGGCTGGCAGGTGTTAACAACCCCTCCACATTGGTTTCTGGAGGTGAGAAAGTCACCGGAGGAGAAAATCGGTAGTGGGACAACGGGAATCACTCCTAAGGTTGGAATCGGCAGTGGAATTGCCAAATCGAGGGGAATCGATGCCGGATCAATGGAATTGCCAGTGCTCTAGGGTGATTGAGAGGACAATGGGGATGATATTGGATCGATATCCGGTCGATATCAATTGCAAATCAGGACTTAAGTTGTTTTAGCGAAATTGTTTAATTTCCAATCCGATTCATTGGAATTGACCTATTCCACTGATCTAGACCGATTCTGCGATAAGTCGAGTTTGGATTAGTACTCCATGCGAAAATTGGATCGAGACTGGCCAATTTGGTCGAGGAATTGGCAGATTCCGATTTGATTTGGCTGAATCTGCAATAAATGGCTCAGCCTGTTTAGTCAAGGTTGGCCCATCTTCAACCTTGAGATGGATCACAGTGGTGCTTGTGGATCACAAGTTTTTAGAGAGAGAGAGGATTAAACTACCTTGCAAGGGTCGTTGTGGATCCTAAATTTTCACACACACAAAGGATAAACATTATTAAATAGCTATTTTATATCTATAGGTTTGTCCTTCAGGTGAATGATCTCGTATGTTGGCTATTTTATACCTATTAATGGTGGCATCATGCCTTGTATATGGTAATAATAGCCCCAAGGGTTGGGTCACAGATGCTGAGAGACACTTTAGGTTGGCTTCATGATGAATTCTAATACCATCACAAAGAATATATAGAATGGCTGTCAATGAAGTTCACATCATGTTTAGCATTTGGTTTGGTTCAAAGGCAGACCAATCTGAATACAAGAAAGATCCATGTCACCCTTAGGTCTAGTAAAGGGAAAACTCCCACTGTTGCCTATTAAGGGTGGTTTAGTTTTTTGCCCCTAGCCCAAATTGTGGGAGAGTCCCATGGCTGGCCGTTGAATCAGCAAAACTCTGTGTAGTGGTTAGTTTATATCGACCACAAATATTGCCGTCTTAGATCTCGGCTGTCTCGAAATAGTGAAAGAGAAGAGATATTGCTAGATTCTTGAAAAATTCTTGGGATATCAAATCTCAGATTTCATTTATGTAAGGTATATATTATCTAAGAATATAAATAAGAAAATACGGGAAAACCTCAAAATAATCTCATAGATAGATTTTTATGGAGTTTACGGTCTGATTCGAACCATTTTGGGTGGAATCGGCGCCGGAATCTGATACCAAAGCAGTGACACCACCGCAGCAGCTTCATGCTGCATCTTTCCCGCCCGATACTCGGCCTCTTGGATCCAATACAAGTTGGATCTGGTCACTTGGCTAGCGCCAGCCTTGGATTGTCGAAATAGCCAACGAGACCAATGTTTCGGCTTTTGGATCTCGTGGGGCCGGCGGGAGTTAGATTCTCATGAGAATCTCGTGAGATGGCATTCCATGATTAGCCCATAATCTTTTTAAAGTTTATTACTGTTGATTATTCCGAGTTCACATGTCAACTTGTCAAGGGTCCACCGGTGGCCCATTAAGTTTTCAAGCTGTGAAACCCCAATTTTTCAAAATTAATCTCATTTTCATTTTGGAATTTTTTTTTGATTATGTTGGACTTGCATTAACTACTATGATGATAGGTAATATCCGTTGAAGTATTAGTTAATATATGATATGTATAAAAATGTATATGTTGAGGTTTTGAGTTCATTAAATTTGCCTTTGGAACTCTCTCCATCGGACTTGCAAATACCAATGGCATTGAAAATTTTCAAGTTTATTATATAGGAATTTAGTTTAGTCTAATCTCCATGGATCCATAGTGCTCGAATTTCAGATATGGCTCATAAATTGGGGTCATCTTCAACGCCAATCTATGGAGAAATGGTCTATTTTAATTTCAATTTCGCAGCCCCTGTTTTGTCTACTATTATCGGCTATATTTAATGCCAAGATGGGCCTATTTTGGTGTTAAACTCTTAATCCAATGAGGAAATAGACCTTCCCATATGTCATTTTCGCACCGCATCATTTACATGTCTAATGGACTGATTTAAACGTGGAATAGACCCACTTGATATGTCACTTTGTATCTCACTTGTGTCCTCACCAAATGGGCTATGCTTCTATTTTAAGATAGGCCCATCTTATGGCTGAAATTCGTCCTTCTAGCAACGTGTTTGCACAAGCATCTTCCAGTCCCTTCTACCAGTCCTTTTGACAACCTTCCGGAATTCTTTACTCTATTGCTTTCACTTTCCTCCCTTTCTACTTATCTATGGGGTTACATCTCGCTAACCAAGTACCCCACCTTGATGAGATGACTATGTGGCATAGAGCATTCCTTTGAGTCATTAGACTCTTTAAGAAGATATAGTGAGAGGCAAAGTGGGTTGCACCAGGTCGTAGAAGCTCTCTCCCTTTGGTATGTTCCTTCGTTAGGTTAAGAAGAAAGTTATGGTTGTAGATGAATGAGGAGATTAATTGGGCTAACTTCACAACCCGATCTATTTGAGAATCTTTGCATATATCCTCTAACATTAAATTTAAGGAATACGCAAAACATAATGTCCAATACAACTTAGGTCTCTTGACTATCAACATTTAATCGGTTGCTTTGTATGCGATCGCATTGTTTGTGACTACTTGAACAACCTAATCCTCCCCTATCTCTTGAATAACTCCATCCATCGAATCAGAAAGATATTCAAAGTTCTTTATCTTTCTTGATGTATCAATCGACTTCCAAAAGACAATGTTGGCTTGACAATATACTAGAAAGTTTATCACTGTCTTTCTAGTTATACTTTTTAAAAAGAATAGGAACAAATAAGATATAACATATAAGAAAATAACTAAGATACTGCAAAGTTAGCTCACCAGTCCAACCATCTATCATCAACATACAGCCTCTTTCATCCTAAATCGTTTCAAAGGACTTGACGTGCTTCTTTGTATCCTTTATCTCTTTCGGAAGATATATATTATATATCTCTTTTGGGTTAAGTTCGGGCACTCCTCTTCCGATGTCGATGATGGTGTCGATTATGTTCTCATAGTATGGTCCCTTGGTGGCATTCGTCAGTATGTTATGGTGTAAGAATCACCTCAATGTCGCCCGTCCGAAATGGTCTTTGCATAGTTTCAAGTTCTTCAACACCGTTGTTATTGATGTTTGACATTGCCATGGTTGGGTGACAATAGGATCAATAGGATCCAATCTCAGGTCGTCATCTCGAGTGAGATCATGGATCTCCTCCTTTGATCGGTTTGATCCCCTTCCACTCCCTAATCGATCGACAAATGCATCACAAGAAGTCTTCATCAGTAAACGACTTCCGACTTGCCTCCATAGCCTGTAGAGGTCTTCTATTTTTCAAAAATGGTAAGTAAATAAGATAATCAAGTACTTTTATGACCATGAATTGAAGAATCGGTGGAATCAGATTGAAATTGACCAATTCTTGAATTAGATCGGTCAATTTCGATCCAATTCCAAGTTGAAGGGCCGATTTCGATCCAATTCTAAGTTGAAGGACCGATCCGATTCCATCAAGACAACTTAAGTCCCAATGATGGATCAATACCGGGCCCGATGCAGATCATGTATCGATCTAATTCCAGCGGTCTTTTACCCTAACAGTAGAGCCAGTCGATTGCAGCCATTCCAATAGCGATTCCACCAGTGATTCCAGTAGAGCGGCATTGATTTAGGCAATTCCGGTGATTCCATGGTGATTCTGACGATCCAAAAAACAATATCGGCGATCCAGGTTGGATTCTAGTGATCCAACCCTTGATTCCTGCTCCAAATAGGCCGTTTGTTCTCCTTGTCATCTTCTTGGTAAAATTCCTTCGTTGGGATTCTCATACGCTTATTTTTACGCTTTCCGATGACTCTGTAATGGTTTAAACAACCGAATAAAACAACCCGTCTAGAAGGTTGTTCTCTTCCCGAACATCCTGTAAACTAATTTTATTGATGTCTAATAGCCGTAATAAATTATTTATGTACGTTGTAGGTGCAAACAATGGCCAACCACGACAAAGGTGATGTGCTAGCACGTCCATCAGATGTCAGTTGGGATCATGGACACATGGTAGACTTGTCTAAAAAGCGGGTTAAATGCAAGTGGTGTGGCAAGAAAATAAATGGGGAGTGTTTTTCACTTGAAACAACACATTGCCGACGTAGGTGGCAATGTTAATAAATGTGACAAGGTGCCTAGGGATATAAGCGAAAAGATGAGATGTTACCTCACAGGAAGAGCCTCACAATGAGAGATTATGATTGAATAACGGGAGCAATTGCATGATGAGCTCCTTGAGAGGAGAAATGGAGAAGGGTTGCATAAAGGGAAAGAGAAAGGGAAGACAACAAAGGAACCGGAGCCAGAGAGTGAAGACTTATCCACAAACTTCAAACTCAAGAAAGCTAGGCATACAAGTAAGCGTGCAACATCAACGGAGGAGGAGAGGAGTGGAACAGGAGGGTCCATAGTTGACCTTGTTTTTTGTCGATCAACATTGGCTTGACTTAGCCACACCAAGGGAGGAAGGGAGGAGCCATTTCGTCGGTTTGGTAGTATGAGATCTATGCCGATAGATGAGTATGTTTTTAGAAAACATAGTGCCTCGCAGATGAACATTAAACAAGTAAAAAATGAGTGAATGCAATGAGAATGGCTGCAAAAAGAGCAGTGAGACACATTGTAAAGTGATTTTACATGTAGGTGTAAGTTTTAATATGTGATGTTTTATTTATGAGTGAGATTATTTTATTTTAATGTAGACATCCCAACACATGCAACTACCATCCCATACTTTCATACTATGATCAATGTTGTCGCTAAGGTTAGACTAGAATGCAAGTCCCTACCAACAGACATATATATGCTGGTGGGTTGGATGAGGAGGTTAGGAGTTGAGGCAATTGATAGAAGATTTTAGGTTGGTATAGAAGAAGAGGGGTTGCATAATTATGTGTGATGGGTGGACAGATATCATCAAGAGGAGCATGATCAATTTCTTGGTGTATTGCTCAGAGGGTACCACCTTTCCGAAGTCGATTGATATTTTGGGTAAGATAAAGAACGCTGACTATATTTTTTTATTGATGGATGCCGTAGTGGAGGGGATTGGGAAGGACAATGTGGTTCATTTTGTGATTGATAATGAACTCTCCTACAAGACGGCATGGAAGAAATTGATAGAGAAGAGGCATTATCTCTTCTAGGTATTGTATGTAGTGCACTCTATTGACCTCATATTAGAGGATATAGACAGAGAGGCTATAGTTTCTACACTTGTCAGGCTAGCGCAAGTTATCACGTCTTTCATTTATTCACATTCCCGTCTACTGCACATCATGAGGGAGTACATTGTAGGCAAGGATTTCGGAATCAGAATCGGAATCGGAATCGATTGGGACCAATTCTGATTCCGATTCCAGGAATGGGCCGGAATCGGCCGATTCCTGGGAAGGGAATCGATCCAGGAATCGGCCTGGATCGATTTTTTTTGAATTTTTTTTATCAAAAAAATTCAAAAAAATCATAAAAAATTCTTAAAAATAGGAAATGAGTTAGAAAAAAATTTAAAAATAAGATTAGCATTCATCCACAGGACCACATCGAATAATTACTAATGAACTCCACTTGAAGTTAAGTACATATTCCATTGATTCAAAAACCAATTAGTTGATACATCATGAAAATATAAAAAATAAGAATTTACATCATATCAATCTACTACCAATATCTAGGATATATATTGGTCTTCCTCCTCTCCCTGCTACTGTTGATGCTCCTCCCTTGTGGTCAGTCTTGTATATTGTCCGGGACCATATCCATATGAAAATAATGTCGATGCCATGCTATCAAGGACGTATGGATCGGACTGCGGGACGACCGGGACGTAAACAGACTCTGATGGAGCTAGTGGTGGTGGTGGAGGAATCCACTGCTGGTGAGCCTCGCCAAATGCTGGATACTGTGGCTTCATAAAATAATGCTGCGGTGCCTGCTCATACAGCATGTAATACGGCTTTGGATGCCGTGAATCAGGTGACTGGGCTGCTGCTGATGGCTGCGTCGCTGGTATGCACTCCTCGTCATCATCAACTGAGGAGTGAGAAGGAGCCTACGTGCTGTCATCTGGGCTTACAGGACGCCTGACCTCTAGCTTCCTTCTCTTCACCTCTTCAGCCATCTCTGAAGTACCAGAACCCAAAGATTTTTTTAACTTTGCAAATCCGCCCATTTTTCGTGCAGTCACTTTTGTTTTCGTTTTCCCTGGACTACGAATGGGCTGGGTAGCGGCGGCTGGGACTGGAGCTGGGGCTAAAGCTACAGGTGGCTGCTCCATAGCTGCTGGGGCAGAAGAAGGCCCTGCCTGAGCCTGAGAAGTAGGTGGAGGTGGAGCTGGAGCATCCTCCTCGGCTTCAACACCATCCAACTCTCCTTCGTCATCGGGCTCCTCTATCCAGGAGGCAAGTGCATGCTCCTCCTGGAATATCTGATCCATGTCCACCTCCTCAAGTGGTGGTGTGGTGGAGGTATGCCTCTGCTCATATGGACCACCTGCGAATCGTGCAAATCGCTCCTCACTGATCTTCTGTCGATCCTTGATATTCTTGATGTGCATCCTCATATTGTAATGACAGAAGATCAGCTTCTCCAGCCGGTTTGAGGTCAACTTGTTCCTCCTTTTCATATGTATCAGGTTAAATGTACTCCAGTTTCTCTCATAATGGGAGGAACTAGTGCTCTGGCTGAGTATCCTGATACCGATGGCAGCAAGTGGATTCCATCCACTCCGGGTGTTCACCTGAACCCACCACTCAGCTGCAAGAAAAAAAAAGAGAAAAGGTAAACAATTAGCAAATCATCTTCCATAACTTATATGAAAAGAAAAGAAAATATTCATCAAGCTATTAGTGTACCAGGTGACACTTTGTCGCACGAATATTTCAGATCAGCATCTGAGTATACACCGACCCTCATCTTATACTTCTGCATCTGAAAAAATTTTTAAAAAAATCATTAGTTGTCTAATAATTAGCTACTCCAAAGTATTAAATAAACTCTAACTTATTTCTATCTCAGCCTCTATCCTGTCCTGCTGAGATCGGCAGAGACGCTGAATAACAGCTAGTGTATCCCGTATCACCTCGTTGTCGTTCACCACCTGTCCTCCATATTGGATGCGGGGGTTCAAAAAATATCCTGCAAGAATTTAATAGTTAACATTATGAATAAGACAATTATTGAATAAACATAAAGTAGGTGAGCAAAAATATTTTTTGAACCTACTAACCTGCAGTATGGACATCGTGGTGCAAAGTCTTGTCCCATCGGTCATCTATGATTTTCCACCATTTTTTGTAACCTCTGGGATTTTTCTCTTTTATTTTCAATTTTACTCGGTCTATGGCATCATACAGCGTGCCCATCTGGTCCCTGTCATCTGAGTTTACGAACCTCAAAACAACTACCGGTGGCTCAATGATTGCTAAGTAGTAGGCAATCTTCTCTCAAAATCTCTTGTTAGTGATTTGTTTCTCAGACCTGACAAGAATTTCCAGCTGATCTTTCTTATCATTCAGGTTGTCCACCATATAGCTATAATACTCCTCGGACTGTGTGAACCTAACCAATGCATGCCTGTGCCGGTGTAAACTCTCCAATGCAATAAATAAATGCCTGTGTCGGATCAGGTCTAACAAGATCATGCTCTCTTGTGTGTGATCTCATAATATGTAGCAGACGGGGATGCGAATAAATAAATGACGTAATCGTCTACGCCTGCCTGACAAGGGTGGATACACTCTCCTCCTTGCTTATATCCTCTAATATGAGATCAATAGAATGTGCCACACAGGGCACCTAGAACATGTGCTTCCTCTTATCCATCAACTTTCTCCCAGCCGCCTTATATGAATGTTCGTTGTCAATGACAACCTGAACCACATTGTCCTCCCCGATCTCCTCCACTACCGCATCTATCAAAGAAAAAAGGAAGTCGGCATTTTTAATCTTCTCAGAAGCATCTACCGACTTCAAGAACGTGGTCCCCTCAGAACAATACACCAAGAAGTTTATCATACTCCTCTTGGTGATACCTGTCCACCCGTCGTACATAATTGTGCAACCCCTCTCCTTCTACACCAATTTAAATCCATCCATCCACTCCATCAACTCCTGGACCTCCTGATACAGCCCAACGCCGTATATATGCCTGTTGCTCGGGGCTTGCAAACCCGATCCAACCTCACCCACGGCATTCACCATCGTCTGGAAGTAGGGGCTGGTGGCTGCATGTGCTGGGATGCCTACATCAAGTTAAAAAAAAATTGGATTAGGCAAAAATTAAGTTTAAGTAAATTAAACACTCATAAATGCCAATTTAAAAAGTGATACCTGCATGCAAAAACCACTTCACAATGTGGCGAACGGCTCTCTTTGCAGCCGTTCCTGTTGCCTTCACCCCTTTCATAGCTTGTTTAATCCTCATATGCCCATCACTCCGTTTCCTAAATAAATACTCATCACTCGGCGTAAATCAAGTACTAGTAGAAGTAGAACGGCGGTATGGCTCCTGTCTCCTGGAGTCAGTCTCTCGGTCCCGGGTAGGGCGAGCCGATGCTAATCGGCCAAGAGCTGGGTCAACTCTGGACTCTGACCCTCCTGCTCCCCTCCTCGTGTCCTCCTCCTCAGCAAATGCACGCTTGCTAGCATGCCTAGCACGTCTAAGCTCGGAGTCTGTGGACTCTTCCTCGCTCTCTGACTCCGGCCCAGCTGGTGCCTTCCCCTTGCCTTTCCCTTTCCAGGTAGGCAAATCACGGTCCCTCCTCCTCTGGAGTAACTCATCGTGCAACTCTTCCCTCTACTCAATCCTAACAGCCCGTTGAGAGGCTCTACCTGTCATATAGTCTCTCATCTCCTCACTCTTCTCCCTCGGCACCTTATCACATTTATTTACATTTCCACCTGTTCCGGCAATATGTTGTTTCAGCCGGAACACCCCCCCGTTCATCTCCTTCCCACACCATTTGCATTGTACTCTCTTTTTGACCGGGTCTACCATGTGCCCGTGTTCCCAACCCACGTCAGAAGGACGTGCTGGTGCTGCATCACCTTGATCAGCCATTGCTTAGACCTGCAAAAATTGTAAACAATGCACTAAAAATTATTAGGTAACATAAAAATTGCTTTAGGCGCTGTTCGGGAAGCAGACAGCCCATCAAACACACTATTCGGTATGTTTAAAGGGTTACATTTTTGTCGGAAATGGTCGTAAATCAACGTACGGGGTATCCGGAATTTTTCCCGTACAAAGAACATCCAATCAATGTTTAAACAACTTGAGCGGAGTTGTTCGATCAAAAATCACGGAGTTTAACCATGCTCGGAGTTGTCAGAAACGCTAAAAAATAGGCGTACGGGATATCCGGAATTTTTCCCGTGCAAAGAACATCCAATCGAATAGTTCAGAACTTAAACGGACTTGTTCGGTCGGAAATCACCAAGTTTAACGACGCTCGGATTCGTTGGAAATGCGTAAGAATGGACGTACGAAGTTTTCGGCGAAGAAATCTTATCAATAACCTTCTAAAGATCGAAGAAGAGGTTGAATCGAGGCCGATCGGAGCTTGGATTGGCGGAATCCCTTGAAGAAGTAGCTTGGAATCGCCGCCGGAATTGTCGGAATCGCCGGGATCGCTACTAGAAGCGCTGGAATCGGCACACACAGCTGGGATCGACGATGGAATCGTCGGAATCCTCGATTCCGAGGTTCAAATCGCCCTGGAATCGCTGGAATCGAGCTCTGCCGCTGCTTGGATCGCCGGAATCGACCGCAATGGTCGATTCATCGGTTCGATTCCCGGTCCAGAATCGAACCGGGAATCGAACCGGACCGGCAGTCCGGTCTTTCGTGGAATCAGTCGGGATCGACCGATTCCACACGGAATCGTCGGAATCGGATCGATTCAGACCGATTCCGACCGATTCCGCGGAATTTTTGCTAGAATCGGTCCTTCCGCATGGAATCGGATTCCGGAATCGGCCGATTCCGGTCCGATTCTGCCGATTTTGCAATCCAGGATTTTCATGAATGTTATTACATTGGAGAGGTCAGGCCTTACTAGGTTTGTCACGAACGTTATTACATTGAAGAGTTTGTATTGACATAGACATACACTGGTTAGGTTCACCTAGTCTGAGTAGTACTATTAGTATATGTTGGACCACCTGCATAATAAGGACGTGTTGAGATTCTTGTTAACGTTGAAAGATAAATCAAAAACGAAATTTTGGAAGAGGATTGCTTATTACTAAACAATCATTGAGTCACTAGTAGTTGTTGTGAGGTTGGTTGACTCAGATGATATGAACCATATTAGCACATTATATGATGCAATAGATTGTGCCAAATTGAAAAATTAAAGAGAAGAATCACAGAAAGTACACGAAATGGTGGACGATCCTTAACGACAGATAGGATAGGACATTGCATCATGATGTACATATTGCAAGTCAGTGAATCTTTTATGCTTATTTACTTTCTACTTAGTTTGCATTTAGTTTGTTGATGATGAAGTATGCTTTGAATGATTGCAGGATATTTTTTGAACCCCCACATCCATTATGGAAGACATGTGTCTAATGATAATAAGGTGTTGAGGGTACGCTTTCGATCATTCAGCGTCTGTCCCAATCTTAGCAGGATAGGACAAAAGCTGAGTTAGAAGTAAGTGAAAGTTGTCTTAATTAGTGTGAGTAAATAAATAATTGGGAACACTAATCATTTTGTATTTATCATTTTTCGGATACAACACTATAAGATGAGGGCTGGGGTATATACTCAGATGCTAATATGAGATATTTATGTGACAAAGTTTCTCCTAATATGTTTATTTAATATCATGTTTTTATTACCTTCTTTTATAACTTCATTAATTGCCTACGGAAGGCTGATTGTTTGTTATTTTCTTGCAATTGCGTGGTGGGTGAAGGTTTATGTGAGGAGTGGATGAAATTCATTAACTACAGTTGCTATCAAGATATTAAGCTAGAGCACTAGTTCTCTTATTGTGAGAGGAATTGGAATACAATCAACTTGATACACACAAAGAGGAGAAACATGCTAACATCAGATAGGTTGGATAAGCTTGTCTCCTGCTACTATAACATGAGACTGCCTATAAAAGACATCAAAGACCGACAACAAATCCCGGAGGATATATTTGCACGTTTTGTAGGAGGTTCATATGAGTGTAGACAGAGAGCAGAGACACCACCTGAGGAGGTTAACATGGATCACATGTTTTAAGAGGAGCATTCACTTGCTTCTTGGATAGAGGAGAGGGCAGCTAGGGATCATCTAGTAGAGTTTGATCCTGATGACCATGTATGGGCAGAGGAGAATTAGATGACGTTGATGCTGAGGATGTTCCACCTACTCTTTAGGCTCAGGCGTAGTTGTTAAGGCGACAAGGTGCCCAAGGTGTTGAAGGGTACCGATTCCGCTTAGGCGAAAAGGCGGCCGCTTAGGTGTCGCCTAGGCGATCAAGGCGGTATTCAAGGAAGGCTGAGTCGGGGGGTTATTATGCATAAAAATAAGCATAAATATAATTATATTTTTATGTTATAATTGAATATGAGTGTTTTATCTATATACATAAGTAAATATGATGTGTGTGTGAAAGAGAAGAGAGTTAAATAGATTTTTATAAAATTTAAGTATATAACACATTTATGATTATAAAGTTTATATATATGCAATAGTATAAGTGATAGTGAAATATTGTTATAATATTCTTAAACGGGAGGAGCGCAGAGTAGTCGCGGATCGACCTACACAGTCAAGTCGTGGGGGTTAAGGGGGTAGCACCCCTTGTGGGGGGTTGTCAGGGGACGAAGCCCCCCGAAAGAAAAAAAGTGTAATATATATGTACTTATGAAAGTGTGGGTATTTATTTTTAGATAAGGAGTTAATTTTGGTAAATTAAGTGAGACGGATAGAGAGAAGAAAGAGCTGAAAAAGAACTTAATTAAGTATATAATATATGTTTATAATCGTAAATTTTAAATATGTATGATAGTATAAGTGATAGTGAAATATATTAATATATTCAAACTATCATTAAATAAATGTCCTTTGTGATGGGTGTCAAGGGGACAAAATCTCTCAAAATTATTTTTTTAATTATGTAAAAATACCCAAGGTGCCTTGCCTAGGTGCCTTGGCTCCTAGGCTGGCGCCTTGAATGCCTTGGGCGCCTTGAATGCCTTGGGCACCTAGGCGGGTGCCTTGGGTGCCTTTTTGGCTCCAGATAAGGCGCCCTGGCAAGGCACTGTTGGAAAAGTGCCTTGTTGTCTAGGTAGCACCTTGACAACTATGGGCTCAGGCATGCCCATCTTCTGCCCCAGCAGCTATACATCAGTAGTCTCCAGCCTTAGTCCCAGCCCCAGGCCTAGCTGCGTAACCCATTTGTAGTCCATGGAGGACAAAAACAAAAGTGACATCAAGAAAAATGAGATGGTTTGCACAGCTAAAAAAATTGTAGGTTATGGGTCATCACATAATATAGTAGAAGCAGCAAGAAGGAAACTGGATATTAGGCAATGTCCTATTAGTCTAGATGACAGCACATAGACCCCTTCACACTTCTCAGTTGATGATGACGAGGAATGCATACTAACCACTCAACTAAAAGGAGGAGGGGAGAGCAACTAAAGTCATATTTCTATGATAAACAGTCACCACAACATTATGTAAAGCCAAATTCTCCAGTGTTGGATGAGCTCCAACGGCTGTGAATTCCATCTACTGAGCTTACTTACATGCTACAATCTGATGTCTATGACTTCACTGACATGGCGGATGTATTCTTTTCATATAAATATGCACTAGCATTGACAAGAAGATTAGGGACAACTCAGTCGTGGTAGGAGCATGAGAAAGAGGATGAATGCCAATATCATATATATTGATGAACATGAGTTATGAAATATATATTTTTATTGTCATCCTATGATATGAGTAGCATCTTTTCATGTTTATTAGTATCTTATTATGTTTTCATATTACAATTATCAACATCTTATTCTTATCATGTATATAACTATAGATGGATAACACTTTAAGCATGTTAAATGTTACATTTCATTTTTTTTAAATTTTTTAGTAGATTTCCTATTTTTATGGAATTTTTTGATTTTTTTTAAATTTTTTCATGAAGATAAAAAAAAAGAAAATAGATTCCGAATTGGCTGGAATTGGTTTTCCTTCCCAGCAATCGACCAATTTTGGCCGAATCAAATCGGTAGGGAGTAATTCTAATTCCCGATTCCGATTCCGGAATCCTTGTTTATGACTAAGATATATGTATCATCTTCGAGACCTTTATCACAACAAATGTCTGGACGTTGTTGTCATGCCCATATATATGTACGGAATGTCTCTCCAATTCGGCAATTTCTTCGCGACTGGTATCATTGTGCCGCTTTGAAGTTCTCTATGCCCCTTCCAATTCTAGTAGATGACTACGAAATCGTGCTCTTACCTCCAGCGGAGCATGTGAGCACGTTGTCCTTCATTTTGACGAGGTGATATTTTAATCTAAAAATACCACCGTGCACAATTTTATCATAGTATTTATATTACATTTTTCTAGTAGCTATGAAAGTCAAAGTGTAATGTGCCCAAGTCGGATCATTTCGAGTTGACCTAGAAATTTGGATATCACAGTTTGAAAAAGACATAGTTAATTAAATTAATCAAGAATTTAATTAAACAATTAGAAATGATAAGAATAATTAAAAGACAACTATTAATGCACTAAATAAATAACTAATGTACTAAAGTAAAGACTAAGCAAACAATTATGAATTAACGAAAAATACATAAGTGAGAGCTTGAAGCAATGTGAGGGTGGGAATGGATGAGGGGTGGGAATGACCTTGGAGACCTAAGGAAGAGATGTGAGGGGTGGGGTGGGAATAGATGAGGCCCATTGGGGCCGGTTGGCCCATTTTTCTACCTGGTCGGGGCAAGGTCGTGACCTGGTATTCCATGCCCAAGATGTTCAACTTTTTCTTACTTGTTGTCCAAGTCTGCTGGCTCTTTGGGTGCTGCTATGTGTGCCCATAAGAAGCATATTTAAAGTGCATTTAAAATTGCATATCCATATAAAAAAACTTGATGATGCCATCATATTATTAACTCTTAAGAAACTAATATACTTATTCCCAAGATCAAATTTTTTTCACTTGTCATCCAAGCCTTCAGGTTGTGGGTCTCTGTGTGGCCATATAATTGTGCTGTTGCCATCAGTCTCTTGCCTCCCATTGTTCAGCTTTATCCTATGTCATGCCATTCTTTTCTAACTATAACAATTTATTAATGAAATCTATTTTTTTTACATTTCATTTTTATCTTTTTTACCAAATGTTTGAAGGTTATTCTTTAACATAGATGTTATATTTTAGGAAAATTTGATACGAGAACTGTAGACTTTTCCACAAAAAATTCTTTACCCCATCAGAATCTAATGTTCTTTCTAACCAATGAACCTTAGCCTGACCCAATGCCCAAGTTTCTATTGCAGCTTGACCCTTGCCCAATCCTAATGTTCTGATCTGGACTTGCATTGAACCTATCGAAATTTTATTAGACTTGGATTTATTTTTATTAAAGTCTGACCTGAATCTAACATGTGGACACCCGCAGTAAATAGTAGATACACCTTACAGCTGCAATAAACTTTTTTACTCCACTTCTTTGCCCTCAAACTTGGAAGGAAAGCAGGAAGAAACATTGTACATCTTGTCTAAATGAATAACATGTGATGTGAAGACTGATTTTAGTTGGGAAGGCAATAGGGCATGACCAGGTAGGCGACAGGGCAGAGTCAGGGGTGGCCATGGGGCCAAAGAGGCGGGTGATAGGAAACAGCCAGGGTTACCCAGAGGGTGCAGTCACTGAATCACTTGATAGGGTGCATGGCAGGTGGGCAAGGGCAAATAAGATGTGTAGGTGCGAGCAGACAGGTCATACCAGCAAGTGTCCTGCGGGCACAAGGTGTGTAGGAGGGGAAAGGAGGGACAACCTTAGCGAGGCAAGGACAGATGAGCCAATGATGGTGGTGCATGCACGTGTTGGTGATTTTAGGCACTGGTTTAGCTCAGGCGAGTCAAATGGTGGAGGTGGACGGTTTTAGCCCAGGTGCTGGTGAGGGCGGACTAGATAGATGGTGTCCACAACAGTGGAGCATGCATGGTGATGATGGGGATATTGGACATAGGTGAGGGTGAGGGTGGAAGCTGCTGGCAATGGTGTGTGTGTTGTGTGTGCGCGCACGTGTATGCATATGATGGTAAGGGTGCGTACATGTGACAGATGAAGGCATGGAAAAGGGTGGACACTACATTGATGGTAGTGCTGACTGCAGACTACCGTGGTTGTGCATGCAGGATGGGCGAGGGAAAGAAGTGACCCTGATTGACATGATGGGTTGGTTGGTGATGACACCAGCGAGGGTGGCAATAGGGCCAAGAGGGGTGATGTCACCAGCGAGGGTGACAACAGAAATAGACTATGCATTGAATTGAAAGCTTTTAGATCGAGTCAGTTTAGCTTGAGTCAGTTTGGTCTTTTCAGGAAAGATTTAAACTTATTTTTCTCTATTTGGATTGCTCTTTTGCAATCTCCCGTCCCTAAAGGTGGTTCAGGTTTTGCTTTAAATTCTTATGAAATGTATGTTACAGCAACCCCAATTGCCAAATGGTAAGCCTTTCTATCTCATATAAGGTTGTGTTTCCCATTTATTCTCACCTTTTCCAGATCCATAAAAGGCCTTTTGTTTCATTCTGTTTGATAGACAGATGAACGATCACAGCCTTCATACTATTTTCCTTTTCTTTTCTTGTGTGTTAAAAATATTTTTGTCCACATCACACAAAATCCAAAATTGTTCATTTCCAATTGGTCCTACTTAAATATGTTGGATCAGTGCTTGATATGTATCATTTCTTGTTAGCTTTCCTAGTACAATTGTTTTCTTAAATTTTTGATATCTTTGGTACACTAATTCTACGTTATTTACTTGTTTCCTGTGTTCTTTTTGTCATTTTCGTCATGCAGTGTACTTATTGTTAGCACATGGTGTATTACAACTTCAGGCATTATCTTTATTAATTTGACAGGTGTAAGCAAAAGTCCACGGGAATCTGCTTTGACTTTTCCACCTAGAGCAGCACTTGGGTCACAGTCTAGGATACCAGTGAAATCTGGGGGCTGCAAAGCTGGAAATAAGGTCTGTCACATGCGAAGAGAAACAAGTAATGGATCTGTACCCTTTGATTGTAATGTCTGTTGCAGTGAAGCTGGTTTTTGCCATGATTGCTGTTGTATTCTCTGTTGCAAGCCTGTTGATTCGGCATTTGATGGCTACAGTTACGTAAGATGTGAAGGAGTAATAGATAAAGATTTCATCTGTGGACATGTTGCCCATCTGGACTGCGCTCTTCGTGCTTATATGGCAGGAACAGTTGGAGGAAGCATCAGTTTGGATGTTGGGTATTTTTGTAGACGCTGTGATAATATAACCGATCTAATGCCACATGTATCGAAGGTTTTAGCTACATGTAAATTTCTTGACTCTAGAGATGATATTGAAAAGATTTTAGATATTGCATTGCGCTTGTTGCATAGGTCTGAAAATTTGAAAGCAAAGATTCTTCAGAACCACATACGGTTGCTGATGACGAAGGTTAGGTTCTGGTTACATGCTTTGTTTTAAATACTTAATTTTCTCTCTTTCAATGTACGTGATTGTTTCAAATTAAGATAGCATGGCGTTTTGTTTCTATACCCAGATTAAGAGTGGTGTTTGTTTGAAGGATATATGGGAGGAGGATAATGGTGCTTCCACAGAAGCAACTGGTTATATCTCCTAGCACTTAAAGTCTTTTAAGTTCAGTGAACTTTACACTTCATGCTATGTTTATAATGCAAAGTGCTTTACATAAACAGGTTCAGGAAGTACCAATGGTATTACCTTGTTGGGCGTACTTGATGCTACAGGACATCAGAGACGAATATCGAATCTAGAATCATCCATTAGAGAGGAAATGTTTGGTGGAAGTACCACCCCAGACAGACTCTTGCTAAGCTCACACTATCAGAGTATTACTGAAAAGCTTGAAGAAGAGGTAAATCATGCTCTCGAGGGGTTGAGAAAAATGCAGAAATTGGAATATAAGGTTGCGGAAAATAAGCTTTATTCTCAGAAGAATTATCTCATTAGTCTATATCATCAACTTCAGACAGAAAGATCCGAAGTTGCACACAAAATCTCTTCAGAAAGCAAAGGCAAGAATAAAGTTCTTCTTTCTCAAGTCTCGAACAGAATAGATCAGATAAAACAAGAGGAAAGAAGATTGAGAGAAATGATGCTAATTTCAAAAGGTTTTGGACAGGCTCCAAAGCAGGTCCTGCAGGATTATTTTCAGTTTGTAATTGATGATTAGCCAAATATTCTTCTTCAGGGAATGACTTTTTTTCCATAGCCACGATTCCACGAGGATATGTGATTCATTCATGTGACTCAAAAACATTCCATTAGAACGATTAGCAATGGAAATGCATTAGCAACTTGAAACCTCATTGTGTTGTATGCCCTTTTTCGTTTTCTTTGTTCTGGAAAACCCCCCAAAAAAAACAAATGACTTTCTTCCATGTTGATCTCTAGCCAAAAAAAAAAGATTCAGGTTCTTTGGTAAGTGGTTTGGCCTGGCATTTGCAGAAAAATATTAGTGTCAAACAATTACATAGAGCTTTAACCAGTGAGATTGCTCCTTTTTGTGACAAGCAATCTTTGAGTATGTTTGAGGGCTTGTCTGTTTAGGGTATTGAAATTGATACAGTATTAGTTAGTTTTGATATTACTATTAGATACATAGATTTGATGATTCCACCAGGCATCAAAGATAATATGGCATTGGTCTATTTCATCAACTTCAAACAGAAAGATCTGAAGTTGCACAAAAATCTCTTCAGAAAGTAATTACAAGAATAAAGTTCTTTCTCAAGTCTCGAACAGAATAGATCAGATAAAACAAGAGGAAAGAAGATTGAGAGAAATGATTCTAATTTCTAAAGGTTTTGGACAGGCTCCAAAGCAGGTCCTGCAGGATTATTTTCAGTTTGTAATTGATGATTAGCCAAATATTCTTCTTCAGGGAATGGCTGTTTTCAACAGCCATGATTCCACGGGGATATGTGATTCATTCATGACTCAAAAGACATTCCATTAGAACGATTAACAATGGAAATGCATTAGCAACTCGAAATCTCATTGTTATATGCCCTTTTTTATTTTCTTTGTTCCGGAAAACCAAAAAAAAACAATCTTCTTCTATGTTGATCTCTTGCAAAAAAAGATTCAAGTTATTTGGTAAGTGGTTTGGCCTGGCATTTGCGGAAAAATATTAGTGACAAACAATTACATAGAGCTTTAACCAGTGAGATTGCTCATTTTTGTGACAAGCAATCTTTGAGTATGTTTGAGGGCTCGTCTGTTTAGGGTATTGAAATCGATACAGTATTAGTTAGTTTTGATATTACTATTAGATACATATATTTGATTCCACCAGGCATCAAAGATAATATGGCATTGGTCTATTTCATCAACTTCAGACAGAAAGATCCAAGTTGCACAAAAAAATCTCTTAAGAAAGCAAAGGCAAGAATAAATTTCTTCTTTCTCAAGTCTCGAACAGAACAGGTCAGATAAAACAAGAGGAAAAAAGTTGGACAGGCTTTGGACAGGCTTCAAAGCTGGTCCTGCAGGATTATTTTCAGTTTGTAATAGATGATTAGCCAAATGTTCTTCCTCAGATAATGACTTTTCTATAGCCATGATTCCCCCTCCCCCCGGGATGTGATTCATTCATGTGACTCAAATACATTCCATTAGAAAGATCAAGTTGATCAACAATGGAAATGGATTAGCAACTTGAAACCTCATTCTGTTGTATGCCCTTTTTCGTTTTCTATGTTCCGGAAAACCCCCAAAAAAGGACCCTCTTCCATGTTGCCCCCCCCCCCCAAAAAAAAGATTCAGGTTCTTTGGCAAGTGGTTTGACTTGGCATTTGCTGAAAAATATTAGTGACAAACAATTACATAGAGCCATAACCGGTGAGATTGCTCCTTTTTGTGACAAGCAATCTTGGAGTATGTTTAAAGGGCTTGCCTGTTTAGGGTATTGAAATCGATACGGGATTAGTTGGTTTAGATATCACCATTAGATACATTAGCATCAGATTTGATTGCACCAGGCATCAAAGATAATATGGCATTGGTGGTTAAGACACTATCCAAACAGGTCCTGAGATATTTTGTTCAAACTCCCCCGAGAAGGCAAACAGACGAAGGGAAAAGGTGACGTAGGAAGATGGTGCCTGTATTTTTCTTGACATTTTTAATGTATAGTTTTTACGTTGTTTAAGATCTATATGAATGTTTCTTCGAATACGTCTACAACACTGTTTAACGTCGAATCTTAATATCGGCTTTAAACTACTCCAGTAAAGGCGAAATTGGGGGTCTGACTAATCTGATTCATTGGAACCTGCCTGGGAAATGGGTAGATCAGAGCTCATAACGGATAGGCCAATCCGGACCAGATTCGCCGCATCTCCGGTGTGCCAGAACCCCTCTATAAAGGAGAGTTGGAAAAAAAAAGAGCCTTTACGTACTCCAATTCATGATTTTTTTTTGAAAAATTTTCCGAGTAAAAATATAATTTTCCGGTGTTTGTCATAAAGAAAATAAAGATATATTCTTGAGGCTGCTCACGAGACTTTCTCCAAATTTACGAACTCACACTCTCAAGTTCTTTAACGATAAAAGTTCATCCAAAATACGTTGACAACGTAAAAATTCACATAAAAATAATAAATTTTGACTGATCTAAACTTAGTTTTAGATCGCATGAGTCTTTGAGGAGGAGTCAATCTACGAGGGACTGTTTTGGTAGAGATTAATTTGGAGATAAACTTGATTTATCCCCAAATTAATTTGACACCAAACAAGTCCTGAATTATAAATTTAGGTCTGATATCATTGTCGAAAAATCAATCTAGGTATATTGGAGTTGCAACAAAAGTTAAAAAATATTCGAAATAAATCTTTACATAGATCTAGTCATGTTGAAGAACATCGTGACGATGGTTGAAACTTACAATGTGGAGATCATAGGTCTTTAAATCCTGATGCAAGAAGGTTCTTGTGGTACTTATGAGTATTCACACACTTTCTCTAATGGTATCGACACTAGACTCACCATTGACGATCTCTTTGTGTGCTTCTCGATGTAAGTTGAATCAAACCCTACTATTTGTAACATCCTTTGGCTGATCTCTATTATGTATATGAAATTCAGAACTCTAATAAGCCATATTAGTGGATTGACTTGAAAATTAGTGAATCTAATTCCTTAACTGATATGTTCTATCCTTTAACGAATCAAACCCAATTAGCTCATCCAATGATTAATTTAGATTGATTAAACATCTTAATATCTAATCTTCTATCGTCGGTTTAACTATTCATTATGTATGACTCTCCAGATCTGATATCAAACTAGTTGTGAGCAACCTTGAAACTTCATTGAACTTAGTAAATTAATTATCTTCATAACTAATTCACTTGTTCGTCAATCATGGATTATATCAAACAATTATGTTAGACTCTAGATGGTTTCATGGATATGACAATTATGTCATATATATATTTGGCATGGTTAATATGCCAAGGCAACTTGGAGTCCAAATGAATTCATACTCATATGGGTTCTCCCATAGAGGTTTTTCTGTCAATATAATCTACTTTGGCTACAGGTTTTCGAGTACAACTTTGTGAGATATTCTCTCTTATAGTACTATCAGTGGACGATTCTTTATTGACACTTAATTTTCTCACATATTCAACCCAATAACCAGCTATACTAAACATGTAGCAACTAAGCCTATCATGTCTATGGATTAATTACACAACTAGGACAAAGGAATCACTATCTAATAAGTGAGTATTATATAACAATATTGTATTTCGATGAGAGTGTAAGGAATCACTCTATAAATTTGGCACCACAAAAGCGACGATTCTTATGTGTTCATGTTGATCTTGTCTCGATCGGAATTGAACGATAAAAATTGAATGCCAATTAAAATGGGTTCGAGAGAGGACAAGGAGGAATTTTCCAAACTCTTCAAACCATCCGAATGTATGGTATCTAGCGGTATCCACATAAACTTCATATATAAATAGGTTCTCCCTTGCATTGAACTCGAGAACTCTTCTCAAACGAAGCTCTACTACATCAAGGACATCCTCTAAAGAGAGAAGGAAGAAGGGAGGAGGTTAGTGACGTGGTTCTTATCTTTGGCTTGTTAGGGTTTGACCAGAACCACCACTATTTATAAAAAAATTGGAATTTTTCGTAAAAGTCCAAAATCTCTATAAATTGCATCCTTACCCCTGTACTTATGGATAAATTCTTATGTGTGTGACTCACCAAGTCTAATAACCTATTTGATTGAGGTCTAATTAAATTAGAATAATTTTATTTAATTTAATTAAATATGTTATCTGATAACAAATTAATTAGCCTACTGCTCATGAAGAGTACAAGTAACATCCCATAGTCCCCAATGACTATGGGGATAATCTTATCTTTATTAAGTATTTTCATCATTAGTTACTACATATATATAAACACTCGTCTATTCAATATCCCAGTTGGATAGAAGTATGGTATTGACTATCAACTCCTTTAATATGCCAACACTACGCGATTCTATACTCGGAATCGGATCAATTAAAAATTTTCATTTCTAATTATCCTCTCTACCCTATTTAGGGTTTTAGAATACTATCCTAGGGCATTCACTCTCACTTAACGAAAGTGGACGATCTCTTATTGTCTGCTCAATTACCTCTATTTGGTTTCCCTTATACCAAATCTATCACTATATTGGACCATCAAATCGATGATCTATATAATTAATGGTCAAAGCACAAGATTTGTCCAACAATGCATCTTTGATGACTCAAATCAAAGATCCAACTATGCAACCGTGATGATAGAAAATCTTATTGACAATTTGGTAAGTAACCATTCAGGGTTTTTCTAATTCAGTCAGTTCAGTGAACTTAATTGACTAATGAGTACCTATATGTGTAAGTGTTTTCACACTAATGATCAATAAGATCGATCATCTTCATCATATGAGAAGATATTATATACACTAGTCTATCTGGATCTTTGATGTCTCATCTCATGAATGCTATGACTATGATTATTTAGATCACATATTTCTAGATGATTTATCTCATTATCAAGATGTCATCATGATTCAATCTTCATTGCATGTGATCAAGAACTTCTTTATAATGTACATATTTAATAAGACATAGTGATAAAGATTTACCTAATTAATTAGATGAGATACTTATAGAAATGTCGAATAATGTCATATATAATTGGCTTGTAAAACATATATTTCAATCAATCTCCCACATGCGCTAAAGTCAATCACCAATTTGGTTGCTCTCTATCAACTCAATATGATGCTTAAATAGTCTTTGAGTTACCACTTTAGTCAGCGGATTTGCAATGTTAATAATGGAAGATACTCTATCTTTTAATTATATATTTATGAGTTGCAATTTCTTTGATTTTATGGTATCACCATAGAAGTTTTAAAGTTCTAATAAGACATCGGCTCACTCCATTATTTTCATAAAACAATGGAACACATTCAAAGATAGTTGGGACAATCACATATCTTAAATGAACATCTTCATCTAGACTGCTTCTCAAACAGTGTGCAACCATTATATATTCTACTTTACATAATTCCACATGAAACTCTTCCAGCTCACTCCACCACCATTGTGTTGACTTGCTATTAAACATATCTAAGTATAAGTTTGTGTATGTAAATCTACAAAGCTTCAAGTCTTATTCTCCATTCTATAAAGATACATCCTAGTGCTTTTTAAGTACTTAAAGATACATTTTTAACTATCTAGTGACTCTCACTTGGTTCTGCCTGATGAATACTCATAACACTTAAAGTATTAACCACATCAGGCCACATGATATACCCTATGCCTGAGGCATGAAGAACTGTATTTATAAGATAAACTTCATATCTCATAGGTAAGAACCTAACTTGGAGTTTTTCATATCAAATTCTTTGACTATGATGACTACGTATTTCAATTTGGTCAAGCCAAGCATCCTTCATCCTTTTCATATCTATCTCTAGAGATAGATCTGAAAAACTCTTCCTCTAGGAATACAGCAAGTAGAGAAACATATACTCTATCCAAAGAATGGTAGAATTAAATACCCATAAATTTTTTTAGGTTATCCCATAAGCCAACACTTCACAGTCTTATATTCCAATTAGTTAGAATTATACTTCTTCACCAAGCTAGATATTTTAAAACCTTAACTTTCTTAAGATTAAGATTTAACATCTTTCCATATCCCATATGGAGTTATTGGAATATATTTAGAAGGTACCGATTTAATATAAAGTGGTTATATCGAGTACTTAGCCCTAAATAGGAAAAATAATATTTTACAAAGGTTGTCATTATCCGTATTATGTTCTACGTAATACGGTTTCTCATTTTAGCTACTTAATTAAGCAAAGATGTATAAAGAGGTGTCCATTAAAATTAGATTCTATTATCTTTTAAATTATGTGTGAATTATGTATTTAAGTATTTCCCTTCTAGTTCTTATAAGAGTTCTAATACTTTTTATATTAACATCTCTACTTCATTCTTAATCTCCAATAATTTCTAATAGGTCTCGGATTTGTACTTCATAAAGTACATATATACCTACCTAAAGATGGATATATTCTTTGAAAATAATAAAGTAGAAATATTCTTCTTTAACTTTACTTGACACGGGCCAAGATATATCTATATGCTTGAGTTCTAACAACTCATTAGCCCTTTCTCCATGTCTAATGATTGGAGAGTTGGTCATTTTACTCAATGTGATAAGATTCATATTTGGTTAATGATTCAGAAATATTTACCTTTATACTTCCATCCTTAAGGAACTCCCGTAAGTCTTTCTCTCATTAATATGACTGTGTCTATATTAAGTTAAAGAATTAACTGATCTATATCAACCATTTTTCTTTTAAGATAAGTATTCACATATATCATAGGAGTTTACATATCTAATATGATTAAACAATTTATTAAGCTCCCACTAGCAAATACTAAGCCATTCAATAGAACAATTATCATTTGCATAGTTTAGAATAAAACATCATTTATTCAAGCAAGAAATGTGGATAATGCTCTTGTAGAATAATATAATAGCAATATTTAAGGATGATGACATTTCTAGAAGACTATAAATATTTGTATCTCTCACTTGTAACGATGTAACTTTTGTACCATTTTCATATGTAGGTCAACATCTTCTTCAATGTGCCTTCATTTAATTATCATTATCTACAATTCTTTACAAACATAAGAAGCATATCCGATATCCCATATGAGAGATATATTTATAGTATTTTATACTAGATATACACATTGAGAGATCATAGAAGATATGCACATTTAGTATCTAATATTATAATACACACATATAGTATCTAATACTATTATGTGTATGATTAAGATAAGTAAATTAATGACTTAGATGCATGAAGCTTCTCAAGCTCCACATTTGTTTTATTTGAAACACACATTGCATTTTTTCTTCTACCTACCATCATCATGATAGTAGAAGAAATATCCTATATCCCAATTGGATTTTATTAACTTGACCACCTTTTTTGACTTTTAACTATGTCCTACTATTTTCATCTAATGATCTAACTTCTTTCCAATGGTCTCACCAACAAGACGTATTGAAGATGTTTTTTAACTTGCCCTAAATTAACTCGTAACCATGAGCCATGATGGATCTCTTATCGATCTATTCATGTTACCTCTATAATTCATATCTCATAGAGGTTAATATCTAGTATAACACAAACAATACATATTCTTTATATTATGTGATAATATCTTATTTTATCTTATATCATTAGATAGTCTAGGAGGTACCTACTTCTATAGTAATTTGATTAATTGACCAACTATGAGACCAATTCTCTTAATTCTAAACTAGTCTAAGAAGTAAGAACCATTAAGCTACTTGGCATCTAGTATATCTTACTAGGTGGTTAATTTTTTCATTCTACAATGGTCATATAATTTTATTAATATAACATTGCAGACACTCATTTGAAATTAAGGTATAGTCTTTCATCATAATTTATACTCCCACTAAATTTTAATGAATTTACACAACTCTCATTATGCAAAGATGGGAATATTTCTATGAAATACTAGTGGAGACTAGGACCCTATTAACTTTATGGTAACAACCTTGTGGAAAACACAAGTCATCTTATACTTAATAGATAGGCAATTTTTGTCAATTACAACTCTTAGTCATTTAGTTCCTAGAGTCATAATCTTATGTGAAATTCAACAAGTTATATACTCTAGTTAGGTCAAATCTAAGAATAGATCCTTAACACAACTCTTGTAGGAAAGGAAACAAGTGTCATTTCAATGATCCACCCTAGAGTTCCTCAGAGTTCGGAAAATGCCTTGACCATGATCACTAATCCCTTACTGAATGAATTTTGTGGGAACACAACAAACCTATCCAATATAAAATTGGCTCATCAAGCCCATAACAATAGAATTCTACATGAGTCATTTTTAATGATTCATGTTTATCGACCTAGTTAAAATGAGGAGAGATTTTATTTGTCTCATTAATAATACATGTTAATTATGTAAGGAATCAATACATGACAGCGGAAAAAATTTTGATTCCATAAAACCACGATCTTTGCCTTGATCGATGCCGAACGAGTAAAACCGGGAACTGAATATGAAGTAGAACGAGAGTACCTCATGGAATTTCTCAAATCCCTCACCATGGATGAAGAGAGGACGTTCCTCCTTGCTGAAAACCATTCAAGTGTCCGGTCTCTAGCGGTATCCACACGATCTGCTTCAATAGACGAGTTCTCTCTTCCTTCGGGCCTCCAGAAACCTTCCAGATCCAAGCTTGACCATGGGAGATCGCCTTCTAGAGGAGAGAGGAGGGAGAGAGGAGGCTTGGGACGTGCTCCAGCCCTATGGCTTGTTAGGGTTTGGCTTCATAAGCCATTTATATATAGAAGATGGAATTTTTCACAAAAACCCAAAACTTCTATAAAATTGCGTCCATGCCCTCATCTCATTGACCAGATCTATTGTGTGTGACCCACTAGGCCCAATAGTCAATTTGGTTGAAGTCTTAATTAATTTAAAAGAACAATTCCTTTAAATTAAATCAAAACCGTTATCCGATAACAGTTTTTACGGCTTTCTGATCATAAAGGGTACAAGCCACATCCTATGATCCCAAATGACTTTGGGGAGTTAAATAACATCCATTGAGCCTTTCCATCATCAATTACCACACGGATTTAAATCCTCGTTCATACAATGTCCCGGTCGATCAGGGGTTCGGCACTGACTGTCAACCCCTAAATATTCCAACACTATGAAATCTTGTACTCAGGAATGGATCAACTGGAAAACTCCTTTTCCAATTATCCTATCTACCTTGGCCAAGGATTTAGAGTACTATCCATAGGACATTCTCTCTCTCCTACCGAGAGTGAACGATCCCCTATTGTCCGCTCAATTGCCTCCACCAGGTTTCCCATATACCCAATCCATTAACTATATAGGACCACAATACTAAGTGATCCATCAGTCAATAGTCAAAGTACATAGTACGCCTGGCAAGACATCTTTGGCGACTCAAGTCAAAGATCCAACCGTGCTATTGAGATGTAAGAATAACCTGATAGACAGTTCGGTAAGATACCGATCAGGTTTTCCTAAATTGGTCAGTTCAGTGAACTCATTCCACCAATGAGCACCTGTGTGTGTATCTCAGTGTCCCCACACCGATGACCAATGAGATCGGTCATTCTCATCATATGAGAAGACATCACACACACTAGTCTATCCGGATTCTTGATGTCCTGTCTCAAGGATCCTATGACTAGGAACATTTAGATCACATACCTCTAGATGATCGATCTCATTATCATGATCTCATCATGATTCAATCATCATTGCATGTGATTAAGGACTTCATTACGATATACGCTTCTAATAAAAGCTAGTAACGAAGTTTTGCCTATTTAATTGAATGAGATATTCCTAGAAATGTCGAATCATATCATATATGATTGGCTTGTAGGGCATACATTTCTATCAAATTATATTCATACAGTAACTAATAATGAAAATGTTCAAGGGAGATAAGATCATCCTCATAGCTATTTGGGATCATGGGATGTGATCCCTTCATGATTGGTAGGCTGATTAATCTTTTATCAAATAATGGATCTAATTAAATTGATTAGAATTATTCCATTTTAATTAGGTTTTGACCAAATATCTATTGGGCCTAGTGAGTCATACACATAAGGACTTATGAATAAGTACAGACGTAATGGCGTAATTTATGAATATTTTGAGTTTTTTTGAAAAATGTAAATTCTCTATAAATACTAATGATTTCAGTCAAACCCAATCAAGTAAGGGTGAAAACTATGTCTTCAGCCTCCACCCTACCTTCACCTCTCTCTAGAAGGTGTCCATGGGTGGTGGAGCTCCGTTTGAAAAGAGTTCTCGAACTCAATGCAAAGAGAGAACCTTTGAACGGTTTGAGAAGTTTGAGAAGTTCTTTTTCCTCTCTGATGGGTTAGAAGAATCTCTATCAGGTATATTCGAACTTGTAGAGCTTAGTTTTCGATTTTTGTCGTTCGATTCAGATTGAAACAAGATCAACATGAACCCATAGGAATCATTGATTCCACTACCTCAAATTTTATAGAAAAAATCTTTACAGTGGCATTAGAGTCAGGTTCAAGTCTATGCATTCTTGAATCTGTGCAAGCTTCTATTTTGTTGAGGCCCTAATAATATATATTATGTATATTAGAAATTAGTTGACAATGATAGAATCTCTTGACATAGGGCTTTCCAATGTCACAAATTGTTTTAATTTTGGATCTTTGTAGAGTCCAAGAAAAGCCTCTAAAGTTGGTGATTCTATCATGTTCAAATAGTCACATGAATTTAAGAATTTTATGAAATTTCCATCCATGGAGGGAATTGAAACCTTGTGAAAGTTTTAGAAAATGGGTAATATGATTACCTTAAGTTTACTTATGATCTCTTCCTTCTAACAGTGGTGGAAGAAGAGGATTTAAAATTTTTTCATCGATCTAGGGTTCTATAGGGTTCTGTGGCACCACAATGTTTCTCCCTAATTTTCCATAAATTTAAATTTTTTTATGAAAATATATATACATATTTTTAAACATCATGTGACGAGGATTCTATATTGTATTTTAGAGTATTCACTGGGATAAGGAGTTATCCTAGATGAAAGATGGTGATTTCTATTTAGAAATATGGCACCCCGCCTACTCTTCTCCCCCTTTTTTGGTCCATCTAGATTTGTATAGGAATAAGTTTGAATGAGATAGAATATATATTAGACACAGATTCTAAATTTGATTTTAGAGGAATTTTTTGCATCTAGGATAAGGAGTTATCCCCCCTGAAAGATGAGTGTCCTATACACCAGTTTGATGAAGCCACCCTCTTTTCTTTCCCTATTTCTGGTCAATTTAGATTTTTTGTGGAGATAAGGCAGATTGTTTATGAATACTCATTTGATGAGAATTCCAATGCATTTTTTTCTGATTTCTTGGGGTCCCGAATAAGGAGATAAGGCCTCTGAAATTTGGGCCTTCAAAGCATCCCCCCACCACAACCCTTAATCGGGTGAAAAAGAAGGATCCAGGTCTGATTTGGAGCCGAATTTGGATCTGGCCATAGTAGATACGTGGCTAGCACATGCACTAGCGCACTATCTCTTGGTCAAGCCCCTAGTGTGGCGGCAGCTCGGCTGGTGGCTGGTGCACCCGACGACACACGTAGGTGCACGGCTAGGCGGTGCTATGCACCATCGCATGCAATGTGCCCATCACATTTTTTATTGATTTTAAATTATTTAAAAACATTAAAAAACCTAAATTTTTTTATGAAATTATAGATTTTTTTAAAGTATACAATATTATTTGACAGGTTTTAAAATGTTTAATAACCTGTTAAATGATATTAAGCCTTATTAACATAGATTCATTCATAGTTAAGTTTTAAAATTATTTTAAAAGTTTAACTTAATTAATTAATATTTTATAAAATGAGATTTTGCATAATAAAAATTATGACATTTATTTTTGACTTTGCACAGTATTGAGAATGCATAAAATGTTCTAAATAGTTTAGATGTGCTTGTTTATTTTATATGAATTATTTATATGTTGTTTTCGTGTTATTTATTTCATGAAAAATTTGATAAGCATAAAATTATAAATTATAAATTATAAATTATATTTTTATGGTATTAATGTTAGATCATATTAATATCATGTATTCTCACTATGTACATGTGATGTTTGATTGTGTGAATGTTTAGAGATCATGAACTTAGAATTTAATTATCATGTTATGGTAGTTAATTATGTAGATGTGTTTAATTGGGGCCTACATGTCTTCTTCTCTCTCATTTTAATTCTGATTGTAAATTCTACCTTTCTCTATTAATGTATTCTCCTTGGTTAAAACCAAGGTTACTTATTAAATTATGTATAGTTGTGGGTCTGCATACCCTTAAGTCACTTGTAATAGTTAGAAGCTGGTTCGTAGAGGATGAGAGTTTGAGACCACTTGAAGAAGCATTCTTCTGGAAGTGGAACCACACCTACATTGGCATCAGATGGTAGCTCATTCAATTGCACATCGTTCTAGCTCCAATGTTGCATAGTTAGGTTTAAGTCCATGATCATCCATTTTATTTCTTGCATATGTGATATGTGGGTGTGTGCTATAGGTTTTATATTAGGAATGTGATATTTCAAAGGCATTATATATATTTAGCACATATTATTGATGAGAGTAAAATAAAATTCCTCTTCATTTTAAAAAGGTCGATAAACGTAAGACATTAAGAATGACACACATAGCCTTTCGTTGTTATGGTTTTGATGAGTCAATCTTAGATTGGATGGGTTTGTTGTGTTTCTCACAAGGCGCATTCAACAAAGGATTGATGATCACAACTAAGGCACTTTTGGAACATTAGGGTGGACTATTGGCATGGCCTTGTTGTGTTTCCCACAAGGGCTATGTTAAGAATCTATTCTTATAACATAACAAGTGGATTTAACCTGATTAGAGTAAGCTTGTTATGTTTTCCACAAGGTTATAACTCTAGAGGCTGAATGACTAAGAGTTGCATGGGTTGCAATTGCTAAAAGTTACCTACTTATTAAGTATGGGATGGCTTGTTATGTTTTCCACAAAGTCATTACTATAAAGTTAGTAAGGTCTTAATCCCCACTAGGATTTCGTCGTGGTATCTCATCTTTGCATAATAAGGGTTATGCGAATTCATCAAAAATTAGTAGAAGCATAAATTAGGATGAAAGATCGTATCATCATTTTAATGAATGTCTGAAATGTTATAATGATAAAATTATATCTTAGTTGTATAATGAAATGATAAATCACAAATAGTAAGGCACACTAGATGCCAAATAGTTTAATAGCTCACACTTCTTAGACTAGTTTAGAACTAAAAGAATTATTCTCAAGGTTGACCTAATAACTAACCTACTTTAGAAGTAGGTGCCTCCTAATCTATATAATGATGTGAGAGAAGATAAGACGTTATCTCATAATACAATGTAGAGAAGATGCATTATTTGCTTTATACTAGATGCTTGCCTCTATAAGATATAAATTGTAGAGGCAACATGGAAAAATGAATGCAAGATCCATTATGGCTCATAAAGTTGAGCTAATTAAAGGCAAGTTAGAATAATAATCTATATTCATTAATTCTTATTGGTGAGACCAATGAAAGAATTAAGATCATTAAGTACAAATAGAAGGATATAGTTAAAAGTCTAAGAAGATAGTCAAGATGATAAAGCTACATATAAGACATAGAATTGATCCACTTTCATAATGACAAATAAATGAAGGCTTAATAAATAAAATATTGACCTACATATGAAATGGTGCAAAAGTTGCATCATTATTAGTAAAGTTAAATATCTTTAATAGCCTTCTAAAGATGTCATGATAATTAAGATTGCTATTGTATCCTTCTATAAGAACATTATCGATATTTCCTATTTGAATAAATGATGAATTATTCTGAGCTATGGAAATGATAGATATTCTAAGACATCAAATATCAAAATGTTTACCAATAAAATTTAATAAATTGTTTAATCATATCAGATATGCAAGCTCTCATGATATGTGTGAATGCTCCTCTTAAAAAGAAATGGGTTGATTTAGATCAATCCATTCTTTAGCTTAATGTAGACATGGAGAACGGGCTAATGAGTTGTAGAACTCACACATCTAGGCGTATGTTAGCCCATATCTATTATGGCTAAAGAAAAATATTTATAATTTATTATTTGCAAAGATCATGTCTCTTGGTATGGATATAAGTATTTAATGAAGTATAAATCTGAGACCTTTAAGAAATTATTTGAGATTAAGAATGAAGTAGAGATATTAATGAAAAGAGTATTGGAACTCTTTGATAAGGTCAATGAGGGAAATACTTAAGTACATAATTCACTAATAATTTAAAGAATAATAGAATCTAATTTCAATGGTCATCTTTTTACACATTTTATTTTAATTGAGTAGCTAAAATAAGAAGTTATGTTATGTAGGACATAATACAGACAATGACAACCTTTGTGAAATCTTCTTTATCAATTTAAGGCTAAGTAATTAATATAACCACTTTATCTTAAATTGGTACCTTTTAAGTCTATTCCAATTATTCTATATAGAATATGGAAAGGAGTTAATGCTTTACCTTAAGCAATTTAAGGTTTTATAATGTTTGGCCTAGTGAAGAAGTATAGCCCTAATTAGTTAGAATTTAAGACTATGAAGTACTGACTTGTGGATATCCTAAATAAAATTATGAATATTAGGTATACCGCCCTTATGGAAAAGGGTATATGCTGCTCAACTCACCATATTTTTAATAGAAATATATCCTACAAGACAATCATATTTGATATGATCTTACATTTCTTGTAATATCTTATTCTAAAATAATGACATTATCTTCATTACTTGTATTATCTAGATGTGTCTATTGTAGTGAAGTCCTAAGTTACATGCAATGATGATTGGATCATGATGAGATCATGATGGTGATACCAATCATCTAGGGGCATGTGATCTAAACATTCCTAGTTGTAGGATCCTTGAGACGAGACATCAATGATACGATAAGACTAGTGTGTGTGATACCTTCTCATATGATGATAATGACCGATATCATTGTTCATTATTGTGAAGACACTGCGATACATGTACAAGTGCTCATTAGAGGAATGAGTTCACTAAATTGACTAAAAAGTGAGTCTTGTCGACCAAAAAAATAGCCTTAAAAAGATTCAAAATTTGTTCGCTCCTCTTTAGCTAGGAGTGGTCCTAGACATCTGTCCAGTCCTACCTACCTAAAGTTAAAAGAAATGAGTTCCTCAGGTCTTATGTCTTATCGAATTGTCGATTAGCATATTCTATCATCACGGTTGAATGGTTGGATCTTAGACCTGAGTCACCAAAGATGTCTTGTTGGGTAAACCATAAACTTTGACTATTGACTTATGGATCACTTAAGATTGTGGTCCTATACATATAATGGATTGGGTATATGTAAAATCCGGTGGAGGCAATTAAGCAGACAATAAAGGATCATCCTCTTAGTAGGAGAGAGAGAATGTCTTATGGATGATACTCTAAATCCTTAGCCAAAGTAAATTGGATAATTGGAAAAGAGTTTTTCATATGATTCAATTCCAAGTATAGGATTCCATAATGTTGGAATGACTTGGAATTGATAGTCGATGCCGTACTCCTATCTAATTGGGACATTGGATGGACAATGATTTATATCAGTGTGGTAACCGATGATGGAAAGGCTCTTTGAAGAGGAGTTTATCTCCAAAGCTATTTGGGATCATGGGATGTGGCTTGTACCCTACATGATCGATAGGTTGTTAAATCTATTATAAGATAATGGATTTAATTCAAAAGAAGTTGTTCTTTCAATTAGGCCTCAACCAAATAAGCTATTGGGCCTAGTAGGTCACACACATATAGGCTAATCCATTAGTTTGGGGGGGAAGGGTGAAAATATGGAGAAAGAAGGGATTTTTATAAAAATCTCCAAATTCTCTTTATATAACGAAGAGAGCTTGATCCCCACAAGCTTAGGCTGCTCTATTTCATTCCTAGCCATCTCCTCCTTTCTCTTCCACTCTAGCAATCGCCATTGGATGGTGGAGCTCCATTTAAGACGAGTGGTTGAAGTCAACGTGGAGGAGAACTTAACTTTGGAGGTAGCTCGTGTGGATATGATTAGAAGCTACACTTTTGAGTGGTTGAAGAGTGTAGAAAAGCTCAATCTTCTATGATCTATAGGGATTATTTAAATCTCACAAAGGTATGTGTTCAAAATCATTTTGAATACTAGTTCGATTACATCGTTCAATTCCAATCAAGACCAAGACAATGATATTTTAAGAAATCAACATTTTTCGGCTACGCATTCTGATTCGATCGATTCCTTACAATTTCTAGAGTAAAAGTTTCTTCTTAATAAAGCTAGTGGGATAAAGGTATATATGTAAGATATTCCATTCCCACAACCTGAGGGCACTTTTAAGGTACTAGTTAATGATTACACATAAGCAATTCATAGGTCTTTACTTATGTCCATTCAACCTAAGAGATATGTGGGACATAACTTTAATGAAAGAAATGAGGCACAGATAGTAAGGGTATTGATTCTAAGATCTACATAGAAGGAATATAAGATATTGATTCTAAAATGAGAAGACAATTAAATCTTACATAAACTCTACCTATTCTAATCAAGTTTAGAACTTGTAGATCCACCTAAGGATATAATATCCATAAAATATAAATGGATCACTAAAGGATAAGTTGGAGTAAGTTAGAAGGTAGAGACCTTTAAGACAAGAATAGTTGAAAGGATATTATCTAAGTCAAATAGTTGACTATGATGAGACCATTTTACCTATGTCATAGTTTAATCTATTTGGATTTTGATTGTTACATACTATGACTATAAGATATGTCAATTGGATGTTAAGATAGTGTTCCTTTATAATATTTTGATGAACAAATGTAAATGATACAACCTTAGGGAGCCAAGTCTCAATAACATCCTAATAGATTGTGTATATAGTCTATTTATAAACTAAAATAAAACTTGTTATAGATGGTATAAAAGATTTAATGAGATTAAATTCTATGACTTTGTTAAGAACGAAAAAGAGCCTTGTGTATTTAAAAAGATAAATGGGAGTGCTATTACTTTCTTGACATGTTATGACATGTTGCACATTAAGAATGATGTAGGTATGTTGTCATCAGTGAGTCTAACTATCAAATTAATCCTCCAAACAAAATATGAGTTTTAAGATTTATAAAGATAAATCTAAAAGGTTGCATGGCTTTACCTAGCTAATGGCCTGTTTGGTTAGAGTATCAAAAATGATATTATTTTAATATTGATATTGATATTTTTAGAAGATGCAATATCAATATCAAAATTGATACAAGTTGACAGTTGTATTACCTAACATATGTTGTTTGCACTACAAATTTCAAAATTGATACTATTAGTCAAACACCTTATAATGTACATAGTCATAATAGTTAAAAGGTTTGACATGGTGAACTCCAAAATAGGTTTCTTGCCTATATAGTATGGAGTTGATCTTTTTAAAAAGATGTCTTTATAGACTTCTTGAGAGACAAAGAGAGCACATGAGTAGAGCTCTTATAATTTTTCCATAGGGTCTATCATATACGTGATGCTATGTACATGACATGATTAATATTCTAAGTGTTATGAGCATTCATCAGACAAATTTAAGTGAGAGTCACTGAATAGTTGGAGACATATTCTTTCAGTACTTGAGAAGTACTGAGGATATACATACAATGGAGGATAAGATTTGAAGCCTTATAGTATTATAACACAAGCTTCTAGTCAAATAAGTCTGATAACAAGCTAATATAATAGTGGTGTAGTGAGCTGAAAGAGTTATGTGCAATAGAATATTGCAAAATTCACAACTTATGTATAGGAAATTACATAATGGCTGCACACTACTTGAGAAACAATTTAGATGAAGATGTTCATCTAAAATATGATATTGTTCTAACTTTCTCTGAAAGTGTACCATTGTTTTATAAAAAAATGTGATAGAGCTGATGTCTCATCATAAGTTTAAAACTTCTGTGGTGATACCATAAAATTAAAAAGATTGCAACTTTAAGAGATATAATTAAAAATAGAGTATCTACCCCTAATAACATTGCAAATCCACTAACTAAAGCAATTACTCAAAGAGTGTTTGAGTTTCACCTCGAGTTGATAGAGATCAGCTAGATGGGTGATTGGCTTTAGTGCAAGTGAGAGATTGATAGAAATGTATGCCCTACAGGTTAATCATATACGATATGATTCGACATTTTTAAGAATATCTCATTCAATTAATTAGGAAAATCATCATTATCAGCTCTTATTAGATGCGTATACCATAATGAAGCCCTTGATCACATATAATGATGATTGAATCATGATAATATCATGTTAATGAGATCGATCATTTATAGGTATGTGTTTTAAATGTTCCTAGTCATAGGATCCTTGAGATGGGACACTTAGATACACATACATATGTGGTGACACTGAGATACACATACATATGCTCATTAGTCAAATGAGTTCACTAAACTGACCAAATTAGAAACAATGAATGATATCTTACCGAACTATTAATCAAAATTTTCTATCATCATGGTTGCATAGTTGGACCTTTGAATTGAGTTGCCAATGATGTCTTATTGGGTGGAACTTGTGCTTTGACAATTGACTTATGGATCACCATTTAGATAGTCCAGTATAGCGATGGATTGGGTACAAGAAAAACCTGATCGAGGTAATTGAGTGGACAACAAGGGACAGTCCACTCTTGGTAAGTGAGAGTGAATATCCTATGGGATAGTACACTAAATCCTTAGTCAGGGTAGAGATGATAATTAGAAAAGGATTTTTTCAATTGATTTGATTCCGAGTATAAATATCTATAGAGTTGGTACACTAAAGAGTTGATAATCGATACTGTACTCCTTTCTAATTAGGACATTGAATAAATGAGGTTTATATTTATGCGGTAACTGATGATAGAAAGGCTTTCATAGCCGTTTGGGATCATGAGAAGTGGCTTGAACCCTTCATAATCAATATGCCGATTAATCTATTATCGAATAATAGATTTAATTAAATTAAAAAGAAAATTTATATTTTAATTAGGCCTCGACTAAATAGATGATTGGGGCTAGTGGGTCACACACATAAGAACGTATGCATAAGTACATAAGCAAGGGCATAATTTATAAATATTTTGAGTTTTTATGAAAAATTTTAAATTCTCTTTAAAGACTAAAGGTTTCAACCAAACCCGACCAAGAAAGGGTGAAAACCATGTCCTCATCCTCTTCCTTACATTCTCTTCTTTTTAGAAGGCATTCATAGGTGATGGATCTCTATTTGAGAAGAGTTCTCGAGCCCGATGAGAAAGGAGAACTTGCTATGGATGAAGTTCGTGTAGATATTGCTAAAGACCGACCTTTGAATAGTTTGAAGACCTTGAAAAATTCTTCTTATTCCTCTCCAAGGATTATATGAATCTTTATTAGGTATATTCGAACTTGTAGAGATCGATTTTCAATTTTTGTCGTTCAGTTTCAATTGAGACAATATCAACATGAATCCATAGGAATCATTGATTTTATTGCATCAAATTTTATAGAACAATTCCTTACACAGAAATCTAGGTTTTGGATATTTTCTCGTGGATATGGCTCGCTGTTGGGATGCTTTTCTCATAAGTGCCTTAGAGTCCACGATGCTTCTATGCATGGAGGCAATGAATGTAGGGGCATTTCCTCTATGGTGATGCATAGGCATTCCTACATATTAAGAATTCGAAGATTAGCTTTTGACATTCATAGGGCCTCTCCTTTTATAGAGAAGCAACCAAAATTGCATTGAAAAGTTGAATGGCAAGAAATCTAGGATTCTTTTAATGTTCCATTGAACATGCACTAGAAGTGTCTTGTTGCTAGGGTGCTTTTATAGCCACGCACCCAAGTTTTGAGTGCTTCTAATTAGGGTTAATTAAACTTGAGCGGATTTGTGGGCAATCAACCTTCCACCAATTGAAAGTGCCCTGTTGTCGGGTGCTTCTAAGTGGAGTCAACTAAATCCTACTTAAAATGGTCCAGATCTAAAATTTGACATTTATTGACCTTTTTGCCAACTAGAAGCATCCTGTTGATTCAGGCACTTCTGTGGGATTCTAGATTAATTGTCATTTAATTCCATGTGAATCTAGGATTTCAAAAATCAATCAAATTCCTACCAAGTGGATGCACCTTGGACCAAGGGCACTTTTGAGAAGTTCATCCAAACGTGGCATCCTGTTAGCAAAAATTGATCCTTGTTGGGGAATTAATAAATAGTATTCATAAAACATAAGTTTTAAGCTTTGAAATTATGTCACTTTGGCATGTCTACAATGTTAATAGAAATCTTTGAGCATATTAATAGTCTCTTTAGCCATGGAACAAGTGAAAAATGATACAGCGTCTTTTGAGTTACTCTTTTCTTTTTTTCCACATTACTTGAGTTATAGTACTTCCACCAAGATCCTCCATATTTGGGACAACAAACACACTTTAATTTTCTTTTCCATATAACATACAATTTTTGGACATGCAATTATCTTTTTATAGGCATTACCCTAACTTGTTAAGTATGTTCATGATCTCAAAAAATGATGATAGTAATGATGAGCCATCTAGAAGAAGCTTGTTCAACAACTTCAACATCATTTCAAAATGCTTATTACTCATTCCACCCATGTATTTAATGTTTATTAACCTAATAAAAAATAAAATTTGGCTGAAAATTTTGCATTCTCGACAAATTAATTGATTGACATCTTTTAACAAGTCAAAAAACTTTTATAATTTGTATCATGTGTTGCTTGCTTAATAGGCATTGTGGGTGGTTGCCAAAAGTCATGGGCATCAAAAGTAAACTAGAGAAAGTGTAAAATGCTTGAAAAGTGACCATGCATACCTTAGTAGAAAGATTGTGCTTGATATTGTAATATTTTGTTTTAAAACAAATTCTTATAATCGTCCCCCCCGGACCCTCGTTCCTGCCGGTTACATAAGCCACCCCCAATAAATATCTCCCTCATTGTTTCTCCCCACTCTTGTCTCGGTATCTCTCTCTCTCTCTCTCTCTCTCTCTCTCTCTCTCTCTCTCCAATCACATCGCCACCTTCCTCATCACTGACCTTCCTTTCTCACCGCTATGTGTAGACACGCCAAATTGGCTTGATTCGGAGCCCTAGACTCTTATTCCATAGGCGATATCTTTTATTTGACTGTTATCTGATCCGGATTACCTCATGGAGATGAGCTAAGGACATTGGTGGAGCCCCTTGTAAGTTGAGAATGGACCAATGATTTCCGGAATATTGCCGTAACCTTCAAGCGAGAGCCGCACGTAAACTGTAAAAACACTAAGCCTGCTCGATGACCGACCTTGAATGGTCCATAATTGAAGGTCTGGGGAATCCCGCATGTGTTCCGTAACATTCAGGGTTTCCGAGAAGTCATTTCGGTAGGCGTCGGTCAATGACGGCTTTCGTTACGCCTTTTTCGATCTGTTCTGACACGGCTATCCCGGACCACATGTTAGGCCTTTCTAGTCATCACCGGGCCTTTTCAAGTCATCCGGGTCGATTCTAGCCGAATATTATCATCAACCGGGGCCATATGGCCATTTCGGTCAATTTTAGGGTTTCGCGGCTTTTCCGAGTTTCGGTTCACGTTTACCGGGTTAGTCTCAGATTTTTCGATGATTTCGGGTTTTCCGGTCGTACCGGACTTGTTCGGTCATCATTTTAAGTCATCCCGAGTTGACCCGAGATTTCTCGATCGGAACCGTGCTCTTTTGGATCTTCGCCCCGGGTTTCGGCTTTCCGCGAGAGGGTAAACCGGTAGAATGCCCCGTGCGAACATATCGGGAGTCATGCCCGCTGGTTTACTGACTTGAGGAGGTGCGGTTGAAGGCCCTCTTTCCAACGCGACAAACGAGAGCCGAATCGGACATCCCGTTTGCAAGATACGGCTCGCGGAACACGCGCGCATGAGAGAGAGTGTACTGCGCCCCCGCTCCCTTTGAAAGAGGAGGGCGCGCCCTCAACCCGGGGGCGCGCCCTGCGCGCCCCCGGTTCCTTTGAAAGGCGGGGACGTGGTCAGTTTCTTTAAATCGCAAATTACCCCGATTAGCACCTTCTAAACCGGATTTTTGGAAGGTTTCCGCAGAGGATTTTCGATTATTTGTACCGCGCCCGCGGTTCGGGGGCGCGTTACGTATGTCAAGTCGATTTTTAGCAATTTCCGGAAAATTCCGTCGATTTTTAGCAGTGAGATGCGTAACGCCCCCCCGCTCCATTTGAAACAGGGGGGCGCGCAAACCGCGCCCCCGAACTGGGGGCGCGCCCTGCGCGCCCTTGGTTTGAGGGCACGCCCTGCGCGCCCTCGTCTTCTTTGAAAAGCAGGGGCGCGGTCGGTCCAGTTTCTAAATTTTGCACCGGCTTCCTTCCCCTATAAATTGAGAACCATTCTCAATGACCCAAGGTTAATCCTCCGTGCCTAGCTCGTCCATAGGTCGTCCAAGCTCTTCTCCAAAGCCGTCCCGACGTCCAAAGGCGATCCGAAGTCAAGAGATCGATCCCGAGGTGAAGGAGAAGGCTCGATCCGGGTGTTCTGCATCAGACAAATTCATCGACTTCTGCAGAAAATCTGAGACTCCTTCTGAAAAAGTCTTCAACATAGAAGATGTTCATCTCTTCGTCCTCTTTCATCTCCAACTAACGGCACTCAATTCCAACTTGCCGTTTGTTCGTGGCAATTGCTACACTGAGGGCGCGCATCCAGGTTCTGTTTTCTATATCCGCCCAATTTCAGAATTTTTACTGACTTATACAGGAGGATTTAGGAGAAGTCATCAACATAGGAACTCTTCCTCTCTGAGTCCTCTGTCTACTCCAACAATCGGCACTCGATTCTGACATTGGGGTCGTCCGTATCATCCTCTGTACCAAAGTCGTGCCAGAAGGGTGCAATGGCTACCCGAACCGGCCTTCTTCAATCAACTCGGCTTCAACTCAAGCCGATCCATTCCATAAGCTTTCTCAGCTCCCTTAACTCAGTTTATTTATTGTTTTAAAGCATCTTTTAGTTTATTTACATCATTTTTACATAATCAAAAATACAAAAAGGTGTTAGGACTCACCCCAATCCGGTGAGTTCGATTCCAATTGCTTCTTTCTCATCTTCTTACTACAGTTACTACACTTCCCATAGTTCTAATTATTTTCTTCACTTGGTTTATTGTTCTAGTTGCACAGGTTGAACAAGCTAGCATCGGTTGGAGACTCTTCTTCATCGGCCGGCCGAAGAAGAAGAAGGTTGAACCCATATCCCGATCTCCCACGCTAAGGTACACGGTCAAATCAACTCATCTTTTGTTTTTTATCCCAAAAGCGGAGCCCGCGGCTCCTGGCGACCACATTTTTCATGCTTTAATTTTATCTCCTCCTCACTCTCCTCCCACATGACCCGAACCATCTCCGGTGCTCGAGCGACGCCGTGAGATGAAAGTTCGGGGATCAATGTGAGTGTGGGATCGAGGTGAAGACATTTTACCGCTTTCTGAGTGTCTTTTGATTCACTCCCCCCTTTTTCCCACTCTTCTATCTTTCACCTTCTTTTTGAGGTGCCGATCCGGAACCCGTTTCTGGAGTCGACACTATGTTGCCATCGTTGCTGTGACCCTCTCCTATTTTTGCTGGAAGCCACTGCCGTGAGCCCCCCTCCATTGTTGCCGCTATGAGCCTCCTCCATCACCAACGTCATAGGTCACCATCCAAGCCACCATTGTGGCTTCCATCATCTGCCACCATCTGTCGCCACCCCATCGCCATTGATCTCCACTGCGAGCCCCCACCCCTGTTCCACCAGAACTGCCGTGGGAGGCCTCTCTCACTGTTGCCATTACCAGCCTCCACCTTTTTCACCATGTCCATTGAAGAAGCCGGCGTCATCCCTGCCATCTGCTACCACTGCCCTCCTTTCACCGCCACTGCCACCCCTCATTGCCGGCTGTCACCTCAAGCGAGCACCGCGCATGTGTGCATGGAAGTGCCAGCTGCCCAGCTGGCCACCCGGCCCAACAGCCAGCCACCCAACTCAACCACCCAACCCAGCAGTGGTCTAGACCCGGTCCAAGCCCAATTCAACGGTCCTAGATACCCAGTTCAAGTTTTTGGAATTTTTGGATTTATTAATTGCAAAAAAGGGAGAAAAGGGCAAGATAATTTTCAAAACATCCATAAAATTTACATAAGCTTCCAAGTAGGTTTTTCAAGCTCATCTCTTTATTTTACCTCATTTGGATGATAAAATATGCATTATTTAACTTATGGGCCTTAACTTGACTAGTTTTAGACTTTGGGCTTATGATTAGTGATTTTCTCAAAATGTTTGGAACCATAAACTTAAAATTTATATTTTGTATATTATGAAACATTTTTAGCATGATTTCGGTTGGATAGAAATAATTCTCATGTTTTTCGACCATATATGAATTGTCTATGTGACTATATGCTAGTTTAGACCTATATTTAAAAATTGAGTATGCTTAGGCTTAGAAAAAATAAGAAATCATCAAATTTCATTTCTTGAAAACCCATTTAGGTCAGATTATGGTTCATGCTATCATAACTTAAATTGTATACTTTATGCCAAGCTTGTTTTAGGTAAATTTTCTAGTATATGTATTGAAGCGTATTTAAGCATGTTTAGATCAGCTTGTCATTGCATGTGTAGATCATGTAAAAGTTATTTAGTTTGGCATCAGATTATGTAATATGTCTTGCATGATATGATTATGTTCATATAGTCAAGTTTGATATAGGTTTTGTTTAGAACATGTCAAACAAGTTGTTTAGTACAAGTCTTGTCTAGTTTATGATAAAATAGTTTGTTTTGTAAAAAAAAGGCATTAGAATGACATATTTATGTCTTGTGTGCATGATATAATCAGGTGTGTCATGATCTGAAACATTATTAAGAACTCTTGTACAACATGTTATGAAGGCTTCATTAGCCTATGTTCGTCAATTACCCATGAGCAGCGGGTAACTTAGTTAAATCTGGCCCTTCCACAAATCTTGAATTATTGTTGTTTTTCCCTTAGTGTCACCTCTATCTTGGTGTACTATGGGCTAGCTTCTTATATGTTACATCTAAATATATGTCACCTTTGAATTACTGTTGTTTTTCCCTAAGTGTTACGACAAATTCTTTGCTATTTGGCTGTGTTTGAAAAGAATGTGAAGTGATGTTATTTGTACGTCATGCATAGATGTTAATCCATGTTATGTTAGAAAAATAAGATTTGTCCTATTTTAGTTTTGTCATGTTAGGTTAAGTATGGAGGTCATTTAGATGATATTTGTTTAGTTTGTATAGTCTTGTTTGTATCAGTCTACAAGTGTATAGCATTGGCATAATCCTTTCTTTAAAGATACTCATGGTTTGGTTATGAGTTGTGAGATTAATATAAAAGATATTTATTACCTTTGTATTACATCACAATTTAGATATGTTATCTATTATTGGTTGATTATATGTTAGTTACTCGATTGGTGAGAAATGGGTGTAAATTCTACGAAGTCCCCGGACTCACCCTGTTGTGGATTAACTTTTTCAACAAGTATTGAAGATCAAGTGCATGGTGTGGAGACTCAAGAGGAGCCCGTGGAAAAGCGAGAATCCCCTAGAGTTGGGGCATAGAGATCTTTTCTTTACTAGGGTGCTTGTTGTGGACTTGTGGATTGATATGTAGTTGAACTATAACTAGTTGTTTTCTTTAGAAATGGGTCTTGTGGATGAACTTTGGTTAGAACTTGTTTGTTTAAAAGTTCAAGTTTTTGTTGGAGTTTTGTAGAATTAGGTGAAATTGGTTTAGTTTCAAGTTGTTTAATGTTCAAGTTATGATGGAAATCTTGTGGATTTATGTGTGTACTTCATTATTATTGCTATTACAAGCTTGTTTGGGTTATAAAATTTGATTGATGGATTTATCCTACTGTCACGACATTAAGTTTTCTACTCTGTAGTTGTGGTATTGTGTTATACTATGTTTTAGGCCGTGACAAGAGTTGGTATCAAAGTATAACTCAGTCAAAAGGTCTAAATTGGACCTGCCCGGGTTGATAATGGTTGGTTGAAGAGACAAGCATATGTAGGTTTTATTGAATTAGGAGTCTGAGTTTTAGATAGAAAATTATGATTTATGTTTGGTTATGTGTATAAATGATAGATTATTTATGTCTTTTGATTTTTGTGAACAGGATGGCATCTCGTGGTAACGCTTGTAGAAGGGAGAATGGGAATCTGCAGGATGTCCCAATGCATGAGGGAACCCTCAAGATGCTGGGAATGAAGCAATAGCCCAAAATGAAGGGTAAGCACCTGGCACAAGGATTTTACAAGAAGTTATGTAGGCTTTATTCTAGACTGTGCAAGTTTAGGTTCAGGCTCGACAGGGCTTGAATATTGCTATGGCTCAATATTTGATGCAGCAACCTAATGTCAGGGCAGACCACCCACCTGGTGGAATGGTGGAATATTTTGGCATCTGAGAACACCATCTTTTTCAGGGGATAGAGATCTAGCTCTGGCAGAGAACTGGATCAGGAAGATTGAGAAGATTTTCAAGGTGATGCAGTGTCCTCCATAGGACAAGGTCAAGCTTGCTACCAATGTGCTCCATTTGATAGTTGGAGCTTGGTGGGAATCTATACTTCACACTCATTTTATTGGAGTCCCAAAGAAGGAAATCACCTGGGAGGAATTTATCATGCTATTTAGGGAGCAGTACATCCCCCTACATGTACACCATGCCAAGAAGAAGCAATTCTTAAAGCTTTAGCATGATACTATGTCAGTGATGGAGTATGAGAGTAAGTTTATTAAGTTAGAAGATATTGCTGACATTTCTATGAGGATGAGGCAGAGAGAGCCAGTACATTTGCTGATGGACTTAGAGGTGACATTCATGATAGACTTGTTGCTATAGTCTAGCCCATGATGGGAGCAACTTTTAAGGTAGCTTGCAGGGTAGAGAAGGACCTTGGACCCTTCAGAACACCTAGTCAGAGTAGTAAGGCACCATCCAGGGAGTAATATCAGCAATTTTTTGACAGGAAGAGGAAGAAACTAGAGGTCCCTAACTTAGGTCCCCATCTAGCCAGAGGGGATGTGATTTCTGTTGGAAGAACCATGCTAGTAGTGACTGCTGTCACAAGTCTGGAGCATGCTTTGGCTGTGGGCAATTTAGGCACTGTGTTGTTGATTGCCCTCTTTCTAGGTAGAGGCGTGAGGCTACTCCAGCTATGTCAACTAGACCATCTCAAACTTACACCAGTGCTCCAACTCATAATGTAGCGACTCAGGTGAGGCAGGCACCAGCTCAGAGGCAGACCACTTCTTACAGGGTTCCACAGTAGCAGTCTCGTAGTGCCCAGGCTAGGGTTTTTGCTATGGAGCGCAAGGATCTCTCTCAAGACTCTCATGCAACAGAAGATACTCTTCAGGTCGCTACATTTTATGCTTGTATATTATTTGATTCAGGAGCTACCGATTCTTTAATATCATTTTGTTTCTCTATATTCTTATTTAGGAATTGTGAATATCATGTGGAAGAATGTGAGCCTATGGGAGTTAGTGTTCCCTTAGAGCAAGTTATGAAAGTGTCTTACTTTTTACCCCATTGTGAGATTGAGATCAATGAGAACTTTTTAGGAGCCAGATTGTATATGCTAGACATGGAAGATTTTGACAATTTTTTGGGGATGGATTGGCTAGAGCATCATCATGCTGTACTTGATTGTCATAGAAAGAAGGTTATTTTCCAGATTCCTAGTAGGAATGTTTTCTCCTATAGATGCCCTTCTTATAAGAAGTCCAAAATGTTAATCTTTTCCATGAAGATAGCAAGGCTGATGGGAAATCAGTGTGACGTTTGTCTCGCATGTGTCTATAGATGATGATATAGGTGTTAAGAAATTAGTGGATGAGTTTGATATTGTATGTGAGTATCCATATGTGCTCCTTGAGGACTTGCTTGGGTTACCACTGTAAAGAATCAATCTAAGGATTTAAAATATTTTTGATTCCTTGAATTGGAGGTCTTAGCCTTAATTGAAACCGAAATAACAAAACCGAGAACTGATTAAGAAGGAGATTGAATATACCTTCTTGGGATTTGAAAAATCTCTCACTAGAGATGAAGAGTGGATGTTCCTTGCTGCTTCAAACTATTCAAGTGGACGGCCTCTAGCAATATCCACACGAACTTCTTCCAAGGACCGGTTCTCCTTCGATCCAAGCTCGAAAACTCTTCCAGAATGGAGTTAGACCATGCGGGGACTCCTTCCAGAGAAGATAAGAGAGAGGGAGGCTGCCAAGGACATTCTCTCACCCTTTGGCTTGATAGGGTTTAGCTTCTTAAGCCTTTAATATATAAAAGATGCAATTTTTCACAAAAACACAAATCTTCTATATATTTACATCTTTGCCCCTTTCTTTAGAATTAGTTCTAATGTGTGCGACCCACTAAGCCTAATATTCAATTTGGTTGAAGCCAAATTTAAACAGAACAATTCTTTTAAATTAAATCAAATTTATTATCCGATAACAGATTTGATGGCTTTCTGATTATAAAGGGTACAAGCCATATCCTATGATCCCAAATGACTTCAAGGAGTTAAATAACATCCATTGAACCTTTCCATCATCAATTACCACACGAATATAAATCCTCATCCATGTAATGTCTTGATCGGTCAAGGGTTCGGCACTGACTGTCAACCCCTTTAATAATCTGACTCAATGAAATCTTGTACTCAAGAATGGATCAACTAGAAAACTCCTTTTCTAATTATCCTATTTACCTTGGCCAAGGATTTAGAGTACTATTTCATAGGACATTCCCTCTCTCTTACCGAGAGTGAATGATCCCTTGTTGTCTGCTCAATTGTCTACATTGAGTTTCTCTTGCACTAGATTCATTAACTATACTGGACCATCAAGGTGGTGATCCATAAGTTAATAATCAAAGTACAAGATACACCCAGCAAGACATTTTTGGTGACTCAGGTCAAAGATCCAACCGTACCATAGTGATGATAGAATACCCTGATAGACAATTTAGTAAGATATCGATCAGGATTTTTATGATGGTCAGTTTAGTGAACTCATTCTACTAATGAGCACATGTATGTGTATCTTAGTGTCTCCACACTAATGATCAATGAGATCGGTCATTCTCATCATATGAAAAGATATCATAAACACAAGTCTATCTAGATCCTTAATGTCCTATCTCAATGTCCTATGACTTGGAACATTTGGATCACTAGCATCTAGATGATTGATCTCATTATCATGATCTCATTATGATTCAATCATCATTGCATGTGATCAAGGACTTCATTACGATATGCGTATCTAAAGATAGATGGTAATGAATAAATGCCTTTTATTATGAATAAGATGATACAAAAAATGTCTAATCATATCATATATGATGGCTTGTAGGGCATACATTTCTATCAAGCGCTAGCTAGGGACATTGATTTTGCTATAGATCTTGTTCCTAGAGTAGCTCCTATTTTTATTTCTCCATATAGAATGGCACCCGTAGAATTGAGGGAACTTAAGCAACAACTAGAAGAACTTGTGCACAAGGGGTTTATTCGCCCTAGTGTGTCCCCTTTGGGTGCACCTATGTTATTTGTCAGTATTGATTACAAAAAGTTGAACCAGATTACAATCAAGAACAAGTACCCACTGCCACATATTAAAGATTTGTTTGACATGTTGTAGAATGCCAGGGTGTTTTCCAAGATTGACTTGAGATCAGGGTACTACCAGCTAAGGATTAAGGATTAATATATATCCAAAACAACTTTCCATACTTGATATGGTTATTATGAGTTATTGGTGATGCCTTTTGGTCTCACTAATGCTCTTGCAGCTTTCATGAGTTTAATGAGCTAGATTTTCAGATAGTATTTAGATCGTTTTGTAGTAGCTTTCATTGATGATATTCTAATTTACTCTTCTAGCCAGGAAGAACATTGCCAAATCTAAGGATCATGTTGCAGACTTTAAGAGATCACTTGTTGTATGCCAAATTCAATAAGTGTGCTTTCTGGCTTGAGAGTGTAAATTTCTTGTGCCATGTGATATATGTAACAGGTGTTAAGGTGGATCCTGCTAAGGTTGAGATAGTATAGAATTGGGAGCAACCTACAAATGCAACTGAGGTAAGAAGTTTTCTTGGTTTGATAGGATATTATCGTTGTTTTATTGAAGGATTTTCTTCTATATCAGCTCCATTAATAGCTTTGACCAAGAAAGGAGGTTTTATATAGACAAAATAATGTGAAAAGAGTTTTCTAAAGCTGAAAGAGAAGTTGATAGTTGTAGTTGTGCTTGTTTTGTCAAATGGTATAGGACGTTTTGTTGTTTGTATTGATGCATCCATAGTAGGATTGGGCTATGTGTTGATGCAGCATGATAAGGTTGTGTCCTATGCTTCTAGGTAGTTGAAACCTCATTAAAGGAATTACTCAATTCATGATTTAGAGATGGCAGCTATTGTATACACATTGAAAGTTTGGAGACATTATTTGTATGGTGAGTCATTTGAGGTGTTTACTAACCATAAGAGCTTGAAATACATTTTTACACAGAAGGATCTCAACTTGAGGCAGAGAAGATGGGTGAAGTACCTAAAGGACTATGATTTTAGTTTGAACTATCACCCAAGTAAAGCAAATGTGGTGGCAGATGCACTTAGCAGAAAGAAAGTAATGGCCTTGCAATTATGTTAAGAATGGAAAGTCATGGACCTTATTACTACTTATTCACCTAAGATTTATGTAAATCATCTAGCTTCTTTTATGGCTCAAATGTCTATCAGGTTATTCTTGGTGGAGAAAGTGAAGTTAGTAAAAGAAAAAAACTCAGAACTTCAAGGCTTAGTAAAGAGGGCTAAAATATCTAGGTTTGAAGATGGAACCATTCACTATTAAGGGAGGTTGTGTGTAGTTGTTGATTCTAACTTGAGGCAAGAGATTCTTACAGAGGCTAAATCTCAATATTCTATTCATCCAGGGGCAACTGAGATGTATCATGACTTGTAGAGGCAATACTGGTGGGACAGTATAAAAAGAGATGTGGCAGCTTATGTTTCTAAATGTCTTGTTTGCCAACAATGAAGGCTGAACACCAGAAACTAGCAAGACCCTTGCAACCATTAGAGATTTCATCATAGAAGTGGGAGCACATTTATGTGGACTTTGTCATAGGATTACCTAGAACCAAGAAGCAATTTGATGCTACTTGGGTTATGATTTATTGGCTCACTAAATCAGTTCATTTTATGCCAATTAAAGAAGCTCAATTCACTGATAGCTTGGTCAGGTTGTATTTTGATGATGTGGTTAAGTATCATAGTGTCTAGTTACTATTGTTTCAGATAGAGATCCTCAGTTTATTGGAAGAGTTTGGAAGGGACTGCAAGAAAATTTGGGTTCTCAACTCAAGTTTGGCTCAGCATATCACCCTCAGACAGATGATCAGTCAGAGAGGACAATCTAGACCTTGGAGGATATGTTAAGAGATGGAGCACTAGAATGGTAGGAAAGCTGGGATTATAGTTACCCTTGGTTAAGTTTTCTTACAATAACAACTATCATACTAGCATTAGAATGGCACCATTTGAGGCTTTGTATGGTAGGCCTTGTAGATCACCTTTTTGCTGAGAAGAAGTTGGGAAAAAAAGTCTTATTGGACCAGATTGGGTGTAGGACAGTATTGAGAAGATCCAGATCATTAGGCAGAAGTTACTTACAGCTCAGAGCTGTCAGAAAAGCTATTCATATTTTGAAGTGACGTGATATTCAATTTGAAGAAGGAGATCATGTGTTCCTAAAAGTCTCCCCCACCAAAGGAGTCATAAGATTTGATATCCGTGGGAAGTTGAATCTAAGATACATTGGGCCATTTCAAATAGAGAAGAAGATTGGAGAGGTTGCTTATAGATTGTCGTTACCACCTTCTATGTCCAAAGTGCACCCGATTTTTCATGTATCATTGTTAAGAAAGTATGTTTTAGGTCCTACTCATGCTATTGATTTTTCTGAGGTTCAGGTGCAGCCTAATTTGAGTTTTGAAGAGAGGCCTATCTGGATCATAGTTCGCATGGTGAAGCAGCTAAGAAAGAAGACAATTCTGATGGTCAAGGTGTTATAGAAGCATCACACATCAGAGGAGTCAACTTGGGAAATCGAGAAGGATATGAAGCAATCTCCAAACTTTTTGGTAAGTAATTTCAAATTTAAAGGTTGAAATTTATTTTAAGGGGTGAATGATGTAATATCTAGTTTTTTCTTGAAACCAGACCCTCTCGATCTCCTTGCCAGCTAGGAAAGCTACCCCTCGATCGATATCTCCCTCATTGTTTCTCCCCACCCTTGCCTTGATCTCTCTCTCTCTCTCTCTCTCACTCACTCACTCTCTTTTCCAACCAATTGTCACCTTTCTCACCACCGACCTTCCTTCCTCGCTGCTGCATCGCCATTGTTGCCTCAACCCTCCTCTGTTTCTATCGGAAGTTGCTGTTGGGAACCCCCCTTTATTGTTGCTGCTGCTAGCCTTCTCACTCACCATCGCCATAAGTCACCATCCAAGCCACCACCGTGGTTGCTGCCATCTACCTCCGCCTGAAGCCACCACATCACCGTTGATCTCTGCCGCAAGCCCCTCCCCTATTCCACCAGAACTGCTACGAGAAGCCTCTCTCACTGTCGCCACTACAAGCCTCCACCTTCCTCACCATTGCCATTGACAAAGTCGATGTCATCCTTGCCATCTTCTGCCAATGCCCTCCCCTTGTTGTCATTGTCACTCCATGTCACCAGCTACCACCTCCCGCGAGTGCCATGCACGCGTGCGCATAAGTGCTAGCCGCCCAGCCGACTTGCCCAACCCGGCCGACAGCTCAGCAACCAGCCACTAGGTTTGACCACGCGGCCCAACAGCTAGTCTAGACCCAGTTCTGATGCCCAGTTTGGCTGGTCTAAGCCCCCTAGTTCAAGTTTATAAAATTTTTAGATTTATTAATTACAAAAAAGGGTGAAAATGGCTATAAAATTTGTATAAAATCCAAAAAATTTATAAAATTCATAGAAGCTTACAAGTAGGTTTATAAAGCTTATCTATTTATTTGACCACATTTGGATGATAAAATATGCATGATTTAACTTATGGACCTTAACTTGACTAGTTTTAGACTTTGGGCTTATGATTAGTGATTTTCTCAAAATGTTTGGAACTAGAAACTTGAAATTGATATTTTGTATTTATGAAACATGTTTAGCATGATTTTGGTTGGGTATAAATATTTATTATGTTTTTTTACCATATATGAACTATGTATGTGACTATATGCTAGTTTAAACCTAGATTTGAAAATTGATTATGTTTAGGCTTAGAAAAATCATAGATCATCAAATTTCACTTCTTGGAAACCTGTTTAGGTCAAATTATGGTTGATGGTATCATAACTTAAATTGTATAATTGATTCCAAGCTTGTTTTAGGTAAATTTTCTAGTATATGTATTTAAGCATGTCTAGATCGGCTTGCCATTGCATATGTGCAGATCTGTAACATTTATTTAGTTTGGCATCAGATTATGTAAATTAGGTAAATCTTCATTATAAGCTCTTATTATATGTAAATATCATAATGAAGTTCTTGATCAAATGTAATGATGATTAAATCATGATCATCTAGAGGTATTTGATTTAAATGTTCCTAGTCATAGGATACTTGAAACGGGACATCAAGGATCTGGATAGACTATTGTATGTGATATTTTCTCATGTGATGAGAATGATTGATCTCATTGGTCATTAGTGTGGAGACACTGAGATACACATATAGGTGCTCATTAGTTGAATGAGTTCACTAAACAGACCGAATTAGAAATCCTGAATGGTATCTTACCGAACTGTCAATCAGGGTTTTCTATCATCACGGTTGCATGGTTGGACCTTTGACCTGAGTCGCCGAAGATACCTTGTTGGGTGGAACTTGCACTTTAACCATTGTCTTATGGATCACTGTATAGATGGTCTAGTATAGCAATGGATCAGGTACAAGGAAAACCCAATGGAGGTAATTGAGCGGACAATAAGGGATCATCTACTCTCAGTAAGTGAGAGTGAATGTCCTATGGGATAGTACTCTAAATCCCTAGCCAGGGTAGATAGGATAATTGGAAAAGGAGTTTTCTAATTTATCCAATTTTGAGTACAAGATTTTATAGAGTCAATACATTAAGGAGTTGACAGTCGATGCCATACTCTTTTTCGATCGGGACATTGGATGAATTTATATCCATGGGGTAACTGATGATGTAAAGGCTCAATGGAGATGAGATTATTCTCATAACCATTTGGGATCATAGGATGTGTCTTGTACCCCTCATGATCGGTAGGCCGATTAATCTGTTATTAGATAACAGATTTAAATAAATTAAATAGAATTGTTCTATTTTATTTAGGCCTCAACTAAATAAGTTATTAGGCTTAGTAGGTCACACAAAAAAAGACTTATCCACAAGTACAGGGACAAGGGCGTAATTTATGGAAATTTTGGATTTTTTCGAAAAATTTTAAAATTCTCTATAAATATAATGGTTTCAGCCAAACCCTATCAAGCCAAGGGTGAAAACCATGTCCCTAGCCTCATTCCTACCTCCTCCTCTTTCTAGAAGGTGTCAATGGTCAATGGAGCTCCGTTCAAGAAGAGTTCTCGAGGCTGGCGCGAAGGGAGAACCTACTGTGGATGAAGTTCGTGTGGATATTAGTAGAGATCGGACATTTGAACGGTTTGAAGAGCTTGAGAATATCATCTCCTTCCTCTTCATGGGATTATATGAATTCCTTTCAGGTATATTAGAACTCAATTTGATCATTTTTCGATTTTTGTCGTTCGGTTCCAATTGAGACAGAATCTAAAAGAACCCATAGGAATCGATCACTTCCGCTGCACCAAATTTTTATGGACGATTGCTTAAAAGATTAATGTAGAAAAAATTTATTACCTTTGTATTACATCACAATTTAGATATGTAATCTATCATTGCTTGATATATGTTAGTTACTTGATTGGCGGGAAATGAGTGTAAATCTTACAGAGTCCCCGAACTCACCTCATTGTGAATTAATTTTTTCAGCAAGTATTGAAGATCAAGAGCATGGTGTAGAGGCTCAGGAGGAGCCCGTCGAAGAGCAAGAATCCCCTAGAGTTGGGGCATAGAGATCTTTTCTTTACTAGGGTGCTTGTTGTGGACTTGTGGATTGATATGTAGTTAAACTATAACTAGTTGTTTTCTTTGGAAATGGGTCTTGTGAATGAACTTGGGTTGGAATTTGTTTGTTTAAATGTTCAAGCTTTTGTTGGAGTTTTATAGAACTAGGTGAAATTGGTTTACTTTCAAGTAGTTTAATGTTCAAGTTACGTTGGAAATCTTGGGGATTTATGTGTGGACTTCGTTATTAGTGTTATTACATGCTTGTTTGGGTTAAGAAATCTGATTGATGGCTTTCTCCCACTATCACAACATTATGTTTTCCATTGCTTAGTTGTGGTATTGTGTTATATTATGTTATGGGTCGTGACAGATATTGTGGGTTCTAACTTCCTTCTCTTCGGTCAGCTGAGAAGGAGCCCAAACTTACTTTTTATACTAGATGATGTGCTTTGTCACTACACAAGAAAAAACAAGTTGAGAGAGGATTAGAGCCTAAATAAGTGTAGTATCCGTACGAGAAATATGCTTTAAAATGACAAAAGAAAGAAGAGTAGCAAGATTGGTACTAGATCCCATCTCCTTTTTAGGTGTTTTTAAGATGCTTAAAATGCAAACTAAATGCTTAAATGCATGTAAGATGATGTTTAAATGCAAATTAATGAAGAGGGAAGCAATAAACTAGCTTAAATGAGGAGAAATGTCCTATAGATATGAAAAAAAGCTTTCTGGAGTTCTCGACATCCCATCTGGTCTGCCATCAGCAAACAACATAGAAAATTATCAGAGCCATTTTTCTTACTTTTCCCTAGCTTGTCTACAACATCCAATGGGCTAAAACCACATTCTTGAGGTAGACTTGACTTCCATAATTACGTAGGAAGAAAAACAACGTCAATAAGTTGAGTGGGCAAAAAACGGGAACCCCTCCAAATAGGCAAGAAGATCAGGAGTCTACAAAGAAATGACCTACTGGCTTGCTACAAAAAAAAGGGTCATAGGAGATTTCCAATATTTCTCCCAGTTTATGCATGACCTCCAATAAACAGAAACTACTTTCTTGAGGTAGTGTTGAGCTTCAAGAACACATGGAATGAAGAAGAACTCCAAGAAGATGTGTGTGTGAAAAATGGGGTGCCCTTAATGCAAGCATGAAGATAATGGATCTACAAAAAAAATGTCAAAAAAAAAAGATTTTTGGCATTCTTGGAAGGGTGTCCTAGAGAAAGAGGTGGCTCTTGAAGTGGGTTGGGTGGGGGTTATTAGTGAGGAAGGATGTATTAGCTAAAAGAGAATGTGGAGAAGAATCTTAAAGATGTCAAGGAAGGCTCCTTTTATAGACAATCAAAAGAGTAAAACATGTAGCATAAAAGCACCTTTTAAAATGCCCAAAATGTCCTGTCTGGCAAATATTGATGGCACAATCAAAATGGCTGACACGATCTCATAGGATGCAACAAAAAGTTAACTTTTTTTGCAGATGTCCCAATCGATGGGACATTTTTGTACCACTCAACATAATTAATACACTACGTATGCCTGACATAACGTAGTCAAATCACCGTTCAAGTCAAGTTAGTACCTGATGCCCTGTTGACTGGGATGTTAGGCTATTGGCTCAACTAGGTGAGAAAACTGAGAAAAAATTGATAAAAATGAGTCTCTAGACTGTTTAACATCCTGGTCAACAAGACACTTGAGTTCTTGTTAGGGATGTAAATAGGTTGAATTTAGTAGCAAAATCATCAGAATTCTATTCTAATTTCATTAAGGGTTAAGGGGTTTCGATTAAGATAATTTCAGAATCATTATGTTCCCATTTCAATCCAATTTCGCTTCTATTATTGAAATCAGAGCCAAATCCAATATTTTCTTAAATATATATTAAATATTAATTTTTATTTAAAAATAAATTAATAACCTACATATAATTAGTAATTTTTGATATAATAATTTTTAAATTATATTTTTATTATTTTTATTATATATTATATATTATGATTTATTTAACTTTATTTAAGTAATTTTACTTATATATATTTTTTATCAAAATCAGATAAACGAAAATAGAATGAATTGATTCTGATTCTTATTCCAATAAATTATTGAAATATTCGATTCTGATTCTGATAATTTATAAAATAAAAAACAAGTTTCAAACCCTTTAATTTTTATCAAAATTGAATCATAATTTCATAATGTTAGATTCTTTTTTTAGCCCTACATCCCATTGATTGGGATGTCAAATCAAACATCATTGTCAACAGGATGCCAGGGTCCTACAACTATGCAACTTTCTTCTTGAGACCACTATAGACAAGGGGGCCCTCGGATTGTATCCTCATTTGTTACATGTGAAGGCTAACATACTAAGGAAGATTATCCCTTAGTTATATTGGGCAAAAGACAAATAGTCTATCCTCCAGAAGCTTGGAAAGACAAGTTAGTGTCAGAAAGCTTGATTTTCTTCTGATGCTTGGTACGACAAACTAGAAAACAGATTTACTCCAGAATTTGTCGCAAACAAAAGCTATTCCAATTGTATTTTTTTGTCACCAATAAGATTGTATTCTAGAGGCCCAAGAAGTAATCCCGAATCAACAAATGTTATCTATGAAATATGAGTTTTAAGCTCTCAATCAAGCAAAATTCATATGTATACAGGCATCAGAAAGACATCATCACATTTGATACATACGTGAATCCTCCCGACTTTCTTTACAATTTCATGACTTAATCATTCACCATAAAATTTTAAAATTTTATCTTTTATAACATCATTGATAATAGGTTTTTTTACAAGCTCCTTTTTTCTATTTATTTAAAAAATTATAATGCACACATGGACTTCTAATCTTACGAGTTGATGACATATTTGTATATGCAAAAATTAAAAAGTTGTCAACACCATTATAGTAACCAGTCACATGTTTTGGCAAATCTATCCAACTCTAGTCTATATCACTATAAAGTATAACATAGATATTAATGACAATATAATACCACAAGCTTGCAAGCAATATCAAGCAATTAATAAAACACATATATGATTATGGGGCCTAAAAATATGATGTTTTTAGATCAAGGGAATATGATGAAGGGTCCTAAAAAATTGTACAAGATTTGTTAATAATAGAGATAAAATTGTAAAGACTTATGGTCAGCCGTAACAAGTACAAGAATTTATATGTTTCCTTTCTTAAACATTGATATCCTAGAAAATGACAAGGTTGATCGCCACATATTCTTAGAAAGCAGCTCGGTGCTGGTATATACACGGTAAGAACAAATGAACTTAATTTCCTCGAACAATCCATACAATTAACGCCCTAGGTTGTGCAACAAAGTTACCCACTATTGTTAATTTACCCAAGATAGGTTACCTTCTTATTTGTAGCGTGCAACCCACATAGTGAAAATATTTTAGGCCTCTTCTCCTAAGTACTCCTTATACCACGTCGTGAAAACATGAAACAACAGGGCACAATAAGTGCATACCGTGCATGGTAATCATAACTGTCCAGGAGGGGGAAAAAAGGGAGAGGTTCAATCTAGTGACATGAGTTGAAAAAAGTACTAACGAACAACCTTTCATAAGTTTCTTTTCATTTTAGTAAACCAAGTACAACAAGTGTACAAAGGATGACAATAAACTGCAAGATGTCTACAAGTTCAATGTCCATTTGATATATTTGAACTCCTTCCTAAGCACATTTAATACCATGGCCCAACAAGACAAACCAAAGGAATACATTAAAATATGAAGTGTACTACAAATCAACTACAACTATCCAAGCATATATCTGCACTCATCAACAACATAAGTTAACTTCTTGTTGCCACCAAGTAAAACTGCAACTGCAACCTAGCACCGAAGCAAGACAAAGTCTTCAACTAACTTTTCATTTTATTATTCAGAAAACCAAGAGCAACAAGATAGAAACTTATAAATCCTGAATAAAATTAATAGTAAGTAAATATAATAAGAAATTTTGTGACAAAAGGGTTACCTCATTTTCTGCTTGCAAAAGGACAAGAATCTTCTTGCAACTTGCACTGGTGGAACTTGGAGTAAAGAAAAACAAGCATAGCAATTAAACCCTTCCAAATAACTAGGGTGTTTGTGGTCATTAGGAGCCAAAGACTAATAAATATAGTAGAATGAAAAGAAATGAAATTGATAATAAAAATGACCGGCGTACCTTTGGAAGCAGGGAGATTGTTGGGTTTTGACTTCTATCTCGGTCGGCCAAAAGAAAAGAGCTTTAGTGAGTTCATTTTCTTTGATTCGGTTGAAGCTCCATTTCGGTTGGATTTATTGAAAAATGTCTATAAGAAAACATAGAAACAAGTGAAAGCATCATTAGTTCTAGTGTAAGCATAGATAGCATCATGCTTAAATTTGAATCCAAACATGCAAAAGGAAAGAAAACTAACTGGATTGGGACTAAATCCCAACCTCTATTTGAAAGGTTTAAATATGAATGAAAATACAAATGAACAGCTTAATGTATGCAAGATGACATGTTAATGAAAGCTAGAGTGAAAGGGGGGAGTAAAGGAGCGATCAGAAAGGTAAACAAACTCAAAAAAAGGCAAAATGGGGTCTACCCTTGCTAGTGCCCCGCTAACAAGGTGCTAGCTACAGGTGCCCTGTTAGTCCCCTAATGGGGCACTAGGGATTGGTTCCAACAGATTTTCTGCCCTTCTTCGCGGCATCGCCCCAGAGTGTAGGATGACCTCGAAGACAGAAGAAGGACTTCTTCAAGCAGCCAATACTCAACTGAAGCTAATGGGAGAGTGGTTTGGCACTAGATGTAAGGGAAATAAAGTGTAGAGGCCCTCAAAGTTGGAGAAAAACCATGTTTCTGAAGAAAGAAACGGTGGGTTTTTGGGTTTTTGGGAGAGGATTTCGGGATGATCTAAGGGCTTAAGGGGGTGTTGTAAAGGCTTAAACATGTAGGAGTGAATGAGATATGGTGGTAGACGGACTTGGGGTGCCCCAAAACCTCTAAATGGGGGCCCTTTTATAGCCAAAAAAGGGTACTTTAGGAATATTCAAAAAGTTGTTCCACGCGGCGAAGCGCCCCGTTAACGGTGCGCTAGCATCATGAGCCATGTCAACTCAACAAGATGGGTATCAGAAGGGTTAGATCAATTTGTCAAGTTGGTCTGACCAGGTGCCAGGCGCCCTGTATATAGGGTGCTTGGCACCCTGTTTATGGGGTACCTGGTGCCCCATATATGGGGCACTTTGACCCCTGTCAAAGCCCCTCCAATCCCACTCGAAATGCGTTGAAAGCTCCTGATCTTCCAAAAAACTCAGTTCCCTTGAAAGGATACTCAAATATTCTTCATGAAAACAAGAATTTAAGCTCTCCAACTAGACCAAAATTGCATGTCTACAATACTCTATTTAGGTCAAACATGTTTGTTATGTTATGAGAATATATTCTTTACAAAGCCTTCGTGGTAGCAAAACAAAGCCATGCAAATGGTCCACTCTAAAATTTGGCAAATGCCTTAGTCAGGATTACCAATCCCTTGCTGAATAGGTCTTGTGGTAGCACAACAAACTCATCCAATTTAAAATTGGCTCATCAAGATCATAACAACGAAAGGCTTCATGAGTCATTTTTAATGTCTCACATTTATCAACCTAATTAAAATGAGAAGGGATTTTATTTTAGTCTCATTAATAATATATGCTAATTATAATATTGTAAGCACCCGAAACGGGATATCCATAGATCTCCCCTTTTCCGGCCCCTACACTTGCTTTGGGGACTTGGTGGATGAGGTGTTAGTGGGTGTGGTCGCCAGGAGCCAAAGGCTCCAAAATATGGTAGAATGAAATGAAATGAAATAGAGAAATGACCATCGTACCTTTGGAAGTGGGGAGATTGTTGGGTTCCGACTTCTCCTCTCTTGGCCGGCCGAAATAAGAGAGCTTAGTGAGTCCTTCGTCTTTGATCCGGTTGGAGCTCCACCTCAATCGGATTTACCTAAAAATGTCCATAAGAAAACATAGAAACAAATGAAAGGTTCATTAGTTCTAATGAAAGCATAGTATTGTGCTCAAATTTGAATTCAAACATGCAAAAGGAAAGAGACTAACCGGATTGGGACTAAATCCCAACCCTTATTTAGAAGGTTTAGATATGCATGAAAATGCAAATGAGTGGCTCAATATATGCTAAATGACATGTTAATGAGAGTTAAAATGAAAGGAGGGAGTAAAGGATCGACCGGAAAGGTAAATAAACTCAAAAAAATGCAAAACGGGGTCTGCCCCTGCTAGTGCCCCATATATGGGGCGCCTGCTGCAGGTGTCCCCTTGATGGGGCGCGTTGACCAAAGTCAAAGCGCCCTATTTATGGAGCACCAGGGACTGGCTTCAGCAGATTTTCTTCCCTTCTTCGCGGCATCGCCCCGGAGTGTAGGAAGACCTCCAAGACGGAAAAAGGACTTCTTCAAGCAGACAATACCCAAGTGAAGCTAATGGAAGAGTGTCTTGGCACTATATGTAAGGGAAATGGAGTGTAGAGGCCCTCAAAGTCGGAGAAAAATCATATTTCTGAAGAAGGAAAATGCAGGTTTTTGGGGTTTTTGGGAGAGGGTTTTGGATCGGTTTGAAGGCTTATGGGAGGTGTAGATGGCTTAGAAACGTGATGTTGGATGAGCTCTAGGGTGGCACGAAGTTGGAACCTCCTCCCAGCTCCAAATGGGGGTCTATTTATAGCTCAAAAAAGGGTACTTTGGCCATTTTCGAAAAGCAGTGCCACACGGCATAGCGCCCTATATATGGGGCGCCAGCATCATGAGATATGTCAAATCAATTAAACGAGTCACTGCGAGGGGTCAAATCGGCCGGTCAAGTTGATTTGATTTGGTGCCAGGCACCTTGTATATAGGGCACCTGGCGCCCTATAAACAGGGCGCCTGGTGCCCTGTATATAGGGCGCATTGACCCTGGTCAACGCCTATCGATCTTCTTCGAAATGCGCCGAAAAACTTGATTTTTTCGGAAAACTCGGTTCTCTTGAAAGGTTACTCAAATATTATTCATGAAAACAAGAATTTAAGCTCTTCAACTAAGCCAAAATTGCGTGTCTACAGCTTGCCTCGCCTTAGCGTCGGCTTTGTAGGGGAGTGACACGAATGAAACGTAGGCGAATGTAGCGAAGCGTAATGAGGCGTAGCGGAATGAAGTGGTAATGGACTGAAAAGGTGACGCCAAGGTGTAGATTTAGACACGCCCTCATTGGCCTAGTTGAGTGGAATAAAACTTTACCGGACTCCGAGATTACCCTTTGTCTTATCGAAACCTTCCCTCTGGTTGATTGGTTAAAGAGAAGAACAGTACTGAAAGTAAATAACTAAAATCCCACGTGGGGGAGAATTGTTACCGGCCAGGACCCGAACTGCATGGTGTGCTGGACTCGGTAGAAATGCAGTAAATTGCGAAAAGTAAAGAGGAGACAGTCAATCAACCAAGGTTGGATTCTTCAAATTCATAAGGTTTTACTCAACAATACCGGTTCAGTTCGACATGGAAAAACTTCTTGTTTCGATGAAATCATTGTTAAAACCCGTTGCAAACCGATTCTCTGAAAAATCAAAACCTTCTCTGGGGCTATAAAAAACCATTTTTAAAATGTTCATAATGGGACTGGAAGGAGGTTATGGCAGGATTAGGAAGCGGGGAATGGTCATGGTGGGATGATGCATGTTGGTGTATGAAATGATGCATGTTGGGTTTAAAGAAATATAAATAAGTATAAGAAAATAGTTGAAGATATAGGTTGAACATAACGGGTCAGGACATCTATGAAGAAACCATCGTCCCCGCATATTCAACTTTGGCCTATCCGCAAGCCTAGGGAATGACTGGGCCCTCACTGATTTTGTTGAAGGGGTTCTCAGGCTCAGCCCCCTATAGACTTGAGGTCTTCAACATCTTATATATTATTTATTTTGATAGACGCAATACTAAATGCAAGTCCTAATAGGGGTCGGGGTAGTCCCCTTTTAGTTTTTCAATTTTTGATTTTTTTGTTGTTTTTGCTTCCTTTAAGTTTCTGTGGATATGAAGCTGGCATGCCTTCTCCTATTCCTGCATCCACTTGAGAGAAGATATTAGAACTTTATTTTGGCTTGGTCCCTTGCAAGGAGAGGGCAAAGTTGCCTTGATCTTTTGTCAAGAGACATAGGCCTTATCAAGGTAAAGATAACAGAAAAACATAAGTATGCATAAAATAAAATATGCAAGACTGAAATTAAACATGAATGCAAAGACAACTAATCAGTCTAGAAAGCAAACTTTTAGGTGATTTGAAATTTTTGATTTTTTTGGGTTTTGATGGTTTTATAATGTTTTTGGTGTTTTGAGAACTTTTATGATTTTTTGTTGTTTTGAATATTTAATTTTTAAGATTTTTGACTTTATAGATTTTGTTTGGTGTTTTTGAAGTATTCGATTTTTTTGTGTTCGGTGTGAAGGACACGACCATCTCATCCTTTGCCTTGCTTGTTGTAGGTGTCCCTCATGTCACCTAAGGGTTAAGAGTAGGCATCACGTGTGAGAAAGTGCCTTGTTCAGAATCTTCTGACCTTCCGCCTTCGATAGGCTATGTCTCTTCTTGGACCTAGTCGGTCAACCCTATCCTTTGAGGTTAAAGAAGGAAGATGATTGGTGGTAAGTCCTTAGTAGAATTCAGGGATGTCGAACTTGTTTCTCTACTAATACCCACATTGCCCGTTCGGGTTTTGACCTCTTCGGGTCCTTCCTTCTAGCCCATTTTCTTTGATGGCCCACATTCAGATAGGTCTTTCTTCTTTTTTTGCTTGATTTTGACCTGAGGGGTCATTGCCCATCTTTTGGAGCCTTTTTCTTTTGAACTTTTGTTGGTACACATTCAGACATGTCTATTCTTTTGCTGACCTGAGGGGTCATTGCCCATCTTTTGGCACCTTTTCTTTTAATAAGTCAGACCTTCAGAGGCATCCTCCTACTAAGGCAATGAGTACTTTCGATACTTCTCATTCTAACCCCTTCCATCTATTCCGGACCTAAATAAGAAGAGAATGGGACAGGGTTGACATTCTTTTGCCAAGTGTTGCCTAGCTTTCTCTCTGACTTCCAGTCATCGGACTTCGAAACCTAGGCGTGTAGTGTGTGCAGCATGATGCCAATCCTTATTTTCCTTAGTGACAAGTTGGTGCACCGAACAAGCAAGCGTTAGATGTTATCATCATTCTTCACACTTTTGGATTTTATAGATTTTTTGTTTTTGTTTTGTTTTAAGGAAAGTATTTTTTGAGGTATACACCATTCCATGGATGAGCTAGTTCTTCTCCTTCTACATTAGTCAGCTTATATGAATTACCAGGATAAACAGCCGAAATTACATATGGACCCTCCCAATTAGGTTGAAGTTTGGAGCGGGGACCGCCCGGCTTAACAAATATTCTTTTAAGCACAACCTCACCGACTTCGAATTTTCTCTCTACCACCCTCTTCTGATAAAATCTTTTAAGTCTATCCTGGTAAGATCTAGCATATTCAGCAGCAGCCAGCCTCCTTTCGTCCAAGAGTTCGAGTTGCGCGAGAAGGGAATCTCGGCGTTCATCCATCGGGATGTCTCGATCGATCTGGACTCAGAGGGAATGAATGATTACTTCGTATGGAACTACCGCCTCCATCCCAAATGCCAAGGCATAGGGGGTTTGACCTGTTGGGGTTCGAATAGAGGTGCGGTAGGCCCATAGGGCATCAACTAATTTATCTGGCCAATCCGCGAATTTGCTAGACTTACAAGTTTTCTTAATGATTTTTATCAGGGTTTTATTGGTGGCTTCTGCTTGACCGTTGCCTTGAGGATAATATGGAGATGAATGATGCAATACCTGTTGCAAAGGTCACGCAGCTCCTGGGAGATGAATTGCGGTCCATTGTCGGTGATGATGTCGCCCGGGATCCCGAACCTGGCGATGATGTTGCGCTTGATGAAGGTGCAGACTGTTGATGCCTTGATCTCCACGTATGCTTCCGCCTCCGCCCACTTGGTGAAGTACTCCATTGCCGTTAGGATGAAGGATTTGGTTTTGTTTGTGGAGTTTGGGTCACCGAGGGGTCCGATAACATCAAAAGCCCACATAGCGAAGGGCCATGGGGCGTGAACCGGGTGAAGGGAAGATGCGGGAGAGTGAATCTTGTCGGCGTGAAGTTGACATTGATGACAGTGCCGGACAAAGATCGAGCAATCTTCCTCCAGAGTAGGCCAATAATACCCTTGCTTGATGATCTTCTTGGCGAGGGCTTGACCATTTACATGACCTCCACATACTCCGGAGTGTACTTCTTTAAGCACCAATTCAGCCTCTTCTTCATCTACGCATCTTAATAGAACACCGGCCAAGATCCTTTTATAAAGTACTCCACCTAAGATGGTGTATCTCTGGGAGACCCTTCTTATGGCTTTCTTCTCTTCGGCAGTTGATCCTGGTGGATATATCTGATCCTGACAGTAATTTGCAATCTCATGATACCATGGTTTCTCACCCTCTTCTAATTCCTCCAACTCAATCAGAGATACTTCCTCCTTTTGCTCAATGCACTCTTTCCTTTCAAATTTTTCTTTAACCCTCAAGAATCGTGCATCCTCCACTGCCGGAATGGTACGTCGGCGGACATAGATCGTCCTAACTTGTCTGCCTAGCGGGACAGATAGTGAAGATTCCAGAGAAGCGAGAGCATCGGCAAGAATATTTTGAGCACGAGGAACATGAATGAATTCGAGTTTGGAGAATAGCTTGATGTAACAGGTGGTGAGTTCTTGGTATGGTCTGAGCCCGGGATGAGATGTGCGGTATTTGGCAAGCACTTGGCGGAGAATCAACTGACTATCACCGATCACCCTTAGCTTAGTGACACCATAGAAGTGAGCGGCCTCCAGTCTGGCCAACAAGGCTTCATACTCAGCTATATTGTTTGTTACTGGAAAATGAAGCTGAAAAGCCTGTGGAATGGTGACACCTTCGGGTGACAGAAGAACAATCCCTATCCCTCTACCTTGGGAGTTTAATGCCCCATCAAAATATAAAGTCCACAGATTGGAAGATCGAATGGACATCAATTCCTCATCAAGAAATTTTGATTGAATAGAGTCAAAGATTGGGATAGGATGATGGGCAAGGTGTTCAACAATTGCATAGCCCTTGATTGCCTTCTGTTGTATGTAGGTGATGTTGAACTGAGAGAGGAAGAAACCCCCAAAGTTTGATCAATGTTATCTTTTTCTTCATATCGAATTTCACTTAACTGGATCGCATTTTCTAGATACTCTGGTAGCTTGGCACATTCTAAGCTTTTCTGAGCTAACCAATGCAGGTATCTTTCTGGAACTCTCCTACCTCTAATTTTTGTCCTATTTTTATTGGAAACTAAACCTAAAGAAGAAGAAAGTAAATAAGGGAAGGAAGAATTTTATTGGAGAGAATGGAGGGCAAAGGAGGTCAATCAAGGATCTGGTGGCTCCTTGAGTCGAATGCCCTTCCGAGGCAAGTTGAGATGTTTCCTCGATCGAAATTTGAGTTTCGAGGAGGACGTTGTTTTTTGAGGAGTGCTAAACATAAAGACAGATTGGGCTTCAGGTGCCCGATTTCAGTAGGCGGAGATATTGATAAAGAGGGGAAGACTTCGAGCAATGTTTGATAGAGGGGGCTTTCGGGCCCAATGTTGACAGAAAGAGGTGATGGGCCAATAGGCCGGATGATCATAGAAGAACGTAGGTTTATGGACCCAATAAGAGGAGGATGTTGGCTCGAGGGCCCGGGTTTATGAGATGGGCTTGAGGGCTCAAGTGTTGGAGAAAATGGGCACAAAGGCCCGGATATAGTAGAGGGGCTTGATGGCCCAAGAGTTGGAGAAAATGGGCACAAAGGCCCAGATTTAGTAGAGGGGCTTGATGGCCCAAGAGCAACAAGTGGGTATACGGACCCATAAGTTGGGTCTGGGGGCCCAGAAATAGGGATCGGGCCAAGAAGCCCGGGGAGAGCGTCATAGTGAGTTGGGGCATCGGCCCCAAAAGAGGAGATAATGAGGGAAGGCCATCGCGGAGTTGGTTGGACTTTTTCTTGAGTCGGTTTGGCAATATGACTCTCGTGTGGGTCAACAGGTGGTTCAGCCTGGAGTGGTTCATTGCTTGACCCTTCTTCATCGGTGGAAAACAAAAGAGATATTTCTGGATACAAGTCATCTTCAGGGTCGTTGGTTCTTCTTCTCTTCTCTTGCTCCATCTCTTGTTCTTCCTTGTTCTCAACCAGTTGAATAGTTTCTTTCTTGATGAAAAACTTTTGTAAGCATCCAGAAAAGTATACGCACGAGATTCTGACCATTCACTGTCGTTCCATCATACCCAACCCCGCTTTTTGGTTGTAACCTCATTAGATTGATTGGCTCAGCTATGCCTTGCAGTTCTTTGCCTAGTCCTCGGCCCTCCTGGTATCCCAAAATCTTCATTATATGCCATCCAATGGTTTCATTTTCCTCTCTTTTCCTTCTCCACACTTGCTTGGGTTGCCTACTCATTTACGGGAAGATCCAAGATTGTCAAAATTGGCTCGTTTGGCAACCCAAGGGGTGGTGGTGGAGAAGATGGATGGTCTAAGGGCATGCTCGTCACCTTAATCACTTGTCCCTTGTGAGGGAATTTAAGGCACTGGTGATTGGTGGAGGCGACTGCCTCTAGTGCTTCCAAATAGGGTCGTCCCAGAATAGCTTTGTAGGTTGGATCCATCTCAAGTATGTGGAAGTCAACAGTGACTGTTCGAGGTCCAAGCTTCACATTTAATGTAATCATGCCATCGGCAGGCTTTTTTAATTTGTCATATTCAGTCACTGTTATTTGAGATGGCCGGATGTCTTCCTCGGAGAATCCACAAAGATGTAATGTTTCTGGTGACAGAACATTAATGGATGCTCCAGTATCGACTAAACATGACTTAATGCCTACACCATTGATGTGGACTATGATGCACAAGGCAATTTCCTTATTTCCGGGTCGGTCAACTCTTCCTTTGTGAATGTAAGGGCCGGGTACTCACTTCTCGGGACCAGAACTGATGAAATCTTTTCTGGGGGGAGGCTCTCATTCACCATCACCCGCTGTAAGTATTGTTGGAGAACCTCTTGATGGACTCTGGATCTTTTGATCAACTCTAAGATAGAGATCCGTGCCGGGGTTTTATCAAGATGTTTCAACAAGTCATAGGACGTCCTGTGCAATGGCTCTTCAATGTGTTCTTCTTCGCTTCGGTGCTAACCCCGATTGGCCGGCACAGGGAAAGACCCTTTGGAGCATGTGCCCACTCCTAAGTAGTGTGGCAAGTTGAGGAGCTATAGTTGAGGTGGTAGTGGCGGGTGGTGGGTTAGGTCGAATGATGGGAGCTCTTGCGATGGGTGTAATGATGGTGGTTTGAGGCATAGTAGGGTAGGTAGGTCGTGAAGGTTCAGTTGCTCGGGGCGGGATGATGATGGGTCCTAGTGATGGTGATGTTTGTGGTGGATTAACCGGGTGGATTAGGGTTCATCCCTATTGGAGTTGAATGGCTGGTGGTGTGATGATGGGTCGTGATGGTGCTCGGATGATGGGTGTCCAGTTGAGAGTAATGGGGTTGGCTGATGTAGCTTGGGGTATAGAATGGATGGTTCGGTTGACATGCATGGCGGAGGTGGCTCCCTCAACTTGCAAATTCTGGCCCCGATGATGATACTCCTCGGAAGAGATCAAGATGGGATTAACGTGTTGATTCCCCGGTGCGGGTGCATGTAGAGGTAGAGGGTTTTGAATAATCCCCAGGCCGGGGTTCTGTTGTTGTTGCTGCTGAGCTGGTACGTGCTGCCGTTGAGGTTGATTTTTCACTGTTCTGATGTATTCTCCCATCTGGTCCCAGTCAATACTGCCTTGCTCATTAAGATCGTGGATATAGTCTTTGAACTGAAAACAATTTTCCACGGTGTGCCCAGGGTATCTATGGAATAAGCAGTATCGCTCTCTGTTGGCATTTTGAGGCCACTCCGACTTCTCCCTTGGCAATGCAATTTGCCCTGCCGCCATGAGTGCATTAAAGATGTCCACGAGAGAGTACGGCAAAGGCGGGTAATGGTTCCTCTTGGGTCCAACCTTTCGGGGTTCATAGGCCATGGGAGGGAGTGCTTGGTTGTAGTTGGCTAGTTGTTGCCGCGGTGGTTGGGGAACTGGGGCTTGCGGTCGCTGAGGAATTGGGGCTTGTTGTTGACGAGGCTGGAACTGAGGTTGATGTTGAGGTTGACGAGGGTTTATAAATGGTTGATTTTGTTGAGGGTTCCTGAACTGGTGTTGATAATTTATAGATGGGTTCCCTACGACATTGAGGTTCTCGTTTGTCACTACGCCCTCAGTCACTGGACTGGTTGTGGTAAAAGTGGTTTTCTTGACAGCTCGGGGTCTAGGATCAAACAAGTTCATGATAGGTGAGTCCCTAAGCTGTGTCTGAATGTACCGTGCCCTCTCATAAAGTTCACTCATGGAGGTGGGGTGATGCAAAGCCAGCATATTCTTTAAGACCGGAGTGGCATTGGTGATGATCATCTTCACTTGCTCCAGCTCTGAAATGGAATCAGTAAGCTTTTCTGCCATTGACCTCCACCTATCAGCATATCTGGTGAAATCTTCATCATTTCTCGTTCTTTCGGCCATGAGGTCAGTGATGGAATATGTTGGTCCGACCCTGTCTTGATATCTCTGCAAAAATTTAGCTTTGACAGTTTCAAAGTTACTCGCCTCCAAAGAGTCAAGCGAGTAGAGCCACTCTAAAGCTGAACCCTCTAATGATCTTCTGAAAAGAAAAGCAAGGGCCCTTGGATCATTTTGCCACATTACCGACTCATAAAGAAAGTCCTTGATATGAATTAATGGATTACCGGTTCCGTTGTAGCGACGGTATACCGGCATCTCAGAGGGAGGTAGATGAAAAGTAGGGAGGGAAGGAAGAGAAATTTCAGGGGCTGCCTTTGTGTCAATCAAACGTCTAAGCTCTCTATACTGCTCATCCATGCGATTGATCTTGTTAATCATGGCATGGTCGACTGAAGGTTCCCTAAGAGGAGGAGGAGAACTGGGTGCTTGATGCATTGGAATTGGGATTGGATGGGCCGAAGTGGCCGGATGAGAAGGGTACATTGGGGGATTCACCAAAGGGTGAGTAGGGTTGAGATGATTGGAAGAATGAACTAGTGGCCTAGAAGGAGCAACGACATTCATATCAGGGTGATCTAAATTAGCTACCAGATGAGGCGAAATTGGGGCTACGAGCCCGGTATAAGAATGGCCATGAGTGGGCACATTGGGTTGATGTGCTACCGACCGAGGGGTAGAGATGTGAAGACCACCTTCGGGAGGAATGTGGTCGGCGGGCGACTTGCCCTTGAGGATGGCTTTGATAGCTGAATTTGGGTAGGGTCAGCATGAGAAAATGCCTCCCAAAGTGAATTTAGATTGGGTCGAGGAGAAGTTTGACTAGGTTCGGGGAGAACTTCGGGTTCAATGACGGCACATACGGCATCAGGGTAGAAATAAGATTGGTCATACTCCAACTGTAGTTGCTCGTATCTTTGATCCGGCATTCCGATAACTCGACCTGACCTTAAATTCATAAACACAATAGAAAAAGAAGGTTGACAAATAAAAGCTTAAGGATTTTTTTAGTTTTTATTTTTTACCCCTTTTTTGTTTTGATTTTCTTTTGTCGGACAAGCAAGTTGTCAAGCAAATTAACCTCAAGCAAAAAAAAATTGTTTTGGTTCTTTTTAGGTGATTTTGGGATTTTTGTTTAATTTTCAGTTTTTGTTTGCAAACAAGTAATAGCAAAGAATTGGAATGATTAACGCAAATTTTTTTGTTTCAACCTCAAATTAATGGCTTGTTAAGAGAAATATTGTCCACTCAAATAAATGGGTGGGACCCTATGCTCTCACAACGCCGAGCAATCTAAGGTTGTCACTCTTTTCACAACGATAGGTAATAGGTACTCCGGGTTTTGGGATAAAATGGTACAACCAGCCCGATCAGTGAAGAGGGAATCCATCACGTCTGGGGACTTACGGAGGTCTTGATGGAAGCTACCCGATCCTTCCAAGAGGGAATCCCCGGAGGAGAAGTTGGCAACCACTAAGAGGGGTGTTTGGGTGTGTGGGGCTTTGGGAGGAGAGAGCCTCCCTTCTCGGATGACCTAAGGAGCCGAAACCCCAATGCAAACTAAATGCGAGTGAAATGTCAAGGAATAAAGAGCAAGCAAGAAGAAAATAAAAGCATACAATGATTAATGAGATGTTGTAGGAAGCAAGTAAACAAGACAATGAGATAATATAAAATAAAAACTAAAATGGAAAGGAGCACTTAACCTTGACTAGAAATGCTTAGCAAATTTACTAGAACGGAATTAGACATGGAAGGAAATAGGCAAGCATATTTGTCAAGGCATGAAATAGGATGATCTTCAAGATACTAAATTGAAATAAGATGATAAACAAAGCTAAAAATCAGATTGCCATGCTTTTAAAAAGATAAAGGGAGGGCAAGTAAACTTGAAGAAAAGTAGATGATACTTCAAAGAAAGTAGTAAGCAACGTAAACAAGCAACAATGTAAGGAAATGGAAATGACTCACATGGAAATGAAAGTAAACATGCTTTTCAAATGGACATTCTTAGGAAAGAAAATAGGATCTCACTAAAGCAAAGTCGGTCCCACCGTGGTCGCCAAAAGGTGTAAGCACCCGAAACGGGATATCCTTAGATATCCCATTTTTTTGGCCCCTACGCTTGCTTTGGGGACTTGGTGGATGAGGTGTTAGTGGGTGTGGTCGCCAGGAGCCAAATACTCCAAAATATGGTAGAATGAAATGAAATGAAATAGAGAAATGACCATCATACCTTTGGAAGTGGAGAGATTGTTGGGTTCCGACTTCTCCTCTTTCGGCCGGCCGAAAGAAGAGAGCTTAGTGAGTCCTTCATCTTTGATCTGGTTGGAGCTCCACCTCAATCGAATTTACCTAAAAATGTCCATAAGAAAACATAGAAACAAGTGAAAGGTTCATTAGTTCTAATGAAAGCATACTATCGTGCTCAAATTTGAATTCAAATATGCAAAAGGAAAGAGACTAACCGGATTGGGACTAAATCCCAACCCCTATTTAGAAGGTTTAGATATGCATGAAAATGCAAATGAGTGGCTCAATATATGCTAAATGACATGTTAATGAGAGTTAAAATGAAAGGAGGGAGTAAAGGATCGACCGGAAAGGTAAATAAACTCAAAAAAATGCAAAACAGGGTCTGCCCCTGCTAGTGCCCCATATATGGGGCGCCTGCTGCAAGTGTCCCCTTGATGGGGCATGTTGACCAAAGTCAAAGCGCCCTATTTATGGGGCACCAGGGACTGGCTTCAGCAGATTTTCTTCCCTTCTTCGCGGCGTCGTCCCGGAGTGTAGGAAGACCTCCAAGATGGAAAAAGGACTTCTTCAAGCAGCCAATACCCAAGTGAAGCTAATGGAAGAGTGTCTTGGCACTAGATGTAAGGTAAATGGAGTGTAGAGGCCCTCAAAGTCGGAGAAAAATCATATTTCTGAAGAAGGAAACTGCAGGTTTTTGGGGTTTTTGGGGTTTTTGGGAGAGGGTTTTGGATCGGTTTGAAGGCTTATGGGAGGTGTAGATGGCTTAGAAACGTGATGTTGGATGAGCTCTAGGGTGGCACGAAGTTGGAACCTCCTCCCAGCTCCAAATGGGGGTCTATTTATAGCCCAAAAGAGGGTACTTTGGCCATTTTCGAAAAGCAGTGCCACGCGGCATAGCGCCCTATATATGGGGTGCCAACATCATGAGATATGTCAAATCTATTAGACAAGTCACTGCGAGGGGTCAAATCGGCCGGTCAAGTTGATTTGATTTGGTGCCAGGCGCCCTGTTTATAGGGCGCCTGGTGCCCTATATACAGGGCACCCGGTGCCCTATTTACAGGGCGCCTGGTGCCCTATAAGTAGGGCGCCAGGTGCCCTATATACAGGGCGCCAAGTGCCCTGTATATAGGGTGCTTTGACCCTGGTCAACGCCTATCGATCTTCTTCGAAATGCGCCGAAAAACTTGATTTTTTCGGAAAACTCAGTTCTCTTGAAAGGTTACTCAAATATTATTCATGAAAACAAGAATTTAAGCTCTTCAACTAGGCCAAAATTGCATGTCTACAAATATATATATATATATATCTTTGGAATATCATATATTTATGGTGTAACCTGTAGCACACACCCACATATCACAAATGCAATAAATAAAATGGATGATCATAGACCTAACCCTAAACATGCAACACCAGAGTCAAAACTATGTGCAACTAAAGAAGTTAGCATTTGATGTCGATGTGGGTGTGCCTCCACTTTCAGAAGATGCTTCTCCTAGTGGTCATGATCTTTACTCCCCCACGAATTAGCTTCTTGTCATTACAAGCGGCTTAAGGGTATGTAGACCTGCAAATGTACATAACTTAATAGGAAATCTTGGTTTCAACCAAAGAAAGTGCATTTAAGGAGGGAGATAGAATGTACAATTAGAATTGAAAAGAGAGGGAAGGTTTCACACATGCCCCAATTAAAACACATCCACATAATTAACTACCATCACATGATAATTAAATCCTAAGTCCATGATCTCCATACATTAATACAATCAAACATCAAATATACATAGTGTGAATATGTGATATTAATATGATGCAAAATTTATGCCATAAAATTATAATTTATAATTTTGAAATTTTAATTTCATACTTATCGAATTTCTTATGAAATAAATAACATAAAAATAACATATAAACAATTTATATAAAATAAACAAGCACATCTAAACTATTTAGACTATTTATGCATTCTTAATACTATACAAAGTCAAATTTTAATTTTATAATTTATATTCTATAAAATTTTATTTTACAGAATTAATTAAGATACTAATTGATTAATTTAAACTTTTAAAATAATTTTAAAACTTAACTATAAATAAATATATGTTAATAAGGCTTACTATCATCTAATAGGCTATTAAACACTTTAAAACCCATAAAATAATATTTTATAATTTTTAAAAATTTATGATAATTTTCTACATTTTTTATGATTTTAAACAATTTAAAATCATTAAAAATGCGATTGGCGCATTGTGCCATGAGTGCCAGCACACAGTGCCACTTCATGTGTGTGCTCGTGTGTGCCAGCCTCCAGCAGCATTTGTGTAACCAACCCGTGCACCCACGAATCTGCCATGGACCGATCCGAATCCGGGTCCTAATCTGACCTGTATCCTTCTTTCTCACCCACTAAGAGGGCCATAGGGGGGTGTTTATGAATCTCCAAATTTCGGGGACCATATCTCCTTATCTAGAGCACCAAAAAATTCAAAAAATATGCATTTAATTCCTCATCAAATGAGGATTTTAAAAAGTCGGCCTTATCTCCAGGAAAAATCACATTTGACTAGAAAAGGAAAAGAAGAGAGGGTGGCGCCATCATCATAAGGGCTCCCATAGCTAGAAAAATTCCAAATTCGCTTCCTCTGCTGCCCTTCAAAGCATGAAATTATGGAGAAATAGTAGGTAATCTTATTACCCATATTTTAAATCTTTCACAAGGTTTTAGTTTCCTCCATGGATGAAGGTTTTACAAAATCCCCAAATATGGGTGACCGTTAGAACATGACAAAATCACCAAATTTTGGGACTTCTCTCGGACTCTACATGGGTTTGAAATTCAAATAGTTTATGGAGTTGGAAAGACCTATATTACTAGATTCTACCAATATCAACCAATCTCTAATTTACTTAATCTACAGATTATGACATCCTCAACAAAATAGACGTTTGCACATATTTAAGAACAAATAAAATACATAAAATAACATTGATTCGACATAAATTTTGACTGAAACTTGAACTTGGCTTTGATACCATTGCAATCAATCATCTTATAAAATTTGGTGCAGCAGAAGCGATGATTCCTATAGATTCATGTTGATCTTGTCTCAATCCGAATTAAATGGCAAAAACCAAAAACCGATTGAAATGAATCGAATATACTTGATAGAAATTCATATAATCCCTTAGAGATTAACAAGAAGAACTTCTGAAGCTCTTCAAACTATTCAAATATCTGACCTCTAGTAGTATCCACACGTACATCATCTACATGAGAACTCTTCCCAAATGAAGCTCCATCACTCACGGATGCCTTTCTGAGAGAAGAGGTAGGGAGAAAGTTAAGGAAGTGTTTATCACCCTTGGCTTGATAGGGTTTGACTGGAACCATTTGTATTTATAAAAATTTTAAATTTTTTTATAAAAGTCTAAAATCTCTATAAATTATGTCCTTGCCCCTATACCTATAGAAAGTTTCTATACATATAATCTACTAGGTCTAATAGTCTATTTGATTGAGGCCTAAATAAAATAAAACACTCATACTTAATTTAATTAAATATGTTATTTGATGATAAATTAATCGGTCAATCGATCATAAAGGGTACAAGCCACATCCCATGATCCCAAACGACTATGGGAATAATCTTATCTCTATTGAGCATTTCTATCAACCATTACCACATGAATATAAACCCTTGTTCATTTAATGTCCTGATCAGAAATGAGTACTATATCAATTGTCAACTCTTTTGCATACTGACTCTATATGATCTTGGACTCAAAATCGAATCAATTAGAAAATTCTTTTTCAATTATTCTCTCTACCCTGGCAAGAGATTTAGAGTAATATTCCAAAAGACAATCACTCTCACTTACTGAGAGTGGATGATCTCTTGTTGTCCACTCAATTGTCTCCACCGAATTTCCCTTGTATTCTAGCAATCTCTATATTGGACCATCCAAACTATGATCTATAAGTCAATGGTCAAAGTATAAGTTCTGCCCAATAAGACATCATTAGTGACTCATGTTGAAGGTCCAACCATGCAACTATGATAATAAAAAACTCTGATTGACAGTTTGATAAGATACCATACAGGGTTTCTAATTTAGTAAGTTTAGTGAATTCATTCGACTAAGGAGCACCTATATGTGTATATCGGTATTTCCACACTAATGACTAATGAGATTAGTCATCCTTATCATATGAGAAGACATCACATACACTAGTCTATCAGGATCATTAATGCTCCATCTCAAAGATCCTATGACTAGGAATATTTAGATCATATAACTTTAGATGATCGATCTTATTATCATGATTTCATCATAATTCAATCATCATTACATGTAATTAAGAACTTCATTACGATGTATGTATATAACAAGAGCTAGTAATAAAAATTTGCTTAAGTAATTAAATAATATATTTCTAAAAATGTTAAAGCATATCATACATAAAATTGACTTATAGTGCATGCATTTCTATCAGATAAGTTTAGTGTACATTTACTTACTAAACTAATTTTTTTAAATATATTATCATTGTAAAGACTATTTCTTGCAATGATACTAACTCATTGCATATAATATTAAGTCTTTACATATACATATTAATAACACTACATATAATACTAACCATTTACATATATATAAATGATATTTTTAGTGACCCCTCTGACATTTAATCCATTTTATTAAACTCTATTAAATTAATGGTCTAAGTAATTAATAAATTTATTAAAAATACTTTTATGTAACTATTTAACTAAAAATTAGAAACCATAGTCCTAGCTCTATTTGCAGCAGCTTGATCTTTTACTCTTAGTTCCTCATTGTGCTGCTATCCTCCAAGAAAGGTTTTCAGTCAGAGAACAATGTTTAAAATATCAAGGTGATCTTGGTGCCTTTGGTGTAAACAACATGCATGCCACCATGCTACTGAGGAATTGCAACAGTTCAAACGGTAGTCATTTTATAATCTTTGTTAGTTCTTTAATTGGTGATTAGAAAAGAGAGATTTGATCCCTATACTCTCAAATTAAATCAAAAAGAATAAAAAAAATTGTTGTGTATTGAGCCCATGTAAAGATTAAGAAGTTTTGTGTTCACCAACTCATTTATATACAGATTCTACATTTTGTCATTGTCACATTGTATACTAAGTTAGTGCATCAGAATAGATGATTAAGATGGAGAAATTTTTTTACACCAATCATGAGCTATGGCGATTGACACACAGAAAAAAGAATGGATCTTGGGAAAGTGAGCAATCAAGGATTGTCTATGTAAGGTTCTTTACTCCATGCATGCATATTGTGTTATTTTTACAATAATGTTAAATATTTTGCTATAATCAATCTTTTACATTTTTATAGGATGTTGTACAAGAAAAATTACAAGTTGGACTAGATGACTCATTTGAGATAGATGAATCACAAACTCTTATTCCACAAGAGGCAATGACATCTGTGCTTGGTGAGAAGTCTGGATATGTTCGAGGCCGTGGTTATGGTCCAAAGCCACCTTCCAAATCTTCAGCCATGGCTTCAACGATATATGGTTTATAATCTCAGCTAAAAGTGAAGGATGACATGATGACACAGATGCGAGAAGAAATACAGAAAATGAGAGAAGAATTTTGAGCAGAGATTATTGCAATCAAAGCAGCATGCATGCCTCACATGAATGCACCTTCTAACTTGGCATCATAGTAGAAAATTATGGATTGTTCAACACATACTATCTTTTATTGGTCTTTGACTTTTCAAAACTTTATAGTTGGTGTTTTTAATCTTGTCATTGTCATTCCTAATAATAGATCATCATTTTGTATAGAAGAAAGGTAGGTCCTATGACATTCTCTTGGTACTGATTTTATGCAATCATATGTTTAGATTGTTTCTAAACAATAGGGTCTTATGCAATCATATGCCATTTTATGACGCAAGACAGTTGCTCAACACTTAATAAATTAGGTCTTTCTAATGGTTAAGTTGTGATTTTCCCTTTCAAAATATTACAGGTTCCCCTTAGTGTTGCAATTGTGTGGGTATATGCATTCTTCTTGACAGCAGGTGGTGCTTACAATTACAAAGACTGCAGTACAAACATACCTACATCAAATGTCCTAATGGATTCCTGCAGACGGCACATACTGACCATGAAGAGCTACCGAACAGATGCATTTAATGCATGGAGAACTGCTACATGGGTTAGAGTACCCTATCCCTTTCAATGTGCCAGAGAGCTCTCTTTTCACACTTAACTATTGTTTTATATTGTAAGGAATCAATACATGATAGCGGAAAATTTTTGATTCCATAAAACCATGATCTTTGCCTTGATCGATGCCGAACGAGCAAAACCGGGAACCGAATATGAAGTAGAACGAGAGTACCTCATGGGATTTCTCAAATCCCTCACCATGGATGAAGAGAGGACGTTCCTCCTTGCTGAAAACCGTCCAAGTGTCCGGTCTCTAGCGGTATCCACACGATCTGCTTCAATAGACGAGTTCTCTCTTCCTTCGGGCCTCCAAAAACCTCCCAGATCCAAGCTTGACCATGGGAGATCACCTTCTAGAGAAGAGAGGAGGGAGAGAGGAGGCATGGGACGTGCTCCAGCCCTATGGCTTGTTAGGGTTTAGCTTCATAAGCCATTTATATATAGAAGATGGAATTTTTCACAAAAACCCAAAACTTCTATAAAATTGCGTCCATGCCCTCATCTTATTGACCATATCTATTGTGTGTGACCCACTAGGCCCAATAGTCAATTTGGTTGAAGCCTTAATTAATTTAAAAGAACAATTCCTTTAAATTAAATCAAAACCGTTATCCGAATATGATTTTTACGGCTCGATCATAAAGGGTACAAGCCACATCCTATGATCCCAAATGACTTTGGGGAGTTAAATAACATCCATTGAGCCTTTCCATCATCAATTACCACACGGATTTAAATCCTCGTTCATACAATGTCCCGGTCGGTCAGGGGTTCGGCACGGACTGTCAACCCCTAAATATTCCAACTCTACGAAATCTTGTAATCATGAATGGATCAACTGGAAAACTCCTTTTCCAATTATCCTATCTACCTTGGCCAAGGATTTAGAGTACTATCCATAGGACATTCTCTCTCTCCTACCGAGAGTGAACGATCCCCTATTGTCCGCTCAATTGCCTCCACCGGGTTTCCTATATACCCAATCCATTAACTATATAGGACCACAATACTAAGTGATCCATCAGTCAATAGTCAAAGTACATAGTACGCCTGGAAAGACATCTTTGGCGACTCAGGTCAAAGATCCAACCGTGCTATTGAGATGTAAGAATAACCTGATAGATAGTTCGGTAAGATACCGATCAGGTTTTCCTAAATTGGTCAGTTCAGTGAACTCATTCCACTAATGAGCACTTGTGTGTGTATCTCAGTGTCCCCACACTGATGACCAATGAGATCGGTCATTCCCATCATATGAGAAGACATCACACACACTAGTCTATCCGGATTCTTGATGTCATGTCTCAAGGATCCTATGACTAGGAACATTTAGATCACATACCTCTAGATGATCGATCTCATTATCATGATCTCATCATGATTCAATCATCATTGCATTTGATTAAGGACTTCATTACGATATACGCTTCTAATAAAAGCTAGTAACGAAGTTTTGCCTATTTAATTGAATGAGATATATCTAGAAATGTCGAATCATATCATATATGATTGGCTTGTAGGGCATACATTTCTATCAATCTCCCACTTGCACTAAAGCCAATCACCCATCTGGCTGATCTCTATCAGCTCAAGGTGAAGCTCAAACACTCTTTGAGTATCTGCTTCAGTTAGTGGATCTGTAATGTTATTAACGGAAGATACTCTATCTTTAATTATATATCTATCAACTGCATTCTCTACGATTCTATGGTATTGCCATAGAAGTTTGAAACTTCTAATGAGACTTTGGCTCTACCCCATTGTTTTCTCAAAACAATACACTTTCGAAGAAAGTTGGGACAATCCCATAAGCTAGATGAACATCTTCATCTAGTCAGCTTCTCAAGCTATATACAGTCATTATTCAATCTACTTTAGATTAGTTGTAGAATTAGCAGTGTTCTCTTGCATGGAACTCTTCCAGCTCACTGCACCACCATTATATTGACTTATTATCAGACTTATCTGATTAGAAGCTTTTGTTCATAAAACTACAAGACTTCAAGTCTTATCCTCCAAACATTAGAGATATATCCTTAGTGCTTCTCATGTACTCAAGGACACATCTCTAAATTATCATGTGACTCTCACAAGGATTTACTTGATGAATGCTCATAACACTTAGAGCATTAATGAAGTCATGTGCGTAGCATCACAAATGTGATAGGTCCTATTGCAAAAGCATAAGAGCTATACTAATGTGATCTCTTTATCTCTTAAGAAGTCTACAAAGACATCTATTTAAAGAAATCAACTCCACACTTCATAGGTAAGAAACCTATCTTGGAGTTTACCATGTCAAACTCTTTGACTATGGTTTTTTATGTACATGAATTGGGTAAGGCCAAGAAACCTTTTAGATCTATCTCCATAGATATTAACACCCATTTTAAGTTTGGAGGATGAATTGATAACTAGGCTCACTTATGATAACATACGTACTTCATTCTCAATGAGTAGTATGTCATGCATATATCATGTCAAGAAGATAATAGCACTCCCACTTATCTTATATGAAAACACAAGGTATATCTTCATTCTCAATGAAGTCATAAGATTTAATCTCATGAAACCTTATCAACCATCTATGGGAAGTTTTACTTGAGTCCATAAATGGACCTTATGCACACACTATTTGGATGTTTTGGAACTTGATTCCCAAAGGTTGTATCATATACACCTGTTTCTCAAAATTAACATAGAGAAACACTATCTTAACATCCATTTGACATATCCTATAGTCATAGTGTGTAACAATCAAATCCGAATGGATTAATTCCATGGCATAGGTAAAAGGTCTTATCATAGTCAACTATTTGACATAAATGATATCCCTTTTAACTATCCTTACTTTGAAGGTCTCTACCTTCTAATATACTTCAATCTATTCTTTAGTGATCCATTTATACCCTATAGATACTAAATCCTTAGGTGGATCAATCAAGTTCTGAACTTGATTAGAATAGATAGAGTTTATATCAGATTTTATTGTTTCTTCCCATTTTGAATCAATATCTCATATTGCTTCAATATAAATCTTAGGATCATTATCCTTTTATCTTATGTCTCATTCCTTCCATCAAAGATATGTCTCACATATCTCTTAGGTTGATTGGACATAAGAAAAGATCTATGATTTGCCCTTGTGTAAATATAAACTAGTACCTTAATAAAAGTGTCCATGGATTGTGGGACTGGAACACCTTCCATTTATGCCTTGCTCCCACTGTCTTTCTAAAGGAGGGACTCTTCCTCTAGAAATATGGAGAGATGAGCAACTCATACCCTTCTCCTTGAGGGAGGCATTAATATCCTTAAGTTTCCTTAGGATATCCCACAAGCCAACACTTTGTAGTCTTATATTCCAACTTGATAGGGTTATACTTCTTTACCAAGCCAGACATTCTGAAACCTTAACTTGCTTAAGGTCAAGCTTTAATCCCTTTCCATATCTAATATGGAATAATTGGAATAGACTTGAAAGGTACCGATTTAAGATCAAATATCAATATTGAGTGCTAACCCCTAAACAGACAAAGAAGAATTTTTGCAAAGGTTGTCAATGTCCATATTATGTCCTACACAATATGGCTTCTCATTTTAGCTGCTCAATTAAGCTAAAATGTATAAGAGGTGTCCATCAAAATTAGATTATACTATCCTTCCTTTATGTGTGAATTATTACTTAAGTATCCCCTCTTTGATCTCATCAAAGAGTTCTAATACTCTTTTCATTAATATTTCCTCTTCATTCTTAATCTCAAATAATTTCTCAAAGGTTTTGGATTTGTACTTCATAAAGTACATATGTCCATACCTAGAGAAGTCATCTTTGAAAATTAATGAAGTTGAAATATTATCCTCTATCATTAATAGATATGGGCTAACATGCATCTAGTTGCATGAGTTCTATAAACTCATTAGCCCTCTCTCCATGTCTAACAAATGAAGAGTTGGTCATTTTGCTTAATAAGATAAGACTTACATATAGTTAATGATTCTAAATTATTTACCTATATGTTACTATCCGAATAGTACTCCTTAAGTCTTTTCTTATAAATATGACCGTACTACTAAACAATAGATTGATCAATATCAATCTACTTCACCTAATGAGGATTATTCACACATATTATAAGAGCATACATATCTTATATGAATAAACTCTTTATTATGCTACTACTGATAAACACTTTACCAGTTATCATTTTCATACCATAGAATAAATCTCCATTTATTCAACTAGGAAATGAAAACCATATTCTTTTAGAAGGATAATTAAGACAACTCTAGAAGTCTATAGAAATTTTGTATCTCCCACTAGTAATGATGCAACATTTTGTACCATTTCATATGTAGGATAACAATCTTCTTTAAACCTTCATTTACTTGTTATTATCTACAACTTTTTGTAGATATACGATGCATATCTGGTATCTCATACTATTATATGCACCCCTAGTATCTTATACTAGAATACACATACATAGTATCTTATACTATCAAATGTGTATATAAGACAAGTAAATATTAATGATATAGATACATGGAGCTTCTCAAGTTCCACCTTTGCATTATGTGCAATACACTTTGCACTTCTTCTTCTACTTACCATCATCATGATAGTAGAGGAATGCTATGTCAAATTTGGGTTATAATATCTTGACTCACTTCTTTGACTTTTAACTATCACCATCTATTTCTATCTAATGATCTTACTTCTTTCTATTGGTCTTACCAAAAAGAAGTATTCAAGATGTATTATTCTTCATCGCCTTTAATTAGCTCATCAACATGAGCCATGATGGATATCAAATCCATTTATCCATGTTGCCACTACTAATTTTATCTGATAGAGGCTAACATCTGATATAAGGTAATTAATACATCTTTTCAATGAGATAAGATCTTATCTTCTCTCACATCATTAGATAGTGTAAGAGATACTTACTTATCAAGTAGGATAGTCAATAGGTCAACTATGAGAACTATTCTCTTAGTTCTAAACCGATATAAGAAGTGTGAGCCATTAAAATACTTAGCATCTAGCATGCTAGATTAATGGTGGTTTATAATATTCTACAACAGAGATATAATTATATCAACATTACAGACATTCATTAAAATTAAGATATGGTCTTTCATCCTAATTTATACTCCCACTAACTTTCGACGAATTTGCATAACCCTCATTATGCAAAGACGGGATATCACGATAACATCCTAGTGGGGACCAAGACCCTACTAACTTTATGGTGATAACCTTGTGGGAAACACAACAAGTCATCCCATACTTAATAGGTAGGTAACTTTTACCAATTGCAACTCATGCAATTCTTAGTCATTCAGCCTCTAGAGTTATAACCTTGTGGGAAACACAACAAGCTATATACTCTAGTTAGGTCAAATCCGCTTGTTACGTTATGAGAATGGATTCTTAACATAGCCCTTGTGGGAAACACAACAAGGCCATGCAATGGTCCACCCCAAAGTTCGGCAAATGCCTTAGCCATGATCACCAATCCCTTGCTGAATGAGTCTTGTGGGAAACACAACAAACCCATCCAATCTAAGATTGGCTCATCAAGACCATAACAACGGAAGGCTACGTGAGTCATTCTCAATGTCTCACGTTTATCAACCTAATTAGAATGAGGAGGGATTTTATTTTAGTCTCATCAACATAGGTGCTACATATAAATATTAATATACCTTTGGAATATCATATATTTAAGGTATAATCTGTAGCACACACCATATATCAAATATGCATTAAAACATAGGTGATCATGGACTTAACCCTAAGCATACACCTAAGGCACCCCTATAGGTGCAATTTCATGCTTCAGAAGCTTGAGTTGGCATGCTCCCACTTCAGAAGGGTGCTTCTCCAAGTGGTCCCGCTCTCCATTCTACCACGAGCCGGCTTCTAACCATTACAAGCAGCTAAAGGGTACATAGACCCACAAATGTACAACTCATAATAAGAAACCTTGGTTTTAACCAAGGGGAGTACACAAATGGGGGGAGGTAGAATGTACAATCAGATTGTATAGAGAGAGAGGAGGCACACGCAGGACCCATTTAATAGCATAACCAACTTAATTAACCAAGCAATCAAAAGCAAAGCATATTTAAGTCCATGATCACCTCCATACACACACCAACATTCATCACATGAACATAGAGCGCATATGTGATAATTATATGAGATATATCATATATACCATCATAAAATTATATACTGTAATTTTGAAATTCCAAATTTCATGCTTGTCGAATTTTCATAAAATAAATAACATGAAATGCACATATAAACAATTTACATGCATGAGACAAGCAATATAAAAATATTCAGATGATTCATGCTTTTCCAAAACTTCTAATAGCATTAAATTAATGTCCAAATCATAATTCTTCAAAATCACATTTTTCAGAATTTATTTGAACACTAATTTAATCAATAAAGATTTTAAAACAATTTTAAAATCATTTATAAAATGATTCTATGGAAACCAAAGTCCAAAACTATTTAACAAGTTCATAAAAATTTTACAAACCTATTAAATAATTTCTCAGAACTTATATTATCATTAATTTCATTAATTTTGATCTTAAAACAATTTTAAAATCAAAATAGTAGAATTCAATGACAAAATCGTAAAACTCTATTTAATAAGTCATTAAACACTTTAATAACTCATTAAATAAATTCTACAATTTTTCGGATTTTTTTGGAATTTTCTGGCAATTTTTCGGATCAAAAATGAATTTTAAACATTTTAAAAATCATTTTCGAAAGAAATAAAGGGCGGCGCAGTGCGCCGGCCAATCAGCGCTAGCCACGGCACCGGCGGGCTCAGCGTGACAATGCCACGTACCCCCCGGGTGCGCCGAGCCGCCGGCAGCCGCGCGCCGCGCGCCGCGCGCCTGCGTGCGCCGCTGCGCGCCCCCGACGCCATTGAGGGGCGGCCGCGTACCCCGGCCCGGGTGCCCGTCCATCCGCCACGTACCCCCCGCGCGGTTGAGTCCGGATCCAATCCAGACTCATCTTCTCCGCCCGATAAGGGCTGGGCGACACTGTAGCACCCGAAAACCCTAGAAAAGTGCCGACTTTCGGGCCTTATTTGGGGGGTCAAAAAGTGTCCAAAAAATACTAAAAAATATTTGTTGGAATACTTGAACAATAAGGATTCTATATATAGAAGTTTCATCTCATGAAAAATTCTATCCAACGCGAAGTTTCAAAAGGAAGATGCCACGGCTGCAATTAAACCAAACCTCAAATTCCTCTCAAATCCGGCACCTCCAAGGGCCGTTGAGTGTCCAATAACTTATGGAAACTCTAGGAAACTTAATTTCCTATCTTCCTACGTCATTAGACAGAGGTATTTGAGTCCAAATAGGTAAGTTCATCAACTCCCCCAATTTCGGCCGGATATTCGGATATGATCATCTTAGCAACTTTCCAAACTCATTCCGTACTATATGGATGGCAAAAATTCATGAGGTTTGCGGAATTGGAAAGATCTCATCCACGAGAATCCAATGAATCTAACCACACACATTTTCGTATCTCATACAAACTGTGGTGATCAAATCAAAACAGCTCTGTATACAGTTTCGGGAAAGCAAAAATCACATGAAATCAAGCCAATTTCGATTCAACTTCGACCAAAGCTTCAACCGGGCTCTGATACCACTGTAAGGAATCAATACATGATAGTGGAAAATTTTTGATTCCATAAAACCATGATCTTTGCCTTGATCGATGCCGAACGAGCAAAACCGGGAACCGAATATGAAGTAGAACGAGAGTACCTCATGGGATTTCTCAAATCCCTCACCATGGATGAAGAGAGTACGTTCCTCCTTGCCGAAAACCGTCCAAGTGTCCGGTCTCTAGCGGTATCCACACGATCTGCTTCAATAGACGAGTTCTCTCTTCCTTCGGGCCTCCAGAAACCTCCCAGATCCAAGCTTGACCATGGGAGATCACCTTCTAGAGAAGAGAGGAGGGAGAGAGGAGGCTTGGTACGTGCTCCAGCCCTATGGCTTGTTAGGGTTTGGCTTCATAAGCCATTTATATATAGAAGATGGAATTTTTCACAAAAACCCAAAACTTCTATAAAATTGCGTCCATGCCCTCATCTTATTGACCAGATCTATTGTGTGTGACCCACTAGGCCCAATAGTCAATTTGGTTGAAGCCTTAATTAATTTAAAAGAACAATTCCTTTAAATTAAATCAAAACCGTTATCTGATAACTTGATTTTACGGCTTTCTGATCATAAAGGGTACAAGTCACATCCTATGATCCCAAATGACTTTGGGGAGTTAAATAACATCCATTGAGCCTTTCCATCATCAATTACCACACGGATTTAAATCCTCGTTCATACAATGTCCCGGTCGGTCAGGGGTTCGGCACGGACTGTCAACCCCTAAATATTCCAACTCTACGAAATCTTGTACTCATGAATGGATCAACTGGAAAACTCCTTTTCCAATTATCCTATCTACCTTGGCCAAGGATTTAGAGTACTATCCATAGGACATTCTCTCTCTCCTACCGAGAGTGAACGATCCCCTATTGTCCGCTCAATTGCCTCCACCGGGTTTCCTATATACCCAATCCATTAACTATATAGGACCACAATACTAAGTGATCCATCAGTCAATAGTCAAAGTACATAGTACGCCTGGCAAGACATCTTTGGCGACTCAGGTCAAAGATCCAACCGTGCTATTGAGATGTAAGAATAACCTGATAGATAGTTCGGTAAGATACCGATCAGGTTTTCCTAAATTGGTCAGTTCAGTGAACTCATTCCACTAATGAGCACTTGTGTGTGTATCTCAGTGTCCCCACACTGATGACCAATGAGATCGGTCATTCCCATCATATGAGAAGACATCACACACACTAGTCTATCCGGATTCTTGATGTCCTGTCTCAAGGATCCTATGACTAGGAACATTTAGATCACATACCTCTAGATGATCCATCTCATTATCATGATCTCATCATGATTCAATCATCATTGCATGTGATTAAGGACTTCATTACGATATACGCTTCTAATAAAAGCTAGTAACGAAGTTTTGCCTATTTAATTGAATGAGATATTTCTAGAAATGTCGAATCATATCATATATGATTGGCTTGTAGGGCATACATTTCTATCATATATTGTACAGGAAATAGGAGCATGTTGCTCTTCTGCTCCCTTTGTTATCACATGTAGGTGGGATCCTATCATGCCACCTCCTTGCTAATCAACTCAAGGTCCCCAATGCGTGGGATTGTTAGCAGAGGAAAAGGCCTAAAGGGTTGTTCAAGTATACTTGTAGGACTATAGGGAATAGGGACTGGGTCAACCACATTGACAGAAAACATGCACACAATAAATGTTATAAAGGTGGCAAATCATCGAGCATTGGAAGTTGGTGTTGTGTTCCTCATTATCTTTTCCTTCGTAGGTATGTATGTCAACATTTGTTATTAGCTACTTTGTTTACTGTCTGGTTAACTTCTGCTGTTGTCCAGGTCCCATGACCAGCACCTTAGCTTCTTCGAGGTTATTCCCTTTGGCTACTTGGTGGGCTGGCTCATGCAACTAACTTTTTTTTCTTAGCCCAAAAAACTGCATACTGCATACTGCATTTTTTTTCTTAGCCCAGTCAGTTTGTTTTCCTTTACGTGTGCAACAGTCAGATGATCTTGGAGCGCTGATTCTTTTAGAGAGCGTGTTCAATTTTTCTTTGTCAATCCCACTTAATTATCTGTTGGATTTTTTTGGAGGAAGAGTGTTACTTATTCAGGTAACTTAGGGAAAGAAACTTCAGTTAGCCACTCGTGATCCCCCCTCTCTATCTGTATATGTATATAATACACATATAATGAGATATTCACACCTAATTTGGGCTTTGTAAATGGTAATTTATTCAAATGTAACTATTGCAGCCACAGTCTGCAATTTCTTAAAGAAATAAAGTAAAAGAGTGGATCTTCTTTAAGACTTTCTTTATAAATCAGGGAATGAAAGATCCACTTCCTATGACTAAGCAAAGCTTCCCCATGCTTAAGGAGTACTACGATTGGGTCATCACCAGGGAAGTAAATGCAGGTAAAAATATTTGCTCTTCTTGTTTGCAATTATCAGCTCTGTGCATAATTTTGTATCATACCATTTTGATCTCTTGAATGTTCATGTCCTATTCAAAAAGATTGGATGAGTGTAACTTATTCTGTCTACAATTTTTTATCATATAAATTTCAATATGTTTGGAATCACTGCTCCGTTCAGAAAACTTGGTGAATGGTGTTTTTTTATTAAGGCCCTCCCTATCTTTTAGCATATTATCGTTTAGACATGATATTAATGTGATGCAAGATTAGATGCTATACTCTTTGGTGCAAAACTTGAGATTAGTATATGCATCATTGTTAGTTTTAACTTGCTTACATATTTCTCTAGCATTTGGCATATATTAGTTTGTCTTAACAGCTAACATTTTTTTTCATGTCTTTTCTGGTTGGTTAACATTATTTTTGTTCTCAGATCATTGTTCTCATGACGAGTGCCCTGAGGTAGTGAATTCAATTATAACTGAATGGATCGTAGCAACAAGTTGACTCTTTGTCCTTTTAATAAGTTGCCTTCCAGAGACTCGTTTTGTATGAACAAATTTTTTTTACTCGTTTTTTATGAACACATTATTTTTCTTTACAGCATGGCAGTGTTCCCACTTAGCAATGCGTAAATTTGGAGGGATCATTTCTTTCTACATGCTTTTGCAAGCCTAATATTAGTTTGAAATACATTACTTTCTTCTAACATGTTGTTCCATTCAGATGTACCGCCAAGGATGCAATTTTAACAAGTCCTGCAGTCGTAAGGGCGTTATTCTGTATCTGTTGGAGTTGTATTTCCAACCCTTGGAAGGTCTTGAGAAAGTTGAGTGGTAGACACTACTATTTGCATCAGCAAGATGAAATGCCATCATTAAAGGAGGTTGCCTTAGAGATACTTCCATCTGCAAGTGTGAGATTCTGAAGCTTTGTAAACCATTCTGTTCGCACAACTCTGTTTGATTCTTCTACATTTGTTACTAGAAATAGATCCTACTCCGTCACAACTTGAGCTATCTACATGCTAGTCCTCATGCTTTTTGCAGAGTGCATGAAAAATGTGTCAACTATCAGGAACAATTTCAGGGAAAGGATGCATGGCACTGGCAGCTTCACATGTACAGCATTTCTCTTGCAAAGGATCCAAACTCGGTGAGTCTTGTTTTGAAATGCCAAAAAGATGTGTGGAAGTTTGTAATTTCTGTAAAACAGTATTTTCTCTAAAAGTAGCGACAGAAACTGGAGCCCATGTGATTGTGATAGATTCTCTGCAGCTTCCAAGATTGAAATAAGCAACAAAGCTGGGGAAGTTGAAAGCCATATAGATGGTGACATTAAAGGCAGATACAGGCCATGTTCTTTCAACATAGATGAATACATGCACCTGAAAGACCGTGAGGATCGCCTCCTTGAAGGCCTGCGGCAGCAATAAAGGATAGAGTCTGACAACCTTGTTTTATGTATGAGAAATTTTGTGGGTTACTGATGATATTTTGTTTAAATAAATAACATTTATATTTTCCCCTCTTTCTACAGTTCTCAAGTGAGATGTAGATAGAATGACTTGGTCCTGCTTTGAAAATTCTTTATATGATTCAAAATTTTTATCCGGGTGTTATATCCCAAAGAATGTTTGCCGATTTCGGTCCTTCAAGTTCAAGCTATGATTATCTTCGTGTCTTACATCTTTTTAGCTTTTTAAGCTTAATGCCCGTAGATCTGAAAAATTAGTATTTAGTCCGTAGCAAATAAGATTTTGCTGTAATTTTAATTGTCATAATAATGATTTTACTGCAACATCAAATCCGTAGTAAATAAGATTTTAGTGCAATTTTTAATTAGTAGTAAAAATGATTTTACTGCAACATTAATTATGCGGTGAATATATTTTTGTTGCAACTTTAATTTTGTCATATTAATTATTTTACTTCAACATCAAATCTATAGTAAATAAGATTTTGGTGTAATTTTTAATTAGTGGTAAAAATGATTTTATTGCAACATCAATTATGTGGTGAATATATTTTTACTGCAACTTTAATTTTATCATAATAATGATATTTTACTGCGAAATTGTGTTTGTTGCAAATACTACTTTTTATAGCAAAATATATTTGTTGCAACTAAAAATATATTGTGAGAGAACTTTATACAGCGACATACAGCAAAAATATTTGTTACTGTAAAAAGTAATTTGCTGCAAAATTATCAATTTTTGTGACATAATTATTCACAACAAATACTAATTTTTTTAGTAGTGAATTCATTTGTGCATTACATGTGCCTCAAGTTCATAGTTTTATTTTATTCTTTAAAAGTCAACATCTAAACAAAAGTGATGAATGTCGAACGTATGAACAGCTTTTTAGGGACATATTGAGCAAGACATGCTTAAGAATGTAATTAACATCTTTATTATTAAAAATTTTAAATGTAAAAACTCGACAAATCTATTTGTATGAAAATTGTTGTTTCAAAAAATATTCTCTTGAATATATGTTTTGACTTATATGATTTAAATATATTTTTTCTTGTAAAATGTTATTATTAATCTGATAGAGTGACTCCACTTAATTGAAATTCTAGATTCGCCACCACGACGTATAATACTAACAAACTATACATAATACTAATCTTTTACATACGTTGTTAACCCGCCTTATATATCACTATCATGGGTTAACAAGTGAGATGGAAGGATTAATAACAAATACCATGGGTTACAAAATAAACAAGTTTAGATGGGTTAGTGTTATATAATATGAGTAGTAATAAAATATAAAGAATTTGTAAATGAATAAATCAGTTATTATTATATATAAAGATTGATAAAAATAAGAATTTAATAATATATGACTTTTTACTACGCTGTTTCAACTAGCTCACTCTAATTTTATGTGAACAGACATCGTGACTCTTTTTTATTGAAAATTGAGAAAATTCTCTCGTCCGTCTGGTCGCTAGGCAATCTAGACTCCAAGAGCGAGTGTGTGGAACCATTCCAACACTCAAGAGGATGCATGCCCAAAAAAAAAGAAGAAGAAGATGATGATCTTTTCTACTTCTCGGTGCATACCATGCTTAGGGAACCGGTAAGTTAAATAATTTAAGACCTTGTCAAGTTTCTCTCGTTGGATCAGAGGCATTCACTGGGATTCGAAACCACTCTAAAAAAACCAAGGCATAGATCCATAGAGTAGATCCCACTACACAAACAACAAGAAAGAGTGCTACTTGCGCGCAGTGCAAGGTTAATTTATTAGCTCATCTTTATTTATTCATCTATTCTGAGCCTGCGTATGCATGGCTACGCGCTCAAGACCCGTGCAGACTCCGCCGATCAAGCAGCGGGCGGTGCTCCCGGGCTGGGTGCGAGGTCCGCCGGTCCTCCGAAGGAGATTGGAGCTTCCGCAGTTCGAGGATAGCCGGGTGTGTCTCCGACGTAGCCGGAACCGGAGCCTGAGCCGTACCCGACACCGTACCCGTCTCCAGAGCTTGATCCCCCACCTCCGCCGCCGCCGCCACCTCTGCCGCTCGCGTAACTCGTCCCCGATCCTTTGTCCCAGGAGGCAGAACCTGAGCCCGATCCGTATCCGCTTCCGAAACCGTAACCTGAACCCTTCCCGCCACTAGCATCACCACCTCCGCCGCCGCCGCCGCCTCCACCACCACCGTTTGCATACCCACCCCCGTATGGTCCGAATGGGCCCGATTCAGCGTAGGCCGAGCCAGACCCAGACCCGCTTCCGTATCCGCCGCCCCAACCTCCATCAGAACCACCGCCTCCTCCTCCGCCACCGCCACCGCCACCTGCCTCTACCACGGACGACCAGAGAACCCTAGGCGTGGCGGAAACGCACATGCATAGCAGTAGGAAGGCCACGGCTAGAGCCCTCGACGTGCCCATCGTCTCCGAGCTGAGTATTGTGAGACGAGACGGAGAGGCAGCACTACTTATAGCGGAGGTCCTCTGCAGTGCCGGTGGCGCCCGTGATCCGAAGCCATGCACGTATCTTCGTGCATGCAGATCACTGAACGAGGCACGGAGATGCGGGACTGTCGAGGTCTGCACAGTGATTGCGAATTGAGCCCTAGCTCAGCATGTGCACTCACTCCTTTCTTCAGCATATCATACCAGTACACCAACTGATAATTTCCGGCATCTACAAAGCTGTACCAGCTATAAGAGATCCGTAGGGTACCAAAACCTTTTGACGTGCAAAGGGCCGTCGCTCCAGCATTGCACATGGTCACTTGACGGTACAACGACTATCTTCCTGAATCGCTTGAAGTTATAAGAGAATGAGTCCGGATCGCCTCAGGACGCCTCCTGAGGCGAGTCCCGCAGTCGCCTATCCGCGAGAGCCACGTAAGCGTCGGGACCGCTGCGCCAAACGTCCGACGCCGGTTTGGGAAACGACGTTCGCGGAACGGCGAACGAAACGGCACGTCTGACGCCGTTCGCGACGTTTGAGGGTTTAAACCTCGCGGTGACAAGATGAAAATTTTTGGGCGGGCGCGCGAGGTATCAGGGTTTGAAGAGGCTTGCTTCCCCACACGGTGGTCGTATTCGTTTCTTCCTCATCGTCTTCTTCCATTCCCGCCGACGCTCGCAGTTCCCTCCGTCGGCAGTGCCCTAGTTCCGGAGGTTTGATCGTCGTCTTCGACTTCTATTGTTCTATCTAACAGGTATCGTCGTGCTTACATATTAATTTGCATATTTAGAATATTAATGGCGTCGACTAGGGTTTGTGTAGAGAGTTAGTAACATTGGGAGAGAGTTAGTAACATTGGGAGAGGGTTAGTAAGTTCTGAGAAATGGGTTCAGGGGGCTGTGTAAAGGGTTAGTAACATAGGGAGAGGGTTAGTAAGTTCTGAGAAATGGGTTCAGGGGGCTGTGTAAAGGGTTAGTAACATAGGGAGAGGGTTAGTAAGTTCTGAGAAATGGGTTCAGGGGGCTGTGTAGAGGGTTAGTAACATAGGGAGAGGGTTAGTAACTTCTGAGAAATGGGTTCAGGGGGCTGTGTAAAGGGTTAGTAACATAGGGAGAGGGTTAGTAAGTTCTGAGAAATGGGTTCAGGGGGGTGTGTAAAGGGTTAGTAACATAGGGAGAGGGTTAGTAAGTTCTGAGAAATGGGTTCGTGGGGTGTGTAAAGGGTTAGTAACATAGGGAGAGGGTTAGTAAGTTCGAGAAATGGGTTCAGTTTGTGTAGAGGGTTAGTAACATAGGGAGAGGGTTAGTAACTTCGAAAAATGGTTTTAGGGGTGTGTAGAGGGTTAGTAACATACGGAGAGGGTTAGTAAGTTCTGAAAAATGGGTTCAGGGGGGTGTGTAGAGGGTTAGTAACATAGGGAGAGGGTTAGTAACTTCTGAAAAATGGTTTTAGGGGGCTGTGTAGAGGGTTAGTAACATACGGAGAGGGTTAGTAAGTTCTGAAAAATGGGTTCAGGGGGCTGTGTAGAGGGTTAGTAACATAGGGAGAGGGTTAGTAAGTTCTGAGAAAAGAGTTCTGGGGGCTGTGTAGAGGGATAGTAACATAGGGAGAGGGTTAGTAACTTCTGAAAAATGGTTTTAGGGGGCTGTGTAGAGGGTTAGTAACATACGGAGAGGGTTAGTAAGTTCTGAAAAATGGGTTCAGGGGGGTGTGTAGAGGGTTAGTAACATAGGGAGAGGGTTAGTAAGTTCTGAGAAATGGGTTCAGGGGGGTATGTAAAGGGTTAGTAACATACGGAGAGGGTTAGTAACTTCTGAAAAATGGTTTGTATTTAGTTAATTAACATGTCTATGTTCTGAAATTTGTTTTATTTACCTTCCAATCTTATTTTACAGACATGGGTCAAAAAATGAAAGCTGTGAAGCGTAAGGCCCCTGTTCCTGAGGGTCCTTCTGGTGAAAAGGTGGGTCCTTCCGGTGAGAAGGAGAATAAGAAGTATGTGCAACACAGGTGTATAATTTCACACTATGTGGATATGGTTGCACAAGTACAGTTCCTTCAACCTTCTTTGGAACATACTAACCGCATGTTTCTGACAAGACCTTCCTTGTCCTTAGCTAAGTGATATCTTCTAACACCAAATCCTAGACCTTTGGGTTACTAACCCTCTCCCGATGTTCTTAACCCTTTACATGGCCCCCCGAAACCATTTTTTAAAAGTTACTAACCCTCTCCCTATGTTACTAACCCTTTACATGGCCCCCCGAAACCATTTTTCAGAAGTTACTAACCCTCTCCATATGTTACTAACCCTTTACATGGCCCCCCGAAACCAATTTTCAGAAGTTACTAACCCTCTCCTTATGTTACTAACCCTATACGGAGCCCCCTAAAACCAATTTTCAGAAGTTACTAACCCTCTCCCTATGTTACTAACCCTCTCCATATGTTACTAACCCTTTACATGGCCCCCCGAAACCATTTTTCAGAAGTTACTAACCCTCTCCATATGTTACTAACCCTTTACATGGCCCCCCGAAACCAATTTTCAGAAGTTACTAACCCTCTCCTTATGTTACTAACCCTATACGGAGCCCCCTAAAACCAATTTTCAGAAGTTACTAACCCTCTCCCTATGTTACTAACCCTCTCCATATGTTACTAACCCTTTACATGGCCCCCCGAAACCATCTTTCAGAAGTTACTAACCCTCTCCCTATGTTACTAACCCTCTCCATATGTTACTAACCCTTTACATGGCCCCCCGAAACCATTTTTCAGAAGTTACTAACCCTCTCCATATGTTACTAACCCTTTACATGGCCCCCCCAAACCAATTTTCAGAAGTTACTAACCCTCTCCTTATGTTACTAACCCTATACGGAGCCCCCTAAAACCAATTTTCAGAAGTTACTAACCCTCTCCCTATGTTACTAACCCTCTCCCTATGTTACTAACCCTTTACATGGCCTCCCGAAACCATTTTTCAGAAGTTACTAACCCTCTCCATATGTTACTAACCCTTTACATGGCCCCCCGAAACCAATTTTCAGAAGTTACTAACCCTCTCCTTATGTTACTAACCCTATACGGAGCCCCCTAAAACCAATTTTCAGAACTTACTAACCCTCTCCCTATGTTACTAACCCTCTCCATATGTTACTAACCCTTTACATGGCCCCCCGAAACCATTTTTCAGAAGTTACTAACCCTCTCCATATGTTACTAACCCTATACGGAGCCCCCTAAAACCAATTTTCAGAACTTACTAACCCTCTCCCTATGTTACTAACCCTTTACATGGCGCCCTGAACCCATTTTTCAAAAGTTAAAAATTCTTTACATATCTTCCTAACCCTTTACATGCGCCTGAACACATATGTTTCACAGGTTAATAACTCTTTACATAACTTACTAACCCTTTATATATGATGTTCAGCCTTCATTTCACACGTTACCAAATACTAAATACTAAACGTTTACATATCTTATTAACCCTGTACACATCACTCATTATGTTTTTTCCAACCTATTGACTCCTGAAACGTGATCTTATTAGTGTACATTTAGTGCTAACTACCTATTGTAACTTCTCAGGCACCACGGTCCATCGGTGGTTTTCGTAACATTAAATACACTACATTCAATATCTTTTAACGTAAATAAACATACTACCATCCCGACTGTCTCTGACGAGGGGCCAACACAACTTGCTTGAACTTCTGCTCGCCTTGCTGTCCCAAAATCACAGTGCATTGCTTCGATTCTTCCTCACCACGCGCACAAATGCACCGGGAAAATGGAGGAGGAATGCTCCGATGAACATGCGGACGAAGACGAATATGACATAGGGCGATTCATTTCCCGCGCAATTTTCATCGTGTCACCATTAAGGAGGACTTGACAACGTCATGATGGCATGGTAAGGCAGAGACGGTGGCGGCGTCCGCACCGGCAGGCGAAACGGCGCCGTTTCGTTGGGTGAAACGGGCCGTTAAGCGAACGGCGTCAACCTCTCCTGCGTCGGACGTTTGGCGCAGCGGTCCCGACGCTTACGTGGCTCTCGCGGATAGGCGACTGCGGGGCTCGCCTCAGGAGGCGTCCTGAGGCGATCCGAACTCTAAGATACATGTGCAAGGGGCAAAATTTTGTACGATGCAATATGCGCGATATGAAGTTTTCGATAGTCGTGCATGGTAGTGCAATAATTTGCAAGATCCAGTGTCGGGATTTGGTGCAAGGGGACCTACGCCTTTTTTTAAGTATATCACAGCTGCTAAGATAAAAAGAGAGAACAAAAGTTAGGTTCCCTTTTAATGCTGTTAACTTCAAACACAAGGCATGGGCTTTGACAGGCTTTAATTGCCCTTCACAAAGGTCGATGCATTTATGTTGAGAACTAACGGGCCATGATGAAATTAGCTCTGTTCACTTAGGGCTTATTTGGCATCATAAGATTTTAAAGATAAATTTAGTTTATCTCCTAAATTTTAGGGATATTTTAAGTTTATCCTCAAGTTATTCTAATACCAAACAGTCTCGTACCATAAAATTTTGGGGATAAACATGAGTTACCCCTTAAAATTTAGGGATAACTCAAGTTTATCCTCAAGTTATCTCCGTACCAAATAGCACCTTAGATTTGAAGGAACTCCTATCATCCAAAAACTCTCGAAATCTTGGATAAAAAAGAGTGATCGTACCTTTTCATTTAAACAAAACATTGTCAACATAATGAAACAATGTTAGGATGAAATGGCAAGCAACTTGAAGGTAGACGTTGCAGACCCTTTTATTTTTTGTTATTAAGAGATATTATATGTTACTAATTTACCAACTCACTAATGAGTATTAGTATTTTATTACTGACACATGACATATATTATTAACTCACCTAAACTCATTTACTAACTGATCACATCTAGTTACTAGCACATGTTATATGTTACTGACTCATCTACCACACTTATTAATCCTTCATATTTAGTTACTAGTCCATGTTATATATTACTAACTCACATTATATATTATCACTATAAGAGGGATGATTTTTTGGAAATGGCTTCAAAAAGTTGTCACAATAAGAATATTTGCAAGGGTTAAAAGGTTCCCATCATAAAATATCAACAATGGCTAATACAAGTTGCTGTAATAAATTTACTGGTGACGATTTAACAGTGTGGCTAATGTAACATTGGTGATGTTTCATCTAAGCCGTCACAAGTATGAGATATTGGTGATTCCTTAAGTCATTGTCATTTCAAATAAAAAACTCGAACATGAGTTCTGGCATTTTTACATAGCTAGTCATCACCAATAATATGAAATCGAACATTCAACGGTCATAACTCAGTGGCGATAGTTGTAGCCATCGCCAATGATCATAAATGTACCATTGATGATAACTTTTTCAGTCGTCACTAATATCTTACTAATTCTCTATATTTTCTACTAATGAGCATCTATATGTTATCTCAGTGTCTCCACACTAATGAACAATAAAATCGGTCATCATCATCATATGAGAAGATATCACATACACTAGTCTATCATCGTCCTTAATTAACTATCTCAAGAATCCTATGTCAAAAAACATTATATCACACACCTATAAATAATTTATTTTATTATCATGATCTCATCATAATTTAATCAACAATATATGAAATCAAGGACTTCATTACGATATTTGCATCTAAATAATAAAAATAATAAAGATATGCTATTTATATTGAATGAGATATTTTAAGAAATGTCAAATCATATCAAATATGAATGACACATAGACCATACATTTCTATCACTCTCTCACTTGTACTAGAGCCACTCACCTATTTGTTTGATCTCTATCAAGTCGAGGTGACACTCAAACACACCGAGTTACCACTTCACTTAGTGGATCTGCAATTTTATTAACATAAGGTCATCTTTCCTTGATGATATCTCTCTAAGTTACATCCTTTCTAATTAAATAATATTCGCCACAAAAGTGTTTAAACTTCTGATAAGACATTAGCTCTATTTTAATAGCCCACTATTTTCTCAAAATAATGGGACACTATTAGAGATAGAAAGTCAATCATGTATTTGAGATGAATTTCTTCATCCATACTATTAAGCAACTTTGCAACATAAATATGCTTTACATTTGTTGTAAATTCATAGTGTTTTTTTGCATGGAACATTTCTAGTTCACTGCACCACTATTCAAGTAACATGTACCCTTATGTTATCTTGCTATCAAACTTATCTAATAGAAGCTTAAGTTTGTAAAACCACAAAGTCAAGTCTTATCCTCTATATACTAGAAATATGTTCCTAGTACTTCTCAAGTACTTAAGGATAAATTTCTCAGCTATTTAGTGACTCTCACTTGGATCCACTTAATGGGTGCTCGTAACATACATGATAAACCTTATGGCTAAGGCATAAGAGACTCTATTCATGTGCCCATTCCCTCTTCAAGAGAGATAAACCCTATATCTCATAGGTAAGAAGCCAATCTTGGAGTTTTTTATGTCAAACACTTTAATTATGGTATCTATGTATATCAACTAGGTCAAGCCAAGCATCCCCTTAGATCTATCTCCATATATTTTGATCCTAAAATTTAAGATGCTTCACACAAATTATTCATGGAAAGGTACTTTGATAGCCAGGCTTCATTGATGATAACATACCTACATCATTCTCAATGAGTAGTATGTCATCGACATCAAATGTCAAGAAAATGATAGCACTCCCACTTGCCCTCTTGTACACACAAGGCACCTCTTCCTTCTTAATGAAGAAAAAAATATTTAATCTCGTCAAATATTTTTACTCCATCTGTGAAAAGTTTATTTCAATCCATGAATAAACCTTAACAACATGCACACTCTATTTAAATGTTCTTAAGACTCATATCTCTAAGGTTGTATCATATATGTAAAGAATTGGTCCATATCAATGGCGCAGTGAAAAACTATGTTTCCTTATATATCATTCCCTTGGTCTCATTATGAACCAAAAAGGTGAACCAAACATGGAATCATAACTATTTCAACTACACACCTTTGTGATTCAAATGACCCCTCAAGATCAAAGAGGATCGAGCATATCCATGCTTGTAGAGCTACACAAATGTGTAGCCTCTAGTATTGTCCACATGAATCGCGTCTAACATAGGGTTCTCCTTGGCACCAGCCTCAACAACTCATCCCAATTAGAGCTCCACCATTCAAGGTCACCCTTTTGAGTAGGAATGGTGCTAGGGAGGAGGTGGGAACGAAATTGGCTTGTCCTTGGTTTGTGTAACACCTAGCCTCTTTCATTGGTATTTACAAAAGGATGAGTTTTTCACAAAAAATCCCTCCTTTCGCATAAATAACTTCCCTACCCCTGATAATCAAATTAGTTCTTATTGTGTGACCCACTAACCCCAAAAGCCCATTTGAAGGAGGCCAAAATAAAAGAACAAATTCTTTTATATTAAATACATTATCTACTAATAGATTTCATGGCCACCCGATCATGAAGGATATAAGCCACTTTGGGATGATCTAATCTCCATTGAGTCTTTCTATCATCAATTACCATATAGATATAAACCCTCATCCATACAATGTTCTGATCAGATAGGAATATGGCCTCAACAATCAACTCCTAGAAATTCTAACACTAATGGAATCTTGTACTCATAATCAGATCAATTAGAAAACTCTTTTTCAATTATCCTATCTACCTTTGTAAACGATTTAAAATACTATACATAGGATATTCTCTCTCTTCTACCGAGAGTGGATGATCCCCTATTGTCTACTCAATTACCTCCACCGAGTTTTCTATATACTCAACTTGTTAACTATATTGAACTACAAAACTAAGTTATCCATGAGTCAATAGTCAAAGGACAAGATATGCTCGGCAAAGCATCTTTGAAGACTCAGGTCAAAGATCCAATCATGCAACCATGATGATAGAATGCCCTGATTGATAGTTCATGTAAGATACCATTCAAGGATTCTAAACTAGTCAATTCAGTGAACTCATTTCTCTAAAGTGCATATGTATATATTTCTCAATATCTCTACATTAATGACCAATAAGATCGGTCATCCTCATTATATGAGAAGATAATCATATGCAATAGTCTATTTGGATTCTTGATATCCCGTCTCAAAGATCTTATCACTAGGAACATTTAGATGACATGTCACTAAATAATTGATCTCATTATCATGATCTCATCATGATTCAATCATCATTACATGTAACTTAAGAACTCATGATGATAGATGCATCTAAATAGTAAAGAATAAATAAGATAATGCCTTCACACTAAATAAAATAATACAAGAAATGTGAAACTATATCACATATGATTAGCTAATAGAGAATACATTTCTCTTCCCAATTTGAAATCAATATCACATATTTTTTCTTCATAGGCCTTTGGAACAATATCTCAATATATTGTGCCTTATTTCTTTCATTACACTTTATATTAGGTTAAATGGACATATGTAAAGACCTGTGAATCGCATGTGTATAACTCTCAACTAGTAACCTAATAGAAGTATACTTAGATTGTAGGATTAAAACATCTTCCAACTTTACCATGCTCCCAATGCCTTCTATGGAGGAACTCTTCCTCTAGGAATACAACACACTAAGCAACATATATACTTGTCTATAAGAGTGGTAGAATTAATATTCTTAAGGATTCTTAACATGGCCCTTACGACAACACATCAAAACAATGCCAATTGTCCAACTCAAAGTTTGACAAATGCCTTAGATATGGCCACCAATCCCTTACTAAATGAGTCTTATGGCAACATGACAAACTCATTGAATATAAGATTGGCTCATGAAGACTACAACAATGGCATGTTACATGAGTCATTCTTAATTTATCACATTTATCAGTGTAATTTAAATGATAAGGAATTTTATTTTAGTCTTATCAATATATGTCTATATATATACACATACTTTTGGAATATGATATCAAAGGTATATAAACATTACATATGTAAGAAATTAAAATGGATGATCATGAACTTTAACCATAATTATGTAACACTGAAATTAGAATGGTGCGCATCAAAAAAGAGACTTAGCATCTTATGTTGTTGTAGATGTGCCTTCACTTTCAAAAGAATGCTTCGTCAAATGGTCATGCTCTCTCCTCCTCCACGAACCAACCTTTTTGTCATTATAAGCAACTTAAGGATATGCAAACACAAAAATGTACATGTTTCAATAAAAAATCTTGGTGTTAACGAATAAGAGTACATAAAAAGAGAAAGATAGAATTTACAATCATATTGAATAGAGAGAGTAAGAGACATGCAAGCCCCAATAAAAAGAGAAAGATGGAATTTATCAATAATGTGGATATGTGATAATCATATGATATAATATTTATACAATAAAATTATAACTTATAATTTTTAAATTCTCAATGTTATGATTTCCTTATTTTTATGAAGTAAATAATATGAAAACAACATACAAACAATTTATATAAAACAAACAAGAAATTTTAAACAATTTAAAGCATTCATCCATTTAAAAAATTCTACAAAGTGTTAAATTAATGTCCTAATCTTTATTTTAACAAATCACATTTTATTGAGTTAATTTAGACATTACTTTTACTTGTTAACTCTTTTAACAATGATCATTCAATAAAAATAGAGATTAAAATCATCTAATAGATCACTAAACACTTTAATAATATATTGAATACATTTTTAAAGTTTTTCAAACAAATTATAATTTTTAAAAAAAATTATGATTTTTTATTTGTAAACCATTTATAAACCAAATAAACATTTAAAGAAACACATACCAAATCTTATCCGGTTGTTTAAACTCTAGGAAAAAGGGGAAGAACATTCAGCATCACTGAAGCTAATATCTCTACAAAATTGCAAAATACTCCTTTTCACTGCAGATCAAAGCTGAAAATTATAAAGAAAAGTTTGAAAATAATATTTTCCTTCATCCCAAGTCTTCACAAGGCTTCTATCTAAAAGAAATATATGCCCTATAAACCAATCGTATATGATTCATCCCAAGTCTTCACAAGGCTTCTATCTAAAAGAAATGTATGCCCTATAAATCAATCATATATGATATGATTCGACATTTATAAGAATATCTCATTCAATTAATTTGGCAAAACTTCATTACTAGTTTTTATTTGATACAAATATCATAATAAAGTCATTGATCACACGCAATGATAATTGAATCATGATAATGAAATCAATAATCTAAAAGTATGTGATCTAAATATTCTTAGTCATAGAATCCTTGAGATGGGACATCAAGGATCCGGATAGACTAGTGTGTGTGATGTCTTCTCATGTGATGAGAATGACCAATGAGATTGGTCATTAGTGTGGGGACACTAGGATACACACATAGGAACTCATTAGTGGAATGAGTTCACTAAACTCACCAATTTAGAAAAACCTTATCGGTATCTTACTAACCTGTCTATCAAGTTATTCTTACATCTCAATAGCACGACTAGATCTTTTGCAAGAGTCGCCAAAGATGTCTTACTGGATATATCTTGTGCTTTGATTATTGACTTATGGATCACCATCTTGAGGGTCCAGTATAGTTGACATATTGGGTGCAAGAGAAACTCGATGAATGCAATTGAGCGGACAACAAAGGATCATTCACTTTCGGTAGGAGAGAAAGAATGTCTTATAGAATAATACTATAAATTCTTAGCCAAGGTAATTAAGATAATTAAAAAAGGAGTTTTCCAATTGATCTAAATCCGAGTACAGGATCCTATAGAGTCAGAATATTTAGGGGTTGACAGTTAGTGCCGAACCCTTAACCGACTAGGACATTGTATGAATGAAGATTTAAATCCATGTGATAATTGATGATGGAAAGGCTCATTTGGGATCATAGGATGTGGCTTGTACCCTTTATGATCGGAATGTCATAAAAATTATTATCGAATAATAGTTTTCACTTAATTTAAAATAATTGTTCTTTTAAATTAATTAAGACTTCAACCAAATTTACTATTGGGCCAAGTGGGTCACACACATTAGATCTGGACACTAAGATGAGGACATGGGCATAATTTTATAGAAGTTTTAGATTTTTGTGAAAAATTATATCTTCTATAAATAAAAGACTTATGAAGTCATACCCTAACAAGACATAGGGAAAGAGCACATTCCAAGAAGCATCTCTCGCTCCTCTCTTCTCAAAAAGGTGATCTCTTATAGTCAAACTTGGATCAGGGAGCTTTCTTGAGGTCTGGAGGAAGGAAGAACTCGTCTATTGAAATAGATTGTATGAATACCACTAGAGACCATCCACTTGAATGGATTTTAGCAAGGAGGAACATCCTCTCTTCACCCATAGTGAGAAATTTTGGAAATCTCGAGGTATTCTCATTCTACTTCATATTTGGTTTCCAATTTTACTCATACGACATCAATCAAGGCAAAGATCATGATTTTAAAATATCAAAAATTATTCGCTATCATGTATTGATTACCTACTGTGGTATCAAAGCCAGGTTGAAGCTTTGGCCGAAGTTGACTTGAAATTGGCTTGATTTCATGTGTTTTCATACTTTCTAAAAACTATGCACAAAGCAACTTTGATTCAATCACCACAATGCATATAAGATACCATACTATGTCTGGTTAGATTCATTTGATTCTTGTGGATGAGATCTTTTCAATGTCAGAAACTGCATGAATTATGGCCAATCGGAGAATCCAGTATGAGTTCAGAAAGATGGTAAGATGATCATGTCCGAAAAAAGGACCGAAATTAGGGGAGTTGATGAACTTACTGTGGGAACCTCGGGAATCTTTTTGTTTTTGAAATGTGTTTAAAAGATTTGTTTTTGAATGTTGAAATATCGTATCCGAATTTTCTAGTAAGATAGGTGATAAACCATAAAAATACTAAATAGCCCAGGTGTTATTAGAAGAGTATAGAACCGAGGTTCGGGTTCTGTGAAAATAATTTTGACCTCTCTCCGTCGGATGGTGCGAATATCCGATGTTCATTTACATCGAGCAAACACTCGACCACCCTTGATTAACTGCCATAGCGATCTTGTTTGATGAGAGCGTGCACATCCACAACGTGTAAAGAACACAAAGGGCCTTGGCCTTTCAGGCCCGATGAGATGCAAACAAGTTTGATTAGATTTATTTTGGAGTTGACTTATATTGATTTATGAATTGATTTTGATGTGGTTTGAAATGTTGGTTTCAAATTTTCATTTGATTTGGATTTGAATGTTAAGTGTTTTGAGCTTGTTTGATTTTGTTTAGTTTGTTTTACTTCAATTGGTTGAAGTTTATTTTATTTTTTTGTTTGAACTTGATATTTTAGATGTGTTGATCAATTTTGACTTGTTTAAGTTTCATTGACATCTGTTGAGTCATTTTCATGTGATTTTCTCATGCCGGTTGGTGTTTTCATACCAATTTGGGTGTGTTCGGAATATTTTAGATGTTTTGAAGTTTGGTTTAAATTGATTAAACTCGAACTTCAGATAAAATGATCTAAATGTGACATGTTTTAAGATGTGTTTTAGATGCTTTAATGTGTTATAAATGTGTTCATTTCAATTGGTTGTAAATTATTTGATGTGCACTTGTTTAAGCATTTGAATTCAAATAAATTAAGTGTATTGAATCAATTTTTCTAGATTGTATTAAATCTGATTTATGTTGAATGTTAAAGCTTTAATGATCTGTTTTAAGCATGTTTTAAGGTTGGTTTGAATGTATTTTCAGATTTAATTAAGTTAACTTCAGATTTGGTTAACTCTTGTTCGGTTTGCATCACATCCGGTCTGTCAGGCTAGTGTTGATGCCCGGTCACATGCAATCAACTCGGCACTTGACATGTTCATTGAATATTCATGTTCATGCTGGTGTACATCAGATGTGGCAGTTCATATGCCATGAATAATGCTTGTCGAAGTGCAAATGTGTGAATGTCCTTCCCTTGTTGTAAAATCCCACTTGACCGAGAAAATTTTGGCAGCATGCCGCCTTATTTTCCAAACGGTGTGGAATTTTTACCCTTCCTACATGGCATAGTCTTTTGACTTTCTAAGTAGTGGGAAGGATCGTCTGCAATGGGAGCCGGCCCGTGCCTACATCTGGGTCAACATACCAGATACGTGTCCGGGCTAGCTGCCCAAGGTGGAGTGCCCACGTGGTGGTGCTAACTCCTTATTTAATTTTGGCATCTAGCCCTCAAATTTAAATAAGGTTTATTGTAAGTGTCCAAGGCCCAATGGGCCAGCTTCATCAGCACAATGGGTTGGTCTTCATGCTATGTCGTCCCGGTCGGCCCAATCTTGAGCTTCATGGGTCCAGGCGACCTGCTTTGAACTTCATGACCCAATGGGCCTGCTTTACACCTCCATGGCCCGGTTGGCCTGATTTGCACTCCATTTTTGCACCTTGACATCTTGTTGTAGCAGCAGGATAGGTGAGCCTCAAAGGGGCTGGAATGGGTTTGTGGAGGTGCTGTTTAGGTGGGCTTTTGGTAGGACTGCACAAGGGGCAGGTTTAGGTGTGAACTAGGACTGGTTTAGGAATGCATAAGGGCATGAGAATTAAGGGCCCGCCCGAGTAGCCTCGGTCCATACGGCGGATTTCAAGAGTCTCATAGCATCAACCTTCAACCTATACTCTAAGGGGAAGGAGAAAAAAGATGCAGGGGGTCTGATTTCAAGGCCAGCAGAGGGACCTGATTTCAAGGCCAGCAGAGGGGCCTGATTTGGGTATGTTCTGAAGTCTGTCCACTTGGGCAGCAAGGATGGTCAAACATGGCCTGATTAGAAGCATGTTCAGAAGCCTAATTGGCTGCTAGAGGGATGGCAATAAGGGGCATGGTGTTAGGTGACAGCATGGGGTTGCTTGGGGATGCCAAATGGGCTGTTTACAGGCCACCTATGGGTTGTGCGCACGTGGGCAATGAGGAGCCAGAATTAGGACAGCAAGGGGTCTGAAATGAGGGGCTCAAAGAGGCTGATTTTTGATGGCTTGTGGGACCAACATAGGGAGGTTGAACATGGGCTTTAAGTGGTACCAACAAGGCTAGGTTTTTGGAGCTTCTTGAATGGCCAAAGAGAAGGCCGAGGGGAAGAGAAAGAAGAGGGGAGGAAGAGTATTAAAATTACATTTTTCCTCACCCTTTAGGCACAGTTTTTGTTGGAGATTGAAGGAGAAGATGGCTGGCCTTATCTCCTTATTCTTCTTCTTCTGTTGCTGAAGATGGGGCCGAAATTGGTGCTCAAAGAAGGAACACCCGCTGTTGGAATCGGTGCACCACCAGTTGTGCTGCTGCTGGCGTACCTGCTAGAGGGAGGTCTTTTCTCCTTCTTCTTCATCACTTGGAACACCACAAAGGGGATGGAGAGGTTGCTAACGTGCTGATGAAGACGTCCAAGCAAGGAGAATATGTCTTGTAGTAGGGTAGAGGGAGGAGAGGCAGGGCTTCCGCAGGGTGATCAGCTTGTCTTTCACATGGCCAGCTGAGGGGGGCCTTTATAGGGGCTGATGGCGCCATCTGCAGGAGGAGATAAGGATGGAGGTTGTTGAGGGGAGATAAGGATAACTCAAGGGAGGTTGAGGATGATAAGGATAACCCATAGTTGGTTGTTGAGGATGATTGTGCGCCAACTAGAAAGAGAGGGAGAGAAGGGTGCGCACCTTCTCCTACTTTCAAGGAGGTGTGCGCACATGACATGTGGCAAGAAGGCTGGTTCGGCCAGAGCTTGGATGAGGATAGGCTTGGTTAGTTGTAGGATTAGTTAGGATGAAGATAAACCAAGGGAGTGGTTGAGGGTGATAAGGATAAGCCATGGGAAGTTGAGGTGGTTGAGGATGAGATAATGATAAACCAAAGAGAGATGGAGAGAGTTGGGAAAGCCTTGCGCACCCTCCCCTACTTTCTAGGGCTATTTGCACACCCATCAGATGAGGGAGGATGGTAGGTTCAGCCAAGACTGGTTGGGTTAGCCCATCTTGGGTTAGGTCTAACACTAGTTTGATCAGAGTGCTCCCGATCCAATGGCTAGCATTAATTCCGGCCAAAACCAATTAAATAAATCCCAAATTGACTTCAAAAAATTCCAGATCATGCCCTGATGGCCATTGATCTTATGCTCCATCCTGATGTGTGGTTGAGATCACTTGAATTGCAACGGATCTCCTGACTTAGCTAGTATCTCCAATCGGTGCGATCTCGATCGTCGATAATGCCAAAAACTGTAATTGAGTGCAATTACCTTCTCCCATTGGCCAAATTTACTTTTCATGCATCAATATTCATGATATCAAAGTTTTGGGTCATGAAAATTGAAATTTTCAGCCCATGGGTCGATCTGGGAGTTGATCGTACCATTATGCCCCTGGTGCGACGACATACGGCTTTCCGTCCAGATTTGCTCTTTCTTGCATATCTCTTCATCCGGGGGCCAGATTTTCGATCCGTTAAAAGCGTTGCCTAGCTCTATCCAACCTTGAGAATGTGGTAAAGTTGAAATTCCATGTTAGAGTCCCAATTTGTCCCAAAGTGTCGGGGGCAAAATGGTCATTTCGGCCTTCCGGTGCCCGTTTTCCATGTTTTGGGCACCGTTGTGAAGCTCTTGACCGGGGCTATGCAATGAGCACATTATCTTGGATATTTGTAGCATGTAAAGCCATACTAAGGCATTTTCAGAGCCTGTTTGCATCATTTGTTCTTGAATTTTCCGAATCTGGGTCAGATTTTTCCGCACCGGCTTTGACATTGCTAAAATTTGTATCAAACAAGCTAAGAGGAAAATTTTGGTGCCAACACTTACTTATTTGGATGTAAATACCTCTATCTAATGGCATGGAAAGATAAGAGATTAAGTTTCCTAGAGTTTTCATAAGTTATTAGACACTAAACGGCCCTTGGAGGTGCTGGATTTGAAGAGGTATTTGCGGCTACCTCCTAGAACTATGCTTAGGATAGATTTTTTTTGGGATCTGAAACCTACTCCAATGGATTCCTTAATCTTTCAGGATTCCAACACATATTTTTATAGATTTTTTGGACTCCATTTGATCCCCCAAATATGGCCCGAAAGTCAGGCATTTTCTAAGGTTTTCACGGTGCTACACTACTCCTCCACCCTTATCGGGCAGAGGAGACGAGTTCGGATAGGATCCAGACTCACCAGCCGCCAGGGGTACGCGGTAGCACAAGGGCACACCTAGCTAGGGTACGTGGCAGTGCCGCGTTGGCGACAGAGGCCCGCAGCGATGCAGGTGGGCACACGGCGAGGCGACACAATGAGTCTGGCAGACCGGGGAACGAGCTTGAGTACACGTCCGAACCGTGTTGCATGCGGTGGATGGCTGGGGGGTCATGGTCGGCTTTGATTTGTGGGTGCGCAGCACCGATAGATAAATTCCATAGAAATTGAATTTAAAATTCATTTTTAATCCAAAAAATTGCCAGACTATTCCAATAAATTTTTTTAAAAAATGTAGAATTTATTTAATGAGTTATTAAAGTGTTTAATGTCATATTATATAAATTTTTACTATTTTTCTATTTAATTTCATTATTTTTATTTTAAAATTGTTTTAAGAACAAAATTAATGAAATGAATGACTAAATAAGTTCTAGAAAATTATTTAATAGGTTTATAAAAATTTTATGAACCTTTTATATAGTTATGTGCTCAAGTTACCATAGAATCATTTTATAAATTATTTTAAAATTATTTTAAAATTATTTTAAAATATTTTTGATTAAATTAGTGCTCAAATAATTTTGAAGATTATGATTTTTCATAATTATGATTTGAACATTAATTTAATACTCTTAGCAATTTTGGAAAAACATGAATCATATAAATGTTTTATGTTGCTTGTCTTATGCTTGTAAATTGTTTGCATGTATATTTCATGTTATTTATTTTATGTAAATTCAATAAGTATGAAATTGGGAATTTAAAAAATTATAGTATATAATTTTATGATGGTTTATATGATATATCTCATATATCTCGTATAATTATCACGTATGCTCTCTATGTTCATGTGATTAATGTCAGTGTGTGTATGGAGGTGATATGGACTTAAATATCCTTAGCTTGTGATTGCTTGGTTAATTATGTTGGTTTTGTTGTTAAATGGGGTCTATGTGTGCCTCCTCTCTCTTTCTACAATCTGATTGTATATTCTACCTCCCCCCATTTATGTACTCCCCTTGGTTAAAACCAAGGGTTCTTCTAATGATATGTATATTTATGGGTTTGTGTACCCTTAAGTCGCTGGTAATAGTTAGAAGCCGGCTCGTGGAATAATGGAGAGCAGGACCACTTGGAGAAGTACCCTTCTGAAGTGGGAGCATGCCAACTCAAGCTTCTGAAGCAAGAAATTGCACCTATAGGGGTGCCTTAGGTGTATGCTTAGGGTTAAGTCCATAATCACCTGTGTTTTTATGCATATTTGATATGTGGTTGTGTGTTGCAAGTTATACCTTAAATATATGATATTCCAAAGATATATTAATATTTAAATGTAGCACCTATATTGATGAGACTAAAATAAAATCTCTCCCCATTCTAATTAGGTTGATAAACGTGAGGCATTGAGAATGACTCATGTAGTCTTCCGTTGTTATGGTCTTGATGAGCCAATCTTATATTAGATGGGTTTGTTGTGATACCACAAGGCCCATTTAGCAAGGGATTGGAGATCATGGCCAATGCATTAGCCGAACTTTGGGGTGGACCATTTACATGGCTCTGTTGTGCTACCACAAGGGCCGTGTGAAGAATCTATTCTCATAATGTAACAAACGGGTTTGACCTAACTAGAGTATATGATTTGTTGTGCTATCACAAGATCATAACTCTAGAGGATAAATGGTTGAGAGTTATAAGAGCTACAACTGGCAATAGTTACCTACCTATTAAGCATGGGGTGATTTGTTATGCTACCATAAGGTCATCACCATAAAGTTAGTAGGGTCTTAGTCTCCACTAGGATGTCATCGCAATATCTCATCTTTGCATAATAAGAGTTATGCAAATTCGTCAAAAATTAGCGAGAGCATAAATTAGGATGAAAATTCATATTTAATTTTAATGAATGTCTGTAATGTTGATATAATTATATCTCAGTCGTAGAATATAATAAATCACCATTAGTCTAGCATGTTGAATGCTAAGTAGTTTAATGAGTCACACTTCTTATATCGGTTTAGAACTATGAGAATAGTTCTCATAGTTGACCTATTAACTATCCTACTTGAGAAGTAGGCATCTTCTACTTTATCTAATGATGTGAGAGAAGACAAGATCTTATCTCATAATATTAAAAACATGTATTGTTTGTCTTATATCAAATGTTGGGCTTTATGAGATAAGAATAATAGTGGCAACATGGATAGATGAATATGATATTCATCATGGGTCATGGTGATGAACTAATTAAAGGTAAAATAAAACAATATACCTTAAATACTTATTGTTGGTGAGATCAATAGAAAGAAGTAAAATCATTAAATTAAAATTAAAATAAATAGTTAAAAGTCAAAAAAGTAAGTCAAGATATTAAAACTCAAAAATGATTTCTAATATCATGATGATGGTAAGTGGAAGAGAAAGTACAAAGTGTATTACACATAATGCAAAGGTAAAGTTTGAAAAGCTTCATGCATTTAAGTCATTAATATTTACTTGTCATAAATACACACTCAATAGTATTAGATACTATATGTGTATAGTATAAGATACTAGGGATGCATATAATAGTATGAGATGTCAAATATGTATTATATATCTACAATGGGTTGCAGATAATAGCAAGTAAATGAAGGCTTAAAGAAGATTGTTGACCTACATATGAAATAGTACAAAATGTTGCATCATTACTAATGAGAGATACAAATTTTATATAGCCTTCTAGAGTTGTCTTAATTATCCTTACATAAGACCATTGTTTTCAATTCCTAGTTAAATAAATGGTGATTTATAGAACTCATGCATCTAGATGCATGTTAGCGCATATCTATAAAAGTTAAAGAATAATATTTCAACTTTTAATTTTCAAAGATGACTTCTCTAGGTATAGACACATGTACTTTATGAAGTATAAATCCAAAACATTGAGAAATTGTTTGAGATTAAGAATGAAGTAGAGGTATTAATGGAAAGAGTATTAGAACTCTTTGATGAGATCAAGGAGGGAAATACTTAAGTACATAATTCACACATAATTGAATGATAGTAGAATATAATTTTAATGGACACCTCTTATACATTTTAGCTTAATAGAGTAGCTAAAATGAGAAGCCATATTGTGTAGGACATAATATAGATAATGATAACCTTTGCAAAATTCTTCTTTGTCTATTTAGGAGTTATTACTCAATAAAGGCACTTGATCTTAAAAATGGTACCTTCCAAGTCTATTCCAGATTATTCCATATATGATATGGTAAGAGGTTGACCTTAAACAAGTTAAGGTTTCAAAATGTCTGACCTGGTGAAAAAGTATGACTCTAACTAGTTGGAATATAAGACTATGAAGTGTTAGTTTGTGGGATATATTAAGGAAACTTATGGCCTGTTTGGCACCCAAATTTTTTGGGGATAAACCAGGTTTATCCCCAAGTTATCCTCATACCAAACGTGCCCTTAAGAATACTAAATATACCACCCTTATATAAAAAGGGTATGTGTTGCTTAGCTCACTATATTTCTAAAAGAACAGTTCTTTCTTAAGAAAGATAGTGGAAGTACAATCCCACAACCAAGGACATTGTTAGTATGGTATAGGTTAATAATTACACAATGGCAAATCATAGATCTTTTCTTATGTCCAATCAACCTAAGAGATATGTGGGACATATCTTTGATGGAATAAATGAGACATAAGATAAAAGGATAATGATCATAAGATTAATTTAGAAGCAATAAGAGATATTGATTCTAAAATGGGAAGAGGTAATAAAATCTGATATAAACTCTATCTATTCTAATTAAAATTAGAACTTCACTGATCCACCTAAGGATATAGTATCCATGAGAAATAAATGGGTCACTAAAGAATATATTGAAGTAGATTGGAAGGTAGAGACCTTCAAGATAAGGATAGTTAAAAGAGATATCATTTAAGTCAAATAGTTGACTATGATAAGACCTTTTACCTATGCTATAGATTTAATCCATTCGTATGTTGATTATTACACACTATGACTATAAGATATGTCAATTGAATGTTAAGATAGTGTTTCTCTATGGTATATTGAAAAACGGGTGTGTATAATACAACCTTTGGGAATTAAGTTCCAATAACATCCAAATAGTGTGTGTATAAGGTCCATTTATGGTTTAAAGTAAAACTTCCCATAAATGATAGATAAGGTTTAATGAGATTAAATCTTATGACTTCGTTAGGAATAAAGATGTGCCTTGTGTATTCAATTAAGATAAGTGGGAGTGCTTTTATCTTCTTAACATAATATGTGGATGACATACTACTCATTAAGAATGAAGTAGGTATGTTATCATTAGTAAGCCAAACTAAATATGGATTTTAAGGTTTATGCAGATAGATATAAAAGGTTGTTTGATCTTGCCCAGTTTATGTATGTAGTTACCATAGTCAAAGGGTTTGACATGGTAAACTCCAATATAGGTTTCTTATCTATGTAGTGTGGAGTTGATCTCTTTAAAGAAATGATTTTTTTTTTGAGAGATAAAGAGATCACATGAGTGAAGCCCTTATGCTTTTATAATAGGGTCTATCACATTTGTGATGTTACATACATGACTTCATTAATGCTCTAAGTGTTATAAGCACTCATCTGTCGACTCCAGAAATGGGTTCCGAATCGGCACCTCAAGATAAGAAGGTGATAGATGGAATGGGGGAAAAAGGAGAGTGAATTGAAAACACTCGGAAAGCGGTAAAGACTCCTCACCTTGATCCCACACTCACATTGATCCCCGAACTTTCATCTCATGGCGTCGCTCGAGCACCGGAGATGGTTCGGGTCATGTGGGAGGAGAGTGAGGAGGAGAATAACTTAGAACATGATAAGAGAAATTATGGTCACCAGGAGCAGCGGGCTCCGCTTTATGTAATGGAAATAGAAAGATGAATTGACCGTGCGTACCTTAGCGCGGGAGATTGAGATGTGAGTTCAACCTTCTTCTTCTTTGGCCGGCCGATGAAGAAGAGTCCAACCGATGCTAGCTTGATCAACCTGTGCAACTAGAACAATAAACCAAGTGAAGAGTTTGGTTAGACTTGTGAGAAGTGTAGTAACTATAGTAAGAAGAGGAGAAAGAAGTAATTGGAATCAAACTCACCGGCTTCGGGGTGAGCCTTAACCACTTTTTGTGTATTTTTTGTGATATAAAATTATGTAAAAACTAAATAAAATTATGCTAAAATGATCCTGGATGAATGACGAAGATAGAAACTCGAATGACTCAAATTGGAGCTAAAACGGAGAACATATCAACAATATGGCCGGACAACACACTGGACTGAACGTGTCCTGGGTTTGGGGGCGCGGTGGGCGCGCCCTATGTGTGAGGGCGCGCTCTGCGCGCCCTTGCTTCGGGGGCGCGTTGCACTGTCTGGCGCGACTTCGGTGCAAACCTCGCCACGGGCAGTCCCGATGTCGGAATTGAGTGCCGTTTGTTGCAGTAGACATAAGACTTAGAGAGGAAGAGTTCCTATGTTTATGATTTCTCCGAAATCCTCCTTTAGCAGTCTGTAAAAATTATGAAAGTGGGCGGATGTAGAAAATAGAACCTGGATGCGCGCCCTCAGTGCAGCAATCGCCACGAACAAACGGCAAGTCAGAATTGAGTGCCGTCAGTTGGAGATGAAAGAGGACGAAGAGAGGAACAACTTCTATGTTGAAGACTTTTGCAGAAGGAGTCCAAGATTTTCTTCAGAAGTCGATGAAGATGGTGGATGCAGAACGCCCGGATCGAGCCTTCTCCTTCACTTCGGGATCGATCTCTCAATGTCGGATCGCCTTTGAACGTCGAGACGGCTTTGGAGAAGAGCTTGGACGACCTCTGGACGAGCTAGGCACAGGGGGTTAACCTCGGGTCGTTGAGAATGGCCCTCAATTTATAGGGGAAGGAAGCCGATGCAAAATTTAGAAACTGGACCGACCGCGCCCCCGCTTTTCAAAGGGGACGAGGGCGCGTAGGGCGCGCCCTCAAACCAAGGCAGTTCGGGGGCGCGGTCTGCGCGCCCCCCTGTTTCAAAGGGAGCGGGGGCGCGTTACGCGTCTCACTGCTAAAAATCGACGGAATCTTCCGAAAATTGCTAAAAATCGACTTGACATACGTAACGCGCCCCCGAACCGGGGGCGCGGTACAAATAATCGAAAATCCTCCGCGGGAACCTTCCAAAAATCCGGTTTAGAAGGTGCTAATCGGGGTAATTTGCGATTTAAATAAACTGACCGCGCCCTCGCCTTTCAAAGGAACCGGGGGCGCGCAGGGCGCACCCCCGGTTTGAGGGCACGCAGGGCACGCCCTCCTCTTTCAAAGGGAGCGGGGGCGCAGTACACTCTCTCTCCTGCGCGCGTGTTCCGCGAGCCATATCTTGCAAACGGGATGTCCGATTCGGCTCCCGTTTGTCGTGTTGGAAAGAGGGCCTTCCACCGCACCTCCTCAAGTCGGTAAACCAGCCGGCATGACTCCCAATATGTTTGCACGGGGCTTTCTACCGGTTTACCCTCTCGCGGAAAGCCGAAACCCGGGGCGAAGATCCGAAAGAGCACGGTTCCGATTGAGAAATCTCGGGTCAACTCGGGATGACTTAAAATGATGACCGAACAAGTCCGGTACGACCGGAAAACCCGAAGTCATCGAAAAATTTGATATTAACCCGGTAAACGTGAACCAAAACTCGGAAAAGCCAGGAAACCCTAAAATTGACCGAAATGGCCATATGGCCCCGGTTGATGAAAATATTCGGCTAGAATCGACCCGGATGACTTGAAAAGACCCGGTGATGACCGGAAAGGCCTAACATGTGGTCCGGGATAGCCGTGTCAGCATAGATCGAAAAAGCCGTAACGAAAGCCGTCATTGACCGACACCTACCGAAATGACTTCTCGGAAACCCTGAATGTTACGGAACACATGCAGGATTCCCGAGACCTTCAATTATGGACGATTCAAGGTCGGTCATCGAGCAGGCTTTGTGTTTTTACAGCTCACGTGCGGCTCTCACTTGAAGGTTACGGCAATATTTCGGAAATCATTGGTCCATTCTCAACTTACAAGGGGCTCCACCAATGTCCTTAGCTCATCTCCACAAGGTAATCCGGATCAGATAACAGTCAAATAAAGGATATCGCCTATGAAATAAGAGTCTGGGGCTCCGAATCAGGCCAATTTGGCGTGTCTACAGCTTGCCTCGCCTTGATGTCGGCTTTGCAAGGGAATGACATGTAGCGGAGCGAAGTGAAACGTAGAGAAAGCGTAGCGATGCGAGATGGATCGTAGTGGAATGTAGTGGAGTGAAATGGTGATGGACTGAAAAGGTGGCATCAAGGTGTAGATATAGACACGCTCAACGACCAGATTCGGCAAGACGAATCTCCTCAAGTCTCCTGGTTAACCGCCATGTTTCATCAAGTCTTCCTATGTTCGATTGGTAAAAGATGTGCCATTGGCACGAGAGAAGGATAGCCAACCCCCAACACGGTGGGGAGTCCCCGAAACATGGGTTTGTAGGTTCATCATCAGTTGGTAACCCGATCTTTGCGGTGTTCTTGTACTGTGATGGGCTAAAGTTTTTTAAAAAAGAGATATGTTTGAAAAAGTAAAAGAATACAAATCGAGCACATTCAGGCTCTTAGATTCATTTAAGTCTTCCAAGAGACAAGATTTGATTCGGAATGGAATGATCTCAGATTCCGAAAGGCAAATGTTTAAGCATAGATCGTGAAGATAATGACTGTGCAAGTTCTGATCAAATAGAAGGTCATTGGCGGGACGAATTGGCTGCCATGGTGGGACGAATAGCAAAGAAGTTGCAATGGCCATAGTGGTGATGGAGGATTTGGGGGTATATAAGGTGATTACCGAACACGGTGGGATTAATAGAAACGGTGGGATATTAGAAAGGTTGGTGGGACTAGAAAACACGGTGGGATTAGAAAACACGGTGAGATTCAGAATGATTGGAAAAGGTTTAAAAGGTTTAAAGATTAGAATTTGAGAAATGATGTATGCAATGACAAAACAAAATGTAATGCAATTAATGCTACATGATGCATGTTGGGCTCAAGAAAACAAAACAAAACTTGTATAACAAATAGTTGAAGATATAGATTGTCTATGAGGTCAAGATACCCATTCGGGAACTATCGTCCCTCACAGCACAACTTTGGCTTATCCGTGAGCAGTAGAGATGACCCGACCGTCATAGATTTTGATGAAGGGGATCTTGGGTCAAGTCTTCCCCGTGCTCATGGTCTTCAACAAATAATGTATAAGATAATAACACACGACTAGCGACATATATGCTAGTTGGAAAGTTATGGGGGTTTCCCATGTTGATTCTACTGTTTCTGTGAGCAATTCCTATTGGCGATATTTCCCCCTCCTTGACTCGTGTTTCTTTCCTGAAATACTTAATAAAGGGGTTAGATCTGCTCTATGGCTTACCCCCTTGCCTATTGTCATCTTGCCTTGCTTATATGTCAAGGGGGTAGCCTTATTAACAAGGTAAGATGAACAAAATGACTGAAAATGAATAAGATAAGGGTTAAGAAAGCTTACCTGCTATGGTGAGAGTCACTCCCTTCTTGATCTTAGAATCCTAAAACACTTAATCAAAGGGGATTAAATCTTCACCATGACTCATCTCTTTGCCTATTGTCGTCCGCCTTCACTTAGGTCAAAGAGAGGAGCCTTCTTAACAAGGTGTAATAACCTAAATGACCGAAATGAAATAGTTAAGAGAACTTACCTGTCGTTGAGAGAACCTTCTCCTCTTATTTTAAAGTCCCTGAAAACACTTGATAAAAGAGGATTAGATCTTCACAACGACTCATCCCTTTGCCTATTACGGCCAATTTTGACTTAGGTCAAAGGGACGAGCCCTCTTAATGGGGTGATAATGAAGGTAAATATGCAATGCGGAAATGAAACATGCAAGACATAAAGATAAACATGAATGCTAGCAAAGGCAAAAAATCAAGGTTATGCCAAGTTAGATGATGCATTTTTTTAGATTTTTGGAAAGTATTCAATTTTTTATTTTTGAAGATATTCAACTTTTTCTAGATTTTTGAAAATATTCAAATTTTTTTTGAATTTTTGAAAATATTTGATTTTTTTGGATTTTTGAAAATATTCATTTTTTTTTATTTTTGTGGAGAATTTGCCGATATTGAAATAATTCATCGATCTTTGAGTGTTAATCAAGATTTAAGCGATAAACACTACGTGAAAATAAGGTTCCCTACCTAGAATCTTTCTTGCCCTTTTCTCTTGATCGGTTTGGATTCCCCCTGAGTTTGGATAGTTTTACCCTACCCTAGAGTTTTAAGATGGAAGAATAATAAAGGAAGTCTTTGATAGGATTTGGGGATGTTGAGGAGGGTTTCTCTACTCATGCCCAAATTGCCCGTTGGGGTTCGGCCTCTTCGGGTCTTTTCTACATATGGCACTTACTTAGACAAGTCTTTGACCTGTGGGGTCATTGCCCATCTTTTGGTGCCTTCTTTTCATTTTCTATTCTTCCGGGTACTCATTCAGACAGGCCCATATTTGTTTAAACCTGTGGGGTTCATTGCCCATCTTTTGGCACCCTTTTGCACCCTATGAGATGGCCTCCTACTAAGGCGGCGGGCATTTTCGATACTATCCTCCTCTAGTCCCCTTCACCTATCTTGGACCGAATAGAAGAGAATAGGGTAAGGTTTCCTTTCCGCCTTCAGGGTTCTGCCTTGCCTCTCTCGAGTGTTGGGCTATCTAGATTCTGGGATCGGGAGGTGTTGTGTGTGCAAGGTGATGCCTACCCTTGACTTTTAGCTAACACCCTTGGATCGATGACTTAATATCATACCAAAAATTCTCCATTTTATTTTCTAAGGAAAATATTTTTTGAGGTAAACGCCGTTCCATGGATGGTTCAATTTTTCTCCATCGGCGTTGGTTAGCTCATATGCATTGCCTGGATATTTTTCAGTTATAACAAAAGGCCCTTCCCAGTTAGGTTGCAACTTAGAGCGGGGACCACCCGGCTTAACGAATATACGTTTGACTACCATCTCACCGATTTCGAACTTTCTCTCTACCACCCTCTTTTGATAAAATCTTTTCAATCGGTTCTGATAAGTCCGGGCATGCTCGGAAGCGGACAACCTTCTTTCATCTAGGAGTTCAAGTTGTGCAAGGAGAGATTCTCGCCTCTCATCGACAGGGATGTCCCTATCGAGTTGAACTCGGAGTGATGGAAGGAGTACTTCGTACGGGACCACTGCTTCCATCCCATATGCAAGAGCATACGGGGTTTGACCAGTGGGGGTCCGTACAGAAGTACGATAAGCCCATAGGGCATCTACAAGCTTATCTGGTCAGTCTGCGAACTTGCTAGACTTACAAGTTTTCTTGATGATTTTAATCAAAGTTTTGTTGGTGGCTTCTGCTTGACCATTGCCTTGCAGGTAATAAGGAGATGAATGATGCAATGCAATGCGGTACCTGTTGCAAAGATCACGCAGATCTTGAGAGAGAAATTGCGGTCCGTTGTCGGTGATAATGTCGCTAGGTATCCCGAACCTGGCGATGATGTTGCGTTTGATGAAGGAGCATAGTGTTGATGCCTTGATCTCCACGAACGCTTCCGCTTCTACCCACTTGGTGAAGTACTCTGTTGCCGTCAGGATGAATGATTTGGAACGGATTTCAGAGTTAAGATCACTTAGAGGGCCAATGATAAATAAATAGAAATGAAGAAAGTGATTAATAATACTTAACTTAAATAGAATACTTTAAGAGTGTTGAGAGTTTTATGAGAACTTGTGAGTTTTAGAGAGAAAAAATGTAGAGTGAGAATTGAAAGAGAGCAAAAGAGAGGAGAAATGTGATGAAAGAAAGAAGCATCTTGTAGTTTATATAAGGCCCTCAAGAGTGGGGATGTCAACTAGTCGAACCGTATCCTACAAGAAAATTGTATATCCGCATATTGTTCATTAACTATGGGTGTATTGGTGAGCCACTTTCTACTATCTACTAAACAGCGGTTACTAGTCGACTAACAAATAACATACGCAAAGATCTAATTAAACTAGTCAACAAGTTAAATTAATAAGAATTTGAACGGATCAAACTTAGGTTTTTATCGAAACATTCAATATTAATTTATAACTTGTTTGGATACTCAGCCAAACATCTCTATAATATTAAATAATATAAATTTTATTGCTAATGAATATGTAAATATTTCAACAAGTTTAGTATAAAACAATTACACCAACTTTAGTCTAGTATAGCTAATATCAACTTTGAAGTTTAGATTCTTAATTTGATTTGAATTAATTAAATATAATATCTAATTTTATTGTTACTTTATCCCTACTAATAAAGAGGTTTTTAACTCTAAGGAATAAATACTAAACAAGATGTATAAATATAAGAGAGGACACTATGAACTATGTATTTATAATATCATTGTCTTTCTTCTTGAAACTTTCCAAACAAATATTCACATTGATCAAATACAAATAGTGCTTGAGCCGTCAAAAGATGATGAGGTTAGAGCTATCAGAGAATGAATAAGTTTAGGGTAGCTATTGAAGGCTCTTTCGCTGGGCGGTTCTCGGCAAGAAGAGGAAAGTGGCAAGGGGTCTGTACCCCTTGGAATCCTAATCAAGCACCTTTCTTTCTTGTTCTCCGTGTGGAGCAAGTTCCTCTCAATGATCTAGCATCGCTTCTCTCCTTCTCGACTTGGTGTGCTTGATCTTCTGCCCTATTCTTCTTGTCCCTTCTTCTTATCTCCGTCTTTGACCTATTTCAGTTCCAGTTTATTTGGTTTTCTCCCTTCCCTCTGTACATATCAGTATTGTGTGCCATTCTTGTTCTAGTTTATTTGGTATCTTTCTTCCCTCTGTAAAAATCAGGTTTTTGTGTTTCACTTCTTCTTTCCTTTCCCTCACCTCCTATTTTTGTGGTACATTCACTTCCTTGGTTTCGATCTATCTTCCTATTCATCCTTCTTCAGCTTCCCCTTAGATTTTGCCGTGTTTGTCATAGTCAATCTTCGAGATTACCAGCTAGAGTAGATCAAGGGGTTTTCCTTTTCATTCTTCTTTTCTCCCGTTTCAATCTCTTCTCATTCTCTTATTGGCCGCCTTCGGTTCCTCTTTTGGATTTCAAGCCGTGGCTTATTTTAGTTAATCTTTGAGCCTGCGTCTGAACTTATTGAATAAGTTAACTTGGGTTAAGCATCCATGGGTGCCCTGGGGATGGACGTATTCTTAGTGACCCTTTTTCCTTTTTCTAGGGGCTTCCAAGGTCTTCCTTTCTTTTCTTTTTCTCTTTCTGTTGACGTAGTGGTTCCACACTCGATTCTTCCTGGCAACGGTATAGGGGATTCTTTCTATCCGACCATCAGTCCTTTTACTCTCCTTAAAGATTTAGCAGTTCAGCTCAATAGACCTTTTACACTCTTATTTATTTTCATTGCTTTTCATTTGATGGAGTTGGGATAGATGGAAGACGATGTCATTATCCATCGATTTCAAGAGCTTATGGCTCTTCCAAAACCCCAAGTTCCTGTTAGTTTTCAGTCTTCTAATGTTCTGGATGACCAAAAGTGGAAGAAAAGTCTTGTTCTGAAAGTATTATCTTCTAATAAAGCTCGTTCAGCAGGTTTAAAGGAGTGGATATGGAAAATGTGGAATTCGCTTAACTCTTGGTCATTACTTGATTTTCCTAATGACGCTTTCATCATGCATTTTAACACTAAGGAGGAGGTAGACAAAGTTAGTAGGCGGGCTCAATGGTTCTTTAACAATGATCTGGTGTTACTTGAGAGAGCTAGACCATATACTTCTCCTACTGCTTATTTTTTTTGTCTTTTGGAGATCTATGGGTTTGCATCTATGATTTACCGTAGAAACTATTGGATCAGGATAGCGTCATAAAAATAGCTTCACAAATTGGTTCTCCTTGGGAGCCGGCTCCTAAAATCATTGCGTCTTGGAGCTCTTTTGCACGCATTAAGGTCAGGCTTAATGTTCTAAATCCACTGCATACAGAGGTAACAAATATTCTTCCAGATGGTGCCTTACACTCTTATGATATTGCTTTTGAACAGATCAGTCGACTCTGTCATTTTTGTGGACGATTGGGTCATGAACATGCAGCTTGTAAAAATCTGGCGAAGCTCAATTCTTTAATTAAGCCGAATTTCTCTGAAAACCTCAAAGCGAAACTTAAATGTCTCCTGGTTTTTCGATTTGGTGAATGGCTTACTACCTCAGGTAGGGAGGCTTCTGGAGGCAGGCGTCATCCTGGTTCTAAGGACAAGGATATGGAACTCTTAGTCTCGGCAGATCATAGTATTCGAAATAATTCTTATTTTCATCTCCAAAGGGACACGATTTCATCGACAAGTAAGGCACTTGCTTTTCCAGCTCCCCCTTAGAGTTTTTAAACCCGGTCTTTACAACCTGTTTTGGAAACTCTTAGTCATCCTAATAGGTCCTCATCTTCGAAGGACGAGAATCAGTTTGCGGTATCCTCTCCTACTATATTGTTTAATCGGCTCAATAGGGGAGCAAATTTTGCTCACATTCATGGTAGAGGGGTTACAAATGTGATTCCTACTCTCTTGAATTCTTCGCAAGATTTTTCTCTAATAAAAAAATTTTTGAGGAGTCTGGTTCTTCTATTTCCAAGTCTCTCATATCTCCAGTAAAATTGTCAATGAAGAAATATGGCTCTTAGGGCAGACAGAAATGGAGGCTTTTTAGCAATGTAGTAAAAGAAGCTTTTCTAAAGCCGAATGATTTCTGTCTACCGATCAAAGTTGAAGTGTTATCTCAGTCAGATTTAAGGGTGAGGCAGTTGGCAGCTGCCCAAGAAGAAATGAAGGTGGTAGCTTGGCATTGTCGGGGTGGGAATGGGCACCCGACAATTCGACACATAGATCGGTTGGCCCATTCAATTAATCCATCTATTTTTTTCTTGTCAAAAACTAAGTGCTCTGGGTCTGCTAGTGAATAGTATTTTATTCGCAAAAATATTGCTAATTACTTTGTTGTTCCTTCTTCTAATCGCAGTGGAGGCCTCTGGATCTGGTGGGATTTGTATATTCAATTTCAGGTTCTTCACTTCACTTCTACATGGATAGGAGGTATTATTCAAGATCCTTCATCTCTTTCGCCATACTTATTAGTTCTTATCGATGCTCCTACTCGAGATTCTAATAGATTGAGTATATGGTCTGAACTATCTAAATTTATTAGGGAGTTAGCATTGCCAACCTGTTTAATTGAAGACTGGAATTTTATACGAAATCCTACGAAAAAATGGGGAGGTATTAAGGCAGTTAATTCCCATATGGAACAGTTTGAACATTTTTTCCATAACAATAATCTATTAGAAGTGAAAAATGAAGGCCCTATCTATACCTGGAACAATAAAAGAGCTTATTCTCAGCATGGTAGGGAGAAGTTAGATAGATGTCAAGTTTTGAAAGGCTGGTTTAGAATTTATCCCAATGCTAAACTTCATGTGCTTCCCTACTTTGTGAGTGATCATAGTCCTTTATACCTTAATACTACCCCCTTCTACGCAAGCTAAAAGCAGTTGGTTCAGACTGGAAGCAAATTGGCTAAAACATCCCTCTTTCCATGAATTGGTTATCAACTCTTGGCAAAACTCTCCTCTTCTATATCTCAATTATGGTCAAAAAATGAAACAACTTAGAAAATAAATGATTCATTGGAAGAGAAATATTTTTGGTAGCTTTCAAGCTCATATTAGGGAAGTGCAAGATAAATTGCATATTATTCAATCTAGGCCTCCTTCCCCGGATTCCATCTCAGAAGAAGCTGCCTTACACCAGAAATTGACTTGGCTTCAAGACTTAGAGTTTATTTATTGGTGCCAGAGAGCTAAAGTTCATTGGCATACTACTGGGGATAGATGTACTAAGTTTTTCACACAAAAGTTTTACATAGAAGAAGATGGAATAGAATTTCGGGAGTTTATTTACTAGATGATTCTTTGTTAGCAAAGTTGGATGATATTAAAGAGGTCTTTCAGACTTATTTTTCTACTTTATTATAGAACTAATCCTATTATCCGACTAAACAGGTGATCAACTCTTTACATATCCCTCTTCTGACTATTCAGCAGGCTCAAAGTCTTGGCAGTACTCCCACAATGGATGAAGTGAAAGCAGTAATATTTTCTATGAAACAAGATTCCTCTCCAGGGATGGATGGTCTCTCCAATATTTTTCCAACACTTCTGGTATGCACTTTCGGAAGAGACTCTCTCTTTTATACAGGTTTTGTTCTCTTCTACATAGATTCCTTTTAATCTGAGTCATACTCTAATAACTTTAATTCCTAAGAAAGAAAATGCCTATCTTCCGGAACATTTCAGACCAATCAGCCTTTGCAACGTTCTGTTAGAAGTTCTCACCAAATTGATTGCTAATAGACTAAAACCAACGTTATCAGATCTGATATATGAAACTCAAGCTGCTTTTATCCATGGTAGAAATGGTATAGATAATGTTATAATTATTCAAGAGATCAAGAATACTTTTAAGTATATGAGGGGTAAATATGGTTATTTCATGGCAAAAGTGGACTTCCACAAAGCCTATGACAGACTTAGATGGGATTTTCTTTACTGGGTTCTCATCAAAAGGGGTTTTCCTCTCCAATCGGTAAAGCTTATTATGTCATGTTCAACTTCGGTTACTTACTCCTTAAACATAAATGGAAATATTTCTGGCAAAATTTATCCCAAGAGAGGGATTAGATAGGGATGCCCTTTGTCCTCGTATCTTTATATTTTATGAGCTGATGTTTTGTTTGTTATGATTTCTAAGCTTGCTAGTTCTAGTAAGATCAATGGTGTCAAAACAGTTAGAGGGGGTCCAGAGATAACCCATCTCATGTTTGCTGATGACTTAATCATCTATGGTAAAGCCGACCATGAAGTTATTAACTCTTTTTTACATACTTTACATGAGTATGAGCAGGCATCGGGCCAAGCAATTAATTTTGCTAAATCCAAGATTTGCTTTGACAAAAATGTGCCTAATTATCTTTATACTAGTATTTGAAACTTATCGGGTTTTCAAGCAGCTTCCAAAGAGGATCTTAATTTGGGTTTACCGTGGGACTCTTCTCAAGGCAAATCCAATCAAGGTGAGAATCTCATTAGAGCCTGTCAATTAAAATTAGCAGGTTGAAAGGCTAACCTACTCTCTACGGCAGGCAAAACTATTCTTCTTACTTCTACAATTGGGCATCTTCCTTTATACGCAATGTCAGGGGCCAACATTCTAGCTAAAACTTTACAAAAACTAGAATGTTTGCAGATTAAACAATTAAACAACCCAAGTGCATGGGTGGCATGGGTGTTAAAGATTTAGAATCTTTAAACATAGATTTTAGTATGAGACTTCTTACATGCCAGGTATTTAAGAGTTCATAATTTTTGGTAAGTTAAAACTAAATGCTCAGATTCTCAGGTTTGAAAATTTTTGCTTATGGTCCGACCTTTGTTTATTAAAGTTGTTTGTGGCAGATTAAAGACAGTTCTCAAATCCATCCTTAGAGCCACAAATGGATACGTGATGACAAGGTCCTCTTTTTACTAGAATTCCAGGAAGAATATTTTCGGGTCCGGTTAGTAATTTAATTTCAAATGAGTCATGGAATGAAACAGTTATATCTTACTGGTTTGATGATCATTCTACTTCTCGTATCTTAAACACTCCTATTCATGATGATTTAATGAAGGATTCTCTCATTTGGCCACTAACTCCTCATGGTTGTTTCACATTAAAATCTACATATAGATTTCTTATACAAGAGAAGCTCCCTCCGGGCCCTTCAAACATAGCTATATGGTTGGAAAGTTCTTATCTCAAAAAAGTATTGTATGTCTTTGGAAAATTCTATCGGGTAATCTTTCCACTAATTTTAAAATCAATAAGAGATGTCCTCATATTTCTCCATTATGTGCTATATGTCATATGGATGTTGAATCTTCGGATCACATTTTTCTCGCATGCCCACATAGCTTTGCTATGTGGTTGTTATCTCCTTTTGGTAACATTTCGACTTGGACCAAGAACTCCCTTTCTGCTTTCATTGAACAATGTTTAGATTGGGTAGTTTCAAAGGACTTTTACTTATCTAAAATGGGAGTTATAGCATGTTGCATAATTTGGCACATCTAGAAAGAACGATGCATGTTTACTTTTAATTCTATTCTGGAGAATCCTCAAAAGATTTATATGTTTGCTTTGATGATAGCTGACGTATGTTTCAAGAATGCTCCTTCAGCTAGGGTTACGTCGGATCCAATCTAGACCCCCCAAGTATTAATCACTATAAAGTAAATGTAGCATGTGCTATTTCAGATGAACTAGGTGCTATAAGTCAGGTTGTTAGAGATGAGGAAGGCAAGTTAATTTTTTGGAAAACTAAATTCTCATCTTCTTCACATTTACAGGTTTTGGAAGTGGAAACTATTGAGCAAACATGTTTATGGGCTCCTCAATCTTCTAAGGAATCTTTGATTGAGAGTGATGCAAAAGAGGTGGTTGAAGCTATTATTGGACATGGAGTTATGCTATGGAGACCGAAAAGTGTTATTTCCAAATGTACTGAGCTACTATCTCTTTGTCCACATATTCATTATCTTTGGCCACCCGATCCTGTAATCTTTTAGACCATGAATTAGTTAGATGGTCTTTATTATCTAGAACCGAAGAGAGTTCTCCTGCTCCGCTTCCTAAACTGGCTTGGCAGCAACTTTGTAAAGACCTTCTAGTTCAATGTCTATTTATAGAAGTTTTACAGGTTTTCTTCGAAAAAACAAAAGACATTGTCATTGAAAGGAAAAGTCGGAGGTACTGTAGGATGAGAATGTTGGTTGGCTTAAGTTCCAAATGAAAAGAGTTTAGTAGTGTCACATTTGCATGAGGATGTCAATATGATAATGGTATATCATAGTTTTTGAGTACGAAATATGTTATTAATTTATGAAGTATATTGTTTTTTCTAAAATTAGAATTGTTACATCATCATATTAATTAATGAATAAATAAATTGGATTTGGTTTAAGAACTATCTGTTGCTCATACCATTAAACTATTGAAAATTATTAAACAATCTTATAATTGTTCAGTAACTTACGAACTATTTGGTAACATTATTAGGTACCTCTATTACTATCAATTTTAAAATTGATATTGACATGAACCATTAAGAGGTGTTTGGTTAATTGTATCAATTTTAAAATTTATAGTGCAAATAAAATATATTATGTAATATAAATGTCAACTTATATTAATTTTGAGATTGATACTCCAACATTTAAAAATATTAATATCAATATTGATATAGTACTAAAATTGAAACTCTAACCAAACAGGGCATTAACAAACAAGTCGAATAATCATATACACCATTGACACCCCTACAAGACTTTGGGATGCTTAAGCATCACCCAACAGCTAGCTAGCCATGGCCTATCTTGATTGACCAGACAAATCCAACAAACCCTCAAGACCATATCAGGCAATCTAATTCGAAGTCAGACTCAGATCGATCAGATCAAAACCTCATCAGGTCAAACTAGATTCGAGCCAACCCAACCCAATCCAACATTATATGTCCTAGACAATAGAAGCAAGACTCCATTAGGGTACAAGCGAGAACCATAATTGTCACCCTCTTTCCTCAAGAAATTCAGTTTAAAGAAAATACAAATTTTTTCAAGGGTGTCGAAGAAAATGCAAATATTCATAAAGCAAATTGTTCTTCCACACATTGCATATGTTGATGGGTCCGCGAAGAGAGGTATGGGTCTATCCCACAAGCTTAGTAACTCCACAATTCATTTTCACTAATTATTGCATTTTTAGAGATTGCGTGCCCATCCTGGTGATAGAAATTACTTAATTTTGAAGGAAGAAGATTATGATATAAGCATGTGAAAACAGAATTGGAGCACTGGCCAGGTAAGTGCCAACTCATAATCTAACACTTCAATGGTAACTCTCCTAGCTAGAAATTTCTATGTTCATTCTCATTCCTTTGCAAATCCTTGATACAATGGTTTATCTTGAGACTATTCATTGGTAATGGGAAATCACCGATCTTCAAGTAATATATAGAGGTTTGCACCTGGAAGAGGGAAATCACGTGGTGAGAACATTAGGACTTCCATGCTCGGAGTAGTTCTGCTCATGACGAGCGTGATGGCGTCGCTGCCGTCTCCCGTGAGCCCGCAGCTCTCTTCTTCTGACCACGGCGGTATGTGCGTTCTCCTCGCCAGCTTCTGTGTTACCAAGGATGCACTCCAGTGGATCTGCGATCATATCTCCAAGACCTGCTGTATTACATATATTTGTGTTCCGCTGGAACGAAGCAAGAACAAAAGGGAAAACTTAGGGCGGCAGAAAAGAGAAGAGACAAGTTGACCACGTCTAAGATATTTGAGAAATGCAGTTTCCCTCTCCCTTCTCACCAGAGAATTGTTGTTCTGCATGGCTACATTTTGTTCTCGAACTTCTGAATTAGGGGGACTTGCAGAAAAGGGAGCATCCTGAAGCGAATCAGCAACACCATATTCGTAGAAGTTCCTGGTTCTCCATCTTATCAAGGGCTTATCCAAAGTCGAGTCGTCATAAACGTGCTCTGGATAAAAGATCTTGCTGGTAGGAGAAGCGGGATTTTCTAGATTCTTTATCATGACACTGCAACAAGGTTTTTAAAAATATTCACTGCATCTACCAGCTTATTTTACTGGAACTAAATCATGAACCAACATCATCAACCAGCTTACTTTACTCGATCACACAACAGACAGGGAGAACACGAAAGTATTAACTACATATACGTACATCTTTGACAGCTCCCTTTGCATGCGGGTTCCCTGGGCGGCAAGAATGCATTGAACAGAGAAATTTAGGGACCTGTCGAAGGCCCATCCCCCCAGAAAAAGAGCAGCACCTGGCATTGAAGTAATTAATTCGTCAGATGATAGCTATGGTGCGACAAGCATTTACTAAGTCCTTACTATGCGAGTGCCTTCTGGTCTAGACGTGTTACAAACTTCGCTTCGAGGACAGCTATAAATCAAGGGTTTTTTTACAAATTCATTCATAAAATCATATCTAATTTCACTTATATCCCTATAATCTTGATAGAACTTTTTAACTCTATGAAACTTAGATTTATTTCCCTATTATGTCCATACGATTAACTTCTACCATTAATACTAACGTAAAATTAGTAAAACATTAAGAATACCCTCATCTCTACACCTCTCATCTCTCTCTATATCTCTCTTATCTCCCCCAACAGTCATTCGTCAGATGATTGCTATAATGCGACAAGCAGTTTCATACGAGTGCCTTTTAGTCTAGAAGTGTTATTGCTTCGAGGACAGCTATAAATCAAAATTTAGGATGTTCTGTTAAATTATCATGTGGTTGCATGATAACTATTCTGTTTGGTTGCATGATAAATTAGGTTATTGTTATACTTTTATGTTTTTGTAAGAAAACTTGTTAAAAAAAGTGTTTGCAACCATTACAATTTTATGTTTTAAAAGAAATTTTCTTCTTGGACAAAAAAGGAGGGCTTCACCTCTTTTTTTATCTTGTGGTCCCCTCACCTTGTTTGGTCATATATGACACTCTTTTTTGTTATTACATCTCTCCCAAACATAACAATGTTATGTCATGGGTTAGCTCACACCTTATTTAATACAACCTTTTATCATGAAAGTGATAAAAATTTTATTGTGCAACCAAACACCCCATTAGTGTTTTGATCCCCATAAAGTGCCATACAATTATATATATACATATATATGCATTGGTCCTTAAAAAAAGAGTTAAGAATAAACATGGAACACTATAAATTAGTCCATGACAAGGAAATGCGTAAAAATCATAAGTGTTTAAGGATCAAACACAAACGTGCCAAATTTAAAATATTCATTATTTATAGTGATTTAAAACTAAATTACCACCAAGCTTCAACTTAACCCTATTTTTAATCACAAATTAGTTGGGATCAAACATATGCCATAAGTGATTATAACTTATTTCTTTAGACATTTAAATCACCCAAATCATATCTGTGTTAGCTTAAGCCTACCAAATCTTTTTTGTTTCTACTATTTTAATATTTTTCACTTTTCTACTAAAGCATCCCCGTCAATATGCATAAAACAACTCAACCATAGGTCATAGGTGATTTTTAATCTCTCCACTCAAAGTGATTATAATTTATTTCTTTAGACATGTAAATCATCCAAATCATATTAAATAACCCTCTCCTTTGTTAGCTTAAGTCTACCAAATCCTTTTTGTTTCTACTATTTCAATATTTTTCACTTTTCTACTAAAACATCCCAGCCATTATGCATAAAATATCTCAATCTCTATTTTTTTCAATTTGTTTATAATTACCACGGCTCACATTTTTCAAATATATTCATTATGAATTCTATCTAATGTAGTATGAGTGTAATGACTATGTACATCTTAACATTCTTATTTCAACAATACTTATTTTAAAAACATTATTTATCTTTCATTATCCAACATTTGCTATCATAAAACACTGCAAGTCTTTTGGATATATGAAAAAAATTTATTTTTAATTTAGTAGAATATTACAATCACATAAAATCTTTGTAACCAATCTTCACCTTATACATCTTATTTAAACCTATGCTTAGCATCCTGTTAACATTCTCTATCTTTTTAGCAATTAAATCAAGATATTTAAATTGAGAACTTTGAGATAGGATTACTTCGTCCAAACTTTGTGTCTTTTCCTCATTGGTTTTATTTAAATTTGCAATACATAAAATCAATCTTATTTTTACTTATCTTCTTCATATTAAATCCTTGTGTCCCATTTGTCAATACAATATGATGTGCAAATATTATGCACATGGTATGTAAGTCATCTTAAATATTCTTTGCTAATTCATCAATAATTAGTACAAAAGAATAATGACTTATGATACATGCTTGATTTAAGTCAATTAAAATAGTAAAATCTCAGGTTTTTTTCAAATACGCAAACACTAATGATTGCTATATCATACATATCTTTAATCACTTGCATATGTATGACAGTTACTCTCACTTCAACCCATTATAAAATATCTCTTAGAACTTTATCATTTTTTTAAACCAACGAACATTATATGTAAATCTTTCTTCGTATTCTAATTTTTTTTATCAGGCTTCTAATGAAAAATTAACTTCCATTGTAAAGTAAATAAGTATAAATTCAAATTAGTTTATTGAAGTAATTGTAATATCAGGAAAGTGTCACTCCACAATTCTCTTCCGTGATTTCATAATATAACTCTTGATTGATAAGCTTTGGGTCAAACCACATACATGGATGGCTAACTCAAGATGTAACATGACCGGTCAGGTTGGATCAGTGACTAATCTGGGATATTCATTCAGTGGCGTCACCAATAAAATTAGTGGGGTAACCTTCTTTATAAAAGGTTCTATTTTATAAAAAGTTCTATTTCCAAAGTTCAATAGGGTCATATTTGGATTCACCACTGGGTTGGATCGACATCGATGTCAATTTTATAATAATTTATTAGTTCTACATTTTTATTTATAATATTTTATTTTATTTTTCAATCCTAAAAGCATCCAAGTAAAATTTTATGGTTTAAAAAGTTGGATTGAGTCACATTTTGTAAAATGACTTTCTTTAAAGACTAAAATGTAAAATTAGAACTTCAATAAAGGTCCCTATCTTGTATCCCATAAAGATGGAAGAATGAAATGAAGGCTGGCTCTATCCCAGCTCCTCCTTCACATTAGGCCTCTGTTGCCTTCATCTTCTCTCTCCCCACATCAACTTCCATAAATACTTCATCCCCACAAGAAGCACCTACTACACCTCTCACTAAGTACCCCCCCCCAGTCACAGGCACCCGTTAACCCACCTCCAATCACACCCACAAATCATTGCAGCATGCTGGAGCACCTTCCGTGGAACATGACATCAAGCCACCCGACTGTGTTGTCCAGGTTCCCAGTGGCTGCCCTCTCTATGCTTTCTTTCCTACATCACACAACACTACATCAAGCCACAGATCTCATGTAACCAAGAGGATGAGCACCAGCTCCACCTTGTAGCCGTACACCAGCCACAGTCAGCCTCTTTGCAGCATCCAAGGAAGGCAAGATAGGGGATTGTGACTGGGTTGACCTGGTCCCAAATTTTCAAAAATTTTCAAAAACAATCAAAAATTTTCAAAAAAGTATAAAAAATTACAAAAATAAAATATTTTTATTCAAATCTTACATCCTGAGGGTAACTTCCGTCTCCTCTATTGTGCAGGAAACTTCCATCTCTCCATTCTAGACTCTAATTAAAATCTCACTTGTGCAAGTTCCCTATATAAATTTATGTTCTAGTAACCATTTTTACGTAACATTCCTATTTTCTTGTCGATACAATACATTAATTAAAATACAAATTAGCTTAAATTTTAGCTCATTTGTATTTTTATTAATGTAAACAGTCATTCTTATTTGAAGTAATGTACTATATTGGCTAGAAATTAGGAATATTTGTTAACAACGATACCGGAACACAAATTTATATATGAAACTTTTGAGTGGGGTTATGATTATAGTCTAGAATAAAGAAAATTTGAGAATTTTAGAGAGCTTTAGAGAGCTTTAGAAAGAGAGCAAGCAGTTAGATTACTAGAGTGAGAGAGAGAATGGGGAGAGGGGGATGCAAGAAGGGCCCTTGGGGGTCTTATATAGGCCCCCAAGGGGCCTTGGGGCACAAGATGCGCTCCCAACGGCTAGCCCAATAGTTACTTGTCATTGGAAACCCAAGTCACCAGGGATTGGGACAGATCACTAGACCCAGCTGACTTCATTGGCCAGGTTGGGCATTTTGGACAAGTCAGATTGGGTCGGCCAGACTCAGCATTCCATGACAACATCAACTCTTGAGACCAGCTTCCCCTTCCTCATCTAGCACCCCTCCAGATACCACCCAGTCAGCTAGCCCGCAGCAAACTCCAACCTTGTATGTCCATTTAGCCAGGAGCTCCACCTCTACCTCTTGCACAGACCCCAACCCCACAACCTTCCCTTGCTATTGGATATGCACCCTGGTGTCCTCCCACCTCCACCTTGAGCACCTGCAGCAAAGCAACACCACACCCCTGGTCCCCTGCACCTCGATCATGATGGCGGCTTCTTGTCACCGGTCAGGAGAACCCAACAAAAAAGGGCCCTAACAGGGCCAAGCTTGATCGACTGTGCCAAGAGCTGCCCAATCCGAATTGATCACCAAGTTGGGCTGATCAAGCTCCCCCCCCCTCCAACCTCATCAAACCAGATCACTAATTTAAGCCAATTCAACTTGATCTAGCCGGACTCAGCTAGTCTAGCCCAATTCAATCATGTTTAACCTGGTTCAGCCCAGTTTAGGCCAGGTTACCCTAGTCTAAGCTAGTCCAATCAATCCAGCAAGTCTACCAATGGTTCGCAAAATTGGCCGATTATAGATTGGGATCGGCATAGTCAACCCGATTTTAAGAGGAGGGACTCCAAATAACCACCCAAATCGAACTGGCTATGGATTGGACCGAATCAGCCAATTTTAACTGAAATCTGGCAACTCTTGCCAAAATTGGCCCTTGACAAAGGCAGTGGTACCGCAGGGTGCCGCTGCGTCTTCCTCAATAGGAGCCAGATCCTATGACTCTAGAGATATGGGCTCCACCAGATCTTAGGATCCATGCATCTAATGGTTCAAGTCATTGGATATCGGTCGATCCATGTATCTGATGGACCTCAAAGAAGTCATTGGATACATGTATCCTAAACATCAAATTGGGTCACATCAGGTTCACTGCTAGGGTAGAGAAGAAGCTGCAGCAGGTCCTGTGGTGCCATCACTGCCTTGGCACTGGACCCTAAAAGGTTCAAATCAAGCTGGAATCCACTTAGAAATGCATTTGTATTGTCCTTGACATTTTTATCCATTTTTATTTTTTAAGGAACCGATCCAAACCGATTCTACAGATTGAATCAAGATCAAACTGAAATTGACACTAGCCAATCTAGTCTTCAATTCCGATCTTACCATCCTTGGGTATAGTCGATCCTCCACATCCATATAGCCAATATCAAGCAGTTCAGTCTATTCCCACTGGTCAATTTGGTCAATTTGCATGCCTCAATGGAGTTCTATTCTAACATCCATCCAACATCAAAATGATATCAGAGACGGTGCCGACTTGTTTCAACAAGCAAAGATCATTATGTTGCGTGGGACATCGACATTTTAGTTTGGATGTCACCTTACCTATGCTACAACTTAGTCAAAAAAATTCAGCAATTATATTTTTAATACAACTGACTAGTTGACTAACATGCCCATATAACACTACTGGAAAAGAACTTCAGCTCCTATTGCATCACAAAGAATATGGATTCTTTGGAAGGCTGATATGGATTTGCAACACGTGCTTAAAGTTTAGTTGTAGTAGACTACCAAGTCTACCATGCTCATCAAAGATAACCTACTAGACTAGTCTTAAGCTTATAATGCACCATAGATGATAAGACCAACAGATCCATCAGGCCAATCAAGTCACCGCCAACCAACAGTCATATACCCAAGGTGCTATTTTCAAAAGAACACAGATACATGGAGAGCTTCCAAATTTGACACACAGACAAATGTTATGATTTTGTCTAAATTAACTTTTACAGTTTTGTAAGGCTTACAAGTTGCATCTTGTCATCATCCAGGTTGCACTTAAGTTGTTTTTGCACATATAACAACATATATCATATATAAAACTTGAGGACAAGTTTTCTCCAACCGTGGGAGATTGATGTGTTGGCAATAGAAAAAAGGGGGGGCAAACGAGCGAGAATGGAGTAAGGTGCCCTTCTTCAAGACCAATGGAAGGTGCAAATGGGCTAAGCAATTATGACCAAAGACTGGTCCAACAATATAGGTAATAACATATCGTAAATGACAACCATGGGCCTAGGCTAGAAAGCCTAATAGATATGTCTACTAAGTGCTGGATTAAAGCCCATCTGCCTCTTCCTTATATGCCTATCATGAATCTAGCACTAGCTGGAGACAATGATCTCTGCCGATGAATCAGGAATCTGCAGAGACCGGAAAGGGTGTTAGAGGGAACTAGATAGGGAAGGCTTACAGGTGATAGTAGTTGTGGACCTTACCAGCTTTAAACAAGTCCGGATGGTGAATAAAAAACGGCTCCTGAGGGTTCCACACAAGGGCAAGGCAAAGATATAAATGGAAGAGCCAGGGAGATATATATAGGAACTTTGGTGCCCCTGATGAAGAAATTCCACCACTTTGTGGTGACAAAGTGGTGGTCATGTAAACTCAGTTGGGGACATCAAAGTCCACATTCGGAGGAACACTCTAGCCATAACCAAAACACCTCCCAAAACGGTGGAGAAAATAGGGCTCCAAAATGACCTACTGCCCCTGTCGAAACACAAGCACATTGGCCCGCATGCTCATGCACCACTCCCAGCCAGCTCGCTTTGAGTATCTGCCGTGAAAAGGATCGACCCACTAAAGGTCTTTCCGCCGCTCTACTGTAGTGTGTGGATGGTACCCTTGGGAATAGAGATCAAAAGGCAAGGCTGGGGTGCCAACCTTCGGCAATGAGTGCAAAATCTGCCTCCCCATGGACAAGTCACTCTGCAGACGTAAACCAAGCCTGTCAATCAGCATGAACATCAAGGCCTAACCAGAAGGTGTACTGTCAGAAGGAGAAGGCACCCCATCACCATAGTACAGTCTCTCGGTCACCCCTCACCAGGGCATTAAAAGAATGGCAAACAGCAGTCAATGCAACTGGAGCAATCGCCAACCGTTTATCGCATGCTAACCAACAAGCTAGATAAATAACACTGGCCCGAATGATGTCATCATCCTCAAAGGGAACTGCAAAGGTGGCAAGCCAGCAGGCCAAGTAGGCCGCCAGGTGAGTGACCTAACCTAAATCCGAGGGATCCTCTATCTCAACAAAGGCCTCAAGCTCAAAGAAGTATGCAACAGGAGGCGGCCTCAGCTGAAAACGACCCGAACACCCCTTGTTAGGGCGAGCAAAAGAATGTCTGTAACAATACGAGCCGTCATAAAAAGAGCTCAACCAAGATTCAACGCTAACCCAGTAAGGCTCTTCTGAAGCCTTTGCTTTGCCAGCATGTGCCAAATCACACCATACTTTTACTAGGTAACGCTGGTCGTACAACAAAAGGTAATTCCTTGAAGCATCTGCCTAGCAACGATGGAGATCATCAAGAACCACTACCTCATATGGCGCTCCATGAATCGGTAAGCTAGAGATCATGTGAAAGCCTCATAAGTCTAGAGAGATCTCACCCTAGGCAATGACAAAGGTGTTCCATCTCTGATTACAACGCTCGACCAAGGCCTGAATGTACCCCTCCTGGCGCGGGTAACGCAGCCTCGATTGAAACCCTCAAACCAACATGCTCTAAACAAGTAGAGAAATTGGCCAAAACGTATTTCAGCCACTCGCAAGCTATGACTCTAGCCCAATGTGAACTCTGTACTGACAGTCACCCGTACCAACTGTCAACCTCCAAGTTATCGAGTAGGCAACGGCCGTCAAAACCTCACCAATGTAACGAGGGCAAGTTGGCAACAAAAATGGACCTTGCCTATTTATACCAACCACAAAGTCACCATGCCAATCCAAACTCCATATTCCTGGACGAAAATCCCGGGCTGTGTAATGAGCATCAAGTAGAACGCTGAGCAGTCCTATGGAGCGTTTAATAGGAAGCTACGAATGAGAATGCTCCAACCCTAGCGGAAAGGAGGGATAAGACAAGTCAAATGTGTCCCGCAATAAACTACATCTCTAAAGGATGGCATGTTTTAGAAAATGCTGCTCCTTGGAAGATAGCTGCTCGGAAGCTAATCCTAGCATGGGATGAGAAAGCCAAATGAAGTCCAGTAGCCCCTACTAGGATGATCAATTAGATAGTCAACAGACCGATCGTAAGAGAAACGGCCGTCGACATGGCGAATCCTCTCAATCGCAACTTAAATTGCAATCACTGATATCCCGAGCGGCTTGGTAGCAGCCGCGTCAAGCTGATAACATCCAAAATGGGACCAGACAAGCATACTTAAAGTAGGAACAAGGTCTCGCCTAAACAGTGAACCGGTATCCCCTCAGCTAGCCATGGATCAATCTAAAAGAAAAAGATAGAACAAAAAAAGAAAAGAAAAAAATAGAACACAAAATTCAAATTCACATTCCCGATAGAACCCAGCCAGATTGAAACGCTCAAAAAAAGGTGGAACAAAAAACGAATAATGGGAATAACAAAAAATTGACCTGATTGTGATCTAACAGTGGTCCCCTCTGTACGCAAAGCCCACACGGCCCAAAGGATGTAGCGGAACCAATGAAACTAGAGCACCCCAACAGCAAAGGGGCCCGCAAACGATAGCAAGATAGGCCTGAGCAAAGAGGCAGCAACAGCAGGCCCTTACGGCCCCAACAACCGCGGCAAAGAAGTTCAAAGATCATAGAAGCAATATCCCTCAACTGCGACAGTGATGGGACCAGTAGGTTCAACCACCGAAGGCCGCTGCAACAGGACCCCCTGACCGCAACAGCTGCGAAGGAAAGACCCAACAGCAATAGCAACCGAATCAGCAGGTCATGGCGCAAAAGGCAGTGGTGGCAAACCCCTCTGATCGCAGTGGCAGCAAGGTCAGCAAGTCTATATGTAGCGGTAAAATTGACACACCCAAAGGCCATAGACACTAGCAACGAACCTCTTCGAGCGCAAAAGCAGGAGTAGTAGAGGGCCCCAACAGAAACAATGGGCTCAACAGCGCCTCACGGTGACACCTGCGGCAGGAAAGGAGGAGCCGGTGATGAGATTTCGAATACCCAAGTCACACGCACAAACAGGAAACAAGATAGAGAGAAGAAAAGAAAAAAGAAGCCAGATTGGTCCATCTTCTTGACTAATCCAAGCCAGTTTAAAAGAAAGCTGACCCGGCTCAAGTTCGGCTTAAAATATGAGCCGGTTCAATCAAGTTAGGCTCACCTTGCAACAAGAAAAAAAAAAGAATTTGGGCTGACCGACCCATTAAGAAATAAATCTGGAATTGCCCTAATTCAAGTCTTGGTGGAATCCGGTTCACTCAAAAAAAGAAAAAAATAAAAGGAGGGAGATGAAAGAAAATTGGACTATTCGAACCCGTTCAAAAAAAAAGGATTGATCCAAGTTTCGGTCTCTTGAAAGGAAAATCAACAACACAATGGTCCTCATTAAGGACATGACCAAGAACATCAAGTCATAAGCCGTGATCAATCCATGCTCCAAAGTCGTTGGATTTAGCCTAACGGATCCTTAATGGATACAAGAAAATCTCCAACATACGACAAACAAAAATCCGAAATAGTGGAAGACAAGCACAGCTAAGGCCCAAAAACTTCTTGGTTCAAGGACATCCAAGTCATGATGGACCGACCAATCAGTGAGAGAGCAAAAGGGAACTGAATCACCAACCACACGGATGATCCCACATCAACTTTCGTCCCCAAGAAACCATTGTTGGAGAGCATTTGTTGGCGACAGCCTCTTTTTCACAAAGAAAAATACGTGAGAAAAAAAAAAGAAAAGAAAGGGAGGACCAAACCAAAGTTCTAGCTGGCCCAGCCCTTAAATGGGCCAAAACAAGCCACAAATTGACCCATTGGTGTAATCACCAGCTGGTCTGGCCTTCAATTGGATAAAAAAAATTCAACTCAATTGGTAGCCCATGTTGTGCAGCCCATTAAGAGGAAGAGAAAGGTGGGCTATGGTCAACAATTAGCCCAGTCAACTAGGCTATGTCGGCAACCACATCAGCTGCCATGTCAGCCGCCACCTCACCTTTGACCCATTAATTTCATGAGAAAACTCAAAAGACAAGTCAAACATTTTACATCCTTGGAGAACTCGAGAGACAAGTCACTTAAGTCACCTAGGAGATGGGAAAGGCCATATCTTCATTAATTCTAGCTAACTCTTCTCCTATCCCCATTTCCTATAAAAGCGGGAAGGTGCCCAAGGGAGAAGGGATCACCAAACAGACGCCGACAGGCTGCTTCTGCTGCTGCACATGCCCTGCTGCCCTCGACCAAGAAGAGGAGGAAGAGGAGGAGCAGAAGAAGAAAAGGAAGAGAAAGAAGGGAACCCCCTGCAGCCTCCCTTGTGCACCAACCTCTGCTGTTGCAGGGGTGTGCCTACAACACCCTCCATCAACCTCCCTTGCGTCCGGCGCCAAAAGAAAAGGTAGGGGACATACATATGTTAACTATGTAGCCCTTTAAGGGCATCTCCCTTCTACCCCTCTAAGTTCTTCTCCTAATCCTCTCACAGCCTAAACCGGCCTTCACTGACATCAGCAACCTATAACCTTATACAAAAATCCTTTTCGATCCCATTTCGGCCCACCGAAATTGCCCTTAAACAGGTCACTCTCAGACCCCCTAAACAGATCCTATTTTAACCTTTATGTAATCTCTAACAAGTCACATCTACCCTAATTTTGGCACCTGTTTGGCCCACTTAAATTACCCTTAAATAGGTCACTCTCGGACCCCCTAAACATAGCCCTGTTTTAGCCCCTTGTGCAGCCCCCTAAACAGGCCATCCTTATCCCTATGTTGGCCCCTGTTCGACCCACCTGAAGACCCCCATACAGGCCACTGTCCAGCCCCCTGTCTGACCCTCTAAACAGTCCCTCTTTGGACCCCTTAAACAGACCTTTCCAGCCCCTGTTTGGGCCCCTACAGCAGGACACTTTCGGCCCAATGTGGCCTCCTAAACAGACCCCCTTGCTAGCTCCTTTGTTGGCTCACATGGACAGCTCACTAACAGCTCCAATCAGCCCCGATTTCGGACCAGCAGGTACCTATCAGTCCCTAAAACAGGCCATTTTCGGCCCATAGAACACCCCTCTGCACAGGTCATTTCTGACCCACAGAAACTCCCCTAAGTTGATCATCTTCAGTCAACCAAAAAATCCCCTCAAACTGCCATGTTTGGCCCCCTTCTTGTCTACCCAAGCAGTCCATTAAAGTGACCCCAAAACAGGCTCTTTCGACCCCCACATAGTCCCATTTTTTTGGTTCTAAACAGACCCCACTTTGGTCCACATTTTAGGCCCTTAACCAGGCCCTATCTGACCCCTTAAACAGCCCCTTTTGGCCTACCCGAACAGCCCTTCTACAGGCCCCTGCTCGACCCCTTCTACAGGCCCTGTTCGACCTCTTTAAGCAGTCCTAAAAGAAACTTGAACCGGAGCGGCCTTGACCCCAAAAAAAAAAACATTAAGATAGAAATCAGAAATGCAAAATACAAAATTAAAATAAAGAGTAAAAGGTACTTCACTTTTTAGTCAGTTTCCCCGGGTACATCCTGGAATGTCGATTTGGACGACGACGCAAGCCGGTTCCCGTATTCGGCAATCCTTCCCCCGATATGACAAGTCAAACACTTGTCATCTTAGACAGGTAAATTCCATATCGATTGGCATAAACTAGCATACCATCGTAATGCCAAGTTTTTCCCGACCTCAAAATTTTAATTGGAGGAAGGGACAACAGTTTTTCCACCGTGTTATTTTACACAATCATTTGTACATCAACATTTGAAATGAAATGATATTCAAGAATGATGACTCGAATGAATAGAACCAGCACCAAACGGCAGATCAACAGGCCGGATGGGATACAAACATCAAATTAAATAAGGAACATAGAAATAAACATAAAACTTAACCAATTAAACATGAAAGTTAATAAGAAATCAAATTCAAAATAGATTTGAACTTTCAATAAAAATCATCTTAGTTCAATGATTATTAAACCATAAACATGTAAACCTAAAAAATTAAACTTGAAACAAGAAAACTCAGACTTGAATCAATCTAAAATATGAAATTCATCTAAAAGTCACTAAATCTTACCAAATTAAATCTTAAATTAAACGAGAGATACATAAATCAAAACAAACTAAGCAAACAACACCTCAAACATTTAAAACACAGCAAAGTCGACGTTAAAACAAAAAAAAATCAAATCATTAAACAAGACAAGTCAAATTAAATTCCGAAATGCCTAAAGCATACCAAACACACTAAAACTGAAATCAAAACAATCAACCGACATAGAAGATACCAAAAACTTCTTGACTAAATAAAACAAAACAATACAAACTGAAACCAAACCCAAATCAAATCAAATAAAAATGAAAATTAAACCAAACAGAATACCAAACAAAAAATCAATCAAATCAACAAACTTATAAAATCAACAAAAATCAACTCTAAATAAATTGTTTGCATCTCATCGGGACCAAAAGACCATAGCTGCTTTCAAGTTCATTACGTTATGTGGAAGGGCATGCTCTCCATAACAAGTTGTTATGACGGTTAAACAAGGACATTCGAGCGATTGCTTGATGTAAGCTAATGCCGGATAATCACACTATCCGACAAAGAGGGGTCAAATAAAATGTTCACAAAACCGGAATATCGGTTCTATATTTTTACAAGTATCGTTGGACTGTTTAATATATTTTCGAGTTATCACCTATTTTCCTAAGTAGTACAAAGGAGATACTTAAAACTTTTTTTTCAAAATTGTAAAAATGAGGTTCTCACACATTCCTCGCTAGTATGACCCAACACACAATGATAGGGCAAAAGTTAGGATCATTTGGCTTATTTGCATTCTCAGACCTTTTAGGTTGTGGCAAAGTGATAAGGTTGTCTTTGATGCATCAATCAAAGAGCCTTCACATGAGTTCTATGCCAAAAGAGTAGGGCTTGCTCAAACGTTCCTCCAATGTAACTTTGCGGCAGGGTGAACAAGATTCTAGATTCCTAAAGAGGATGGGGTGCAAGGCAAGAATGAGTGCCTTTCTTTCCCCCATTATTGTTATTACCTCTGGGCACAAGGTCAACTATATGCATAGCTTTGGTAGACATCTACTTGTTGATCTCACAATCAGAGTGATCGGGTTCTCAGCATAAAACATCTCTATGTTAGTACGAAACTTGTTCAAGTCATCAAAAGTCCATACACTAGCTATCAATAGTAGCTCATGGAATTATGCTCACAATCCCCTATTACATAGCCCAACTGCATCTTCATTGACCAACAGAATAAGGCATCTCATGCTGAAATCCTGCCAACGCTTGATATAGTCCATGGTTGTCTCATCCCTACGTTACCGAAGTGAAGTCAGCTCGACCAGTGAAACTAGTCTTTCTATCATCTTAAGTGTTCAATGAACCACCTCTGCATATCTTCTGATCAGGAGACGAAACCTTATTTCAATTTTGAATACCACTCGAAGACTAACCATGTTTAAGTGGTAGGAAAATATATGAGATAAGCGTCTTCTAGCACTAATTCTCACATGTGTGTCTTATACAATGCTAGTTGTTCATTTAGAGATCCCCGTTCGTCATATTTGGAGCATTGGGCACCATGGTCACATATGGTGACAACTTCTTGAACTGATATTGGATCGGATATAGGACCTGGTACAAGTCTATTATGTATAGGCCTTCCTCATTTTTAGTTAATGTGGCCTGCACAATTATTCTCGATCATAGTTCTCTGAGAAATAGTTAGGAGGTCTTGCAAAGATTGGAACCTTAGCAAAACTATATTAGGCCTCATCTTCGACCTGCCCCCAGTGTACATTTTGTTGAGTGAGCTGCTGCCCTGACATATGCCGCAACACTGACTGATCTATATGGACTGCTTGCAGCTTGCTCGAGACTTGTCATCCTGGGGACCCATGGCTGTTGTATTGCCAATAAACCCCTTGACCAATGTCTTCAACTCTTGGTTCTCCTCCATCATATATGCAATACTGACCCACTCAGGCAAAGCCTCTTCATCATCAGTATGCAAAGCTCCATCTATCTCCTACCGGGGAAGCTCGAGTTAAGGAGGTGGCGGCTTAACCGGTAGTGACACGGCCCATTAATCTTGGCTGCGAGTGATAGGCCCAATACGGATAGTGAGTCTAAAAGGTTCCCCGGCTTCATCTGGCAGGTTAGTGCTTGATGCCATTTGACAAGTATATGTTTGCCTCTTAGCACTTGCCCCATTTACCGATTACTCTTCTTGGAGTTGGGGCACCTTCTAGATATACCAATCGGCTAAATACTGACTTCCTCTTTGTTCCATCTTTGCTCAGTAACGGATTTGGTTCATAATCATAACCCATCATCAAGTTCAGACAGGGGGGAGCAAACTAGGCGGTGCACATATTAGGGCACCTGGATGAATTGTGTACACGATTTTCAATATTCCCATCATTGAGCCTAGAATGTGATGCCTTTGCCTTATTGTACTTTGAGACCTGCTTCTCCCCAATCATCCTGTCATGTAAAGTAAGGAATTGCTTCCTAGGTCGGGCCTCATCAAAATGATTCGAGAGTCTACCCTAGATCAGATCAATTATTTCAACATGTGGTGGACCAACACTCTAATCCCCCTTGGTCGTGCGTCGGGACATTCCATGGTTCTTGGCCCAAGATGCATGGTGTGGAAGAACATACTCCCCTACTGCTAAGATTGATACCATATATCATCTCGAATACCGATGTAAGTATACTCCTACAGTCTCAAAAAAGAATAGAGGTCGAGCCTTTAATAAGTTAGGCCGAAAGGCATTACTCAAGGACTGCTCCCTCATCTCAGTATTACTGACCAAGGCTTCTAATCGGACACTTGTCATATTCTTGTGGACGCGAAACATCTTCCTTGCCCCCTAGTTGCTAGTAGAGGTAAATTGTGATAAAAATGTATGCCCTACAACCCAATCATATATGATATGATTCAACATTTCTAGGAATATCTCATTCAATTAATTAGGCAAAACTTCACTACTAACTCTTATTAGATACGAATATCGTAATGAAGTTTTTGATTACATGCAATAAAAATTGAATCATTATGAGATCATGATAATGAGATTGATCATCTAGAGGTATAAGATCTAAATATTCCTAGTCATAGAATCCTTAAGATGGGACATCAATAATCCGAATAGACTAATGTGTGTGATGTCTTCTCATGTAATGAGAATGACTAATTTCATTAGTCATTAATGTGGGGACAATAAGATACACACATAAGTGCTCATTAATAGAATGAGTTCATTAAACTGACTAATTTAGAAGAACATGATCAGTATCTTACCAAACTGTCTATCAAGTTATTCTTATGTCGCAATAGCACAGTTGGATCTTTAACTTGAGTTGCTAAAAATGTCTTAGTATTTCGATTATTAACTTATAAATCATCATCTTAATGGTCCAGAATAGTTAATGTATTGGGTGCAAGAGAAATTCAGTGAAGGCAATTGAGTGGACAACAAGTGATCGTTCACTTTCGATATGTGAGAGAATGTCATATGGGATAGTACTCTAAATCCTTAGCCAAGATACTTAAAATAATTAGAAAATGAGTTTTTTAATTGATCCGAACCTGAGTACAAGATCCCATAGAGTCGGATTATTTAGGAGTTGACAGTTGGTGTCGAACCCCTGACCGATCGAAATATTGTATGAACGAGGATTTAAATCAGTGTGGTAATTAATGATGGAAAGGCTCAATAGATGTTATTTAACTCTCCAGAGTCATTTGGGATCATAGGATGTGACTTGTACCCTTTATAATCGAAAAGTCGTAAAAAATGTTATCGGATAACGATTTTGATTTAATTTAAAAGAATTGTTATTTTAAATTAATGAAGGCTTCAACCAGATTGACTATTGGGCCTAGTGGGTCACACAAAGTAGATATGGTAAATATGATGAGGGCATGGGCGTAATTTTATAGAAGTTTTCGATTTTTGTGAAAAATTTTATATTCTATAAATAAAAGGCTTATGAAACCAAACCTTAACAAGCCATAGGGTTGGAGCACATCCCAAGCAGCCTCTCCCTCCTCTCTCCTCTAGAAGGTGGTCTCTCATGGTCAAGCTTGGATCTGAGAGCTTTCTCAATGTCTGAAGGAAGGGAGAACTCGTATATTGAAGTAAATCGTGTGGATACCGCTAGAGACCGTCCACTTGAATGACTTTCAGCAAGGAATAACGTCCTCTCTTCATCCATGGTGAGGGATTTTGAAAATCTCATAAGGTACTATCATTCTACTTCATATTCGGTTCTCGATTTTACTAGTTCAGCATCGACTAAGGCAAAGATCATGGTTCTTGATTCCTTACACACTAAACATCTTTCTCCATGTTCTTCTCATTCAATTAGGCCAAGGTGGCGAAGCGGTTGAAGAGTGGTATTATGGTGATCCTAGGCCTATGTTTCCTTGGCTCACCCTTGCTTCGAACAGGTACTGCAAAATGACCGTTCCAATAGATCGTCATAGAGCCAACCATAAAAGATTAGCGTAAACAAAATGGGGTGGAGGTCCTCTCCACTTGGAACTTTTCAGCTTCAAGTTCTCCTAGAAAACTGATATCCGATACACACTCAAATGGGCCAGCGTAGGTGTTGACTTGGTCACAATCGCCAACAACTTCGATGACCACCAAAAGTTGCTCCATTGGGTGGATGACATCATCATCCACAATTGGTTATGCCTGCTTGACGCCCAAGCAATGGGCAAACTGGACAACAAGTGGGAATGAATCAAACATAATCGGGCATGACAAGTACCTGCTACACGTGTCCTCGTGTAATATTCAGAAAACAACACCTTGGAATCTATCTTCTTCCTATAAAGAAAAGAATGTGTTGCATCAATCGTAAAGGGTTCCTTCTTAAAAAAATATAAGATGTATGTTTTCAATAGTTGCTACAATAAAAAGATGAAAGGAGAAAGAAGTTCCACCAAACGTATCAATTTATGAAATCTCGAATACTACATATTCAAAAATATATTTTATTTCCATTCATTTAGGAAAATAATTCTCTTTATCTTTATATACTACATGATATTTCATAGAAATATTAGCCAAATACATGATAAGCATATAAAATATATATGTCGAGCTTTAGGATTCATAAAATTTGTCTTTGGATCTCTTCATTAGAAATTGTGAGTTTCCGACGTTAATTACAACAAGATTCTCGAATACCCTTGATTAACCATCGTAACAACTCATCAAATGGAAACATTCATCCACAAAATAAAGCACAAGTAAAAATTATAACCCCATGAACCCAATGGAATGCAAACATATAATTTTCCGAGTATTTTTTTGTTTGACTTTGTTTTGTCAAAGTATACTTATAATTCCAAGGATCTATGTTCCTCAATAAATTCATAAATATACTGGCACACAGCCATTTCGAAACATTGAAGTTGAAAGAATATTCAAACCCACCCCTTTTCTTGGCATCAGATTGAAGCACCTCCACGTTCTGACATCATCTTGACTTCTCCCGAAGTTTAGTATGTTTAGATTTAGCAGGCGTCGGCTGATCCATTTTTTAATCTAAGCTAACTCAGAATCAAACTAGCCACAGGAACTCCTTAATTCAAATGCTTATTCGGTTGACGCATTTGAGTCAGATCACGTTTCCCTTATTTCAAACACGTTCGATCTGACTTTTCTCATCTAGTCTTGACTCAACTAGTTGGAAGAACCACTATTGATTCCCATGTATCTTGTGCTAAGTCTTTAAAATTTTCTGACCTTAAGATCCCCTTCCGGCCTCCTCTATGCAACCGTGGCTCAAAGAATTTGTATCATTCTATGACGACCTTATCCGCATTCACATAAACTTTTCTATTTTGGATCCAAGAGGCTGAAGACACCCTGCCTCTGTCGGCTGGATTATCTTACGAAATCCAACCCATTTCTTAACTTCCAATATATTCCCAATTTTCATGCTGTCGAAAACAACTTATGCTTTCCATAGTTGTGCATTTCCTTTGAGTCTCCCTTGTCCAAATGACATCTGCCTTGCTCATCCTAAATTATTAAGGCTGAACACAGAAGAGGTATTCTTGAGCTTGTCCAGTTTTTGACTGTGCAGACTCTGATGGGGGATTTTGAGAAAACCCTTCGGATTATTGCCAAGATTGCCATCTTCGGTTCTGTACAACTGAGAATCTGGTGAAGATCTGCCAATTTCAAAACTAGGAGTATCCGAACCTTCCTTTTCCTTTATGTATGCTTTCCCCTTTAACCATTTCTAAGCAGGAAAATTGTCTGATCTGCAGATCTGAAATGGCATACTATCATCTGCACTTTTTATCTTCTGCACAGCCACAACCCATGGTCTCTGAGAATTCCCTCTACTGGTGAATGAAGGCTGCTAGTCCTGACAGTAAGTGTTCGGGTTCTGCTTGTGTTAAGCCTGAAGATGTTAAGATTTCGAACTTGTCAACTCAGCTGGATCCTCCTCCTAGAAATTTCAGAACTCCATGTTTTTGAAAACTAAAACCGAGTCCTCTCACAAGTTACAGATTTAAAGCTTCTTGTGTCTTAACATTTTTTTTATTTGCATTCCATACAGGTCATGTGGGTTATATTGGAATTTTCCCAAGTCACAACACAGACATGTATATATATGTCATTCATATGAGATGTGGGTTACATGAAGATGCCATTATATATTTTTCTTTATATATCTGACAATATCCTTTGCCTTATAGGAATTTTCCCAAGGAATTCTCCACAAAAATCATATAGTTTGGTTTATAATTGACCTTACTCTAAATTAAGTGGGAATTTCCCTAGTGGGTTGAGTATATGTACTCTTCCCACTATGGGAGGGATCAGTGACACCGAGTGCATGCTCGGGCCTCGTCCAGGATCAAGTACATCAGGGCATACCCAATAATACTTGTCCAAATATCATGGAATTTGCCTAAGTAAAGGCATACATCAAATATATTAAACATTTTTATATGTAGAAGCGTTTAAGATTTAACATTTTCATGTTATTTGGGCCACAATTGCCCTTGTCATCGTGTCATAGTTCTATATTGGTCTAGATGATCAAATCTTCAAATTCCTTGAGGCCCGGATGGCCATATCTTCATAAGCTTCATATCTCCAGCTTCATGGCATTTATTTGCTTCACCGAGACTACCTGGGAGACCCTTCGTCCATCGTATGGGTTTTAAGGGGCCGGGTATAAGTATAACCTAGTCTTCATGGTCACCTTAAGAGACATGGACATGGGTTGGGTTTAGAGACTGGATAGGGTCAAGATTGGGGCAGCTGAACACATGATTTTCAGAGTTCCCATTGACCGGATAGGATGAAAACAGTGAATCATAGGGACTGTTTTTGAGGGATTCATATGTGAGGTAGTATATGCACTGTCCTGAACATCTAAAACAGTGGACAAAGGACAGTGGTGACAGTGGATTTTGGGCACTGTCAAGGGATCCAAAGATAGCTTATATATTGAGTATGAGCACTGAGCTATGTATGCTGGATAGGGGGTCAAAAACAGCAATTATATGAACTGCTGAGGGATGTGTTGACAACAGTCACTGCTCGGAGGTAGCATGGGGGTGCTTGAACGGTGAAGTGAGCTATATGGGGGTGTCAAACATCAAACATATATGTTGTTTGAGGGTTTATGTGGGGGCCGGATATAGAGGCTGTGTGAACCTCTTTTTTCTGCGTCTGTTCTTTAGAAAGAAAGACATCTCCGGACTTTTCTAGGAAAATATGTGATATCCTAAAAATATTAAGTAGTCCGGTGATAGTTTTAAAAATATTAGAATCGAGGTTCGGGTTCTTTGAAAATTTCATTTTTTGACCCTTCTCCGCCGGATGGTGCGAGTACCCGGCGTTAACTTACATCGAGCAACGGCTCGAACGCCTTTGATTAACCGTCGCGGCAACCTGTTTTTGGAGACATGCACATCCACAAAAAGTAAAGAACTCAAAAGGGCAGCGGCCTTTTGGGTCTGATGAGATGCAAACCGATTTGGTTCGGGTTTGTTTTATTTGTTTGTTGGTTGACTTTGGATTGACTTGAAAGTCGGTTTTGAGTTTGGAGTTTGAATCAATTTGTTTGATTGATTTGTTGTTTGGTTTCGGTTTTTGATTTGTTTTCTTTTATTTGATTTGGTTCAAGTTTTTGTTTTGATTGTTTTGATGTGCTTAAAGTTTTAAGCATGTTTGGATTTTTTGATTTGGTTGATTCAAGTTGTTTTGGTTTGAATCTGTTTTGGTTTTGATTTTTGATGAGTTTGAAGTGTTTTAAGCAATTTTGGTATTTGTTGTTTGATTGGTTTGTTGAATTTTCAGATTCTGGATTTTTTGGTTTTTGAGTTGATTTTGATCCATTTTGGGTGTTTGAAGTTGTTTATTTGATTCCTTTTGGGGAGAAGTTTAGTGGATTTTTGAGTGGATTTTCATATTGCTAAAATCAGATTTTTGAAGCTGGCTAGAATCTGTTTTGATAGATTGTTCAAATCTGTTTTTTTTGGTTGCAGATTTAATTGGAATCTGAATTTTGTCTGTTTTGGATTCGTTTTGGTAAAAATCTGATTTTTCTGGCGGTTGACAGATTTTTATTGAAAACCTGATTTCGGTTTGATTTGCTTCAAAACCGGTTCAATCTTGTTGAAGATCGGTTGTTTGTTGAACCGGAATAAGTTGAATTTCAGATTTTCTTTAGTTCTGATTTTATGACTTTCAGATTTGATTTTCTGTTTTTAATTTTTCTGTTTGAATTTGAATTGGTTTTAATTTAGTTTTGGCGGTTTGCATCGCCTCCGACCCATCGGGTCACTTTGAATGCCCGGTTTTATGCATCAATACGAACATTGGAGTTTCATTTCATTGAAAGATAGGATGAAGTACATCGGTGTACAATGTGATTGGTCCTTCCCCCAATATAAGTTTATCTCCACTACTTTGGAAAAATTTTGGCATTACGACGGCATGCCGGCTATTTTTCCAACTTAGTGAAAATTTACCCATCCAAAATAGCCAGCCTTAGCTTAGCCATATTGGGGGAAGGATCAACGGCTACGGGATTCATGCCCGCGCCTCCGTCCGGGTCGCCAGCTACGGGATGCATGCCCGCGCCTCCGCCCAAGGTGGAGTTCCCCGCTAGGGGTGAATCTCCTTAATTTTATGTAGCTTTCGCATTTCTGATTTTTTATTTGTTAATTTTCTGAAGGCCACTTCGGGCCGGTCCATTCCTTCGGCGTTCAAAGCCGGGCTTCATTTTCATAGGCTCAACGGGCCTGCTTTGAACAGCTTCGGGCCGGAAGGGCCTGCTGGAAATTCTGCTGCCTTGCTGGAGCTTCTTGATGGAACCGGCTTGGAAGGCCACCCGGCTATGCCCTTGGCCCGTCGTGCGGTTTCCAAGGGGTGCCGGGCCGTCACCTTCAAGCCGGTCTGCTGCCCTGCTGGAGTATGGCTTCTGCAGAACCTGTTTTGGAGCACTTCCCCTTTTGCTGTGGCGGCAGAACCATGGGCCAAGGATGGGCTGAGAATGGCCTGCTTTGAGGGGCCTGTTTGGGGCTGTACAAAGGACAGCTTGGAGGCCTGACTTTGGGCTGCGCAAAGGGGTTATTGGGGGGGGCTGGTTTTGGGCCTATTTAGGGTTTGTTCAAAGGGGATAAGAACAAGGGGCTTGAGGATCCGCCCGGAGTAGACTTGGGCCGTCGTGCGGTCTCCAAGAATCCCCGGGTCATCCACCCTCACCTAGGGCTCTAATAGGTTCCACAAGGGGCTGTTCTAGGACCTGTTTTGGGGTCGGCCTGATGGGCCACAAAGGGGTGATCAGGTGGCCTTAGTTAGGCCGAGGATAGGCCTGCACAAGGGGCATTTTTGGGCCTGGTTTGAGACCGAATTGGAGCCTATTTGAGTGGGCTCAGGTGGGCCGGGATGGGTCTGGCGAGGGCCTGGCTTGGAGCCGGTTTTGGGGTCCTGGTTTGGGCTGGACGGGGTCTGGTTTGGAGACCTGCACACTGGCTGTCTTGGTAAGCCGCAGAGGGGGCTGAAAAGGGTATGTTTAAGGACCTGAAGATGGGCCAGCATGGGGCTAAGTATGGGCTGAGCAGAGGGTCTGGATAGGCCTGCTTCTTGATGGCTATAAGTGGGCCGAAATAGGTTCTTTCTGGAGGGATAGAAAGGGTCGAGGGAGGCAGCCAGAAATAGAAAAGAACAAGCCCTTAAAGGGCTACATGGCTAAGGTATACCGCTCTCCCCTACCTGATCTTCTTCTCTTCTCCTCCTTGGCCACAGGCAGCAGGTGCAGGGGCGCAACTTAGCAGCAGGTGCAGGCGGCAGTTCCTTGGTAGCAGCTGCAGCAGGGGCAGGGCACAGGCAGCAGGAGCAGGGCGCAATCCAGCAGCCTCCCGGCGTCTTCAGCAGCCCCCCCTCTGGCTGGTGCGCCCCCCTCTTTTTATAGAGGCTGGAGGGGGAGGTGAAGAGCCAGGTGGTGGTGTACGTAGATGCCTTGGGTGGTGGTCAATAGGCTTCTCCAAGGCTGCTTTAATTGGCCTTGACCAGACCTTTGAGTTCTCCCATAGAAGACTTAATGACCATGCATTAATCCTTGAGTTCTCCCATGTTGACCTACCTCTTGGGTTTCCCCATGCAATTAACCAGCCAAGGGTGTGAATTGGCAAGTGCGCAGGTGGTTGCTGATGTGGCAGGACAGCCAGTGTGGCATGTTCACACTAGGCCGCAGGTGGGCTGGAATGTGGGCTGCGCACAGGCCTTCTTTGCATGGGTTAATTGGGCTAGCTGGAGGCTGCGGCCCAGCCTCTGCTGTGGGCTGCGCAGGGGCCTGATTTAGGATGAAATTTGGCCCAATTCTAGGATGGGATGATGGGCTTCTTATTGGACCTACATGGGCTCCTGATTGGGCTTAACTTGGCTGAACTATGGGCTGTCCGGTCTGCTCTTGGGCCTACCCATTTGTCTCTCTTTTTCTTTTGTGAAAAAAAATGGACGCCAACAGAGGCCTTATAGAGACATGCTATATGTATGCAATAGAATCGAATCAATAAAACAGTGAGTATAGACACTGTTCTAAGCAGACAAACTCGGGGTATCTTCATGGTTCTCTTTGGATGCTCAATGGGGAAGTAAACAGTTGATTTCCGGGCTGTGTATGGGTGCCAGAAACAGTGGGATTCCAGTATGGTTGAAGGGACTTGAAATGGTCAAAATGTGGACCGTTTATAGGTGAACCGAACGTAGGTGGATCTCCCTGAGGTAATGGGATGAAGAGCATGATATGGGAAGGCCAGTCATGGATCCATCTTGCCCAAAAGAAACAGATGGTATCAGCATGGTATGGGTAGGACAAACGTGAGAGGGAGTTTCTCAAAGTATTCTCACAGCATAGGAAGGAGAAAAATATATGAGAATATGCAGTTTGGGCTAAAGGAGGGTATGAAGAGGTCAAGGAGAGAAAAGGGGTGAGGAGATCTCCATGAAGACTTACCATTTTCCTTCCTCCTCCTTTAAGCTTCTCCTTGCCAACCCTTTCTCCCTTGGAAGCTGTTACTGCTTGGACAGAGCCTCGAACTCCTTTCCACCAACCGAACCTGCTTCTTAGTCCAAGAGGAGGTCCTCTTATAGAAGTCAATGGAAGAATCTAGTCCCGATGGTGAAAAAGATAGGTGTGTTCATGAATGAGGTAGGGAAGTGGGGCCTGCGGCTTTAGGTTTTTCCGAGAGTGGCCTCCCTTCCCTACTATCTTGTAGGAAGACCGATGGGACCTGTTTTGACTTGCGATTGTAAGAATCATGGGGCAGCACACACGTCGTTCATTTCCTCCCCCTTTTTCTTCATTTAAAACCCTATTTAAATCCATAAGAATCAAGATCTAATGAATTACATTCCATCATCCTGTGATCACCCTCAAATATTTAGTCATAGCCATCCATTTATTAAGCAGGATCTGGATCTTAATAAAGAACAAATAAGTATGTATCCACTACTTAATAAGCATGCATCTTAGCCATTGGATTGATGTTCCATCTCCATCATCATCTTGATGGCCAATCCAATGGCCCACATATGTTATTTCAGTTTATATGATATTTCTATTGAATTAATGCTCAAATAAATAAAATCTGGGGCATAATTGAGCTCTGATCAGGCCCGATCTTACATATATTCCCGAACTATCATCTTGAGCATACTAGTTATGTAATTAATCATGATGGAAATATTTAAATCCATCTCAACATTGAATTTGGAGATAATCTTCCCTTTTATGTTTGGGAAAGAATCCAAAATTACCCTCCTTGGCTCGAGAATTCTTCCATCAGTGTATTCAGAATCTGACTTCAAATCTAACTTATCTGGGTAAATTTGGATTACTTGGACCATTTTGCTTCTGATAAGATGGGTTTCAAAGAAGCACAAAGTTTGATATTTTGCGCATATCTTGCAAAATATCGACTGAAGCTCCAGAATTAGCATGTTTCCATATATACTGACTCTGCCAGATCGTGTATGATTGCTCATTTGATAATGGGCCGGACCCAAACCTCTCGAGCCCAATAAGGCAGAAAAGGGTATTTTGGCCATTTGGGTCCATTTTCATCATCTTTGGCCTGATATCATAAAAATCTATTACATTTGATTTTCAAACCCATTCCTAAGTATTTTGTTCATCAAACTTGAAATATTTTGGTCCGGCCATCAGCCCCATATTCCAGCAGATTTGGCCCAATAACATACCCGGGCCTGTTTCGGACATTCAGGTGTTCTAATATGTTCAGGACATTGATTTGGCTGTTTGGGCTATAGTTAGTTAAATACGGGTCGGATATTATACGGTAAAAATACGTTCGTGTATAATTTGCTTAAAAATTTTTAGAGGACGGTCAAATATTCGGTCAAACATTCGGATACTTTTAAAGTTCGTTATACTATACGTACGAAGTATAATACAGTCATATTTTAACAATACGTACCAAACATATGGAACATACAAACTTTCAAATACAACCTAAAAATCATGTCTCTACAATGATAACAATTACAAAAATACATAATACTTAAAAATGCATGGTAAACACTATTTGAACAACATAAAATTGATAATAAGAAAAAAGATCACATAATCATCAAAAGTCTCTAAAGATAATAATGATAACGATGTATCTAAAATAGAGCAGACATTAAGTAACTTAACTTCATTCAAAATAAGCAACGCAATTCTTTCGTAACTAAATAAATGAGTCAAGAAAATAATGTTCATCTTGAGTTTCCTCTGAGTCTTGAGCTAAATCTTCATTTAGACTATTATTGATCAAGATATTTTCTCTTTCTTGTGTTTCAATGACATAATCGTCAACAAGTATATCAATCTTGTCAAGATCAATTGGTTTCAAATCTTCTTCTTCACGATCTTTAAATTTTGACATCATCAAAGAATTCATTCTCACATAAACCAAATCTTCAAGCATTTCTGGAGCTAGTCTATTTCTTTTCTTTGTTTGAGCAGCTTCCCATGCACTCCAATTTCGTTCACAAGCTAATGAGCTACAAGGTTGGCTAAGAATTCGTATAGCAATTCTCTTGATAATAGAAAAATTTTCATCACTTCCCATATAATCCCACCAAACACCTACAAAATATCACATAAAATGAGAAATAGTATTAATAATAAAAAACAAAAAGTAATCTCAGAATGAAAAACTTACGTGGATGATTCGTTTCCATCAATGTCAATCCAGTGCATGTAAACAATTTCTGAGATTTACTACGACATGCCACAAATTGCTTGACAAAATCTGCTCTCTCATTTTCTTTAAGCATCCTTTTCAAGACATAATCAATGCCATTTTTATGTCACCATTATCAATAAATGATGTTCTACAAAAATAAGCTGGGTTGAGAATTGCGGCTGCTGCATGAACTGGATGAAGTATGTTTCTATCTTTTCTTTGATCAAATAATTCAAGTATTGTCTTGTACTTTGATTCATTAATTTCTATGCGTCGCCTCAATGTCTCTCTAGCTCGTTGCATAGCATCATACAAATATCCTGCAGTTGAGCCATCACTATCAACCAAACGAAGTATTCAAATTATAGGATCAAGAAACTCAATCACCTCTTTAGCCTCTGACCAAAACGAATCATTTTGAATGATAAGAGTTGCTTGTATTCCAAGTGGAGATCTAGTGTAATTTACACCTCTCCATTCAAAAGATGCTACAAGAATTCGCAATTGATTTTCCACATCAACGATTGATTGTAACATCAAAAAGTTTGTAGCAAATCTTGTCTTTCAGAGACTTTTTAATTCTTTTTGCTCTGTGTATTTTCTCATCATCTGTAAAACAAGAGTATGCTTATACATGAAGTCAACAACTTTTTTCCATCATCAATAACATTCTTAACCCAAAAAAATTCTCGATAAATGTCCTTCAAAAACAAGTTAATACCATGTGCTGCACAATGAATCTTATACAAGTGAGGATACTTTCCCATCAATATATCACCAGCAGACTCATAATTTGATGCATTATCTGTAACAAGTTGCACAATATGCTGTGGACCGATTTCATCAATGACACATGATAATATATTTGAAAGATATTCACCTGTCAATCTTTCTTCAGAACATTCGATAGATTTTATAAACAATGCACCTAATGGAGAATATGCAATGACATTAACCCAAAATCTTCTTCTTATATCAGTCCATGAATCAGACATTATTGTACATCCTGTTGACGTCCATGATTTTTTCACATTAAGAACATATTCTTCGACATCTTTCCTTGATTCTGGAATTAGTCTAGTACGTAAAGTTGAATAACTTGGCATTATAAAACCAGTTCCATAATCACCCTGAGCTTTCATCATTTCAATAAATGATCTTGACTGAATCACATTAAATGCAATATTATTCATGATAAAGAAATTTGCAATCTTCTTCTCTAAATTCGCCTTATCCTTCTTATAATTCAATTGTGGAATTGTACATTGATTTGAGGTACTGTTTTGAGCTCTGAATAAAGAAGCAGACACTGCTCTACTTTCATGGATATTTGATGAAGATGTTGAACTTCTTATTTTTTTATTACTCCCATCAATAGCTAGGAAAACCTCAGCTTGAACTTCTTCCGGCACCTTTGAATATATTTGAATATCACGACCTACTATGCCGGCTAAATGAGATTTTACGCGAGCAATCCCTCCAGAAAACTCTTTTTCACAAAATTTACATTTAAAACGGCCACCAAGATCTTCAGCATAATCCCAAAATTTTTGCTTTGGCCTCACCATATTCTTATGATAAATAAATTAGGGACATCACATAACAAATTTGAACTTCAACATATTAATTAAGTATTTATATAGTAATGCCAAATATAAAAAAAAAACAAAATACCTGAATCGATTTGAAAGAATCAGACGGTTCATATGCTCTTAAAAATTCAACTTCTTGGGTCTTGAAGATTAAGCTGAAAAGAAAACTATTTCTCTCAATTTTTTCTAAACATAGAAACAACCACGTACCCATAAAAGCAATGGCACCAATTTAAACAAAATAACCACAAAAAGACAAAGGATGAATAGTAAAATAATATACCTTTCTTGATCTTACTTTTATGTTAGCGCTAGCAACCAATGTGCCAAGTCTGTTGTCACCTGTGGCCTATGCGGGCGGTAGAGTTTTGGCACAACAGTGTTGTTCGGCCGCTAGACAGCCTACACACACAAAAGCTGAGGGACTGGCTCTCCTTGTGTTGTACGCAATACTTATGCTCGACGGCAATGCTGCAAGATACTTTATGTTGCATGGGAGTCAAACGGACTTGGTCAGCGTGGTCACCATGGTGTTCTAGCACAGGCCAATGGGCTACCTACACGGGCAAAGAAGGTTGGGGGGGGGAGGGTGATGGCAGTGCTGCAGAAGGTGCAGTGCTTGGTGGGAAGAAGATGCTGGGCGAAGGTGCTCTGCGAAGCTTCAACCTTTCGTTCGGGCGCCGGAGCTTTGGTACAGGACCTACAGGTAAAAGAGATGGTCGCGCAAACTAAATCTGCGATTAGGGCATTTTTTACATTGAATAAAATAGTAGGAAATCAGAAATAAAGGCTGCGTATTAAACGTGCGTTTAAAACAATTTTTCATTCGGTACGCGTTTTATTCGGGTGACTATGTATATTCGTGTATAAATCCGGATGTTTGCATTTTAGACGAAAACGATCCGTTTTATTCATTTGATACGGACGTGACGTATCAAACGCGTATAATACGTGAATTCACTAACTATGGTTTGGGCCCATTTTCCAACATCGGAAGCCCTATGAACATTCAACATGATGAACTCAGTGCTCAGGTGCAAGTTCTGGCATATCTAGCCCAATAATATCATATCCTCATTCCTTGCCCAATGAATCTATCTTCTGAACTTATGTTCTGACATCCCTTGCCCATCGAACATAGACCCTGATGATATTTGACATTGGGCCTTTCATTGGTCATCTTAGGCCCACTCAGGCTTATTGGGCCTTGGCCCGAGCCCAATAAGAAATTGATTAGCACATTGCTCTTGTTGATATTCTTTGATTGATCCATGGTCATCTTATCATTTGACCATGATCATTAATCATTTAAGTCAGATCCTGACCTAATTAAGGATCCATTAGTGTTCAAGATCCAAAACTTAAATCCTCAATTAATCTCTACCCTTGGATCTGGCGCCATCCTCACTTTGCCTTGATTTCATCATTTTGTCAATTATTTCGTCATGGATAAATTATCAAATATCCCTTATGGACCTAATAAGATCGGATCCAATTGACTTAAGTCTCTGGCCCATCCTGGGCCTGGGATCTTGCACTACCTTCATCCCATGGTCATCATTGGGCTTCTTCAATCATCATTTTATTGGATCTGGTATTCATTAAGGACCCATTAGAACTAGATCCAATTAACTTAAGCTCTTGGCCCATTTTGGCCCTAGGATCTTGTGTCCTCCTTATCTTATGGTCATTATGCAACCATGACCTAATGGATCTGGTATCCATTAAGAATCTAATAAGAATAGATCCAAAAAGTTAAGTGACTGAAGGTCCTGGCCATCAGATCATCAAGTTTAAATCTTTTTCAAACCTGGCATGTACAGGAGTTGGCGGCGGTTGATGCTCTTAGGTTGACTTTCGATCGATCTCATTTTGACTCCAAGTCAAATCACGATGATCAGCTGACCTCCCAACCCTATCTCCTACATGTTCTGGCACAAGGAGAAGGCTGCACTACGTTCTTTCTCTTTCCCCCTCTCTCTTTTTGTCACGGTCATCCATCCTTGCCAGGAAGATCATCAGGCTTTAACTTTGTTGATGTCAGGTTTGATTTTTAAAGGAAGCACGTTGCTTGGGAGTTTGCACTTCCATCAGCCGAGCAGGTATAAGAAGCATTTCTTCTCCATTTTGTTTGACTGCATCCCTCTTCTTCTTCTTCTTCCTTCCCCTGCATTGGTGCTGTGGTGACCTGCTTCTGTCAGGAGTACTATCGGGCCCTGTTCCTTGTTGTCCCGGCAGTCAGCTAACCCTCTGCCAGGGCCAAATTGAAGAGGATCATCCCCTTGTGGATCCGGTCTTCTATCGAGACCTACAGGTACGCCAATTTTCTGATTTCTGCCCTTTTATACCTGTTGTGAACATCACATATGTTGGTGGATCCATCGGGGACCAATCCTGCTATCACTGGTTTGCAGTTTGGTGTGCACTGGGTTCAGATTGAAGGAAATCAACAATCCTCAAGATCTGATCACCCTAGAAGTGCTACTGAAACCACAATCTTCTATCAACCGGGCTTCAATCTCTTGTTCATATAGCCGACAGTAGCATGTATGCTTCTAACTGCCTTATTTTCATTGTTATGTTGTCTTAGATGTAGAGCTGAGTATCCAATGCATTTAAAACTGAAGAGAATATATCCTTCCTCAATCTTAGCCTATCGGCCTTGACCAGGCCTTGATTTGCTATCCAAATAATCATATGCAGAACCTAAGTTTTGCAAATGCTTCTTAGATAGTTCTAAATTAGAGAGGGGGCATCCAATTATTATCCCAAGCATCTCAGTTCTAAACTTATCCCGATAGTTCCTCTTCAATGTTTGATTGTCCATTGGCTGAGTAAGCTCTTAAGAAGAGGTTCTCTACCCTTCTCCTCGGCATTAATAACAATAAGCATGCCCTCTATGGTTGAATCCCTTATCCTTAAATTGAAGATATTTATAATCATTTGGGTTAAAGTATCCTCCAAACCTGTCCTGCTATCCTCACACTTGCTTTCTTGGGTTTTGACACCCCCATTCACACAGCCGGCAGCAGTAGATTTCTTCCATTCTTCTTTTCTTTCCATCACCATCATGTGTTAGATATACAACTGGACACCCAATGTATCTCAAAAGATGTCCTAATGCATAACTGAATATATGGCATGCTCAATTTTGAGAACTAACCTGTCTCTCCTTATGTTGGGACACATATCAAACATGCTTGGATGTCCACATAGCTACTTAGCCTTTGGAGATGACAATTTTTCTATTGGTGGTAGCGAGTGCATCCTATCTCTTGTCTTGACACCATAATATGTTGGATGTCCAATTAAACAAGTATGGGGACCTTAGTTAATGGAGCTATATCCTTTTGCACTAAAAACATGCCCCCCTCAGGCCTATTACGCACTGGTCTTCCTGTATTTTGATGAAAAGATCTCCATTGTTTGCCTCGGATCTGCCCGACCTTAGTATATCTTGCCATTAGTTCAGGCATACCAACTATCTTGGATATTAATTGAGATAACCATGTTTGAACCTTTCATAGTTGCATAGTGATCCTTATCTTGGCTATGATCAAGTATTAATTGGTTATGCATATATGCCAATTAACCATATTTAGGCACCTATGTAGCCATCGGAACCATGAGGGAAGCAATTTCATTGTTTCTTATATAGGACTTAGTGTATTACTGAGTTTGTATTCATCCAATTAAGGCACCTTGTTTTAATGCTAGGCATTAGCATCCATGTGTCATAACTCCTGGCAATCTAATCATGCATATAGGACATTCCATAAAAATATACATATCTATCCCACATAAAATAGGACTATGCATACACATGTTTTGCGTGCAAAATTTAGGTGCCAACGGGTCATTAAATCCTGAAGGCGGACCAAAATTATCATGCATGGATGTGCATATATATGATAGAGGACACCAATGCAAAATGTCTATAGTTGCAAAATGAAGGATTAAATCTCAAATCCAATAGAAATCAAGATTAAGTATGATCATGAAAGATATAACTCGAGTATATCATGTATGAATTTGATCAAGCCAAATCAAGTATGTTATATGTTATCAAGTCATGTACGACTCATGTTAGTCAAGCATGCAATTTAAGTGTTTGTCCAATTCCATGAAAGAAACATATATGCAATCCATGTTTTCAAGTTATAAATATTTTTTAAGATATTATGATATGCTTGTCTATATTATATGTTTTTCAAATTAAAAATATACAGAGGTACATGTAATATAATATATAGAGTATACCAAATTACTCACCTTCTCCCCGACCCCAGATGCCATGATAAGGTCTTGAGAGAATACCCATAAAGAATCATAAAATGGAGGACTGTGCAAGTGCTAGATGAAAAGTTCCCATGAATTACAAATAATACTCTTGCTATCCCGTCATAGTGATGATAAGTTATGTACATAACTCATGCTTTAGTTTCCCTGCACTGGATATGTAATGAATAGATATGTTTTTTAGACACGGTATGTGTGAAAATGTCAATAGATGGATGCTTATGTTGGCATGAATGATATTTCAAATTTTTAGGAATATAAACTTGAATACTATGATGATCCAAATGGTTTACATGTTGCAAGATATAGGGTGTGCAATAAATACATGAAATCTTTTATTCAAGGGTCACAAGATGTGCATAATCAGTCGATGTTAGAAATTTAGGTTTACATCCATGTGAAGAAAAAAGATCCTCTTTTATGTGATTTAAATTTGGATAGGTTTAGCATACTTATAAATAGTATTTATATGCATTTACACTCGTTCTATTATTTATGACAATGTATACATCCACCTGATTATGAGTTTCCAACTTACATACATATGGATATAAAGCTATGAATGGAATATATATATGAACATTTAAATAAGTTTCAAGAGATCTCTTGGAATTGATCTAAGACGTGTTAAGCATCAATACCCATTTATAAATAGGTCCTTTACGTATTAAACATGTTCAAATTCTTGTGTACGTCCATGGGGCATGTAAGTATATGCCTGATGTATGATAGGTTGTTCCTTAGATGCATACATGTCCTCACCACCCTTACGAATCATGCTTCCACAATTTATAGATATTAGATACATATGGCGAGGGTGTCCCATTTAATTGTTTATGTTTTCTTCACCATGGATTTCAATGCCCATAAACTTTTAGATCGCATCTGTCTATGGCCCCTTATGGCTTTATTATGTCTTTACAAGTTTTATGACCCCCTCCATGTTTTGCCTTTCAAATGGCTCTTAGATGTCTATGACATTCCATTGCTCTTTCGTGCCTATCATAATGTCAAGGTAGACACCTAAGCAGCACCTAGGCACTGCTTAGGAGGCAAAGAGAAGCAAGGAAGGTGGAGTCGGGAGTCGGGACCGGGTCGTTTGGGCCCAAAACCGACCCGGGTTGGTCGGGGTCGCGACCCGGGTCGGGCCGGGGTCGGCCGGGGTCCCCAAAAATAATAATAATAAATTAATTTTGGGGTCGGGGTCTTGGGGTCGGGACCGGGTCGGTCGGCCCCAAAAGCGACTGGGTCGGGCCCAGGTCGCGACCCGGCGAACCATGAAGAGAAGTTCGGGTGCTTTAAGCCCGCACTTTCGTCTAGGCAGATAAGGCGCCCATCCGTGCTCCTCAACATTGGACCATCTGGTCTTGGCAATGGTCTAGACCCTGTCTCTGGACTGGTATGATGGTGCCCCGATGCCTCTCACCTCATTTCATGAAGAAGTCCTAGCTGGTGGATCTCCTCTCGCTGAAGAAGCTCACTGCTGCAGAAAAAAGTCATCACCCCCTGTGTTATAAAAAGTGATTGAGGCGACTGCCTAGGTGACAACACAAGTGAGGCGGCCCCTTACAGCCTTGACTGGGTCTGAACTACCTAGGCGATCACCTTTACCACCTCCAACATTGAGGTTGGGTGCCTCCAACAATCTATTTGAGTGAAAAAGATGGAGAAACGGCCCGAAACGGGATCCATTTTGGATCAATCCACAACTTAAGTTGTAGTCCGGATCCAACCATTTGGGCCTATAGGATATGCGGGCCTTGTCTTCTTCACCCAAAGCAGCAACTTTCCCTTGGGCTGTCTTTGCCACCCAACTCGTCTGCGGCCTCCACTGCTAGAACACCTCCATCATTGGAGGCAATGGGGTGAGATGAGGGGTTCATTGCCTCAACCACCTCTTGCCTTTAATTATATAGGAATGCCCCCTTGATACCCCCACAAGGAGCACCGTCTCCCTTGACCCATGCGACCTAATCGCGCAGATCAATCTGCGATTCTCAAGTGCCCATTTGTAATAGTGTAAACATATTAATATATTTTACTATCATTTATACTATCACATATATATAATTCATAAATATAAATATATGTTATATACTTAAATTTTATTAAAATCTATTTTAAATCTCTTCTCGGTCTCTCACACACATCAAGTTTATCAAGATTAATTATTTCTCAAAATAAATATATACATATACATACATAATTACATAAATAAAATCACATTTAAATGTATGAACACATAAATATATAGATTCAATTACAACATATAAATATAAATATATTTATGAATATATATTTACATGTATCTATTAATATATATAATACTAACATCCAATTATATATATATATATGTTTGTGTATATGTATATGCATATGTATATATAAATATCTAATGTTACCACTTTAACCGTTTAAGCGACGCCTCAACGGCTGCCTTGTCGCCTAAGCACCATTGACACCCTTCAACGTCTTGGATGTCTTGTTTCCTTGACAACTATGGTTCCCTACCACCTTGTCTTACATGTATCACCGGTCATCCCCGCCCCTCTATCTCCCCCTCCGGTCATTGCTCCTCCTACTACTGCAAGACACTCCAGCCCTCCTTGAGCTGGCGCCAGCCACCCCTTCCTCATTCCTACCCCCTTGCCACACCTTACTACATAGACAACACCTAGGCGGACATCTTGTTGCCTAAGTGATAAAGGACCCTTCAGGTGACTTGCCACCTTGACAATCATGATGCCTATATATGCACCATGATTATGGGATGCCTAGGGCTCTTCATAGTTTTTAAGACCTATATATCTCACAGGCTCCTAGAAGTCCACGACATTTATAACTCATTTATGCCTATATAAACTATCTGTAAAGCCTGCAATATATTTGATGGCTTCAAATGCCTATACATTATAGGGTTTGGGATGTCTACAGCACTTAACGGTTTTGTCTACAAGATGCTTACGGTATCTTCTGTCCCTTTCGTGCCTCTGGGATGGTTAAGGTTTCATGACTCTACAATGCTTATGTATGTCACATGGCTCTAAAATGTGTATCGAATCTTTTATAGCTCTTTCATAATAATAATTATGACTCTAGGCAGCCTACAATTCTTCATACCTCTACAGAGACAATATATGTCACATGGCTACGAAATACTTTATCTGACAGTTCTCAAAAGGCTATATATACCGTAGGTTTGGGATGCCAAAGATTCGTCATGGCTTTACAGTGCCTATATATGTTTCGTAGCAACAAAATACAGACAATATAACTTTTAAATGCCTATATATGTCATGTCTTTCGGATGCCTATGGCTTTTTAGAGCTCTACGATATCTACATCTGTCACATGGTTCCAAAATATTTAAAAGTTGTTTGATGACTATTTTAATATCGGTACATGTTTCATGGCTTTGAAATGTCTATAGATTGATGGCTCAATACATACCTTAGCTTCATAATGTGATCCGGGACAAAATGTGAAAAAAAAGCTGAAAAAAATTAAAAACGAGCTAAACTAGATTAAGCCAGTTTAAACTGGCTGAACTGGCTTTGAATGCCAGAACTGGGTTTAACCCAGTCAAGTTTGATGTAGACCGGTTGAACTGGTTGAAGGCCGGGATGTTTGAACCAAGACAGGCAATTTGTCAAACATGGGCGGGTATACCATTCACATGCCCAACAAGGATAGAGGACCAGGGTATGCATGGCACAACGGTTGGATGGAACAGCAAGAGGGCAGGAGTCCCCAAGGATTGCAGGATTGGGATTGGTACCTGGATCGGTGGGTACCAATCTGATCCAAATCGGCCAGAATCAGCCAATCCTCCGGACGTCTGGACAATCCAGAATCGGTCTGGACAATCCAGAATCGGTCTGGACCGGCCAAATTTTTTATTTTTTTAATTCAAAAAATATGTAAAAATCAGAAAAAATCATATAAATGATCAAAAAAATTAAAAATGAAAAACAACGGAAATGATGTGCTATCAAACAATGCCATTCAAAATAAATTCATTTCAACAAATTTTCATACAAGTACAAACTATCATCATAAACAACTTAAAAAAACACACTAGTGACAATATGTAGTACATATCATAATACACCTCATAATGATTGCAATACATGTGACATACATAACGTAATACAAAATACGTCTGACTATCATAATTGACGATAACCACCAACTCCAAAATTGACCTTCATAGTCATGCTTCTTCTCGTCATCTTCAGTGTCTTGAATCGTCCAATGACCTTGGTCACTCATAATAACTCCATAACCGTAAAGAACAATGACTCTGTCATTGCACTGAAATCATACACTCTATCAACGGCTGGAAGTGGAGGAGGATAATAAAACTCGTAATCTGAAATTGGATCCGGTCCAAATGTTGTATGCTCCTTGAAGACATTTGTTTAACTCCAACGGCCATTACTCCTTCCACTCATCGAATGCCTCCTACCAGTCAAGTCATCTAGGCCAACTCCACTTGTGCGTGCACTAGCACCACTAGTAGATCCACCTTCACTTCCACTTCCACCTCCACCTGAACCATCTCCACTTTGTGGTTGTGTGGGTGTAATAAACTCTTCATCCTCCTCAGATGATGAAGGTGGCTGAGCAGTCTCCGTATCAATCATATGTCGACGTTTTGTACACAAAATCTTTTTTTTCTTGCAACCTTCCTCTATGCCTCAACATGTTGTTGCCCCTGGGTTGACCTCTTTATTCAATACTTTGAATAATGAAGTAGGAGCCTTCTTGGTGGTAAAAGGCCTTGCAAGTCTGGCTGGAGCTATGGCTGAAGCGATATGCCGCTCAAGGGCAGATGTGGTCTGTGGTGGATCAGGAACTGGAGCTGTCCATAGCACCTGAGTGTTTACATCTTGTATCTCATCACCCATAACACTGTCAAGCTCACCTTCGGCCCACGATCTGTCATTGGGGTCAAACTCTGGCTCTCTCTCAGCATCATTCCCCTCTATCCAGGTTGCAAGTGGATGTTTTTCTTGGAATAGACATTCCAAGTCAACTTCATTCTGAGTGGATTGACCTTAATATCTCGCCTGGTACAGTCCACCTACGAATCTTGCAAGCCTGTTCTCTGACAGGATCTGCCTCTTCTTGATATTTTTTATTCTCAATCTCATATTGTAGTGGTAGAAAACTAATTTTAGTAATCACTCATTTTTCAACTTGTTCCTTCTCTTATGTGTATGAGGTTGAAGGTGCTCTAGTTCCACTCACATTGGCTGGAGCTGGTACTCTGACTCAACACCCTGATTGCAACACCAACATGTGGATTCCATCACTCTTGTTGTCTACCTATATCCACAAGTCAGCTGTAAAAACACAAGTACATGTGTCAAATATTCATATAACATTATTTGACATATAAATATGTAGTGGTTTACCAAAAGAAACCTTATCATATAAAAACTGCAAACCCAGATCTTCGTAAACTCCAATTTTATGCCAATATGATGCCATCTGAAATACCATTCGAAATATACTTAACTTTTATGACAAACTTCTAACCTTACCAAATTATTAAATAATATTCACTGCAATCTCAGCTTTGGTCCTATCATGTAGTCCTGCACAACTCTTAATGACAGATAAGGTGCCAGAAAGTACCTCCCCATCATTGTACACCTGTACACTATACAGAATCCTTGAATTCAAAAAATATCCTATCACAACGAAAAAATAGCAGTTAATGCATAAAACAATAAACTTAAAGTACAATGCAATAATAAAATTTATACATGCAACATGAAAGTCGTGAAGGGTCATGTCCTGCATGTGATCTATGATCTCCCATCACTTTTGATAACCCTTTGGATACTTTTGTTTGATTTTCAACTTTGCCTTATCTATAGCATCATGCAAGTAACCAAAGTGATTCTTATCATTGAAGTTCACCAACCTAAGTACTACACTGGGGGACTCTATCACAGACAAATAGTACTGCACCTTCTCCCACCACCTATTATTCTCGATCAAGAACTCCATCTTCAAAAGTATTTCATACTGATCAATTGTGCTCATATAGGCATCCATGTACTCTTGGTAGGCTATAGAGAGTATGAACCTCTTCAAGTCATCTTTATACATATATAAGCTTTCTAATGCAATGAACTACTGTGTGGACCTCGTTTTTCCATTTCGAAAAAAAAGCTTTATATGAATGCCCCGGACTTACCTAGCAAAATAGGTGATACCTTAAAAATATTAGGTAGCCTAGCAGTAATCTAAAAATATTAGAACCGAAGTTTGAGTTCTTTGAAAGTTTGATTTTTTGACCCCGCTTCACCGAATGATGCAAATATCCGGCATTACCTTATATCGAGCAATGGCTCGAATGTCCTTGATTAACCGCTGTAGCAACATATTTTTGGAGAGCGTGCATATCCACAGAAAAGTAAAGAACTTAAAAGGACAGTGGCCTTTTGGACCCGATGAAATGCAAACCGATGTTCGGAGTTAATTTTATTTGTTTGTTGGCTAATTTTCAATTGGCTTAAAGTCGATTTTATGAGTTTTAGATTTGAGTGAAATTATTTGATTTGTTCCTTGTTTGGTTTCGGTTTGGTTTTGATTTGTTTTAAGTTGGGTTTAATTGGTTCAAGTTGTTTTGATTTTTGACATTTCAGATTTAGTTATCAATCTGAATTTTCTGTTATTTGTTTTAATTGGTTTTGGCATGTTTTGAATGTTTAAAGTGTTGCTTATTTAATTTCTTTAAAATTAAGCATTTGTTGTACATTTTGGTAAGGTTCGGCGTCTTTTAAATGAATTTTCAGATTTGTCAATTTTAGAATCTGTTATTTTTTTACAGATCATTTAAATCTAATTTTTTATAGGTTTTCAGACTGATTAAAATCTGATTTTTTTTTGTTTAAGATTGATTCTTTTAAATGTTTTAGTTATGGTTCGGTTTTTTTTATTGAATTGAGATGCTTTGGGTTAAATTTCAGATTTATTTTAATTCTGAATTTTATTAAGTTTTCAGATTTGGTTTATGTTGTTTTTTGTTTTAGCGGTTTGTATCACATCCGGCCCTTGTAGGCTACCGTTCAGTGCCTGGCTTCATACATTCCAAGCCGACATTGAAGATCATTTCATTTCATATCATAAATACAATGTTGTGAAAAAAGATAGACATTCCTTCCCCCAACATAGATTCTTCATCAATTTTCGACATTACGACAACATGCCGGTCATTTCCAACTTAGTGAAGTTTTACTCATCCAAAATGACCAGTCTTAAGTTAGCCATATTGGGGAAAGGATCGCCGGCTACGGGAGCATGCCCGCGCCACTGTCCGGAATGACATTCCGGGGCGGACCAGGGGAGTCGTCCAAGGTGGAGAACCCATGCAAGGGTGAAGCTCCTTAATTTAATTTGGCTTTCATGTTCTGATTTTTATTATTTTTTTGGAGCAAGGCCATTTAGGTCGGTACAAGTTTCATCGGCATTCTTAGCTGGCCTTCAATCTTCATAGGCTCAACGGGACTGTTTTGATCTATTTTTAGGCCGGAGGGGCCTGCTGGAAATATGCTGTCTTGCTGGAGCATTCTTGGTAGGACAGCTTGGAAGGCCACCCGGCTATGCCCTTGACCTGTCAGACAGTTTCCAAGGGGTGCCGGGTTGTCACCTTCAAGCCAGCCTATGTTTGAAACGCTGTCCTTTGTTTATGATTTGATTCTGCAGCACCTGTTTTAGGGAATCCTCTTCCTTGCTGAGGTGGGATGAGGTGTGGACCAAAATAGGGCTGAAAGTGACCTGTTTTAAGGGGCCGAAATGGGACTGTACAATAAATAGTTTGGTGGTCTGTTTTTGGACTGCACAAAGGGCAATTTAGAACCTGTTTAGGGGACTGCTCAAAGGGCATGAAAACAGGGAATTTATGGAGTTGCACAAAGGGCTATTTTCGGACCTGTTCGGGGGTTGTTTTGAATAAGGGGAGTTGAGAATCTGCTCGAAGTAGACTTAGCCCGTCAGACGGTCTTCAAGAATCTCTGGATCATCACCCTCACCTAAGGCTCTAGTGGGTGCCACTAAGGGGCTGAAAAGGGGTATCAAGGATGGCCACAAAGGGGCTATTTTGAGCAGGGGAAATCGAGGATCCGCCCGGAGTAGACTTGGCCCGTTAGACGGTCTCCAAGAATCTCCGGATCATCACCCTCACCTAGGGCTCTAGTGGGTACCACAAAAGGGCTGAAAGATGGGGTTGGATATAGGCTGAGTATGGGCCAGCCATGGACCTATTTGATGGTCTATGTGGGTACCTGCGGGTGGCTGGGCATGAGCTGCCTAGGGGCCTGTTTTTTAGAGCCTGAATAGGGGACGGCTCGGGTGTTTGCAGGTGGGCCGACAGGTGGCTGGACATAGGCTGAGCAAGGGGCTGTTTCAGGCCTGTTTAGGGGGTTCGGCCTTGGGCTGAATTGGCCTTGAGGGGGCTCAAGGACTGCAGATTTTGGTAAAGGCCGGTTTAGGCCATGAATGGGGTCGAGAGGAAGTAGCTAGAAGAGGAAGAAGAAAGGCCCTTGGAGGGCTACATAATTAGTATGTATAAACTTCCCCTACCTTGCTTTTGATTGTCGGATGTGATGGGGAATGAAGTAGGATGCAGGTACCCCTCAACCAAGGGGAATTGATGCCCAAAGGTAGACACCAAGAAGGGCTCCCTCTTCTTCTCCTTCCTCTCCTCATCTTCTTCCTTTGCTGGCCACGGACAGGTGGGAGAACCAGGTGCGCAACCAGCAGCATGTTGGTGTCTGAAGTCTCGTCCCTTGGCCTTGGCGCGCCCTTCCCTTCTTATAGGGACCGATGGGACATCAAGGGTCAGCCAAGGCTTCAATGCCAAATGGCTGTTGGCTTCCCCCATGCTATTTAAGTGATCTTGACTTCTTGAATTCCTTGAAATTCAATGTTTGACTGTCCCTTGCTATCTCCCATGTTGACTGACCCCATCGGCTTCCTCCCTCCATAAACCGGTCAAGGCTGAGGTAGCAGTCCAGGGGGCTGGTGCGGGTGGGCCTGCTGATGTGGCAGGTGGGCCGAACCTGCAGAGGTGGCAGGTGGGCTGAACCTGCTGGTAATTGGGCATGTTTCTCTTTTTTTTTTTGGCCGTGGCCCATCCCTTCCCCTTCCCTATGGGCTGGCGCACAGTGGGCTACGAAAGGAGCTCGGGAATTATTTAATTGAATAGGACCATGGGCTGGGCCGATCAAGCATATGCCATTGGGTCCATTAAGGGCCTGATTTGGCCCAATTAGGGGGCGGTCCAGCCTAGTCTGGGTCTGATTCCTCTCTTTCTTTTCTCTTCTTCTTTTTGGTAAGAAAAATGATGCCCACAACTGCGTAGCAAATCTATTAAGACCTGTCCGAATTAGATCATGACCATCAGTGTGGTCTCTCATTATATGCAATAAACTATGATACTCATAAATAAAAGATGTGATCAACTAGTCTTGGCTAATCAATGAACTAATAGATGGATCCCTCCCAATGTCCTCCAACATGAGGTCTATAGAGTGTGCAGCACAAGGTACCCAGAAAAGGTGAGGTCTAGCTTCCATTAACTTCTTCCCTACAGCCTTGTAGGGGGTCTCATTGTCCGTCACAATTCGAACAACATTTTCCTCCCCAACCTCCTCCACCACAGAGTTCATCAGGTGAAAAAGGCAATCTATATTTTTCACCTCGCTTGATGCATCAATAGACTTTAAAAATATAGTTCCCTCGGAACAATACACAAGGAAGTTTATAAGAGACCTTGTAATGTCTGTCCAACCATCACACATGATGGTGCAACTCCTCTCCTTCCGGATGGATTTGAAACCATCTATCCAAAAGGTCAACCCATCGACCTCTCCATCCAACCCACCCTCATAAATATACTTGGAGGTGGGGCCTTCAACCTTGGCCCCACCTCACCAATGGCATCAACTATTGTCTGGAAATATGGATTGGTTGCAGCATATGCTGGGACACCTACATGACATCAAAGAAAAAATTTGACCTAATGTTTTATGGTTTTCTTTACGGCCCATGTCGTAACCTTAACTCTCCTCAAAGCCTACCTTATGCACCTCTGGCCTCTATCACTCTGTCTATACATGGCTATGTCTGAAGTCGGCCGAACAAAAGAACGTAAGAACTCACTCTCTTAGGTTCGGTCAGGGGCCAAGTGCCTTCCCCGACACTATGTCAGGCCGAAGCCGAACCCGAACCTCTTGCACCCCTTCTTCTTCTCCTCATCCTCATGGGTTTGAGCTCTACTAGCATCCCTGGCCTTTCTGACCTCAACAGCTTCCTCGTCATCACCATCCGAACATGATGAGTCCACCTGGACATGTCTTTCTACTTTTCCCTTCCCCTTCTTACCCTTTCCGGTCATCAACTCAGTGTGACAGTGTCTCTCCGTCCCATCAACTCATCGTGAAGATCTTGTCTCTGCCCAATTCTAATCTCCCTTTGTGAGGCTATCCAAGTCAAGTATCCTCTCATCTCCTCTACAAGCTCCGTTGGGACTTTGTCACACTTCTTAACATTTTCACCTACACCAACTATATATTACTTGAGCCGATAAACACCTCTATTCATGTCTTTATTACACCACTTACACCACTTGAATCTCACCCTCTTCTTCTCCACATCCAACAAGAAGCCATGTTGCCATCCAATGTCACAACCAGCAGCACCAACTTCCTCGTCCAACATTTTACCTACATCCAAATGCGTAGAAGACAATAATAAATACTAATGTAATTACTAAATATTCAGCAATCACCCCCAATTGAGGGTGACAAAATTAAAAAATCACCCCCCAAAGGGGTGATCCTTGCTGTCACCCCTTCGGGGGTGACAGATCAGACCGAAGGGGTGCCATAACCTGGCCTGAGGCATCCCTTCGAGGGTGACAATCATCACCCCCAAAGGGGTGCTCACAGCAGTCACCCCCTTTAGGGTGACTATCTGGCCAATCAGAGACACCCCGCTGCCACTAGAGGGGAGCCGGCAGGGGAGAAGAGCATGGGAGAAGCAGAGATCCCCCCCCCTAAATTTACCTGTTTAGGGGGGATCGGCCACATCCCACACCTGGATCGGAGCCTCCTTGCGTTGGATCACCAGGGGGAGCCCTAGATAGGTTGAAGGTGAGGGGGGAGCCGGGGAGGTCAGAATCGAAGGTGAGAAAGGGGAATCGGTCGGTTCTGATCCAATCAAGTTGTTCTTCAACCAATCCAAGTGATTACGACTGATTCAGCCTGAAGTCTGGGCCGGATCAATAGTTCTGGCCAGAATTGAATCGATGGGGTCCAATCCAATACAAGAATCGACCAATCCCAATCTGGATCGGCCGATTCTACAAACATTGGGAGTCCCAGCTGCAATTGGCAGAAAGGAGAAGGTGATGAGGCAGGGAATAGAACAGGGATGATGATATAGTGCTTCCGACAATTGGGTGTGGCATGGAGGCTCCAGATGTAGCGGCCGGAGGTGGAGGCAAGGGGGTTGGTGTCAGTGACAGATAAGACAGGGCGGGGGTGCTGGTGTCTGGACAGGGATCTTGCAGGCAGCGGAGGTGCTGCCACCAGCATTGGGGTGGTGGAGACAGGGCTCTGCACAGGAAGGCAAGGAAGGCTTGCAGGCAGAGAAGGGAGTTTGTATGGACTGCACAGGCAAGTCTAAGTGTATCAGGCTAGAATCAACAGGGGGTGGGGGTCCAACCACTCGCAAGACTGAAGCAGGGGACAGCGCAGATGGACGAAGCGATGAAGGAAGGAGAAGTCCAAGAATCACTGGGCAATGTTGCTGCAGGGAGTGGGGTGGTGGCAGGATGGCTCCAGGGATCACCATAACTAAGTAGGGAGACAGTCGTCCGAGTGATGTGCTGCCAAGGGTGCCGAACAGAAGAGGCCAGGCCATTTTGGGGATTGCCAGAGGGAGCTACAGGCAATCGCAGACTGGCTGTTGGAGACAGATCTAGAGGTTTCTGGGAATTGTTGGCTGCTGGGTTCAGAGCCACCAGAGAATTTAGGCAAGAGAGAGAATAAAAACCGGGGCAATCCCCCCCCACAGGACCAAAGTTCCGAAATTTCCACTATATCCCATTAAATTACAAGATGGGTTCCTTACAAGATGACATTTTGACCCGCTTTAACAAAATTATTAACAAACATTCCCTTCAAAAAAAAGAGATTATTTAAACCAAAATAACCCCAAAATATCAAATTCAAAGATGTTGACAATAATTTCCACATCAGAATGCCTATAGCTTTTAATATGAATTCTCGATGCTTATTGTTAAAACCAAAATTTTCAAAAGAACACAGGGAGGATAGGAATTTTGGGAGAATTTCTAAGTTCCATATTAAGTGGGATTTTGATCCCAATTAATTATCAAAACCCAAAACCCAACCAGAAGTCAAATTTCTCGTTAGTTTCCTTGGTAAACCCCTAATCCATGCCCATTTGAGCCTAAACTGAGCATCTCAACCGGATCCACTTTTCCAAAATCCATATTTATCATATTTTGATTCACAAAATTTAGGATAAATATTCAAAAATAAATAAAAATAAAATCAATTCCTAAAAATTGTTTTCTGAAAAATCCATAATTTTAGGAATTTTTCCTCCCAAAATTCCAAAAAATCCATTTTATCTCTCTGAAAATTCAAATAATTGGCCAAAAATACTTTCTCATGTCCAATATTTTTCTTAAAGCCCCTTGACACTCCCAAAATTTTCATATTTTTGGGACTCGAAAAACCAATTTTTGGCTATTTTTAGCAATTGTCTCATTGAAAAATACAATAAAATAGAAAATAAATACCCAAAATGCCTGAAAATTCCAAATCATTCTCAGAAAATCCCCAAAATACACTCAAGCCTATCCCTCCATGAAGGAACAGTTGGAGTTGGGGTCCACCCCTTGATAAATTATAAAAAATCCTGCAAAATACCCCAAAATACCCTCAAGCCTATCCCTCCATGCAGGAACAGTTGGAGGTGGGGTCCACCCCGTAAAAAATTAAAAATCCTCAAAAAATAGAAAATTCCTACTTTTGTTTTTGAGAAAAAAGTCCGAAGACCTAAATTTCCATTGATAACAACAAAGAGAAAAAGAAAGAGAAAAGGTTACATAAGTGATTAAAGAGAAGAACCACCCCCCCCCGAGATGGCAGGAAGGAAGCAAAACAAACCTTACACAAAGAAACTAGCAAGCTTCGAAGACAAAACCCTGAACTTCGCTGCTTCCTAAAAATCACCAAAGTAAACCAATGACCAGTCCAAAATGTAAGCAGCCAGTTATGTTACTCTTTTAGTTTCTTAAATCTTTGTTCTTTGCCCCTATCATGTAGATAGAGATAGTTTCTTAATCTTTAAACTGTTTTGCTCTCTTTTAAAAGTTTCATAAAAAATGATCATATTTTTTTAAAAGGTCAAAAGACCAAATATGTTGAAGCTGTAAAAATTACAAGTATAGAGTGTAAAATAAAGGAAAAAGATAAGCAACTTTTCTACCAAGTTGGTAAAAAGTAGAGTTACAGAAGAGTATCTAAAACAATAGGCATGCCTCTTAACAAAAGCAGGATCCAAAGCAATGCCCATTGAAGCAAACCACCAATCCTCTACCAGAGAGACCATATGGAAAAGAATCCGACTCAGATTATCAAAACCACCTTCGAAGATACGACAATTCCCTTCATGCCAAGTGGACCACAACATAGTAGGCAATATCAAATCCCAAGCATATGAATAACTAGCACTCTTCCAAGGATTGAAAGTCTTCCAAAGAGTAAAAGGAGAAATAGAATCTTCTAACTCCGCCCAATGAATCTTCTAGAATTTGAAGATAGTTAACCAAAGTGATCAGATAATACCACATATGAAGAAGATATGCTCCACATCTTCCACTCCTAAAACCACAGAAAATGCAAGAAGTGACGATATCAAGAAAAATTTTCCTCAAATAGTTCCCAATGGAAAGCCTATGTTTGAAAATCTTCCAAAGGAAGATCTTGATCTTGACAAGAACACGTGATGACCATACCGACATGCGACAATTTACTTTCACACCTCCACTCCCCAGACTTTTCAAAGCAGACTTAACAGTGAACTTCGATTTGGTATCTGGTAACCACAATAGCTTGCCCCCTCTATTATTATATAGCGAGCAATTCTCAAGCATGCTAAGGAAGAGAAATTTGAGATCTCATTCTCTCCAAGATTTTTCTAAAAGTAATATTCCATTTGAATCTATCATCCCAGGAGTCAAAAACAATAATATGAGTATTGCTGATAGTGTACAAGGATGGGAACAAAGAAACCAGAGGCCAATGGTCCAACAAGCAGTCATCCCATAAAGAAGTTTTGTTACCATTCCCCGCGTCAATTTTGGTAGCAGAATCAAACAAATCCCAATTAAACAAAATACCCTTCCAAACATCAGAAGTATGACATCTATCCCTGAATTCCTTGATCCATTGCCCATCTATACCAATGTTGTATTTGGACCGGACAATAGTACACCATAAAGAGTTGTCATCCAAAATAAGCTTCCATAACCACTTAAGCAGAAGTGCACTGGTGATATCATCTAGTGAAGAAAGGCCAACCCCACCTTCAGAAGTGGGTCTACAAATACGTTTCCAGCTAATAAGATGTAAACTTTTGGGGCCTTTGTTGCTAGACCAAAAAAACCCAGCTCTGATACTCTCCAACCTTTGACAAACCCCTTTAGGCACTCTGAAAAGAGAGTCAAGAGGAACACTCTGAAAGCTATTTTAGAGAGTCCACCCCCCCCAGCTGAAAGCATATTACTCTTCCTAGTTCCTACCCTGCAATTTGCACTCAAACTCACGAATGATGCAATCCCAGTTCTTATTTCTCATAGTGGTAGGTGACAAAGGTAGGCCCAAATATTTAATGGGGAAGGATGCCAGTGGCATACTAAAGATTTCATGTACTTCAGTCCTTTGAATATCATTCAGATTGATTGGAATGAGGTCATTTTTGTCCAAACGGTCACTGATTGCAGTAACATCAGCAAGATTCTCAAATTACGGCATTTGCCGATATCCCTGAGCAAAAAAAGAGGGTTTCATCAGCATACTGAAAATGAGTAATATATTCTCTGTTGTGGCCCACCTCAATACCTTCAATCAAGTTATTCTGAACAGCCTTCTCCCACATGATGTTGAGAATTTGACCCACTAGGGCAAAAAGAAAAGGTGACATTGTATCACCCTACCTGAGACCCCTGGAAGACTCAAAATAACCAAAACTTTTCCCATTAATATAAACTGAAAATTTTGCAAAAGAGATGCAACCTTTGATTATCTTGGTCTATTGGCTATTAAAACTCATAAGTTGCATTATTCTCAGCAGGCTCTGCCATCTAACTCTGTCATAAGCTTTCTCAAATTCCAATTTGACGATAGAACATTTCTTACCTCTAGTTCTCTGATCATGAAGACATTTGTGGACTGCCATGATATCATCAAGAATGTATTTCCCTGAAATGAACCCGATTAGTTACTACTTACCAATTTCCCCATGAACATACTAAGTATAGTGGCTAGAATCTTAGTGATGATCTTATAATTGCAATTAAGAAGACTAATTGGCCTGAGGTCTTTAATGTCCTCCATCTTGTCCTTTTTAGGAAAAAGAACAAGAGAAGTAGCATCAAGACTTCTGATGTAATTCGAGTCAGCATCAAACGCTTTGACTAGAGCCATATAATCCTCCTTAATAATATCCCAAAAATAAGAATAGAAACCTGCTAAAAACCCATCCAGTCATGGTGCCTTGTAAGGGACCATGCTTGAAATGACTGTTATAACTTCCTGTTCAGAAATAGTACCCACGAGAAAATCAGCTTCTTGGGAATTCAAAGCCTTCTGCATATTGAAAATGATAAAAGGATTACAAGGTTTTTCATCTATAAATAAAAGTCTATAAAAATCTGCAGCATGTTTCCCCATGTCTTCAATACCTGAGTATTCCCAGCCATTGATATTAAGCTTGTGAAAAAAATTCCTCTTCATACTCAGAGTCACCTGGGTACGAAAAAACTGTGTCCTTGTCTCTCTATCTGAAGCCACAACTCCTTGGATCATTGCTTCCACTTGATCTTCTCTCTTAGACACCACACTTTATAGTCCTCCTTTATATTGTTCCACTCCTCAATCTGGATGTTATCAAGGTGACCACTGTCATTCATATTCTCGAAGTGCTGAAGCTTTAAGACCCAAGACTCTCGTCACTTTGGAAGTGACAAACATGTCCTTAGCCCACTGCTTTAGGAGCCCCTTAATCAATTTAAGTTTCATAACAAATTTGTTAGTTGGCGAATAAGAAATCCCAGAGTACTCATTCCACCATTCCTCAATCAAGTCTTTCAAACTATGGTCCCTACACCAAACGAATTCAAATCTGAAATTCCTTTGTCTATGTGGCTTCTTATGATGCCCACAACATAACCTGATGATGCTGCCCGGTGCTTAAGAAAGGCCCCCATACCCCCCCCCTCTACATCTCTCTCAGGCGCGCGCACACACACAAAAACACAAAAGAGCAAAAATGATCTTATAGATAAAGACTTCAGGTTTATGTTATTTTGGCTTTTGGTAGTTCTTGTTTAGCACTTGAGGGACTTCTAATTGTATGAACAATTTTTGAAATTCCATTTTGTAAAGGATGGATACCTGATGAATACTTTTATCTTAATAACTGTGGATAAAGGATATGATAATGTTAAGGCTACTTTTTCTATGTAAAACCTGCTCGATTATATCGAAAAAATGTATGGATTTTATTATAAGAAAAGGGGAGAGAGGGAGAGACCTTGTTTATCATTTATGTCCCCATATTGCCACATGAGAGAGACATGGGAATGTAAAAAGGAATAATTGATGGTTGTGATAGAAGTATGTTCAGTCTTCCTCTTCCCATATTCTGTCTTGGAGGCTTGGAGCATGATATACCTGTTCATTTACACACCTATTTTACAAATGTGGTGTGATGTTAACAATATGTTACCCAAGGCACAAGGCGCCCAAGGCGAGGGGAGAGTCACCTCGCCTAAAGCACCTGAGGTGAGACGTCTCAAGCATTTGAGACAAGGACAAGGTATATTTTTTAATATATTTAATAATATATAATTACATATAACATTAAAACATTTGAAGAAAAATATAAAAACAAAAAATCTCACTTTTACGGTTTGCAAGGTATCAGGATGTTGGAGCCTCATAGTGAAAAATTGGGTATTGGGAGTTTTGGGATAGGATAGAGGATTTTAAGTTACTAGATCCTACTCTTACTGGGTACGGATTCGGGCGAAGCAAGCAAGCCGAGAAGTTTTTACCTTGCCTCTCCTCACCTAAGCGCTTGACACGAGCGCCTCAGATAACATAGTGTTAACATGAATGATTAATATGCTTTCAGAAAAACTACAAAGTTTTTACAAAAGTCAAGACCAGCAAATACATGAATGATGACTAAAAACTTTAAAGTAGCCTGCTAAGTGACAGATGCAAACAATAGAGTGGTTCCTGCAGTGTGCCCATGTCATAATATATATTTCTACATATTTCAAAGCATAGCAAAAGTGCTTCTGGAACAGGTGACAATACTTAACTATTGTTTCCATAGTTTATATAAGAGCTAAGAGTTTCTTGTTTTAACAAGAACTAGAAACTATGCTCAAAACATATCACCAAATGGATGAATGGTCAATCATGACTTAGCTTACCAATAGAAAGGCTGCCCCCTGCTAGTAGATTAAACCGATTCCTTGTCACTGAGATTATAAATCAAATCATTAGATTTTAGAAGTCACTTCACTAATTGCATATAGCATGACAAAAAACAGTGAACAAATTTTAATAACAGACATCAGCCAAAAAAAGTGAGCATAAGAGCGAGGTAATCAAGAAATGCAAAGGACCAAGAACAGGATGTAAAAAATACTCATTTTAAATAATCCAATTGACTTGAAAGGGAGAAACCTACAAAAATGGTATATTTAATGCACTAGATATCAACATCCAAGTAAGGGCATTCCCGGTTAGGCTTTTTACCATAAGTGCCTTGAGTATCGGTTTATGATGATGGGACTTACTATGACAAGCACCATATCACCTTTATAAAAAAGTGTGGATGGAAAGATGTACGGAAGTGTCCATCAGAAGAAACTCAATAACAACATAGATTGTTGGTCAATAAATGAAAAGACAAGGATAGGGAAGTGGTTAACGTTACCAGCTCAGGAGTCAAGATTAGAACCAAAATGCAGTTGGGGAAGGAAAGTTAAAGTGAAGTAAATCCTATATGAAAGGAACTATGAAGAGCATCACCAGTCCAACTAAATGTAACTATAAAAAAACAGAAATTTTGTACTGTATAGATCAACAAATGAATGCTACTGAGGCCTCTTCTTTTAGAAGGTGATCGGGGTCACATTTCATTCATTCAAAGTGAAACTAAACACGTACGAGAGAATATTAACAAGCAAAGAGATGGAGGAGAACAACAAGAAAGAATAAAGCCGGAACCACTACCAAGGTAGTAGCGGCCATGGTTTACGGAATCGGTGGAATCGGACCGATTCCGACCGATTCCGGAATCGGATCGGTGGATTCCGATCCGATTCCTGGCGGAAGGACCGATTCCGGGAATAATTCCGCGGAATCGGTATGAATCGCCTGGAATCGGTCGGAATCGATCCGATTCCGACCGATTCCTTGTGGAATCGGTCGATCCGACTGATTCCTTCGGAAGACCGGTTGAACCGGCCCGGTTCGATTCCCGGTTCGATTCTGGATCGGGAAATGGGAATCGAACCGATTCCGGCCCTTTTAGGGCCGGAATCGACCGCCGCGGTCGATTCCGTCGATCCCGCGGCGGTAGGGCTCGATTCCGGCGATTCCGCGGCGATTCCAACTTCGATCCGGCGATCCAGGCGTCGATCCGAGCTGCCAGCACCGATTCCAGAAGGATTCCAGCGATTCAGCACCGATTCCGGCGATTCTAGCTTCTTCCCGCGGCGATTCCGGCGATTCCGGCGATTCCAAGCGATTCCTTCAGCCGATTCCGCCGATCCAAGCTCCGATCGGCCTTGAATCAACGTCTTCTTCGATCTTTGACCGATTTTTGGTAAGATTTCTTCGCCGAAAGCTTCGTACGTCCATTCTTACGCGTTTCCGACGAGTCCGAGCGTCGTTAAACGTTGTGATTTCCGACCGAACAAGTCCGTCCAAGTTTTGAACTATCCGTTTAAGTTCATTTTGCACGGGAAAAATTCCGGATATCCCGTACGTTAATTTACAACCGTTTCCGGCAAATACGTAACCCTTTAAACATACCGAATGGTGTGTTACTTGGGTTGTCTGCTTCCCGAACGGCAGTGGATTACACCACTAGCTCCACCATCCTCTGCTTACGTCCCGGTCGTCCCGCAGTCCGATCCATACGACCTTGATGGCATGGCATCGGCATTATTTTCATATGGATATGGTCCCGGACAGTACAAGACTGAGCACGAGGGAGGAGCATCACGAGCAGCAGGGAGAGGAGGAAGACCCATATCTATATCCTGGATATTGGTAGTAGATTGATATGATGTAATTTTTTTTATGATGTATCAACTCTTTGATTTTTGAATCAATGGAATTGGAATATGTACTTAACTTCAAGTCTTCAATTGGAGTTCATTAGTATTTATTCGATGTGGTCCTGTGGATGAATGCATTGGTTATTTTTAAAAAAATTTCTAACTCATTTCCTATTTTTTTAAAATTTTTCTGAATTTTTTGAATTTTTTTGACGAAAAAAAAATTCAAAAAAAAAACCGATTCCGGACCGATCCGGAATCGATTCCCTTCCCAGGAATCGGCCGATTCCGGAATCCTTGGTAGCGGCTGATAGTCCACTACAAACAAAACCTCTTCCAGCTTACACATATATCCTTAAACACTGTCATGTCCGAAGAGGACCCGGAATGCATAAAATGCCAATCCTTAACCAAGGAAGCCATTAGATTGAGAATCCTGGATAGGTTATGAAACTGCTCCACGAAAATCCTCTAGTTTTGAAACTCTATCAAGTTCCACCTATGATAATCTCCATCTCTTAAACAGAATGAACCAGAGGTATTGAATCACACCACAACAGAGGAATAGATGATCAATGTGCTCCACTATGAGTCACAAAAAAGGTTACCCTTTGTCGTAATAGGGAATAGCTTCGACATATAGAATGTGGTAGGCAGCCACCCTCTAATCTTCCACAAAAATAACCTCATTTTAAAGGAAAGCAAAAAGACTAAACCAATTTCCACCAGCAACACCTCATAACCCCCTAGACTCGGCGTGCAACATGCTACTTTAACAGATAAAGAAGACCCCTTATTTGAAAACCACAACAATGAACCTAATAATTGGTGTACTTGAGATGCACTTCCCCTAGCCCCTAAAAAGAACATTAAATGGACTAGATTAGAGGGATCAGTCATCCGAAAATTAGGATGAATTTCTTGTCTCAAATATTCACTAGTAGCATACCAGCTTTCAATGGATTGACGCCATTTTTCTACCATGTGTACATTCCCATAATGATGATGTCTTTCCAAAATGAAACTTTGTTGTTTAGCATCTTGGACTAACCATCCCTTAGAAGGTATTGTTAAAAGATCATCAATTCTAATGAAATAGATGTAGCAATGGCTTGCTGGAAACCCAAAGTTTGAACTTAATCTAGGATGTGTGATGTATATGCCATCCCAAAACAATCTATTAATCCCCTCATAAGTCATTTCATGACAACTCCATTTATCACTTTATTGTGAAAGAACAGATCGCCATGTGAAAGCAACTAGACCTTATGGATATTTATAAATGCTTTTATCCTACTTTTATGTAATTAGTATGTAAGTCACTTCTCAAGGAGTTAAAACACATATTTACACTTTTAAAAAAGTTGTAAAATAGATAAAGAGATTTAATAGAAAGAAAGAACATTTTGTGTTAAAGAAAGATATCTAGGCAAGAGATATATTTCATGGGGTGTGTTCTTGAAATTAGTCTTTGCATCTCTTTTTAACATGACCACCTGTAAATGACAAATGATGAATAAAAATGAGATACTTCCTTCTTCCTCGAGTCTCTCATTGCACCACCTTGGTTGAGAGAGCAATGTTTTCGAAGCCATGAGGACTTGAGCTGGGGAAGCCAGCACCTAGGTCTTGAACAGGCAGAAAGAGGAAGTAATACATCCTTGTTCATTGTGTTTTCTTTCTCCCCCTCATTTCTGTAATTTTCTCTCACCAGAAGTCCATATGGCAAGGCAGTCACACATCACATAGTAGAGATAGTGAGCAGTACCAGTAGCAAGGAGCTTATCTTCCTCTACTATGCCAATGGCATCAACCTCAGTCCCATGGAGCATGGCAGAACCTGCCCTTGCAGCTGATATAATCCTATGGGGATGGCTGGTTGCAGAGTGTCCTTCACCCTGGGATGCCTGGATCCAGTTGAATTGGCCAGGATCAGCCAGGATCAGCTGATCTGAATAGAAAGCGAGTGATTAATCTCAACTGTCTTGGACTGTCTTAGATCAGAAGGATTGGTCAATCATGAGCCTGCACCTTCCATCCTAGCTTGGTATCAACCAAAAATGGCTGATTGCAGCCTGACTCGCAATGAAGACCACCCAAACACCAACAAGCATCGAGAAGAATGAAGTAAGCCTCGCCATATGTAAAATTTGTACAGACAGACCCAATGATATCTTAAATTGAGAAATCCCGTGGACTGGTATATGGAAAGAGCCAAAAGATGAAACACCGGTCATATTTTATTCTTTGAAACAGGGGGGTGGTGCGGATGTCTCGAGACATCATACAGTAGATACTGAGAAATTCCCACTTCGTAGAAAATAAATTATACCTCCCCACACCAACGCCGACGAGATGCCAGCGCTTGTCAGGAATGTATTCACCGCCCTTGCCTTGCACCTCTGAAGAACCAACTCCTCCTCCAGAGTTAAACCATCCTGCAATTAGCACGATCCGACCACGAACTCGAGTCAAAAATGTCGCTAAGATGAACACATTACAAACAGGAAGCTAGAAAGAATGCAGTGCGCAATATAAGAATAGAGAAATGCAGAAAGCGGGAGGAAATAAAAAGTTCAGTAATTCCCGATACACGCACCTTCTCGTTAGAGCGCAGGGCGTGCTCGAGCTCTGCTAACACCTCTCCCATCTACCGAGCGGAGTAACACGATGAAGGGGCAGAACTCCAGAAGAGACGAGAGTCGGGAAGACAATTTTTCTCTCGCAATATATAAAATGTGGTAGAATAATTAATTAATAAATTGTTAAGTGGATGAGTATTAATTATTCTATTTATTAATAATAGAATACACTTAAGTAAATACATCGGTTAAAATCAGTAGAAATCCGCGGAACCTCACAATCTGCCCATCGTCAAAGAAGAGCTGCTAGCAAGCTCGTCAGACTGTCAGTGAAATAAAATAATTTGATCCCCTGGATCGGGTTGTCTACGGGAGGATAGTATTAAGTAAGCAATTTCCATTTTTTCCATTTTAAAAATGTTTAAAATTTAATAAAAGTGTAAATAATCCATAAATTTTTAAAGATATAAGAATTTTTTGTAAATTGTTCAACTTACAATTAAAGTGGTTAATGATCTATTAGATGATTTTTAGCCTTATGTTCATAGAATCGAATATTGGTTTTATTTTTTGTTTAATGTCATAGTTGTTGAATAATCGCTAAATTAGTTCTGTAGAACGAGTATTTATAAAATGATGGTGTACACTAATTTAATTCTCCATGCAATTATATTAACGCTTATTTAGTCTAAATTGTTTGGACAGGTTTGTTGCATATAACCTATTTCTATGTCATTTCAAGTTATCTAATTTATAAAATTACAACATGAATGAAATCTTGGGTAATGTTATTTAATAATTTATGGTATATATTATATTATATTATTAATAATTAATTACACCCATTGCATGTGATGCTTGATGATGTATTTGAATGATGATCAATTGGACTTAAACAACTATAAGTGATTATGATTACGTATGTATGTGAATAGGTTCATTATAGTTTGTGTGCCTCCCTTTGATGTACTTCTCTTATTCAACAATCATAATTGTTTATTGAGATATATATATATTTATGTGTTTGTGTACTCTTAAATTATTAATAATGACAAGAGAAAGTGCCACTTTAAGAACATTATTCTTGCTTAGGGGTTGCCTAATTTGAGTTAAAATTCATGATCATCTAACTTTTATTTTATGTATACGAGATACATGGTTATTTGCTACTTAATTATTTATATCTTAAAATATAATATTATAAATATATAACACATATTTTGAAAAGACCAAATTAATAAAAAATCTCTCATTGTAAATATTAGGTTGATAAATATGAAATATTAAGAATGACTTGTATCACTAAATGAAAAAGACTTAATAGGGACGACTTCGAGCAGTGGCCACAAAGCTAAAAGTCGTTGCCAAAATCCTTTTGAGATGGCTACAGATCCATTATCCTGTTGTTGTAAATAAGTTTGTCAACAATGATATTAGCAATGACCTAACTAAAACCCTTCAACAATAAGTTAATTATCAATGACCGCTAAAGTCATTGTATGCCAAAAACACAACCAAATAGATTATAACAACAAAAAATGATAGTGAAAATTTTCTTCAAATTTACATAATTTCATTACAATATTAAACTCATAATCTCACAAAATGTTATTATCCAAAACTTTAGCTCATATAATCTTAAGTTACTAACATAAATCAACTATGGGACTGATTTCGTCTTTGATACGATGTCTTAAAGTGCTAACAAAATAATAATTGCATCATTACATGACAATTATAATTTTGCAATCCTCTAGTTATTTTACTTGATACATGTATATACCTACCTGAATTTGACAAATAGCTGTTTGTCACTCGAATACTCTTGAAAAAATCAAGTACATGAAATTATTGTTAATTACTAAGTCTATAAATAACATTTTGAAACCGTGATGATCCTTCATATAGATGTAATTACGACCGAATACTTAATTCTATTAAATATTTTCTTAACTTAAGATTATCTTTATCATTTCGTGATAGATTGAGCATAATAAGTATATCACCACATATATTTTGTTCGATGTGTATAACATCCAAATGATGATGAATAAATAAAAATTTTCAATATGGTAGTTGCTCAAAGAAAATATATTTTTATTTTTATTTTTATTTTTTATTAATTTTTTCCTTAAGTTCTCTAATTTTTTAAATGATTTTCCAAATATTACTGCATCTATCTTCTATTGTTGCCTCAATATCTCACATTCTACTAGCATCTTTGATGCTCCATTTCCACACCATCAACCGTCACACAAATGCTTATATTTGTTCTTTCTCCAACAATATGCCATTGGCAGGAACTTATGATTTCCTAAGCCACATTGTTTTCAACTAAGCTAGTCGAATATAATGTGTTTCCTCATTAAAAAGTGAACATAATAAATTTTCTTTAGTACTCCATCTATATAGATTTTTCTTATCTAGAAAAATTATTTATGAAGCATAGCAATATGACTCATGACAATTTTTTTTAAAGCTTTGTATATCTCCAATCTAATCTCCCATAAGTACTTTAACTCTTTCGCCAATGGCTATAATAATGTATTAATATCAATTTCGGAAGTTCATGAACCAAGTATTAATAATGAAATCATCTTGTATTTCATTTTCATATACATTAATGTTGGTAAATTCTAAACCACTATAATGATATGTCGTACACTATACTTTGAAGCCATGTTACCAAAGTGGTTAAGTTATCTGTAGCCAACCCAAGTAGAATGTTACATTTATCAAATTTGAAATCCGAATATTGTTCATTAACTCTTTCCCAAAAAGGGAGAATCAACATGAAGATGCATTTCACTAGTTGATTGATAAGAACATGACTCGCCATGTCATGTCATTTACTTATTAGTATTTATTGATATAACAAGCGTTGCAACCCATCTTTTAATAAAAAATATTATAATATTTTGTGTCACTTTTTTACTCTTATGTTTATAATCACCTGTATATTGGAGTCTCACATTATAAACACAATTTTATCTACATTATCTTTTTAAAACGGAATACAATCATTCTCATATGTATTTATTTTTTATAACTTGATATCAAGTTGTTAACATTTTTTTAAGTTCATTTCAGTTGTTAGGAACACTTGCATATTAAGGTAATGCTTAATTAACTAAAGATAGTAGAGTATTCATACATTTTCCAATGAGGCTATTTATTTACTTTAATTGAATCAACTTTAAAATAAATTTTAATTTAGATACATCTTTGCAACCTTGAATAAAATACTCTCTATATGTTTTTACATCTTTTAATAACTTAAAATACTTTTGTACTTTTTTATTTGGTTCATACTCGCTATATCTAGTGATCATTTTGAAAATCTTGAAGTATTTCTATCACTTCATCATGTACACTTTCATCTTGTAGTTCATTTAATTGTATATCATTTTCATTAATTAGATTAACTTTGACTTCACCATAACAAATCCAAGTTCAATATTGTAATCATATACTATCACATATTAAGTGTTTTTTCATAACATCTTTTTTAAATATGAATATGTTACAACATTCCTCACTAAGGCATTAAAAAAATTATTATGTTGACGATGTTTATATTGGATCTTATATTCATGAAAGACATAGTTTTAGATTCTTTTATTCCTTGAACATATTAAGAATCTAATCGATAGAAATGTATTTTCTACAAACCAATCATATATGGTATGATTCGTCATTTCTAGAAACATCTCATTTTATTAATTAAGCAAATATTCATTATTAACTCTTATTAGATGCGTATATCGTAATGAAGTCTTTGCTCATGATGAGATTATGATAATAAGATCAATCATCTAGATGTATATGATATAAATGTTCCCAATCATAGGATCCTTGAGATGTGATACCAAGAATCTGGATAGATTAGAGTGTGTGATATCTTCTCATATGATGAGGATGACCAATCTCACTGGTCATTAGTGTGGAGACACTGAGATGCATACACAAGTGATTATTAGTCAAATGAATTCACTGAACTGACCAAATTAGAAATTTTGAATGATATCTTACCGAACTATAAATCAGGATTTTCTATCATTACGGTTGCAAGGTTAGACCTCTGACCTGAGTTGCCAAAGATGCCTTATTGGGCAGAACTTATTCTTTAACCGTTGATTTATGGATCACCATTTAAATGGTTCAGTATAGCGATGAATCATGTACAAGGAAAACCCAATGGAGATAAGTGAGCGGACAACAAAGGATCATCCACTCTCGGTAAGTGAGAGTCAATGTTTTATTAGATAATACTCTAAATCCATGGCCAAGGTAGATAGGATGATTGAAAAAGAAGTTTTTCGATTGATCCAATTTCGAGTATAGGATCTTATAGAGTTCGTATACAAAGAGTTGATAGTCAATGTCGTACTCCTTTTCGACCGGGACATTAAATGGATGAGGATTTATATCCATGTGATAACTAAGGATGGAAAGGCTTAATGAAGATAAGATTATCCCTATAGTCATTTAAGATCATGTGATGTTACTTGTACCTTTCATGATCAGTAGATTGATTAATCTATTATCAAATAACGAATTGAATTGAATTAAATAGAATTATTCTATTTCATTTAAGCCTTAACCAAATAAGCTATTGGGCCCAATAAGTCACACACATGAGGACTTATCCATAAGTACAGGGGCAAGGGTATAATTTAAAGAAAATTTAGATTTTTAAGAAAAAAAAATAAATTTTTTATAAATACCAATGGTTTCAGTCAACCCCAATCAAGCCAATCGTGAAAGCCATATCCTTAGCCTCCTTCCTATCTCCTCCTCTCTCACGAAGGTGTCCATGGGTGATGGAGTTCCATTCGAGAAGAGTTCTCGAGGCTAACGCGAAGGGAGAACTGATGTGAATGAAGTTCATGTGGATACCACTGGAGACCGAACATTTGAACTGTTTGAAGATGCTCAAAAGTTCTTCTTCTTTCTCTCCAACGCATTAGATGAATCATCAATTCTGTTGCACCAAATTTTTCATGATGATTTCATACATGGTATCAGAGCCAGACTCAAATCTCATCTAAAACCGACATCGAATCAATGTTATTTCATGTAATTTCTATGTTCCGAATTTGTGCAAACATTTGTATTGTCAAGGCCACCACAATTTGTAAGTGATTTAGATAAGATATTGGTTGGCATTGATAGAATCTTGTGATATAGTTCTTTCCAATGCCACAAACTATTTGAATTTTAGATCTCGGTAGAATTCAGGATGAGCCCCAAAATTTGGTGTTTCTGTCGTGCCTACACTGTCACCTAGATTTGGAGATTTTGTGAAATCTTCGTCGATAAAAGAAATTGAAGCTTGGAAAAGACTTTATATGATAGATAATGATATTACCTAACTTTTCTTCATGATCTCTACTTTGAACGGTGGTTAAGAAAGAGAATTTGAGATTTTTCCTACGAATTAGGGTTCTGTTGGGTCTAGCGGTGCCAACCTATCTCTCCTTGACTTCCCTTCAATATAAAATTTTTTATTTGGAAACGTCATTTGATGAGGATTTAATATTGTATTTTTAGAGAATTTTTGATCATCGGGATAAGGAGTTATCCAAGTTGCAATTTGGTGATTTCTGTTACGAATTTCAGTCGACCACCTCCAATTATTCCTAATTTTCCGGTTCATTTTTTTATCAAATATTAAAATGATAAAAAAGTTGAATATAAGACCATGAAGTGTTGGCTTGTGAGATATATTAAAGAAACTTATGGATATTAAATATACTACTCTTAAGTACAAGGGTATTTGTTGTTCAGTTCACTATATTTCTAGAGAAAGAGTTCTTCCTTAAAAAAGATAATGAAAGCAAGATATATATGAAAGATGTTCTAGTCCAACAACCCAAGAAAACTTCTATTAAGGTACCAGTTAATAATTACACAAGGGAAAATCATAGGTCTTTTCTTAAGTCCATTCAATGTAAGAGATATGTGGGACATATCTTTGATGGAAGAAATAAGGTATAAGATAGAAATGATATTGATTCTAAGATCTATATAGTAGCGATATGAGATATTGGTTTCAAAAGGGAAGAGACAATAAAATTTGATATAAACTCTATCTATTCTAATCAAGTTGAGATCTTGATAGATCCACTTGAAGATATAATATTCAGGAGGTAAATGGATCACTAAAAAATAGATTGAAGTGAATTAGAAGGTATAGACATTCAAAGTGGTAATAGTATAAAAGGATATCATCTAAGTCAAATAGTTGACTATGATGAGAGCATGTTACCTATGTCATATATTAATCCATTTGGATTTTGATTATTACACATTATGACTATAAGATATGTCAATTATATGTTAAGATAGTGTTCCTTTATGGTATTTTGAGAAATATGTGTATATGATACAACCTTAGGAAATTGGGTCCCAATAACATTTATTGTAGTGTGTATAAGGTTTATCTATGGCTGGAAATAAAACTTTCCATAAATAATAAAAAAGATTTAATGGGATTAAATTTTATGACTTCAAAAATAATGAAGAGGAACCTTATGTATTTTAGTGGATAAGTGGAAGTGCTATTATTTTCTAGACATGTTACGTGAATGACATATTACTCATTAAGAATGAAGTAGCTATGTTATGATAAGTTAGCCAATCTATTAAATTAATTCTCCAAACTTAATTTGGGTTTTAAGATCTATGGAGATAGATCTAAAAGTAATATTTAGTTTATGTACATAGTCACCATAGTCAAAGGGTTTGACATGGTAAACTCTAAGATGGGTTTTTTATCTATGTAATATGAAGTTAATCTCTATATAGAGATGTCTTTATATAGACTTCTTGAGAAATAGCAAAAGACATGAGTAAATCCCTTATACTTTTTTCATAAGGTCTATCATGTATGTGATGCTATGTACATGATGTGATTAATGCCCTAAGCCTTATGAGCATTCATCAAGTAGATCCATGTGAGAGTCACTGGATAGTTTATATACGTAACATTTAGTCATTGAGAGGTACTAAAGATGTATCTCTATATAATAGAGGATAAGATTTGAAGTTTTGTAGTTTTACAAGCACAAGCTTCTAGTTAATTAAATTTGATAATAAGTCAAAATTATGGTGGTGTAGTGAACTGGAAGGGTTCCATGCAATAAAACATTGCTAATTCTACAAGTAATGCAAAGAAAATTACATAATAGCTACACACTACTTGAGAAGTAGCTTAGATTAAGATGTTCATCTGAGATATAGGATAGTCCTAACTTTATTTAAAAGTGTACCATTATTTTAAGAAAATAATGGGGGTAGAGCAAGTGTCTTATCAGAAGTTAAAAACTTCTCTCGCAATACCATAGAATTAGAGAAATGTAGTTTATAAAGATATAATTAAAGATACAGTATCCATCGTTAATATATTGCAGATCAACTAACTAAAGCAATGTGCTGCTTCGGCATGCACCACTGGTGAACCCACAATGCGCCAGGTCTCTGGCGTGTCGACACCGCCACCGCATGCGCCGCCTGCGTGCCGCACCCCCTCCCCCAATGGCACTGTTTATCGGAGAAGGATAATTTTCTCTTAAACCGGCCCTATCTTCTTATCCCAAGCTCCAAAAAATCCGAAAAAAAATATGCGTTAGAATCTCTAGAAAAAAATGTAAATTGACCATAAAAGGAGAAAGAAGAGGAGGCAGTCATTTGGATTCCTTAACAGAAATCACTATCTTACAACGAGGATAACTCCTTACCCTGAAAACTAAATTTTTTAAAAATATATAATATGAAATCCTCATCAAATGACATTTTCAAATATGTATATATTAATTTAGAGAAAATTTTCTATTGATGGGAAATTAGAGAGAATCTGGATGGCGCTGCCAAATCCAACAGAACCCTAATTCACCAGAAAAATCTTAAATTCTCTTCCTCCACTGCTGTTCAAAGTAGGAAATCATAGATAAAGATTTAGTAATCTCATTACTCTTCTTCCAAAGCCTTCTTAAGCTTCAAATTACTCCAAATTTTTCATAACTTCTTATCCTGAAAACTAAAAATTCTTTAAAAATATAATATGGAATCCTCATTAAATGACGTTTTCAAATATGTATATATTAATATAGAGAAAATTTCCTATTGATGGGAAATCAGAGAGAATCTGGACGGCGCCGCCAAATCCAACAAAGCTCTAGTTCACCAGAAAAATCTTAAATTCTCTTCCTCCACCACTGTTCAAAGTAGGAAATCATAGATAAAGATTAGGTAATCTCATTACTCTTCTTCCAAAGCCTTCTCAAGCTTCAAATTTCACCATAGATGGAGATTTCATAAAATTCCCAAATTTGGGTGATGGTTTAGGCATAACAAAAACACCAAATTTTTGAGCTTTTTCTAAATTCCACAGAGCTCCAAATGTCAAATAGATTGTGGCGTTAGAAAGTCCTATGTCACTAGATTCTAAAGGTACCAACCAATCTTTTTTCTACATCACATGTAGATAATGGAATGGTGGCCTTGACGAAGTAGACATTTGCACATATTCAGAAAAATAAAAAATATATTATCACATCGATTGTACGTCAGTTTTGACCGAGACTTGAACCGGGCTCTGATACCACTATAAGGAATTGTCATGCAAAATTTATTGCAGTGTAAGCGACGATTCCTATGAGTTCATTTAGAACTTGTCTCAATTGGAACTGAACGACGAAAGTCAAAATTCAATTAAAACAGGTTTGAATATACCTGATAAATATTCATATAATTTCATGGAGAAGAAGAAGAAGAAGAGCTTCTAAAGCTCTAAAAACTATTCAAGTGTCTAATCTCCAGTGATATCCGCAAGGACTTCATCCATAGCAGGTTCTTCCTTCGCGCCGACCACGAGAACTATTCCTGAACGGAGCTCCATCCCCCATGGACGCATTCTAGAGAGAGAAGAAGGTAGGGAGGAGGTTGACGACATGGTTTTCACCCTTGTATTGATGGGGTTTGGATAAAACTAGTAGTATTTATAGAGAATTTGAAATTTTTTATAAAAACCCAAAATCTCTATAAATTACACCCTTACCCATTATACTTATGGATAAGTCCTTATATATGAGACCTACTAGACCCAATAGTATATTTATTTGAAACCTAATTAAAATAATATAATTTTATTTAATTAAATTAAATTCGTTATCTAACAATAGATTAATCAATTTATCGATCATAAAGGGTACATGCCACATCTCAAGGTCCCAAATGGCTATGGCCTATGGGGATAATCTTATCTTTATTGAGCCTTTCCATCATCAGTTACCGCATATATATAAATCATCTTCCATTTAATACCTCAGTTGAAAAGGAGTACGGCATCGACTATCAACTCCTTAATATATCGACTCTATAGGATCCTGTACCCGGAATCGGATTAATAAAAAAACTCATTTTTTCCAATTATCCTCTCTACGCTAGCCAGGGATTTAGCATACTATCACATAGTACATCCACTCTCACTTACCAAGAGTGGACAATCCCTTGTAGTCTGCTCAATTGCCTTCATCGAGTTTTTCTTGTACCCGATCCGTCATTATACTAGACCGTTTAAACGGTGATCTATAAGTCGATGGACAAAGCACAAGTTCCACTCAACAAGACATCATTGATGACTCAAGTCAAAGATTCAACCATGCAACTATGATGATAGAAAATCATGATTGATAGTTCAGTAAGATATCATTTAGGGTTTCTAATTTAGTCAATTCGGTGAACTCATTCGACTAATGAGTACCTATATGTGTATCTTAGTATCTCCACACTAATGACCAATGAGATCGGTCATCTTCATCATATGAGAAGGCATCACATACACTAGTCTATATGAATCTTTGATGTCTCGTCTCAAAAATTCTATAATTAGGAACATTTAGATCACATACCTCTAGATGATCAATTTCATTATCATGATCTCATCATGATTCAATCATCATTACATATGATCAAGGACTTCATTACGATGTATGCATCTAATAAAAGCTAGTAATGAAGATTTGCCTAATTATTTGAATGAGATATTTCTAAAAATGTCGAATCATATTATATATGATTGACTTATAGGGCATACATTTCTATCACTAACTCTTCGGACTTTGTCATTTTTCAGTGTGAAGCCTAAGGCAATGCCTAGTTGTGGGCTAACTCCCTAAACTTAGTCAATTTTAAGTTCAAGTTTGAAGTACCCGGGGCAGTGTCCAATTGTGGACTAACTCCCCAGACTTAGTCATTTTTGTCCAATGGGGCCAGTTCATGTCTCATCGGCGTAGTAGGCCGGTCTTGAAGTCCTTGGGCCAAAGAGACCTATTTGAGCTTCATGGGCTAGCAAGGCCTATTTTGCACTTCAAGGGCTAGCAAGGCCTATTCTTGCAACCTATATGAACCTATTTTGCATGCTTTTTTTGTCATAGCAGTGACCAAATGGAGCCTTAGAGGGGCTGTAATGACGTTTAGAGGTGTTGCTACATAGGTGGACAAAATTGAGGCCAATTAGAAGACTAAAAGATAAGCCAAGGGGTCTATTTTAATGGCCAACATAGGGCTGGACAGTAGGCTATTTAAGGGACCTGGTTATGGGCAACTTTAAGGCACACAAGGGGCCTAATTATCGATGGATTTAAAAGCACTTAAGAGGCCTGATTGAGGTGCTCAGAGGGTCTGAACATGGGGCACACAGGGGGCCTAATCTGGTGATCTGATGGGGACTTGATTAAAGGACAATAAGGGGTCTACTTAGGAGTGTCAATGGGCCGGGCTGGGCTGACCCGGCCGAAGTCCACTTCAGCTCACATATTTGAAACCCAAGCCCAAACCCATGTATAAGGCCCAACGGGTTTGTGTTATGTAAATGGGTTTTAACTCTCCAAAACTCGTCATAGCCCATTAGCCCAACGGGTTGAGCTTTAGGTACGTAAAAAATTCTACAAAATTTAAAAATATAAAATTTATAAAATTTATAATATTACAAAATATAGAATCTATAAAACAAAAATCAGAAAAAAATAAAATCTGTGAATTGTTGTACGTTGTAATATGAGAAATAAAAAAATTGATAATGTATCAATAATCCACAAACTAGAAAAAAATAGTTGAAAAAGAAAATCCAATAAAGACCAATCCTAAATGCATTTACAATAAAGGCAAAATATATGATTCAATACATATTAGTTTACACATCAATTATAAAATGAAATAGTGGCACCATAAAAAATGGACAAAAAATTTGTAATTTCTAAAATATAAAAATTAAACTTTCTGCAAGTTATTTTCTTAATACTAATTGTATATATATTTAAATAAATTCTAACCATACAATATGTATATAACGCTTAATCAAATTCAGCTAAAAGTTGATGTTTAAATTATCATGTAAAAATATACCTTAATATAACTATTCTTTTGTATTATATAAAAACTAAAGGTTTAAACATATTTAAAATAAACTAACTATAAATTTCTTAATACATGATTAAGTAATTTTATTTAATTAAATTAGTTTTAAATATGTACAATATAACGTAGAAGTATAAATATACTGTTTGATTAACTTTCATATTTATAATGATTTTTATTTTTTCTATTTTCCCATTTTTTAATTTTAATATTAAAAATTTATAATTAGACATATTTTGGCCGATGCAGATGATCGAATTCATCAATCCTGGTCAATTTGAATTAAATTCACCGATTCTTTATTAAAAATTAAAAATTTGTCTTCTTTAAGTTGTAGAAACTTAAAAAGTATATTTCATAATATTATTGCTATTAATAAGTGATAAAATAAAATTTTACTACAACATCTAATTTTTAATATAACTTAAAATATGTAACTAAAATTATTTCAAAAATTTTACCTTTTATCATCACACACCATACGTAAGTGCGTAACATGTATAAATTTATTTTCACTATATCAATTTTAATTTTAATATTATCTCATTTTAAAATATCAGATTTAAAAATAAATTATTTTCAAATACGTTAATCTAATCAATAACGTTACTTTAATCAATCAGACGGGCTGCGTGAGTTGGCCCTGCTCAGGCCCGCTCGAACCCAGCATACATATGGATTTTTTTTTCACGGGCTGTCAGCAACATCAACGAACTTGAAAAATAAGCCCGCGTCTCATTTGAGACGGGCTGCCCAACGGGTTAACAGGCTGACCCATCTCAGTTGACAGCCTTAGGTCTACTTGAGGGGCTTAAAAAGCCTGATTAGAAGATAGCAAGGGCTGGTTTGAAAGGACAGCAAGGATTTTTTTGTGGAGGCCAAATGGGGGCACCCAAGTGGCTGTTTGTAGGCCACCTATGGACTGTGCGCAAGGGACAACAAAGGGGGGCCTAATTGGGTATGTCTAAGGGCTTAATCAGGTTGGCCAAAAGGTGTGCCCAAGGTGTTGATCTTTGATGTCTTATGGGATCAGCTGAGGGAGAAGTCAAACATGGGCTGGTTGGTGGCTGGAATGGAGTCTCTTGAATGGCCAAAAGGAAGGCCAAATGGAGGAGAAAGAAGTGAATGAGAAGAGAAAATTAAAAAGCTACGTGGTTACACTTTTTCTTACTTTCTTTTGTCTCTTATTTCTCCTTGTGTTGTAGGTGGTGCTGGAGATGGCAAGCCACACAAGGAAAATGAGCAAGGCTCTTGCCGTTGGTGAGGTGAAGGCCGCAGGTGGTCTTCTTCTCCATCTTCTTCTTCTCCACTTGGCGCATGTGCTGCAGGAAGATGCTATAAGAGATTGGTGCCTTTTTTTATCCTTGTCCTCCTTCTTCTTCTTCTCATTGTGTAGATGGTGCTTGAAGAGGGAGAGCTGGAGCTGCTGAAGTTGGTGCACCAAAGAGAGAGGAGGAAGTGCTAGAGCTGGCACACCTGCAGGTGGGGGGAAGAGAGGGGAAGAGTTGGCGCACAGGTGTGTTGTATGGGTGCTGGTTCAGCCAAGCGAATGGGTTTAAATGGAAGGCTTGGGCACCATCTCTAGATGAGGAAAAGGCTATGATGGGTGAGTCTTGATGTTTGGAGAAATCTACTTCAGCATAACTCCAAATTGGGAAAGAGTTATATCCAGTAGGTGAGGTGCGACCAAACTAGGTATACGGTGTGCATCATCCCCTTCTTTTTTTATAGAAATGTATACACTACAAATTAATCATATATGATATGATTTAACATTTTTAGAAATATCTCATTTAATTAACTAGGCACATCATCATTACTAGTTAATCATATATGATATGATTCGACATTTTTAAAGTATCTCATTCAATTAACTAGGTAAATATCTTATATCATGGTAAGTTACGCATTAAGCAATACTCGGCATAGTGATAATTTTAAAAAATTAAACTTTATAAAATTATCAAAGATATTTCAACAATTTAGAAGAATTTATAAACCAAATATAGAGAAAATAGAAATACTAGATTTTTATGATATAGACAAAACTAAAAAACCACTATTCATAAATGATAAAACAATAATATCATTTACAATTAACAATGGAAGACTCAATGAGGTAATCCTAAGAATCAATCACAAAAAGACATACATAGATAATCAAAATATAACCAATTATAGACAGTAAGAATGAAAAACCTCAAACAACATAGAAATTTAAAATAAAATATTACAATGGAGATGATTGGATTGATACCGATATCATGTTAGATACTGGAGATGTACAAGATTTTATAATGAAAGAATGACAATTAATTTACCAAAGAAAACATTAAAAAATCTTATGTTTGTAAAACTTTCTAAGGAAAGATACAAGAAGTACACCTATAAACTGTGGCAATTATTGAAATACAAGGATAGACTATTAATGACAATAAAATGAACTATTGTCAAAAATCATATTTTAAATAAAATGAAACCATATAAAATACAAGTTGATAAAATTATTTTAAGTTTTGAAGAAAAAATAAATAATCTTAATCAAATGACAAGTCAAAATAGTACATATATATCCCAATTGGAATCTTTAGGGGTTGAATCTTATTTACTTTTATTCCCAAGTTATCCTCGTACCAAATAGCACCTTAGAAAAAGCTATGAAGCTGAATTCTTATTTGCTTTTATTTATAATGAACCATGGATGACTCTTTGTAAAGAATGAATTTTACCAAAAGAATTAATCAAGAAGTACCTAAAAAATCTGGAATATATGTAGCAGAAAATTTTTCTTAATGAATAAAGAAATTCTTAATTTACGTATCCAATTAGGAAAATGCATTGTAAAAATCAATCTAGTCTATGTTAGTCCTATCTTACAAGAAAATGCATTGTAAAAATCAATCTAGTCTATGTTAGTCCTATCTTACAAAATCATTTCTTTGTAGGAAATAATTTTATAACACAATTTAAAGTATATATTCAAACACCATATAAAGTAAATTTTAAAACATGTAATCATTGGATACATGTATTCTGAAGTCCATTGTAAAATGTGGTGGCCTAACTATGTTTTCCCCCGGAAACACTCCAATATCTTTATTTAGTCACTGGTAATGGTCCAGTCAACCAAAAACATTGTTCTTTACCTCCCTAAAAGATTATTTTCGGCGTCCATAGTTTTGAGATAGGAGAGGATGAGATTGAGGTGGTGACAGATTTCTGGTTAGGGGGGGGGGGGTTGTAAGCATTTCAGTTTGATCCAATTTAAATTATTTTGTTTCAGACCAAATCTAATCAAATCAGTACAATTCGCTTGTTAAGTTTTAATTAAATATGTTTAAATAGTTTGGTCTGATTTAATTCATTTTGAAAATTTAACCGAATCAAATTGAAGAGAGCATCAAATTGAACCGAACCGAACCGGTTCAATGCAGTTTAATGATTTGAATCAACCCTCTTTCTAGTGGTCATTTTTATATTAAATTAGTCATCATAAATTGTATTTGATAAAAACATCTTTTTATATAATATTTCAAAAATTATCTTCGAACCTATTTTAATCATAGAAAAAATATTTAAAATATAGATACTATTTTATCAACAAAATTTATATTTTTAAAAATTTAAATAATAAAAAATTTTACGTGTATTTTGATAAAAAGTTTACGTATAAATAAATAACTAAACAGGTTCTTATAAAAGTATTTAAAAAAACTAAGTGACAAATCATGTTTTTATGGAAAGTGATGTACTAACAACCAAACAATGAATAATGATTCAATCTCCACAAAAATGAAATTACATGTGCAAAGCAGAAGCGTGAATAATTTGAATAAAATGTTATCTTTATGTAAAACATATGTTAGGTGGGCTCAATTGTTGAAGAGAAACTAGACTTTTATAATATCAAAACTCATTTCATTAATGAAGTGCTTCCATTCTAAATCTATTAACTTGAATATTGATTTAAAAGCTAAGAAGAGTATTTGTATAATTCACTTGATCTTATATTTTTTTTAAAATTTAACTTAATAGATATTAATTAAGAGCAAAGCGCAGAAGATAAAATATTATTTATCAAGGCATGACATAAATTGAAATATAGGTATGCAGGGACCTTTAGATAACCAAACAAGGGAGATTATTTTCGGACAAATAAGTTTCATAAATACCAAAAAAATGACATTTAATTCTTTATAAACTATCGATATTTTATTCAGGACTCTGGTTAGTAGATAATTGGGGGCACACTTTATTAAAAAAATATTATTTATTAAGATATTTTAGTGAATGATGTGGTAAGAAATACTACAAGAAAATATTTAAGAAACGAACTGTACGGGTAGCCAAAAGGAGAATGATTTTCAGAAGCACTATCTCATAGGAAACCAATTGTGTCCTTCAAATGTGTCTAATAGTTATATCTTATTATTCAATCAAATTGGAATGATAAACTCAGCAATTAATACCTGTAAAAATAAATCATTTAAAATATATCATATCTTACGACCAGCCAGGTATAACTTTTTAGTAAACAATTTATAACTATTGATATAAAAATTGTTATCAAGCAAAACAATTTTCAGATAACATAAAGACAGATTAGTTTTTCCAAGAGAATAAATAAAAAATAAAAAATATCACATTGCATTCATTTGTTTCCTTAAAATATGCTCCATACAAATGTTTTTACACGATTATTTTTACGTGAATCTAAATAATTTTTAGATGAAACTTCATGTCACTCAGTATCTTATAGACGTTAGACTTGCTTTCACATGTTAAGATTCGCTATGTTCTCAAATAAGGAAAAAAAAGAGCAAAAAGTTGTGCACTTCTTTTGTTTTTAAAGCAACTTCTTTTGGTAAATCAGGCATCACAATCATTGAATGGATTCCAATTTATGTTATTATCGAAATGTATGTGAAAATTTATGTCACAGCCAAGTACTCCCTAAGTTTGTCACAATATTTCATATTGTTATAATTTATTTTTTACTTTTTTAGAAGTCGTACTTTTCCATTAACTCCAAACCTTTGCTTTTACTTGCTATTTTTAAAACACTCGAGTCTCTCATCTGGTACAAACTTAATTCGGAGATACATTTGTTTTATCCTAATTTTCAGGGATAAATCAAATTTATCTATAAGATCTGTTTCGCCCAAATTTATTTCAAATCAAGGGACACATTAATAATTTAAAAAATAAATAGCAATAATTTACAACAGATTTACTCATCACCTTGTGGAAAAAAAAACTTCCTCGTGTTTTGCTTTTGCATGCGCACGATAGCACGTGTACCCAATTCTTACCGCGGAACACCACATGCTGTCTAACGATCCGTGCAGATCGATCTTGACCGTCCAATTCAAAGCCCCCGCATGCGTGACTCGGGAACGCGTGACGGAAACCCCGACCGAGCCGTTCCGGACGATGGTTACCGTCACCGATCGGTTCCTCCAACCCTAATGCGGGGGCGGTGACGGGGGACGGAGAGGGGAAGAGAAGCGGGGTATGCTTTGCTTTTAAGAGGGGGAGCTGGACGTTCGATTGCGTTCTCTCCCTCCGCTACGACCGCCTCGGAGATGTTTGCATCGATCTGAAGGCGTCGTCGGCGGGATGGCGCCGGAGAGCTGATCCGACCTTTTACCGCCGTAGGGTCTGATCCGTGGGTATGGTGCATTAGAGGTAACGTAATCCGGGTTCTGTTTCTTTTTGAGGAGCGCTTCCTGGCTTCTATCCAAGGGTGTGGAGAATTTCGTCACATCGTGGTTCGGTGGCGATTAGTGCCCGAGAGGTTTTTCTAATGGCAGAGAAAGGGTGGACTTGGGAAGGAAGTGACTGTTGGTTTTGGATTTGAATTGACAGGAATGGAGATTGGGTTGTTATGATGAATTCGAGGTACTAGTTCTTCAAAGAGAGTATACATTGGTTATTTCTGTGCGGCGGATCGGTGATGACAAGCATTAGGGAGAGAAGTGGCGCCACTGAGGGCCCGATGGCATCGGGATTGGAGAAATTTTGTGCGAGTAAGGTGGGGTGCGCCCCAGCGGGGGGAAGTGGTGCTTCTTCTGGGAGCTTGAAAGTCTTCCGGTCAAAGAAGGATAAGAATAAGAGAAGGCTGATCACGAGCGATTCTGACTCGGACGATTTTTCACTCGCTCCACATTGCCGACAACCTGTCAATGGGCCAGAATCTGTGGATATCAGGAGTAATTCCACTGCTGGAAGGATGCGTTCTGAAGCTTCTGGCAAAGGTGGGATTAAAGGTGTTGTCTCTCTGAAGAAGTCTGCTCAACACGATGTTGATAAGTACAGGGAGGACGATAGAAGTAATCTGAAGAGATCTGTGTGTTTGAGAATGGAAAGAAAGAGGAATCGTGATCTCTCACAGAATGACGTCAAGGATGATCGCATACCTTTGAAGAAAATTAAGGTTGCATCTTTGAGATGTACAAAGAACAAAAGGATGGCGATTGATGCAGAGAGGATGAAGTTGGATTCTGTAAGATGTGGGGTTGGAAAGTCATTGATCAGAGTCAGTCGCCTTCCAGGTCAGAAGCAGATATTGGGTGCAGAGGAGGGAGATGGGAGTTTAACCAAGACTTGTATGCAATCTCCCGTAAGAGGGAATGGTAACTATGAACTCAGAAAAGGTAATCGCTTAGAGCGTGATGACGAAAATGTGTACCAATTACCGAAATATTACATGTCCTCTTCCAAAAGCCAGCACTATAGTGTCTCCAGTGATGGCGCAAGTCTTAGGTTGCAGGGTAAGGGTGGTGTCTTACGGTTATTGCCTAATAACAGAAAGCTCCGTGGTCAAACTGTACCATACCTTGAGGGAGAGTCAGATGAACTTGAAAAGAACCCAGGAAGCTCTGGTCGCAGGTCCAAGTCTACATTTATCGAGGTCAAAAATCCTATTAAGAAATCACTTTCGTTTTCTTTACCCAATGAATCTGCAAAGACCCCAGATTCTTTTGGTGGTGCAAATCAATCTAGAAAGAAGCTTTCCTCTGAAGGCAGAAGATCGCTGAATGGTGTACTTGAGTGTTTTACAATGGAGGAAGTCAGAAAGAATCTGAGCCATTCTAGCTTTTCTGACCAGGTTGTGTCAAAACATTTTTCTTCCAATAAAAGTGCTAGATGTCTCAAGAAACGTGATTCTCCAGTGAAAGTGGAAAAGAGACAGGATCCACAGCATTCTGGTGGTTCTACCACGGTCAAGTTTAGGCACACTGCTGTTTGTGATGACAGAGTATCCTTCAAAAAGTCATCTCCACTGCGGGATGTTAAAAAATGTCAGGATGCTAGGAAATGTTTTGGGAGCTTTACCCGCTTTACTGAGTGTCCTGAAGACAGAAAAGCTCTGAAAAATCCAGGTTGTTCCAAACAAATATCAAGTCACATGGACTCAAAGGGTAAGGGCCTAAAGTCGAAGAAATGGTCTTACTATCCATCTCCACAGTGGAATTCAGAGGGCGGGGAGAATCCCTGTATAAGGGGTGAAACTGAGGGCAGAGAAGCTGGTATCTTGATCGTAAAAACCATGCATTCTTCTGAAAGTTGCACTACACCTAACAATATAAGTCGCAGAACTGAAAAACAGCAACTTCGGGATCAAATAAAAAACATGCTGTTAGATGCTGGCTGGAAAATTGAGATGAGGCCTCGGAGGGGTAGAAACTATGAAGATTCAGTCTATGTTTCTCCCCAAGGCACAGCATACTGGTCAATCACAAAGGCATACAGTGTCTTACAAGAGCAATGCAACAAGAGTTGTATTATGGAAAATAACGATGACAAAGAATTGCACAGCAGTCATCAGTTTCAAGATGCTGCTAGAAATGCTTGCGATCATAATGGGGTAGCATCTCAGTTCTCTGCAATTCCATCTGAGCTGCTCAAGATATTGAAAAGGAATGTGGTTCAGAAAAGGAGGAGGAGGATTGAAGATGATAGGAAAGATGGAAAGTGGGTTACCAGTTCAAAATCTGCTAAAAATAAGAAAGGTTTCGCGATTAAAGGAAGATTGAAAGAAAATGCTATTATTGGCACAAGCAGGAAGAAAAATAAGAAGGGTAGGGGGTGTACTTTGTTAGCTCGGAGGTCTAACATGGAGGCAGATTCCGAAGATGATGATTATGTACCTTATAAAGGAAAGAGGACTGTTTTGGCATGGATGATAGACTCGGGAACTGTGCCTGCAAATGGGAAGGTGAAATACATGAACAGAAGGTGCACACGAACAATGATGGAGGGACAAATTACAAGGGATGGCATTCATTGCAGCTGCTGCAGCAAAATTCTCACCGTTTCAAAGTTTGCAGTTCATGCTGGTAGCAAACTGAGCCAGCCATATGCAAACATATTTGTTGAGGAGTCGGGGGCTTCACTGCTTCAATGTCAATTAGATGCTTGGGAAAGGCAAAATGAGTGTGATCGAAGTGCATTTCATAAAGTAGACGTCAATGATGACCCCAATGATGATACATGTGCAATATGTGGAGATGGCGGAGATTTGATTTGCTGTGATAGCTGTCCTTCAACTTTCCATCTAAACTGTGTGGGTATTCAGGTAGATGTCTCATCCATTTTAGAAATAAGATGAAGTGATATTATTGACTTGGCTGCAAACTACACTTTCTTATATTCTTGGCTATTGTTTGTTTGTTTTAATCCTACAATGATGGTGAAGTTTGAAGTAAAATTTATTTTTTATAATTAATTGGCATATGCTTTCTAAATAAGTATTGTTGAAATAAGAATTTAAGATAAATGTGCCATCCTAGATTAGATAGAATGCATAATATATATATTAAAGAAAATGTGGGAGTGTTGGCAATTGTAGACGAATTGAAATAGGTAGATTTAGATGGTATGAATATATCAAACATAGGTCTAAAGAAGCTCCAATTAGAAACGTAAAAAAAATAATAACAATAAAAAAGGAGGTGATAGATCTAAGCTTACTTGGAGAAGGTAATTCAATATGATTTAGATGTTTTAAGTATCAACGAAGAAATAACTCAAAATATATGTGAGTGGAGAAAGAGAATCCGTATGATTGACCCCAAATGGGATTAAGGCTAGATTTGAGTTGAGTATAAATAACTAGAATTTAAGAATTTTTTGATTGTCTAGATGGGGCGTGCCAGATGCAGATTTGCTTTGTCCTTAAATGCCTAGATGATTAGCTATGTTTCAGATGACATACTCTTTAGAATAAAGGAGGAAATTATTTTTAGACGACATCCATCCTCAAATAATTTGGACAAATTTATTCAAGGAACTTACACAAGTATTGACGGTTAACATGGATGTGTAAACATGATAAAAAATGACCTCATGAAATAGAAGAGCAGTAAAACAGCTCAACTTGCACCCACCAGTGCCTTGCAGAAGCAGTTAAGGCAAGGATCTCTCACGACACCCTGCTGCTTTTGATGATGGAGGTGAGAGAAAAGATGCTGGAGGGCAGATGGTGACAGGTGGGTAGAGGCAGGTGGGGATAAGATCTCTAGAGAGAAGTGGATGATTGTGGGAAAGGGGGAGGCATGAGCGGGATGGTGGCAGTCCTGCACCTCTTCACTACCAGGGTTATTCATTGGCAAGGTAGGCAGTCTGCTTTAGTTTATTTTATAGGTGGTCAGTCGAAGTATAACATTTCATTGAAACGGGACAGCAACAGAACAAGTAGAAAGGGGGTTACAAAAAACAAGAGGAAGAGTCGCTATCAAGATGATAGAGGGGAAATGGTAAGAAGACAATGGATAAAATACATCAGAGAAGAATTTCCTTCAGTTATATAGACTAGGTGAAAACAGGATAGAGCTAGAAGATACAAGAGAATCCTGCTACTTCTTATCTACTTCTGTTATCGCTTCTCGAAATTGAAGCATGTTAGAAAGCTGTTACGAAGTTGGGTTGACTCTAAGTTCAACCAAGCTGCTGGGAGGAGGAAGATTTTATTGACTAGATTGGAAAATTTTGAGCGACTTAACAACAAATGAATCTTATAAGAAAACTAGAAGCATGATTTGGCGTATGCAAAGTTGGAATATAATGAGTGGAGTCTAAGAGAAGAAATCAAATAGAAACAAAGGTTGAAAGAATTGTTGTTAAATAACAAAAATTCTAAGTTTTTTATGCGCAATCGTTGATCAAAAATAGAAGGAACATGATTCATAGATTGAGAGTAGATGGTTGTAAGCAAGGATTCCAGAATCGGAATCGGAATCGGAATCGGAATCGGAATCGGAATCGGCCGATTCCTGGGAAGAGAATCGATTCCGGATCGGTTCGGAATCATTTTTTTTTTGATTTTATTTTTTGTCAAAAAAATTTAAAAAATTCAGAAAAAAATCTAAAGAAATAGGAAATGAGTTAGAAAATTTTTTAAAAATAACCAATGCATTCATCCACATGACCACATCGAATAAATACTAATGAACTCCAATTGAAGACTTAAAGTTAAGTACATATTCCAATTCCATTGATTCAAAAATCAAAGAGATGATACATCATGAAAAAAAAAAATTACATCATATCAATCTACTACCAAAATCTAGGATATAAATATGGGTCTTCCTCCTCTCCCTGCGCTTCACGCTCCTCCCTCGTGCTCGGTCTTGTATACCGTAGGGACCATATCCATATGAAAATAATGCCGATGCCATGCCATCAAGGTCGTATGGATCGGACGGGACGACCGGACGTAGCGAGAGGATGGTGGAGCTAGTGGTGTAATCCACCGTTTGGTCAACCCGGCCACGCCGGATACCGTGGCTCCCGTATATAAGAATGTGTGTATCCGAATCCGGCGTGTAATACGGCTTTTGAAGTGAATCGAGAGACTCGGTCGCACGATGGCCGCTGGCGTCATGCACTCCTTCGTCATCATTCACCCGAGAGTGAGAAGGAGCTCGCGTCTTTGTCATACGGGGTGACAGACGCTCGACCTCTGGGCCTTCTCTTCACCTCTTCGGCCATCTCTCGAAGTACCCGGAAGGTCCGGAACCCAAAGTTTTTTTCAACTTTCGCAAATCCTCCCATTTTCCGTGCGGTCACTTTTTGTTTCGTTTTCCGGATTGCGCGACCGGGCCGGTGAGCGGGCCGGGACGGGCCGAGTAAGCAATTTGCGAGTGGTCGCTCCATAGCCGCTATTTGGGGCGAAGAAGGCCCCGCCGAGCTCGAGAAGTAGATGGAGGTGGAGTGGAGCATCCTCCTCGCTCAACACCATCCAACTCTCCTTCACCCGTACACGGTCGACGGGATCGAAACTGGGCCCCGCACGATCCTCGGGCTTCCTCTCTCTCTATCCAAGAGGCAAGTTCACGCTCCTCCCGGAATATTCGATCCATTGTCCACCTCCTCGGGTGGTGGTGTGGCGGAGGAATGCCTCTCGCTCGTACGGACCACTGCGAATCGTGCAAAATCGTGCCTCGCCGATCTTCTCGTCGATCCTCGATGTTCTTTACGCGCACCCTCGTATTGTAATGACGAGAAGACCGGCTTTCCACCGGTACGAGGTTAACTCGTTCCTCCTTTTCATATGTATCGAGGTTGAATGTACTCCGGTTCCTCTCACAATGGGAGGAACTGGTGCTCTGGCTGAGTATCCTGATACCGATGGCAGCAAGTGGATTCCATCCACTCCTGGTGTTCACCTGAATCCACCACTCAACTGCAAGAAAAAAACAAGAAGAGAAAATGTAAACAATTAGCCCATCATCTACCATAACTTATATGAAAATAAAATAAAATCTTCATCAAGCTATTATTATACCAGGTGACACTTTGTGAACTGAATATTTCAGATCAACATCTGAGTATACGCCGACCCTCATCTTATACTTCTGCATCTGAAATTTTTATAAAAAACATTAGTTGCTGGTAAGGCTACTAAGGTATCGAATGAACTCTAACTTACTCTATCTCACCTCTATCCCGTCCCGCCGAGATCGGCCCGTACGCCGAATAATGTTAGTGTACCCCGCATCACTTCGTTGTCGTTCACCAAAAATTTGTCCTCCATATTGGATGCGGGGGTTCAAAAAATATCCCGCAAGATTTTATTAGTTAACATCGCGTATAAGACAATTATTCAAGAAAAATAATTTTTTAACCAAGTTACTTCCGCAAGATGTACATCGTGGTGCAAGGTCTTGTCCATCGGTCATCTATGATCTTCCACCACTTTTGTAACCTCTGGGATTTTTTTTTCTTTTACTAGACTTTGCCGGCAACGACATGACATACAACGTGCCCATCCGGTCCTTGTCATCCGAGTCTACCAACCTCAAGACAACTACCGGTGGCTCGATTGCCAAGTAGTAGGCAATCCTCTCTCAAAACCTCTTGTCGTATCCGTTTCTCGTACTCGACAAGAATCTCCAACCGATCTTTCTTGTCATGTACGAGTTGTCCACCATATAGTTGTAATACTTCTCCGCTGTGAACCTAACCAATGCATGCTGTCTCGGTGTAGACTCTCCACGACGCAATGAAATTCGTAACAAATCAAGTCGGACCGGGCCTAACAAGATCGTGCGTCATCCTGTGATCTCGTGATATGTAGCAGGGCGGGGATGCGAATAAATAAAAGATGCGATCGTCTGCTTTGCTGACAAGTGTGGATACCACTCTCACTCCTTGCCTATATCCTCTAATATGAGATCTAGCGGAACAGCCGCGTACGCATCGTTGTCAAGTGCGCGCGCCTAGCGGCTGAGGTGCTAAGGCGCCAATTCGAAGACGCCTAGAAGGGGCGCCTTACTGTAATAGAAGAAGGCGTACGCCTTGGCCCGCCTTGGCGTCGCTCGGCCAAGGCGGGCCGGTTTTTTTTTCGAACCGCTCGCGGTTCAAAACCGGCCCGACATAAGTTCACTTGAACCGCCCACCCCCCTCGCGACCGGGTTCACTCGGCCCCGCACCGCATCCCTCCCCGCTCCCGAGCGGCGAACGAGGAGACGCGCACCCGACGCCCTCGGCCCGCCGCCGCCCTCGCCCGTGGAAGCCGCCGCCGCCACCGCCTCCTCGCGACGGAGTCGGTCTCCTTGGCCGCGCAGGCAGCTCTCAACGCCGGATAGTTGTCCTCCTCTCCATCGTTCTCCTATTCCGATAGGTATTGTTAGGTTTTGTGTTTTTTATTTTTCCACCTATATCTTGGCATTTCTCCCTTCAAGTTTAGTCTTGTACATCTATTGGAGTGTTCTTAAACCTAATGTACACATACATTGCTTAAATTTCGAATATATCAAGTGGTTTGGACGTGTTTGGTGCGTCGGAGATTTACGACTTTGTTGTTTTTTAATTCTTTTGCTATTTCTTAGCATCTACGCATTATGTAGACATGGTTTGAAGTTTATTTATTATAGTTTGAGTACTGTTTGATCCATTACAAAAAAAATTGTCATTTTTAGCAGTGGTTTGTTGTGGGATTGTGTGTAAGTGGCTTCCGGTTTGGCTTCTGGTTCGGTTAATATGACGGAGGAGAAGAAGAAAGCTAAGTCCACTGATCCGGGATAGAAGTATACTTATTGGCCGGATGAGGATGACAAGAATAAGATTAAATGTGAATTTTGTGGATTGGTTACGAATGGTGAAATAAAAGACGGAAGGAACATTCGATTGGCGCGGGTTTGACGTGATGTGAAAAATGTCCGAAAACTACAACGAGAAATTGCCGAGGAAATGCGTACGTGTCGAGTAAAAACAAAAAGAGAAAGATGTTTAGTTCTGATATACATACGGTGCTTGAATGTTCTGATGAAGAAGGTGATGAAGGTGATGAGCAAAACAAGAATGTATCGGTGAAGAGTTCATCTTCAACAAAGAAAAACATGACATCAACTATGGTTTGGTCTCGGTAGTAGCAAGAAGAAAGGACCAATGGATGCATTTCCAGAAGATTATTCAAAGATTTTGTAAATGCAAGAAGAAGTGAAACAATATCAAAGTACTATGGGGACTAAATTCAACAAGGAAGAACAACTAAAATTGAGATTGATGATGGCCACTTGGTTTCGCGGCGAGGTATATCTTTTAATGCAAACAAATTAAGAAGCTTTCATGTCATGTGAACAAGCGGGGAGGGTTGGGTCCGGTGACGGCCAGCTTATCATATGTCGAGGGTACCTCTCGTTGAAAAAAATGGTTGAAGGAACAAAGGAAATGCATTCTATGTATGAAAAATCTTGGAAACTTTATGGTCGCACTTTATAATGTGCGATGGTTGGACGGAGAGATAAAAGACAAAGGAAGTTAGTGAACTTCTTAGTAAAACATCGAAGGTACTTACTTTACGGAGTCTCGTTGATGTAGTAAGTAAGGAAGATGCCATCCTTATGTATGAGCTTCTTAACAACATAATTGATAAGGTTGGCGAACAGAATGTGGTATAAATTGTGACAGACAATGCTTCTTACAATGTTTCAGCTGGGAGGTTGTTGATGGACGGACAAAAGGAAACAGTTGTTTTGGACACCTTGTGTGGCGCATTGTCTTGATTTAATGTTAGAAGATTTTGGAAAGATAAAATTTTATGCAGATACCATCTCCAAAGCAAAGAAATTGACTACATACTTGTATAACCATTCTCGTTTACTTGATTTCGTAGAGAAAGAAACGAAAGGAAAGGAACTAGTAAGATGTGGAGTGACAAGATTCGCTACATCTTTCCTTACTTTGGAAAGATTACATGATGACATAGTCGAAAAGAGGTTGAGAAGATTGTTTTCTTCGATAATTGGCATAAAAGTGTGTGGGCAAAGACAAATACAGGAAAACATGTATCTTCTATTGTTTTTCAAGTAAAGTTTTGGCATGGAGTTGAAGAGATTTTGAGAGCATCTCAGCATATTTTGCAAGTGTTAAGGCTAGTGGATGGAGATGAGAAACCGGTATGGGTTATTTGTTTCTTTGTATAGGATTCCGTAAAACATAAAATTGTTGAAAATTTTGCAGAAAAGAAACAAAGTATGCTCCCATATTAAAGATTGAGATCGTCGATGGAGATACAAATGCAACGTCCTTTACACTTAAGCCGGTTTCTTCTTAAATCCCAAATTCTATCATGATGCTTAATCTAAAGATCCATCTTGTGTTGGAAAGTATGAAGCGCATTTTTTATAAATGTGCCGAGAGAATGGTGCCGGATAAATATGTGCAAGACAAGATAGATGAACAAGTTGGTATGCATACATTACTACAAAAGGCACATTTAGCATCTCATTGTTGCTATAAGGGCACGAGAAAAGAAACTTCCAAGTAAGTCATCTTCTTATTGGAGATATTAACTATATGTTAAAGAGTGTAATCATGTCTTAATTTGTGTTTATTGTCAAATTGTCACAATATAGTTGATTGACGCGGATGCAATATGGTGGACAAACACTGAGGAAATTAAAGATGCTTGCATTAAGGATTCTCGGCTTATGTTGTGAGCTACGTCCGGTGTGAACGTAATTGGAGCACATTTGAATTTGTAAGTATTTTAGAAGATTAATATTGGACACATCATTCTCATCAATTATGTTTAATTTGTAATCCGTGATATATATATATATGCTTTTGTTGTTTTTCAGTTTCATACGAAGAAGAGAAACCGTTTAGAGCATAAAAGATTGAACGATTCGTTTTATGCAATACAACCGTCGCCTTCGTGAAAGGTTATTGGGAGATTAAAAAAATCCGGAAAGATACGATCCTATTTTGTTTGGAAAGTTTGGATTGGGGGAGTGAGTGGATGGTAGGAAACCAACAATTTAGTTCATGAAGGTCAAGATCTTACACGGGAAGATGTTGAAAATGCCATGGGAGCTTCGAGAGAGTAGAGCACAAAGAGTCATTAATGTCGACGAAGTGGGGCCACTACATCACAAGCTACGATGGTAAGAGATGAAGATAGTGATGAAGATCATGGAGAGGATGATGATGTAGATGATGACGAAGAAGATGATGCACCACCATGGGAGGAAGAAAATGATGAAGACGGCGGTAAATACGAAGAGGCTAATGACGTGATGAGACTTTAGAGAATGCCATGTATTTGGTTTTAAGATTTGAATGACATTATGTTGTGATCATGTGATGTACTTTGAACACTTTACTTCAATCTTTTGCTTTTGAGTACTTTTTTGTATTTGTAAGTCGCTTTTATTATTTGTTTTATTTACTTTACTTATATACTTTGATCACGATGTTAGTTTTTAGTTGTATTTTGTATTCCTATTTTTTGGTTAGTTTCATAGCTTGCGATAATGTGACGTGTTTGTGTCATGCCGTATGTCATGTTGTATTTGTATATGTTGTCTACTTTATTTTTCGATTTTTTAGAAAGAAGTTCGAGGAGTAGTAAAGCACGTATCATTTGGTAAGTAAATTTTAAGCTTTTGTAATGTGTTTTCAATTTTATATAAATTGTATTTTTATTATGTCAATTGTATTACTTTTATTTTTCTATCCAACTTTGTATGATTGTTAGTTGTATAAATCATTTTTCGTACCCACGCATTTAGAGTACATATATACATATATATGTATATACACATATATAAGTAATTATGTATATACATAATTACATATATATATAAACACGATAATGTCACCGCCTTGACCGCTAGGCGACGCCTAAGCGGCCGCCTAGTCGCCTTATTCTCCGCACCCTCCAACGCCTCGGGCGCCTTGTCGCCCCGACAACTATGTGTGCGGGCACCCGGAAAGATATGCTTCCTCTTCTCATCAACTTCCTCCCGCCCGCCTTATACGATGGTTCGTTGTCGATGACAACCCGAACCGTATTGTCCTCCCCGATCTCCTCCACCACCCCATCCACGAGAGAAAAATGAAGAGTCGGCATTTTTTATCTTCCCGACATCTACCGACTTGAGAATGTTGTCCCCGTAGAACACAAAAAAGTTTATCATACTCCTCTTGGTGATACTCGTCCACCCATCGCACATAATCGCGCAACCCCTCTTCCACACCAACTTAAATCCATCCATCCACTCCTTGACTCCACGACCTCCTCGTCCAGTGCCGCGTCAGATATGTGTGTCTGTTTGCCCGGAGCTTCGCAACGGTCTAAGCCACCCGCGGCATCCACCATCGTCCGGAAGTAGGGCCGGTGGTTGCGTTGTCTCGGGATGCCTACATCAAGTTAAAAAAAATCGGGATCAAAGGCTAAAATTAAGTTTAAGTAAATAAAACACACATAATGTCAATTTTAATTTAAAAAGTGATACTCGCATGTAAAAACTATTTCACAATGTGGCGAATGCTCTCTTGCGGCTCGTTCTGTTGCCTTCACCCCTTTCATTTTCTCGTTTAATCCCCAATCCGCCCAAGACTCGTTTCCTAAATAAATACTCGTCGCTCACACGGTGTCGTCGAGTGTTGGTAGAAGTAGATCGGCGGCATGGCTCCCCGTCTCTGAGGGTCGAGCTCTCGGTCCCGGTAGGGCGAGCCGATGCCGATCGGCCCAAAGTTGGGGTCAACTACGAACCTGACCCTCCCGCTTCCCTCCTCCCGTCCTCCTCCTCAAAATGCACGCTTGCTATCGTGCGCCAGCACGTCTAAGCTCGTGAGTCCGAGGGACTCGTCCTCGCTCCGGTTCGGCTCGGTGGTGCCTTCCCTTGCCTTCCCCTTTCGAGGTAGGCAAATCGCGGTCCCTCCTCCTTCCGGAGTAGCTCGTCGCGCAACTCCTCCCTCTCGCTCGATCTGCCGACCGTTGAGTCACTCTACCACATCGTGTAGCCTCTCATCTCTCACTCGGCTTCTTCCTCCGGGCACCTTGTCACATTTCTTGACATTCTCACATTCCGCAATATGTTGTTTCCACCCGGAACACCCCCGTTCATCTCCTTCCCACACCACTGCGACTTCTTCCCTCTTCTGTTGGGTCTACCATCTTCCCGTGTTCCCAACCCACGTCGGAAGCACGTGCTGGTGCTGCACCACCTTGATCGGCCATTGCTTATATCTGCAAAAATTGTAAACAATGCACTAAAAATGATTAGATAACATAAAAATTGATTTAGACGCTGTTCAAGCGCATAACCCAAGTAACACACCATTCGGTATGTTTAAAGGGTTACTTATTTGCCGGAAATGGTCGTAAATTAACGTACGGGATATCCAGAATTTTTTCCGTGCAAAATGAACTTAAACGGATAGTTCAAAATTTGGACGGACTTGTTCGGTCGGAAATTACAACGTTTAATGACGCTCGGACTCGTCGGAAACGTGTAAGAATGGACGTACGAAGTTTTCGGCGAAGAAATCTTACCAAAAATCGGTTAAAGATCGAAGAAGACGTTGATTCAAGGCCGATCGGGGCTTGGATCGACGGAATCGGCTGAAGGAATCGCTTGGAATCGTTGGAATCGCCGGAATCGCTGCCAGAATCGCTGGAATCGCCAGAATCGGTGCTCGAATCGCTGGAATCCTTCTGGAATCGGAGCTGGCAGCTCGGATCGACGCCTGGATCGCCGGATCGATGCTGGAATCGCCGCAAAATCGCCGGAATCGAACCCTTCCGTTGCGGGATCGACGGAACCCTTCCGCGGCGGTCGATTCCGGCCCTTTTTAGGGCCGGAATCGGTTCGATTCCCGGTCCATAATCGAACCGGGAATCGAACCGGGCCGGTTGACCCGGTCTTCCGAAGGAATCGGTCGGATCGACCGATTCCACAAGGAATCGGTCGGAATCGGACCGATTCCGCCGATTCTGCAATCCATGATTGTAAGGTACTAATCAAATTGGGCAGGCGGCGACCAATTTTTATGGAAACTTGTTTAAGTGCTATGGCAGTTGGAGATTGCTTTTGAACTTGTCCAGGTAAAGGAACTGTCTGATGTTGATGCAACTTTTTTTGTTAGTGCATCTTCATAAGAGGTACATTCTGGACAACTTTATAACTGTGTATGAGTGTCTTTAATGATCAGAATTCAAGAAAGAGGAAGTCCTTGTTGCTCAAGTGAGACTTTGTGAAAGCTTATACCATGGTCAGTTGGAATTTCCTATTAGAGTGTTAGAGCTGGTGAGGTTTAAACACTGAATTATTAGTTGGTTAAATGTTGTATTAGTGTGGCAAAGTTCTCCGTGGATATCAAGGGTAGTTTGTTTGGTTTCTTTTGGAGCTCCATAGGTCTCAGGTGGGGTGATCCTTAGTTACTTCTTCTCTGTGCTTATGGGGAAAGTTTTTAAGTTCTTTATAGGATAAGATGAAATAGGATGGGTTCATTAAAAGGGTTGTGATGGGGATTCAATGTAGTAGATTTTGAGTTTATTTTGCAATTTTATTCTTTAGAACATAAATATTTGGAGTTTCTTTTGAGTCCTTTTCTTTACATTTCAGTATTTAGAAGGACTTCCTTGTAATTAATTTTGATGAGGATAGAATCGGACCTGATGTAATTAATTTTGATGAGGATAGAATCGGACCTGATCATAGTTGTCAAGGTGATAAAGCGACCAAGGGTCTCTTTACCGCTTAAGCGCTTAAGCAGTCACTTAAGTGGTAAGACTAGTTGGGACAATCCACGGTCGGCCCACAAAATACAACAAAACAATGAGGTATAAATATCCATGTTTTTTTTTGGTTCACTCGAACAACCAATAAACTAATGAAACAACTTGACAAACAAAATTTATATGTAAATCAATAAAGCCTCAAAGGGAAAATGACTTATCATATATTGAAGAAATATTATGCCCAAACAATAAATTTAAGTTAGAGATGCTTATATGTGTGCTCAAACAATCAATATACTTACAAGTTTTCAATATATAAGTGATGCAGGACGGAAGAGGAGGTGCCGCCATCCCGGCGCACGTCGGCGGGCCCGAGAAGGTTGTATCGGACTGAGGGCTGCCCAAACGGGGCTGACGGGTATGGAACTGGACCAAAACCAAGCTGAACCGGTCCGAAAGGTGCTGAACCAACCTCGGACAGCGTTGAATCGCGACGAACCGGGCTGGAAACTGCCGAACCGGACCTGAAATCTACCGAACTGGACCCCACGACCACTGAACCAGGCCCACAAGTGCTGAACCGGTCCAACACAACGCTGAACCGGCCTTAAAATGCTTGAACCAGGGTCAAACAGGCCTGAACCGGGTCAAAACCCACTGAATCGGCCCTGAACCGGCCTCTGGATGGGTGAACCGGGCCTAAACCGGCCTCTGGAGCGTCGAACCGGCCTTGAACCGGTGGCCGGCTCGAGTCTAGGCGTTGAATCGGCGGGCTGGCCGGTCGGCGGGGCGAGCTGCTGTGCGAACCGCGTGAACCGGCCGCGAAGGCGAACCGCCGGCATTGAACCGGCGTCACTTAAACCCGTCGGGGGGGGGTATGTGGCCGCCAACGGCGGCGCCACGCGACCGCACGACTAATCCACGGGGGGGGGGGTCGTGGTGTGTCGCCGGGAGCCCGCTCGAGAAGAGAGAGAGTGAGGGCGAGAGGCCGCGGGGTCGTGGCTGGTCCTCGGCGTCCCTGTGGGTTGAAGAGAGAGTGGGGCTCCTCGTCTCGCTCGTGACGAGTGTTCCGGCGGTCGCGGCGGGCTCAGGAGCCGAAGACGGAGGGGGAGGCCTCGGCGGCGGCGGCCAGAGGCTCCGACGGCGCCACCTGTTCCTCCTCTTCTCTCCTCCTTCGTCGTCGTCGGCTCGGCACTCTGGATTGAGGGAGTTCGTGGGTCTTCGACGGTCAGCGGGAGGTGGAACTGGTGCGGGCTTGCGGCGACTACAAGAGGGAAGGGTTGTCGGGGAGGCTCCGTGTAAGGCCAAAGGCCCTGTGGGAGGGGTGCTCGTAGGGGGTAGGGGAGCCGTACAGGTGGGGAGGGGTTCGGTTTAGGGCGCATGTGTGTACGGGGGTGCGAGCGGGACCAAAAAGGGGGGGGTTGCCGCAGTGCTTCCACGGGGTGGCCCGTAAGGGTACTTCAGCAAGGGAAGGGAACTGTAGGGGTGAGGGGAAGGGGCGGGCAAGTCTGGATGGCCTAGAGCAGCGTCCACGGAGATGTTGATGCAGGTCGAAAAATTGAACGGGATAGGGAAAGGGAGAACCGGACCTAGCTCCGGAGGTGGGGAGGAACACCGAGAGGGGAAGGGGAAGACCAAGAGCACCCGGAGGTGAGGGAACGACGCCGACGTCGGAGGGGGGAAAGGGGAAAAACGGGAGGAGTTTCTTCTTGGGTTCAAACATCCATCTCCCTCTTTCATTAGGTTTGTGCTCTTTAAATAGAGCTGGACATTACAAGATGGACCTCTAAAAACCCTAATTACATATATGTCCTCTAAAGGACTAAAATAAAAAAAGGACTCAAAGGACTCTAAATATTCAAATAAAATGCATAAAAATAAAATTTTAACACTACGAAATAAATGAAATAACTACGTTGCTTTCTGAGGATCCGGAAGACGCTATCTCCGAACAAACGGACGATCTGGTCCATACTGGTCTCCATCATTCTCCCCCGGTTGCGAAAAACTCGTTCTCGAGTTTTGTAGTGCCGTACGATCAACACGGCTACTACTAAAACGGAGGACGGCGGTAGAATGACCCGGGTGAGAACAAAGTGGGACCGGGAAGCCCCAAGGTGACCGCAGAAGGTGACTCAGACGATGTCGTAAGTGCTGTCAAGCTCCAGGTCTGGGTACTTTGTCGAGTCAACTGTGCGCGGATTCTTTGGAACAACCTCGGTGGTCAGCTCTATCAGCAGCTCCATAACTTGTGCAGTCAACTCGGTTAGGGTGGCTCGATTGGTCTCGGCCTCGACAAGGTGTCGCTGCTCTGTCGTCAGCTCAAGCAATAACCCTGTAAGCTGCTCAGTTAGCTCAACCTCGATGGCTTTGTCTGCCTCGGCATCTATGGTGCACTGCTGCTCGTACTTTGTGGCAAGCTTTGGACTGGCCTCATAAACTATATCGATAAGCGTGTTAGACTGCTCCTCAGCCATAGGCCACTGTGTATAAGTGTTACCGATGCAGATTGGCTCTCTTAGTGCTCTGTACTCCTTGGGCCGCAAGGTAAGCTCTCGAGCGAATGTGTCCAAATCTGCCTGCCGATCAGCTAACCACTCTGAACCTAGGATGAGACAGCGCCCGTAGGGAACTATCTCGTACCAGGCATCTTCTACGTACCGCATTGTCCATGGTCTAAGTCGGCCTCTGACAATACGAGCAAACTGGATATAAACTTGACCATCCTCGACCACCTGATAATCTGGAGAGATCAACTCGAAAAGAGACTGTGAGATGACGCTGCATGAAGAGCTAGACAGAAATGCCATGGTGTGCACCTCCAACGGTAATGTGACGTCAAAACTGAAGTGTCGATGTCCCGCGCAACGTAAGGATCCCGACTCGTGGAAACAAGTCGGCGCCGGCTCTGATACCAAATTGATGTGGGACGGGAAAGGAGGTGCCGCCATGCCCGTGCGCGTTGGCGGGCCTGAGGATGCTGAACCGAGGTGATGGGGTGCTGAACCGAACCGAAAGGTGCTGAACCGACCCCGGACAGCACTGAATCATGACAAACCGGGCTGGAAACTGCTGAACCGGACCCCAAGGCTGCTGAACCGGGCCCACAAGTGCTGAACCGGTCCAACACAACGCTGAACCGGCCTTAAAATGCCTGAACCGGGGTCAAACAGGCTTGAACCGGGTCAAAACCCACTGAATCGGCCTTGAACCGGCCTCTGAATGGGTGAACCTGGCCTGAACCGGCCTTTGGAGCGTCGAACCGGCCTTGAACCGGTGGCCGACTCGAGTTTGGGCGTTGAACCGGCGGGCTAGCCGGTCGGCGGGGCGAGCCGCCGTGCGAACCGGCCGTGAAGGCGAACCGCCGGCGTCGAACCGACGTCACTTAAACCCGTCGGTGGGGGGGTACATGGCCGCCAACGGCGGCGCTGCACGACTAATCCACGGGGGGGGGGGTCGTGGAGTGCAGCCGTGAGCCGCTCGAGAAGAGAGAGAGTGAGGGCGAGAGGCCACAGGGTCGTGGCGGGTCCTCGGCGCCCCCGCTGGTTGAAGAGGGAGCGGGACTCCTCGTCTCGCTCGCGACGAGGGTTTCGGCGGTTGCGGCGGGCTCAGGAGCTGGCGACGGAGGGGGAGGCCTCGGCGGCGGCCGGAGGCTCTGACGGCGCCGTTGTTCCTCCTCTTCTCTCCTCCTTCGTCGTCGTCGGCTTGACACTCTGGATTGAGGGAGTTCATGGGTCTTCGACGGTCGGCGGGAGGTGGAATTGGTGCGGGCTTGCGACGACTATAGTAGGGAAGGGTCGTCGGGGAGGCTCCGTGTAAGGCCAAAGGCCCTGTGGGAGGGGTGCTCGTGGGGGGTAGGGGAGCCGCACAGGTGGGGAGGGGTTCGGTTTAGGGCGCGTGTGTGCGCGGGGGTGCGAGCGGGTTTGAAAGGGGGGGGGGGTGCCGCAGTGCTTCCGGGGGGTGGCCCGTAAGGGTACTTCAACAAGGGAAGGGAACTGTAGCGGTGAGGGGAAGGGGCGGGGAAGTCCGGATGGCCTAGAGCAGCGTCCACGGAGATGTTGACGCAGGTCGAAAAACTGAACGGGATAGGGAAAGGGAGAACCAGACTAGCTCCGGAGGTGGGGAGGAACACCGAGTGGGGAAGGGGAAGACCGGGAGCACCCGGAGGTGAGGGAATGACGCCGACGTCGGAGGGGGAAAGGGGGAAAACGGGAGGAGCTTATCCTTGGGGTCAAACATCCATCTCCCTCTTTCATTAGGTTTGTGCTCTTTAAATAGAGCTAGACATTACAAGATGGATCTCTAAAAACCTTAATTACATATATGTCCTCTAAAGGATTAAAATAAAAGAAGGACTCAAAGGACTCTAAATATTCAAATAAAATGCATAAAAATAAAATTTTAACACTACGAAATGAAAGAAATAACTACGTCGTTTCCTGAGGATCCGGAAGACGCTATCTCCGAACAAACGGATGATCCCGGTCCGTACCGGTCCCCATCAATAAGCCTTTTACCTACTAGATCCAATTAGCAGGTTTTGTAGATCAAATTACAAAGACTTATTGGTTGAAATTGATTGCCTTCTCTACTCTACCAAGAGCATATATCTCCGCAAGTGCCTGGTGCTTTTTCCCCACTACATGGCAGACAGGAATTGCAGTTTGTCTTATAATAAGATAGTAGCAAGCAAGAAAGGCAGCTAGCCAAGCTAGATATAGAAAATGGTACATGATTGAAGGTGCTTGCGCCATCAGCCGCAATCCCAAAGAAGCTTGCCCCGATCAACCTTGTTTGATTTACTGGAACAGCTCATGCTAGTGGATTCTCAAGGGACATGGCGTATATGTGGTGACATCATTATGGTAAAACTGCCAGGAGAGCGATGTAACCAACAGACGTGGACCGAGGAAATGAGTTTATTTGAGAGGTGGATTGAACAAAGTTGGATGATTGAACTAGATTTGAATGGACTGTTGCACACATGGTCAAATGCAACTTCTAAATCAAGGCTGGATAGTAATGTTCATATTGGCAGATTGTTTTGGTCTGTTGGGCCAAGCAGCTACACTTTACCTACCAGTAGGGGTGTTCATTGTCTGGTTTGGTTTGATTTCTACGTGTTTTTTTTGAAACCAAACCAAACCAAACCAAATTATCTCCCAAACCAAACCAAACCGAACCAAATTAATTCGGTTTGGTTTGGTTTAGTCCGGTTCAAACCATATTTTATTAAGGTAGAGTAAATATGTCAATATATAATTTTATTTTATTTTTTTTAAATCACATTCTATTAAAATTTAATGTATTTGTTTATACATTGCATTAATTTGCCTTAAAAACTCTTCAAACAAGTTTATTTTTATAAGAAAAGACACATAAATATTGTATTATATATAACTTAAAATAAAATATTTAATCTAATTCGGGTTATTTGGTTTAGCGGTTTGGTTTGGTTTGGTTTGAAGGGCTCTATAAACTAAACCAAACCGATCGGTAGTTCAAACCAAACCAAACCGAACCAAACTCCTGGTTTGGTTTGGTTTTTCGGGTTGAACCAAATAGTGAACAACCCTACCTACCAGGAACATGCTCTGTCCATTTTCCTACTGGCATCTGCTGCAGCTGTAAGAACAACTAAAGAATTTTCAGATGTGAGGTGGCATGGGGGAAGCAGAAGGCTTAAGAGATGTGGTCGGAAAAAACTGGGAGATCAGAACAATTGAATAATCAACTATGCAACATTTTTTGATTAAGCTAAAAAAGGTTAAGATGTGAATTGAAAAAGTGGAGCTATGTTAAAAGGCTGAGAATCAGTTCTATGAATTTGATCAGGGAAGAGAGTGACTTAGATAGTATTTCCATAGATGAGAATGGCAAGTACCAATATCCTGCTATTTTGTCAGAAGTGGCTGAGGTAATCACCTTAGGCAACAAGGTGAGGCAAGGTGGCCCTCCTCCTCTCAAGTTGGGCCAAACACCTATCACAATCACAGCTGATGTAGGTGAGGAAGGCACACTTATGTTGGGATTTACAAATGAGTGGAGTGGGTAGCCAAAGAAGTAGATGGAGGCTGGGAAGTAGTGCTGCTACAAACTGTTTGGATTTGGTAGCGGAAATTACCTGTTTTGATTTCCATTCCATTAAGAGTTAAGCTACTAGGATCAAATTTGAATTATGATATTTTGATTTCATTTTGATCTTGTTATCAGAATCAGAACAGTCCGAAAATTTTGAAATTTGTATATCTTATTCTGATAGCTTATATGATACATAAAAAGACTTTTATACCCTTAATTCAATAAATACGTCTTATATGCATATAGTATGATCAAATTTAAAATTATGCCCATGCACAATTATAATCTATCTCAATTTATCTCTCGTTACTACCCATAGGAGTAATGGGGAGGGATGATAGGATTTGAACCCATTACAGTTTGTACCCAAAGCAAATGCACTACCAGGCTATGTTACATCCCTTTTTCAATTGTTGTACAATGTCATTGTACAAAAACCGTCTTGTTTTCTACATTGCTATTTTCTTCTCTTTCTATAATAAATATTTTTTCCATTTCTTTCAAATCCATTAAGTTTTATTGAAAGAGAATCAGAATATTGAAATCTTGAAATCTCAGATTCCGTTTGCGCCCGTACCAGGTTGGGGGACTGTCATGGGAGATGGACTTGTCACAGGATGATAGTCTGGATCTCATGGGCCATACAAGCAAATCTGCAGTGCCCTCCTTGGCTGTACCACTTCCCCCAGGTCTCTGGTCATCCTTTCCCCTTCTGCTTCTTCCTCTCTTCTGTAGTTGTGATCTTTCCTCCGTTAGAAGGTTGCCTCAGTCAGAGCTGACTTCTCTCCAACTACTAAGACAAGGCAAACCCCCCTCCTGCGGCCTCAGGCATGTTGCACTTATGTCTCTAAGTACTAGAGTAGTTGTCATAAAGTAGAGCTGGAGGGATTTGGCAAAGAACAATGACCATCAAATCAACAAGGTCACTTGTAAGCGTTAAATCTTTTGGCAATCATTCTCGTCATGCTCCTAGTATAGGGTGAGATTTGAGTGACAGCAGGGATCAAGGGTTTAGTTGGGGTACCATGGGCTTCGGAGAGCATACTAGTCGCAGCTATGGTTGGGTCAGACTTCAGAGTCTGGATGGGTCAAATGAATCTGCTGGATTGATGGTTAAAATATGCCACGTGACACATCTTATGGGTTAATAAGACCTTAAGCAGATTGCAGGTCTTCCTTGTTATCTGGGGCTATCTAAGGTACCATCTTGTGTTTGTGCTGCATTCTGACGGCTTATTTGTGTCTTATCGACTGGTTTCTCTCCTCAAACACTAGCAACATTGTTGGCTGTAATTCCTTTTGTTTATGTTTCTAATTTGTCATACACTTTTTCAAAGAAAAATACAGAAGAAAAGAGCATCAATACATGTGATCCGTAAGTCTGAGAAAAAAAGGAAGCTTTATGTCATTTTCATTATCTCAACTCGCAGCATTAAACTGATAGAATCTAAACTACTCTTCGACAGATGCTTCCTTCTGGTGACTGGAACTGCATCAACTGTATGTGTAGATTTTGTGGTGAAGCTAATATCAATCCTGGTGAAGGAGACAGTGCAAGTAGATCATTGTTACTTTCATGTGGGCTGTGTGAGGGTAAATGTATGTCACCTTGTCTATTTTCAGTCTTCTCTCAAGCGAAGTTCTTTGTAAGTTAAAATTAATCTGTTGTACCTCACAGATCATCAAACCTGCAGTACAGGGGCAGGCACAACTTCAGCGGACAGCAAAACTTCATGCCTTTCTTTCTGTGGACCAGAGTGCAGAATGGTGGGTTTGCTTTCTAGTTCAATATGCTCCATGTTCTGTTTCCTTCTATATCTAAATGTTTGGTGTTTGGACTGAATGAAGTATTTAAAGGCTAGTTGTTAACTGATGTAGCTTGTATAGATAATATCTCATGCTCGAAAGAGTTTTACCCTAGAATGTTCTATATCAGGCCAGGAAGGAAAACGTACCATCTCTTTAAGAAACAGATGTTAGTAGTTTCTATAGTTGTCAATGCAAGAAAATGATGGTTGACACCGAAATTTTACACAAAAAAAGAACCCATACAAGCCTGGAGTCCAATTCCACTTCGGATAAAATTCTGGATCTGAAGAAAAGGAATTAACAAATTTCAGATTTGCTGAAATTTTACTCAGTCAAAAATCAGAGGGGAATATGTGCAAAAATATTATTTTGAGGGCACACTACGACCCATTTTGCAAGCTGAATTCGAGACAATTTTCAGATATCAATTCAGATCATTTTTGATGCATTTATGGGATTTAGATCAGTAATAAAATTCATTAAATCCTATGTGGGCTTGCTATTGGGCCACTTAAATGGCACAAAATGAGCTTAATATTGACTTCTAAGGAGGTCATTTCGCAACCCATTAAGGGAGCTACGAAATTTGAATCAAACCTCTTGCTTTGGCATGCAAGAGAATGGAAAGTATTTAGTTTTCTAAATTGTATTCTCAAGATGGCAGCCCAATCAAACTCAATGAACGCTCATTTATTGAGATCTTTTCTTATTTTTTAAAGCAATCCACCATCTTCAAATCTGGAGATCTTGGGCATTCTCATCTCATCCCCATGGAATGTGATCTCTCGATAATCTTTTGAGATCTCTCTCTCTCTCTCTCTCTTCATGCATCCGAGAAATGAGATCACCGAAACGAGAATATATATAGTATCTCTGGTTCCTTAATTTTCTCCTCCTATTACTATCCTAACTTCTCTGCTTATATTAGACAAACTACCTATATCATATATATTCTTTCATTTTATTTTTTATTATTAGTTTAGTTAGATGACCTTGTTAAGTTTGTTTCATATATTGTCAACTTTATTATAGAATCCATCCAAAGATTCAGCTATATATTATTGTCTATTATAATTTTATAAGTTAATATTTTTATGACTATATATATACAATTGACCCTAGATGTCATATCAATCTCCTCTCCATACTTTTCAAGGTGAAACTTAGGTTTGACTTTGACATAAGATTCTGTCTCTTATTAACAATAGATCACCTTCTTTGTATTTCATTTTTAATTCCCTATCAATTTATTTTGATGTTTAATATGAGTTCCCTTGTCATTTTTGAAGAGATTATGTGACATCTTATAATTAAACATATATTTTGATTGACATTTTTGTAATCCAATCTCTGGAGATTTTTGAGAGATCTCTCTGAGATCTCTTCTCTTCGGTCTCCTTGAGATAAAACTAAGATGCGAGATAACAATCTTTGCTCAGCCCTTAGATCTGGTGCTTCCAGCAGGAGGATCCTCTGCTCAAAAGCCCTAGCCTCCAGCCAGCCACAAGGATCTGGGCCCCAGCCCGTTCTCTGTAAAAAAGGCATGTATGCTGGCCTGCTTTCTCTCTCTCTCTCTCTCCAACAACTTCTTTTTCTGCCGGCACGTGAGAGATGAGCTGCCTGGCTCTCCAGCCTCAGAAAACCCTAGCCGCTAGGAGACTTCTGTTCCCTGCAGACCTGCATCACCTTCCAGTTGTGAGAGCCTGCTTTCAGCCGTGAGAACCTTCTGCCACCGTGAGAAGATTGCTGCAATTAGGCACTACCATCGTGAGAAGGCTGCTTCCTGGGAAGCCTCTCCCCAATCGCTGCTGCTTGTCGTTGATGGCCAGCTGTTGAGGATTCTGCTGCCAGCTCCTCCTTTACTGGTACCCTCCCAGACCAGCTGCCAGCACGGCTTCTCAGTAGTTTCCTGTGCCAACATCTTCCAGCAAAGAATATCTTCAGCCGCCAGCACCTGTCTCACTTGGTGTCCTGCTGAAAAAAGATAGAGAGGAGAAAGCCAGTCCTTGAGGTCGTATTCAACTTCTACATCTGAAGAAAAGAAGAAGATTGACTTAGAGGTCTAATTGCAACCTCTACAACAGCTGAAAACAAAAGAACAAAAAAAAAAAAAGAGGCACCGGCAGGTGTCTAGTCAATCGGACTTTCTTGGGCATAAAATTTTGCAATTTCTAGACCTGAGTGGATGTCAAACAGATGCAAAATTTGAAGATGCTCCAAAGGAAGGACTTAGCATGGCTGACAATGGCGCACTGCATGACGACAAAAACAAGCAAACAACAGGCCTTAAAAATAAGTAAATATTCTCTTAAGACCGTGGGAGTCACCTTGTGTTAGGTCCTTTTGTCTTAGTTATAAATCAACAATAAACCTCAACTAAGACTCTGTGTGGGAGTAGCCTTGTGTCAGGCCATTTTGTCTTAGTTAAATTTAAATAAAAATATACTAAATACGCAAACAATCAAAACTAATTAAGGGCCACCGGTCCCACGGATTGCGAGTTCGAAGCTTTGGCAAAGCATAAAAGAATAAAAATTAAATTAAGGATGTCATACAAAGGTTAACCCCACACACACGTAGAGCATAGAATTAATCAATGGGCAAGGGGAGGATCAAACCAATTTATTTATGAGAAGGCTATGCATATTCATGCAAGGATCACGGGATCGGGATCGGACCCTAGATCGGTAGGGTCTAGATCGGATCGGATCGGTCTGATCCAGGCCGATCCGCCGGGAGCCAGATCGATCCAGAATCAATCTGGATCATTTTTTTTTTTGCTTTCTGAAAAAATATGTAAAAATCGCTAAAAAAATTAAAAAAATACATAGAACTCAGAAAAAATGTGAAAAAAATGTAGGGAAGAAGAACATTAAGACATTGTTCAACTTTCAAGACAACTTTAACATTTAACATTGTTAAAAGAGATATATTATACATCAAATAAAAAACACATTTGTATCATACAATCAAAGCACACAATTGTACAATACATGTTCTTCATAACACTCATATTACATTGTATTAAATAAATAAACAAATATATGTGCTATCATCACCAACTATGGTAATGTCTTGAATAGGTTGGATCTGGATCTCTATCCTGTTCATCCTGATTGTCTTGAAATCTCCATTGATTTGGGTCAGTCTTAATTGGCTCGTATCCATAGGAAAATAAAAACTGGGCCATATCAGTAAACTCATAAGCTCCATGATCAGTTGAAGGTGGAGGTGGAGCTGGAAAAGATGGTGGATATCAAGGCTTAGGCCACTCAGTGTTTGAGGCAGACTCTGGATAGGAAGATGCAAACTCGTCAAAAATATTCATCATCGTCCAACGTCTGCTGCCCCTGCCACTCGAACATGAGTGTCTTTTGTCACTTAAATCATCTGGACCTGCTCCACTCGTGCGTACACTACTAGTAGAGCCACCCTCACTTGAGGCGCCGCCTCCACCTATGCTGCCACCCCCACCCCCACCCCCACCTCCACCTCCACCTCCACCTCCACCTCCACCTCCACCCCCTGTACGCTGTTGTTGTGTGAGTGGGACAAATTCTTCTTCATCCTCATCTGATGAAGGTGGCTGAGTGGTTTCGGTGTCAAGGAGATGATGTCACCGTTTGATAGTTGTCTTCTTCCTCTTTAATGTAAGATCTCCTTGACTACTTTGATGTGAAGGTAAGCAAACTTTTTTTAAAGTCCTGAATAATCCACCATTCTTCTTGGTGGTGGTGGTGGTAGATGGACCCGCAACTGGAATCCGAGCTGGAGCTGTAGCGGCCGGGGGGGGGGAGCTGGATGTCTCTCTGGAGAAGCTATAGTCCGGGGTGGATCAGGAAGCAAAGTTGTGCACGGAACTTGACTTTCTTAACCTTCCTGCATGTCTTCATCCTCACCAATGACGCTGTCAAGCTCTTCTTCGGCCCATAATCTGTCATTCGGGTCGAACTCTGGCTCTCCCTCAGCGTCCTTATCTTCCATTCATGCTGCAAGTGGATGTTCTTCTTAGAATAGATATTCCAAGTTCACATCCCCCTGGGATAAGCCCTGAGTATCTTGGGCTTGGGCTCACTCTTGGTACAATCCACCTGCAAATTGTGCAAATCTTTGCTCGGATGTCTTCTGCCTATCTTTGATATTTTTGATCCTCAGCCTCGTATTGTAATGGCAATAGACAAGCTTCTCCAATCTTTGTCTTCAACTTATTTCTTCTCTTCGTGTGAATAAGGTTGAAGGTGCTCCAATTTCTCTCGCACTGAGATGAGGAAGTGCTCTGACTTAGCACCCGAATTGCAACGGATGCGAGTGGATTCCATCCAGTTTTGTTGGTCACCATAATCCACCACTTAGCTGTAATTGTAAAGAAGACAAGAAATACATGCATCAATAACTGATTTAAAATATTCAGGTAAGCAAAAAGACTTTAATTCGGGTAAGCAAATTACTAGGGGGACCTTATCATGTGAGTACTGCAAATCAGGATCCTCATACACCCCAATCTTATGCCTGTATGAAGTCATCTGAAAATCTAAAATAAACTAGTTAACTGCATTGCCTGGGATAAAGTTCTAAGTTTCATAGATATTAAATGTATTACCTACTTCAACCTCAGCGTAGGTTCTGTCTTCCTGGGTCTTATAGAGCCGCTTAATTACAGATAGTGTGCCTGATAATACCTCACCATCATTGCATACTTGGCCACCATATTGTATTCTCGCGTTCAGGAAGTACCCTGTAACGGCATTAATACTCCATTAGTATAAAGACAATGGGGATAATACACAGAATATAAGTTGTAATACAAACAAATTACACTACTAAAGTATACCTGCAACATGAATGTCGTGGTGTAGGATTTTGTCCCATATGTTATCAATCACTTTCCGCCACTTTTTATAACCCTTGGGATGTTTCTCTTTAATCTTCAACTTAGCTTTATCCATAGCATCATACAGGTACCCCATCTGATTTTTATCATTTGAATCCACCAACCTAAGTACTTGTACCAAGGGCTCTATGACAGACAGGTTGTATTGCACCTTCTCTTACCACCTGTTGTCTTCTATCAGCTGCTCCATCTTTAGTAGTACCTCATATTGATCCAAGGAGCTCCTGTATATCCATGTACTCCTGATAAGCCGTGGAGAGGATGAATCCATGTTCTCTCCTTCCAGATGGTTTTGAATCCATCTATCCATGAGGTCAACTCATCGACCTCCTTATCCAAGCATGTCTCATATATGTACTTTGATAGGGCTTTCAACCCCGGCCCGGTCTCACTAATCGCATCAAACATAGTCTAAAAATATGGACTCGTGGCTGCATGTGCCGGGACACCTACAAATTCAAAAACAAGAGAAGAAGAGATCATTGTTAATAGACATGTTTAACAACGTCATATCGACATTCAAATACTAACCACAACTTCATCAAAGATTTACCTGCATGTAGAGAGAACTTAACCATATGTTTTAGGGCTTTTTTTGCAGCCCCAGTCGAGGCCTTCACCCCTTTAAACGCTTGTTTTATACCCCTCTGATCTTTGCCACTCTCCCTATACATGGCAGTGTCTCCCGTCGGCCGAACAGAATGTGTCCGACGGAATTCAGCTGGAGGAACAGGGCGTGTGCCCGCCCCCACATCAGAACGTCTAGATGGATGAGGAGCCGCCGAACCTCCTGCTCCTCGTCTTCTTTTCTCATCCTCAAGGGCCTGAGTCTCTCCTGACTTGAGCATCCTTTTCATCCGCCGAAGTTGAAGAATCAACTTGGACCTTGTCATGTGCTGATCCTTCCCTTTCTTACTCTTCCCGGCCATAAGATCAGCGTCTCTCCGACCTACCAACTCATCGTGTAGCTCTTGTTTTTGACCAATTCTCACTTCTCTTTATGATGCCCTTCCAGTTAAATAACCCCTCATCTCCTCCCTAAGCTTAGTCGGTACTTCATCACATTTCTTTACATTGCCACCCATCCCGGCTATATGTTGCTTTAGCCGATACACACCTCTATTCATATCTTTCTGGCACCACTTGCATCTAACTCTCTTCTTCTTTGAATCAAGGAGATGGCCATGTTGCAATCCAATGTCACAAAATTCCGCGGGGCCGGTGCCATGTTTCTCGTTTGACATCTTATCTACACCACATAAAATCATACACATTATTAGGCCAATGAAATCCACCCCCCACTGAAGGGGGGTGAATTACACATAATGAAATCCACCCTAGCCCCCAGGGCCAGCTGGCCAGGTCCCCAATGGGGGAATTAAAACTCCCCTGCCCAAGGGGGGGGTCTGTTCAGTTGAATAGTCTTCCCTCACCTTGGGGGGGGGGGAGGGGAAGCCTGCACTGCAGGGCCTACAGTGATGGGCCGGGGGAGGGGGGAAGGGGAAGGAGGGCCTGGAGGCACCCCTGCAGCCTGCAGGGGTGCCGAGGAGTGGGAAGGGGCAGGGGGGATCGGAGGTCCCCCCCTTACAAACCTGTCGTAGGGATGAATCGGCTCCTCACAGCCCTGGATCGGCCCTCACAGTCCTGGATCGCCGGTGATCCTTGCCCTAGATCTCCCAAGGGGACTTAGGGGAAGGGGAGGAAGCAAGAAGAGGGTTTCTGAGGGATGGATCGGTCCGATCTCTTCCAATTTGGGGGAGATCGGACCTTAAAATAGTTTGGAATCGATTCCGGAATTGAATCAATTCCGGGTCTTCCGATTTTCTGGAGAATCGGTCCGGATCATCCAATTCCCGGATCGATCTAGGTGGATCGGTCCGGGATCGACCGATCCGGATGATTTCGACCGATCCAGCAGGGACTCCCGGCTGGATCGCTTGTTTGGTCTGGAATCAGATCGGTGACTACCGATTCGATTCTAGAATCGGCCGATCCCGATCCGGATCGGCCGATTCTGCGAACTATGGTGGGCCAGGGATTTAGATGCGCCTATGAGAGCAACAAAGATATAGTGCTAACAAGATCCAACCATTGCAAGTTTCAATTTTGGAAAATAGTTCTCCACATTGAATTAATGATCTAACATTTGAAGAAAAGGTGCTCCATTGTTTCCTTCATAAAGCCACAAAACACACATGAGGTGGTGATATTACTAAAAATCTTTTCTAGGTGACACTTAGTTTGCAATATCTCATTACCTACCTTCCATAAGAAAATTTTTATTTTGATAGGTAGGAGGGCAGCTAGATGAGCTGGGACCGTGTCACGAGACAACACATTAATGGCTATGATCTAGTGCGACTTAGTTTAATAAGATTTGCCACGTATTTCATCACATTAGAGAATTTACACAAGGCATATGCAAGCATTGATTAGATTCATTAATGCTTTGAAGTATATTGATTATTTGGCTACACTAAATACAAGTAGGCGGGGCCAATTTAGATCTTAGTTAAAATAGAGCATTATATTATGGATACTCGGTGGTGGGAGATGGTACAATACTATTTGTCTATCATGATTCATGAACCTCTTGTGCACGTGTTAAGTTTAGTGGATTTTAATGATAAAAATTGCATAGGATCCTTGTTCAATGCAATGGACAAAGTTCATATGAAGTTCAAAGAGAAATAACCTAAAGATGATAAGAAATGATGGAAGATTATAGGTCAGAGATAGGATAAGACATTTCACAATCACAATGATATTTTTACAACAACCATTTGTCAATGTTTGTATTTAATTTATTTGTTATATCCTTAACTTAATTGTTTGAATCTATTGACGAAGGATATTTCTTAAACTTATGAATACAATATGGGCAAATATGTAATGACGCGGAAGTTATGCATGATACATTGTCAATTATATAATGTCCGGTTAGAACTCAGCAAGTCAAAATAGCAGTTGATTTAAAAGTAAAAAGAATGAAAATTAGACATAGATTATTCCTTTTCAATTTGTTCAATACTTTGGATTTTTGTTTCAATTTCAGATCTAGATATGAGATATTTATACGACCAATGTTACACTTGGTATGTTTTTCCAAACTTTTTTTGTTGTATTAAGTTGTTGAGTCGGCAAAGGTCACATATTTATGGGGCTTGTGTTTTATTCTTGTAGCTCAGAGTTAGATACTTGTTAACAACAAATGTGGATAGAATCCACTTGCATCTATTGTAATTCGTATACTGAGTTAAAACACTAGTTTATCACAGTGTGAGATGAATTTGAGCACATTAATGCTTATACACACAGAGAACGAATAGGTTGAAGCATGATGGATCGAATAAATTGGTTTTTTGCCACTATAATATGTGATTGAGGATTAAAAGTATCAAAGAAAGACAAAGAATATCAGACAAATGATTTACAAGACTTGCATGTGGACTATGTTAGGAAAGAACTGTAGTAGGAGGGTAAGAATCCACTCCTTCTAATGTTGACTTGGAATACCTTTTTTAGAAGTAACATTCACTTGTAACATGAACAGGGGATAAGATGTTGGATCACTTTCATAGTTTGACCTAAATGATTGTGAATGGGTCGAAGGTCAACTTGACAGTGTACAAGATGAAGATGATAACATGCAAGAAGAAACACAACCTCCAACCCCAGGTCCAACTCTAGGTCCAACTCTAGCTCCAACTTCAACTCTTACTCAGAAATCTTTGCAAATGGCAAGCAAATTTTTACGCTTTAAATATTTGAAGGTTTACCAGCGAAGTATTGGAGTGAGTTCATAAGAAGAACCAATAGGGAAGAAAAGAAAAGTAGAAATCAGGAGAAGACTTGTGTTTCTAACAGATAGTACATATGCACCCTTTCTAAATAACAATGAAGAAGAGTTTATTTCATCAACTAAACAACTTGTGGGTGAGAGATCATGTGCAAGTGTAGGTGTAGGTGCATGTGGAGGTTCATTTAAAGATGGAGGTTCACACTCAAGTGCACGTACAAGTGGAGCGAGTGTTGATGATTAGAGCCAACGTTAACATTCAAGTGGCCGAAGTAGGTGTTGGGCACATGTGTTTTTTTTTTGATGAGTACGCGGCACAATATTGTTTAAAACTTCCAGGAGACTTGCACCCACTTGTTCCTTTCACAACTTAAACTTTAGATGCAGTGTATGATTTTATTTAGATTGCCGAATCCATGGTTCGTTGGGTTGCGACCCGGGTCGGTCATGACTCGGCACCGACCCGGTCGGAATTGGGCCCGACCGGCTCGGTTGCGACCTGGCCGGGCCGACTCACCCGGCCGGGTCGCGGGGGTCGTGCGACCCGGCCCATATGGTCGTTGGCAACGGTCATATGACCGTTGCCAACGGCTAGGGGGGGGTCCAGTCCCTCCATTCAGCCCCTTGGGGGCTATTTAAAGCCCCCAAGAGGCTCCCCTTACTCCCACCCTTCACTCACTCTCAAGCTCCCATTGTTCTCAATTTTGCTCTCATTGCTCTCATTTTGTTTTTCATTTACTTAATTATTTCATTAAGTACTTCATTAGTTCATTTAGTATATTTATTTAATACTTATTTCATTGATTAGTTAGTTAAGTAGTTTCTTCTTTTTAATACTTACTTACTTTACATATTTAGTTAGCTAGAAGATTAGTTAGATATTTAGTTTAGTAGTTACTTAAGTACATAATTAGTTAGAAGGTATAGTTAATTACTTACTTACTTACATAATTAGTTAATAATTTTTTTACATAATTAAAAGTTTACTTAGATTAGTAGTCACTTATTAACGTCATTAACTTTTTTATATAGTTAATTTCTTACTTAAGTAATTATTTAGTAAAAAAAGTGTCTTCTCCAAGCCAAACAACCCAAACTACCGGTGCGACCTGGAGTGATCCGGCTTGGTTACATTGCAACTTGATCTCCATGGTGGAGAGAAAAGTGCAATGTAAATATTACGACAAAGTAATATTTGGTGGTATTTATCGTTTAAAATTTCATCTTGCAGGCATGAAGGGAAACGTTCTTCGTTGCACACAGACTCCGCCGGATGTTAGAGCTCAATTTCGTAGGCACCTACAAGCGATGGAGCAAACGAAGGGAATTAGTAAACGACATAAGGAGACCGTCCGAGAAGAATTGCTACAACCGAGGAGACGTTCCGTACACATTTACGGGACCGGACAAGGGAGGCCGGATATTTTTGGAGACGAAGAGTACGAGGGTATGTTTGTTTTACTCATAAACGTAGTTCATTCTTCTATTTTAAAAGATAATTAAGTAGTTGAATATTTTTTAAATAGATGACCTCTTACGGGGAATGAAAGCAAGTCGAAGATCATTCACTGACGAAAAGTTACTTAGACGCACCGACCGAATGATGGGTCAAGGGTCTGGAAGTGGGAGTGGTCGAGGAAGTGGAAGAGGATCCAACAACCAACCGCAAGATAAGGTTCATGATCTCACCTAAGACGACGACTCGGCAGTAGGTCCCGTGGATCCCGTAATCACCAGACCACGACAATGTCAAACGACAATCACGACGACGATGAAGAACCTAAAATTATGTAAGGAGAAGATTGGCCGGGCATCGTCAATGTGGTTTTTTCACCACAGTATTCCGACAAATGTCGCGAGGGGACTATACTACGAGAACATGATCGACACGATCGCAGACGTCGGGAGGGGAGTGCCTGGTCCAAACCCAAAGGAGATATACAATGTATATTTTTCTATGTAGGTGTAAGAAACAAAGAAGTACGTGGCATCATTTGAACGATAATGGGAGGAACGAGGTTGCACATTATTGACCGACGGATGGACCAATAAGTAAATTTTCTTTTACTCATTTATATTAAATGTATAAACATTCTTTTTAGTATAACTTAGTTAATATCTTATATTTAACAGGTATAACTAGGAAGACAATGATCAATTTCTTAGTTATTTGGTTCATAGGTTACTTTTTCAACCCAAGATATTGCTATAGTCCACAGTTCAAGGCAATGAACGAGCTATTAGATGACGTGAAGAGCGTCATCCGACGGTTGCTTGGTGACGATGATCGGGCTATTATCGCCTGCAACAAGATGTACGATTACAGAATGCGAAGTTTTCATTTTGGAACAAGCAGAGGTGAACGAGCTGTGATGCTACTAAGTCCGGGTACATAGCAATGTTTTTCATCACTTAATTAATCAAAATTTACTTAGATAATAATGTAAGACGTTCAATTTATGCAACTGATTGGTGGATGGACCATGGTAAAGTACCAGGGTACGAGGACTTAGCGGACGTAACCATCAGGGTTCTAAGTCAAACCTCTTCGGTTTCGAGCTGCGAGAGGAATTAGTCTACATTCAGCTTGATTCACACGAAACAAAGAAATAGGTTGACAACAAGGAGACTTGAAGACCTCGTGTATTGTCACTACAACATGAGGTTAAAGTTGAGGAATTTGGAGAGAATGAAGCAGAATCAGATGGAACAAAAGAGTTGGATATCACAGGCGGCGGGACGTTCGGTCGAGGAGCCGCAAATTGAAGAGGAGGACATTGATTTGGATCAAATATTCCACGAGAAGAACTCCTTAGAAGCTTGGGTCAACGACCGAGAAGGGTTGGGAGAACCGGAGTTCAACCCAAAAGACCGACAATGGGCTGAATGAGTGCTAGATGATGTCCCTTTGGCCGAAGAATTCTAGATCCCTTCCTCTCTAGCAAAGCGATAGAGGACCGGAGAAGGAACTAGTCAAGGTACGCAAAATAGGAGAAAAGGTAAACAAGTTATGACTGATCTTTTTGATATTGCAGATGTTGATACGGTCGAAGACGATCGAGAAGATACGCCGGAGTCGAACATCCAAGTGTAGTACCAGACGTCCGAGGATTCGTCGTCAAAGAGTAACATCGATGATGGTGCTGAATACGGGGGCACAAATATTTTAAAAGTATAAGGGACCCCAGATCCTCCTATATCTCCTACAACGTCGTTACGTTTTACCAGCGAGTAGCAATATACCCATGTGACCCAAGACGCCGATTATGGTAGAAGACCGCAAGGTAGAGGAGGTCATCGTAGCCATAGAGCTGGAGCAGAATACCATGATGCGTCCAATTATGCATATGATTCATTGCAAGGCTTTTGGTTTCCTACATACAATCAAGAGTATTGTGGAATGAATTATGTGGAGTCATCAGGTACTTCTATCCAATCGACGTATAGTTATGGTGACTCGTTTGGATCAAGTTTTATGATAGTTTCCCGAGGGACTGACGAATATGATCCTCATATGTACATGTATCAAGCTGTGTACTCAACCCAAATGACATGGGGAGAGTACATCAACTACCTACAAAATGTAGAACACGTCACATTAGAAAAAAGTTGATATATTATTTATTTAAATCATGTGATTTATTTTTCCTAATTTTTTCGTTTTTTTACATTTATCTTATTTTTTTGATTTTTTCAAAAAAATATCAAAAAAAGGGATCGGGACCTGGGTCACGACCGGGTCGGCCTAGGGGTCTTGCTACCCAGTTGCGACCTGCAACCCAGCCTTCCTTAGCCGAATCATTATTGTCATATAGATATAGGCTAATATTGAGTTTCCATTCTTAATGGACTTTAGACAATTCAGAGGATGATAAATCCCATGATATGTTTCATAGATATTGGTGGCAATAATGTTATCTTTTATATTACATTTTATTTGTATTGTGTATCATTTATTAGAATGACTCATTCATTTTCACCTATTTATCTATTCAACTTGACACCTCTCAGAATATGGTCCTATGGATTTGTGGTTACATGATAGATTGCTATTTTTAATAATTTTTTACATGGTTTCTTATGTGTTGTTTTTTATCATTTTTTCGTAATTTTTAGAATGAAAAAAGTTTAAATTTTTTTGATTCAAACAAATTCTGGATAGGAAATTCCTTTAGAGAATCAGTCAACCGATTCTAATCCAACATTCCTATGCATCACCTTACATGCCCACACTGTGAGTAGGGATGCAAGTGATCCAATACAATCGACAAGTAGCTCGAAACCCAACTTAGCTCGTTTATTATGTTAAATTAACATGTTTGAACAAAAAATAAAGCTAGATTCATTAAACTATGGTTCGTCGGGTCGGCGGCCCGGTCGGCCAGGTCGCCCTGACCTGGCCGATTTCCGGGCCGACCGGCCCGGAAACGACCCCGCCGGGCCGACTCCAAGCCGGCCCGGCGGGGGGTCGCGCGACCCAGCGACCTGGTTGGTCGGGTTGCCCGACCCTGGGGCAACCCAGCATAGGTCAAATTAGTATACCATCACACATATATATAAGATTTATAATCATAAAATATATGCTATGTAATATACTTACATTTTATAAAGATCTATTTTAACTCTTCTCTTTCACACACAACAAATTTGTCAAGAATAATTATTTTTTGAGTGTTCCATTTATTGATTGTACAACAATATTTTACTATCATTTATATTATTACGTATGGTTAAAATTTATAATTATAAATGTATGATATATTTTAAAATTTATAAAATTGTTTATTAAGTATCTTTACCTTCTCACTTAAGTTAACTCTTTCCTAACATGTATTAATACAACATAATCACAAAAAAATCCTATTTACTTGTTTACATAGATAAACACTCATATTCAATAATAATATAAAAATATAATTATATTTATGTATAAATTTTATGTATACATAAATATATGACATAAAAATTATTATTTCTATTTGTATCTTATTTTTCTATAAATTTTTATATTTTTTATAATAAAATAAATAAAAATCCGACCACATCCGACCCCGTCCGACCCGCGTCCGACTAGGTTGGTTTTGGGGCCGACCGACCCCGGGCCGACCCCCGACCCCGCCTTCCTTGTTCTAAACAAGTTTGTATTGAATTTGAACTTTAATATGGGTTGAGCTTACATTGAACTACTATTTGAGCTTGAGCTCGATTTATTAATGAATTAAGCTCAAAAAAAAGTTTGACATACTGATAAAAGCTTGAGCTCGAACTCGAACTCGTGTAAAATAAACGAGTCAAGTTTGAACTACTTACTGCTCAACTCGGCTTGTTTGTACCTGTAATCGTAAGCCCTCCAGTCATGCCGTCCTAAGCAGGCAATATCCAGGTTCATGGGCCACTGGTGGATAGGATGGATGCATTTGCGTATGGGAAGTTTAGCTGCTGTTCACTCCTGAAAATTTCAAAGAAATAGAATGGAGTGATTTAAATGGTAGTAGACACTATGATTGAGTCCAATTCCTGTATATTTTGATCAATTTTTGTTGTGCACCATTCCATTTGCCTCAAGTGGATTTGAATTAGTCTAATCTAATTCCAAATTGGTCCACAAGATTTAATTCTTAGATTTGACTTATTAATTGGAGCCTACTTTAATGTGTATTCATTGAAAATAGCCTAATTAATGTGAATTTCACATCCCGCCTCTTTTGTAACTATTGGGCTATGTTTTAACTCCCAAATGAGCCCTTATTTGCATATCGCCTATTATCGCAAACCACTTCTTACATGTCTGATGGGCTCAACTTCATCTCAAGATAGACCATCTTAATATCAATTCCAGGTCAAGTTAGTGCCATTTTCATAGTCCACCTTACATGCATCCATCAGGCTATACTTTAATCTAAGAACAGGCCCATTGGAGCAAGAAAGAGGGCCCATTTATACCTCTCTTGGCTGCAATTCTGGCATGCTCCCATAGGCAAACTTGGGGGAAGGTTATTTTAAATCAGCGTTACTTTCCTGCCACCTCAGTTGCCATCCTTGGTGTGATCTCTACTTATTTTAGAGGACCGCGACCATAATAGTCACCTTGTGGACCTGCTTCTTTGGCCTGATCCCAAAATAACAACCTAGCCATATCTGCCAAGTCTTGGATGTGCCTGTAGCATATCCTAGGATCTAGGACGCCCCAAAAGGCAAGGATGGCATCGAGGGAATTCTCCGAGAGTGCCACTTTGCACAGCATTCAAGAGAGATTGCTGTAGGATCTAATAGGACAGCAGCTGTGTGAGAACCTCGTTTTTTTCTTTTCATCAAAATGATTTTTGTATCTCCTTTGGACTACTTAGGAAAATAGGTGATAGTCTATAAATGTATTAAATAGTCCGACGATACACTTAAAAGTATTAGAACCGAGGTTCGGGTTCTGTGAAAATTTAAATTTGACCTCTCTCTGTCGGATGGTGCGAATATCCGACGTTAACTTACATCGAGCAACTACTCGAATGCCCTTGATTAACCGCCATAACAAACTAGTTTGAGAGAATATGTGCACATCCACATAACAAAAGATAACTCAATAGGGGCCTAGCCTTTCGGACCTGATAAGATGCGAACAAGTTGTCTTAAATTTGTTGGATGTTGATTTTATTTGTTTTGGAATTGATTTTTTATTTTTATTTGAGGTTGGTTTTATGTGGTTTAAATTGTGAATTTTCATATTTGATTTTATGCCAATTTTGAATTGTTGGATTTTGACTTCGGTTTGATTTGGTTTTGGTTGCTTTTATTTTAATCGGTTGAAATTATTTTTTTGTTTGAGTTTGGAATTTGATGGATTTTGATATTTTAAGCAATTTGACTTATTTAGTTTGATCAACATATGAATTAAGATATTTTTTGTTGTTTTTTTATTATGTCGGTTGATATTTTGGTGTCGGTTTGAATATGTTCGGTGTATTTTAGGTGTTTTGAAGTTTTGATATAATTTGATCAATTTTAAATTTTAGATTGTTAATTATCTGATTTTCTATTTTTATGACTATTTTTTTAGTGTTTTAAAGTATTTTTGATGTGATTTGTTTTATTGTTTTGAATTATTTAATTTTCAATTGATTAAGGAGTGGATTTTTATTAAATGATTTTAATTGAAATTTCCAGATTATTATAAATCTGATTTTTTTTCATTTTTCGGATTTAATGACCTGTTTTAAGGTATTTTCAGATTTTTATTTAGTTCATTTTCAGATTTGTTTTATCTCTTTATTTATATTTGGTCCGCATCTCATTCGGTCTGTCGGGCTAGCATCGATGCCCAGTTTGCAAACAGTCCCACATCGGCACTTGAACTTTGTATTGATTTCATTTCATCCCATGTCGGGGTACATCATGTCGGTCCACATCGGAGTACAAGTGAAATATGTAAATAGTCATCTCTCTTCCCCTGAGATAATTTTCCATAAGATCGAGAGATGAATTCGGCATTACGACGGCATGCCGACCCATTCTCATTCAAATGGATTTTTACCCTCCGACTTGTCAAGTCTTTCGACTAACCACGTTGGGGGAAGGGTCCGTCTGCACTGGGAGCGTGTCCCATGCCTATGCCCGGGTCGACATACCGGAAGCTGATCCGGACTAGCCGCCCAATTGTGGAGCGCCCACGGTGTGGTGCTAACTCCTTAGAGTTTTCTTTATTTCATGTTCAGATTTGATTTAAAATTTATTGTGTCCGATGGGCTCAATGGGCCGGTCCTTGTCTTTCTTGGCTCGGTTGGCCGGCTTCGAGCTTTCATGGGCTCGGTGGGCCTACCTTGTACTTCTTGGTCCTTGGCGGCCTGTTTAGTGCTTTGACTGGCTTGTCCATCCTCTGTTTTGTGCCGGAATTGGGGGTTGAAGATTGTGGACTCTTTAGCATCAGTTCGAGGTTGAAATCAGGCTGGTTTAAGGACTGTTTCGGGGGACTGTTTGTAGACCGGACAGAGCCTGTTTTGGGCCCAAATGGGGGGCTGTAGCAAGGGGTTTGATTGGATCCTGCTGGAGACTTGAACATGGGACTGTTGAAGGGGTCTTTGATAGATAGAAATTAGGGTCACCTGGCTTAACTCTTGGCCCGTCCGGCGGATTCCAAGAGGCCCAGGCTGTCACTCTTATTCCCTCTCATCAAAGAGGATTACTGGTTTGCTTTGAGGTGATGTAAGAGGTGTTTGGAGGGGCCTGAACAAGGGGCTGTTGAGGGGGTCTTTGATAGATGGAGTTCAGGCCACCCTGCTTAACTCTTGGCCCATCCGGCGGATTCCAAGAGGCCCGGGCTGTCACCCTTATTTCCTCTCATCAAAGAGGCTAACTGGTTTGCTTTGAAGTGTTGTAGGAGGTGTTTGGAGAAGTTTATGTAGGCCGAATGGGATCATGTATGGACTGTCGGCCAGGACTTTGAGGTCTGGCTGGGGGATTTAAGGTGCCTGCATAAAGAGTAGTAGATGGTGCTGTTCGACAGGGGGCTAAGGGGCCTGTTTTTTTTTTTTTTTTGAAGAGAACCGGCAGTTGCTTAAAGGACTGCAATCGGACCTGCTAAGGGGCTGTAAGGAACTGTTAAACGGGTGTCAGTGAGAGCTGTTTAGGGGTAGGCAAGGACTTATAGTGGAGGCTTTTAGGTGGACCAAACAAGGTGTGGATGGGGTCTGCAATTGTCTACGGTGGGTTGGAAGAGGTTTGAGGGGAAGATATTGCAAGAAGCAAGAGAAACGTGGGGATAGGTGGTGCGGCAGAAGGTGGAAGAAGATAGAAGGCAAAAGAGAAAAAAAAGAAGAGAAGAAAAGAAATAAAATAAAACTTTACGTGAGGATAGAAATTTTCTTCTCCTGATGACGATGGTGGACGTTGAAGACAGCGGTTCCCCTCCTTGGTCTTCCTCTTCTCTTGCTCTTGAGTGAAGCCTCTGCTTCCTTGGTCTTCTTTTTCTTCTGCTACTGTTGAAGACCACCGGAGCTGTTGTTGATGAAGGCCCCTGCTCCTCTGCTGTCTCTCTCTCTCCCTCTGGCTGCCGGGTTGCTGAACCTCTCCTCTCCTTTTTTGATTCTCTGTTTTTTTTTATATCTTATACGCTGCCAACAGGCCAACTGCATACGCAAATTTTTGAGAAAGAGAAAGATGGAGAATCCGGGAAAGTTGCGCTTGCTGCGGAGGGAAGTGGGCTGCCCGCCGACTTGCTGAATTTCGGCGATTCCTCCCCCTTCTTTTCTTTACCGCCGCCAGCTACTGAAAGGTCTTCCATTATCTTTTATTTTTTTTCATTTTTTAAATGACAATAATGGAAGATAATATCCTCATTGACTATCTGCTAAAAAGTAGAAGCTAAAAAAGGGAGGGAAATTTTGTACGTGGGCATGAGATAGAGGGTGTGGCGGCTGATCTTCTGATGTTAAGTTTGACCTAGCTCTTCATCAGAATGCTCCCGATCCAACGGTGAAGATTAATTCCGGGCAGAATTTACTAAATTAACTCCAAAAAAATGCCGGTAAAAACCGGAAGATGTCACGATAGCCGTTGATTTTGTGTGCCATCAGTATGTGTGGCCGAGATCTTCCGAATTGCATCAAATCTCTGATTTTACCAATTTTTCCAATCGGTGCGATCTTGAAAATTCCTAAAATTGCAGTTATATTTTATACACCCGGACTTTGGTCCTCATGCAAAGACAAACTTGTTCAAGAGCCAGTCGGACAGATTTGCCCCCCGTCTGGGAAACGTGCGAGTTTCGCAAATTTTTGAATTTTACAAATAACTTCCCGGATATAAATTGGATTGATGCTTCGATTCCAACATTGCTCTTTTGGATGTCGGGCGGACATTCTGGCAGCGTTGGTTGTTAATGGGCCTGCTTGGATTTGTCCGGGCCCAATAGGGGCAAAATCGGTCATTTTTTCATCCGGAGTCGGATTTTGATATTCAACATATTGTTGTGAAGTTCTCAACTGAGATAACACCGTGAGTCCACTTGCTTGGTCATTTGGGCCCATTAAGTCCGCAAATACTGTCTAAAAGTCCGATTTCACTATTTTGCCCATATCTTTCCGGATATGAGTCGGATTTCCAATCAGACTTCAATGTTGCTCTAGTTTGAGTTAGGCGGATCCAGTGATGCATTAACATGTTATCGGACCTGCCTCGAATTGTCCAAACATAACAAGGGTGAAAGACACCATTTTACTGTTTGGGGCCCAACCGAAATCGTATTCCAACATTTGGGGTACCGTTGCAAAGTCCTCGATTGGTACAGTTCAATGGAGCCACTTGTTTTGTCTGTTGGGCCCAATATGCCTCCGATAAGGCCACCTGAAAATTGACTTTTAGTATTTTTCTCGTAATCCTCCGAATATGGGTCGGATTGTCGATTCGACTCTGGCATTGTTCATTTGGAAGTCAAGTGGACCTTTTAGTAGTGTCTGATCGTTATTGGGCCGACATTTAGTCGGTCGGATCCAATAAGGCTTATTGGGCTTGTTTGGCCCATTGGCCCTAAGTGCAATGAAAAATGGATCCAGCTTGTTTGTTCGGTTTTATTTTATGTACTTTGTTTGAAACTTTGTCATTTTTTGGTGCTGTGACATTTTTAGGTGCCAACAAACTAGTCATTGGATCTTCCCCAAAGTTGACCGGAGTTGCCACGGGAATCCAACAAGATGACATGAATTAAATAAGAGCCTGTTGGATCCTAAAGAATAGCTATAAATCATTGGAGATGCGGATTTACTAGGGGGGTGGTTGGGATTACAGTTGAAAGACCTCCATAGCAAGGTGATGTGGGACCGACCAAGCACCAAGTTAACAACTAGTTATGAAGACCTCGTAGGACGTTGACTATGCAATTGACTAGCTAAGAAAACACCTCGGTAGACGATTATATCAAGTTTATCCAGCCCGAGAAGCAGTCCCAACTAGTGAGAGGACCGGATACCATGAGTGGTACTGAGATAGGACATTGCCGACTTCCAACGTAACCGATCTAAGTAGCTCGAGACGGGGAACTCCACTCACATTTGACAACGATTAAATGAAATAGCTAGGAAGCCTAATCGCTCACGACACGTCAATCAAAGTATAATAGACAAGCAAGTAACTCCGGTTAGGAAACCATACCTCCACGCCTAAGCGTGGGTGTCGACCACCGTCGGAGTCCTCAACTTGGCTAGTCGCGGCACACGTTCATCCGCCGACAATCGTACCACCGCCTCCCAACTCCTTATGGATCATTTGCTGAGTTGCCTGGTTCATCGGACTGTCCGCCGCGATGGGGAACCTGTCGAAGAAACAGAGGCTGCGGCTGTAGGGAGCGCTGAAGGGAGGAGGAGGGCTGCAGGAAGGGGAAACGGTGCTGGTGATGGGTCTGTCAAGGGGAAGGGGAGAAATGGGGGTGAGGCTGCCGCTAGCAGGGGCGTACAGCCCTGGAAAAGGGGCTGGACAGTGGGGTATGGGTTCCATTGGGACGGAGGGGGCTGAGGGGGTGAGAGCAGGTCCGGACGGACTTATTAGGAAGGCCAGGTGTAAGGGGAGGAACTGGCGGAGGAGGAAGGACCGCCGGGGTGGTTTCCGGTTCTGGTTCGCCGGGATAGAGGAACCTGGTAAGGATGAACGGGGAAAGGGTTTGCAAGGTTTGAGGGGTTTGCTGGGGGGAAAGACAGGTCCAGACGGACTTGCTAGGGGTGTTGGAGGCAGGTGGGAGAGCTGAGGGGAGGTCCGGAAGAAGAACCGGGAGGGTGGTTCCGGTTGGTGCACTGGCGGAGGAGGAAGGGAATGGGGGAAGAAGGAGACCCTACCGGAGGTGAAAGAGGTGGAGGAGGAGCCGGTTCCACTAGAGGAAGGAGGGGAGAGCACCAGGAGGGAAGGCCGATGCCGCCGGAAGGAGGGGGAGGAATCCGGTGCCGCGACCTAGCGAGCGGCTTGCCGTCGCGCCCGAGAGAGAGGGAGAATCGGGAGGAGGAGGGTGAAGAGAAATCACAAGTTTGCCATTGCTTCTTTCATTCCATTTCATCATAATACGAACTTACAGGTGTGGATATAAATAAACTAAGTCCAATACAAACATACCCTCTAAAGACACCTATTTTCCAAATATCCCCAACTCTAAGTGTAAGGTGTGTGTACATTCAAAAAATATAGAGATCCCCAAAATACATACAGAATGTGTCCCAAAGAAACCCAAAAGGAAGTGTGTGCTACACAAAATAAACAAAAATAGCACCTAATCGTCAATCCAAAGTGACACAACTGGTCGTCGACGCCGTCGATAAACAAGGGCGGGGTCGAACCGGTCTCGACCGCGGGTGTCCTCACCACAAGGGGTCTTGCCACCATTGGAACCTGGCAGCCACTTTGGACTTCCCTGATTGCAAGAGGCCTACCTCCGATTCTTTGGGGGGGGCTTTGATATCCTCAGAAGGCAGTAAGAAGGATTGCTGTGGACTCCTCTGATGGAGAAGCTCGCTGTAGCTTCTGCAATTGCCGTCGGAAGAGGCCTGCCAAGGGGTTTGGGGTTAAGATACCCAAGGAGGATATCCCTCCATGTTCCGAAGAGGTCTTCATTAGCCGGCCTAGCTTCAATGGTCAGCAGTAGATTCAGATGTCAACCACACAGCCATCGGCATCAGATCCAGAGGTGTTGCCACCACAGGCTTCAGGTGATCAAAGGAGAAGCAGCAGGAATCTGTGAAAGAAGGAAGAGATAGGGCCCTGCAAGTCCATCAGGAGATGAAGAATCAAGAGAAAAACTGAGAACATAAGGTGAAAATTGCCTACTCCATCACCTATGTTCTATTCCTTCCCATCTTAATGACCTGCACCCCTCTCAAACTTCATCCGCATAGCCGATTGCCTTAGATCTCAAGCTAACTCCATTGACAATCACCGAACTTGCAAGTATCCTACAATTTCTATGTTTCAAAACTTGTTTGGACACGCTGAGGTCTCTCCACCATGGCTGGAGCATTCCACATCTAAGGATAGAATCACTTGGCAATCGGATAAGCCCATGGGCAAACTAATCTTGCTGATTGAAATCCGATAAAAACTAGAGCAATCATGGTTTACAAAATTGGTTGAATCAGATTGGAATTGGCCGATTTTGGAATTGAATTGGCTGGTATTGATCTGATTACTGCATGGAGGACCTATCTAGCATCGATTCTTGATGAAATTGATTGATTCTCCTAGGAGGACATAAAATCTTGGGCTCTAATTAATTTTGGACCGATAAAGGGTGATTCGGCCTGATTTTCCTATTCGCCCCTTGAAAGGATTAGGGCTCCAGCGATAGCGGCAATCTTTGGTGATTATTTGGTGCTTTTGTGGTGATCCAGTGACATGATGAAAATTTCAACCATTCGGTAGCAATCCTCTAGCAATTTCAGCGTTTGGTCGGCGATCCTCCAATGATTCCTCAGTTTCCACCATTGATTCGATAAGATTTCTTTTACTCTGTCTTTCTTTTGCCCTAGGTTCCCCCTGTGCCCCCTTTCCTCCACTCATGGTGACTATTTACGGAAACACCCACCAATCGGTGGCTGAATGAGCCAAAACAACCACCAAATGGTGACTGTTTCTGCAAGCACAATTCCTTATGGGCGTGCTTTTCTTCTTGACAGTTGGGGCACTTCTCATCCCCTCTCAAATTTGTCTTCTTTAAGTAGTGAGGTTATCTTATTAAATTTTTATTAATGATGTAGGACAAGGACAAGAAGTAATGGCTGAGCAAGGAGACAATGATGCTACTCATGATATCGAATGGGATCACGAATTTGTGATGGATTTTGATAAGAAGATGGTACAATATAAGTGGTGTGATAAATAAATGAATGGATGAGTGTTCCGCTTAAAGTAATACGTTGGTGGGGTGGGTGAAAATGTCAAAATATGTGACAGTGCTGTGGTAGAGCAGTGAATATTTGAGGGCATACCTCACAGGGAGAGTCTCATAGAGGGGAATTTGTGTGGAACAGAGAGAAGAGTTGCATGAGGAGTTGTTATGAAGAAGGGATGACATGACAGCCAAAAGGACATGGGAAAATGATGAGCTCAGGAGGTTGAGACATTGATCGAGTTTGATGAAGATGTAGGTCTGAGAAGAGCATTTCATGTAAGCAAGTAATCTCAAATAGATGAGGAGAGGAGGGGAGCAAGAGGCTCTAGAGCCAGGGAGGTAGGATATTGTCGGTCCCACTCAACTTGACCCACTTCCATTGAGGATGTGGGTGTAGGAGAGGGAGATTTTCGTCAATAAGCTTCAACATGACCTGGATCTAATGACGATGTTCACATGCTTAGAAGACAAAATAGCTCTTAAAGAACAATAAGACAAACATTTAAAGAGGTTAAGGCAATCACTTCAACTACAAAGAGAGCGGTGAAACATATTTGTAAGTGATTTTTACATGCAAGTAACAATGTTAATTTCATTGCTCATCTCAGGCGTTTGTTTCATTTATTTTTCTTTAGTGGGTCAATAATAATTATTTTGTGTTAAATGCAGACTCTAGCACATATCACCACTAGTCTCTACTCTAGATTATGGTTGATGCCATAGTTGTCAAGGTGCCCGCCTAGGCAGCGCCTAGGCGGCAAGGCGCTTTTCCAAGGGCGCCTTGCCAGGGCGCCTTGTCTGGGGCCAAAAAGGTGCCCAAGGCACCCGCCTAGGCGCCCAAGGCATCCAAAGCACCAGCCTAGGCGCCCAAGGCGCCCAGGCAAGGCACCTTGGGTATTTTTACATTATTAAAAAATAATTTTGAGGGGTTTTTCCCCCTTGATACCCCTCACAAGGGACACTTATTTAATGATAGTTTGAATATATTAATATATTACACTATCACTTATACTATCATACATATTTAAGATTTATGATTATAAACATATATTATATACTTAATTAAGTTTCTTTTCAGCCCCCCACAAGGGGCGCTGCCCCCTTGACCCCCGCGACCTGACCGTGCAGGTCGATCCGCGACTACTCTGTGCTCCCCCCATTTAATAAAATTATAACAATATTTTACCATCACTTATACTATTGCACATATATAAATTTTATAATCATAAATGAGTTATAACTTAAATTTTATAAAAATCTATTTAACTTTCTTCTCTTTCACACACCCATCATATTTACTTATGTGCATTGATAAAACACTCATATTCAATTATAACATAAAAAATATAATTATATCTATGCTTATTTTTATATATAACAACCTCCCGACTCAGTCTTCCTTGATTACCGCCTTGACCGCCTAGGCGACGCCTAAGCGGCCGCCTTGTCGCCTAAGCGGAATCAGTACCCTTCAACGCCTTGGACGCCTTGTCTCTTTGACAACTATGGTTGATGCAATTGGAGAGACTGGACTAGGATTAAAGTTCCCAATCAACTGGTATTGTCAGCCTAGACAATGAAGTAGAAGAGTTTAAGTTCTGGATAAATGGTTTTAAGTTGGTTTGGAAGAAGAGAGGGTGCATAGTCGTGTGTGATGGGTGGATATGGATAACCAAGAGATCCGTGATTAATTTTTTTATTTATTGTTCAGAGGGCACAATATTTTTAAAGTCTAATGATGTTTCATGTCATATTAAGAATGTTGATTACATTTTTGGCCTTATGGGCAACATTATGGAAGAGATTGTGGAAAAGAACATTGTCCAGTTTGTGACATATAACGAACTATCCTACAAGGTAGTAGGGAGAAAATTGATGGATAAAAGGCCACACTTTTTTGGGTTTTATGTGTAGTACACTCCATCGGTCTGATGTTGAAGGATGTACGCAAGAATATTTTAGATTCTACATTTGTGAGTCAGGCATAACTGATCACATCCTTCATCTATTTACGTTCTCATTTACTGCACATCTTGAGAGATCATACAGAGGGGAATGATTTGATTAAAGCCTGGGCCGACTAGATTTGGCATACACTTTATTGCCTTTGAGAGTTTGCACCAACACATATATGCACTGGTTTGGCTCATAGGCATTAGCGGAATACCTTTGCTATATGGTCGACTTACATAAGATGGATCAATTGAAAATTGTTGTACAAATGGAGACTTTGATTATTGACAAGCATTTTTGGGAGAATTGTTTACAACTTGTTTATCATTGAGCCACTTGAAAACGTGTGGAGATTAGTGGACTTAGATGAGAGAAACCAGATGTGATATCTTTACAATGCCATGGACAAAGCGAAATTGAAAATCAAGACTTAGCATCGCCAATGTTATAAGAAGTGATGATAGATAATAAATTTTGGATGAGATATGACATTACACCATGAAGTGCATGTAGCAGGTGATTCTTGTTATTAATAAATTAATTATTATTTTATGCACATATGTATATTTTTATGTCATATATGATGAATACAAGATATTTTTTAAATCCCTAGTTACAATATGGATCACAAGTATGCAATTATCAAGAAGTCTTGAGGGGTACTTTATCTGAAATTCGACGACATTCAAGAACTCAATAGGACAATTGTGAAAATGAGTTAGAAGTAAGTGAGATTGTTATGTTGCTTGATGTTTTTACATTGGTCCTAGGGCTGCAAATGGGTTGGACTCGATATCGGAATTAGCAGATTCCGATTCCGATAAGAATTTAGTGTTTTCGATTCTGATACCGATAATATCGAAATGACTAATTCCGATTTCGATTTGTTTCCGATTCCGATATCAAAATCGAAATATTCCGATACTGATTCCGATAATCCCTGAATTTTGTAAAATAATAATTTTTAACTCTAAATAACTTGACAACAATAACATATATCTAATAAAAACACATCCAATAATCTCCAACTTCAACACACTAAAAGTAAAATATGATTACATCGTCTCAAGGTCCGAAGATCTTTAACTATTAAATATTTTTCAAAATCTGAAGCTCACAAATATAGTAGGCAGTAGCGTAGAACAAAATTACACAACATTCGTACATAAAACATAAATCTTATTAAGACAAGTTCATCTGCAAAGAAAAGCTTCAAACATATCTCTCCGAGTTGAGGAGCACCCTCTGCTATCTGCATGCAGTCTTGTCAACAACAGGTAAAATTAATAGTGTATCTATATTTTAAAAAACAAAGTAATAATAATATTATTATCATTTCAACTCCGTATGAATAGACTGTGTCTACCCTACTTGTATCAGGTCCTGCAGATTGAAGACCCGATATGACCAGGATCCTAAGTCATTGGGTTACTTGCACTGCCGCGGCTGTTGGCAAACCTGAATTGGCTGATTCAGGCATGTTTTCTGGTGACTAAAATCAGATTCGCTTATGTTGACACTAATATGTAATAAACTGATTCTGTATGTGCTATGTGGCACACGTTAAATTCTAAAACTTTGACCTAAACCACATATAATTAAGGTAATCATGTTTTGTCAAAATCTGATGAGAGCACCTCAGCGAATAGAAGACTTGCAAAAGATTTGGTTGACAAATGGGTAATGTAGAAACTGTTAACAAGTGTTGTTACCTATTTTTATTTTTTAATGATAGGTTGTACGTTAAATTTTATCTTATGATGTTTGATAAAAAAGTTTGTATTTTTTTCCAAACAACTTTGACAGAGTTAACCAATATTCTGAATTAGTCAAATGCAAACCATGACAAAAAGTAAACCAAAAGAACAAACCCTCATCCTCCTATCATGCCAGAACCTACGTTAATAGCATTGAACTTCTAGCAAACACCATCCAATAGTTCAAACAGAAACTGATAATAATATAGTGTAAGTAAGCTCATGTCCATTCCCTGCATGACAGCAGTAGCATCATCTCAACTTAGTCAGTCTTCCCTACATAATTACAAAGAAAAGAACATTAACATGTTAATAAGTATCAAGAGTGACATTATGTAATTAAGAAAAATATACATACATTAGTACTTCATTTTGATCATCACTACCATTTACATCAAACAATGGAACATTTAGCAATACATCATCTTCATTCTTTTCTCCATCTAAATTTGAAGCCAATGGTATTGTAGCAAGTTCACCAAGATTGTTCACTAAATCAAATGAAAATTAATCAAAGATAATCAAAGAAAACAAATATCAATAAGTCAAATATATGGAAGATAGTTCATAATGCATCTTTTGTTTTATTCCTCAACCAATCTTGACAATAAATCAAATTTTTGATTGTGCTAGACTTTAAAGAACTTCTATAAGCATCCAATATTCTCCCTCCAATACTGAACACGGACTCAGAAGCAACAGTTGAAATAGGAATCCCAAGAATGTCACGAGCCATTTTAGCAAGAACATGACATTTTCCTTCTTCCTCTTTCCACCATGCTAAAATGTCAAAATTTCCTTCATACTTTTGCATAACAATATCGTTGCTAAGAATTGGAGCTTCAAAATATAATTCCAAATCTAATTTTTGTAGTTGACTTAAAGAATTTTCTTTAAGCCAAAGATCAAGCTCAAGTAATTCATCTACAACCAAAGAACATGAAGGATTAACACTACCACTATCAAGTGCAGAAGGCACCACACTACCACTTGTCTTATTACTAGGTCCACCTCTACCTCTATCAAGAGAACCTCTCCTTTGTTCCTCCACATATGCTTGATAAACTTTAGAAAAAGATATGCGGATATCATCAACTATTGTAGAGGCCTCTATGTCATAAATTCTTTCAAAAAAATATTCAATGGTTTTCATCTTGTACCGAGGTTCTAAAATACATCCTACTGACAAAATCAAACTCAAAGTGTCCCAATATTTATTGAACTTCTCATACATTTTGGTGGCTATAGAACCAATGAAAGGTCATTCATCTCTTAACCAATTCTTTAATTGTTTGTGAATCAAACAAACATCATTGAAATACAAATTTGAAGTAGGATATTTAGTGCCAGAAAATCTGTTTGTAACTTGATAAAACAATTGTAAACAACTTTTGTCTGCTTTCACATTCTCCCACTCTTCAAAACTAGGAGGACCTTTGTACTCATTATCGAAACATGACAAATGGTCAAATGCATCACGAAATTCATAAGCAACAGATAACATCATATAAGTAGAGTTCCATCTTGTTTGGACATCCAAAATCAGTTTCTTCTTTGGTGCGTTTACTTGTTTAGCAATTTTCTTAAAATACTCTAATCTTACATGTGAACCTCTCACATATTTTACACTTTCACGAATTTTTGAAATAGTCAATTTCAAAGATCGTAAATCAACTTGGACAATTAAATTTAAGATATGACAACAACATCTTACACGAAAAAGGGCACCATCAAGTAAAATACGATTATGAGATTTTAGAATTTGACAAAGCTCTCTAGTAAGCACATTGTTGGAGAATTTGTTTGGCTTCACCTGGAGCAGCTGTTGCTTGCCTGTTTTCCACCCCAACCTGCAAGCTCTGGGATTGGGCCGGCGAAGGGAGTGATCGGAGGAACCAAACGAGCTTTCTGGCTGGCAGGCAAGGGGACAGTCTCGGTCAGGGAAAGTGCAAAAGAGAATAACTCAGCCACTTAGGGGCCAGAGCAGCTAGCAACGCTCCTGGTTCTGGCACCGATGCCGTGAAGGGCTCCTCTGTGTTCCCTTGGCCTGCTTGCGACTGGTTGGCGACTGCTGAGAAATCTGCTGCCTTCGTCTGTTGAAGAACTCAGCCACTCGTGGAAGAGCCGAATAGGTCGTCTGCTGCTTGCCCCCCTTGCGACTGGTTGCCGAGTGTTGAGAAAGGGAACTAGGGCAGGGGCAGGAGAGTCGACATTGGGAGAAATGGAGAATGCCTAGGGCAGGGATGGGAGAGTCGACATCGGGGGATTGGGTTGCGGGCTGCGGTGTCGATGATAGATTATTGCGGGTAGGGTTACTACTTTGTCTACGATCATTGGATCTAATGGATCAACGGTTTAGATTTATTTATTTAAATAATTATCGGTATCGGTATTTATCGAAATTGGTATCCAGTGATTCCGATTCCGATTTCGATAACTTATCGGAACTCCGATTTCGATTCCGATAACTTAGCGGTAATGTTATCGAACCTCCATTTAGGGATAAATTAATCGAAAGTGGGTCGAATTATCGGAGTATCGGATACCGTTTACAGCCCTAATTGGTCCACTTATAGTCTAATAATTGACGACTTAATTTTCAGATACAATCTTATAGAATGAGAGCTGGAATATACTCATATCTAGATATGAGATATCAAAACAAAAAATTTCGAAAGTTTAAAGACATTAAGTCTTAAACTAAAACAACAAAACTAAACAATACACATCTTAAATAAAATCCAAATCGACTCAAATCAAGCCTAAAACATAATAATAATAAAATCAATCAATCAAATCCAAAATAAATCTTTAAACAAAAAGTCAACAGCTCTTGATAAAATAAACAACCAATCCAAAACAAACCAAATCCGAAAAAATGAACTTTAATCAGCTTAATTTAAATCCAAAATGATCTTTAAGATAAATTCACTAAGTTTCATTCTAAAACAAGTCAAACCCCCTAATAAATCTATGCCAAATCATACTAAATCAAAACACTAAATTTGCATTCCATCAAGCTCATGGGGCCGTGGCTCCTGCGTGCATTTATTTCGTGGATGCATGTCTTTTATGAATTGATTGCTATTGCGGTTGACAAAGGTGTTGGTTGTTCGATGCTTTGCAAGTCTGATGGGGAGATGTCAAAAAGAAGATTTCGAAGAACTCAAATAACCTCAACAAAAAATGTTGTTAAGTTGTCCAAGTGATAGGGTATTTCTTATATCAATACTTGGAAAATCTGGGCACCTATTTTATAAGTTCCTAAATACGCATACCACTTTACTCCTATGGAATATCATCTATTGTCATAGTTGTTAATGCTAAATCAAATGAAAGAAATTCTTTTCCAATAAGGACATGTTTCTTATATTAAAATTTTGAGGTTATTGATGTAACCTCAGAATCTCAAAAGATTTGTTCTTTTGTTTTGGAAATTCATTTTCCTTTTGAATTTGAATTAGATTTGATTAGACCTTAGTATTGACATTTAGGAAAATAGATGGTATTCCATAAAAGTACTAACTAGGGTCGAAATTATATGTTGAGGTTGTTAGGTTCTTTGAAATTTGTTTTGACCTCTCCCCGTCGGATGGTGCGAAGATCTGACGTTAATTACATCGAGATGACTCGAATACCCTTGATTAATCGTCATAGCAATCCATGGGAACAGAAAACATGCATCCACAATAAACATTCACACACATATGGACATAGGAGAAAATAATCCCATGAATTTGATGGAATGCAAGCACTCAATTTTAGTTTGAATTTGATTTGAATTGAATTGAATTTGTTGGTTTGAATTTTGATTTAGTTTGAGTTGAATTTAATTGGTTGAATTGCTTTTAGTTTGGATTAAAATTTGATTTGTTTTAATTGAATTTAGTTTGTTGATTACTTTTGGTTTGAATTGGAGTTTGATTTGATCACTTGATTTAAGTTTGTTTGGAATGAGTTTGTTTGGAATGAGTTTGTTTGGAATTTATTTGAATTTGGTTTGTTTGTTTATTTAGGTTTGGTTTAATTTGAATTTGTTGATTGATCCTAAACTTGATCTGAGTTTGATTTAATTTGTTTATGGATTGATTTTTAATGGGATTTGGGCTTAACTTATGGACTATGGTTTGCTGGAATGGGTTTGGCTTTGGGAAATTTGGGTCATATTGAATTTGGTTTGTTTCATTGAATTATCAAGTTTGGTTTAGTTAAGATTGATTCTATTTTGAGATTTATTGAATTTGTGATCTGTTTTATGACTCAGCTCAGATTCTGTTTTTTTATTTTACTTGAGTTTGTGTTTTGCTTGAGTGTGTTTGATGCAGATTTTGGGTTTTAATTTGAGTTTGACAGGTGATCATTGTGAGTTGGATTAAATTACAGATTCTTGAACTGTGTTGATTTTTTTTTTACAGGTTCACAGATTAAATTTAGTTCATGTGATTTATTTATGTGATCTTCCGGTTGAATTCTGTTTGAGAGCCTCTGTGTTTTTGAGCTGGGTTGATCGGAATTAAAATTTGATGTTATATTTCAGACTTAATTTTGCTGTTATGATTTCAGGTTCGGTTCAATTTGATTTGGGCAGATTTGTTGGTTTTACTGAGTTTAATTTGAACTGGTTGGGATTTCAGTGAATTATCTTCAGATTTCAAGTTTCAGATTTAAGTGATCTGATTTCAGACTTGACATATTTTAGATTTCAAATTCTGCAGATTCTTAAAATTTTCAGATTCTGGATTCTGCAATTTTACAGGTTTCGGCTTGCTATCTTAAAGTTTGTTCCGTTCTCAGATTTAAATTTGTAAGTTGGCTTAGATTTCAGATTTTCAGTTCAAATTCTGCACTTCCCATTTCGGACTTGTGTTGAAGGTCTTGATTATGGCTTGTCAACTGATTTTGTTGAAAATGGTATTTGCGGATTGGGGTTTATGTTTCTCCAATTTCAATTTGGGTTCACTTTTCAGAATTTTCTGCTTGTTACCTGAGTAAGGTTCAGATTTTTTTCTCTAAATGTGAAGTTCGGATTCTGAATTCAGATTCTGCTCCAAATTTCGGATCTCAATCCAGATTCAGAATTCAGATTCCCTACAGATTTTATGTGTTCCAAAATTTCAGGTTCAGACTCCAGATTTTTTACACATGTTTCGGATTTCAGAAACCCCAGACCTCTTATAGACTTCAGTTTTTGTTGTATGTTTCAGATTTCAGAAATGTGGAGTTTAGACTTTGAAACTCTTGAAATTCAGATTTTTTGTTGAAAGCTTCAATTTCCAGATGGCATATTTTGTGTTCGGATCCCCTGCAGGTTTCAGAATTTTATGTGGATTCTGTTCAGATTTTCAATTTTTATGTGGGTTAAGTTCAGATTTTGATTTTTCAGGTTTGCTTCAAATTTTCAGGTCTAAGGCTTCGGATGCTCCAGATTTCAGGCTCTCAGATTTTTTGTTTTCAGATTTTTTATGTTAATTCCGCACAAGACAGATTTGGGTTTCAGCTCTGGTTCCCTCCAGATTTTCAGATTTGCTTGTTTTCGGATTTCCTAGACACTTCAAATCTCAGAATTTCAACTTTCAGATTCTTACAGATTCTTATGATTTGAATTCATTCAAATGTGTGATTTGTGAAGTTAAGTTTTCTGTCTGCAAATCAGAGCCGAATTTGGCCAGAACTAAGACCGGATTCCAGGTTCAATTACAGATTTTTCTGTTTTCTCTTTTTTTTAAGTGCTTGGCATCCCATCGGATCAATGAGATCATTGACTCCCTTGAATGATATAAATCAGCAGTACAGCTGCCTGTCTTGGACGTTCACAGTCCAGAAAAATGTGATATTACAACTCTGACTTGTCTTGAGAACACTCATGTTCAACTCTTGATGAGTACAGTCCTTGTCAATTTTTGGATGGAATACACCCGGTCTTACACAGACTTATGGGTATTTCCCTCCACTTTCTATGAGACAATTTGTAGCCTGACTGGAAAATCAGTCTCTTGAGTCCTTGATGGACTTATCGATTCATGGGCGGCATGTACCCGGTCTTGATAGACTTATGGGCATCCCCCATTACTTTTTGATGATTTCACTAGCATACGACCGGCATGATAGCATATTGATTATGCTTGAGCCTTGCATAGCTTGGTGAACTTGGTAAGACATTGGGGTCTTTCGACCTTTATATGTCCACCTTAAAAGGTTAAGGGGAAGGTTTAGAACCGACCCACAAATTCTTTTAAGTTTAGCCAAGACCATGTGGCGGGTTTTTAACCGGCCAGATGCTCGCCTCGGTTTGTGAAATTAGTTAGTGGATTTTTATTTAATTTCTGTTCATTGTTTATTTTATTTTAATTTTTTGAATTATGGGTCAAGAAGCGTGCTTAAAAGCCGGCTTATTGCTTTCCCATTTATTTTGATTCTTTTAAATTATGCCGAGACCATGTGGCGGGTTTTTAGCCGGCCAGATGCTCGCCTCGGTTTGTTTAATTAGTTAATGAATTTTATTTAGATTTTCATTTGATGGTGTATTTTAAAAAGAGAGATCTCTTTTTTTTTTTGTTCACAGGCTTCAAGTTTAATGGGCCGGCCCATCTCTTCCTCCTCTTGCGCCTGCTGGCTGGTCCAGCAGGCCCTATTTTTTTTTTAAACTCTTCTTAACAGGTGCGCCCCACTTCATGTTGACCCGATGGTCAACAGGTGCACAGCAGCGGCCGCACGCGCACATCCGGCCCGCGCGTGCGATGCCTCCCCGCAGCTCCTCTCTTCGGCGATCCATTTTCCCCTTTTTTTATCTCCACCCCCTGGGGCCCCACGACATGTCCACCGTGGACGTAAGTGGGCAAAAAAATCAAACGGGCCTCTCCTGTTCACCTGCGGCTGCGGGAGAAGCTTACGGCGGAGAGGAGAGTTCGCGGCGGAGAGGGCGGCGTCCGGAGGGGATTCCGGCGGCACCGGCCTCTTCAGGAAGGACCTCCGGCGGTGCTGACCTCTCCCGGAGGGGGCTCCGGCGACGGTGGTAGGCCGCGGAAGGAATTCCGGCGACGGCAAGCTCCTGAAGGAACTCCGGCGGCGACGGAAGGCCTTTCCCTCTCTCCCTCTTCTTCTCTATTCTTCTTTCGCGCACGGGGGTCTCTCTTCTCTTCTCTCCCCCATCCCGCGGCTTGACAGGCTTATATAGGCCTTCATGGTCTCCCTATTCCGCTAGGAGACCTTACGGAACTTGACGTCTGCCGCCGGGATTCTCTCCGAGAGGGTACTTCCGGCTTGGAGACGGACTCGGGAGTCCAGCTCCTATCCGAGCGACTCTCCTTCTCCTCTCGCGACTCTCTCTTCCACCATAGACGATCCTCTTTCCGTTCCGAACGGATTCGGAACAAATCCGCCATAAGCGGGATCCACCTGCCTCCCTTCCAAGCTTATCCCGGCTTCCCTTTGAGGGAGATTTCCCTTCCATACGAGGACTCTTTCCATCGGAGGAGTCGGCTCCGGAGCGGGATCCGATTGAAGCTGAACAGGACCTGCGTATGGTTCGGAGCCTCCCTGCGCACATCCTCAGACGTCCCAATGCCACTCCGAGAACCCCTAGCCTTATTTCCTTAAATTAGGATCCGGCTGTCAATTTTTTAGCTTCTGAATCTCTGCTGTGAGCTGGGTACTGTCGCCAACACCTCTACTGTGAGCTGCACACTGTTGCCAGCACAGGTACGCCACCTCCAGCTGATAAATGTATCAATTTTGTGGGGTTCATTTTGCTAGGAGACTGTCTACCTATGGGACTGAACATGCCCATGTGCACGCATGTCCCTTGCATTTTTTTTTCACAATCTGATCCACCATTTGAAATTAATCACTTCCATATTGTCCATTCAATATTTGTGAAATTTTGAGGTGCCAACAGTTACATCAGCTACCAGGGTTATATGGAAGATGATAGTACCCCTATGCAAGTATTTGTCTAGAAGAATATTTAGTTAAGTTGTGTAAACCTATTTTTTTTTAAAAATTAACTTCCATATGGAAAACATTTAATCATCATTTCAAAAAATATACGATGTGTGATATGATATGGAAGTGTAGATGTAGATTTGCTGTAGTATGTGTACGTGGGAACATTCAATTCGTGTCCCAGAATCTTCTAAATATAAGTAAAGGGCCCCTGCAACTTAGAAGATACCAACTACATTGGAATATCTTGAGGTTATTATGTGGGTATAGAAAACTAATTTTGACCTTTTTTCACTGGACTTGCAAGGTTTTCATTCTTAATGATATCAAGCAAACACTGGAATGTCCTTATTATTCATTATAGCAATTCATTTACTTGAAGCTATTTATCCACATAGAGGTGCACATAAGACATGGGATTTGGGAGGCATCCCCCATGGCCTATTGAGTTTTAATTTCATTTTTTATTTTGATGACATGTTGATTTTCTGACTTTTATTTCAGATTTGACTTGGTGTTTCAGGTTCGAATTGGTTATCAATGCCCTTTTTTTACTTGTGTTTGTTTTGTTTTACTTGTGATTTGTCTTTATTCATCAGCATTTTTTTTGCTGTCCTGTGAAGTTTATTTTGTTTATGTTTTGTTGCATCAGACCATCTACCCTTTTTTACATGTTATAAGTATTATCATTTTGTATCAGAGTTGATAAAAACAATGAATTATTTTTATTTCTTACCGCTACCTAGAGGTGAGAAACTTCAATATATATAATTATTTCGGTTATCAATGTTTTTTTTATATTTTATCTTTACTTTATGTTTATTTGAACACATACATATCGTTTGAAGAAAATAACGTTATATGGGCAAAAGAGCCATTATGTTCATCAGCATTCCTGGTATTTTCTTATTTGTTTAACCTTTTTTAGTTGTGTTACTTGTTTATTTGTATATGTTAATCATGGTATGATGAATCAGTTGTTCATTTCTTACTGCTTTTAGGAGATTATTTGATATTTTGACCCTTGTTTGTTCTTTTGGGCATTTATCATTTATATTTTTTTATCTGTTTTTATTTGTTTATTTAATTGTTTGATTCATTTTTTTACTTTACTTTTTTGGTTTTTTTGTCCTATCATTCACCCCTGGCCACCATGCTCAATCTTTTGCCCCTCCATTTTTTATATTTGTCATCTGCCCATGTTCTGATAGTGGATTTTTTGTTTGTTGCTTTTTAATTATTTTTATTTTTCTTACTTTATTCTATGTTTTTCTTTGACTTCTACATTTATTTTTTGCTTTATTTTTTTGTCAGCAGCTCCTTTTTTGTTTTTGTGCTCTTTTCATTTTTTAGCTTTTTTATTTCAGTTTTCTGTGTTAATTGGTGTATTTCTATTTTTCTTGTTTTTGGTTATTTTGCTTTCTTTTTTCTGGTTTATGCATTTATTGGGGTATACTAATTCATTAATTCATTTATTATACTTTTAAAAGGGTTATCTGTTTTTGGCCTTTTTATTTTTTTGGTCTCATTTTTATTCAGCTTTCAGCTTATTAGTTATTTATTGATTATTTGATTATTTTGCTGCTACTTCATTATTAAATCACTTAATTATTTAAAAGTTTATTAATGGTATGTTTTAATTTCTATAAATTTTGGTTGACTCTGTTTGACCAGCAAATATTGTATTTGATTTTATTTAACTCATTTTTTCCGAATTATTTTTTATAATAACTCTTCAAACCTCATGGGGCATGGAAATGGATTCCCAACAGTGCACATGGACATATAAAAAAGAGTAAAATTTCATTTATATTCATGATGTTTAATTTACATCGAGAAGGGTGGGATGAATGAGCCACCATTTTTTGAATAAATTATGAAATCATCGTATAAGTATATTAAGGAATTAAAATGGCATGATTAAAGTCATTTTGACCCCTTTATGCCATATCATTAGCTTTAGGATATAATCTTTGATTTTGTTTTAGATCACTCCTCAAAGGCTGTGGGGCATGGAAATGGATTCTGAATAGCACACATGGACAGATAAAAGGAAACGAAAATTACGTTTATATCCATGATATATAATTTAGATCAAGTAGGGAGACTTGAATGAGCCATAGTCTTTTAAATAAATTGTGAAATAGTCCTATAGGCACATTATTAAGGAATTAAGTTGGCATGATTAAAGTCATTTTGTTCCCTTTATGTCATATCTTTAGCCTTAGTAAATAATCTTTTGATGAATTTAAGGGATAATGTAAGAGACATACCCCCTTTACATGTTAGTTTTCATTTAATTCATCTCATTGACACAATTAGAGCATATTAACATATTAAATATGCATGGCTCGTAATTATTCAATGAATTTTTGCAATAAAAGCATTTTGACATAATTTAATAAATCTAGCTCATTATTACTTTAATATTTATAAAATGTGGGCATTTTAACATAATTGTATATGGATGACTCAACATTAAATGATGTCTTTACATGATTTGAGCATCTTAGCATACGTTAATATGCATAGCTTGTCATGTATATATTTGGTTTAAATAGTACTGGGTCCTTACCAAGGGATGCCATCTCATCTCCTTGTCTCACGTTTGATAGGTTGGAGAGAGGAAGTCTCATCTAGATCTTATGAGATTCTTGCGAGGCGGATGGCATACAGATGGCCGGAGGCAGCCAAAGGCATTTGGGAACACCTCCAGGGTGTCTTGCTTTCCCTATCAGGTTGGGGAGTGATGCATCTCTGCTGGCTGCATTTGAGGGAATCGGGGAGAGAAGATGATGATGGATGGGTGTTGAGGGACTGTTGCCCTCCCGTTGGGGGGGTGTCAAGAAGAGAAGAAGACGAAGAGACTATGCGAGAGGGAGACCTGGAGATGTCGTGAGGTGCATGCGACGTAACTGAGCTATTTAACCAATTCACAAGGGTGGCCAGTTCAGCGAAAGGAGAAGAGGTCAAGTGCCAAGACGATTTAGGCTCGTTTGAGACATACTGGGTGGCCAGGTGAGCGCCTTATCGAGTCAGTCACCTAGGTGGATGAAAACCTTGTGTTCAGTCCGGTGCCTTGTCGCCTAGGCAACGCTTTAAAAACAGTGGTAGTGCTGTTGGTCCCAATGTCTAGTTACCTTCTTGATCCCTCTAACATGGTTACATGATTTGTGGGTATTGATTCAAATGGCCGATGTAGATGCTTTTGGCTGTCTGCAGTTCCCATGCTTATTGACTTTCTAATTCGTCTATTTTGGATCATGAAGGGCTGTGTAAGATGAGGTGTCACCCTTTGTTTTTGACTTTTTAAGAATTCATAAACTGAATTGAATTCTTATCCATATCGGTACTTCATTCAGGAGTGTGAAAATATTTCATGATACATGATACTTTTACTGATGGGTCCAGGAAGAAATCTGATAGTATTCAGATTTAGGAAAACAATTTGTTTTATCCAGAGCTTGCTTATGTAGTTAATAGAATAATTTGTAGTTCTCTTTTGAACTATAACTATGTGAAAGTTCTCATATTATGCAGGAAAAAGTATATAGCCCTGTCATTTCCATCAAAAATATTGGTTGTCGAACATGGAAGCAAACTTAGTAAGCGCATTTAACTTATGAGGACTTATGAGGAGAAGGTTCAGAACTAAGACTTTCCACAGATTGTCTTATTTTGATAAATTAAATGATTGTGATTGTGAAAGGTTTCTTATCTAAACAGCTTTTACGTGGAAGTTAAGGAGGCTGCTTCTGTCATGCGTACTAATAACGGTCATTTCTATATGGTATATCTTAGGGGCCCAGGGTTTCTAGGATGTGTTTGCAGCTAGTTTTATATCCAAAATGAACCCTGGCAGGTGATCATTCCCTTTGCCAGGCCACCTAGGTGTTCACTTGGCCCACCTTGTCCATCTTACTTGTCTGAGAGTCAACTCGGGTAAGAACTCAGCCGGAGTTGAACTGAGTAAGAAACCCATGTTAATAACCCTGTCTTAGCTTTGCTCAATCCTCTATGCTTTACATAGCTTCTTCCCCTCTTGGAGCTTTCACTCTCAATTCACTCTCTCTCTCTCTCTCACACACACACACACACACACATCGATTTTAAGTTATTTCTTCAAAGATATTTACGAAATCCAAATCGCACTGGATTATCCTTTTCTAAGTTAACCTAAGTTTATCATATCCTTTTTTCTATTATTTTGATATTTTATATTTTTCTAACTAGAATTTTTTAGGTCAACGTTTGATATATCCAATATTTTAATCTCTCATCTTTCAATTTGTCTACAATTGCCTCTACTTTTAAATTTTCTCTAATTTATCCAATACTATTTAATCGAGTATGATCACACATCTATCTTAACATTTTTATTTCAAACACTTATTGTGGAAGCATGTATATATTTATTTTCTAACATTCATTACCATGCAAGATCGTAATATTACAGTTTTATATTTTTATTTCACTCTTAGTGAAATCATATGATCACATAGAACTTCTGTAGCATCAATCATGTTTGGATTTTATGATTAATAGCTTTATCATATTTTTTATTATTTTGAATAATTAAATCAAGATATTTAAATTGAATACTTTGAGGTAATATTACTATATCCAAACTAACACCCTCTTCTTCTTCCCTTTGGTTTTCATAAGATTTACAATATATGCTAATTACTTAAAAATTATAAAATTTTCTTTTACCCCCTCCTTGCTTAGTTTATCAAGATTAACTCTCCCAAAACATATATGCGCACTGACATAATTACATAAATAAAATCACATTCATATGCATGTACACACAGCACACATTTAATTATAGCATACAATTGCAATTATATTTATGTATACATGTTTGTGTATATACATAAAGATATATAGTATTAACATAATTGTATATTTGTATATATTGATATATACATATGTATATATACTTATATGTATACAGCTGTATATAAAAATATATATACTATTAATCTCTAATTTTATTGTTGAGCAACATCTAAGTGGCCGCCTTAGTGTATTTTTGAACGTTTTGTTGTCTTCACTACTATACATGAAACTCTATCATAATTCTTTTTCAAGTCAATTACATCATATGTAAAATTTTCTTCATATTTTGATAGTTTTTCGTCAAGTTTCTAATAAGTTTCATGCCAGATGGGCTAGACATAAATTTAAATTGGTTAACTAAAATCAACTCAACTCAACTCAACTCAACTAAGGCCTTTATCCCAAATTATTTTGGGTCAGCCATATGGATTCTCTTTCTCCACTCATGTCGATTTTGTATTATTTCTTCAAAGATATTTAAACCATCTAAATCATATTGAATTACCCTCCTCTAAGTTAACTTAGGTCTACCATGCCCCTTTTTTGTTTGTCATTTTAATATTTTCTATCTTTCTAATTGGAGCCTCTTTAGGTGTACGTTTAATATGTCCAAATCATCTCAATATCCCTTCTTTCAATTTGTCTACAATTCTCGTTACTCCTACATTTTCTCTAATATATTCATTCCTTATTTTATCTAATATAATGTGACCACTCATCCATCTTAACATTCTCATTTTGGCAATACTTATTTTAGAAGTATGTTTTTCTTTTATTGTTCAACATTTACTACCATACAATATTGCGGGTCTTATACTTGTACGATAAAATTTTCCTTTCAACTTTAATGAAATTTTACGATCACATAGAGTCCCTGAAGTCAATCTCCACTTCATCCAACCTACTTTAATCCTATGATTAGCGTCTTCATCACATTCTCCATCTTTTTCAATAATTGATACAAGATCCTTAAACTGAGTTTTTTGAGACAATATTATTCCATCTAAACTGACGTCCTCACCTACTTCTCTTTGGTTTTCATTAAATTTACAATGCATATATTCTGTTTTGGTTCTACTTATCTTGAAACCTTTAGTCTCTAAAATATTTCTCCACATTTCTAACTTTCTGTTCACTCCTTGTGTTTCATCTATCAATACGATATCGTCTGCAAATATCATACACCAAGGTATATCATCTTGTATAGTCTTCGTTAATTCATCTATAACTAATGCAAAAAGATAATGACTTATTGCAGACCCTTGATGTAAGCCAATTGAAATAGGAAAATCTTTTGTTTCTTCACCAATTGTGCATACGCTAGTAGTTGCATCATCATACATGTCTTTTATCATTTGTATATACTTAACAGGCACCATCTTTCGTTCCAACACCCACCATAAAACCTCTATTGGTACTCTATCAAAAGCCTTTTCTAAATTAATGAACACCATATGTAAATCTTTCATATCTCGATAATTTTCTATCAAACTTCTAATAAGAAAAATATCTTCAGTTGTAGATTGATCAGGCATAAATCTAAATTGATTAGATGAAATATTTGTACAGCTCCGTAATCGCCGCTCAATAACTCTTTCCCATAATTTCATAGTATGACTCATGAGTTTGATCCCTCTATAATTTGCGCAATCTTTTTTATCTCTTTTTTTAAAAAATAGGTATAATAATGCTCTTTCTAAATTCATTCGGCATTCTTTTCGATATTAGGATTTTGTTAAAAAGTCGAGTTAACCATTCCACTGCTAAATCTTCCAAACACTTCCACACTTCCACACTTCAATAGGAATATTATCCGGACCACATGTCTTATTTGTTTTCATCATTTTCAATGTTTCTTTAACTTCTGAAAATTGAATTTTTTTATATAATTTAAAATAAAGTTTGTCACTTTCTCTGTGTTGTCTATGTTTTTAGCAAAGTTGTCATTAAAAAGAGTATCAAAATAATTTTTTCATCGTTCTTTGATATCATCAGCTTTAATCAAAATTTTTTCTTCTTTATTCTTTATGCATCTAATTTGATTAAGTTTTTGAGATCGTCTCTCTCTCATTCTTGCTAGTTTATAAATATGTTTTTCACATTCTTTAGTTCCAAGTTTCTCATACATATGTTTAAAAGCATCATCTCTTGCTCTTCTAATAACCTTTTTTGTTTCTTTTTTTGCTATCTTGTATTGTTCATAAGTTTCATTGTTATCACATTTCGACAATCTCTTATAACAATCTCTCTTATTCTTTATCGCCTTTTGCACTTCTTCATTCCACCACCAAGTCTCTGTTTTAGGTGGACCATATCCTTTAACTCTCCAAGTACTTTTTTAGCTATCTCTCTAATTTTTAGAGTCATATTCATCCATATAGCATTAACGCCTATGTCTAACTTCCAATCATTTATATTTAAAAGTTCGGTTTTAAATATTTGTTGTTTCATTCCTTTTAACTCCCACCATTTTATTTTAGGAGAAGACTTTATTTTATGTGTTTGTTTGTGTTTTAATCTTAACATCTAAAATCACTAACCTATGTTGGCTTGCTAAAGTTTCTCTCGGAATTATTTTACAATCTTTGCAAATAGCATGATTGGGTTTTCTAGTGATAATGAAATCAATTTGAATTTTATTTTTCCCACTTTTAAATCTTCTTAGATGAGATTTTCTTTTAATAAAATGAGTATTTGTGACGATAAGATCATAAGGTATAGCAAAATCTAAAATATTCTTCCCCTTTTCATTTAAATTTTCATATCCGAAACCTCCATGAACATTTTTATATTCATGACATTTGTTTCCAACATGTCCATTGAGATCTCCTCTAATAAATATATTTTCTTTATTTGGTATACTCTACATAAGATCGTCTATATCCTCCCAAAATTTCTCTTTAATCTCGCTACTTAATCCAATTTGTGGAACATATGCACTAATTACATTAATTATTTCTTTTTCTATAATCATTTTTACCATAATAATCCTATCTCCTACTCTTTGTATTGAAAGTTTTGCATCTTTTAATATTTTATCAACAATGATACCTACTCCATTTTTATTTCTCTCTTTTTCTGTATATCATAGTTTATCTCCTGTATTTCTTACTTTTTTACCTTTTTCTCCTATTCATTTGGTTTCTTAGATACACATAATATTAATCATTCTTCTCTCCATAATATCAACAAGTTCTATAAGTTTTCCTGTAAGAGATCCAATATTTCAAATGCCTATTCTTATATTTCTTTCAATATTTTCTTTCTTACATTTCTTTTTATAATAATGTGTATTTGTATTTGAGTTTATTCTAGAACTCATATTTTACTCTTTATTATGGACTAACTTCTTTACCGACACCCGTTTTTGATGTGGGAACCCTTGCTTATTTAACACTACAATATGGCGCTTATGTGGCGCTCGCATGTGGGGAATGCCCTCACCCTTGCTGTATTTTTCGCCACACCCGGGCTCCGATGTAATGCGTCATTTGGTGAGTATACCCCAACGTTTATATCATTTGAATCCATATCATGAGATGTAACTTTATTTTTACGCTGGTTGTCACCTACCCAAGGATTGCTGTCTTGGATCTCGGCTTCGTCTCGGGGGGGGAGGGAGAAAGAGAAGAGATCTTGGGGAGATCGTAGAAAAATCTTGAGAGATCGGACAAGCTTATATATCTTGTTCTCTTTATAATTTGAACAAGCTTATATATCTTATTTTTCTTTAAAGTAGTATAACTATGTATTTTTTTAATAATTTGGTATTTTTTAGATATCAGTGAATGAAGAAAATAAAATCAGCTTAATTGCAATTTATTGATGAATAAAACTATTACACAACAAATAACATCGTAACACATAAAGGAATTAGTTCTCATCAATAAATGAATATGGCCACAAAGATTAGAGAGATTGCTAAAAAAGATATTTGGAGAATTTAAAGGACATGATCCACCTAGAAAGTAATGGTAGAATGAATAAGTGCAAAAGCAATAGAGAATATGAGAAATTGACATTAAAGATTGTCTAAGTGTGGTGCCAACGAAGTTTATGAATAGTAGAAGTTAGTGAAAAAGAAAACAAAAAAGACTGACGAGCAAGAGATAAGGCTTTTAAACAGTTACTTGAAAAGTTCAAAACTAAACAAGGGGAAAATATATTTATAATTATCAAGAATGAGAGAGAGAAGGTTCGATGATTTTAGCAAATTTAAATGTATCAAGAATAAAAAAGAAAGTTTCTAATTAAAGATGATGACATTAAAAAGGATAGAATAGTTATTTTGATACTTTTTTAATAACAACTTTGTCACAAACATAGAAGATGAGTGTAACAATGTTTAACATGAATTGTATTAAGAGAATTACTTTGAATTGAAGATGATAAACACAAGTAAGGCATGTAGTCTAGATAGAATCCTTATTGAAATATGAAAATGTTTGAAAGATTTAGAGGTTAAATGGTTAACTTTACTTTTTAACAAAATCTTAATCTTTAAGAAAATGCCGGATAAATGGAGTTTCATCATACCCACTTTAAGAAAAAAAAGAGATTTACAATATTGTACGAATTATAGAGAGATCAAGTTCACAAGTTGTATTATAAAATTATGGGAAAGAGTTATTAAGCGGTAATTTAGAGATTGCATAAATGTTTCTACTAACCAATTTGGATTTATGTGATCTACAATAGCAACTGTTTTTGTTATTAGAAATCTAATGGAGAAATATTGAGATATGAAGAAAGATTTATATATGGTGTTTAATCAACCACTGGTGTATGCACAATTGGTAGATAAAAATATTTTTCTATTTCAATTGGCCTACATCAATGGTCTGCAATAAATTTTTATCTTTTTACATTAGTTATAGATGAATTAACAATGATCATACAAGATGATATATTGTGGTGTATGATATTTGCAGGTGATGTCATATTGATAATTGTGACACAAGGAGTGAATGTGAAGATAGAAATATATAATTATGGAGAAATACTTGAAATACTTTAGAGATTGAGTTTCAAAATAGATAGAATCAAGAAAGGTTATATGCATTGTAAATTTAATGAAAATCAAATGGAAGAAGATGAAAGAGTTAGTTTAGATGGAGTAAAATTATCTCAAAATACTTAATTCAAATATCTTAGATCATTCGTCCAAAAAGATAGAGAATGTGACGTGGATGTTAACCATGGGATTAAAGAAAGTTGGATGTCATGAAAGTTAGCTAAAGGAGTTATATGTGACTGTAAGATTTTATTAAAGTTTGAAAGATAAATTTTATTGTACAACTATAAACTTACAATGTTGTATGGTAGTGAATGTCGGGTAATAAAGAAAAAAATATATTTAAAATAAGTGTTATTAAAATGATAATGTTAAGATAGGTAAGTGGTTATATTAGATTAGATAGAATAAGTAGTGCATGTATTAGCAAAAATGTGGGAGTTGTGGCATTTGTAGATAAGTTGAAAGAAAGAGATTGAGATGTTGGACATATTAAACGTTCACCTAAAGAAGCCCTTGTTAGAAAAATGTAAATTATCACTCTAATTGGAAAAAAGACATGGTGGATCTAAGTTAACGGGAAGGAGGGTAATTGAATATGATTTGGATGATTTAAATTTCACTGTTGAGTAGAAATAATTCAAAACTGATGGCCACCCTAAATAATTTGGGAGTTGGGACTAAGACTTAAGTTTAATTGTCTTGACATCTACCGACTTGGTAGATCCACATCCCTTGCTTCTCTTTGTAATTGTTTTATTTCATTAATAGAAATTTGCATACCTCGGCCATGTTCCAAAAAAAGAAAAGAAAGAATTGTGTGGCTTTGTCAACCAGTCTAGTCTTAGACTTGGAATAATCAAAGGAAGAGATCAAGCCCAAGGAAGACTGCAGGTTGCGGTTTCTATTTTCCCAGTTTATCATTGAGATAGTAAAAAATCTGCTTCCCATGTGCATCTTGCTTTTCACTTTTGCCATCGCAACAATTTGCGTGCGCATTTAGTTTTCTTTTATAAATTATGTTTCTTATTCTGGTGGAGTGCTTTCTATTGAAAGTTTTTTTTGTAGTGTTTGTTAAAATATTTTTTTTGCAGGTGTCGGAGTATCTGAAGAAGCTTCTTGGCGTTAAAAATGACCTAGATGCTGGATTTTCCTGGACTCTTGTTCGGCGGTTTGATGATGAACCACTTTGTGCTTGTTTTAATCTTGCTCAAAGGGCTGAGTGCAATTCAAAGATTGCTGTTGCACTTTCAGTCATGAATGAGTGTTTTCTGCCTATTATTGACCGAAGGAGTGGAATAAACTTAATTCACAATATTATTTACAACCGAGGGTGAGCACACATTAAATCTTTTCTATGATGCTTTTTATATGGCACCTTATTGTTTAATAGATAACAAAATCTCGGATGTTGCTGGTTATTTGTGGCAATTTTCTTGTGATGCTATTGTTTTTGAATCTTGTGATTGGTTCTGCTTGGAAGTTTATTCTGTGTTAACTGGAATTATCGTTCATCACATATTTTGTCACAATTCTTGATGGATATACGTAATATTGTTATCCTCAATGCAAAATGCAACTTTTTCTTTTAAGAGGAAAGTGCCTGTCTTTGACGTTAGGAATTTGATGAATGCATTTTCTAGGAACAAGTGCATGGTATTGTAGCGAGATGACAAGAGATTAATATTGAGCTGTTGTTCTATTTGTTTCACAAATAAATGTAATCAATAACTTAGCGATGGACATCTACTGCATCTTTTTAGAATTTCCATTAATTTTCTTGGTTGGGGGTTTAGGTAGGTATCCATTGAATAATTTTGCCTTGATTTTAATTAATATTATTCCTCATGTATTTGTTCTTTGGACTTCACTTTACCATAGATTGCAAGAAGTTATTTTCTCGTTGTTTGTGAAATTTTTACAGCCTTCTATGATAAATATTCTTAGAAGCAGGAAATGTTTGAATTGTTATTGTTCTATTTACTTTTGTTTAATTTAAAAGGGCAAAAACTGATGCCCTATCTGTGATTTTTCTCTTGAAACAAGAAGCGGATATGATATTCTTCTTATAGTACGAGCGTCAATATTAACCGTATCATGTTTCAACGTACACAACTTTCCGAAGCAACCTCCTAAACAAGGGGCAAATCATTAATTGGTTAAGTAACAAACGAATACAAGCTGAACTGAACCCGAGGATAGAGACAGCAACAAACAAGTTGACAGCAAGTCAAATGCCCCGGGACAACACAGACTAAACTCCACTCAGGCAAGAATCAGCTATGTTGTTACAGGAAGAGACTAATCTCAGCTCCAAGGATCGGGGGATCGGAATTGGAGTTAGGATCGGTGTATACTAATCCAATCCAGATTCCAATCTATCAGTAGAACAAGAACTGATCCAGAATCGGTCTGGATCAGTCTGTTTTTTAAAAAAATGTAAAAATCAGGAAAAATCCTAAAAGAATACATAAAAATCAGAATTTTTTTTAAAAATTATTATGATGTTGGAAAAGATTGATATCATAAGAGACTTGTCTCTTATAAATTATGATACCAAGATGTTCCGGTTCTCATTTTAATTGACAATTTAACATTCATTCTATTAAATAAAGAATATGGTACAAGTAGAAATCATAATTTAAATATAATAGAAAAGATGATACAAGTACAACTCATTTATAACTAAAAAGATACTTTCACTGCCAACTATGAAACTGTCCATCGTAATCTTTGTCTGACTGTTTGCTCTCATTCTCTTGGATGATCCATCAACTCGGATCAATTATGATCATGTCATATCCATATAAAAATAGTGATTGGGTCATCTAGCTATGATTATATACACTGTCCACTCCTAAGGTTGCAGGTGACAGTTGATTAGCAAAGCTCAAAATCTGAAGCAAGTTTTGAATAATGTGTTACAACGTACTCATTAAAGAAACTCATCCGATTCCATTTCTGACAACTTCTACTAGAATGTTGCTTCTCCCTTAAATCTTCTGCACCAGTTACACTCGTAAGTGCATTATTAGAGCCACCCTCTCCTCCACCTCCACCTTCTCCTCCACTTGAACCTTCCACATCTTCTTGTATGGCTAGAATAAAATCTTCTTTCTCAACATCATCTAAGGAAGTTGTTTGGGTACCATATGTAGGAATCAAATATCTTTATTTGGTACTTAGCTTCTTTCTCTTCTTTGTTTTTTCTTTTTTTTAGTTCTCAACCTCTTATTGTAATGGTAGAAGGCTAGTTTCTTCAGTGTTTCAGTCTTAAACTTATTCTTTTTCTGTGTGTATGAGGCTGAAGGTGCTCTAATTTCTTTCACATTGAGAAGAACTGGTACTTTAAATTAGTACCCTAACTACAATGGTTGTCAATGGATTCTATTCACTTCTGTTGTTCATTTGGATCCATCAATCAGTTGTAAAAAGATAACTAGCACATTAGTTAGTAAGGGTAGTCAACTTCTAGTTAAGAATGTTTATGATGTATGATATGTGCAATAGCTTACTAGGAGAAACTTTGTCATGTGAATATTGTAGATCTAGATCTTCATAGACTCTAATTCTATGTTTGTATGATATCATCTGAAATACAATATGAAATGTAGTTAAGTTTATTGCTCATCTTCAATGCACAATAATTAATAAGTAACAAGTGTTTACTTCAATTTCAACCTCTGCTCTATCATGTGCAATCTTGGTTAAATGTTTGACCATTGACAATGTGTCTAACGACATCTATGTATCATTGCATATTTGGGCACCATATTGCATCATTGGAATCAAGAAATATTCTATAAAAATAGATTCCAATCCAACCATTAAAGCATTAATAAATAACTACAATAATAAAATGATACTAAACAATTAAAATTATACTTGTAGTGTGAATATCATGGTGAAATGTCTTGTCCCATTTGGTGTATATAATCTTCCATCATTTTTTGTAGTTCCTGGGATGTTTTTCTTTGATCTTCATCTTGACCTTGTCCATGCACCATACAAATACCCCATTTGGTTTTTGTCATTATAGTCAACCAATGTCAATATTTGTACTAGGGGTTCTATGATTGATCGAGAGTATTACACCTTTTCTCATCACTTGTTGTCCTCAATAAGACTCTCATTCTTCAATTAGGTCTCATTTTCGTTCATTATGACTTGCACTAGATCCATGTACTCTTGTTAAGCTATAAAGACTATGAACGTCTTCAAATCATTTTTGTTATCTATAAAGGTTCTCCAATGTAATGAATTATGTAGCAAATTTGGTCGGGCCAGGTCGAACTAGATCATGAATGTCAGTGTGATCTGTCATGATGGAAAGTAGATTGGAGAGCCCATAAATAAAAGATGTAATAGTTTGTCATCATAGTTGTCAAGGCGCCCGCCTAGGCGGCAAGGCGCCTTGCCAGGGCACCTTGTCTGGGGCCAAAAAGGCGCCCAAGGCGCCCAAGGCGCTAACCTAGGCGCCCAAGGCGCCCAAGCAAGACGCCTTGTGTATTTTTACATCATTAAAAAAAGTTTTTGAGGGATTTTTCTCCCTTGATACCCCTCACAAGGGACACTTATTTAATGATAGTTTGAATATATTTATATATTGTATTATCACTTATACTATCATACATATTTAAGATTTATGATTATAAACATATATTATATACTTAATTAAGTTCTTTTTCAACTCTTTCCTCTCTCTCTCTCTTTGTCTCACTTATACTATTACATACTTTTTTGGGTTCGGGGGGCTTCGCCCCCCGGGGCGCGCCCCCCTCGACCCCCGCGGTCGAGTCGATCCGCGACTAGTCCGCGCCCCCCGTTTAATAATATTATAACAATATTTTACCATCACTTATACTATTGCACATATATAAATTTTATAATCATAAATGAGTTATATACTTAAATTTTATAAATATTTATTTAACTTTCTTCTCTTTCACACACACATCGTATTTACTTATGTGCATTGATAAAACACTCATATTCAATTATAACATAACAAATATAATTATATTTATGTTTCTTTTATATATAACAACCTCCCGACTCAGCCTTCCTTGAATACCGCCTTGACCGCCTAGGCGACGCCTAAGCAGCCGCCTTGTCGCCTAAGCGGAATCGGTACCCTTCAACGCCTTGGGCACCTTGTCGCCTTGACAACTATGTTTGTCATTGACTTATCAAGTACCTCACAATTGGTTCTTTCTCAATATCTTCTAACATCAAGTCAATTGAGTGCACAACATAGGGCACCTAAAACAAATGAGGTTTCGTCTCTATCAAATTTTTACATGCAGTTTTGTTTGAAGCCTCTTTGTTAGTGACAAAGTACACAATGTTCTCCTCTTAAATGTCCTCTACCACAGTGTTTGTCAGACCAAACAAATAATCTACATTCTTTTCTTGGCCCAATGCATCATTAGATTAAAAAAAGTGGTGCTTTCAAAACAATACACGTTGATAATCAATCTCCTTGTGATTCCCATCCACCCATCTTACATCACAGTTCGACCTCTTTTCTTTCATACGTATTTGAATCTATCTATTCGTAAGATCAATTCATTGATCTTTGTATCCAATCCCTTTTCGTAAATGTACTTGGAGGTGGGGACTTTCAACCTTGGTACAACATCACCAATGACATCTACCCATCTTACATCACAGTTCAACCTCTTTTCTTCTATACGTATTTGAATCCATTTATTCATAAGGTCAATTCATTGATCTCTGTATCCAATCTCTTTTCGTAAATGTACTTGGAGGTGGAGACTTTCAACTTTGGTACAACATCACCAATGGTATCTATCGTTGTTTGGAAATATGGATTGGTCACTGCATGTGCTAGGACCTCTATATGAAGGAAGATGATCACACCATTGTAAATGTTTATTCAAAAACATATAAAACATATAGTTAAAAAACTTAACTTTCATATATTTTCATGTAGAAACCATTTGCAGTTATACTTGACTTCATTCTTTGTAATCCTTGTAATAGCCTTCATTTTTTAAAGGGCTGTTTGATAGATCTCTACCCTCTGTCATTTGGCATATACATGATTTTGTCTGTCAAAAGAAATGGCATATTCATAGATCTCATGCTCCCCTTCTTCTTTCCTCATCTTTTCTGACTTGAGCTCTACTAGTATGCATGGCTCTCCTTATCTCTATGTCCTCGTCATTATTTGAAGATGATGAATTAACTTGTATATGAGCTTGTGACTTTCCTTTCTTACCCTTTCCAAATATGAGATCTGTCTTTGTCTGATCAACTCATCATCCACTTCGGCTTTGTGCTCAATTTTAATCCCTTTCTGTGATGCTCTCCCTGTTAGATAACCACTCATTTCTTCTCTCAACTCAGTCAAGATCTTGTCGTACTTCTTCACATTCTCACCCACATCAGTTATATCTTGCTTGAGGCTGAAAACTCTTCTATTCATATTTTTTCTAGACACCGTGTACATCTTTTCTTCTTCTTTCTCACATTCAACATGCACCCATGTAGCCATCCAATGTTCCTCTGCCCAACGGTAGTTTATTCTTTGTCAGACATTTTATCTACATATATGATAAGAATAATCATAAATTTGAATCAAACTTTAAAATAAAATTAATAGGGGGAGCACAGGAAGGAAGAATCGGGGGTGGGGGAGGATTTGACGAGGGAGGTCAAATCAAAATCAGGTCTTTGGTAGACCCGACTTTGAAACATACGATGTTCTGGGGAATCGGCCTTGGATCGATCCGGGAGGATTGGGCAATCCGGCAGCGATCTACCCGATTCTCACCGATTCCCGTGAAACTTGATCCTAAATTGAGTTCCGGGGGAATCGGGCCAATCTGATTCAAGAATCGGCCAATCTGCCAATCCCAATTCAGATCGGCCTATTCTACGAACCATGTTGAGTTGAAGTTGAGAAGTAAGATGGCAATCTTTGATCTCGTCCCACAATCCTCCTACCACTGCCCACTCGTGCAAGAGGTTGACAACATGCATAAAAAATACCAAGTATAGGCTTATAGACATCTTGAAGATGCACTCATTCCATTGCATGAGTGGTGGTAGAGCCTTGACAAGATTTGACTTGTCCACATCTATGGAATGTGATCATTCAACAATCTCTCAAAATCTCTTGAAAATCTCTCTCTCCACACGTCCGAGAAACAAGATTACCGAAACGAGAATATCTATATAGTATTTCTAGTATCTTGATCTTCTCTGCCTATTACTAATAACTTGTTAGAAGAGTTTGTTAAATTTGCTTCACATATTGTTAATTTTGTTATCCAAATATTTTTTTTGAAAAAAAGTTATCCAAATATTCATCTAGACGTTATGGTTTGATAAAATTTTATAATTTAATATTTTTATGACTATACACAATTGACCCAAGATGTCACCAATCAGTCCAATCTCTTATTCATATTGTTTAAGATGAAGTTTTAGTTTAACATAAGGTCCCTTGTATGTCTCTTGTTAACAATAGTTCCTTTTTTTGTATTATGTTTTTACTTTTTAATTTTTTCAAAGCTTATATTGATGTTTAAATATGAGTTCTCTTATCCTTTTTAAAGAGATTGCATAGCATTTTACACTTAAACATGCACATTGATTGGTATTTTCGAGATTCAATCTCTCAATTTTTTTTTCAAGATCTCTCTTCTTCATTATCTATGAGATAAAATTTATACGCAAGATAGCAATCTTTGGGTAAAGTATACCCTAACCTAAATAAATGAAATCTCAGATCCGATGTCTTGAGATTTTTTTGAGAATTTTACGATATCTCTTCTTTTTTACTCTTCCAAGACAAAACCGAGATCCGATATGGCACTCCTTGCCCACATCTGACAATACTCTATTGGATTTTGATTATTTTTGAACAAACTGTCTAGGGAACTTGAATAACCCAACTATGCACTATAAGTTGGTCAATATCTCTCTGAAATGCTGCAAAACCAAAACTATTTGCTAGTATCTTCTACTTCTTTGTTTGCAATAAGGCTGCAAATGGGTAGGGTTAGGTATTGGAATGGGTAGATTCTTATTCCGATTCTGATAAGAAATCAGTGTTTTTGATTCTTATAATATCTAAATGGATAATTCTGATTTCGATTTATTTCCGATTTGAAATCAAAATATTCTGATATGAATTTTGATAACACATTAACCTATACAGTTTGGCAAAAATATCGACAAAATTATTAAAAAAATACATCGATAATGTAAGATTCTCTATTTTTTAATAATTTTGACAAATTGTACCAAACAACCATCATCACCAAATAGACACGCAACAAATAGGCAAGCAACAAATTCTTCAACCATCATCACCAAATAGGCATGTAACAAATCGAGTAAACTAAATACAAACAACACCAGCAAGAACAAGAATTAGTTATATAGGCAAGAAATTAAAGAACATTATGGCTCCAAAGAGTATGAACAAATGGTTTTTTTTTGCTTGTATTTTCACCTGTCTTCTACTTCCGATAGTTTTATTGATTTGGGTAGAAGAAAGCAAAGCAATTGTCTAAGAGAGAAACAATATATCCCATCAAAGTGAAGTCATTTACCCTTTCAATGATGCTTTGGGGATGGGTAGCGCAGCCCCCCTTTGTGGGTGACGGAGATACCAGCCAAGAGGGATACGATGATGATGTTTTTTTTGCTTCTATTTTCACCTGTCTTCTACTTCCGATGGTTTTATTGATTTGGGTAGAAGAAAGCAAAGCAATTATCTAAGAGAGAAACAATATATCCCATCAAAGTGAAGTCATTTACCTTCTCAATGATGCTTTGGGGATGGGTAGCGCAGCCCCCCTTTGTGGGTGACAGAGATACCAGCCAAGAGGGATACGATGATGACCATGCAACACCAGGCTGGTAATGGCGTACCCGTCGCCACTGTCAGCTTCCACCCACTGCTGCCGAAGAGGTCCTGATCCGCGCCATTGCTGGAGAACGAGGAAGAGGAAGTGGTCATGCCGTCTTGGGCTCCCAGCGCTGCCATTTGGGAATGAGGAAGAGTTGCTACCTTTTGGTGAGCCACATGAAAGAGGAAGTTTAGGCCGCTGCTGGGAAATGAGGAAGACAATACCGTCGCTGCTGGAGAACGAGGGAGGGGAACAGGTCTTGGTGCTGCTGATGGTCCTGGTGCCGTTGAAGATGTCCTGGCCCACACTGCTGCTGGGGAATAAGGAAGAGGTCCACTGATTGAGGTTCTGCCTTGCCCTGCCATCCTGGGTCTCCTGGTTCTGGAGCCACTCCTGGTCCTGGCGCAGCTGCTGGGGAACGAGGAAGACTGGAAGCGGAGGATTGCTGCGACTCCCTGGTGAGTGGCGCAGCTTCTGGTCCTAGCCCAGCTGCTGCCTGCTGGGGAAAGAGGAAGGGGGAAGAGTGCCGCTCCTGGTCCTGGCCCAGCTGTTGGGGAAAGAGGAAGGGGAAGTTTCGAAAGAGAGCTGAGCCTGCGATCCTGCCTCCTGGTCTTGGGATCCTCCTGGCATAGCTGCTGGGAATGAGGAAGAGGTCTGCCACCTTTGACTGGCCGAGTAAGAGCAGGGAGAGCCAGGGAATCGGGATTGTCTGGGCCGCGGCACAGAGGGGATGGATAAGTGGGGGCTAGGGTTTTCACTTGTGACCGAGTATATTTATGACCGTTTGATCTAAAAGATGAATGTTTTAGATTTATTTTTTTAAATACTTATTGGTATCGGTACTTATCAGAATTGGTATTAAGTATTTTTGATAGCTTACCGGGATTCTAATTCTGATAACTTATTGGAAATATTATCGGACCTCCTTTTAGGGATAAAGTTAATCAAAATCGGGTCGGATTATCAGAATATCAGATACCGTTTGCAGCTCTAGTTGGCAACCTTCACCATAAAATTTTCCAGAGAAATAAGTGGTTCTTTAGTGGAATCTTCTAGTTCTATTCCCAATATGCCTTGCCAAACTGCCTGCTAGCTTTACTAGGCATACTTCCAGTAGACATAGAAGCAAAAAGGCCGTTGCTGTTCCATTACCATATAACTCCAAGGAGATTCCTGCTGAAGTTAGGGTTCATTACTTTAGGTCCTTGCTAAAAATAACTGCCACTGAAGCATCCTAATTTGCTGAATTATGAAAAAGAATGATAAAAGGGCTGACAGTTAGTTCCTTTCTACACTCGATATCCTTCCATAATTCAGCATGCTTTCCATAATTCCATCCTGTTTCTCAATACTGGATGCACTAGTATACATGTTTCCGATACTAAAGATATCCTTCCAGATTTTAGATCATACGTTGTTAGGCATAATATTGTTGACCAACCTCTCTCCTGACCAGACAGTACTTACTTCTTACTATTTGCACTCAAAAGCTTACATCATCATTCTGCAACCCCTTTAACCACTTACACTAAAGAGATGCATTTTTGAAACCTCTGTGGGCCGGAAACCAGCCTTCACTTTCTTCTCAGGCTGCAATCAGTCCCAACTCACCTACTGACCCCCACCCCTTATCTAGACATTTCTTATTTCTAGAAGAAGGCAGCTTGGTGAGCCTACACTCCATTCCTCACTGTTCTTGAAAATTTGAACATAGAGCAGTAGGATGAAGGCTAAGTTGATAGAACTTTTGTGTCAATTGACATCTTCCTGGCCGTAATAAGCTGCCTTTCTATCCTTTGGAGCCTCTTTTCCACCTTCATTAGCAACTTATTCCACTTCACTTCTATTCTGGAAGGACTGATGGGTGGAGCATGTACCACTGGCAGCCAGACTCCCAAAACTCTTCATAAGTGCTGCCGATTCTGCAGAGAGAATTTAGGCAGTGGGGGACCACACAACAGGTTGGAACCCATAGTTTAGAAGTACTTTATAGATGAAGAAATTGCATAATTTTTAGAGTTGATGAACACAATCAAAGTTCAGAGATGCGTCGAAGACCAAGCTGATTAATTAGTATAGTTGCCTAGTAAGTATAGTGTTATCAGTTAAATCAACTGATATAATTGAATCATGGGAATGGAAGTGAAGTGGAAATTTGTTTGAGATCCAATTCTTCTCATCATGATCAGACTGTCCTGCGGAAAATTTACAGAAACAGATTATCTACAAAGTCTTTGATTATTTGAATTTTCTTTCTAACATCTACAAGATGTGTGTTCTGTAGGTCTGTCCCCGAGAATGTTGTTCACTTATATAAGATCATTGTGGTCGTTATTTTATTTGTAAGCCGGGTTATTATGTGGCCATAATTTCAAGACATTCTACATTGCTAGCTTAGTGGCACACTATGTTATCCGAGCATGAGGTGCTCGAGGTAAGAAGGGGCTCATGCTAGAGGTGAGATGTATTTTTAATATCTATGTATATATATTATTCATTTATGTACACAAATTCAAAATTGATATATAAAATGCAAAAATTACAACAACAGTGATCACTATGTCAACATCAATTTAAAAATGAAAAAACTGTAATTTAATAACATGACATTTTAAAAAATTACTAACATCAACTTAAGATAAAATGGAGGAAAAAGCTGGATTGGCATGAGAAGAGAGAGAAGCTCTGGTGATTCTGGAACTTCTCAAGGGAAAAATGTCCATCCTAGTGGAACCACCGGCAGTCCCACTGCACCTCCATGGCGAGGGATTGATTCTCGCATTGGGAGATGTCGCTGTGGAGGCTATAGAGTATAGAGGGGGAGACAGGACTGGAAGTTTCGTTCCTCTTCTTGGTATGCCTCCTCATGATGTCCGGATGACCATCCGGCGCCACCCTGTGGCTATGTACATCTTTGCTGATCAAGTGGTGTTGGCTACCCAGTGGTCCTGTAGCCAAGTGGTTATGTGTGGAATTGGCAGGACGGTTTGGATGTGTGGTAGGTGCTATGGGGATGACCATGCTATGGCAGGATGTAGAAATGAACTGCGGTGTTGTAAGTGTTGGGGGCATTGGGCACCGCAAGAGGGGTGCCTGGTATCTATGAGGAGATACTGATGTTGGTTGGCATGCGTCTCTTCCTGGTGGTCTCAGGGAGAGCTACTTTAATGTTCTGATGATGGCTGGAATGTGGGAGAAGAAAGTTTGGCTGGATCAATGCCAAGTGTCCATCAAGGGGGTGCGGATCATGCTGCTAAGAGGAGGTTGCTTGATTCCTTTTTAAAGCTTAATTGACTGGCCTCCCGATCTTGGTGGGTTGTTGCTTACCAACCAGGTGCCTTCAATGTGAGGAGCTCTTCATTACCGGGATGGCTCAATGCGGCAGAATGGAGCAGCTTTTGTGTCTCATTGTCCAACGGAGGCCAGTGTGTTATTAGCATCGTACGTGGTTGGTAATGGAGTTTCATCAATGAAGACTTCGGTGAAGAGTTGTCTGGTAAAAGTCTCTGTGTAGGGGCTGCCTGCTCTCGCTAGGATGGAATTGTGTCTCTTGAGAATCCTATCACCCTTCGACATAGTGATGTTCGTGGATAAGAGAAAGTTATGGTGGCCGACTTTGGCATTGGAATTTGTGGCTCAAAATTCAAAAACTGCTACTTTTAGCAAGATAAATCTGGTTGCGAAGATTCAGAAAAGCAAGTTAGTTGATCATGGTAAGTCGGCTACTAGAGTTCACCGCCGCTTTCTGGCAGGGAGGATGAGAATCTGGTTGTCCCGATAGATACATTATGCCAGGTTACTCGGGATCTATTATGCCAGGATCCAAATATCTTAAACATTGTTGGACCGAGCTTTTATCGGCATCGTCATCGGTTCGGGTGGGTGGGTTCACTTTCTGAACCACCTAGTGGTTCTTCGAACCGGTGAGGTTGCCCAGGTGATCCCTAAACCGGGCCAGGTGGGAATGCTGTGCGGTCTGGCTGGATCATCTAACTGTCGAGGGATGGTGCCCATGGATTGAGTGTTGTCACCGTCTCTTTTACACGATCGCCCTACCCCTGCAGTGGACAACTCACGGGAGGATATGGCTGTGTAGACTCAGGAAGTGGTCAACCAGATCTCGTGCCCCTCTCTGGAGCTCATAATGGGAGAGTTGAGGACGGATCTGGTGCTAGGAGATAGTCGATGGCTCAGCTCAGTGATAAGGGGATTGAGGATCAAGAATTGCTAATCGCAGTTGAGGTCTTAGGATGCTGTCCAGGATGATGAGCTAGCTATTATTCCTTTATTGAAGGAGGGGATGCTTTATATTAGCTAGGCACAGGAGGTGGAGACCACGCGGAGGATCTCTGATGATGATATTCAAACCATTTGGGAATTAATGGGACTGAGTTTTATTTTGGGAAAAGAGCAGGAGGTGAAGGTTTTTTTGACTATCTAAGGGAAGAGTTACTTGGCCTGAAAGATTTCCAGGTAGAGAAAAAAAACTTTTTAGCAGAGGATATGTTCCAGAGAGATGTGCTTCATATTCTGGAATAAGATCATGGAAGATAGCAGAAGAGGAAAGAAGTCGGGGAAATTGTTGTTTATACATGAATGGTATTGCCACATGGAAACTGTCAAGGGATTGTGGGTAAAGCAAAAAAATTATAGAACTTCATAACATGGTGACCTTGAGAAAATCAGATGTTCTTTTCCTGCAGGAAACAAAAACAGATTTGCTGATTCTTATTAATAGGAGGGGTTCAAGTATGGAAATTTGGATGGCTTTCCTTGTGTTCCTTGTTCAGGGAGGAGTGGTGGCCTGGCAGTATTATGGAATAATAGATTGGTAAATGTAAATGTTATTTGCAAAGACAAGCATTATTAGGTCCTCAAGTTCAGCAGAATAGGGAATTGTAAAGAATGGCTTGTGTAATGTGTATGGCTCTATGAGAGAGAGAGAAGCTTACATTCTTCTTTGATTTGCAGGAAGATATCAATAATTACAACAATTCAACTTGGTGCGTAGGTGGGGATTTCATTGCAGTTCTCAAACAGAGTGAAAGAGATGGTTAAGGCACATGAATGCAGTAGATTCATGCTTTTAATGATTGGGTCAATGCATGTGGTATGATTGAGGTTCCTCTACCTTCACCTTATTATCTCAGGTACATGTGGTCCAACTGAAAATCAAAATCACAGGTTGATAGATTCTTTCTTAATGCTCATTGAGTGGAGGCCTTTGATATTTCAGAGAACTTTTACGTCCCCAGAGTGGTATCAGACCATTTTGCCATGGGCCTCTCCTATGCCAGGTCTACCCAGAAGCAGCCTAAGGGGTTCAAATTCTAATCATCATGGTGTAGGGATCCTAATCTTAAGGAGTTGGTTAAAGGACGGTGGATTGGGCATCATGTGGAATCAGCCTAGTCTACTGTAAGATTTGCCAATAAATTAAAATGGGTCAGGAAATGTCTCAATAAGTGGGCTAGACAGCTCTTTCACACCTTAGCCAGAGAGAGGGAGCTTGGGTCTCTAAGATTGATCTCTATGACTGCCTGAATGACAGTGGTTTGACCATTCCTTGTCAGATTCAGGAGTGGAACAAAGCCAAGGAAGATTATAAAGAATGGAGCTTTAGGCAGAAGATAAAGTGGAAACAAAGGTCTAAGGATTTGTGGCTAAAGGAAGGGGACAAAAAATACTAAATTCTTTCACACCCAGGCTTCTATTAGAAGGCAGAGGGCCACACTTCAAAGACACTGTGAATGGTATCGACTACATAGGTACGAATTAAATTGGCAACTTTGTAACTGGTTTTTACAAAAACTTGTTCAATGATGATTGGAAATGGGCTCCTTTCAACTTCAATATGCAAAAGCCTCTGGAACAAGATGACTCGGATTTTCTTACTTGTAGCTTCTCTGATCACGAGATTTTGTATGCTATCAAAGAAATGAACCCTTATAAAGTCTCGGACCTGATGGGTTCTGAACGGGCTTTTATCCTCATTTTTGGGAGATCATCAAGGGTGACTTTATGACTCTTTTAAAGGGAATTTGGAGATGATCCAGGTTGCATCAGGATGGTAAATTCTACTTCCTTGGTTCTTATACCTAAAAAGGATAGCATAGAGGACATTAGGGATTTGAGGTCAATCAGTCTTTTTAACCGTAATTACAAGATTGTGGCCAAAGTTGTTACTAGCAGACATTAACGAGTTATCCACTAGTACTCGGTTTGCTTTTACCCCTACAATCATGGATAACTACATAGCTGTTCATGAGTGCTTGCATGATCAGAAACAGAGGCGTAAATAATGTATTTTTCTTAAATTGGACTTCCTATAACACACTAAAGTGGTTGAGTCTCATAAGTGGGTGCATTCTACTGTGAGCACATTGACTAGCCAGGAAATATAGAATGTGTTCGACGGTGGACATGTTGATCGGTGAGTGGGAGATGCCATTTGCACCCCGTCGATGGAGAAAGAAGGGGCATGACTCATGGACTCTAGGAACGTCATAGGCATAGAAGATGGAGATCCCAACAGTAACTCATGGTCACAACCAACTCCATGGCAGTGGCAGCTAATGATGTCAGCGCGAGGATCACGATATCATAATTGGAGTCGCGATTAGTGGGTATTGATCCAATCCGAATCGGATCCGATTGGTCCAATCTCTACCGATCCTCCAGAACAGAAATTGATCAGTCCATATCGGTCTTTTTTTAATTTTTTAATACAATTTTTTTTTAAATTTAGGAAAAATTGTACAAAATACATAAATTTTTTTTAAATGGTTATGATGCCAGAAAAGATTGATATCATAAGAGAGAAGTCTTATGAATTATGATACTAGCGGGTATTTTGGATCACGTACTATTAACAATTTAACATTCATTTTATTAAATAAAAGAGATAGTACAAGTAGAAATTAAAATTAAAATATAACAGAAATCAAATACAAGTGTACAAGTGAAAATATATCTTTTCACCACCACGAACAAAACTGTCCCCCGCAGTCTTTGTTATGCTCCTCTTTGTCTTTCTCTGGGATGGTCCATCGACTTATGATCGGACTATATCCATATGAAAATAGTGATTGGGCTATATGGTTAAAGTCATATGCGCTATATGCTCTAGCCGCTAGAGGTGGCAGTGGATGACAAGACTCGAAATATGAAGTAGGTTTTGGATAATGTGCCATAGTGTACTCATCAAAGAATCCTATTTGATTCCAGCTTTGAGTCCTCTTACTAGAATGCTGCCTCTCACTCAAATCTTTTGCACCTACTCCTTTCGTACATACACTACTAGAAACATCCTCTCCACCTTCATCTCCACTTGAAACTCCCACACAAGGATCGCGGAATTGGAATCGGCGATCGGAATCGGCTGATCACGGAATTGGAATCGGTCGGAATCGGCCGATTTTTGGGAAGAGAATTGATCCAGGAATCGGTCTGAATCAATTTTTTTTCGAATTTTTTTCATCAAAAAATTTTAAAAATAGATTTTTTTTAAAAATAGGAAATGAGTTAGAAAAAATTCTAAAAATGAGATTAGCATTCATCCACGTCGAATAATTACTAATGAACATGAAATGAAGTTAAGTACATATTCAGATGCAAAAATCAATTAATTGATATAGCATAAAAATATAAAAAATAGGAATTTACATGTTATCAATCTAATACCAATATCTAGGATTTAGATATTGGCCTTCCTCCTCTTCTTGCCGCTGTCGATGCTCCTGAGTTGTGTCTAGTCTTGTATATTGTCCGGGACCATAGCCATATGAAAATAATGTCGATGTCATGTTATCAAAGTCGTAAGCATCGGACTGCGGGACGATCGGGACGCAGGCAGACTCTGGTGGAGCTAGTGGTGGTGGTGGAGGAATTCACTGCTGTTTAGCCTCGTCAAATGCTAGATATTGTGGCTCTATAAAATGATGATGTGATGTCTGCTCATCCGCCGCTGTATCTGACATTTTAGCCGTCGACCGAATTAGATCGGGTTGTTAGCTGACGGCCACGCCGCCGGTACGCACTCGTCATCATCATCCGAAGTGAGAAGAAGCTTGCGTACGCCATCATCATACGGGCGTCGAACGCCTAATCTCCAGCTTCTTTCTCTTCACCTTTTCAACCATCTCTGAAATGCCAGAACCTAAAGATTTTTTTAGCTTTGCAAATCTGCCCATTTTTATGCAGTCACTTTTGTTTTCGTTTTTCCTAAACTACGAATGGGCTGGGTAGCAGTGGCTGGGGCTGGAGCTGGGGCTAAAGCTGGAGGTGGGTGCTCCATAGCTACTGGGGCAGAAGGAGGCCCTACCTGAGCTTGAGAAGTAGGTGGAGGTGGAGCTGGAGCATCCTCCTCGGCTTCAACACCATCCAACTCTCTTTTAGCTCATGTACGATCATCGGGATCAAACTCAGTTGTATGATCCCTGGCTGCCCTCTTCTCTATCCAGGAGGCAAGTGCATGCTCCTCCTGGAATATTTGATCCATATCCACCTCCTCAAGTGGTGGTGTGGCGGAGGTATGCCTCTGCTCGTATGGACCACCTGCGAACCGTGCAAATCGCTCCTCACTGATGTTCTGTTGATCCTTGATATTCTTGATGTGTAGCCTCGTATTGTAATGACAGAAGGCCAACTAGCCGGTCTAAAGTCAACATGTTCCTCCTTTTTATATGTATCATGTTGAATGTACTCCAGTTCCTCTCACAATGAGAGGAACTAGTGCTCTGGCTGAGTATTCTGATACCGATGGTAGTAAGTGCATTCCATCCACTCTTAGTGTTCACCTGAACCCGCCACTCAGCTGGAAAAAAAGAAAAGTAAACAGTCAGCTTATCATCTTCAATAACTCATATGAAAAGAAAATAAAATCTTCATCATAAATAAGTATAGTCGCACTAATATCTCAGATCAACATCTGAGTATATGCCGACCCTCATCTTATACTTTTGCATCTGAAATTTTTTTTTAAAAAAATTCATTAGTTTTGTCTACTAATTAGCTACTCTAAAGTATTGAATAAAGTCAATAAACTCCAACTTACTTCTATCTCAACCTCTATCCTGTCCTGCTGAGATCAGCAGAGACGCTGAATAACAACTAGTGTACCCTGCATCACCTTGTTGTCGTTCACCACCTGTTCTTCATATTGGATGCGGGGGTTCAAAAAATATCCTGCAAGAACTTAATAGTTAACATTATGAATAAGACAATTATTGACTAAACTTAAAGTAGGAAAGCACAAATTTTTTTGAACCTACTAACCTGCAGCATGGACATCGTGGTGCAAAGTCTTGTCCCATCGGTCATTTATGCATCTTCCACCACTTTTTAGAATCCTCGGGATTTTTTTCTTTTATTTTCAATTTTTCGATCCACGGCATCAAAGGCGCCCATCCGGTTCTTCATTATCCGAGTTTACTAACTTCGAAGACAACTATCGTTACCAACGATGATTGCCAAGTAGTAGCAATCCTCTCCCAAAATCTCTTGTCGAATGACTGCTTTTTCGACCTAACAAGAATTTCCAATTGATCTTCGTTGTATATTGTGTGGTCCACCATATAATTATAATATTCCTTGACTGCGTTAACCCAACCAATGCACGTCGCACGGTATAAACTCTCCAAAGGTCACGAAGTTTGTGGCGAAACACGTAGGATCGGGCCTAACAAGACTGTGCGCCCATCGCGCGCATCTCGTAATATGTAGCAGACGGGGGATGCGAATAAATAAATGACATGATCGTCTGCATACCTGCCCGACAAGGGTGGATACACCCACTCTCCTCCCGCTCTATATCCTCTAATACGAGATAAACAGAACGTGCCCTCATGGCACCTGGGAACATACGTCGCCTCTTCTATCAACTTTTCCCAACTGTTTTATATGAAGGTTCGTTGTCAGTGGCAACTTGAACCACATTATCCTCCCCGATCTCCTCCACCACCACATCCAGCAAAGAAAAAATGAAGTCGACATTTTTAATCTTCTCAGAAGCATCCACCGACTTCAAGAACGTGGTCCCCTCAGAACAATATACCAAGAAGTTTTTCATACTCCTCTTGGTGATACCTATCCACCTGTCACACATAATGGTGCAACCCCTCTTATTCCACACCAATTCGAATTCATCCATCCACTCTCTCAACTCTTGCACCTCTTCATCCAGCCCAACGCTGTATATATGCTTGTTGCCCGAGGCCAGGAGAGGCCCGCCACCCACGCGCATCCACCATCATCTGTACAAGTAGGGTTGGTGGTCGCACGTGTCGGGATACCTACATCAAGTTAAAAAATATTAGATCAGGCAAAAATTAAGCTTAAGTAAATAAAACACATAAATGTCATTTTAAAAGTGATACCTGCATGCAAAAACCACTTCAGACGTGGCGACCCGGCTCTCTTGTAACCGTTCGCTGCCCTGCCTTCACCCCTTTCACAGCTTGTTTAATCCCCATTTCGTCGAACACTCGTTTCCTAAATAAATACTCATCACTCAGCCGTAAACCGAGTACTGACGAGAATACGGTGTGGCCTTGCCTCCATCTCTCCATCTCCCGGTCTCGGTAGGGCGAGCCGATGCCGATCGGCCAAGAGTTGGGTCGCTGGTTCCTAACCCTCCCCGCTCCCCTCCACTCGTCATCCTTCTCGCAAATGCACGCTCATAACAGACGTAGCATGTTTAACCCCGAGTCCATGGAGTTTTCTCGCTTCTCGCAGCTCCGGCTCGGCTGGTGTCTTCCCCTTGCCTTTCCCTTTCCAGGTAGGCAAATCTTGGTCCCTCCTCCTCTGGAGTAGCTCATCGTGCAACTCCTCCCTCTGCTCAATCCTAACAGCCCGTTGAGAGGCTCTACCTGTCATGTAGCCTCTCATCTCCTCACTCTTCTCTCTCGGCACCTTATCACAATTTTTTACATTTCTGCCTGTTCCAGCCATAGATTACGGAATCGGTGGAATCGGACCGATTCCGGAATCGGATCGGTGGATACCGATCCGATTCCTGGCGGAAGGACCGATTCCGGGAATAATTCCGCGGAATCGGTAAGAATCGACTGGAATCGGTCGGAATCGATCCGATTCCGACCGATTCGTTGTGGAATCGATCGATCCGACCGATTCCGATGGAAGACCGGTTGAACCGGCCCCGGTTCGATTCCCGGTTCGATTCTGGGATCGGGAATCGAACCGATTCCGGCTCTAGGCCGGAATCGACCGCCGCGGTCGATTCCTTCGATCCCGCGGTAGGGCTCATTTCCGGCGATTCCGCGGCGATTCCTCGCCGATTCGCATCGATCCGGCGATCCAGGCGTCGATCCGAGCGATTCGGCAGCGATCCGTCGATCCGGAGCGATTCGAAGACCGATTCGGCGATTCCACGATTCCCTCGGGCGATTCCGGGCGATTCGGACCGATTCCTTCAGTCGATTCCGCCGATCCAAGCTCCGATCCGCCTCAATCAACGTCTTCTTCGATCTTTGACCCGCTGGTAAGATTTCTTCGCCGAACACTTCGTACGTCCATTCTTACGCGTTTCCGACGAGTCCGAGCGTCGTCGTAAACCTCGCGATTTCCGACCGAATTAGTCCGTCCAAGTTTTAAACTATCCGTTTAAGTTCATTTTGCACGGGAAAATTCTTGATATCCCGTACGTTATTTTCGACGAATTTCCGCAACTACGTAACCCTTTAAACATACCGAATGGTGTGTTACTCGTCGGTTCGCTTCCCGAACAGCGTCTAAATCATTTTTTATGTTATCTAATCAATTTTAGTGCATTGTTTACAATTTTCGCGTAGATATAAGCAATGGCCGATCAAGCAAAGACGCGTCTCCGACGCGGGTTGGGAACACGGCATACGGTAGACCTAGTCGGGGAAGAGGGTGCAAAGTGGGCGGGAAGGAGATGAACGGGGGGTGTTCCTACGAAACAACATATCACGTTTTAACAAAGGGGAATGTAAAGAAACGTGACGAAGGTGCCCAGGAGAAGAGTGAGGAGATGAGAGGATAGCACGACAGGTAGAGCCTCTCAACGGCCGTTCGGATCGAGCGCAGGGAGGAGCCGCAGACGAGCTACTCGAGAGGAGGAGGACCGATTGCCTACCTCCAAAGTGAAGGAAGGCAAGGGAAGGCGGCCGGCCCCGGAGCCGTAGCGAGCGAGGGACGAGTCCACTTGACCCGAGTCGAGACGTGCCAGCCACGGCCACGCGCAGACGGCCGAGGAGGAGGAGGACAGAGGAGGGGGAGCAGAGGGTCCGGGTCCGTAGTCGACCCGCCTTTGGGCCGATCAAGACGGGCCGCCCATTACCGGACCGAGAGCCCGACCCCCAGAGACAGAGAGCCCTACCGCTCCACCTCCACCAAAGGCCACCGATTTACACCGAGCGACGAGTATTTATTGTGGAAACGTAGTGTCGGGCGACGGGGATAAACGTAACGAAAGGGGCGAGAAATACACAGAACGGCCGCAAAGAGAGCTGTCGCCACATCATTGTCATGGTTTTTATACGCAGTATCACTTTAAATTAAATTTGACATTATGCCCGTTTCTTCATTTACTAAAACTTAATTTTACCCCGATCCCATGTTTTTTAACTTCGATGTAGGCATCCCGCGATACACCACCACCCCTACTTCCGTGACGATGCGGTGGATGCCGCGGGGTGGAGGTCAGGACCGGTTTGCAAGCCCCGGCAGACACATACGGCGCCGGCCCGGACGAGGAGGTCCAGGAGTCGAGTGAGTGCACGGACGGGTTCAAGCTGGTGCGAAGGAGAGGGCTGCACAATCACGTGCGACGGGTGGATACGTATCACCAGGGAGTAACATGATAAACTTCGGTGTACCGTTCTCGAGGGGACTACATTCTTTGCAGACGTTTTCTGGAAGATTAAAAATGCCGACTTCATTTTTTTCTCTCGACGATGGAGTGCGAGGAGACGGGGAGGAGAATGCGGTGTAGTTGTCACCGACAACGAACCATCATCAGGCGGTCGGGAGGAAGTTGACGGAGAAGAGTGGGCACATCTTCTCGGGTGCCCCGTGCAAGACATTCCATAGATCTCATTTTGTGAGGATACAGCAAGGATGAGGGTGTATTCACACTGTCAGTGTGCGCACCATCGCCTTTATTTATTCGCATCCCCGCCTCCTACATATCACGAGATCTCACACGAGGGCACGATCTTGTGTGTGCCCGGTCCGACACGATTTCCACGAACTTCATGCGAGAGTTTACACCGGCACGCATTTCGCATTGGTTAGTTCACGCTCCGAGGAGTATTACAACTATACGGTGCGGACAACCCGTACGACAAAAAGATTGGAGGAGATTCTTGTCGTCCGAGAAGCGTATCACCGACAAGAGGTTTCGGGAGAGGATTGCCTACTATTCGCAATCATCGAGCCACCGTAGTTGTCTCGAGGTTGGTACTTAATGACAGTGGACCGAGATGGCACACCGTATGATGCGGACCGGGCAAAGCTGAAAATTAAAGAAAAAAATCCCGCAGGTTACAAAAAGTGGTGGAAAATCATTGATGACCGATGGACAAGACCTTGCACCACGATGTCCATGCTGCAGTAACTTGGTTCTTAAATTATTTCGATGTAAAATTATCTTATACGCATGTTGTTAACTAATAAAATTACAGATACTAACCCCGCATCCAATATGGAGGACAAAGTGGTGAACGACAACGAGGCGATGCGGGGTACACTTGGCTATTCAACAGGCCGTGCTGATCTCGGCGGAACAGACAGATAGAGGCCGAGATAAGTGTTGTAGTTCATTAAATACCTTGACTAGCATTACCAGGCAACTAAATTTTTTATTTAAATGTTTCAGATGGTACATGACGAGGGTCGGTGTATACTCGTATGCCGACTCAAATATTCAATACAAAAGTGTCACCCGGTACAGTAATAGTTTGACGAGCAATTTCTTTTCTTTTCATACAAGTTATTCTTGATGACGGGCTAATTGTTTTCCTTTCTTGTGTTTTTCTTGCGTGAGTGGTGGACTCGGTGAACACCGTGAGTGGATGGAATCCACTTGCGGCCATCGGTATCGGGATTCTCGAGTTGCAGCACCAGCTTCCTCCCACCGCGAGAGGAACCGGGTACATTCAACCTTGATACATACCAAAAGGAGGAACGGTTGACCTCGGACCGGCCGAGAAGCCGGTCTTCTCGTCATATAATACGAGGCCGCGCATAAAGAACATCGAGGATCGGCGAGAAGATCCGGGCCGAGGAGCGATTTCGCACGGTTCGCAGTGGCCCGTACGAGCAGAGTCATTCCTCCGCCACACCACCACCCGAGGAGGTGGACACGGACTCGTATTTTCCGTGAGGAGCACGCACTCGCTGGACAGAGGAGAGGGAAGCCAGATCACGCACCGAGTTTGATCCCGATGACCGCGTACTGGGCGAAGGAGAGTCGGGATGGTGTCAAGCGAGAGGATGCTCCAGCCTCCACCTCCATCTACTACCACGACTCGAAAGTAGGCCTTCTTCGCCCCAAGAACATGGGGCAACACTGCGTCGCTAGCTGGCCTCCGGCTCCGGCTTCCACCCCGGCATACCTGACTTCATTCGGGCGGTCCGGGAGAACGAAAACAAAAGGATACTCGGAGAATGGGAGGATTCGCAAAGTTGAAAAAAACTGTTTGGGACTTTCCGGTAGTTCGTAGATGGTCAAGAGGTAAAGAGAAGGAAGTTAGAGGTCGTGCGTCCGTCACCGGATGACAAGACGTTGTGCTCCTTCTCACTCCTCGTGTGATGATGACGAGGAGTGTATACCACCGACGGCCATCAAGCCAGCATGAGTCACCCGATTCACGCTTTCCAAAGCCGTATTACACGTCGACGAGCGGACACCGCTGCCTTATATTATGGAGCCACAAAGATCCGCATTCGTTGGCCGGGTTGACCGGCCAAGGATTACACCACCAGCTCCACCATCCTCTCGCTTACGTCCCGGTCGTCCCGCAGTCCGATCCATACGACCTCGATGGCATGGCATCGGCATTATTTTCATATGGATACGGTCCCGGGCGCATTCAAGATCGAGCACGAGGAGGAGCGTCACGAGCAACAGTAGAGAGGAGGACGACCCACATCTTTATCCTAGATATCGGTAGTAGATTGATATGATGTAATTTTTTTTATGACGTATCAACTCTTTGATATTCGAATAAATGGAATTGGAATACGTACTTAACTTTCAAGTCTTCAAGTCTTCAATTGGTGTTCATTAGTATTTGTATGATGTGGTTTTGTGGATATCATGCATTGGTGATTTTTTAAAATTTTTCTAACTCATTTCCTATTTTTTTAGAATTTTTTCTGAATTTTTTGAATTTTTTTGACGAAAAAAAAAATCCACAAAAAAAAACCGATTCCGACCGATTCCGGAATCGATTCCCTTCCCAGGAATCGGCCGATTCCGGCCGATTCTGGGAATCGGAATCGGAATCGGTCCCAACCGATTCCGATTCCGATTCCGATTCCGATTCCGGAATCCTTGGTTCCAGCAATATGTTATTTCAGCCGGAACAACCCCCCGTTCATCTCCTTCCCCACACAATTTGCATTGCACTCTCTTTTTGACCGGGTCTGCCATGTGTTCGTGTTCCCAACCCACGTCAGAAGGACGTGCTGGTGCTGCATCACCTTGATCGGCCATTGCTTATACTTGCAAAAGTTGTAAATAATATATTAAAAATTATTAGGCAACATAAAAATTACTTTAGGGGCTGTTCGGGAAGCAGACAGTCTGTCAAACACACTATTCGGTATGTTTAAAGGGTTATGTATTTGTCGGAAATGGTCGTAAATCGACATGCGGGGTATCCAAAATTTTTCCCGTACAAAGAACATCTAATCGATGTTCTTACAACTTGAACGGAGTTGTTCGATAAAAAATCACCGAGTTTAACCATGCTCGGAGTCATCGGAAACACGTAAAAATAGGTGTAGGGGTATCCAAAATTTTTCCCAGACAAAGAATATCCAATTGATTTGTTTAGAACTTAAATAGAGTTGTTCGGTCGGAATCACCGAGTTTAACCACGTTCGGGGCCGTCGAAAACGTGTAAGAATGGGCGTACGAGATTTTCGACGAAGAAATCTTACCAATAATCTTCTAAGGATCGAAGAAGAGGTTGAATGGAGGCCGATCGGAGCTTGGATCAGCGGAATCACTTGAAGAAATCAACTGGAATCGCCGGAATCACTAGAATCGCCGTTGGAATCACTGTTGGAATTGTGCCGGAATCGGCGCAGGGAGCTGGGATCGAGGTCGGAATCGCCGGAAGCAGTAGCCGCCGCTGCTGGATCGCTAGAATAGACCAGCAGCGGTCGATTCCTGGTCCGGAATCGAACCGGACTGGCCAGACCGGTCTCCGACAGATCGGTCGGGATCGACCGATTCTGGTTGATCCCGACCAATTCCAACCGATTCAGCGGAATTCCTGTTGGCATCGGTCCTTCCGCATGGAACTCCGATCCGATTCTGGAATCAGCCGATTCCAATCCGATTCCTGCGATTCTGCAATCAATTCTCCCACCTTGTTATTGAGTGGCTATAATAAATTCTTCTTTATTATCACCTGAGGAAGGTGTCTAGGTATTATATGTAGAAATCAAATGTCTCTGTTTGGTACTCAACTTCTTCTTTTATACTCTTTCTTCTTGTTTTGTATCCATATCAGTATTGCATTGTATTGCTATCTTAAATGTCTTGAAGCCTCTAAGGACACCAACAACACTCTTTTTAGTGTTAGGCCTGCATCTGGAATATGAGTTGGCACAATTGGAGCTGTGGCTGGAGTTGTTCTTTGTGAACTTGGAGTTGTGCTAGGAACTTGAGTTTCTTACCCTCTTCTATTTGCTCTTCCTCATTGAGATAATGTAATAAGTTGTCATTGACTCACCAAGGACCTCACAATTAGCTCCTTTCCAATGTCTTCCGACATCAAGTCAATTGAGTGACAACACATGGCACTCAAAACAAATGAGGTCTTATGTCTATCAGTTTCTTACTTGCAGCTTTGTATGAAGGCTCAATGTTAGTGACAAATTGCACAATGTTGTCCTCCCCAATGTTCTCCACCACAGTGTTCACCAGACCAAACGAGTAATATGCATTCTTCTCCTGGTTGAATGCATCAATAGACTTCAAAAGGTGGTGCCTTACAAAACAATACATAAAGAAGTTGATAAGCGGTTTCTTTTTTATTTTTGTCCATACATTGTACATCATAATGCAACTTCTTTCCTTTCATATGGATTTGAATCTATCTATCTGTGAGGTCAACTCATTGACCTCTGTATCCAACCTCTTCTCGTATATGTACATAGAGGTGGGGACTTTCAACCCTAGTACAACCTCATCAATGGCATTTACTATTGTTTGGAAATACGTATTAGTCGTTTCATCCATTGGGACACTTACACGAAGAAAGATGATTGCACTATTGTTAATGTTTGTTTGAAAAACATGAGACATATAGTTAAAGAAATTACTTTCATATACCTACATGTAGAAATCACTTATAGATATACTTGATTGCCTTATTTGTAGCCCCTATAGACGCCTGCACTCTTTTTAAGGCTTGCCTAATAGACGTTTACCCTCTGTCACTCTATATATGGTGGTGTCTGTTGGCCGAACTAACCAAGACCGGAAATTCACTATCTTGCTTTACCACGCGTGTAAGATGGCTCCCTTCGACATATGATCATCTGGATTTGGCGATGGCACTTGAATTTCATGTCTCCATTTTCTTTCCTCATTTTCTCTAATTTGAGCCCTACTAACATGCATGACTCTCCTTATCTTTGTCTCTTCTTCATCATCTGAAGATGAATCACTTGCACATGAGTTTGTGACTTTTCCTTCTTACCCCTTTCATACATGAGATCAATGTCTCTCCATTTGATCAACTCATTATGGAGCTTGGCTCTGTGCTCAATTCTAATATCTGTCTATTAGATAACCTCTCATTTCCTCTCTTAACTCAGCCGTGACTTGTCGCATTTTTTTCATATTACCACCATATCAACTAACATTAGTTTGACACTGTTTACATCTTACCTTTTTCTCTTCCACGACCAACATGTACCCGTGTTGACATCCAATGTCCGTCTGTCCAACTCCAACTTCAGGGATAGTTTGCTCATTGTCAGACATTTTATCTACATATATAGATATAATAATTAAAAATTACAATCAAAGTAAAAAAATTTAAGTGACTTGTTCTAACACCCTCAAAGGGGAGATCACCCATTTGAGGGTGAGGAATAGCATCCTCGAAATAGATAGGGGGAAAAGGGATTGAAGGAAAGGGAGGGGGGTTGCCTCTTGAGGGGATCTTCCGGGGGGGGGATCGCTAGAGGGGAGCCCTAGAAGAGGGATGTGTTGAGGGGGGAAGCTAGATTAGGGGTGAGGAGGGAGAATCGGTCTGATCTCCCCCTTATGAGGGGGATATCGATCCTGAATTGGGTCTAAGATTGACCCAATTCTAGAACTTATCGGTTTTCAGAGTCTCGATTTGATTCGGAAGAATTAGCCGATCCTTCCGATTCTATTTGATCTGCCTGGGAGTTCTTATAGGATTGATTGTCCCAGGTGGAATTGGATCGACTATTGTCGATCTGATTTGAGAATTGGTTGATCCCGATCTGGATCGGCCGATTCTACAAACCATGCCTTGGTGGCGACACAATAGAACCAGTGGAGGTAGAGAGGGCGAAGCTCCCTGGATGTATGGGTGAAGAAGCAGACATGTCTAATGTGGGAAGTGTCAACCTTGCAGAGCCTTGTTTGGTGCTGTGTCGGGTGGAACCAACACTCGAACACCTTGTGGCCGTATCCACAGAGATCTCCTTGGTGGCAAGCACCTTTGTTGATATCAGAGACACGGCTTGCAGCTGTAGTGGTACTTGTGAGGATTGTGATGCTATGCGTTCTTGCCAGGGTGAACGAACGAACACTCTGTCCAGTCATGGGGGGGAGAGGGAGGCATTGTCACTGTCTATAACCACCACTGCTGTGGTGCCCAAGGCCCCTTTCAAGGATACCTTCGCGTCAAAATGCTTTTGGAGATACCACAATGACATCACAGGGCAAGGATCGTGGGATTGAGATTGGTGACCACCGATCCGATCTGGATCGGTATCGGGATCGGATCGGTCCGGATCGGCCGATCCTCCGGAAGAAAGGGCGTCTGGTATCGGTCCGGATCGGACAAAATTTTTTATTTTTTTAAATCATAAAAATCCTCAAAAAATCAGAAAAAATTATAGAAATAAATAAAAAATTTAAAAAAATAAAAAATAATGTGGATGATATTCTATCAAACAATGCCATATAATGTAAGTTTCTTCAAGAAACTGTCATATAAGTATAAATTATTATATAAAAGAGAGAGAGAAGAGAGTTAAAATAGATCTTTATGTAAATTTAAGTATATAATATATATTTATGATTATGAACCTTCTATATATGTGATAGTATAAGTGATAGTGAAATATATTAATATGTTTACACTATCATTAGCGGGACGCAGAGTAGTCGCGGATCGACCTGCGCGGTCAGGTCGCGGGAGTCAAGGGGGCAGCGCCCCTTGTGGGGGGGATCAGGGGGCCAATGCCCCCTGAAGGAAAATTATTTTTATGGTGGTAAAGGGAAGGAGGAAGAAGGGATCGGAGTCCCCCCTAAATTTACCTGTTTAAGGGGGGATCGGCCAATGTTCAAGGTGGATTGTTGGGGGGAGGGGTCTAGGGGAGCCCTAGACAATGAAGGGGAGGTGGGAGTGAGAATGAGGGGTGGGAAGGGGGAATCGGTCCGATCTCCCCCTTATTGGGGTGGATCGGACCAGAAAATGGTCCATAATCGGGTCCTGAATCGATTCGATTCTGGACCCTTCTGGGTTCTAAGGAATCGGTCCTGATCGACCGATTCCCGGATCGATCCACCTGAATCGGTCCAGGATCAACCGATCCAGTCGATTCAGACTGATCCAGCCGGGAGTCCCGGCTGGATCGGTAGTTCCAGCTGGAATCGGATCGGTGGGTACCGATCCGATCCAAGAATCGGCCGATCCCGATCCGGATCGGCCGATTCTGCAATCCATGTCACAGGGTCACCGGCTGTTAGCATTGGCGGCATTTGGATCGGTGCCAACAATGAGGAGGAGCTTCATGATGTCCATCACTCCGATAAATGAGAGGTGGCACAGTGAAGGGAAATACTCCCATTGGAGCCACCATACTGGTTGATGTCCATGGTGGATAATGAATAGCCATCTTCATCGACACCACTGGTCCACCGTACGTGGCAGCCAAAGTCCATGTCCGTTAATGAGTTAATGAGAGTGATGATAATCCATACCCATTTAGATATGGCTCGTTATGGCAAAGTTGTTAAGATCTTGAAATCTCATTTGAGCGAATGAGAATTTGGACCCATGCACATGTAACCAGAGGGTTCCTAGCTTGTCTTTGATTTCCTAAACCCATTGAGGAAGGGCATGGCCCATGGCATGGAATTTTGCCTCATCTTCTGAGAAAGTCTCGTTGGGCCACTCAATTTCATCTGCAGCATCCGAAGCCTTTTGACAAGGGTTTGATTCATGGGCTGAAGGAATTCCACAAGCACCTCCAGTTCCACAAGGTGGTGGAAGATGACCTCCCCCCATAGCAGCTGGCTGAGCTTTGGCTTGAATATCCTGCTCGGGAAGAGCCATGAATGGAGTTGCTGTTGGACTTGACCACTATCCAGCGTGTGTTCTTCAAGGATGGCCTGTTCAGGCTTGCAGAAGAGATGGTTGAGACGCTTCGCGTAACTCGGTTTGTACCCTGCCATCATCATGTAAGAGGTACTGCTGAGGGGCGGCGTTGCTCCTCCCACTGCCCCATCTCAGCAATGACCAGGTCTTGTCAACAACATTGAGGGTGTCTAGGAAATTAAGGAGCTGTGGGGGTGGTGAAGGCATCTGCAGAGGATCCATGGGACGAAAAAATTGACAGAGGAGGGCCTTGTGCTGGGGGGTCAAGATTGGAGCGGTTCTGACATGTGGCATTCTTCTTGATCTTTTTAGGAGTCAGGATCACCCTGTGCCTCAGCTAGCACTCAGTTTCTTTGGAAGCCATTTTTCCTGGTGAGAGAAAAATTGTCCGTGCTCGCCGCAAAGGGAGCCAGGCTATGTGTGCAGCTGCTCCCTAGATCTGCCTGGGGGAGTGGGATCGGTGGTGGCATCTGTGGAAGATGACCAGCCTCAACACATAGGCGATCCCCTGGTCTGCCATCATCTCTACCGTTGTCCGGTCACTGGCAGGTGCTGGGGCAAGGGCCTTGTTCTGAGGTTGCACAACAGGTAGGGTGATGCCGAAGAAGATGGTGGCTGCCATGATGACACGGGAAACTCTATCAACTGCCATCTATCTTTTCTCATGGGATAGAAGCCACAGAGAGATAGGAGGAGAGGTAGTGGCAGAGTGGAGTTGCTACGAGGAGAGCCTCCTCAGGATTTATGCAGAGCCGGAGGGGAAGGTGTAGATCTGAGAAAAGTAGGAGAGGGGAAGCCCCCTCACGTGAAGAGGGGTGTCGATGCTGACCAAGGATCTGTGATCATTGCCCATCGGAGAGAGATATGTTTGGGGGAGTTGTAGCGGCGGAGGTCCTTGAAACCCGCCGTGAAGATGAAAGGGGGTGACCCCCTTGCTTGCTGAACTGAAGAACCTCCGCGAAGTTGAAGGCAGAAGATGCTGTGCCCTATCACCTTGCTTGCTGGCTTGGAGACGAAGGGGGAAGAACTCCGCATGCTGAAAGAAAGAGCCCTACCTCCTGTCTTTTAGCGGTACATCACTGGGATAGGGTTGCAGGGTTGCAAAGGTCTGTTGCTGCACTGTAGGGCATGAACGTGACACCCGGACACTGCTCCTCTTTAATCTTTTCTTTCTCCCTTTTTTGTTTTGTTGCTGCAGATAGATCTGTGTGCACTGCTATCAGGTCTCTTTCATCCTTCAACAGTGCCGTGGGCACACCATGTGGGCAGAGCATCGCAGTCTGCGGGATAAGTGGATTTGGCTGTTTTGGTGGATAGGCTAAGGGTCTGTTTGTTTCCTCGTAAAAGTGGGTGCAGGATGAAGTTTTCGGGAAAAAGTGAATATTATGGTTATTTCTTTGCATGTAAACGTTGGTCAAAGGAAATTATTCTCCCTTGACCAAGAAAAAGAAGGATTTTGGCATCCAGAAAGTTTAGGCGGAAGCCATTTTCCGGGTGTCAAATCTTTTGGTAGACTTAATAATAATTAAAATTTATAATTATTGTTTATGTTATTAAATAATTAATTTTATTTAGAATTATTTTTATATGTTTAAGGAATTAAATATTTTTATTGTCAAGCAATTTTATCAAACACATTACTCATTTAATAAAATTATTGATAAAATTTTAACTGAAATTTGAGTTTGCAGGAATTATTTTGTCAGTTAAATTAATTTTGTATATAAATTATTAGAACATTTTATGTTAAACTAGATTCTATATCTTTTGTTCAATTATCATTATACTCACTGTGAGTTTCCAAAACATGAATTGAGTATAAAATTTCTAGTTTGAATTATTTTTTAATTAAATTATTTTATATAAAATTTACCAATACATTTTATGTTGTACTATTATTTTAGGTTTCCAAAATATTAATTTTTAGTAAATTGAATTTTTATAAAAAGTTTTAGTTTTAAATAAAATATTTTATCAAGTAATTAATTTGAAAATATAAACTTGATATTAAATAATTATTTTTAAAAATTCAAATAAATAAATGATGATACTATATTAAGACTTTACATGAAACTTAGAAAAATCATTTGAAAATTTCCAAATGAATGAAAATAATTTAGACAAATGATTTAAAAATAAAAAACAGTAAAATTTTCAATTAAATATTTTATTAATAAATATAAATAATAAGTTATGTTATCAATTTCATCAAAAAATAATTTTATAAAAAATAACTTAAAATTTTTCATATTAAGATTTTGTTGTAAAAATATTTTGATTATTTAAATATTAATAAAATTATTAAAGAACATGATAAAATTTTCATGAAAGACAATTGCATGCAACCAAATGAGGATGGATGTTTTCAATTTTCTTGAAAAGAGTATTCCATGAAATACTTTTTCCTTTGTTTTGGTTTTACATGAAACCAAATGAACCCTAAGTGGGCCGGATGTTAGGAATTATGAGACAATTCATGCAGGGCTTTGATATATATACATATATTAAATGAAGTGGTAACTGGCTAGGCCAAATTACTTCTTTTAATAAGCTAGCGTATGGACTGGACTGGCTATCACGTTTCAACAAGCCCATGACCCATGCGAGTCTATGACTGGCACTTCAAGTCAACCCTCAAATCCAAACAGGCAGGTAATCATGAACCTAATTTCGTCACAATTTCTTGAACGTGTAACAATCAATTGGTCCTGCTTATTTAGACTTAGGCACCTTTGTATAAGTCTGTGAGGAGACACTTTTTTTACCCTTTATTCAAAGGATAATCATCTCTGACATCAACATCACTGGGTAATGTTTCCTGAACAAATTGGGAAATTCCTGGAAAGAACTGATTTGACAATATACCAACCATTGCTGGGCAACCTGAAGCTGCCTATCTTAAGATAAATTGCATTTGGTATAAGCCTGAGGAGACTGGTGAAGCGTCGTTGTTAATGCATACATCTGTTACTTGTTTACTTTCTTGTAGGACGTGCTTGAAAAACTTGCGTTGAAGATGTTGTCAATAATTTGGGGTTAACACATACTTTTATACATTTCTCTTCTATCTATTTGATTTCTTGAATGCAAACAATATTAATCTTTCCTCTCAATATTATCAAGTTCTATAAGCTTTCATGTAAGGAACCCAATATTCCAAGTATATAATCTCATCACTCTTTCAATCTTTGTTTTGTTAGATTTTTTCTATAGTAATGTCTACTTGTTTTTAAGTTTGTTCTAAAATTTGTCTTGTTCCACACTATGTATTAGTTTCTTTTCCTATACCACATTAGGACAGTTATGTGGCGCATCACATGTGGGGAGCACCCTCATTTTTGCTATATTTTTCATTACATGTGCTTTAGTTTAGCGTGTCTTAAGAAGAGAACACTGTAATGCTATTTTCATTTGAATTCATACCATGAAATGACTATTTTTATGTTGCTCACTTACACAACCCTCCCCCTTTATCTGGACTTGGGACTAGCTGTCACCCTAAGCTTCAACATTTATCTAACTTTGGAGACATACTTGGGAAGTGTCTTACCAACTGTACACTCTTAACTTTGCAGATCAAATTTTAGCAGGCTGAGCTACAGTGGATTTTATACATTTGTTCTTGAAAGGGGAGATGAAATTATCTCAGCAGCATCCGTCAGGTATAGGACACTCTAATAGATCATTACGTATGTTTTTGTTTAATAGAATTTTTAGAAGATTGGGAAATGATCTTAAGATAGATGCTTTGTTAAACTCTCAAGTTAGCTGGCAGAAAATGATATGCACCTAGTAGCTGTAATTTATCTTCATTTTACAACATATCCTCTGATTCAACATTCATAATTGCTTTGAAACTCTTATCATGTATACACAACAGATTAGTTCTGAGGTATTTGTCTTTTGCCTGTTCAATAGAATTCATGGAACCAGGCTTGCCGAGATGCCATTCATTGGTACCCGGGATATGTATAGGCGCCAAGGAATGTGCCGCAGACTTATGAACGTAATTGAAGAGGTAAACGTGTGTGTTTTTTTAAATGATTGTCATGGGTATCATCTGAGAATCTGTTCTTCCCATTCCGGATATATGCATCAGATAACATAAATTACTTCTGTTTTTTTTTCTTTTATGACACAATTCTTCACTGACTTCTGAAAAATAAATTAAATGTCATTGTACTGCTTTCATCTTATTTTTTGTTCTGCATAAATGTATCCACTCACTCATCACCATGGACAACATTATGTAGCAGTGCAAACAGAATCCGAGATTCTGATGTTTCGATTCAATTCTGATAAAAATTAATGGATTCAGAACAATTTTTTGTGCATTTAAGCTATCAGAATTAGAATCCGATAATTTGATAACTTAAGGGGAATCATAAACAGTCAATTCTGTTTCTACCTATTTGATATCAATAGAAAATAATATATATATATATGTATAAATTAATATTATAATAAATAAAGATATATTCTAATAACAAAATCAGAATTGGAACAGAATCCAAATACCATGGTTCCAATTTAGTTGGAATCAAAATCGGAATTGTGTAACCCTTATCGGAAGTGGAATGGTAACAAGTAATACCACTACCAAAACCAATCCGTTTGCAGCCCTAACAATGTGTTTGAAGCCTTACAACTCAGTTAATGTAGGTTTTTAATTTGGTATACAGCGAAAGGGGAGTATCTCAAGGTTGAAAATTTGTTCATGGTTAGCTAGCGCACTGTTGATTGCAGATACAGTGAATCACATTTGCATCTTGCTTTTGGTTTTAGTGATGGAAATTTATGGTTCTTCAGGTGAATATTAAGGTAGTGAAAATTTTGATGGCCTATCAAAGGTGGAGGTGAAGGTTTTTATTGCTTACCAAAGATAGAGCCTGGATTCATACAGAAGGCTTTTAATCTTCTATGAAACTTTAACTTATTAGAAGTGTGGCTTCGAAAGTTAATATAATAGTATTCCAATATGGCCTGATAAATTGAAGCTGACAGGTAAATTTCAGATAAATTGCATGTGTTATTTCTAAAATAACCTTATTCTGTATAAGGTTTTACATGTATGATGCATGCGGAGAAGAATGCCACATTGTTAAGCAGATGAAGTCATATGCTTTATTTGATTTGCCTGCATATTTCAATGAGATTCGAATCACTTGACATATTCTGTGGTCAATCAATGGTTGGATCTTGGGACTTTGTTTTTGGTTTCAATATGAAACTCAAATTACGGCTTTCTTCTATCTTATTTCTTTTATTTTGTTTATCTTATTTTTTTATGCTTGTAGTGAGTTTGCATTTTCTTGACTCTGTTGTTTTCAAATGATGTTATTTCCTGCATAATTTCAGACTCTTATTGCCCTTAGAATTGAGAAACTGGTGATACCTGCTATATCAGAGCTCATGCACACATGGACAGTGATATTTGGTTTCAAGCCTCTCGCTGATGATGACAAACAAGAAATAAGATCTATGAATATGCTAGTCTTCCCTGACACTGGCTTGTTGTACAAGGCACTGCTGGAACAGGGGAACACTGCAACTAAAGAGGAAGGTAAATATTGACTTGTGCGATACAATATTTACTTCTGCTCCTTTTGATTGTCCTGAAAAATAATTGTGCGCTTGCTTATGAAGGTTTGAAGCCTATGAACAAGGACACTGCTCTGGTTTCTAATAATGAATATGACCCTCGTAATAAGGGTATTAACTGTGGATTAAACAGAGATGAAAATGAAATTGAAGTGCGTTGTTCTTCTGCACCCAGTAGTTTTAAAGAATCCCCCAAATTGTCATGCGAGTCACCAGATCTGCTTTCCAGTACACTCAGATCGGATTCAGAGGCTTCGGAACACAATTTGTTGGAAACTGCCCTTGGTGGTACATCTACCATTGACAGAAATGTTGCATGCCATGATAAAAACCTTGGAGGAAGTTTCTTGTGTGAAGGTCCTGCTATTGAGACTCTACATCAGCTGCCTTGTGATGATCATCCCAATGAGACTGAAATACAAACCCAGGATCATATTTTTATTTGTCCACATGTTGCAGTTGGTAAGTATACCATAGAAGGTGTGTTGGATGTTGCTGGTGAATCTTTAGATATTTCCAGTCAAAATGTTAGGGAGATTGCTGCACACAGTATGCTATTGTCTTCTGGCAAATCATCTGAAGGCGGGTACCGTGAAACTCATCATAAGAGTTCGGAGGTAGCTGATGAGTCCTTTTTACTTGCTAATCTTTCTGAATCTCCTGTGCGTTGTGTGTCGGCATTACCTGATACACATAATAGTGGCGAGCTTTTGCCATCTACTCATAATGTAGTCACATGCAAGACCCAGAGTATTATCCCAGAATTGGCGAGGACATCAGTGGAAGCTTCAGTTGATATTCCTTCTATTGATTCTTCTGGTCGTAGCTTCCAAAGCTCTGATGATTGTACGCCCTAAGAAAAAGAGAATGATGCTTTCCATGAAGATCTGGGTGCTTCTGATGGATATGCTTCACTTTTATGATCAAAGGGGCTCATTGCATTAATGCTCATAGGAGTTCTGCATGTGGAATTTCTGAATCTAGCAGTCATACTGAAGATCTTGTATATAAGATGACAATCTGCAGTTTTCTGACTGTTATCCTGATTAAAAACTCTCAAGGTGCTGAATGTTATTGTTTGTTAGAAAATGAATGGCTCTTCTGAACTCGAAAGTATTATGATTTCATGGAAAATATGGTCTTTTCCTGGATTAAATTACTCCCCATGATACGAACCATTGTCAGTATGGCTCCTGAGGATGCAATATGATCTCTTCATTTGAAGATGGAGAAACCTGAGATCATGGTTTCAGATCTTTGACCAATGGCACCGCTGATCCAACATCTCTATCATCACGCTTCACTGGAGCAAGCTTTGCAGACGTCACTCCGTGGGAGCTTGCATTCTAGCTTGAGGTGACAATGTACATGAGGAACAACTCATCCTTCGTTTGCTTATACCCAAAGGAGTCGAAGTATTCTGTGTACATGAGAATTTGATTATGCTGTATGCTGGCTGGTCATTTTGCACACTAACCATTTTTAGACAATTGGGATATTGGGTTAGCTGACACCTCTCTAGTCGTGGCTTCTGTAAATTTTTGAGGGATTAGTGTACATCACGTAACAACCCTTGAGCTGTGGCTGTAAATATTTGGGAAGTTACTGTGCAATGGTGCAAAATTTGAAGCCTGCCTCCAATTTTGCTGTAAACGTGTCTGATGTTTTTTTTTTACCAATTTTTCTTTGGAAGGACTGTAAAGAAATCTAATCTTATCTTGTCCAAGTCTGATCAGCGTCTCCAAGGTTACATCGAGTGTGTAATGAATGAAACTATAGACTGCTCACTGATGCATGGTTATTCTGTGCGTAAAAAATAATTCCCAAGATATGTACCATCGATTATTTCAACGATGTCCCAGACATCACTGGAACGAGATAAATCGCAATGGCAGGTTGCTGAACTTTTGCTGTAGGAGCTCAGAAAGCTACGTAATTAACTGTTGAGGCTCCTTTTTTTTTGTCCTCTTATACAATGAAGTGTCCACTCTCAATGTTCATTTGCACGTAGTTGGCTACTGATTCCGACCCATCGTCCATCATTATTGGCACGCATGCAGAATCAAGTAGGGCTGTTCAGTAAATGGTTCAAGTCGTTGAACCGAACCGAACCACTTGGTTCGGTTTGGTTCGGGTCAACATAGGGTGTCAAACGGGTCAAGAACCAAATCGAAATGAAAAAGTCGGTTTGGTTTGGTTTTAAAATCTCCTGAAACCAACCCAATCCGATGACTCAAACATGGGACCATCTGATTTTAAAATATTCACCCGAATAGTCGGTCCGGCTCTATTGGAACCCTTCCCCGATCTGCTCGCAAGATGCAAGTTGCAACCCTTCCTAGTATCCCGAGCGGTTGAGGCGGCGATAACCTCCCGATCTGTGCACAACCCTTCCTTAGTGGCTAGGGGCTTGGGCGGCAGTGACAAGAAGAACCCTTCCCAAGCAACTGCGGGTTGTCCTAGCCCTGTCACAATGGTGTCGTGCAATCATGATCGCGGGCCTCATCCTTGTTGGCCTGGCCCTGTCGCTTGGAGTTGGTGCTTGCTCTCACGCTCTGCTCCTTTGCACCTTACGTTGGATTGCCGGAGGACCTCGCGGAGTTGTTGCCGGCTTGGTTGCTCCTCATTCTCTGCTCTAGTTCAGGTGCTCGGCTTGGTTGCTCCCCATTTCGATTCCTCCTTGTTCTCTGCTTGGCTTGGTTGCTCCCGCCTCCCCCTTTGGCCCTCTTCTAATCTTTTTTGTTGAATACCCCTTTATAGTGACCTGGCCAATGAGTGCACATAAAGGCCGCAACTCAACAGTCATCACCGAACGGGCAAGCTGTCTCCTTCTTCTTCTTCTAGTGTACTATGCTATGTAGCCTCTGGCTCCAAGGTTCCACCCGCAGATAGCAAGTAGTCCTCTGTGGCTAAGCACAGAGGGGTAATTTGGACGATTCCCTTCTTCTTTCTTTTGACATAGATAATAAGCTGTAAAATTGGATAGCTTTGATTTTTCTACAATGGCAGTGGGCCAGTGGCAGCAATTGCATGTGATCGTGAACTTTGGATCTTTGTAAGTGAAAACACAGCATCAAGTATTGGATTGGTAAATGTAAGAAACACATATCTTATATCATTTATCAAAATGTCAGTTTATATATTTCCACTTCTAATTTATGGATAGCATATATGACTTTGTTGATATGTTTAATTTTTTATAGATGTCTCATTCAAATGATAATCTGATTCCAATAGTCATAGATTGTACAAACTTTGATCCTAATAATTCAAGTGAAGCAAATGTTGGAACATCAAAGATGAGTTTAAAACGAAAAATTGTAAAAAAGAGAGCTGATGTTTGGGAATATTCTCCTTACTTGAGAAAGATGAAAATGGTCAAGAGAAATGCAAGAGTAACTATTGTGGATTCATTTACAATTGTGAACCTTGGGTATGTGGCACTAGCACTCTTAGAACACACTTAACTTTGAGATGTAAGAAGTATGCTCTTAGCAAGGCAAATTCACATGTTCACGGTCAATCTCAACTTCTTTTCCACTCTTCAACAAATGATATTGAGATAAATGAAAATGCAATAACAACTCTTACACATTGGAAATTTGATCACAATGGCTAGAGATTGTTATTCGTTATTTGTTGAAGAGAGACAGAAGTAAAGAATTTCTTAGCTTCAAGTTGTAAGAGAGTTGGTCTTACTACTGATACTTAGACTTCTTTGCAAAGAATTAACTACATGTGTTTGACTGCTCATTTCATTAATGATGGTTGAAAATTGAACAAAAGAATTCTTAATTTTTGTCCAATTTCTAATCATAAAGGTGAAGCAATTGGAAAAGATATTGAAAAGTGTTTGAATTCTTGAGAAATTGAGAAGGTTATGACAATAACTGTTGATAATGCATCTTTAAATGACATTGCAATTGCATATCTGAAAAGAAGAATCAACAATTGGGAAAGATGTGTTTTAAAAGGTTATTGTCTTTATGTTAGGTGTGTTGAACATATTATGAATTTGGTTGTTAATGATGGTTTAAAACTTGCTAATGACTCAATTGCTTGTGTGCACAATTCAATAAGATATGTGAGACAATCTCCGGCTTGATTACAAAAGTTTAAAACTTGTGTTGATGAAGAAACAATATAATGTAAAAGTTTGTTATGTTTATATGTTCCAACTAAGTGGAACTCTACTTATGCTTGACGTAGCACAAAAATTTCAAAGAGCCTTTGAGAGATTCGAGGATCAAGATCCTTTTTTCTATAATGAGCTTTCGGAAGGAGAAGGGTCGGGAGTACCTCGGGATGCATATTGGACAAAAGCGAGAAGTTTAACAAGATTGCTAGAGCGCTTTTATGATCTAATAAGAGTTTCTAGCTCACTTTATGTAACTTCCAACTCATATTTTCATGAAATAAGTGGTGTTGATTGTTTTTTAAAAGAATGGTGTGCAAGTGACAATGTTGAGTTCCATGACATGGCTATTAAAATGAAGCAAAAATGTGACAAATATTGGGGCAATCCAAAAAAGTTGAATGTGATGATATTTCTCGTAGTTAAACTTGATCCTTGGTATAAATTTGAGTTCATAGAGTTTAGCCTTTTACAAATGTATGAATGTGATAAAGCATTGCTTATGAAAAATAGATTGAAAACAACTCTCAATATTTTGTTTGATGAATACAAAAATGCAAACCCAAACTTAAGTGGCCAGGTGAGATCGCTTGAGGCTTTATAAGTTAGAGGTTTTACTTCAAGCCCAAATGTTCATTCTGAACAATCAGCACAAAAGATGAAAACTCTTATGAAGTGTAGATTCAAGATACAACGTGCGGAAAGGGAAAGTGGAGACTCAAAATAAGAATTGGATAAATATTTAGATGAAGATATGGAAGAAGATGATGAATCATTTGATATTTTAGGTTGGTGGGAAATTAACTGTTCAAGATTTCCTATTCTTTCACTCGTAGCACGTGATGCTTTGGCCATTCCTATTTCTACCATTGCATCGGAGTCGACATTTAACACCGGAGGACGTGTGCTTGATTCATTTAGGAGTTCATTATCTCCTAAAATTGTGGAGGCACTTATTTGCACTCAAGATTGGTTTAGAGTATCAAAGGAGTCATTGCGTGTTGAAGAGCACTTAGATGAGATTGGACAACTAGACAAAGGTAAGATGTTTTATGTTTTTAATTGTTTTAGATGATAATTTTTTTAAACAACTTGATGACTTATTGTGTTGTTTTTGTTAATATAGAATTTACAAGTTTCATGTCGGCCCCAAATATGATTGATATTTGATATGATGAACGGTGCACGGAGTAAGATTTGTCATATATAATGATTTTATTTCTACATATTGGTAAATTTAATATCTTATTTTATTTTTTTATGATAAACATGTTTTTGAACTTTGGTGGTGACATCAGACATGGCATGGTTCATGAAGTCTTTTGTGAAAGACTAGTGTGATTGTTATGCAATGGAGAAATATGACTTAGTTTGTGTTGTTTTTTTGTTATGGAAGATTTTTGTAAAAACATATGTTTTAAACTTATGGTTTAATTTGTGTTGTTTGTTATTATGGATAATTGGATATTATGTATGTCTTTAGTTTTTCATAGGCATGAATAACTTATAGATCTCTATGAGTTAGTTTGATAGTTATTAGAGAAAATTTTTGTTGTTGTTGTTGTTGTTTATACCTCACATTTGATTTGTTTTCGGTGAAGTTATTTGACCAATTTGTTCTATCATGTGTTGTTTTATATGTTTTAAGAATGTTATGTTTTTCCTAATTTAGTTTTATCTATGTTAAAGTGGTCTTTTAGTAGAAAAACGAGAGCTAATTTGTGTATGATTAAATGGTGGGTAAAAAAAATTGATGTTATAATGAGACTTATTAATACGCCCACATAAAGGCCTAAACCAAAAACTAAACCGAATCAAATTGAATAAGTTTGGTTTGGTTTGAAATTTTTTTGATTTGGTTTAGTTTGGTTTGTGTTCTATGTTTGGTTTGGTTTGAGTTGAAAAAAAATATGCATAAACCAAACCAAACCAAACATGAACAGCCCTGAAACCAAGGCCACTACCACGATCTAGGCTAAGCAAGCTTCGCGTTGACCCGCACTTGGTGTTCACGCTTCTGTCTCTTGTTTTACGATGGTTTAGTCGAAATTGAACAGATAACAAATTAACTTTAGTATTTTATTTATATGATAAATATATTTATAACAATATATTTTAAAAATAATATAGTATAAGAAATTAGTCTACCAACCAATTAATTTATTAGTTAGATTCAATTTGTACAAGGGGGTAAGATTGAACTATAATAGTATGAGTATTATTGGTTAGGCATAGGTGGAGTAGTATCTAAAAATTTTGGAAAATTAGAGTGAGTTAGACTCAATATCTCCCTCAACATTTCTTAGTTATCGTCAAATATCAACCATACATACCATGACATATATTCACAAACACATGAGAACGCACGTGGATAATCATAAATCAACCAAATTCAAAGATGATTTCTATCTAGAACAAGCATACATACTATGTTATCATTTTCTTTTGATCAGATGACAGTTCTAACCTCATCTCATACACTAATTAATCATCGATCATATAAGACATCTTAATTCATGTAAATATATGATTGAGACAAAAGTAGAAGAATTAAATGCAAGACTTAATGTACACCAATGAATTTCAAGTAAGTTATCATATTTTACTACTTTTTGACTTTGGCACTTATACCAAGTGGAGAACCTCAAGGGAGACTGTGGGGGTAAAAGGCTGGTCAAGGAAAAACACCTTCCTTCAACCATGCCAACATTTTAGACGGACTGACCGCTCACGTTTTCTATCAGACTTAATAATAATTAAAACTTTGCACTATCAGGTAGTATATCTTGTAATTAGTTGTCAGTAAAATTTCAAAATGTGAATTATGATTAAACCAATTTTTTATGTATTGTATTATATACTTAATTTTTAATTATTTCTAAATATTTTACAGTTTCATCAAAAAAATAACTTCATGTAAAATAACACACTTAATTTATTTTTACATTAAATTTTTGTTATAAGCAAATAATTTGATTATATAAATATTAATAAAATTATCTATGACAGTTGTGTTCTCATTGAAATACTTAATATTGTTTTTATAAAATCAGTATTTTCAATTTTATTTAAAACAGTTTTTCATGAAATTTTTTTTCTTAATTTTGATTTTACATGAAATCAAATGAACACTTACTGCATTGCTTTCCGTGTTTCCTTCGGGAAGTTGATTCATTCATACCTTATGTCCTATTTGATTATAGTACCAACATTGATTTTATAGGGTCTATTTGGTACCATAAAATTTTAGAGATAAACTCAAGTTATCCCCAAAATAAATTTGGGTTATCCCCAAAATTTTGAGGATAACCCAAATTTATCCCTAAGTTATCCCCGTATCAAACAACACCATAGTGTTTAGCAATACTATATCAATATTAAAATCGGTAAAGTAGCTTATATTAAGCAATAAGGCACGCAATTTCAACTGGTTGTCCAATTTTCTTTGCGTAAACAATGGTCCTGGACCCTGAATTTCGACTATGATTTATACTATTCATTTTAAAAGTATTATCAGCATCCGTTTATGTCGTGTATCAATATTAGTTTCAAAATTAATACCAATATAACTGCCTAACACTGAAATTAAGCAGTTAATTTTCTTACTCTCTCCTACCAAAACATTCGATTCAGATTTGGTTTCGAGCGGCTTTTGTTGAAAATCGATAATGCGACTAAATGAACCTTCAGTGCTGTTTGATTTGAGTTGTCCGTTTAACCTACATTATTTTATTTATAATAATATATTTAAAATTAATATAATATATAAATAAACTAAGTCAAACTAATTTATGGGGCTGAACAAACCAAACTGATAAAATTTGATCGATTTACTTGGGCTAAAAAAAACCAAGCAACCATACCCAGCTTGAACCACTTGGCTTGGTTACGTTTACCACATTTCTCAATATGCGTGAACACCCTTACGATAGATGGTCAGTCCTCGTCATGCTCTAGAATCTGATATTCTAACATTATGATTTGATTTTGAGAACTTGTTAGTTATCCTGTAAGATATTAAGATTGGAATTTGCATATTCAGATAGTTTGTTTAAATTTAAATTGAAATCACTTCATTCTATTTATATTTATCAGAGTTTACTAAAAATATTATATGGTTATATAACAAAATTGAAACGAACTCAGCATATAGTAATTAAAGGTGATTCAACCCTATGTTTCGCAAACCTTAACTGTTTTATACTAAGCTATTAAACACTATTGTGTGTATGTATACAGAACTCGTTGAATGAGACACTTTATTTCAAGATTTATCTTGTTGTTTAAAATAGTTTTAAACCATTTGATTTTATAATCTATTTATAATATTTTATACACATTAGTATTTAATAGCATATTATATAACAGTTTACGTTAGATGTATGTTCTAGGTTGTATGTTCATAACTAATTGAGCTTAAAAGTTTGAATATTTTGATTCAGCTCAAACAAATGCCACTTAAGTTTACATCTCATGCTCAAACTTGATATTAAGAGTTCATATTTTTAGATTCAGCCAAAATAAATGTCACTTAACTTGACATCTCCCAATCTTTGTTCATGAGCTAACCTTGCCTACTACCCCCATCGCCACCAAGTCATTGGCCCGACAAGCCTGTGCACGCCAACACCTATCTGCACCTGCTCTTGCTAGCCAACTACACATTGTGTGCCATTATTGACTTGTACCTACTCATCTCAGCCAGCTAGTGTGCTTGTGCACGTGTCAACCTCATTGTGTCGACATTGTCATAGTGTTAATTTTGTGCCGCGTTTCTCTAGCTGTGCTACATATCCACCTATGTTCACATTTGTGCATCGTGCGTCACTTATTCACCGACTGTAGTTGTCATGCCATGCACCATCCTTGCCACATCATGTGCCATGACTTTAGCTAACACCCTTCCAGCCCATGTGCCCAACTGTTGCCCAATCAAGTTTGGATCACCTCAGATGGTTGGAGGAGGGAACTACTACATTCTCCAATCCAAGGGCACCACGTCGACAATGGACCATGCACCTTGATGAGCTTTCAGACACTTTGATGCATGTTGGTGATTGCTCATGGTGAAATGACATCACATGCGTCGAACAAAGATGTTACCTCATCATTAAGGCAATTTCATGACACCATCAAACAAGATTAGAAGGGCTAATTAATATGTGAAAAGAAAATGCAGTTCACACCCAAGACCAAGAGGTAAGGGTTTCAAAGAAGCCAAGAATGCTCTAGGATGTTTGATGTAGCTCTATTTTTCTTCCATCATTGGTGTAGTCTTCATACTATGCCGTCATCTTCTAACACCATCACCTTTGAAGAAGTGAAGGATGCAACTCCATTCAATGTCATCGGAACCTTGAAGACAAGGGGCAATCTATATATCTTCGTCCTCTAGCCTAGTACTCCTCCTCCAACATAGACTTCCTCAGGTGCCATATTCTTCCAGAACCATTGTATTCCACCATTCTCATCTTTCAATAAAGATAGAAAATTCTTATTCTTTTTTGAAATAGAATGTAGCCCCCTAACTCCTCCCCTTCTAACAATGTTGCCTGCATTCATGGCCGATTTGGTACCAATTCCTAAGTGCTATCTTCTACTCCTTGTGTTGTCTTCCTATTCTACCACCATATCCTTTGGTATCATAGGTAATGAATAGAAGTTTTAGTATAATGTTAACCCTCTATCAACCATATATAGTCAGATTTATTTATATTAGATTATTTAGGTGATAAACTGATACGTATGTGTATTTTTTGTTGAGTCAGTTGCTTAATAGTTTTTGTTAGTTATAGTTTGTAAGTTAGTTCACTAGTAGTTTCCTTCTTTGCCTATTTGCATATGAGAAGAATAAATGATGAAGAATGTCAAAATGTATATAACAAGAAATTTTTTAGGTTTTGTTAGATTGATCTACCAATTGTCTGTTTCTCCCTCTTTCATTCTCTCTCCTTCCTCTTCCATTTCTGAGCAAAATTGAAAGATCGAAAAGGAAGGCTACTGTCTCCAAAAATTTTGAACTTGCCTGAACTTATGAAAATTCCGAAGATCATATCATAAATTGGTTTATCTAATTAATCTTGTTACAAAGATGGTTCGTCCTATGGCATAGGAAATAACCTCTACATTTGGTGGAGAGGCATTTGACCCTACGATGAGTAGATAGATGGTCTAATAGAGATGCATCATCTCTTACTATGTTGATTCGATAGCGTGTGTATCTTCTAAATATTCTCACAAAGATTTGTTGGCATAACCACCATTTAAAATTGTTTAGGACTCACCAATTACGAATTGATAGTGACATTCTTTAAGGAAATACTTCTACTATACCAAGACAGTGACGTTCGATATAAATGGGCAGGTGATTTTGCTAACTTCTAAAAATGTTAGTCTAATTTTAGGTTTACGTTATAAGAGAACACCAATTGATACAAAGGGGAGGTGAAAGAAGTGTTCATTAAAGAGGTTTTTCTTGTTAGGTGTAAATACCACTAGGGGAAATATTTAGCTATAATTAACACAATTGTGCAATGTGACCATCAACACGTGATATACATACTACAAGCAACATGTGGATTGCTTTCATGCTTGCATGTTTCTTGGCTCCGTGATCAAATTGGTCATGTTCAAAACATGTTCTATATTATCTGGAAGACACTGGTTCGATAGGCAATTACAACTAGCCCAACTATATACATAATGTTTTGCTAGACAAGTTGGGTACCGTTGTTGTCGAGATGAGAAGAAAAAACAATCTTTCCACATTAAAAATTTAGTAATGATAGTCATTTTGTATTCCAGTCATGGCTCTTTGAATATGTTTGTCTCTGAATCATTTACATCAAGAAGTCATCCATGCCTCCTCAAGAAAGAATCGATAGTGACATTCTTTAAGGAAATACTTCTACTATACCAAGACAGTGACGTTCGATATAAATGGGCAGGTGATTTTGCTAACTTCTAAAAATGTTAGTCTAATTTTAGGTTTACGTTATAAGAGAACACCAATTGATACAAAGGGGAGGTGAAAGAAGTGTTCATTAAAGAGGTTTTTCTTGTTAGGTGTAAATACCACTAGGGGAAATATTTAGCTATAATTAACACAATTGTGCAATGTGACCATCAACACGTGATATACATACTACAAGCAACATGTGGATTGCTTTCATGCTTGCATGTTTCTTGGCTCCGTGATCAAATTGGTCATGTTCAAAACATGTTCTATATTATCTAGAAGACACTGATTCGATAGGCAATTACAACTAGCCCAACTATATACATAATGTTTTGCTAGACAAGTTGGGTACCGTTGTTGTCGAGATGAGAAGAAAAAACAATCTTTCCACATTAAAAATTTAATTTAGTAATGATAGTCATTTTGTATTCCAGGCATGGCTCTTTGAATATGTTTGTCTCTGAATCATTTACATCAAGAAGTCATCCATGCCTCCTCAAGAAAGAAGTCATCCATGCCTCCTCAAGAAGAACAATAGGGTCTAAGGAGTCCTCTAGGCATGCCTATCATTCTTAGTGATGTCAGATTGAACAAATGCATGATGAGCATGTTTTATCGATTGATTAATGTGTAGAACATGTGTTGTTGTAATGTTGATGTTATAAATTTATGTATGAGTGCATATGTCACTACATCCTCTCCTTGAAGAAGCTACCTTGATAAATGTTCTTCATGTGAAAGAAGAAGTTGTTCATGATGAACCACCAATTTCCCTTCCAAATCCACCATTACATTTTGAAGAGGAAATAGAGAAAGGGGGAGTGAAATGGAGTGAAAGTGGCAGATACTCTTAGAGAGTGTTGAGTATTTGAAAGTAGAGGTCATCCAAGAAACACAAAAAAAGTGATATAGAAGAGAAAGTTGAAGACAAAATATGCGAATTGAGGGGTAGAATGGAGACACACTTGCAGATGCTCTCAAACAAGGTTGGCTTGTTAAATGAAGAGCTCAAGGAAGAAAGAAACAAGAGTAGATCTCTGCAAGAGAAAATTTAAGAGTTCATTGAGGACTTTGAGAGGTGTTAGACTATTATGTAGTAGCCCCCAAGCAATAGGGATGTCACATTTTATTATTTATAAGAGAAAGTGGAGTTGCTCAAAAAGGTAGGTTTACAAAGAGTAAGAACATTAGAAAAACATTGAGTGAACATTCACCAGAGGAACGCAATGTGCTAAATTATTGATGAGTGATACAAATGACTTTCTCGACGAATTTGTAGAGACCAATGTTGATTTATCACCTAAAAAAGTGAACGTGAAAATAAATTCTATAGTGAAAAAAGGTCAAAGCGATGACACTTTCAAGAAGAACCCAATCTAAACATTTGTGGTCACCCTTTGATCAACAACCCTTGTCTCTCCTACCATCCCCCCTGTAGAGCCGCAATTTGCCTTACCCAATCATTTTAAAAGGAGACACTCCCACTTCTCCCATTGAGCAACTAAAGAAAACAAAGGGGGTAATGTCACGCCTCGGATTTCTTAACATGCGCAGTGGAATAAATCCAACGACAGGACCGGGGAATTAACCCCTAAACTACGTCGGTTTGGAAAAAATAAAGAATAACATGTCCCAATTCATTAAAATAAATAATTCAATTCAAAAATAAATCATACCTTGATTTCAATATAAACCATTCATAAACCAAATTCTCTAAACTTTTTCTGCACTAATCCTGATCCACTACGCTTCTGCTACGCTAAACCTGATTATCTAAAAAATATTAAGAGATTTGGAATGAGTCACATGGACTAAATAGGTCTTATACCCAACTTTTCTATTATGTTAATCAACCTAAATGATAGCAATAAATAATAAAATCAACACAAATCAGATTATAATATAATAACTAAACTAATTATCTCGGTTCAATTATTTAATTAAGTCCTTTTAAAATTATTACCAATTTAACCTGGCTCTATATGAACCAAACTGACTATAACTTAACCAACTAAACTATTCTACATGTCCATGCAACCTGGACCTACATGTGTTTATTTCTTTTCCATTTGTCTAAGTACCTTATATGCTCCACTTGACAGAACTCCACTCCAGCTCTAAATATGTATAGAAGTACCATATAGTAAGCTAAATCCCATACTACGTCTAGGCATGGGCGTACTTAAGATAAACTACGGTATCTAGGATCGAAGGATACATTGGATTGATCTAATCTCCGCTGCTCACGGGCCACTAACGTAGGCTGGAGGAGTAAATATTACATCACATACATCATAGCATTAATAATATTTCACAAGTAAGAGCCATATAATTATTCAGACAATTTACAATGCAATAACCAATTATACAATTTAACTCCACCAGGTAGCCAATTCATTAAACCATGACAATCATTCTATCCATTCACAAAATTATGCAATTAACCACAATCATGCCATTTATCACAATCATATCAACTCATGCAGACCATTCAATTAATGCAAAAATTCATGCAATAGACCCAATCAGGAACAATAATTCAATTATACTCCAATTCATGCAATTGACCTAATCAGAACAAAATATGCAACATAATCATACATGTTAACATCAATTAAGCACAATTTCATATCAATTCATCAAATAATGCACTTTGCAACTTTATGTCACTAAAAATATAAGTTAATTAATTATGCTAAGAAATTATTATATCAATTCAAATTCTAATTTAATTTATAAATTAATAATATTTAAGATCATACTTATCATTAATCAGATAATCTTAACAGGTCATAACTCAATTTTCATAACTTAATACAAACAATACAATTAACCATCACAATAATTTAAGATTCTGATGACTACTAAATCATGAATAATCACATTTTTAGTTAACTAATGCAGTTCATGAAAATGAATGCAACTTTGGACGAATGACATCCAAATAACTCACGCAAACAATTACACAATAAAATTACCTTTAACTAACTATTAATCTAATAAACATGTTTTAACATTTTAATTAACTATCGAGATGCTAAGGAAAGTTGAGATGCCTACTTCAACGGAGCTGGTGATTATTTAAAACCTGAAAAGTCCCAATTGAATTAATCATGGGTCGACTGAGACTATGGCGAAATCAGGATATATGGAGCCCTGTTAGCATTAAAAAAATAAAATAATTAATTAAGTGATAAAAGAGAGAGATACGTAAGGGAGGGAGAGAGAAGGGGGGGGGAGGGCGCGGCGCATAGGTGCATTAGCAGGGGGGTCGCTGTGGCACTAGCTACTGCACAAGGATGGAGGGGGTGTAAGGGAGAGTACAGAGAGAGAGAGAATGGAGCAGGCGGTTGGCATGAACGTATGCAGCCAGCTGCTGCGGGTGAGGCAATAGGAAGTGTTAGGCAAAGTAATTTAGCATGGCAACCAGGCTGAGATGTAATGCTGACATGGCAACATTTGCTTTTTATTTACATTTCATTTGTACATCATATAGGTCTAATTTGACCGCAATACTGTAATTTGTAAAGTCACAGAACTATAAAAGAAATAGGGCTCTGCACAATGTACGCATTGGTACATTGTGGAGTTTTCCCGCTCATTGGGTGTGCGTTCTCTTCTTCTTCATCAGCTTCTGTCTTCCTCAGATCTACAGTTTCGATCATCAATTTGCTGCTCCAATTTGGTATCAGAGCACAGGTCAGATCCCTTGTGCATTCATCTTCTTTGTCTCGGTAATTTTTTCGACTTCGTCTGCATATGGAGGATTCTGCAGTTGATTCAATGGCGACTTCATTGCCACATACTTCCCTTACTTTGCTTCCAAGCTCGCTCTCACATCCCTTCCGAGTATTTCTCACCGGTTTCCGATCAAGTTAATCTGCGAACAATTATATGGTTTGGCGTGGACGCTCTTACCCTTCCTTAAGATGTATGACTTAATGGGACTTGTGGACGGATCAATTCCATGTCCACCAGGTTTTCTTCCGGATCCCACAAATCCGAATATGGTTCTTCCGAATCCAGATGCCAAAATATGGCAACAATATGATGGTCTCGTTATGACCGTTCTCATCTCATCTGTCAGCGATTCTATATTGCCTATGGTAGTTGGACATGATACTTCTGCTAATGCCGGGAAAGCTATAACTAATGCTTACGGCTCCTCCTCTAAGGCTCGATTGCTTCAACTGCGTCTTCAATTGACTTGAAGAAAGGAAATATGCGTATCAATGAATTTTTACAAAGTAAAACAGATTTCAAACACATTGGCCATGGCTGGTGATCCCGTTTCCAACAGTGAATTACTTATTTACATTTTCAATGGACTGGGATCGGATTATGATCCGTTTGTTACTGCTGTTACCACCCGATCGGATTCCAGCTCTCTTTCATTTGATGAATTACAAGGCATGCTTCTTAGTCATGAACTTCTGTTATTGCAAAGACAACAGGCTGTTTCAGATATCACTGCCAATTTAGCCCGCTCTACCTTGAATAACACTCAGCAACAAGTGAACAATTATACTGGGAATTCTGGCAGAGGCAGAGGAAATCGAGGTCGCTATGGAGGAAGAGGCAGGAATGATAGAAACACTCAATATGGTACTCATGACAGAACTCCAAATCAATTCACTCAGGGCGACAGACCCTATACCAATAACTATGGACAGTCTTCGTATGGCAATTCAGGCACTCCTCAGGTCTGTCAATTATGTGAGAAGCGCGGACACACTGCCTTCACATGCTGGAGAAGATTTGACCCCTATTTTCGGCCTACTTACTAATCAAAATGCTCTACCCACACCTCCGGAATTCGCCTATTCTGCTCATATAGCAAGCACCAATACTTCTCAATTCAATAGTGATCAGGCATGGTATCCTGATACTGGAGCGAACAGTCATATGACACCTAATCTTGCCCTTCTCCAAGCTCCGATCAATTACAAAAGTGATGATGTAGTTCTTATTGGAAATGGTGAAGGATTGAACATAAGTCATACTGGTAACTCAGGTTACAAACATTTCAAACTCTCAAACACACTACATGTTCCTTCCTTAGCTAAAAACTTATTGTCCGTTTCTCAATTTACTAAAGAAAATGACGTGTCATTTGAATTCTTTCCTCATTCATGCATTATCAAGGACATCAAGAGCAAGAGGGTATTAGCCCACGGCCACCTTACTGATGGATTGTACCAGCTGGACAACGGACCTGCTACCACTCCGATGGTGCTGACTGCAGAAGCTTCGTCACTTTGGCATAGTAGACTCGGAGCATCCCGTTTTCGGACAAGATTTCGATTTTGCATAATCTCGAAACTTTCTTCTTCCGTTAATAGTCACTTCTTTTTTGTCATTGTGGGCCGTGGCAAAGAGTCACGCAAAGACTTTCCTTCATCTAGTCATATGTCCAAGTTTCCTCTTGAGTTAGTTGCCTCCGATGTTTGGGGCCCAGCACCTTTTGTGAGTAACAACGGCTATAGATACTATGTCACTTTTCTTGATCATTTTAGCCGATATTGTTGGATTTATCCTATCACTCTTAAAAGTGATGTATTTCATGTGTTTTTACAATTTAAAAGTCAAGTTGAAAATCTATTCTCTCGCAAGATACAATACTTTCAAAGTGATTGGGGAGGAGAATTTCAATCCCTCTCCAAATTTTTTATGGAATGTGGAATATCTCATAGGGTTGCATGTCCCTATACTCATCATCAAAACGGCTTAGTTGAAAGAAAACATCGGCATATAGTTGAAACTTCTTTGGCACTTTTGAGCAATGCCCGGTTACCTTATCAATTTTGGGATGAAGCAGTTTCCTGTGCATGTTACCTGATAAATCGCTTACCCACCAAGCTTTTACATGGTTTATCTCCATTTGAAAAACTTTTTGGTAAACCACCAGATTATTCTTCATTGAAAGTATTTGGATGTGCTTGTTACCCACATTTAAGGCCCTACAATAAACATAAGTATACATTGAGATCTGAATGTTGCATATTTGTGGGATATAGCTCAAAACACAAAGGATATAAATGCTACTCACCAGCAAGTGGTAAGACATACATTGCTATTAATGTAATTTTCGATGAGTCTTCCTTTCCCTATGAGATTCTCAGCAAGTGCACATCTTCTAAGGAACCTGATCACAATGATATGATTTGTATTCCGGGCCCAATACAAGCTGCATCTACCACTGATTTTCCTTCTACGGATCATGATCTTGATGGCAGCACTCATGGCATTTTACAGCAACCTGTTCAACATTCTCCTATGTCACCGGTTCAGTCTGCTCCAATTTCACCCAGCACCAGTTCTCATACTTCACAAACACAACATGTTACAGAAAATTTAATAAGTTCTACACCCTCTCCATAGGGTACTGCTCTCATTGGGGATTGTATTGGTCATACACCTCCCTCTTCTTCAGCTCTTACTTCATCTGCAGATTCCTCTCCTCCAAAGAAATTCAAGTCTCTACAGCAGATTCTGGATACAACCCAACCGGTTATTCAGCAGAAAATCAGCAAATATGCCATGCTGGTGGAAAAAGAAATTGAAGAGGAACCGTCCTGTTTCACTACAGCAAATAAGTTTCCTCAGTGGCGCAAGGCCATGTCGGATGAATTTTCTGCACTCCAAAACAATGGTACGTGGATTCTTGTACCTCCTCCCATGAATGCAAACATTGTAGGATGTAAATGGATATACCGGATTAAAAAGAACTCAGATGGCACAGTGGCAAGATACAAAGCTAGGCTTGTTGCCAAGGGATTCACACAAGAACAAGGGCTCGATTATCATGAAACCTTTAGTCCAGTCATTAAACCCTCTACAATTCGGTTGATTTTGTCTATTGCTGTGAGCTCTAATTGGCCGGTTAAGCAGTTAGATGTCAATAACGCTTTCCTTCATGGCTCCCTAACTGAAGAAATATATATGTCTCAGCCGGCAGGTTTTCAGGACAGGAATCATCCAGAACATGTATGCAAATTGCTTAAATCCCTCTATGGTCTGAAACAAGCTCCGAGAGCCTGGTTTCACAAGCTTTACTCTCACTTGCTAACTCTTGGTTTTATTGCATCCATTTGTGACCCATCCTTATTTCTGTACCGCACCAAGGGGATTTGCATATACCTATTAGTATATGTTGATGATATAATTGTGACTGGGAATTGTCTACAGACCATACACAAGCTGGTTCACAATCTGTCAAATATTTTTTCTATCAAAGATTTGGGTGATCTCACTTACTTCTTAGGAATTGAGGTATGCCACACAAAGGAAGGTATGCATCTTTGTCAAAAACGTTACATTCTGGACATACTTGAAAAAGCACAATTATTACATTCCAAACCATTTACTACTCCTATAGCACCAAGGTCCTCGGTTTCTCAACATGAAGGTAATATTCTTGATGATCCCTCATACTACAGAAGTTTGGTTGGCTCATTACAGTATATAACTCTTACACGACCCGACGTAGCTTTTTCAATAAATAAGGCTTGTCAGTTTCTGTCAGCCCCCACTGATGCTCACATATGTCTTGTTAAGAGAATCATTCGCTACCTTAAAGCCACTCACACAATGGGTTTACATATTACTCCATCCGGTTTTGATCTCCAAGTCTACAGTGATGCGGACTGGGCTGGATGCCCCGATGACAGAAGATCCACAGGAGGTTTTGGAATCTACATGGGTCACAACCTGATTTCATGGACTGCCAAGAAACAGAAAACTGTTGATCGGTCTAGCACCGAGGCGGAGATGCGATCCATAGCCATGGCTGTTACAGAATTGCTGTGGTTACTTCAGTTAATCAAGGAACTGTCTTTACCCATCACTACTCCACCTACAGTCTGGTGTGACAACATCAGTGCTATCTATTTAAGTGCCAATCCAGCATTTAAAGCACGCACCAGACATGTGGAGATTGACTTTCATTTCATTCGTCAGTTGGTACAAGAGAAAAAGATTGTAATTAGTCACATTGCCAGCAAAGACCAGATTGCAGATATTTTTACCAAGCCCCTACCTTCTCAACAATTTGAATTGTTAAGGGACAAGCTAACCGTGGTACCCCCGTTCAGCTTGAGGGGGGGTGTTAGGCAAAGTAATTTAGCATGGCAACCAGGCTGAGATGTAATGCTGACATGGCAACATTTGCTTTTTATTTACATTTCATTTGTACATCATATAGGTCTAATTTGACCGCAATACTGTAATTTGTAAAGTCACGGAACTATAAAAGAAATAGGGCTCTGCACAATGTACGCATTGGTACATTGTGGAGTTTTCCCGCTCATTGGGTGTGCGTTCTCTTCTTCTTCATCAGCTTCTGTCTTCCTCAGATCTGCAGTTTCGATCATCAATTTGCTGCTCCAATTGGAAGGAGAGAGAGGGAGCGCGCGAGAGTGGCTGGGGGGTTCCGGCAGTGCACTGCGCCGCATCCCGTGGTAGGGCAACCGGGTGCGCGAAGGCGCGGCGCCTGCTCGCGCAAGAGAACTACGCGATTGCGCGGGAAAGCCATGGGCGGCCGCGGAAAGAGAGAAAAGAGAGTGGGGGGGGGGGGGGGGGGGGGGAGAGTTTTTTTTTCATCTAACTCACTTTTTTTTAAAATTTTTAAAACTAACACGGTAAAACTTTGTTTTGTAAATCTAACACACTTTGGTCAAAGTCGAGTTTTGATAACTCGACTTTGACCGAAAACAGCAAACGGTCCCGACTAATGACGGCGAAACGAGATTAGTTTAAAGTCGAGTTTTCAAAACCCGACATTAAAGTCGAGTTTTCAAAACCCGACTTTAAAGTCGGGTTTTGAAAACTCGACTTTAAATCAAACCCGGCTATGAGCGAAGAACGGGAGTGAAAAAAATCGTGTGGGAAAGTCGAGTTTTTAAAACTCGACTTTAAAGTCGAGTTTTGAAAACTCGACTTTAGACCAAACCCGGCTATGAACGAAGAACGAGAGTGAAAAAAATCGTGTGAGAAAGTCGAGTTTTCAAAACTCGACTTTAAAGTCGAGTTGTAAAAACTCGACTTTAAACTAATCCCGTTTCGCCGTCATTAGTCGAGACGTTTGCTGTTTTCGGTCAAAGTCGAGTTTTCAAAACTCGACTTTGACCAAAGTGCGTTAGATTTACAAAACAAAGTTTTACCGTGTTAGTTTTAAAAATTAAAAAAAAAGTGTGTTAGTTCAAAAAAAAACTCGGGGGGGGGGGGAGGAGGTGGCGACCACGACGTTACTCGCGGCGGCGACGACAATGACAAAATCAGAGAAAAAGAAGAAGATGATAATGGAGGCCATACCAAGAAAAAGGGGGCGACGACGGTGGAGAGGCCGATGGCAATGGGCTACATGTGTAACGGAGGGGAGAGAGAGACGAGGGCGATGCAGGGCAGCAATGCTGCCGTGAGTGCTGTGGCATCGACAACCACGACGAGGCAAAACGAGGAAGGGGGGCGAATGAGCTCGCGAGATGGGGAGGAGCAGGGGAAACGGTAGGACGTTTCGAGAAGACTTAGGACGATGCAGTGACGAGACGACAACGGAGAGGGTGGAAGAAAACAGAACGAGAGGCGGTGGGAAAGGGGGGTCGTGGCTCCGGGAGGGTTTTCCATTTTTTTAATTGCCGGCGTTGTACTCTTCCCTCCTCAATAAAAATTCGTCCTCAAAATTTCAAAATATCATTTTTAAAATACTGGTATTCCTCTTCCACCAATATCATCCCTTTCTACAACTTTTGTTACTTAACATTATCTTATTCTATTTAGATTGATCATCCAATCACGGTACATTAATATGATCTAATTTCATATCATTTATGATTTGAGAAAATTTCTCATATCATATGAACAACTTTCTAGAATCACATATATCACCAGATTCCATTATTCTCACGTAAACAAGACGAAATACTCTAATTATTCTCATATCTATCGTAGAATCTTTCCAAAATTCGACGATTAACTTATCTTTTTATTCACATATCTTGACAATCCAACTTACTTATATATCATTTTTAACATACAAGCATATAATCCCATGATATGATCAATAATCCAACTTTTGACATTCTATATTTAAATATTTTTGTAGATCAATGCCATATAGATCATATATCCTCTTCAACAATATTTAATAATCTCAAAGTCTCCACATAGATCAAATCTAATAATATTGTCCAAAGTTGACAACTCGATCTTTATTTACCTAAAATTTTTCAAATATATTAGATCTCAAGATTTAACTCCACAACATACCGACTTAATACTATCAACAACACAATCTTAATTATCTAACTACTAATCTAATAACCATGATCTAATATCAAAAATTCAATTAATCCAACCAATATCTTATATATGAATTGATATACCTAATCACCATTACTCCAAGTAACGAGATCCACTAAATATAAAGATATCTCATTATAGGATTATAAACGATGATTATTTAATTCACAATAGGAAGATAGAAATTTCTTAACTATTTCTCCTACATTCCCTTATCCGGAATTCATTTCTAATAAAATGTAGTCTAACCAATTCATCTACTATAATTAATTATAATCTGAAAATCAATCGTTCATTCTTTACTCAGGTCTAGATAATTGTGTATCCTCCAACATCTTATATAATCCTCATTCTCAATATTAAAAGATTAACAATCCCATGATCATGTCTATATTTTCATAATCTATTCTAAAATTTATATTGGTAATTCATTCTCTAAATCTGATATCTACTCATTCCTTCCTTAAAAGTGATTTATATTTTAAATTCCATTCACTTCCGCACAACTAGCAAAATAAGTCTCAACTATCCTTATCTCTTCTTCTAATTTAAGAGATCATCACTAATAAGCTAAAATCTAAACCTCAACTAAGTTGAACCTATGCTTAGACATAACATATAACTAAAATTATTTGAAGTCAAGATTTGGCTAAATTACACAGACAAGAGACAATTAAGTTTCAAATTGGATAATGAAGGTAAGCGATCATGATCAGAAGTGTTTAAGTATAATGTCAAACTAGTTGTTTATACTTTACAACACATAACTATCATCATACTCAAACCATCTCTAATTTTTATACTAAATCAACTAAATATTTCATCCTCAAAACTTACATCATAATCCAAATTCTAAAATCTCATATTAATAATTTCATTCTCATATCCAATTTCCTTTCCATTTAAAACTATAGAATCAAGTAATACTACAATTATCATTTCACTTAATGTCTAAGGTAGGTCTAATACCAAATTCTAATTAACACATGTTATCTTATCCTCCTATCACATATAAATTTTCCTCCAAATAACATATAATGATAAATCAGATTTAATCCCATATACATAAAATGATTCATTCTAATTATTTCACATAAGCTATCCAATTAATTTTTTTCTAAAGATTCATCAATCAATCTATCTTCCTAATCCTATGATATCATCATGATTCCATTTATACTTATTAAATTCACCAACTATGCAAAATACTAAACATGATAAATTTGAAAATTCATCGTCAAACATACATCGATCTAATAATATTTAACCATCACGTATCAAACATTCAATAATCCGATATATATATCTAATTCAAGGATCTCGTCTCAAAATTGGTAAAAATAATTCTTCATCAAATTAAACCAAAAGATTGACCAATTTTAGAAATCGGTTATTACATATTAATTATTCAATCTGAATATCTAATGATCCAGTTACTATCTAATGTTGAAATCAAACGAATCCAAATTGATAATCTTATCCTATAAACAAGAATCAAAACTTCAAGATCAATAAGTAGATCATCATAAAATGATATCATTAATTCTTCAATGTAATCCTCCAATAATCTAAAATCAATTCTCTATGTCATCTCATATTCTTAATCTAACAGATGATCTAAACTATTCCCATATACGTCATCAAATGAAATACTTCTAAAATTTTTATCTTATGTCTACACCTAGACATCTATTGGTCTATCCCTCTTTCTACTTTGTCCAATTATCAATCATTTCTACACATTTGTCATCCTACCTTCTATCTCTCTTATCTATCATACATTCATTATTCTATCTGTCTAGTTATTAGTCTTATAAATCCACTCATCCATCGTCTATCCACCCATCCTCTCCTAATTTCCCTAACATATCTATTTATCATACTAACAAAATCCTATCCTCGAATTTCTAGTCAACTCGATAGATTATCCTTAATATGGACCACTAGATATCATCTAAATCCAAAAATCTTTGATTCTCCTACAAAATCCAAACTGATGTGAGATTGATCAAGATCTAATCATCTAATATCAGAATCCCAAAGCAATTTAAAAATTCCAACCACAAACATATAATTCCAACCTCAAATATATATAATTCAAACCCTCATTCACATCTAAGATCAACAATCCCCAAATAGATCAATTTCAATTTATCCAAACCGACATCCTATACCCAGGCATGTCAAAATAGACCTTCCAGTTGGGTTATTGCTCTGATACCAACCTGTCACACCTCGGATTTCCTAACATGCGCAGCAGAATAAATCCGGCGACGGGACCGGGGAATTAACCCTAAACTACATCGGTTTGGGAAAAATAAAGAATAACATGTCCCAATTCATTAAAATAAATAATTCAATCCAAAAATAAATCATACCTTGATTTCAATATAAACCATTCATAAACCAAATTCTCTAAACCTCTTCTGCACTAATCCTGATCAACTACGCTTCTGCTGCGCTAAACCTGATTACCTGAAAAATATTAAGAGAGTTGGAATGAGTCACACGGACTCAGTAGGACTTATACCCAACTTTTCTATTATATTAATTAACCTAGACGATAGCAATAAATAATAAAATCAACACAAATCAGATTATAATACAATAACTAAACTAATTATCTCGGTTCAATTATTTAATCAAGTCCTTTTAAAATTATTATCAATTTAACCTGACTCTATATGAACCAGACTGACTCTCCGCTGCCCACGGGCCACTAACGTAGGTTGGAGGAGTAAATATTACACCACATGTATCATAGCATCAATAATATTTCACAAGTAAAAGTCATATAATTACTAAGACAATTTACAATGTAATAACCAATTATACAATTTAACTCCACCAAGTAGCCAAATTATTAAACCATGCCAATCATTCTATCCATTCACAAAATTATTCAATTAACCATAATCATTCCATTTATCACAATCATATCAACCCATGCAGACCATTCAATTAATGCAAAAATTCATGCAATAGACCCAATCAAGAACAATAATTCAATTATAATGCAATTCTTGCAATTGACCTAATCAGAACAGAATATGCAACATAATCAGACATGTTAACATCAATTAAGCACAATTTCATATCAATTCATCAAATAATGTACTTTGCAACTTTCTGCCACTAAAAATATAAGTTAGTTAATTATGCTGAGAAATTATCATATCAATTCAAATTCTAATTCAATTTATCAATTAATAATCTTTAAGGTCATACGTATATCATTAATCAGATAATCTTAACAGGTCATAACTCAATTTCCATGACTTAATACAAACAATACAATTAACCAACACAATAATTTAAGATTCTAATGACTACTAAATCATGAATAATCACATTTTTAGTTAACTAATGCAGTTCATGAAAATGAATGCAATTATGGATGAATGACATCCAAATAACTCACGCAAATAATTACACAATAAAATTATCATTAACTAACTATTAATCTAATAAAAATATTTTAACATTTTAATTAACTATCAAGATGCTAAGAAAAGTCGAGATAGCTACTTTAATAGGGTCGATGATTATTTAAAACTTGAAAAATCCCAATTATATTAATCACGGGTCGACTGAGACTATGACGAAACCAGGATATATGGAACCCTGTTAGCATTAAAAAAATAAAATAATTAATTAAGTGATTACAGAGAGAGATACGTAAGGGAGATAGAGAGAGAGAGAGAGAGAGAGAGGTGGAAAGGGTGCGGCGCATAGGTGCGTTAGCAGGGGGATCGCTGTGGCAACGGCTGCTGCACAAGGCTGGAGGGGATGTAAGGGAGAGAACACAGAGAGAGAGAACGGAGTAGGCGGCTGGCGTGCACGTACGCAGCCAGCTACTGCGGGCGAGGCAACAGGAAGGAGAGAGAGGGAGCGCGCAAGAGCGGCTGGGTTCTGGCGGCGCACTGCGCCGCATCCCGTGGCAGGGCAATCGGCCACGCGAAGACGCGGCACCCGCTTGCACGAGAGAGCCGCGCGACTGTGCGGGAAAGCCATGGGCGGCCGCGGAAAGAGAGAAAAGAGAGTGGGGGGAGGGCAGGAGGCGGCGACCACGGCGTTACTCGCGGCGTCGACGACAATGACAAAACCGGAGAAAAAGAAGAAGATGATGATGGAGGCCGGACCAGGAAAAAGGGGGCGATGGCGGCGAAGAGGTTGATGGCAATGGGCGACGTGCATAACGGAGAGGAGAGAGAGACGAGGGTGATGCAGGGCAGCAACGCTGCCGTGAGTGCTGTGTCGTTGGCGACGATGACGAGGCAAAACGAGGAAGGGAGACGGACGAGCTCGCGAGATGGGGAGGAACAAGGGAAACGGTAGGATGTTTCGAGAAGGCTCGGGGATGATGCGGTGACGAGACGACAACGGAGGGGGATGGAAGAAAAAGGAACGAGAGGCGGTGGGAAAGGGCGGTCGTGGCTCCAGGAGGGTTTTTCATTTTTTTTAATTGCCGGCGTTATAGGTAAAACGAGAGCGGATCCCCTCAGGTGCCCCTCTCAGCCCCCTCACATAGAGGGTGAGGTGACCGGGACAAGACAGTGATCTGACAGGCGTCAGATCACTGTCATCTCAGTCTCTTGTGAGAGGGGCTGAGGGGATCCGCCCTTAGGTAAAACAAGAGCCTCAAAGAAGAAGAATAGGTAAAGGTGGGAAGAAGTCTGAACAAACACCCCGTTTTGATGAGAAGCACGTGGCAGCCATTTTAGACAAGTTATATGTGGAAGATAGAAAATTTTGCCCAGATTGGCTTGTTACACTTGACAGGAGGTAAATGTTACATTTTTGTGAAATTAACGTGCTTTTAAGTCTTCTAACATGTATTATTTATTCATGTTATAGTCAAATGGAAAATGTTGCATTATGAAAAAAGGGGGGTTATGTTGGGGTGGGTGATCTTTAAGATATGTTCTACGCTGATAGATTTAAAATGGATGATACTGTAGAGGTGTTTTGGGAAAAATTGGATAATTCAATTAGTATAGGTGTTGCACATTTTATCCTTCTTACATGAATAGTCTGATCCTTGAGAATAATCTTGATCTTGAAAACCAAATAAGTGTCATACACAATGCCTTTAGTGAACATATCACTAAAGAGTTCCTAGAGGTATGCTACTTTATTAGCTGCCATCACTTGCAGCATTTTATCTTTCTTTTCACTGACAACAAGGAGAAATGTTTTGCAAGTTTCAACTTCATAAAAAACCATGCTAAGGATGAACCTGCCTTCACGAACATGGTGAGTTATACAACTTTGGACTTACATTTTGTAATCATTTTATACTAGCTTCTTGATGGTTTCTCTACGTATATGTTTGCTTTATGTAAGAGCCTTGTAACCAAAGCGTACAACATAGATGGCCTTACCGAATGGAAAGAGGTTTACAATGAAAACCGTCCAAGCCAACTACATGAGAAGTTTACATATGAATATATAAGTTCTAGTAACTTATTAGTTCTTTCTTCTTGTACACTAAATGGAGAATTGGTCATTTTCTCCATGAGATAAGACTTATAAGTGGGTAATGATTCAAAATCATTTACCTTAATGCATCCATCCTTATAGAGTTTCTTGAGTCTTTCTTCATTGATATAACCATGTCTATAGTGCCAAAGTAGGGTTTGATCCACATCATACCATTACCTCTTAGGAGGAGCATTCACACATATAATATGAACTTTCATATCTAATATGAATAAACTATTTATCAAGCAAAACACTTTATCATTCAATTTTAGAGAACAAACAACATTTCCAAAGCTTATTACAAATCTATATTTATTCAAGCAGAAAATTGAGATAATGTTCTTAACAATGGAAGGAACATAATAATAATCAATAATGACTAACATATATCTTGAAGATAACTTGAGGCTATCTTCTTCTTCGGCCAATGTTGTAACTCTTGCAGCATCTCCTATCTCACTACAAGAAATCTTCGTTTTACCTACAGAAACATTACTGGTAGGTAAGAATTAGTAGGTAAAAGTCATGTTTACCTACTCTCTATCCCTACTGATTTGGTGATCCGTAGGTAAATCTAACAATACCTACTAAGTACCTACGGATTCACCTCTGTAAGTAAATACACTATTACATAAATGTCAAATCCTATTCAATAAAATAAAATGGTGATTATCAATAATATTAATAATTTATTATATATATTAATATTATTAAAAATATAAAATAATAAACAAATATGTAAAATGTTTAATATATATAATAAAAGAGTAATATAATAATACAAATAATTTAAAAATGATACGAATATAAAATAATATAATACTATTAATAGAATTATTATAAATTAATTAGTATAATATTAAATATATATAAATAATATAATATAATAATAAAATTTATTTAGTGATAATTTAATTTTACAATATATAAATATTTTATATACTAATATATTAGTTGTAAATATTAATATATAATTTAATATTGATACTAATATAAAAATATATTATTAATAATAAATATATAATACATTAAATAAATATATATAATGTTAAAAAATATATAATATTAAATAAATTTTATAAAATTTTAAAATATTTTAAAATTTTCTTGCTCATTGATCTTTCGCTCAATCACCTATTACCAGAAAATAGTTTTACCTATCAAGAAAAGTCTGGTCGAGGGTTGACTCGAGATCGGTCGACCCCAAATCTGACTAGGTCAGACCAGGTCGGACCAAGGGAAATTTATTATCATAATATAAAAATTATAAAAAATGCATAATATAAAATTTAAATATTATATCAATAAAAATATATTATTTTTAAATAATAATTATACAAATTGCATGGAAAATCATTTAAATGATAATTTTATTTATTAACTAACACTCATGGACTCACCTCAGTAAGTAATCTAATGTCAAAAATATCAACCCTCGATCAATTAATTGACATCTTTAATTTATTATATAATAAGAAAAATAAATAATATAATAAAATTAATATGTTAATAATAAAATTAATAAAATATTAATATAAAAATAAAATATTAATAATAAAAATAAAAATATTTCAAATATTTAATCAAATATATAAAATTATGAATCAAATGTAAAATGATAAAATATAATATTTAAAATTTAAAATTTAATAATAAAAATACACTTAAACTCTTTTTGTCGCTCCTCGTCGAACCAACTCCCGAAACCTTCTATTTTGCCTCCTTGTCTCTCTCCCGCTTCCCTTCCCCTCAAACCCAATCACGCTCTCGAAAATTTTCCCTCTTGTTACTTATTTCCCGGTGTTGGAGATTGCCTAGAGCGGCCTTTCGCTTCGATACCTTTCTCTCTTGACCCAACAAATACATACTAGGCGGTAGAGGTGGTGGCTAGGGGTGCAAGAGAACCAATACGCTCGACATGTAGTTCGTTACTCAACTAGTTAAAAGCTCGACTCGGATCATTTATTAAGTTAAATAAACAAGTCTAAACAAAAAAAAGCTCGGCTTATAAATGAGCTAAGTCTGAATAGAGACTCGCTCGACTCGATAAGTTCGTGAGTAACTCGATAAAATATTCAATTAACTTATATTTATAAATAAGTTATATTTATAAATAACTTCTTCTTCTTGACTCTGATAAGCATGATTTAATATTAATTAAATTATAAATAAATTATATTTATGATATATATTTATTTTTTAATATTATGTAAAATTATATTTTTATGTCTAAAATCTAAATAATTGATAAGATTTAAAAATTAAATTTAAATAACGTTACACTTTATTGGTGCGTCAATTTGATGACTTATACCTAATTTATTTTGTATAAATACTAAGTTGATGTCAAATAATGTCTGAGGCGCTTTGTATGACTAAGTTGATGTCAAATAACGTCCGAAGGTGTAATATCTATTTTTTTTAAAAAAAAGAGAGCTATATCTTAATATCACTCTCTCCCTTCCTCTTTTACCTTTCCTTTCCCCCAATTTTTACTCCCCATCGGAGCCCCGTTCAATGCCCTAGCTGCCCTTTTCCTTACCACCTCCGCCGCTTTTTCCCCTCCCCTCCCTCTCACAATTTCTCTCTTGCACGCCCGCAGCCCCCCCCCGGCTCTGCGACCCTCCCCCTTGCGTGCGACCCGGAGCCATGCCGCCTCCGGCCCCCCTTCCCCGGTTCGCCTCCGCCGGCTCCGCGCCCAACCCCTGTGCCCAGCCCCCGGCCGCCCCGGTCCACCGTCGCGCAACGCGCAGCCGCCCGGCTCCCCTTGCCGCGCCGCTTCTGCGGCATCCCTTCCTCCCGCCTTTCTTCCGGCATCCACGCGCCCCGTGCGCCGAGACGCATAGCGGCCTCCCCCTCTCTCCGCGGTGCCTTGCCCCCTTGTGCGCGTGACCCCGCACACAGTTGTGCTGCAGCCCGCAGCTGTCTCCCCCTCCCCAGATTTCTCTCTCTTGATTTCTCCCGCGCGAATCCCTCCTCCGCGGTGCCTCCCCCCCTACGTGCGGGGCCTTGAGCCTAGCTGCCTGCTGCAGTTATCTCCGTTCCCCCCTGGCACACTCAGCCGTCCAGCGGCGGCTACCCCCTCCTCCAGCTTGCGCGACCCCCTCTGTTTTAGCATTGGGTACGCAACTTGAGTTTTGCTAATCTTGTTTGGCTTGTTTTTGCTACAATATTAATCACGGTGGATTGTATTTTAATTTTTTACTCAGATTTACCCAAAGTGGCAAAAACTTCTGAAGAGAGAAGGTGGAGCAGGTAGGATGAAGTCTTCAATATGGGTCAATGACTTTCTTTTATAATAATTTTTGTTTAAAATGCAAAAATCTTAATTTCTTCATTGTTTTACGGTATAAGAAAATGCCTAAACAATTGTTCAAATATTTCTTTCATACTTAATCTGAGAAGTTGAGTGTTTAAATGTTGACTTTATACTCTGAAAATTCCTCGATTGGAAAAGTTATGATGAGATGAAAGTCAGTCACTTGATGACATGTCTATTTTAATTAATATCCAGAATATCTACTATGACCTCTTTTAAATTAAAACACTGTAATCTTTTCTTTTATACAACAACTTTGATGTTTGTGGCAAGCAATTGGGCAAGTTCTTTATTTGTGCCCTTATGTCAACGATTTTTTATTCTCATTTTTTCTTTTAGTCCTTAGTATTGTATATGTCCATATAACTTAAAGCACTTCTTTTATTTAGTTTGTGGTGAGATGTAACTTGAATACTTATAGGCATCCATGACAGGTTTTTAGCAAGTCAAGAGAAAATACCCTTTATTTAGTGATATTATTGTCATATAAATTGATAGAAGAAGGATGCAATGACTTTTCTTGGACGAAGATTACTTGGACAACTACACAAGTAAGGTTAGAAACTCTGTTTACTCTCTTCTCATTTCTTTTATTTTATGATTGATTCTTCAAGTTCATCAAATCTAAATTACTTGAGGAATTCCAAAGATTTGAAAATTTTGAAGTGCAATTAGTAAGTTCTGTATTTTAGATGGAAATAAACGAATCAAAGTGCTCTCTTGATTAAGAGGAAGAAAACTATCTTTTTCTTGGAAGAATGAAATCATTTGTCTACATAGATGGTATGATTGAACATGGTCTTTGTGTCAAAGAAAATATATTCATTTCGAGAGGACTTTTACTTTGTGTTGTCCTTATGCTTGCTTGATTTTGTTTGATAACTAGACCATGTTCTCTCTTATTACTTTCATAGAAGGTAATGTATGAGTTCCACTTTAACTTTCATCATTTGTACATCTAAATTCATAGAAGAATATGTTTCATGTTCTTATTTTATATATTTCAAGTTTGTGATGTGTATTTCATTTATAATTTTTTTTATAAATCAGATCTGGTTATTGTATCACTCTGATTTGAGGACGGTCTATATATAGAAATGTTGTGAATAGTGTATATAACAGATGTATGAATGTTTGATGAGTAAGTTTTATTTTTTTAGATTTTTTTCTAGGCTGGGTTGTAATTAGCGAGTTACATTTGTAAGAAGATTTAGTGTTTTCGCTCGGTAAGATGGATGGAAGATAGTGTCCAACTGTGCTGGGTATTACTTTACATGTCTTTTATGATCATTCAAAGCCTAAGGTAAGTATATTTATCTGGTTCACATTTGTTACATTGTTCTTCTATATGTTTTCCCGGTTTAATCTTTATGTGTTAGTTCCCAACTTATATTGAGCTCTATTATATATTTACCTATGTTTGGAGCAACAAAATATACACCATATATAACATTCTTTTTATAGTCTTCATTATTCTTCTAATTGTTACAGTTTTCATCATCGTGGCCTTGACATATTTTTAGCATGTTGCTAAAAGATCCTGGTGGTTGAGGTAATGTTTTTACTAAGTATTCCTATGTTTGATAATATTTTGTTATTTGCTATTGGTTTACTTACAAACCTTGTGTTGTTGATTTACTTAATGATAACTTTGTAAAACAAGTTTATGTTATGTATAGATGTGCATAATTTTTGCACATGCTTATGTTCTCAAGTTAATTTTTATGATCTAAAATATTAATCTATGGCAGGTGTAACATAATTTCTATTTTGCGTTCTTCACCCTCGATGGTTATGTTTTCTTTTACTTTCATTGGGTGTTGTAATCAAGATTACACGGTGCCAACATGTTAATTATTGTGTAGGAGGATTGTTTTAAATTTGTGGATGATACTCAGTTTGCAAATTTTGTTAGAATCTAGTTCTGGATGTGGAGAAAGCAAAAGCGAAAAATTTAAAAGCTACAGAAATAGGATTGAAAACCAAAGAAAGCAAAAAAATAGGGAAGCTATATAGGCACTATGTAGTTGAGATTTTCAAATCTTTAAGCTCCCAGGTATTTTATAGCTCTGATTATTTTTTTAAAAATTATTTTCATATCCTTAAGCTCCTAGGTACTTTCTCCTCAGTTTTATTTTCTACTATATCACTTCAAGTGTGTATGAATTATCAATCTTTTTTGACTACATGATGTCTTTTTTATTTTTTCTAACATTATTATACAATTTACTTATTTTGTCATTTATAGTTAACGTATGGGATAATACATTTTGGTAAGCAGCTGTTATAAGAGTTGTCAATGAAGGAAATTGGTTTCATTAGTTCAGGGTAGGTGCACTACTTTTGACTTCTCCATTTTCATATATCATTTTCGATTGTGTTCTTGTTATCACAAATATCAAATATTTTTCTTACATATTTGGTTCTCTAGATTGCTTGAAACTTTGTAACTTCATTTATTCTAAACTTGACATCGCTCAGTTCATAGTCTACCAGATTGTCTTTTCATGATCAATCAAATATTGATCTTTGTTTCATGATTAACTAGATTTTTTTTAATCATCACCGATAGTTTAAGGGTTCACATACTGTCATATCCTCTTATATGTTTCTTAAATCTCTTGATATATGGTTGTATGTTTTTATTTTGTATAATTAGATTTTATGTTATGCTTAGTTTCTTGAATTTTTATTTGTGAAACAAATTTGATTGTTGTATGTTTTTGAAACAAGATTGGTGTATATATGAGCAGTTTGTGAATGGTGTATATAGGAATGTTTTATTGCGAAGTTTTGTTTTTGATCATGTTTTGTTTGTAATGAGCCGACTTTGTTTTTTCCTGTTTGTGAAATGTTGTCAAATTTTGGATTAGATTGAGTGATGTGGTATTTTGAAGGTTGTATGAGTTTTTTGTGTGAATTGTGTTTGCATTGAATAAGTGGAATGTATTGAGTTCAATGAGGGAAATGTATTCAGGTCGAATGGATTAATATCAGGTTTTAGTTATATAACATTTACCTATGGATTTTACTACGTAGGTAAAGAGAAGATCGACTGTAGGTATAGACCACATTTCCGTAGGTTACCTACGCAAAAAAATCGTAGGTATAGGCCATTTTCCCGTAGGTAAAACCTTTACCTACGGATCTACCTACGGATTGGTCGCGTAGGGCTAGTACATGTAGGTAATTGTTTACCTACGAACGGTTCCGTAGGTATAGTATGACTTATACCTACGGGTGTATGTTCACCCGTAGGTATAGTACCTGTACTATACCTACGGATTCGTCCGTAGGTAAAACATTTACTTACATGTACTAGCCCTACGGATGGTTCCGTAGGTAGCTCCGTAGGTAAAGGACATTACCTACGGGAAAATGGCCTATACCTACGATTTTTTTGCGTAGGTGAAACGCGAATTTCTTGTAGTGTCTGTAGGTCAACCTCTCCTCTTTGAAGCCTTTTTCTACCTGTTAGCACCTGCAAGTCATTGTAGATATGAGATTCACATCCAGTATCTAATACTCATGATATAGATTTATAAGACAAGTTAACATCAATGTCCAAGATACATGAAGCTTTTCAAAGTTTTCTTTGTGCTTTCTCGATTGGGTATAACTTGTAGTTCCTCTTCTATTGGCCATCCTTATAACAGTGAAAACATTGTCCATTATGCTTCTTGGGCTCTTCCTTATTGGCTATTTTCTCGACATTATGGTTAGCTTTCTTTTCCATCTGATGAGCCTTCCGCTTTTTGTTGGTCTTACCAACAAATAACACATATGGTTTCTCATTGTTCATCGTGCCTTCAGTAGTCTTCAACATGTTAAGAAGCTTTGTTAGCGATCACTCTAGCTTGCTCATGTTAAGTTCATAATAAATTGAGTGTAAGTAGGTCGTAGAAACTAGAGGAAAAGGTTAGCAATTAGTTTTTTATTTATAAAGAAACCAAGCTTAGTTAACCTCTCCACCCACTCTATCATCTTCAGAGCATATGTCTATATAGATATTTCCTTAGCCATCATTGCCCTGAACAAATTCTTAGATATCTCATATTTTCTATTATACTATGTGCCCCAAATAACTTCTCAAGGTGAGCCAGTATAGAACTAGCATCCATCTTTTCATGTTACCCCTGAAGCTCATTGCACATAAAGGCCAACATGTAGCACTAGACAAGAGACTCATCGTCCTTGTGATTTTGAAAGGCTATGCATCATCTCTTGCATCATCAGATGGTTCACCATGCATTGGCTTCTTAAGCACATAAGCTATTCTCTTAGCTATAAGAATAATTCTCAAGTTTCTGATCTAGTAAGAGAAGTTTGGGCTAGCAAGCTTGTTGGCATATTGTATGTGGTGCAACAGGTGGTTCATCATTAAAATCTACAAAGAGCTATAACTTTAATAAGATAACATTATAGACATTCAAATAAAATTAAGATATGATCTTTTATCCTAATTTATACTCACACTAATTTTGTCAAATTTGCATAACTTTCAATGAGTAAAGATGTGATATAATGACATCCTAGTGGAGATTGATACCCTTTTAACTTTAGTGATGACTTTGCGGTAGCACAACAGATCACCCTAATTAATAAGTAGAAAGCTTTTGCTAGTTGCAAGTATTAAAATTTCTAGTTAAATTTAGCCTCTAGAGTTATGACCTTGTAATAGCACAACAAATCTAGTTATATTTGGGCTGCTTGTTACATTATGAGAATGAATTCCTAACATAACCTTTGTGGTTGCATAATAAAGCCATGCAATTGTCCATCCCATAGTTTGGCAAATTTCCCTAACCATGATTACCAATCCCATGCTGAATAAGACTTGTGGCAGCATAACAAACCTATCCAATCTAAGATTGGCTCACTATGACCATAACAATGGAAGGCTATGTGAGGTCATTCTTAATACATCACATTTATCGATCTAATGTAATTAAGGAAGGATCAGATCTTATTTTAGTTTCATTAATATATGTGCTACATATACCTTTGGAATATCAAATATCTAAGATATATACTATAACACACTCACATATCATATATACATGAAATTAATGAATGATCATAGTCTTAATCCTAATTATGGAACAATAGAGCTAGAATAGTGTGGGAATCAACATATGATGCTGGTGTAGACATATCTCCACTCTAGGAGAACACTTCTTCAAATGGTCCCACTCTCTCTTCCTTTACGAATCGTCTTATTGTCATTACAAAAGGTTTAAGGATACACATGCACACAAATGTATACATCTAAATAAGAAACCTTAGTTTTAACTAAATAAAAGTACAAAACATGGAGGAGGTAAAAAATTTGCAACCAGGATTCATTAGCGAGGGAAGGTGGCATGCAGGCCCCAATAAACACATCCACAAAATAACCATTATCACATGTTATTAAATTTTAGTCCATGATCACCATACATCCACATTATGAAACATCACATGAATATAGTGTGATTAGGTGATATAACTTATAATTCTTAAAATTCTTAATTTTATGTCTACTGTAATTTTTATGAAATAAATAGCATGAAAAAATATATAAAAATTTATATGTATAAAAATAAATATAAGCTATTTAGAGTATTCATACGTTCACAAAATTGAACATAGTATAAAACTAATGTCCTAGTCATCATTATGCAAAATCACATTTTATAGAATTAATTTAGACACTAAATTTTCCAATTAAAAATTTAAAAAGTTTAAAAACCTAAATATGATTGATTTTATGACAATAGGACTTAATATCATCTAACAGATCATTAAATATTTTAATAATATATTGCATAATGTTTAAAAAGTTTTTAAAATTTATAATGATTTTTTATAATTTTTTATGAATTTTTAAACTATTTAAAAATAAAATAAAAGGAAAAAGGGTCTACTGGTTCCTAATTTGGTACCCATGGATCGACTAAGTAGATCTACAGGCTAGGCCTAGTTGAACTGGCTTGGTCTGGTTCACCTCCTTTGTTTTTTAACCATCGACTAAGCACCGAACCTAGTCTTACTAGATCCAATCATTTGCTACTGGGTCTCGAAGGTCTTGATGCTTCACCTCCCTTGCCTGAAAGCCTCTTGTGGCTGTTGCCTCACCTGACGGTGCCACCGAAGATCCCGTCACCTTCCAAGGTGTCAGAGAGCCCAAACTTCCTTCTCGATGGTCCTCCCATCCACAATGACAGTTGCCATGGAATAGAGGCCCTTCACTATTGTCACTGTAGAGTGCACCACTGTTGGGAAAAATGCTTTGATCAACCGTTTCCACCTCCTTTCAACATTGTAAAACTTAGGGAAACTACGAAAAATTTTATTTTTCATCTTCCAAAGTGTTCATGAGGCCTCAAATGTCGATATACGAGGAAGATTTAAGGAGTTCTCTATGAAGGCCCAACAACGCAAAATAGATAGAAACTCTATCTTATTGACATCATACTGGACACTCTGGTTATCAAAAAATCAAATAGAGGGTGGTGTTGGAAAGCTCTATGTCACAAGAATCATCTTGAATTAATTTATCATAGCAATGATCACATATGCTCCATGGTTACCTTGATAAAACATAGGTTTGTATAATTTTTGGAAAGCACAAATCATATGAAATGATGTTGAAATGATGTTGAAATGACGTCGATTTCGATTGAGTTTCAACCTTCTATAATAACACTATAGAAAATAGATCTAGATACAATGGAAGTGGTGATTCTTCAACTATCATTGTCGGTGTTTCGATCAGATCTGAACGGTGTAATTGAAAAACAAATTTAAACATATTCGAATATACCATTGTGAGATTCGACCAATCCCTCAAGGTTGGAAAGGAATGATCATATTCACTCTCACTAAGTCATCTTAGTGCACGACCTCTAGTGGTATCCACATGGACCTTCTTTGTAGACATATTCTTTCTTGCATTGGACTTGATGACTTGTCTCAAATAGAGCTCCACTATACAAGGGTAGCCTCTAGAGTGGGATAATGTGCTAGAGAGAGCTTGGCCATGAAATTTTTTGCTTTGGCTTGATAAGGTCATGACTATTTCACTAGTATTTATAGATGTTTGAGTTTTTCATAAAACTCTTAATTTTTATAAATTACTTCCATGCCGTACTTAACAGATTAGTTCTAATATATGTGACCCACTAGGTTCAATAGTCCATTTTGGTGAGGCCTAATCAAAAGGAATAACTTCTTTTAAATTAAAAATATTATCTAATAACAGATTTAATAACCTTTCAATTAGGTAAGGTATAAATTACGTCCCATGATTCTAAATAACTTTGGAGATGATCTCATCTACATTAAGCATTTCCATCATCAATTACTATCATGATATAAACACTCATTTATCCAATGCCCCAATTAGATAGGGGTACGACAACGATTATCAATTCATTTGTATACTGATACTTTAGGATCCTGTAATCAGAATCAAATCAATTTAAAAACTCATTTTATAATTTTTTTTACTTTTATTAGGGATTTATAGTACTATTGTACCCAATCCATTAATTGTATTGGACCACCATATTGGGGATCCATAAGTAAATAGTCAAATCACAATATATGCCTAGTAAGACATCTTTAGAGACTTAGGTCAAATGTCCAACTGTGCAATTACGATGATAGAAAATCTTGATAGATAGTTAGATAAAATACCAATCATGGTTTGTAATTTAGATCAATCAGTGAACATATTTCACTAATGAACACTTGCATATGTATCTTAGTATCTCTACACTGAATAAGCCGCTTGTAATAGTTAGAAGATAGTTCATGGAGGAGAGTGCGAGACCACTTGGAGAAACATTCTTCTAGAAGTAGAGACACCTACATTGGCATCTAATGTTAGCTTTTTTAGTTGCACACCATTCTAGCTTTGGTGTTGCATAATTAGGGCTAAGTCCATGATCATCCATTTATTTTATTTTTTTTTGAAAATGTGGATGTGGTTGTGTGCTATGCTAAATACCTTAGATATTAAAGGTATATAAATTATAATTATTACGTATTATTGATGAGACTAAAATAAAATCTTTCCTCATTTTAATTAGGCTGACAAATATGAGTCATTAAGAGTGACTCGCATAGCCTTTTGTTATTTTGGTTTTGATGAGCCAATCTTAAATTGGATGGGTTTGTTGTGCTACTACAAAGCCTATTTAGCAAGAGATTGGTGATCACGACCAAGGCTTTGGTCAAAACCTTGGGGTGGACCATTTGCATGGATTTGTTGTGCTATCATAAAAGCTATGTAAATAATCCATTCTCATAATTTTAAAAAAAAATTGACCTAACTAGAGTATGGTTTATTGTGCTACCACAAGGTCACGAATCTAGAGGCTAAATGACTAAGAGTTGCAAGAGTTGAAACTAGCAATATTTGCTTAGCTATTAAGTATGGGATGATTTGTTGTGCTACCACAAGATCATTGCCATAAGGTTAACACCTCACCCTCACCCAGAGAGAAGGTTGGTGAAGGTCAACAACTCTTTCCTCTTCCAACTTGATGACTAGCAATCAGTGCATCTAACCCTACATGTCAAGCTCTTTGGGTTCCTATTTCATGGAGTTCCCAGAAAATTACCCTGAGATTGAGTCACTACTTTTGAATCAAAAAAATCACTTAACATTTAAACACAAGAGTCAATACTCGGGAAAGGTAAGGTTTGTATTTTTGAGTTAACGGGAAAGGGCAGAGACGTCTACACCTTTGAACTCATAAAGCTTCACGTCAATTCAACAACATATAAGTGCCATTACCTTTGTAGGTAATGATCCCTAGTTAGCTGTCATTTTAGTGGAATTAAGTGATTACTTTAACAAGGAGAGCTCGATGCCACCCTCATCCTTGAGTCTCCTCGATTGCATTTAGGACATGAAGATAGAAGGCAATGGCAAGATGTTCCACTTGATGCAGGACCTCATGGTAGTTCAAGATGGAAGTTCTGCAACAACAATGAGGCTGAGAGGGTACCCACAACTCACACTTTGAACCTTACATCACCTCCATGATAATGAAAGCATCTTTGTACTCTTCATATCCTTTATCTACACTAGGCATCCAGTAGGAGTTGCCCATTAAAGGTGAGGAGTCATCTTGTAGAGCCTGATATCATATAAGCTACTGCTCCCAAACTAGGGACTTCTTGGTCTTCAAAGTACTCATGGCGAGTGACCTTAGGCTTGAGGAAATATTCTACCATTATACATCGTGACTTATCTCTTGCCTTCAAAAAAAGTATATATATTGCATATGACATTAAAGACAACTTGTTCAAGAGAAAATCCAAACTAGAGAACATCTTCAATAAAAAAATGATGGATTGGAAAGAACTCTAGAACTCATAAATGAGTCCAAATTTTGCGACAAGGACAACGGTTCCCATAAAGGTTTCTTAAATTTTTAGGTAATCTATATCTTCAACTATGTTCTATTTACTTGCATTTGTGTTTTCTTCAAGACCAACATGCATCATTAACATTTTGTATGTATCTTGCATCACATGCATCTAACACATTAGGCTACATTTGACTCCTTCTCTTTGATCAGCACCACGTTCCATCATAGTCTTCTCACCGTGACTCATCATTTTAATCTACCTTACATTTTTTTCCCATCACAATGTTCTAATCCACCACATCATGTTTTGCATTGTGCTCTACCATCACTCACTATAGTGTCCTAGGTCTCCCAGACCGATTGGAACCCCATGGCATTTTCATGAGTATTGCATTTGACACACGAGGTCATTCGTCTTTAAATTAAGTTGGCACCCCAAGAGGGCCTCCTATGAGATTGAAAGACTTATTCTTTTGGTTAGACGAAGATTCTATTTATCTTTTTTATTATAGCATTGTTGTTCAGCCCTTCATGGTAAGTGCAAACCACATAGATGGGTCCACCATCCGCGATGAATGGCCCACCATGTGCAGTGGCATTTTTACCTCCTCTCTTGTGCCCATGATACTTCTTTTCCCAATTGACCATGGGAAGTATTCTAGATAGAACATGTGAGGTTTTTCTAGAAATGCCAATGTCATTCACTTGTTGCTCAACTAAGTGTGAATTTATGTGCCTAATCTATACCTTAATGTTGCCTTTTCAATACACCACCATGTGCAGTGACATTTTTACCTCCTCTCTTGTGCCCATGATACTTCTTTTCCCAATTGACCATGGGAAGTATTCTAGATAGAACATGTGAGGTTTTTCTAGAAATGCCAATGTCATTCACTTGTTGCTCAACTAAGTGTGAATTTATGTGCCTAATCTATACCTTAATGTTGCCTTTTCAATACACCACCATTCCATCTCTACTATGCCACTCATGTGTGTCTCCACTCCACTCCATGCTTCTCCCCTACAAAGTTGACACCAAGGTGAGGCAAGTTGTAGACACATCAATTTTATCTAGTTGCAGAGCACAAAACTCATGTTTCATAGTAAGATACTTGAGAATTCATCATTAGATTTTGATTACCAGCAACCAGAAGTCTACAATATCAAATTTTTTGGTGTATCAAAGGGAATGAATGATGCGTCTAGGCTCAATGAACGTGCATGTACATCCCAATAGACACATCTGTGTGGTAGGAACTCTAGGTGCTTTGTTCTTCCCACATGTTGATTGTGTGCATACCCTAGATTAAACACGTCTGATCAACCATGATGTATCATACTTAAGATAAGCGGTCAAACCTTCCTTCAAATTAATGCATCTAGTCAAAAGGACACGGCTTATTTAATGGAAGGGATTAAAAATGCAAATCTTTCATTGATCGCCATTTATGAGTGATTAATGGTGTCTTTAAAAAGAATGCATCTACTCGGCCAGACACGTCCATTTTAAGAAAGGGTCTACTAATTTAGACTCATGGGTCAGCCATGCCACTTAATGACTTATGTGCTACCACCAATATGTAGCATCCGATCAGTTCATACATGTAGGGTCGATGGCAGGTCAACTACCGCTGATTGCTTGCACACATGTAATGAAAATACAAAAATCTTCATTGAACGCGTCCATTAGGTAGACATCTCTTAGTCACTTCTAGATGACTTGTGCACATTTGAGAGCACAAACAAGGGGGGTCATTAACTGACTTTGTGCTCCTCCAATTCCCTATAAAAGGGGATTGTTGGAAAAAATTTAGATCTTTAGCTAGGCATTCTTATCCTTGGGAAGCTTTAAATATCTTCATTGACCTCAAATTGTTGGTACTCAGGAGTTCTCAATTCACCTTCGATCACTTCCAAGGGTGTGGTCTTCTTCTTCCAGGCTAAGATCCTCCTATCTCATCTAGTGGAGAGAAATAGTTGTTTCCAAGTAGGCAGTACTTGCCAGGAAGTTTTCTTTTCTTTTATTAGAACATTGTTTTAGTCATCATTCATCACTTAGTATAGACTTTTTCATAGCATACACATATCAAAACACCAGAACAAAGAGATTAGGAGACTAGTCCTAATCTGGTTCATCACACTCATTTTCTTGTTCTTTCATGATCATTCCATTTATGGGTATTACACCCACTGTTAGTTCTCATTGCATCACTTTCTTTTAATTCTCTTTAATTGGAACCATAAGATGTTTGGTCTATGGACACATCATACAAGACACTATTGGGGGGGACACATTGAAGAAAGAAGCTCTAAAGAACTCTGTTTCTCTACATGCAAGTCAGCATTTTTATTTTTATTTATTTTATTTTTTGAAGTATCTGCTATATTTATCCTTCTCACTCCTTTTTTTTGAAACCAACTCGATTTCTAGCAACCACAGCAAGTACACGCTTGACACGACCCTATCCACATCCATGAGGAGTCAGAAGATTTGATGGTAGGAGAACACATATGTAGAGAAAGGTTCCATTGGATACCCTTTAGAGCCTGTGTACTTGGGTGGCATAGAGAGCATAGAGTGTCATATGCTTATTCTTCTCTAATATTTGGAATTGGTAGAATTCAGCAAAGAAATATTCGATCCAATTGAATCTAGTTTACGATTTTCATTGTTCAATTTTGATTGAGACAATGACCATGATATTCAAAGGAATTGTCACTTTCACTGCATCATATGTTTTGGAATGATTTCTTATAGTGGTATCAAAGCCTAGTTGAGGTTTCTATTGAAATTGACGTCAAATAGATTATTTTTTGTATTTTATGTGTTCTCGAAATTGTACGAACCATTATTTTCACAAAGCAACCATAAATCTTATTTCATGTAATTTTAAAAATGATTTGCTTTGCAAGATTCTTATGACATAGTGCTTTACAACATCACCCTCCATTCAAAATTTGAATCACCGAAGTGTTCGGATATTGGATAGACGGCGATTTGATCTACCATGTGTCAATCTCCAAAATCAGGGATCTTTAATTTTCTCCTTCTATAGAGACTTTAGGAGCCTTCTGAAGGCATTGAAAAAGAGGTTACACGAATAAGGAGTTCGATTCGAATGGAAATACATAGGTAAATGATTTTGAATCATTAACTATTTATGAGTCTTATCCCAATGAAAAAAGTGACCAACTCTCTATTTTGTTAGATATGGATAAAGGGCTAATGAGTTGATAGAACTCATACATCTAGATGTAGACTAGCCCATGTCTTTTAAGGCTAAAGAAGAATATTTCTATCTTATTATTTCAAAAGATGATGCCTCTAGGTATGGATATATGTAATTTATGAAGTACAAATTCAAGACCTTTGAAAAATATTTAAAGATTAAAAATGAAGCAGAAATATTAATTGGAAAGAGTATAAAAGCTCTTTGATTGGATCAAGGAAAAGTATACTTAATTACATAACTCACACATAATTCCAAGGATAACAAAATCTATTATTGATGGACACATCGTTACACATCTTAGCTTAATTGTGTAGCTAAAGTAAAAAAGCCATATTGTGTAGGACATAATACGGATAATGACAACCTTTGCAAAATATTATAGTCTTTGTGGGGCTTTTGCACTCAATATAACCATTTTATTCTAAGCTAGATTTCTCTAAGTCTAATCCAATTAATCTGCACAATATATGTTAAAGCTTGATTTTAAGCTAGTTAATGTTTCTGAATGTCCAGTCCTGGTGAAGATGTATAACCATAACTAGTTGGAATTCAAGACTATGGAGTTTTGGCTTTTAGGATAAGGGTATATGTTACTCAGCTCATTACATTTCCATAGGAAGAGTTTCTCCTTAAGAAAGAAAGTGAGAGTAAGGTAGATCTAGAAGAGGTTCTAATCCCACAACCTGAAGACACTTCAATTAAGGTACTAGTTAATAATTACATATAGGAAATTTATAGGTCTTCACTTGTGCACATCAACCTAAGAAATATGTGAGACACATCTTTGATGAAAGAAGTAGGGCACAATAAAATGAAGATGTTGATTCAAGGATCTATAAAAAGCACTATGAGATATTGATCCAAAAATAGGAAGAGACAATAAAATCCAATATAAACTCTATCTATTCCAACTAAGTTTAGAACTTGGTAGATCCACCTGAAGGTAAGGTACCCATAAGGTATAAATGAATGTTTAAAGGATATATTGGAGTGGATTAGAAGGTAGAGACCTTCAAGGCAAAGATGGTTGAAAAGGATGTCATCTAAGTTAAATAGTTGACTATGATGAGACCTTTTTTTTTTACTTTTGCCATGGTTTAGTTCATTCAAATTTCACTTGATTCACACTATGACTATAAGATAAGTCAATTGAATGTTAAGATAGTATTCCTCAATGGTAATTTGAGAAATAGGTGTATATGATACAACCCTAAGGAATCAAGTCCCAATAACAACCAAATAGTGCGTGCAAGTCATTAAATGTCCATGCATGAATTGAAAAGAACTTCTAGTAATTGGAATAAAAAAATTAATGAGATTAAATCTTAACTTTGTTGAGAATGAAGAGGATCCATGTGTGTTCAATAAGACAAGTGGGAGTGATATTATTTTTGTGACAATAACGTGGATGACTTGCTACTCATTGAGAATGTAATAGGTATGTTATCATCAATGAGCCTATATATCAAATTAATCCTCCAAGACTAGATGTGAAGATTTATAGAGAAATATTTGAAAGGATACTTGGCTTGGCCTAATTGATATACATAGACACCATAGTTAAAAAGGGATTGACATGGTAAACTCCAAATTAGGTTTCTTACCTATGAGATATGCAGTTGATCACTCTAAAGAAATATCTTTAAAGACTTTTTGAGAGATACAAAAAGCATATGAGTAGGGCCCTTATGATTTAGCCATAGGGTCTATGATGTATGTGATGCTATGTCTCAACTTTATTTGAAAGTGTATCTTTCTTTTATGAAAATAATGGGGGTAAAGCTGATGTCTTATCATAAGTTTAAAACTTCTACAATTATACCATATAATCAAAGAGATTGTAGCTCATAAAGATATAATTAAAAGATAGAGTATCTTCCACTAATAATCTTGTAGATCCACAAACTAAAGTGGTAACTCAAAGAGAGTTGAATGTCACCTCTAGCTGATAGAGAACAATGAGATGGGATATTGGCTTTAGTATAAGTGTGAGATTGATGGAAATGCATGTCGTACAAGTCAAGTATATATGATATGATTCGACATTTCTAAAAATATCTCGTTCAGTTAAATTGGCAAATCTTCATTACTAACTCTTATTAGATGGGTACATCGTAATAAAGTCCTTGAAGACATAAAATGATGATTGAATTATGATGAGATCATGATAATGCGAACAATCATCTAGAGGTATGTAATCAAAATGTTCCCATTTAAAAGATTCTTGAGATTAGACATTAATGATATGGATAGACTAGTATATGTGATGTCTACTCGTGATGATGATGAATAATCTTATTGGTCATTAATATGAATACACTGAAATATATAGGTGCTGATTAGTTGAATTAATTTACAGAACTGACCGAAATAGAAATTTTGAATGGTATCTTATCGAACTATCAATCAAGATTTTCTATCATAATAGTTGCATGATTGGACATTTAACTTGAGTCACAAAAAATTCCTTGTTAGGTGGATCTTGTGCTATAACCATTGACATATGTATCACCGATTTGATGGCCTTATACAATGATGGATTTGGTACAAGAGAAAGCCAATAATGCAATTGAGTAGACAACACGAGATCATCCATTCTCGATAAGTGAGAATAAATATTTTATGAGATTGTACTCTAAATCTCTAGCCAAGGTAGAAAGAATAATTAAAAAAGAAGTTTTCTAACTGAATTGATTTCGAATACAGGATCCCAGTTTGTCAGTATATTAAGGGATTGATAGTCAACAGCATATCCCTATTTGACCGGTGCATTGGATGAATGAAGGCTTATATTTATGCAATAACTAATGATCAAAAGACTCAATTGATATGAGATCATTCTCAAAGTCATTTGAGATCATGGGATGTGACTTGTACCCTTTATGATTAAAAGTTGTTAAATCTATTATTAGAAAATATATTTAATTCAAATTAAGTTGTTATTTTAATTAGGTTTCAAGCATGTAGACTATTAGGCCTAGTGAGTCACATGCATAAGGACTGATTCATAAGTACGGGGGCATGGACATAATTTACAGAGATTTTCAATTTTATAAAAAAATTCAACTTTTCTATAAATATAAGTGAATTTGTTCAAACCCTATCAATTCAAGGGAACCAATTTTGTGGTCAGCCTTTTCCTACCCCCTCTCTCTCCCCTCTTAGAACATGTTTTTTCATAGTGGAGCACTATCCTGGATGAGTTAAAAGATGCAACATACATGAGAACTTGTCTGCATAAAAAGTTCATATGGATACCGCTAAAGGCCATGCACTTGGGTGGCTTAAAGAGCATGGAGTGTCCTATGCTCATTCTTCTTCGATTTTGGGGATTGGCTGAATCCCATAAAGGTATATTAAAACTTAGTTCTAGGTTTTCAACATTCAGTTTCGATCGAGAAAAAGACCATGGTTTTTCATTGGAATTGTCGCTTTTGTTGCACACTCTATAGAATGATTCCTTACACCCAATCCATTAATAGTACTGGATCATCGAATTGGGTGATCCATACGTTAATAGTCAAAAAACAAAATATGTTTGGAAATACATATTTGGTGACTTAAGTTAAAAATCTAAGTATGTAACTGTGTTGATAGAATACCTTGATAGACAATTAGGTAAGATACCATTCAAACTTGCTATATTGGTCAGTTTAGTGAACTCATTTATCTACTAAGCACCTATGTGTATCTAGGTGTCCCCACACTAATGACCAATGAGATCAATTATCTTTATCATATGAGAAGATATCACATACACTATCTATCCTGATCCTTGATGTCCCATCTCAAAAATATTATGATTATGAATCTTTAGATTACATATCTTTACATGATTGATCATATTATCATGATCTCATCATGATAATAAGAGCTAGTAATAAAGATACAAGATGTATATTGAATGTGATATTTTAAGAAATGTTGAATTGTATCAAATATAATTGGTTGATAGGTCATACATTTCCATTAGATAGTTGGTTGTTGGGCCATAGATCTTCAGGTACAAACAAGTTGACCAACCTTGGGGGAAAGCATGGTTAGTGGGTAACTTGCCCTTGAGTATGTCCTTGATGACCAAGAGTTTTTTTGGATTGGTGTGCGAAGTGAGGGCTGATAGAAATGTATGTCCTACAAGCCATTCATATATGATATGATTCAACATTTCTAGGAATATTTCATTCAATTAAATAGGCAAAACTTCGTTACTAGCTTTTATTAGAAGCGTATATCGTAATGAAGTCCTTGATCACATGCAATGATGATTGAATCATGATGAGATCATGATAATGAGATTGATCATCTAGAGGTATGTGATATAAATGTTCCTAGTTATAGGATCCTTGAGACGGGACATCAAGAATCCGGATAGAGTAGTGTGTGTGATGTCTTCTCATGTGATGAGAATGACCGATCTCATTGGTCATTAGTGTGGGGACACTGAGATACACACATAGGTGCTCATTAGTGGAATGAGTTCACTGAACTGACCAATTTAGGAAAACTTGATCGGTATCTTACCGAACTGTCTATCAAGTTATTCTTACATCTTAATAGCACGGTTGGATCTTTAACCTGAGTCACCAAAGATGTCTTATCGGATGTATATTGTACTTTGATTATTGACTTATGTATCACCATCTTGATGGTCCAGTATAGTTGATGTATTGGGTGCAAGAGAAACCTGGTGGAGGTAATTGAGCGGACAACAAGGGATCGTTCACTCTTGATAGGAGAGAGAGAATGTCCTATGGGATAGTACTCTAAATCCTTGGCCAAGGTACTTAGGATAATTGGAAAAGGAGTTTTTCAAATGATCCGAACCTGAGTATAGGATCCCATAGAGTTGGAATATTTAGGAGTTGACAGTCAATGCCGAACACCTGACCGACTGGGACATTGTATGAACGAGGATTTAAATCCTTGTGGTGATTGATGATAGAAAGGCTCAATGGATGTTATTTAACTCCCCAAAGTCATTTGAGATCTAGGATGTGGCTTGTACCCTTTATGATTAGAAAGCCGTAAAAATTGCTATTGGATAACGATTTTGATTTAATTTAAAGGAATTGTTCTTTAAAATTAATTAAGGCTTCAACCAAATTGACTATTGGGCCTAGTGGGTCACACACATGAGATCTGGTCATTAAGATGAAGGCATGGACGTAATTTTATAGAAGCTTTGGGTTTATGTGAAAAATTCTATCTTTCATATATAAATGGCTTATGAAGCCAAACCCTAACAAGCCATAGGGCTGGAGCACGTCCCAAGTATCCTCTCTTCCTCCTCTCTCCTCTAGAAGGTGATCTCCCATGGTCAAGCTTGGATCTGGAAGGTTTCAGAGGCCTGAAGGAAGGGAGAACTCGTCTATTCAAGCAAATAGCGTGGATACCGCTAGAGACCGGACACTTGAATGGTTTTCAGCAAGCAAGAATGTCCTCTGTTCATCCATGGTGAGGTATTTTAGAAATCTCATGAGGTACTCTCGTTCTACTTCATATTCGGTTCTCAGTTTTACTCGTTCGGCATCGACCAAGGAAAAAATCATGGTTTCAAGGAATCAAATATTTTTTCATCATCTCTTCCTCCTCTCTCCTCTAGAAGGTGATCTCCCATGGTCAAGCTTGGATCTGGAAGGTTTCATAGGCTCGAAGGAAGGGAGAACTCATCTATTCAAGCAGATCGCGTGGATATCGCTAGAGACCGGACACTTGAACAGTTTTCAGCAAGGAGGAATGTCCTCTCTTCATCCATGGTGAGGGATTTTATAAATCACATGAGGTACTCTCGTTCTACTTCATATTCGATTCCCGATTTTACTCGTTGGGCATCGACCAAGGCAAAGATCATGGTTTCAAGGAATCAATTTTTTTTCCATTGTCATGTATTGATTCCTTACAAGAGCCTAGAGTAAGTGGTTAAGACCATTTAGTGGAGGGAGCTTAGTAATCTCTTGTTGCATCTCTAGCTCGTGGATGACATACCCTTGATCTTCAGGATAGACTGGATGAGGATCATGTAGCTTGTAGTGAGCCTAGTCATACTCTAACTACTCATAGTAGTTCTCTGCCATATCGATGACTATTCCAAACCTTAACACCATTGGCATGCTATTATTTTTCAACATAAGAGTGATTTTTTTCATTTTGAAAATTTTGTTATTTTAATTTTGTTTGCAAACAAGTGATGCACATGTTCCTACATGATTAACACAATATTTTTGTTTAAATCTTAAGCTAGCAAATTTTTAAATAGTTGTTCATTCGACACTAGTAGGATCAGCCATAAACTTCATTTACCAATGACCTCTGATTCACACAATCTTACTACATAATGGGTTAATTGGGTTCATATTTTAGGTGATTGGTACAACTGGCCTGATTAGTGAAGAGGGAATGCTTCACATTTAGGGACTTACGAAGGTCTTGACATAAACAAACCTATCAACCGAAGGATAATTCTTTGAAAAAAAAGTTTAGTAAACATAACAAGGGTGTGTTGTAAGGTGAGAGTGTGTTGTGAGAAGGAGCTCCCTTCTTGGATGCCCTACAGGTTGGAATAATCCAATACCTAATGCAAATATAATACAATATGTGAATGACAAGCATAAGAAGCAAACAATGATGCAATGTGTCAAAAACAATAACAAGCAAAGGGGTGGTTCACTCAAGAACCAAATGGAAAACCAAAGAACAAGCAAAGTTATGGGTGGTTCACATGAGAATCGATTTGTACTTTGAAGGAAAGAGGGGTGGTTTACACAAGAATTGATTTGTAACTTTGGCAACAAGTTGACTAAAGGGGTGGTTCATGTGAAACTTGATGTGAACTATGTGAAAGAAATGCTGGTTCACATGAGAACCAATTTGGAACAACAAGGCATAAAAGGGTGGTTCACCCGTTTTAAGTAAATGTAAGGAAAAGTTGGTTCATCCTAGAACATATTAGAGATTGAAATAATTATAAGATAGTTTACATAGAAACCATCATCAATTACTATATGGATTTAAATCCCCGTTCATACAATGTCCTGGTCAGTCAGAAGTTCGTAACTAACTGTCAACCCTTAAATATTCCAACTCTATAAGATACTGTACTCGAGTTCAAATCAATTGGAAAACTTCTTTTCTAATTATTCTAAGTATCTTGGCCAAGGATTTAGAATACATAAGAAATTCTTTCCCTTCTACCGAGAGTGAACGATCCCTTGTACTGAATTGCCTCCACCGGGTTTCCCTTGCACCCATACATCAACTATACTGAACCTTGAATAGTCCTTAATTGAAGGTCTCGGGAGTCCTGCATGTGTTTCGTAATATTTAGCTTTTCTGAGAAGTCATTTTGGTAGTCGTCGGTCAATGACGGCTTTCGTTATGGCATTTTCGATCTGTACTGACACGGCTACCCTGGACCACGCGTTAGGCCTTTCCAATCATCACTGGGTCTTTTCGAGTCATCCAGGTCGATCCTAGCCGTATATTTCATCAACCGGGGCCATACGGCCATTTCGGTCGATTTTAGGGTTTTACGGCTTTTTCGAGTTTTGATTCACGTTTACCGGGTTAATCTCAGATTTTTCGATGATTTCGGATTTTCTGACCGTACCATACTTATTCGGTCATCATTTTAAGTCATCCTGAGTTGACCCGAGATTCTTCAACCAGAACTGTGTCTTTCCGGATCTCCGCTGCGGTTTTTGGCTTTTCACGAAAGGGTAAACCGGTAGAAAGCCCCGTGCGAACGTCTCGAGAGTCATGCCGGCTGGTTTACCGACTTGAGGAGGTGCGGTTGAAGGCCCCTCTTTCCAACGCAACAAACGGGAGCTGAATCGGACATCCTGTTTGCAAGTTACGGCCCGCGGAACGCGCGCACAGGAGAGAGAGTGTACCGCGCCTCCGCCCCCTTTGAAATAGGAGGACGCAGTCACTGCACCCTCAACCTGGGGGTCGCCCTACGCGCCCTCAAACTGGGGGCGCGCCCTGTGTGCCCCCGCCTCCTTTGAAACGTGGGGGCACGGTACATTTTCGAAAATCAGAAATTGCCCCGATTAGCACCTTCTAAACCGGATTTTTGGAAGGTTACGATCATTGATTATGGTTTATTTTGACCGCACCCCCGGGTCGGGGGCGCGTTACGTTTGTCAAGTTGAATTTTTAGCAATTTTCGGAAGATTCCGTCGATTTTTAACAATGAGACGCGTAGCGTGCCCCCTCCTACTTTGAAACAGGGGGCGTGCAAACCGCGCCCCCAAGGTGAGGGCGCGTCCTGCGCGCCCTTGGATTGGGGGTGCGCCCTACGCGCCCTCGCTTTCTTTGAAAAGCGGGGGCGCGGTTGGTCCAGTTTCCATGTTTTGCACCGGTTTCATTTCTCTATAAATTGAGAGCTATTCTCAATGACCCAAGGTTAATCCCCTGTGCCTAACTCATCCTGAGGTCATCCAAGCTCTCTCCCAAGGCTGTCCCGATGTTCAAAGGGGATCCGACGTTGAGAGATCGATCCCGAGGCGAAGGAGAAGCCCAATCCATGCGTTCTGCATCAACTGACTTCATCGGCTTCTGCAGAAAATCCGGGACTCCTTCTACAAAAGTCTTCAACATAGAAGTTGTTCCTATCTTCGTTATCTTTCATTTGCAACTGGTGGCACTTCATTCTGACTTGCCTTCTGTTCGTGGCAATTGCTGCACTGAGAGCACGCATCCAGATTCTGTTTTCCACATCCGTCCACTTTCAGAATTTTTACAGGCTTCTAAAGATAGATTCCGGAGAAGTCATCCACAGAAGATCTCTTCCTCTCCAAGTTATACATCCATAGAAATAAATGGCACTCGATTCTGACATCTGGGTCTTCGTAACATTTTCTGCACCAAAGTCGCGTTAGAAGGGTGCAAGGCTACCCGAACTGGCATTCTTCAACCAACTTGGCTTCAACTCAAGCCATACACTTCATAAGTTCTTCTTAACTCATTTAATTCAGTTTATTTATTGTTTTAGAACATCTTTTAGTTCATTTTCTTCATTTTTACATAATTAAAAACACAAAAAATGGGGTTAAGGCTCACTTCAAAGCCGGTGAGTCCGATTCCAATTACTTTCTTTCTTATCTTCTTACTACAGTTATTGTAGACACGCCAAATTGGCCTGATTCGGAGCCCTAGACTCTTATTTCATAGGCGATATCTTTTATTTGACCGTTATCTGATTCGGATTACCTCGTGGAGATGAGCTAAGGACATGGGTGGAGCCCCTCGCAAGTGGAGAATGGACCAATGATTTCCGGAATGATGCCGAAACCTTCAAGCGAGAGCCGCGCGTGAACTGTAAAAACACGAAGACTGCTCGATGACCGACCTTGAATGATCCATAATTGAAGGTCTCGGGAGTCCCTCATGTGTTCCGTAACATTCAGGGTTTCCGAGAAGTCATTTCGATAGGCGTCGGTCAATGACGGCTTTCGTTATGGCTTTTTCGATCTGTGCTGACACGGCTATCCCGGACCACGTGTTAGGCGTGTTAGGCCTTTCCGGTCATCACCGGGTCTTTTCGGGTCATCCGGGTCGATTCTAGCCGAATATTTTCATCAATCATGGCCATACGTCCGGTTCGGTCAATTTTAGGGTTTCCCGGCTTTTCCGATGTTCGGTTCACGTTTACCGGGTTAATCTCAGATTTTTCGATGATTTTGGGTTTTCCGATCGTACCAGACTTGTTCGTTCATCATTTTAAGTCATCCCGAGTTGACCCGAGATTTCTCGATCGGAACCGTGCTCTTTCGGATCTTCGCCACGGGTTTCGGCTTTCCGCGAGATGGTAAACCGGTAGAAAGCCCCGTGCGAACATCTCGGGAGTCATGCCGGCTGGTTTACCGACTTGAGGAGGTGCGGTTGAAGGCCCTCTTTCCAATGCGACAAACGGGAGCCAAATTGGACATCCCGTTTGCAAGATACGGCTCGCGGAACGCGCGCGCAGGAGAGAGAGTCTACCGCGCCCCCGCTCCCCTTGAAAGGGGAGGGCGCGCCCTGCGTGCCCTCAACCCGGGGGCGCGCCCTGTGCGCCCTCAAACCGGGGGCACGTCCTGCGCACCCCCGGTTTCTTTGAAAAGCGGGGGCACTGTCAGTTTCTTTAAATCGTAAATTTCTCCGATTAGCACCTTCTAAACCTGATTTTTGGAAGGTTTCCGGCACTGATTTTCGATTATTTGTACCGCACTCCCGGTTCGGGGGCACGTTACGTATGTCAAGTCGATTTTTAGCAAATTCCGGAAGATTCCGTCGATTTTTAGCAATGAGACGCGTAACGCGCCCCCGCTCCTTTGAAACAGGGGGGCGCGCAGACCGTGCCCCCAAAGTGAGGGCGCACCCTGCGCGCCCTTGGTTCCCTGCGCGCCCTCATCTTCTTTGAAAAGCGGGGGTGCGGTCGGTCCAGTTTCCATTTTTTGCACCGGCTTCCTTCCCCTATAAATTGAGGGCCATTCTCAATGACCCAAGGTTAACCCCCCATGCCTAGCTCATCCAGAGGTCGTCCAAGCTCTTCTCCAAAGCCGTCCCAACGTCCAAAGGCGATCCTACATCGAGAGATCGATCCCGAAGTGAAGGAGAAGGCTCGATCCGGGTGTTCTGCATCAACCAACTTCATCGACTTATGTATAAAATCCTGGACTCCTTCTGCAAAAGTCTTCAACATATAAGTTGTTCCTCTCTTCGTCCTCTTTCATCTCCAACTGACGGCACTCAATTCCGACTTGCCGTTCGTTCGTGGCGATTGCTACACTGAGGGCGCGCATCCAGGTTCTGTTTTATTTATCCTCCCACTTTCAGAATTTTTACAGACTTTCACAGTAAGATTTCAGAGAAATCATCAACATAGTAACTCTTCCTCCCTGAGTTCTCTGTCTACTCCAATAAACGGCACTCGATTCTGACATCGGGGTCGTCTGTATCATCCTCTGTACCAAAGTCGCACCAGAAGGGTACAAAGCTACCCGAACCGGCCTTCTTCAACCAACTCGGCTTCAACTCAAGCCGATCCATTCCATAAGCTTTCTAAACTCATTTAACTCAGTTTATTTACTGTTTTAAAGCATATTTCAGTTCATTTGCATCATTTTTACATAATCAAAAATACACAAAAAAGGGGTTAAGACTCACCCCGAAGCCGGTGAGTCCAATTCCAATTGCTTTTTTTTCTCATCTTCTCTCTACAGTTACTACACTTCCCATAGTTCTAATTGTTTTATTTCACTTGGTTTATTGTTCTAGTTGCACAGATCTATCAAGCTAGCATCGGTTGGAGACTCTTCTTCATCGGCCGGCCGAAGAAGAAGAAGGTTGAACCCATATCCCGATCTCCCGCGCTAAGGTACACGGTCAAATCCACTCATCTCTTGTTTTTATTCTATAAAACGGAGCCCGCGGCTCCTGGCGACCACATCTTTCATGTTTTAATTTCATCTCCTCCTCACTCTCCTCCCACATGACCCGAACCATCTCCGGTGCTCGAGCGACGCCATGAGATGAAAGTTTGGGGATCAATGTGAGTGTGGGACCGAGGTGAGGACATTTTTTCGCTTTTCGAGTGTTTTCAATTCACTCCCCTTTTCCCCCTATTCTATCTTTCACCTTCTCTTGAGGACCTTCTCTTGAGGTGCCGATCCGGAACCCGTTTCTGGAGTCGACAGTTACTACACTTCTCACAAGTCTAATCAAACTCTTCACTTGTTTTATTGTCTTAAGTTGCACAGATTGATCAAGCTACAATCGGTTGGACTCTCCCTCATCGGCCGGCCGACGAAGAATAAGGTTTAACCCACATATCATCTCCCACGCTAAGGTACACACGGTCAACTCATCACTTGATTTACATTCTATAAAGCGGAGCCAGCGGCTCCTGGCGACCACCTCTTATCATGTTCTAAGTTAATTCATTCCTCACTCTCTTCCCCACATGACCCGAACTGTCTCCTGTGCTCGAGCGACGATGTGAGATGAAAGTTCGGGGATCAATGTGAGTGTGGGACCGAGGTGAGGACTCTTTACCGCTTTTCGAGTGTTTTCCGATTCACTCCCCCTTTTCCCCTATTCTATCTTTCACCTTCTCTTGAGGTGCCGATCTGGAACCCGTTTTCAGAGTGGACAACTTTTTGGCGACCAAGGTGGGAAAACCAATATCTTTAACCGTGCTAGCTTGATTTGTTTGTGCAACTAGTTTCATTCTAATTTAGTTCTAGTCACTAGATTGTTTGTTTTGTTGCATGATTGCTTATCTTGTTTGCATATTGCATGCTTGATTTACTTACTTATTTTCATTTTTTGTTTGCACATATTTATTACTTCTTCTCCTCTTACCCTCCATTTTTACTTTTGCATTAGCTTTTTGCATCGGGTACCGGACTTGCTCCGATCTGTAGGGCATTCAAGGCGGGGGCTCTATCTCCCAACACACCCTCACCCTCCAAACACCTTCTTGGTGGATTCTTACCTCTCTTCTGGGATATTCTTTCCTAGTTGATTTGGTGGTTTCCATCAAGACCTCCGTAAGTCCCCATCCGTGGAGTATTCCTCTCCGCACGATTGGGCTGGTTGTACCACTTTCCCAAAACCTGAAGAACCCAAGTACCTAATCATGGTGATTAAGTGACAACCTTAGGTCTTGAAGATTGAAGCAATAGAAATCATACCCGTTTGAGTGAACAATTGCTAACAATCTATCTAATCTAAGGTTTCAACCCAAATATTGTCGAGTAGTCATTTTAAAACCTTGTTTGCATAACTTGTTTGCTCACCAAAAATTGAAAACAACCAAAAATTTCTTCTTGAAAAACACCTAAAAAAACAAAACAAAAAACTCTTTAATTTTGTGTTCAACTTGTTTTCCAAACAACCGAATTGAAGCAAAAAAATCAAACAAAACAAAACATAAAAAAAAATTCTTTAATTGTGTGCTTGACTTGCCCTTCTTTTTTAACCATCTTTGAAGAAAGATCGACAGGATGCCCATGATGCTGGACTACTACAAGATGGGTCACTACATGCTACAGCAACCCATGGTCCAACCAGAGAGCCATGTTAATGCCATCAGGGAACCCGAAATTCAAGATCCCACCCATCAGCCTGCTCCGCTCAGCATGGAACAACTCCTTCAGGGTCTATCTCTCCACCTTGATCCTAAATCATTCTCAATTGTGCAGTCCCTAGCAAAGGGCAAGACGCTTGTCAATCATGGTCCAACCAAAGTCAATCGAGCTGCCTCACCTTCCCAATTGGCAGTTCAACCTCTTACCATAACCCCACTTGGGAAATCCTGCCATGCTACTTCATCTACTCACCCCATTGTGGGTCATTCTTTAGCTTGCACACCAACCCACCCCCTCCCATCCGAGTGCCACATGCACACCCCCTGGTGAATTCCTCTCCACATGTTGCCAAGGATCAGGAAACCCTTGAATTTCCCCTCTATACTATCTACATCCCCTAATCACAAATGCCAACCTACCATCGCTACAATGGCTCAGGTGATCCCTTCACCCATGTCAATGATTTCCTGAGCAAATCATCTCGATGGTAGAATGATAGAAAGACCCTTGCCTTTCTTTTTAGGAGATCTTTAGAGGGTGCATCCCTATATTGATTTTTTTCATTGAACGGAGTAGAGATATGGGATTTCGAAATTGTCAAGGCCAAATTCTTGAAACGATATGGGCGAGGCTATTCAATAATTGGGGAAGTAAAAGAAGATGTGGAATTAATGCAATATTCTGATGAATTGAGGCCCAGGCTTGAGAGGAGCATTGATGTTATGCACCAACCTAGGAGCCCTCTCCTACCTCATCCAGATCATCATCTTCAGCTGACTCCTCGATGCTAGTTGATTAGGCCACCCATGCCCCAATCTCAGCTGGTCATGCAACCCGTGCTAATGGCGAAACCAACTGTGCACAATCAAGTTCCTCTTGTCGCTTGTGCAAACACTTCATTACACAAACCGACTCCCCAGCCTTTGACTCCACCAACATTTCTAAAGGCCCCTCGACCAATCATCCGGTCCTTGACTTCTCAACCTATTCCACCAACAACCCCTCAGCCAACCATTCAAGCCTTGACTCCTCAACCATGTTTACCAATAGTTCCTCAGCACAAACTGACTTCTATGCTGACACCAATTAAACATCCCTCGGCTATTCAATCAATCCCTCAAAATAGGGTTCACCCTAAGTCAGTTAAGGCACATGTTTCTTCTATTGCTCCTGCCTTGGCAGAGGATCCAGTCACTTTGATTATCCATGCCCCTGCCATGGTAGATGATTTAGTCACCCCGACTCCTCGTGCTCTTACCCCAATAAAGGAATCAATCACTCCTACTATTATTGCTCCTACTGCAATAGAAGATTTAGTCACTTCAACCTTTCAAGATCCTACCCCAGTAGATGATTCAATTGCTCTAACCATTTGTGCACCTGCCCTAGCAGAGGAATAACTCCTCAATATATCATTGCTATATCTCAAGATCAAAGTCAACCAGTAGGGGTGGTCAAACCAAACTCTTCTATCATTATAGAATCCTTTAAACTAGGCATGCCCTCTTCGTTAGAACAACCTGAGGAGAAGCCTACTGTAAGAAGCTTAGATGAGGAGATCATAAATTTAGTTGATGGTCAAGGACTAGGCAAGGATTCGCCAAGTACAGATCAAATGTTGCCATCATTGGAACTGATCCCTAAAGCTGGAGAGATAGAATTGACCCCTGAATTGAAAAATAAGAGAATAGAAATGGTCAGTGAAATGGGGAATGAATCGACAAACCTCCTGAAGGATGTAGACCTTAGCAAAGGGATACTAGGACCTCCTCCAGCTAGGTAGGCAAACTCCTCGAAATTAGTCTTAGGGCCGCAACCCTTGCCCCATTCTCCTTGTAAAGAACAATTGGGACCATGGGCCTACAAATCGTCAATCTTAGGGCCACGACTCTTTCTCTACCCTTCTCCCAATCAAAGATCAGGCCCATGGGCCTACAATTCCTCAATCTTAGGGCCACCGCCCTTTCTTTATCCTTCTCACAATCATCAATTGGGCCTATGGGCCCAAAATCTGTCAATCCTAGGGCCACGGCCCACACTTTATCCCACTCAACTGGGCCCTCATGCCCCTCTTCTACAATTGGGCCCTTATGCCCCTTTCATCCAACCGGGCCCATGTGCCCCATTCCATCAGCCGGGCCATGTGCCCCCTTTATCCAACCGGGCCCATGTGCCCCTCTTCATCAATCGGGCTCTTATGCCCCTTTTCTTCAACCGGGCCCATGTGTCCCTTTTAATCAATCGGGCTTGCATGCCCCTTTCCTTCAACTAGGCCCATATACCCCTTTTTCCCAACTGGGCCTACGTGCCCCTTTCCTTCCATCGGGCCCATGTGCCCATAATTCTCTCCAATCGGGCCCATGTGCCGTTAATTTTTCTAAATTGGGCCCACGTGCCCACAACTCACCTCAATCGGGCCCACGTGCCCGCAATTCACCTCAACCAGGCTCACATGCCCATGTTTTTCTGCAACCGGGCCCATGTGCCCAAATTTCTTCTAAATTGGGCCTACGTGCCCACCTTTCAACAACCTCGGGCACACATGCCCACACTCCTTCAACTTCGGGCCTGTATGCCCCCATTTCTTCACCATTGGACCCGTGTGCCCATACTTCTTCGAAATCGGGCCCCCGTGCCCCCACTTCTTCGAATTCGAGTTTGCGCACCCATACTCTTCAATGGTGCCAGCGAGCCCATCACAAATCACAATCTTGCTCCCAACCATCTAAATCGGGCCCGTGTGCCCGCTCTTTTCGTTGGGTCCCTCGGGCTCAACCTGCAATCGGGTCTTTGAGCCCATCACCTCCAATCAAGCCCTCATGCCCATCAACACCAACCGGGCCCTCTAGCCCACCTTCAACTCTTGGGCCCACATGCCTCTTGATTCCAACCATTTCTGGGCCTTCAAGCCCACCTTCAACTCTTGGGCCCACATGCCTCTTGATTCCAACCATTTCTGGGCCTTCAAGCCCACCTTCAACTCTTGGGCCCACATGCCTCTTGATTCCAACCATTTCTGGGCCTTCAAGCCCACTATCAACGCCCGGGCTCAAGATCCCACTTTAATTCACTTTTCTTTTCAAGCATTCTCTTTCCTTTTCCAAATTTTATTTTCAAAAAAAAAAATCAAAGGTAGAGAAATTTTCTAGGTGATACCCCAATCTTTGCCTTCTACATCATCAATCCTAGTTCCACCATGCCAAATCAAATCTACCACATATTGCACCTCGTTGTATGAATCCTATTCTTCGATTCAATGTGGAGCATATCAACAGTGGAAGTAGTTGGGCAAGGCAAGGCAAGGCAAGCACAAACAAAGTCGTCATTAGCAATGAACTTCTTCTTTTTTCAGGTATTACATTGCATTCATCATCATTATGTCATCCGCAACGCAATTTTTTTTTTGAAATGATTTTGAACTTCACAATTTTAATGGAGAGAAATTCATGATTGACGATATTTGTAGCTACCTTGTTTTTATTAAACAAATTCTTTACAATGTAAGGCATGTTTTCAATTGATTCACCTATGGAATGTAATCTACCTCAAAAAAAATATGAATGGAGAGAATTACTAGTATGACTTAAGTACACATGTTCTATGTTGTTGTCTAAGAGTCGAGGGTAGATACCATTCTACACACACAACACGTCCCGATCCCAGAATCTGGATGACCTAACATACGAGAGAAGCTAGACAAAGCTTAGAGATGGAAGGAAAACCCTTACCCTACTCTCTTCTATTCGGTCCAAGATAGGTGAAGGGGATTAGAGAGGGAGAGTATCAAAAGCATCTGCCACCTTAGTAGGAGGCCGTCTCAGAAGGTCCGACTTCAGAAAGAAAAAATGGGTGCCAAAAGATGGGCAATGAACCCCACAGGTTTAAACAAATATGGGCTTGTCTTAATGAGTACTCAAAATGTAGAAAATGAAAAAGGCGCCAAAAGATGGGCAATGACCCCACAGGACAAAGCACCTATCCGAACGTGTGCCACAAAAATAAGTTTGTCAATAAAGAAGAAAAGACCCGAAGAGGCCGAACCCCAATGGGCAATTGGATGTGAGTAGAGAAATCCCTCTCGACATCTTCAAATCCTATCAAGGACTTTCCCGCAATTCTTCATTCTTAACCCCTAAGGACTGGGTGGACCAACCAAATCAAAGCTAAACTTTGGCTGATCGAAGGTTGAAGGTCGGAAAGATTCTAGGTAAGGAACCCCATTTTGCACATGGCGTCTACCAACGAACCTAGAAAAAAACAACCAAGTGATGAGAACTTGTGTCAATATTGATTTTTATCTCCCAAAAAAATAATAAATATTTTTAAAAAAAACTCCAAAATTTTTTTGAATATTTTCAAAAACCCCCCAAAAAATTAAATATTTTCAAAAACTAAATTTTTTTTTTTCAAAATTTTCAAAAAATTGAATCTTAAAAAAAAGAAAACTTCATTTCAATTTCCAACAAAATTTTTAAAAAAAATTCATCACCATGCTTGGTTTGAATTCTTGTCTTTACATTCATTATATATTTGCTGCTTTATTTTTACACCCTTAAGAAGGCTATTACCCCTTGACAAATGTCAAGGCATACTGCAACTTGTAAGGGGGATAAGCCGCATTGTTGTTCTAATTTCTTCCTTCTAAGTGTTTTAGGCATAAGGAGAACTTATTACCCCTTGACAAAGGTCAAGACATACTGCACCTTGCAAGGGGATAAGCCATATTGGCATTCTAATCTCGTTTTGTAAAGTGTTTCAGGCACGAAGAACAAACAAGGAGAACTGTACAACAAGGCAATGCTCGCCACTTCCCTCCCCTGAGGATTCTTAGGAGGAGGTGTCACCATAACCTCGGCCTTAACTTTGCCGAGAAACTTTTTGCAGGCGACACTCGCCACTTCCCTCCCCTGAGGATTCTCAGGAAGAGGTGTCATTGTAGACACGCCAAATTGGCTTGATTCGGAGCCCCAGATTCTTATTCCATAGGCAATATCCTTTATTTGACCGTTATCTGATCCGGATTACCTTGTGGAGATGAGCTAAGGACGTTGGTGGAGCCCCTTGTTAGTTGAGAATGGACCGATGATTTTCGAAACAATGCCGTAACCTTCAAGCAAGAGCCGCACGTGAACTTTAAAAAAATGAAGCCTGCTCGATGACCGACCTTGAATGGTCCATAATTGATGGTCTCGGGAGTCCCGCATGCGTTCCGTAACATTCAGGGTTTCCGAGAAGTCATTTCGGTAGGCGTCGGTCAATGACGGCTTTCGTTACGACTTTTTCGATCTATACTAACACGGCTATCTCGGACCACGCGTTAGGCCTTTACGGTCATCACCAGGTCTTTTCGGGTCATCTGGGTCGATTCTAGCCGAATATTTTCATCAATCATGGCCATACATCCGGTTCGGTCAATTTTAGGGTTTCCCGGCTTTTCCGATGTTCGGTTCACGTTTACCGGGTTAATCTCAGATTTTTCGATGACTTCGGGTTTTCCGATCGTACCGGACTTGTTCGGGCATCATTTTAAGTCATCCCAAGTTGACCCGAGATTTCTCGACCGGAACTGTGCTCTTTCGGATCTTCGCCCCGGGTTTCAGCTTTCTGCGAGAGGGTAAACCGGTAGAAAGCCCAGTGCGAACATCTCGGGAGTCATGCCAGTTGGTTTACTAACTTGAGGAGGTGCGGTTGAAGGTCCTCTTTCCAACGCAACAAACGGGAGCCGAATCGGACATCCCGTTTGCAAGATACGGCTCGCGGAACACGCGCGTAGGAGAGAGAGTGTACCGCGCCCCCACTCCGCTTGAAAGGGGAGGGCGCGCTCTGCGCGCCCTCAACCCTGGGGTGCGCCCTCAAACCGGGGGCACGCCCTGCGCACCCCCGGTTCCTTTGAAAAGCGGGGGCACGGTCAGTTTCTTTAAAATCGCAAATTACCCCGATTAGCACCTTCTAAACTTGATTTTTGGAAGGTTTCCGGCGCTGATTTTCGATTATTTGTACCGCGCCTCCGGTTCGGGGGCGCGTTACGTATGTCAAGTTGATTTTTAGCAATTTTCGAAAGTTTCCGTCGATTTTTAACAATGAGACGCGTAACGCACCCGCGCTCCCTTTGAAAAAGGGGGGTGCGCAAACCGCGCCCCCGAAGTGGGGGCGCGCCCTGTGCGCCCTCGTCCCCTTTGAAACGCGGGGGCGCGGTCGGTCCAGTTTCCATTTTTTGCACCGGCTTCCTTCTCCTATAAATTGAGGGCCATTCTCAACGACCCAAGGTTAATCCCCCGTGCCTAGCTCGTCCAGAGGTCGTCCAAGCTCTTCTCCAAAGCCGTCCCGACGTCCAAAGGCGATCCGACATTGAGAGATCGATCCCGAAGTGAAGGAGAAGGCTCGATCCGGGCGTTCTGCATCAACCAACTTCATCGACTTCTGAAGAAAATCCGGGATTTTTTCTGCAAAAGTCTTTAACATAGAAGTTGTTCCTCTCTTCGTCCTCTTTCATCTCCAACTGACGGCACTCGATTCCGACTTGCCGTTTGTTTGTGGCGATAGCTGCACTAAGAGCGCGCATCCAGGTTCTGTTTTCTATATCCGCCCACTTTCAGAATTTTTACAGACTTCTAAAGGAGGATTTCGGAGAAGTCATCAACATAGGAACTCTTCCTCTCTGAGTCCTATGTCTACTCCAATAAAAGGCACTCGATTCTGACATCGGGGTCGTCCGTAGCATCCTCTGCACCAAAGTTGCACCAGAAGGGTGCAAAGGCTACCCGAACCGGCCTTCTTCAACCAACTCGGCTTCAACTCAAGCCGATCCGTTTCATAAGCTTTCTCAAATACCTTAACTCAGTTTATTTATTTTTTTAAAGCATCTTTTAGTTCATTTACATCATTTTTACATAATCAAAAATACACAAAAAAGGGGTTAGGACTCGCCCCAATCCGGTGAGTTCGATTCCAATTGCTTCTTTCTCATCTTCTTACTACAGTTACTACACTTCCCATAGTTCTAATCATTTTCTTCACTTGGTTTATTGTTCTAGTTGCACAGGTCTACAAAGCTAGCATCAGTTGGAGACTCTTCTTCATCGGCCGGCCGAGGAAGAAGAAGGTTGAACCCATATCCCGATCTCCCGCGCTAAGGTACACGGTCAAATCAACTCATCTCTTGTTTTTATTCTATAAAGCGGAGCCCGCGGCTCCTGGCGACCACCTTTTATTTATGTTCTAATTTCATCTCCTCCTCACTCCTCCCACATGACCCGAACCATCTCCGGTGCTCGAGCGACGCCGTGAGATGAAAGTTCGGGGATCAATGTGAGTGTGGGACTGAGGTGAGGATCTTTACTGCTTTCCGAGTGTTTTCAATTCACTCCCTTTTTCCCTCATTCTATCTTTCACCTTCTCTTGAGGTGCCGATCCGGAACCCGTTTCTGGAGTCGACAGTCATCATTACCTTAGCCTCAACTTTGCCGAGAAACTTTCACTCTGTGTCCTCATTAGGACACATGAACTCTTTTGTGAGAATGCATGTCATCACACTGCAAACCCACCGTTATCATTTCTTTTCTTAGCATATATTAGGTGCATTACTATTTATTTTATGCATTAATGTTGAAGACCGTGAATGCAAAGAAGACTAGGCCCGAGATCCCCTTCATCAAAATCCACGACGGTCGGGTCATTCTTTGTGCTCACGGATAAGCCAAAGTTGTGCTGTGAGGGACAATGGTTCCCAAATGGATATCTTGACCTCGTAGACAATCTATATCTTCAACTAATTGTTAAGTTTTGTTTTGTTTTCTTGAGCCTAGCATGCATTATGTAGTATTAATTGCATTGTATTTTGCATTGTCATTGCATGTATCTCATCATGATCATCACTTTCTCACCATTCCCACCAGGTACATTTTCGTAGCGTATACCCCAATTCTGATCTTTCTAATATCGCACCGTGTATATCCCAACATATATGTTAATCCCACCGTGTTCGATAATCACCTTGTGCCTTCAAATCATTCATTCCTATCCCCACTGTGGCCACTGCAACACTATTCTTGCTATTCATCCCACCGTGGCAGGCAACTCATCACGCCAAGGGCCTCCTATTTGATCAGAACTCACATCACCATTATCTTCACGGTCTGTTCTTCAACATTTGCCATTTAGAATTCAAAATTATTCCATTCCGACTTGAATCTTGTCTCTTAGAAGACTTAAATGAATCTGAGAGCCTGAATGTGCTCAATTGGTATTCTTTTCTTTTACTTTTTCAAAACAGATCTCTTTTTAAAAACTTTAGCCCATCACAGTACAGGAACACCGCAAAGATCAGGTTACCGGCTGATGATGAACCTACGAACCCATGTTTCGGGGACTCCCCACCGCGTTGGGGGTTGGCTATTCTTCTCTCGTGCCAATGACACATCTCTTACCAATCGAACATAGGAAGACTTGATGAAATATGGCGGTCATCTAGGACACTTGAGGAGATTCGTCTTGCCGAATCTGGTCATTGAGCGTGTCTATATCTACACCTTGATGCCACCTTTTCAGTTCATCGCCATTTCGCTTCACTACATTCCACTATGCTCCATCTCGCTTCGCTATGCTTTCTCTACATTTCACACCACTCCGCTACATGCCACTCCCTTACAAAGTCGACATCAAGGCAAGGCAAGATGTAGACACGCCAAATTGGCCTGATTCGGAGCCCGAGACTCTTATTCCATTGGCGATATCCATTATTTGACCGATTATCTGATTGGGATTACCTCGTGGAGATGAGCTAAGGATGCTGGTGGAGCCCCTTATGAGTTGGGAATGGACCGATGATTTCCAGAACAATGCCGTAACCTTCAAGCGAGAGCCACACGTGAATTGTGAAAACACGGAGCTTGCTCAATGACTGACCTTGAATAGTCTTTAATTGAAGGTCTCGGGATTCCCACACATGTTCCGTAATCTTTAGGGTTTCCGAGAAGTCATTTCGGTAGTCGTCGGTCAATGACGACTTTCGTTATGGCTTTTTCAATCTGTACTGACACGGCTATCCTGGACCACGCGTTAGGCCTTTTCGATCATCACCGGGTCTTTTCAAGTCATCCGGGTTAGCCGTATATTTCATCAACCGGGGCCATACGGCCATTTCGATCGATTTTAGGGTTTTACGACTTTTCCGAGTTTCGGTTCACGTTTACCTGGTTAATCTCAGATTTTTCAATGATTTTGGGTTTTTCGACCGTACCAAACTTATTCGATCATCATTTTAAGTCAGCCCGAGTTGACCCTAGATTCTTCGACCGGAACTGTGTCTTTTCGGATCTCCGCTGCAGTTTTCGGCTTTTCGCGAAAGGGTAAACTGGTAGAAAGCCCCGTGCGAATGTCTCGAGAGTCATGTCGGCTGGTTTATCGACTTGAGGAGGTGCGGTTGAAGGCCCTCTTTCCAACGCAACAAACGGGAGCCGAATTGGACATCCCGTTTGTAAGTTACGGCCCGCAGAACGGGTGCACAGGAGAGAGAGTGTACCGCGCCCCCGCCCCCTTTGAAATAGGAGGGCGCGGTGACCGCGCCACTGTGTCCTCAACCTGGGGGGGCGCCCTGCGCCCCCCCCCCCCCACCTCCTTTGAAACGCAGGGGCGCGGTACGTTTTCGGAAACCAAAAATTGCCCTGATTAGCACCTTCCAAACTGGATTTTTGGAAGGTTACGATCGTTGATTATGGTTTATTTTGACCGCACCCCCGGGTCGGGGGCACGTTACGTTTGTCAAGTTGAATTTTTAGCAATTTTCGGAAGATTCCGTCGATTTTTAGCAATGAGACGCGTAACGCGTCCCCTCCTACTTTGAAACAGGGGGGCACACATACCGTGCCCCCAAGGTGAGGGCGCGCCCTCGCTTCCTTTGAAAAGCGGGGGCGCAGTCGGTCCAGTTTCCATGTTTTGCACCAGTTTCCTTTCTCTATAAATTAATGGTTGTTCTCAATGACCCAAGGTTAATCCCCCATGCTTAGCTCGTCTTGAAGTCATCTAAGCTCTCTCCCAAGGCTGTCCCGACGTTCAAAGGCGATCCAACGTTGAGAGATCAATCCCGAGGCGAAGGAGAAGCCCAATCCATGTGTTCTGCATAAACCAACTTCATCAGCTTCTGCAGAAAATATGGGGCTCTTTCTTCAAAAGTCTTCAACATAGGAGTTGTTCCTATCTTCGTCCTCTTTCATTTGCCACCGGCGGCACTCTATTCCGACTTGTCGTCTGTTCGTGGTAATTGCTGCACTGAGAGCGCGCATCCAGGTTCTGTTTTCCACATCCGTCCACTTTCATAAATTTTACAGTCTTCTAAAGATAGATTCCGGAGAAGTCATACACAAAAGATCTCTTCCTCTCCAAGTTATACATCCATAGAAACAAACAGCACTCGATTCTGACATCGGGGTCGTCCGTAACATTTTCTGCACCAAAGTCGCGCCAGAAGGGTGCAAGGCTACTCGAACCGGCTTTCTTCAACCAACTTGGCTTCAACTCAAGCCATACACTTCATAAGTTCTTCTTAATTCATTTAATTCAGTTTATTTACTGTTTTAGAATATCTCTTAGTTCATTTGCATCATTTTTACATAATTAAAAACACAAAAAAGGGGTTAAGGCTCACCCTGAAGCCGGTGAGTCCGATTCCAATTGCTTACTTTCTTATCTTCTTACTACAGTTACTACACTTCTCACAAGTCTAATCAAACTCTTCACTTGTTTTATTGTCTTAAGTTGCACAGATTGATCAAGCTAGCATCGGTTGGACTCTCCCTCATCGGCCGGCTGACGAAGAAGAAGGTTTAACCCACATATTATCTCCCGCGCTAAGGTACACACGGTCAACTCATCTCTTAATTTACATTCCATAAAGCAGAGCCCGCGGCTCCTGGCGACCACCTCTTATCATGTTCTAAGTTAATTCATTCCTCACTCTCTTCCCCACATGACCCGAACCGTCTCCGGTGCTCGAGCGACGCCATGAGATGAAAGTTCGAGGATCAATGTGAGTATGGGACCGAGGTGAGGACTCTTTACCACTTTCCGAGTGTTTTCCGATTCACTCTCCCTTTTTGGAGTCGACAATGATATATCTATTAAGACATCTTTGGCGACTTAGGTCAAATATACAACCATGCTATTGTGATGTAAAAATAACCTGATAGATATTTCGGTAAGACACTGATCAAGTTTTTTTTTAAAATTAGTTAGTTTAGTGAACTTATTCCACTAATGAATACCTATGTGTGTATCTCAGTATCTCCACACTAATGACCAATGAGATTAGTCATTCTCATCACATGATAAGATATCACATATATTAGTCTATCCGGATCATTAATATCACATCTCAAGGATCTTATGGCTATGAATATTTAGATCACATACCTTTAAATGATCGATTTTATCATCATGATCTCATTATGTTTCAATCATCATTGTGTGTGATCAAGTACTTTATTTTGATGTACACATCTAGTAAGAGCTAGTAATGAAAATTTGCTTAATCATTTGAATGAGATATTTCTAAAGATGTTGAATTATATCATATATGATTAGCTTTTAAGGTATACATTTCTATCAGAAGGAGCCATCATTGTATATGTGGACTACACTGTAAAGAAGTGAGAGAGGAAGAAGACATTGCTGCCTGACATTAGGGCAAGACTTGTCTAATGTCGAGGCTCGAGGGAGAAGGGTGAACATAAGAGTTAGAGACAATAATATTTTCTTAATGGGACATGTATATATGCCTAGATGTCATAGAATATGAGTCGTTGTATTATGTATTGATTAACGAATAAAGATAAATAGTTTTCAAGTTTGGTTTATAATGTAAGTATGAACACATCTACTAAGATAACTAGTCGGTAAACGAACGTAGATATCTTATTTAGAAATTTTAAATTATCCTTTAACTATTTGTTAACTAACGAACATGTTGGATAATCGAATAATTGGTAACCGTTGACATCCCTAGTGGTATGACTTGATATGTGCCCAAGGCATGGTCCTTATACTCATGGCTAAATTTGGATTTGGGTTCAAGGCATGGTCTTTATGTTCGTGGCCAATGGATTTGCTTGATTTGTGTCGGTTGCAATTCATGATTAAACACTAAATATGACTTATAAAAATTAGTATAAACTTGATGAGCTTGTATATATATGATGCTTGCTTGATTACATAAAAATTTTATATATTGCCATAACTAAGTTGCAACTTGTTATATTTGTTCTAAATTCTGCTTGATTGCATGATATTCTTTGTGCATAAAATTACATTTTCTATATAAATATGAATGTAGAATGAAGAGACTAACGTCTACTAAATCTACATGACTCACCCCTTTTATTTTGCAAATTGTGTTTTGCAGGTTCCGTGGAGAAAGTCCCCGGGGAAGATGACATCTAAAAGATAGTTGCTTAGTAAATTTAGTTTATTGTTTAGTAGTTTAGCTAGCACCGAGTTAGTTAGTTAGCATTTTGAATCAAGATCATTGATTTCTTGATCAATCTGACTGGTTATCTATCTCAGTTATGTTTTAGACAATATTTTGGTAACGTTTATGAAAGATTGCTACCCTCATCCTACCACTAGCTCATTAGGGTATTGAAGGATAAATCCATAAAATGGTATTTTTGATTCAAAATATTTAAAAGCATTGGGACTTTGAAAATCCCCTAATATCTTTAAACTCTATTTTTAAATAATTATATATTGAACCACTAGTTATCTTATGTTCTTGAAACAGGAACAAATTAATATTTAAGTTTTACAATTATAAAAATAATTTTTGGATATGAGAAAATCTAAATACTTTTATTGTAATTTTGACTTTGGGAAACTGACCGAATAGATATTTCTCATTTATGAAACTAAATAATTTCATAAATTTGTTATTTTAAAAAAATGAATTTCTAGAATGTAATCACTGAACCAAATTCTATTTTTCTATTGATTGGTTTGAGTAATTCAACTTATAGGCAAATTAGATTATTAAATTTATAAATTTAATAAATAGGTAATTCTTGGAATTTTATTTAGAAGAAATAAAATGGTAAAATTTAGCGAATACACCTTGTAGCTCAAGCCTCAAATACGACGATGAGAAGTTAATCGTAGTGATTTATAGTTAATGACAAGATAAATAACTAGAGCAATTTAATTTATTAGTCTAGCAGGATATATCTATGTCTATACCTATATATGTATGATAGATATGTGATGCGCGTGGGATGCTCATGGACTATAAATAACATGCCACTGTATGTGTGATGATTCTTGGGGTCTGCATGTATTTTTGGCACTTAGTTTAGCTCAAGATCAAATTTCTTTCAATTTGAACCTTGGATTGGGAGAAATTTTCGAGTTTAAGGACCCCTTGACACCCTTGGTATTGTGAAGCCTATGTTCTCTGCATCGTTCAGATCCTCTCGCTCTGATTACCAAGACATTAGGAGCTGTTCAGACACCGAAAATATCATTCTTGATTACTTGATCGCCATAAACCAAGTTTCCAGTGGCATTGCATCATGAAACTTGCAATTACATGATACCTTCCAACCCTTCAAATAGCACGGTAGATAAACAACTGGTTAATGTCCACCATCCATCAATAAACAGTTGAAACAAAACCTCAATCCTGGTCCTAAAAGAGATATACAGAACAAACACACATTTACAGGGCAATACCTTCTTTTTTGCCCCTCGGGCATCAGTACCTCAACTGTCAAAAATTACTTGGGATGTCAGGTGTCTGAAGAGGCTCAAGAGAGTCCACGATATCTCTCATTAGGGGCCTCGCCTTTGGGTTCCGGTTCAGGCAGTGGTATGCCAGCATTGCTGCCTTGTGGACACCCTTGAGTGGATAATCTCCTTGTAGTCTTGGATCTATAATGTTCAACAGCTTCTTCCTCTCATTGAGCATGGGGAGTGCCCAGTCGGCAAGACTTTGCTCTCTACCAGGGCGTGTTTTGTCCAGTGATTTCCTGCCTGTGATCAGTTCTAGGAGGACAACCCCAAAGCTGTAAACATCACTTCTAGCCGTCAGATGCCCTGACAAGCAAGTTAGGCAACTTTCAATTAGTTCAGATGTTCCTGCAATGGCTAATCATACGAAGAATGCAGAATTCTACTTTATGCCCTGTTTGGTAACACTATTAGGTACCTCTATCACTATCAATTTTAAAATTGATATTGATAGGAACCATTAAGAGGTGTTTGGTTAATTGTATCAATTTTAAAATTTGTAGTGCAAACAAAGCATATTATGTAATACAAGTGTCAACTTGTATTACTTTCGATATTGATACTCCAACATTTGAAACTCTAACCAAACAGGGCATTAGGGAAGTCCTGTCTCACATCATAAAAGTATATAGCAAATGGAATGTATACAGGAATGCAAAAAGAAGTACAAAAGGCAGGGTAGCAATGTTCATTATTGAAGGCCAATAAGTATTGTTTCTGCCTTTGATCATAATCAGACAACTAACAGGATGTGGAAACTGGAAACAACAAAGGTACCAGTTATTTTTCGTTATTTGGAATCTTGTGTTCCACGTAAGATAAAAGGTTTAATCCTAGAATCTTGTCTTTCATCTCTAATTACTTCTGTCGAGATTTCCTTTTCCATCATTAAGAATTAAAAGAGTTGTGCATAGTTTATGGCCTGTTTGGTTAGAGTATAAAAAATGATACTATATTAGTATTGATATTGATATTTTGAGAAGATGGAGTATCAATATCAAAATTGGTACAAGTTGACACTTGTATTATATAACATGTGTTGTTTGCACTACAAATTTTAAAATTGATACTATTAACCAAACACTTTGAGGTGATTATCAACAATATTAATTTTAAAATTAATAGTGATAGGGGTGTCTAATAGTGTTACCAAACAGGGCTTTAACTAACCAATCACAATGGAAATATACTCGATCATTAATGAGTATCGTCCAATAGTATGCAAACAGAAATTTGCAATGGTGTAAGCAACAATTAAGCTTTAAAAGGTTCAACCATTTTCTCCAGTTTCTTCACAGTTAAAATGTATTTCCTTAAAAGTCAGTGGATGTCTGGTTTTTTTATAGATTATATTTCATTTTGTAAGTTGCAAGTACCATAAAAAATGCGGTATTTATACAATTCAAAAACTATGAGCGATTTAAGAATAAAATTCCTAAACTAAACCTAGTTCTCAACAAACTCTTAACAAAATTCCTACCCCCCCCCCAAACCCCCAAATCGTGAAGCCCACATCCACTGCTCACCTATCCTTTTTAGTCTTTACCCCTGCACAACCGAGCCCTCTCTCATGCTGCCACCTCCCCTGATCGCACCACCTCACCCTGCCAAGCCAGCCATGAGAAATTGCACCGCTGATGCCTCTCCTGCTTCTTCCACCGTCATCTCCTTGTAATTAATACCCCCACCTTTTGCATCTTATCTTTTTCTCTTTTTAGCCCTCCTTTTCTTCATTTTTACCCCCTATCGAAACCTCCTTTCTTGTGCCCTAGCCACCACCTCACCCTGCCAAGCCAGCCATGAGAAATTGCACCGCTGATGCCTCTCCTGCTTCTTCCACCGTCATCTCCTTGTAATTAATACCCCCACCTTTTGCATCTTATCTTTTTCTCTTTTTAGCCCTCCTTTTCTTCATTTTTACCCCCTATCGAAACCTCCTTTCTTGTGCCCTAGCCACCACCTTTTTATACCCTTTTTAACTCCCCTCAATGGTGCTACAGTGATGCCTCTGCCTCTGCCGCTTCCCCCCCTCCCCATCTCACTCTCTTGATTTCTCCCTTGCGAATGCAGCCCCGTCGTCTTCCTTGCCTCCTTGCTCTCCACCGCATGAAGCACACAGCCCAGTGCTCGTCACCTCGGTTGCACACCTCTTGCCCGTTGCGCACTCAACCGACCGCGGTCGCGCATGCGCTGCCACGCGTTTCCCCTGTGCTGACTGGCGCCGCATCACTGTTGACCCCACCCTCTCGCGTGCAGCCACTCACCGCGGACCCTCAAGTCCTGTGTCCCCCTTGCACGCAACAGCCTCGCGGCTGCGCGTTGTCAGGCGACCAAGGCACCTTACTGCGGATGTTGACTGTCACCCCCCCTTTGTGCACAGCACTTCGCCGCGGCCCTCTTTTGGACTCGCCTCCCCTTCAGCCTGTGTGTTGGCACCTCCTCTCGCTTGTGCCAGGAAACAATGTGTCAATGTGCGCCAGTGCTGCAACCCCCCCTCATTCAGATGCTACAGTAACCGTGGGTAATGTTTTATCTTACTTTTTTTTCCTGTTTTCACTCCCTCACATCATTTCTCTCATATCCTATAAGTGTGATATATCAATCTATCTTTTTATGTTTGCAGCTAGCCTAGATTGAGGGAGTGAATCTCTATTTAAATCAATCCAGCTCTCATGCTAACTCCAGGTCTAGATTTGTTAACACCATTCCGATAGGCATCCTTCATACGTCTACTATCAATAAAAATTTAATATTGATAAATCATCCATGACACTAGTATTGGCTTAAATAATGGGTATGTCCGATTAATTGTGTAGTTATGTATTTGTGGGTACCGTAGATTGTGGTTTGATATTAGTTGATGTGTTAGGTTTATTTTGTGATATATATTAGCTTGTAGTATGATTTACAGATTATGTTAATTAGATATGTGGTTTGGATATGAATCTCTTTTTTTAATCTTATGACCCCGTTAGCATGTCTAGTTGAGTTAGTCTCAAATTCCTACATATTGTGATACGGTTAACAAGATTAGAGAGAGTTTAGCCATTTTTATTAAATCTGACTTTTACTATATTTTGTTAGTAAAAATCAAGTTATGAACTCTTAATTGTGTGTAGTCTTATCATGACGTATAGTGTGTATGTGGATATCATGTTGGCATTTGTCTAAGCATGTTAATTGGAGTTTTAGCATCATGAGCATGATGTTTTGATGGTGTTTAATAGTTGGTAAATTACATTGTTGATGTATGTCATGTTGGTTATCATATTAGTATGATGTTCATCTTTTAGTGGTTAACATGTCATTGCATGATGTTTGTGCATATTGTGAGAGATTGATCATGACATGTGTGCACTAAAATCATAATTGAGACTGAGCTAGACTGGATTAGTAGTCGTGTCCGTACGTAACAGAGCTTAAAATCATCCGGTGCATCCTTCGATCCTAGATCCCACAGGTATCCTAAGTGTCACCCCTGCCTAAGTCTATGTTATTTGAGGCGCTTGCCTCAGGCGCCTAGGCGCCTAGTCTATGTAAAATTTGCCTCGGTAGATCTCGCCTCGCCCGGGTGAGGACCCTGTGAAAGTCAAATTTGATAACTTAAATCCTCCTTCCCCACCTCGAAACCCCTAATGCCCAATTTTACACCTTGACACTCCAATATCTTGATGCATTATAGGTTCTAGAAGTGGATTTTTTGTATTTTTTATGTTCTTCTTCAAAAGTTTCAATGTTATATGTATATTTTTTGAGAAATTCTTCGATAAAAAAAATGGCGCCTGCCTCAAGCACCTGAGGCGAGGCGAGCCCTCCCTCGCCTCGGTCGCCTCTCGCCTCTGACTACATAGGCCTAAGTGCACTATGAGATTTAGCTTAGCTATATAATTACTGCTATATATGATAGATCTGGTCTTAACTCGTTGAGATCGCAAGACGGCACATTCCTTGTGAAAAAAATAAAAATATGGATGTTTTATATAGAGGATAGATGCATTGTGGTATGGTATTTGAGTTAGCAGTCATGTTGTGTTCATTAGCTCATTTAAGCATATTGTTTTTACATGGTATGCATGGTGTGTCTCAATAGTTGGTGTTACAATGCATGACTCATTCGTAGTATTACGTCTTGGTGAGAAGTTATCATTGGTTTAAGCTTTGATAGGTGTTGGTTGTATGCTTTAAAATATATGGAATGTCAGATTATTCATATATTGTTTAGTCTTATATTTGAATAAAACAGGTGTAGGTTGGGTACTTGTAAATTATCATGATAGTGCCTTGTTGGCTATCCAATCTGGTGGTTGATGGGTGTCTACTAAGTCGTCGTACTCATTCTAATCCTTTATTATTTTTAGGTAATTAGGTTAAGTGCAACAGAAGCATGGTGATTTAGATATCAAGGAATTATTCGGGAGATCATTATTACTTCTTTTTAGATGGTATATTACTTGTTTTAAATTGTATTGTTGAATGGAAGTTTAGATAGAATTTATGGAATTCTGAATTGGGACCTTTAATGTCTTCATGCTATACAAACCAATGTATTTCAAGGGTTATTTCCCCAGTTACGTAGCCGGATTGTATTCCATTGTATAGGTTAAAATCCGAGTCGCGACACCCACTGTTGCCTCACCAGCCAGTGCCACGCCAACGCCACAACCTTAGTGCTTCCCCACCAGCTTTGCCATTGTCCCTTGCCTCCTCACATGGATCGCAAGATCAGTATCAAGACCGGATCGGATCAGATAGGTCAATCTGGGCCAATTCTCCATGAGCAATTCCAATCCGAAATTGGTCCGGATCGAGTTTTTTCATTCCAAAAAATTCATAAAATCACTAAAAATAAAAGAGGCAAAACCCTAAAAATTGTCAGAAAAAGAAATATAACATAGAATATATTTTCATGTCATTATGAGAGATTTTAAGTTCCATAGCTATAAGTTAGCAACAAATAAATAAATAAAATGGTACTAGTCATATGCAATACAAAATATACTTTGCTATCACCAATATCTATGAAATTGACAATCATACTCCTCATTCTCTTAATTCTCCTAGATCTCTATTGAGAGTTGTTTATCATGATTGACCTGTATCCATATAAAAATAATGAAACATCCATCCAATTAAAATCATATATAGTTTCTACACTAGAGCTGTGGGTAGAATATATAGCTAGAAGTCCTCAAGGAGTTCTGGATAATTTCTCGTCACATACTCATTAAAAAAGTCTCTGATTTCAACACTGACTTCTGCCACTTTAATGTTACTTTGGGCTCAAATCACCAGCCCTCTGCTCCACCAGTATGTACACTGCTAAAAGAACCTCCCTTTTCCCCTCCACCTCCACCTGAACCACCTATATGTTGATTTTTAGGTAAAATAAATTCTTCCTTATCATCATCTGAGGAGAAGAGTGTTTGTGTACTATTTATGAGACTCACAGGTCTTCGTTGGACAATTAACTTCCTCATCTTCTCTACTTCTTCTTACGTATTATGACCAATAATGTGTTGGTAGACCTTCTAAAATTGATTTGAATTCTGTAATTCTTTCTTTCTTTTGTAAACTCTTCTACATAGAAAGATATGCACTTGAAGCTATAAGGGAAGCTAGAGCTAAAGATGGTACTAGAGCTGGAATTTAAGTTATAGTTGGAACTGATGTAGGGTGTGTGATGCGGGACGGGAAGGGAGGTGCCGCCATCCCCGCGCGCGTCGGCGGGCCCGAGGACGCTGTACCGAGCTGATGGGGTGCTGAACCGATCCTGAACCGTGCTGAATTGCTTCAAACGGAGCTGGAAACTGCTGAACCGGGCCCGAAAACCACCGAACCAGACCTCACGGCCGCTGAACCGGGCCCACAAGTGCTGAACCGGTCCAAAACGGCCCTGAACCGGCCTTAGAAGGGCTGAACCGGCCTTGAACCGGTCGAACCGGGTCCGAGAAGGCTGAACCGGCCACGAACCGGCCTACTGGATGGGTGAACCGGGCCCCGAACCGGTATGAACCGGCCCCTAGAGCGTCGAACCGGCCTTGACCCGGCGGTCGGACCCGGTCGGGCGCTAACCCGGCGGTTTGACCCGTTGGCGGGCGAACCGTCGCCGGGCCGGCCGACGAAGGCGAACCGGCGCCGGTTCGGCCGGCGCCACTTACGCGGCGGGCCACGTGGGGGGGTCGTGGCGGGCCGGGGCGGCGCCGCGCGACCGCGCGACTTATTCCCCCCGGGGGGGGGTCGTGGCGTGATGCCGGGGGAGCCGGCTCGAGAAGAGAGAGAGAGGGCGGACGGGGCGGGGCTCGTGGCGTCTCTCCGGGCCCCCACGGCGCGGGAGGGCGGCGGTCTTCGTCTCCGCGCACGGCGGACCCGGCGGCGGCGGGAACGGGAGGAAGGCCGCGGCAGCGGCAGGCGGAGGTCCCGAAGGCGCCGCCTCTTCCTTCTCTTCTCTCCTCGTCGCCGCCGTCGCCGTCGCCCGGCCGCCGGAATGGGGGAAGATTGGGGTGTCTTCGACGGTCGACGAAGCGGGGTTGGGGTCCGAGCTCGCGGCGGCTCGGTAGGAGGGAAGGGGGTTTCGGGAGGCTCCGTGGGAGGTCGGGGGCCTGTGGGAGGGGTGCTCCGTGGGGTAGGGGAGCCGCGCGGGGGGGGGGGGTGTCTTGGTTAGGGCGCGTGTGTGCGCGCGGGTCGGAAGGGGGTGGGGGTGCCGTAGTGCTTCCCGGCGGGGGGGGTTCCAACAGGGGAGGGGGTCCGTGGAGGGGTGAAGGGGCTGCGTAGGGGTCGAGGGGAGGTGAGGGACTGAGGTGGGAGGGTCCGGACGGACCTAGGGCAGGATCTCGACGAAGGCGTCGACGGAGGTCGGAAACATGACGGGAGAGGAGGAGAAGGCACCGGACCTAGCTCCGGAGGTGAGGAGGAACACAGGGAAGGGGAGGGGAGAACCGGGAGCACCCGGAGGTGAGGGAACGACGCCGACGTCGGAGGGGGAGGGGGAAAAACAGGAGCTTCTCTCCTTGCTTCAAAACATCCATCTCTCTTCATTCAAGGACTTGGGCTCTTTAAATAGAGGTGGACATTACAAGATGGACCTCTAAAAACCCTAATTACATATATGTCCTCTAAACGACTAAAATAAAAGACAAGGACTCGAAAGGACTCTAAATACTCAAATAAAATGCATAAAAATAAAAATCTAATACTACGAAATAAAACAAATAAATATGTCGTCTCCACAAGACCCGGAAGACGCTATCTCCAAACAAACGGACGATCCGGTCCGTACCGGTCCCCATCATTCTCCCCCGGTTGCGAAAAACTCGTCCTCGAGTTTTGTAGTGCCGTATGATCAACATGGTCACTACTGAAACTGAGGACGGCGGTAGGGCAGCTCGGGTGATGATGAAGCGGGACCGGGAAGCTCCAAGGTGACCGCGAGAAGGTGACCCGGACGGTGTCGTAAGTCGTCGAAGCTCCGGTGCAGGTACTCTGTCGAGTCAACTATGTGCGGATCCTCCGGAACGGCCTCGGTGGTCGGCTCATCGGCGGCTCCATAACCTTTGTGTTGTCGACTCGGTCGGGATGGCTCGATCGGTCTCGGCCCTCGATAAGGTGTCGGCTGCTCTATCGTCGAGCAACGGTAACAGCGCTGGTGCTCGGTCGGCTTCGACCTCGATGGCTGTCGCCTCGGCATCGATGGTGCCTTCTGGCACTCGTACTGCGGCAAGCTGCGGAGCGGCCTCGTAAGCTACCTCGATAAGCGTGTCGACCGCTCCTCGAGGCACGGGCCCGGGCATAAGTGTTGCCGTCTGAGATCGGCTCTCTCGGTGCTCTGTACTCTTTGGGCCTTGAGTGGCTCTCGAGCGAATGTGTCCCAAATCTGCACTGCCGATCGGCTAACCACTGCGAACCCGAGGATGAGACCGGTGCCGTAGGGAACTATCTCGGCACCGAGGCATCTTCTACGTACCGCGGCCCCATCCGTAGTCTAAGTCGGCCTGCGACAATACGAGCAAGCGGGTAAGCTCGACCATCCTCGACCACGATGTCTGGAGCGATCTGACTCGAAAGAGACGCGCGAGATGACGCCGCGTGAAGACGGGCCAGTAAATGCCGTGGTGTGCACCTCCGGTAATGTGATGTCGAAGCGAAATGTCGATGTCCCGCGCGATGTAAGGATCCCGACTCGTGGAAACAAGTCGGCGCCGGCTACGATACCAAGCGATGCGGGACGGGAAGGGAGGTGCCGCCATCCCCGCGCGCGTCGGCGGAGCCCGAGGACGCTGTACCGAGCTGATGGGGTGCTGAACCGATCTGAACCGTCTTCGGGTAGCAAACGAAGCCGGAAAGCTGGCACCAACCGGGCCCGAAAACCACCGAACCAGACCTCGGCCGGCCGAACCGGGCCCACAAGTGCGAACCGGTCCAAAACGGCCCCGAACCGGCCTTAGAAGGGGCTGAACCGGCCTTGAACCGGTACGAACCGGGTCCCGAGAAGGCTGAACCGGCCCCGAACCGGCCTCTGGATGGGTGAACCGGGCTCGAACCGAGACGAACCGGCCCCAGAGCGTCGAACCGGCCTTGACCCGGCGGTCGGACCCGGTCCGGCGCTAACCCGGCGGTTTGACCCGTTGGCGGGCGAACCGTCGCCCCGGGCCGGCCGACGAAGGCGAACCGGCGCCGGTTCGGCCGGCGCCACGCGGCGGGCCGCGCGGGGGGTCGTGGCAGGCCGGGGCGGCGCGCGCGACCGCGCGACTATTCCCCCCGGGGGCGGTCGTGGCATGATGCCGGGGAGCCGGCTCGAGAGAGAGAGAGGGCGGACGGGGGCGGGGCTCGTGGCGTCTCTCCGGAGCCCCCCCCGACGGCGCCGGGAGGGCGGCGGTCTTCGTCTCCGCGCACGGCGGACCCGGCGGCAGCGGCGGCGGGAACGGGAGGGAAGGCCGCGGCGGCGGCAGCCGGGAGGTCCCGAAGGCGCCGCCTCTTCCTTCTCTTCTCTCCTCCTTCGTCGCCGTCCGACTAGCTTCGCCGGAATGGGGGAAGATTGGGGTGTCTTCGACGGTCGACGGAAGCGGGGTTGGGGTCCCGAGCTCGCGGCGGCTCGGTGGGAGGGAAGGGGTTTCGGGGGAGGCTCCGTGGGAGGTCGAGGCCTGTGGGGAGGGGTGCTCGTGGGGTAGGGGAGCCGCGGGGGGGGGGGGGGGGTGTCTCGGTTAGGGCGCGTGTGTGCGCGCGGGTCCGGAAGGGGTGGGGGTGCCGTAGTGCTTCCCGGCGGGGGGGGGTTCCGGCGGGGGAAGGGGTCCGTGGAGGGGTGAAAGGGGCTGGCCGTAGGGGTTGAGGGGAGGTGAGGGAGCGAGGTGGGAGGGTCCGGACGGACCCTAGAGGCGGGGATCTCGACGAAGGCGTCGACGGAGGTCGGAAACATGACGGGACAGGAGGAGAAGGCACCGGACCTAGCTCCGGAGGTGAGGAGGAACACCGGGAAGGGGAGGGGAGAACCGGGAGCACCCGGAGGTGAGGGAACGACAACGACGTCGGAGGGGGAGGGGGAAAAACAGGAGCTTCTCTCCTTGCTTCAAAACATCCATCTCTCTTCATTCAAGGACTTGGGCTCTTTAAATAGAGGTGGACATTACAAGATGGACCTCTAAAAACCCTAATTACATATATGTCCTCTAAAGGACTAAAATAAAAGAGAAGGACTCAAAGGACTCTAAATACTCAAATAAAATGCATAAAAATAAAAATCTAATACTACGAAATAAAAGAAATAAATATGTCGTCTCCTCAAGACCCGGAAGACGCTATCTCCAAACAAACGGACGATCCGGTCCGTACCGGTCCCCATCAGTGTGCTTTTTCTTGCATTTCTCCATCATTACCCTATACACTGTCAAGTTCACTTTTGGTCTATGCACAATAATTTAGGTTGAACTCCATACACTTCAATTCTCATCTTATATGATTGTATTTGAAGTGTCATATGAAATATAAATAAGTCAAAAACAAATAGGCCCTACAAACTTAATTATTTTTATTGCCTTTTACTTACATGAAGCTCCTCTTCTGTTCTATCTTGTTAAGTCCTAACTAAATGTTGTATCATGAATAACGTACCCCGCATAACCTTTGCAATATTGCATTTTTGTCTACCATATTGCATCCTTTGATTCAAAAAATATCTTACCAAAATGAAACCCAACAATTAACATATTACTACAAAACTTAAATGAAATAGAAAATGTAGACAAATATTTGTTGCATAAACATTGTGGTGAAGTGTCTTATCTCCTCTGTCGTCTATAATCTTCTGCCACTTTTGATAACTTTTTGAATGTTTTTACTTGATCATCAATTTTACTTTGTCCATTGTATAATATAAGTACCTCATTTGATTTTTATTATTAGAATCCACCAATCTCAATACTTGTAACAATGATTCTATCGTGAATAATTAGTATTGCAATCTCCCACCACTTATCTCAATAAGATGCTCCATCTTATCTAGGATCACAAACTAGTCCCTTATGCTAATGTCGTGTATGTTAGCATGCATAGGAATAGGATGTATTTGTTAGCATGAATGAATCTCTCTAATTCATGTTGATGTCTATATAAGCTCTAAAATGTAATGAAATCCGTAGTAAATCTGGTGAGACCAGGTCACATTAGATCACAATGTTTATATACTCTCTCGTGATGTGCAGTAGCCTAGAATAGTCACATATGAAAGATGTAATTAGTTAATATTGACTCATTAAGGAGTTAAACAGATGGATCCTTCTCAATATCCTCTAATATCAAATCTAGAGTGTGTAGCACAAGGAGCCTAAAACAACTTTCTTCTAACCATTATCAGCTTCTTCCCTGTAGCCTTATAAGATATAAGATAATTTATTGTCAGTCACAAACTGATCAATGTTGTCTTCACCTATTTCCTCTACAATATCATTTATGAGACCAAACAAGTACTCAACATTCTTGATTTACCAAGATGCATTAATACTCTTCAAGAATGTTGTGTCCTCAGAACAATAAATGAGAAAGTTGATCAAAGATCTCTTTATAATTTAGTTTATCCATCACACATTATAGTACAACCCCTACCCTTTCCTTCTACACTACCTTGAGTTTATCTATCCATGTGTACAACTCATCTACCTCTACATCTAACCCACCCTCACATATGTACTTAGACGTTGGGATTTTTAATCTCGGTCTAGACTTACCAATAGTATTAACCAAGGTTTGAAAATATGGACCGGTGGTTGTATGGGCTGGAACACCTATATCAAAGTAAAATAAGACATAAATGTTAATGTTTGTTGTAAAAAAAGTTAAGGCTTAATGATGCGGAACAGGATCGGTGGATGAAAACTAGTATGCTGGAAAGATGAACTTAAGCATGCTCAATAGAAAAACTATCATACGGAGTTAGAGAAAAAGGCCTATCCAGAAGTGACCCTGCCAAAGTCATGCAAACTCAGCTAGCTAGAAACAATCAAATACCCAGCAGAGGAAAGAGCAGCATGCGTTCAGACTTATCCAAGATTAACAGGATATGGTTCCAACAATTAACAAAACAGATTTAAACCTCCTAGAAAAATAGGAATTACATCCATGTACTCACCTCTGAAAAACCACAGCAATGAGTAAACAGTGGCTAGGTCCTAATCACATCAGCATGGCATGTCGAATGGGGATAATAAATTGGCAAACATGACTTACCAAAGTAAACGGTCAGAATGTACCTCAATTCCGTGGAGACGGATATAGCCAAAGATACGAGATAGCCTGCGATCACAAGTCAAGATGGGGAGTCCTGTGGTCGGCTCCAGATCAGCTCACCAGCTCCTTGCTCAGACCTGCTTTAAGGGAGGAGCACAAGGGAGAACACTGCCGAACGTATTCGAGCGCCGGACGGACCCCGAAAACTGACTTCAATGCGGTGGTCGGAAGCTCAGAGGTTCATCACTGCCTCGGGGAGTCAGTGGATGTCGGTACCGAGAAGTAGGGAAAAAGTTCTTAGCCGTCACTTCCCCACTAGCTCTTCAGCCGCGGGCTTAAGCCCTGGACACGGGCCACAGTGAGGACTACCTCTGGGTTGGGACGGCAGAGAAACGAGAGAGAGAAAACCGGCGTCGAGCACGTGGATCTCCTGTACCGGCACTCGCCGACTTTGGTGGCCGATCACCCAGCGGCCTTTCCTCACCGAGCATCCATCATCATTCTCGGAGAATGCCTCGTACGGAAAACTCGGCGGCCCCGGACCGAGTGCGGATGCACTCACCGAAGCGGACTCGGCGAGAAGATTGAATGACGGATCGGTAATGGCACTCTCTCGATCGAGAAATCCGGATCGGAGCCAAGCTATATCCGAGATCTGCAGACGGGCCCGGAGGGCTGCGGTTAATCCTCGTAGGGGAAGGAGTAGAAGGGTCGACCCAAGTAACGGATACGAGGTGCGAAGCCCGAAGCCGTGACGAACGTGTCACTCACTTGTTTACCGGATGTAGCCATGGATCACTCGGCTTTCTTTGTGGCCGAGAGGGAGGAAACCCCTCGGCGTGGAAACCATCTCGCAACGCGAGAGGACGCATCCTTCGAAGATCGGCCAACCCCGAAGAATCGGGGAAAGAAGCAAAGCTACGAGTCTCTCGGAATAGATCAACTGGGACGGAATCTGTCGGACGGCTAGCAACAGAGGGAGATCTGCAAGGAAACTCCGGAGGTCGGAGATAGAACCATCCATCGGAGTAGTAAACCCTCGGAAACCGCAAAACAACTAAACGCCGCCGCGCGAGCTCTGTCGGAGATGCCGAAGAAGAAGAAAGTTGGGAGGACGCGGGGAGGACATTTCCCTCTTCGGTCGCCGGACCCGAAGAGCTGCCCCAGCCGGCGGAATCGGGGGAAGCGAGCTGCGGGACAACGCGTTCGCCATCGCAGAGACCATCATGGTCGCGAAGAGAGAATCGCACGCGACGAAGTGACCCGCAAGGGTCGACATCGGTGTCGATTGCCACGGGCCTTGAAGACAAGTTTCAATCGCCTTAGGGAGGAACGGAGCGGCAGGTTAGACGGGGATGTAAGTTCTGTTCAATTCCGGTGTATTCGATGCTGTACGATCGCCGGTGGCCTTATATAGCAGAGCCACCGGGGTAGAACGAAAAGGAGCGAGGACATAGCGAGAAAATAGCAAAAGTTAACAAGACAAAAAGTACGCAACGCCCGCGGTATGCGCGAACCGGCCCACACAGGGCACAGGCCTGAAACTTAATGGAACTCGAAAATAAACCCGGTTGCCGGCCACAGGTCAGGAACTTTGGTTGAAGGGGCCCCCGATGGAAAACTCAACTAAATTCCCTCATTCGACGAATGGCTCCCGATTGCGTGGTCGGCGTTTGTAATATGCCACTAAAAATATTCGAACTTATCTTGAAATACGGTGTGTCCCCGCCATTTCTCCCCCGGCATTGGGAGCATTCGGCCATTTTGTCGAATAGGGTCCGGTGCCACTCGAAAAAATATTCTAATGAATGCGGATCCTGTTGTAATTCCTCGTGGGTGATCCCGAATCCTCGAATGGGGTAATCCGCTCCAATGTAAGAAGTACCTCTGCCGATCCCTGCGGTGTGGGTCTTGCAGCCTTGGTCATTATCCTATCGACATGCTCGTCTGGTGGGTTGATAGCAGGCTGCACAGGTAGGCTCTCCGGGGTGTCCTCTCGAAGGAATGGGTGATCAGGCTGTAAAAACTCACGGGGAATTGCTGTGGGTTCTAGGTATTCAGTTAAATCTGAAATGTTGAAGGTGGAACTAATCCCATAATCTGGAGGGAGGTCTAAAACATAAGCATTTTTCCCCGCTCTGTGGATGATTTTAAAAGGCCCAGCCCCCCGAGCTTGCAGCTTCTTAACAGCCCCACTGGGGAACCGTTCAGGTCTGACTTTGACCATGACAAGGTCACCAATTTGGAATGCCTTTTTCCTCTCGTAAGTCGGCATAGTTTTTGTATTGAGCATTCTTCTACATTTGTTTTTTGACGTGATGATGCGATGATCGAATATGTTTAGCTAAAGATTCGCGTGCGGATGACACGAATGCGAGGGAGGAGTGACCGAGTCCGTAGGGCGTCGGGGGTACATACCCACTTGACTATCTCGAAAGGGACTCTTACCCGTGGTCCTGTTGATGGAGTCGTTATAGGCAAATTCAGCAATGGGGAGTAGGGAATCCCATGATCTGGTGTTCTCACTGACCAGGCACCGAAGGAGGTTCCCTAGACTTCGGTTTACCACCTCGGTCTGTCCATCGGTTTGGGGATGGTATGCGGATAAGAATTTCAGCTTGGTACCCAGAAGGTGCCAAAGTGTCTTCCAGAAGTAGCTAACAAACTTGGCATCCCTATCGGAGACAATGGACTTTGGTAGTCCATGTAGGCGGACCACCTCACTAAGGAATATGTGGGCTACCTTGGAGGCGTCAAAAGTTTTAGCACAAGGAATGAAGTGGGCCATTTTTGAAAATCTGTCGACCACCACTAGAATTGAGTCATGCTTCCTGAAAGTCCTAGGTAGGCCCAATATGAAATCCATGCTGATATCCAGTCAAGGAGCATCCGGGACAGGCAAAGGGCAGTACTGCCCGGTGTTCTGCTTTCTCATTTTAGAGGTGGTGCAGGTCCGGCATTGAGATATGAGTCGACCTACGTCCCTCTTGATGCTAGGCCAAAAAAAACGATGCTCAACTAAGTCTATGGTCTTATTTTTGCCAAAATGGCCTGCCAAACCACCTGCATGCAGCTCGCAGATAAGGAATTCACGGAGGGAGGTTTTGGGTATGCAGAGGCGGGTGCCATGGAATAAGTACCCATCCTGGATCAGGTAATCCGGGTAGTCAATGGTCTGACCAGATTGGAGGGTGGAGTAAATGTTGGAGAAGTCAGGACAGTCGGGGTACGCCGTGATGATCTGTTCAAATCCTACCATTGTCGGGCTGAAACTGGCCAAAAGAGACACCCTTCTGCTTAAGGCATCAGCAACCTTGTTTTCAGACCCAGATGTGTGCTTGAGGACAAAGGTGTAGGCCTGTAGGTACTCTACCCACCCGCTGTGCCTTGGGTTGAGCTTTTTCTGGGCTTGGAGGAAACGGAGTGCCTCATGGTCAGAATATAAAACAAATTCTTTGGCCAACAAATAGTGCCTCCAGTACTTTGGGGCGAACCATGGCATAAAATTCCTTATCGTAGGTGGAGTACACAAGTTTGGCATCCGATAGCTTTTCCTTGAAAAATGCTACGGGGTGCCCCTCACGAGATAGTACCCCTCACTGTCCCTATGCCGAGGGCGTCGCAAGCACCGAAAACCAGAGAAATCGGGTAGGCTGAGGACAGGGGCTTGGGTCATGCATTCCTTGAGTTTGGTAAAGGCTGTACCTGCAGGCTTGGTCCAAATGAAAGTCCCCTTCTTAAGGCAGTCGGTGATGGGGGCGATGGTGTGCTTGAAGTTCACAATGAACCTCCTGTAGAAAGTTGCCAGACCATGGAAACTTCTTACCTCATGGATGTTTTGAGGTGTTGGCCACTCAGTTATGGCCTTCACCTTTTGGGGGTCAGCTGAGACCCCTCCTTGGGATACAATGAACCCAAGGAAGGTGACTGAAAGGGTTAGGAAGGCGCATTTCTTTGCATTCCCAAAGAGCTGTTCTGACCGGAGAGCAAGAAAGACCTCCCTAAGGTGTGCAAGATGATCTTCCTTGGTCTTGCTGTAAATAAGGATATCATCAAAATAAACCACTACAAAGACCCCGATGAATGGCCTAAGCACCTGGTACATGACCCTCGCCAAAGTAGGAGCATTGGAGAGCCCAAAGGCATAACCATCCACTCGGAAATAATCAGGTCCTTGGTCTTATGGCAAGGCTGTCTTCCACTCATCCCCAGGATCGATTCGACACGATGATACCCGCTCTTCGAGTCCGCCTTGGAAAAGATCAGCTGCTCACTGCGGCGTGTCAAACATATCATCCGACGGGGTATGGGGAATGCATTTGACGGTTATCCGGTTGATAAGCGCATTGTCTATGCATCCTCCGGCTCACGTCTTTTTTGGGGTCGAAGTCTTTGGAACGACACGAAGTGAGCTTTCACGATATATCCCACAATAAAAGCTCGTCACACTGCATGCCTTAACTCTTCATGGGATTTGGGGTCCATCCTATAGTGGGGCAGGTTAGGGAGGGTGGATCCTGGGACTAAATCAATAGCGTGCTGGATGTCCCGCATAGGGGGCAATCCCGGGGGTAGGTCCTCAGGGAAGACATCTCTGAATTCCCCCAACAGTTTAATCATGTCCGGGTCCTCTTTACCTAGTGGTGCAATCTGATCTCCCATTTTAATTTCGTGGACCACTACAGCAAAAATAGGTTGGTTCCTACACTCTAGTTCAAACTCATGCTTTCCTGAGATGTGGAGGAACCTGGTCAGGGTATTGGTGGGTCGGGGAGATGAACTCCCATGGCAGTTGGGTGCAGGTTGAGCAGGTACCAAGGTGGCAACTGCCTTTTCCTTTTCCATGGTGGTCTCCATGGGTGGAGACTGAACCCCCCTGTTGAAAGGTGGCTGCAGGGGTTTGGAATCAGAATGGTTCTTAACTGGTGGGGTGGGGTTAATGGGATTTAGGACTATCTTTTTTCCCGCATGGGCAAACTCACAAGCATTGGATCTACCATGCAGGGTAGCATCCACATCAAACAACCAAGGTTTGCCCAATATGATGCTACCTACCTCCATGGGAAGCACATCGCACCAGATATCAGCAGTGTATGGAGGAAAACTAATAGGGACTAGGCAACGGGAGTGCACAGGGATGGAGGTAGAGTCCACCCAAGAGACCCGGTAAGGATGAGGGTGATCAGCTGGAACCAGTCCTAGCTTCTGGACTGAAGAGGTTGAGATGGCATTGACGCGGTACCCTTGTATCAATGATTAACTTGCAGACTTTGCCCTTGGCTCTAAAGAAGGTCTGGAAGATAGCTGTGTGCCTCCAGTCATCACTGGGAGTTGGTTGGGTGAGGGTGCACCTGACCACTCCTACTGTTTCCGGTTCCTCTAAGATCTCCACCCTACCTTCTTCCTGAAATTCAGCCAGAAGGCCTGGGTCAGCCTCAGAGACGACCTCTTCCAGGTTTGAAGTCTGAGTTTCCTGGGGTTCAGTAGGTGATACATCAAGGCAAGCGTTCCTAAGAGGACAATTGGATCTTAAATGACCCGGTTTGCCACACCCATAACACTGGAACCTAGCACCTTGACTGGGTTCCCCAGAAATGATTTGTTTACCCCTGTCCTCCCTTCTAAAAGGTTGGTTAGGTGTAAAGGGTTTGGTGGGTGGAGGAGGTAGGTACCCAGCTGGTTGAGGGTTAGGGGTCCCAGGTTGAAAGGGGGCCCTCTGGTTCTGACCCTCGGGTCTGTTTGGGACAAATCTGGTTGGTCCTTTGGGCTCGGTAGGGCACAGGGAGATCTAGCTTTGGAGGTTCACTCATATTCTCAGGTGCTCCCAGTCTGTCACCACTTCATAGGCGTGATGCAGAGTGGTAACACCTTTACTGTGTAGAGTTCCCTTTGATAATCCATTCTCAGGCCCTTCCGGAATCTGGATAGGGTGACCAACTCTTCCTCTTGAAGCCCACACCTCAACAGGAAGTTGTCAAATTCTTCAATATAGGCCACAACCGACCTATTCCCCTGATAGATCCTTTGCCATTTATCAAGCATTCTCTGTTTGTAGGAAGCCGGTAGATGTTTCTCCCTAAGCTTAGCTTTCATCTCGTCCCATGTTTGAATGGGCTCCTGGTGCCTCTGCCTAAGGAGGGATTCTATGGTGTTCCAGTGGAGTTTGGCACAGCCTGTGACTTAACCATCTTAGCAAACGACCTTCCTTGCCTCGGATAACTCAGGCCACTCGAAATAGTGGTCCGTCCCCCTTCCCCGATCCCGAGATACACCGGAGGGTTCATGGATCCCTCGAAACTAGGAGCCTCACCCTCGCATTCCTAAGGGGCTTTATCCTCGCTGATCTTGGAGGTGGTGCTCCCGCCTAAAATCCCCATTGTCATTTTCAAATTGATGGCGTTGGGGCCTTCTATCCTCAGGATGGTCTTGGTGAGGTGGGTTCCGGAAAGGGAAAGGTTCCCTTTGATCATTCTGGTTCCTAGGGTGAAAAGGCCTAGCAAGTGGTGGGGGAGGAGGTTCTCTATTCCTATCCTCAATTGCGGTGACCCGGTCAGTCAGGTCCTGGATGGCATGGTCAAACCTATCTCCCATATCATGGATCAAGTTTTCTAGGGTGTTTAACTTATCCACTAATTGAGCGAATGCATGTCTAGCATGGGGGTTTCAGCGGCCCGTGACATCCTAGCGAGCGGGTTGGTAGTGTGCCCCTACGTGTGGTCGTACGCCAAGCATGCTTGGAATATGGCTTCCTATGTTGTGCTACGTGCAGATGATGCGGAACGCAGGATCGGTGGATGAAAACTAGTATCTTTGGAAAGATGAACTTAAGCGATACTCGATAGAAAAACTATCGTACGGAGTTAGAGAAAAAGGCCTATCAGTGACCTGAAGTCATGCAAACTCGGCTAGGCTAGAAACAATCGAAATACCCAGGTAGAGGAAAGAGCGGCATGCGTTCGGACTTATCTAAGATTAACGAGGATAGGGTTCCGGCAATTAACAAAACGATTTAAACCTCCTACGAAAATAGGAATTACATCCGTGTACTCGCCTGCGAAAAACCACAGCAATGAGCGAAACGGTGGCTGAGGTCTAATCACATCGGCATGGCATGTCGAATGGGGATAATAAATTGACGAAACGGGACGTACCAAAGTAAACGGTCAGAATGTACCTCGGTCCGTGGAGACGGATATACGAAAGATATGAGATAGCTGCGATCGCAAGTCGAAGATGGGGAGTCACGTGTGACAGGCTCCGGGGATCAGCTCACCCGGCTCCTTGCTCGATTTTGCTTTGGGGAGGAGCACGAGGAGAAACAACGCGAGCAGTTCGAAGCGCCGGACAGACCCCGAAAAACTGACTTCAATGCGGTGGTCGGAAGCTCAGAGGATCATCACTGCCTCGGGGAGTCAGTGGATGTCGGTATCGAGAAGTAGGGAAAAGTTCTTAGCCGTCACTTCCCCACTAACTCTTCAGCCGCGGGCTTAAGCCCTGGACACGGGCCCCGTGAGGACTACCTCCTAGGTTGGGACAGCCCAGAGAAACAGAGAGAAAACCAGCGTCAGGCACATGGATCTCCTGCCGGCACTCGCCAACCTGGTGGCCGATCACCCACTGGCCTTTCCTCACCGACATCCATCATCATTCTCAGAATGCCTCGTACAGAAAACTCGGCGACTGGACCAGAGTGCGGATGCACTCACCAAGAGCGGACTCAGCAGAAGATTGAATGACAGATCGGTAATGGCACTCTCTCGATCAGAAATCCAGATCGGAGCCAACTATATCCGAGATCTACCAAGACAGGCCCGGAGGGCTGCAGTTCTAATCCTCATGGGGAAGGAGTAGAAGGGTCGACCAAGTAACAGATACGAGGTGCAAGAACTGAAGCCGTGACGAACGTATCACTCACTGTTTACCGGATGTAGCCGTGGATCACTCGGCTTTGCTGTGGCCGAGAGAGGAGGGGAAACCCCTCGGCGTGGAAACCATCTCACAACGCAGAGGACGCATCCTTCTGAAGATCGGCCAACCCCAAGAATCAGGAAAGAAACCAAAGCTCTGAGTCTCTCGGAATAGATCAACTGGGACGGAATCTGTCGGACGGCTAGCAACAGAGGGAGATCTGCAAGGAAACTCCGGAGATCGGAGATAGAACCATCCGTCGGAGTAGTAAACCCTCGGAAACCGCAAAACAACTAAACCCACACTGCCGCGAGCTCTATCGGAGATGCCGAAGAAGAAGAAAGTTGGGAGGACGCGCGGGAGGACATTTCCCTCTTCAGTCGCCAGACCCAAAGAGCTGCCCAGCCAGCGGAATCGGGCGAGCAGCCTGCGGGACAACGCGTTCGCCATCGCCAAGACCATCGCCAGTCGCCAAAGAGAGAGAATCGCACGCGACGAAGTGACCCGCAGGGGTCGACATCGGTAATCGATCGCCACGGACGCCAAGACAAGTTTCAATCGCCTTAGGAGGAACAGGAGCGCTAGGTTAGACAGGATGTAAATTCCGTTCAATTCCGGTGTATTCGATGCCTGTACAATCGCCGGCTGGCCTTATATAACCGAGCCACCGGGGTAGAACAAAAAGGAGCAGGACATAGCAGAAAATAGCAAAAGTTAACAAGACAAAAAGTGCAACGCCCGCGGTATGCGCGAACCGGCCCACCTGGGCCTGAAGCCCAAAACTTAATGGAACTCAAAATAAACCAGCTGCCGGCCCCAGTCCAGAACTTTGGTTGAAGGGCCCCCCAATGGAAAACTCAACTAAATTCCCTCATTCAGCCAAATGGCTCCCAACTGCCGTGGTCGGCGTTTGTAATATGCCCTAAAATATTCAAACTTATCTTGAAATCTGGTGTCCCCACCACTTAATCTACCTATATGTAAAAATCATTTATAAATATACTTGATTGTCTTCTTTGTACCCAATGTCGTAGCCTTAACTCCTTTAAAGGTTTGCTTTATTGTCCTTATACTTGATTGTCTTCTTTGTACCCAATGTCGTAGTCTTAACTCCTTTAAAGATTTGCTTTATTGTCTTTTAACTTCTATCATTGTGCCTATACATGGATGTATTTGTCAGCCGAAATGACTGTGACCAATGGAACTCACTCTCTCGGCCTGACTAAAGTGTAAGACAAGTGCCTTACATATTTGAACGACTAGCAGTAGATCGTCCTACCTCCCCTTCTTCTCTCCTTAGCTTCATGGACTTGAACCTTACTTGTATGTAGTGCCCTTCTCATTTGTGCCTCCTCTTCGTCCTCTGAACTTGATACATCAACATCAACTTTCCCTTAACCTTTTTATGGCTTTAAGACATGATATTTATGTATTTTCACTCAATCAACTCATCATGAAACCCCTGTCTTTGCTCAATAAATATCTTCCTCTGTAATGCTTTACCAAATAAATATCCTCTCATTTCTTCTTGGAGCTCTGCCAATACTTTGTCACATTTCTTCACACTCCCACTAATTCCACCCGTGTTGTTTGAAACAGTAAACATTTTCATTCATTTCTTTCCCGCACCACTTACATTTCACTATTTTCTTGTCAACGTCTAGCAACATTGATCCATGTTGCTATCCAACATCATGATGTGCAAGGGCACCGTGCTCCTTGTTCAACATTTTCCTTACACATAGAATAGGACAAGGATCTGATTTTAGACCTAAAGGGGAAGAGGGTCCGATTTAAGTCACTCATTGGGGTGACTAGCAAGGAGGGAGTCCCCTCCAAGGGGGACAACCCACAGTCGCAGAAACATAACAGTTGCTCCTACAGGAACTAGAAGGGGATCGGGAGGGGGAGGACCGAAAGAGGTAGCAAGGGCCAAGGGGTGACTCCCCTTGGGGGGGGAGGCAGTTTCTTGCCAAAGTTGGGTTGTGCCCTAGAATCGGGAGGAGTTGGGGAGGGTTCACCCAATTGCCCCCTTATTGGGAGGGAACCGGATTAGAATCGGGCCCAATTCTGAACTTATGAAGTCCTGGGAATCAGCTAGATCGGTTGATTACTGATATAATCCTACCATAGTTGTCAAGGCGACAAGGCGCCCAAGGCGTTGAAGGGTACCGATTCCGCTTAGGCGACAAGGCGGCCGCTTAGGCGTCGCCTAGGCGGTCAAGGCGGTATTCAAGGAATGCTGAGTCGGGAGGTTGTTATATATAAAAAAAACATAAATATAATTATATTTGTTATGTTATAATTGAATATGAGTGTTTTATCAATGCACATAAGTAAATATGATGTGTGTGTGAAAGATAAGAAAGTTAAATAAATATTTATAAAATTTAAGTATATAACTCATTTATTATTATAAAATTTATATATGTGCAATAGTATAAGTGATAGTAAAATATTGTTATAATATTATTAAATGGGGGGCGCGAGTAGTCGCGGATCGACTGCGCGGTCGGTCGCGGGGGTCGGGGGCGGCGCCCGCGCGGGGGCTTGTCAGGGGGGCGAAGCCCCCCGAACCCAAAAAAGTATGTAATAGTATAAGTGAGAGAGAGAGAGAGGGGAAAGAGTTGAAAAAGAACTTAATTAAGTATATAATATATGTTTATAATCATAAATCTTAAATATGTATGATAGTATAAGTGATAATACAATATATTAATATATTCAAACTATCATTAAATAAGTGTCCCTTGTGAGGGGTATCAAGGGAGAAAAATCCCTCAAAAACTTTTTTTAATGATGTAAAAATACCCAAGGCGCCTTGCTTGGGCGCCTTGGGCACCTAGGCTGGCGCCTTGGGCGCCTTGGGCGCCTTTTTGGCCCCAGACAAGGCGCCCTGGCAAGGCGCCCTTGGAAAGGCGCCTTGCCGCCTAGGCGCCGCCTAGGCGGTGCCTAGGCGGGCGCCTTGACAACTATGGATCCTACCGATCCAGGCCAATTCCTCTGGGAGTTGGGCTCAAATCGGCCCTCAGGGGGGTATCAGATTGGTAGGTGCTAATCTGATATGAGAATATGCCAATCTTGATTCGGATCGACCAATTTTACAAACCATGGTTTTATAAGATTGTGATAAAAGAAAAGAGTGAATGTTGGATCAACTAGACAGACCTTAGAAGGCCAATGCAGTCCAACTCTAGATATGTTTATTTTGACAAAGATATGTTTACTTTTACCTTTTGTCAAAATAAACATCAAACGGACATGACAAGCATGCTTGCTCAATCTGTTGGCTGACACATATAGGGCCCAGATTTGCCTTTATCTTATGAGCTATTGCCTGGTCAAGTAAGGCCAGGTCAAGCTATCAAGTTCACTTGTGGTGGTAAAGGGCCAGAAATGCTTTGTACATTTCAGATGTGAGCAGGCCGTTTTATCAATACACCAAGAATCTAGCCCAACTGAGGCCGTTTATGGCACACAACTGTGTTATTGGCTGGTTCAGTTGGAGACCAAATTACACCATTATCCTATAAGCTATTGGTTCAACTAATATGCCTTGCTTTACCCTATAAGCTATTGGCTGGCTTGATACTTGATAAGGCATAAGTATTGGCTGGCCTGATGAGGCTTGCTTGGGCCATCACTATTCAATTTAGTTGTTGACAAGTTAATAGGTTAGAAGGTTGTCTTCAGAGAACGGTTTCTTTCATGAGGTCGTTTTTGTCTTTAATTGTTGCTCTGTTCTTTTGTTGTGTTTCTTTGACTACCATATTGGAAGTCAAAGTCGTCTTAGTAGTCATGCACTATGGTGGTTCTATTCTGTAGTAACTTCCTTTTACGTTGAATGAAATGTGGCTACGGTTACCTCACCTTCTAAAAAAGTGTTGAAGGTTAGGAATGGTCCCATGCCCCATATATATGCAAGTCAACTTATGGACAGAATAGGCCATAACACTGTATCTATGACCCAGCTCACAAGGCATTAATGATCGACAGGGTCTTGTGCTGGTTTAAAGAGGCCCATTTGTAATATTTAGAAGATTTTAAAAAATAATCAAAATAGAACCCAGCCGTAAGAACCCTCCCCACCGTAACTCTCTTTCTCCTCCACAACTGCTTCCCCCTTCCCTCTTCCATAACTCTCTCTCTCTCTCTCTCTCTCTCTCTCTCTCTCTCTCTCTCTCTCTCTCTCCCACCGCTGAGCGCACAACGCCAGCCACATCTCTCCCCCACTCACTTGATCTTCTCCAGCCATGCAGTGCAGCAGCCCCCCATCCCATCTCTCTCTCTCCTTCCACCATCGCATAGCAGCAGCCCACCTAGCTGCCCTCTCTCCCCCTTGCTCCCTCCACCACTACTAGCTGCCCCAACACTCTCACTCTCTCCCCTGTTCTCTTCACCGTTGTCAAATCCAACCCGTCGATGTCTTGCATCATCATCATCAGATCCAGCCCATCGACGTCTTGTGTTGCCGTCTTCAGATCCAGTCACATCTATACGTCATAAGTCATCGTTTCCCCTCCTTGTTTCCATCATGTGTGAATGTTTGAGGGTCCGACTCTTCTCCTTAAAAGATTCAATGTTCCAACACCCATAGGAACCGTCGGCACCTCTCCTTCCTTCCGATTTTGCTTGACGTCTTCACCAACCATTGATCGACGCCCGATCAGTGATTTGCAGCCACACGTTTAGCATCATCCAATGCCGTACGGCCTCATCGCACTCACTGCCCTTGTTTTGCCACACATTGTCACTGTCATACTATGTGCTCGTAGTCCAAGCAGCTCCTCCTCGCCGTTCAGTTAGTCATTGGCATCAATTGAGGTACGCATCACGACAACTCATATCGTTTGAATAATATTAATTAATGTGTAAAAATATGATTAATTCAATCTTGATTAGTAAAATATGATTAGTGACTTTATATGAGTTTTATATGTGTATAGTGCTAGTTAGAGGTTAATTTAGTTATTCATGATTAGTTATTTAATGAGCAATGCATATTATCATGTTTAGGTAGATTGAGTGCAATTTAATTATGTAAATCAGGCTGTAGAATATTATGATCTTATAAATATCTAGAATCATGCTATAAACTACCCTAATTTCTAAGAGTTAATTATGAAATTTTAGATTGGCTTAATAAATGTGAAACGTAATTGGTTAATATTAACCGTTGCATAGTATATGTTAGTTCGTGATAGATTGCATGGTTTTAAAGTATATGCATCATTCAATTATTGTTATTTGAATGTGGTCATTTCTAGTTCAACATGTACGGATGCGATGCATATAACATTTTAATTGAGTAATTTGCATATGGTTGTATATAGTTAAGTCTCATCTATGGATTATATGCACATAAATTATCATAGAACTTTGGCAAATTGACTTAGTTTTGCATCCTCAATTCTCGGCCCTTGGATCGAAAATTGTGCCAACGGTTGATACATAATTTGAAATATTTATACGTGGAACATATAATTAAATGACATTGTTGATCAAATAATTCTCCATTTTTGTTAAGTTTCCGCACCATCCTAACTTATTCGGATCATTTTATCTGATCACCACTTCTCCATTTTGCCTTCTATCTAAATGTGTTCCAGAGAAAGTCAAATTTTGATATTTTGTACATATTTGACAATGTATCAGTTGAATTTCTCGACTGAATTTGATTTCCACAAGCATTGACCCATTCGGGCCATATGCCATTATCATCTTGGTATTGGGCCTATTCTCGGTCATTCAGGCCCAATGAGCATAATTATGAGATTTTATCCAAGTCCATTTTCTAACATCTATGGACCAATAATTAAAATATCTACTAGATATGTCGTCTGGATCAATTTTCTGGCATCTATGTCCTAAGCAACAAATGTAGTGAAGCTGCCACTTGAGCTCACTTCATGCTGATTGTGGCCCAATAAACCTGAACTGGGCCATATGGGTCAATTTTGTATCATTCACAATCCAATAGATATGACATATATTGAAATTGACATTGAGCCTGTCATTGGTCACATTGGGCCCATTGGGCCTTATCACATGCAAATCAGGCCCAATGAGGATTGGCTTTGGGTTAATTGCTCTTGATGAATAATCAGCTGAATCTCTGCTCAGTCTTAATCCAATTAGGGCAAAGAGAAAGAGGGGGGGGGGGGTAACTCTCAGTTTAAGCATAAGTGGGCTCCGGACCCCAATTAAGGATCCAATAAGATCCATCACTTAACTCCTTTTGACCTCATCCATTGGATCTTGAGCCCATAACTAACTTATTATCTCATCCATTCAAGTAACATCCGATCATAACCATTGATTACTTAAGTAGGATTCAAGTCCTATTAAGAACCCATTAAACATAATATCCATTACTTAAATTATTAAATAATTATGGCCATTGGATCATGCACCATCATTATCATCTTGTCATCTCCCTAATTTAGTTATAAGCAATCAGGATTAAGGACCCAATACGAGTAGGATCCATAATTTAAATGCTTGAAGATCCTAGCCATTGAATCATGTGCAAATCATTACAAGATCTTCTTATAATTAAATAAACACCCAATCCCACAAGAATATGGAGGGGGTAGGTCCCCAAGGATTGACTAGGAATATACCTCATTTTGACCCTTGATCCCATCCCGATCATTGGTTAACTCCTTTTAAGAAGCCCCTTGGCAGTTTTGGTACAAGGAGAAGCTGGTGCCTTGCCCTTTCCCACCTCCTCTGCCTCTTCCTGCCATGGCGACTGCTATTAGGTACCAGGCCTATTGGGATTTCCTTCCTACTGTCCTGGTGGTGGGCTGGCCTCCTGCTAGGGCTGAATTGGAGAGGGAATAACCCTCTACTGATCTGATCCTTCATCAAGACCACCAGGTATGTGAATTTTATATTTCTTGCATATTCTTCTCCTATTCTCAGCCGCGGTAGTCCCTTCTTGTCAGCAGAATTATTGGGTCTGCTTTTTTGCTGCCCCTAGTGCCTGGTCAGCCACCTGTCAGATCTGATTTGAAGGAGGAGCATTGTTCTGCAGTTCCAGATAACCAATGGGGGTAATTGGGTATGTGTATTTTCCTGTTTTTATTCATCTCTCCCCATCGGTGCTCAGACAATGTGGAAATTCTGCCATCTGATCGGGGCTGTGTGGATCTCATTTGGTTGGCATATTTGATCATTGTACGGTCTGCAAGGATCAATCCTGACTGATCAACCTGTATATTGGGATTAAGAAAAGGGGAATTTTCTCTTCCATCTTTTCTATACCCCAGCAACATAAGTTATATATCCTATCAAAGTGAACTGATCTTTCCTTCTCCTGACATTGGCAGTAGTAGGTAAGCAACATATTCATTTTGTTTTGTTATCATGGTGTACTAGATGCATGGTTGAGCAGCTGATATAGTTAAAATTGAAGGAGATATGTCCTTTCTCAGTTCCGAACACCTGTCAGCCTCCCTTCAGACCCTGTTCATCTTGCTTTCTCTTCATCTCATTCTCTGTCTATGCTCAGACTGTGCAGACATACTGCTATCTGATCAAGGTAATGAGAATTTCATTTGATTGGCTTGCTGAACAACTGACGCAATTGAATCCAAGAGGGTGCATCACCTGCTATCATGGACAATTCCTGGACCTATTTGGGCTAGATCCTCGCCTCGATTGTACTTGGAGCACATGATATCATGGCTTAATTAAAGAGGGCATCCTCTTCTATGTTTGAACATGTATTGGATCTGATAGACTCTATATTTCTTTCAATTGCTCATTTTCAGCCACACTTCAGACCTGCTGAGACAGGTCGGGGGCTGTGAGGGAGTCAATCCCTCGTTACTTTAGCATTTCCCAGACCTATCAAGGCTCGGCTTGTTTAATCCCTCCACCTATTTAGCCAATTGGCAGATTAGATTTCTGAGACCATAGCTCTTCCCCTTCTATCTTCTATTGGTAGAACAGGATACATGACATTTATATGCATTGATAAACTCCATATATATGCATCTGAACTATGCTCCTAGTATTCGGGAGTAAGTGAATTCTAAATCCCAAAATTTTAAGCCCCATACTTATAAACCTTCAGGGCATCCAATTGGGTAGGCATGCAAAGCCACCTCAACTCCTAATTGAGATCATATATCTTGTTGTCAACTATATTCACCAGCTGACATAGGATTCGAAGACCAGTCGGCATAATAGTTTGGTAATTGAGGTGTATTGCTTTCATCATAGATGTCTCCAATTACATTTGGGGGACGTAAGCTCAACCCGTTATACATACTTGCATCTATATAGACATGCTCTTCTTGTTGTCAAGTCCATTGACCACCATATGCATATTTTCCATAGCTTGGGTATCTCTGGTTTTAGCAAATTCCATGTATATACTTGATCTTGCAGAAATCTCTGCCTTATGAATTTCATGCAAATTTTAGGTGCCAACAGATATTTAAGAAATTAAAAAAAGATGCATATAGATAGGGCCAGGCCATACTGGGTCAGATCAAAATTATATTTTATATGGGCCAAGCCGGGCTAAAAACATAATGCAGGTCGAGCTGGGTAGGCCCTGTATATTTTGGATCGGGCTTTAAGTGGGCCGGTTTCAGACCCGGCCCATTGACACCCCTAGAACCAGTTTTGTACACCTGTAACCGTTACACTTTTTTTTTCTTTGAAGAACTTTTAAACATGACTTTGCTTCAAGGACGGTACTTTGTCTTGACAATTCTCTCACATTCTTAGTATAGCATCAAATGAGGTTTTTTGGATGGCAACCAGCTCTAAGAAACCGTTTTATCCTTGCATTATTTAAGATGAATCTGAAGTCACTTAGATGTTTCTATAAATTCTAAAAACACAATGATACTTGGAAATGTTTTTCATGGAAAAGCACAAGAAAGAATGTATTTGGTAAATGGTCACGAGAGGACCTTTGAGCCTCATTATTTTACCTGTCATCACATATTCAGGCGCTGCATACCCATATGTACCCATAACACGAGTTGAAACATGAGATGCATCACCAACTGGACCATCTTTTGCAAGTCCAAAGTCTGAAAGCTTTGCATTATAATCCTGATGAGAATCAGAAAGAAACAGGCAATTAGTTAGGACCTACCAATACAATAGTGCAAAATCATTGCATTTCCATTAGTCATCACTATCCTTGTGGCTGTGACACATTGAGATAAAAGGATATGTAGTTTCATCGTCTGTTTGCATCATAGGGCATATAGAATAAGAAAATGGACATGGACCTACCTTTTCTCTATATGTAGTAGCAAGGATTGCCGTCTCGGATCTCGACTTCGTTTTGGGAGGTGAAAAAGAAGAGATCTCGGAAAAATCTCGGGAGATCAGATCTCGGATTTTCAAATCAAAATATATGTATGTATGAAACATAACATAATATCTTATAAATATGGGAGTACATCAATAAATTCACGTAAGTATATATATAACACATTTGTACATAAACTATGTGAATGAATAATTACAAAGCACTCTCTATACTAGAAAGATGATCTTTGTGTTTCTAAAAGATTTAAACTTGTATATAAACTTATTTAAATATTAATATGATACTAAACTTGTAACACATTTTTATGTGATAGTATAATTGATAGTGAAATATATTAAATGTGTTTACACTAGCATAAACGGAGCGCAAAGTAGTTGTTGATCGACTTGCGCGGTTAGGTCGCAGGGGTCAAGGGGGCAGCGCCCCTTGTGGCCGGGGGGGGGGGGGTATTAGGGGGGCAATTTGCCCCCCGAAGAATTTTTTTTATGGACCAATCTACATGGGGCAAGATTTTGGCGATCTTGTTTCTTGGCCTCTTGGCGAGACCGAGATTCTGGCGAGATCTCGGCGAGATGGAAAACCATGATATGTAGTTTCTTAGTTCTTGGCAATTTATGTATCATTTTGAAAAATGCAGCTTACCAACCATGAGAAATTAAATGGGTATCTGGTGGACCTTTCTTTTTGATCTGTTACAATTGTATTTACTGAAAACAGGCCTTTTGTGAAATAACATTTTTGGTCTCCAAAAATTAGGAAGTTTGTGTAGCTCTATAGCATGCCAAAAAGGATAAGAACAACAAGAGGGAAGAGGCAAAAGCCAACCTGGTCCAGTAAAATGTTGGATGTCTTGAAATCACGGTAGATGACTTGTTTTTCAGCTTCATGAAGAAAAGCAAGCCCCCTTGCTGCCCCAAGTGCAATTTTCATTCTGATAGGCCATGCGAGAGGAACCAATCCTACAAAAGGAAATATCTTTACGCCAAAGAACAAAATGCATGTTACACTGTTGAATAAGCAAAGATTAGGAAATCATGGTTATCCATAACACTGCATCCGGCCACTTCTTAGCTCTATAGTGCCACTGCATGTTAGAAAAATTTATACATATTATGATATGATTTTAATTATGATTTAACTTAATTATGTTACCTTTATTATGAAAAAAATCATACATACAGAAATAAATACAAATATCTAACTAAGTGGGAATACAGATAAAAACATGCCAAAATAGCAGAGTAGACCATGCAGCTGAACAGAAAAAATCAGCCCAAGGTCTTCATGATATTAAACTATATTCAACGACTGTGTCACAAAGGTAAACAATGTAAAGTGTAGTCTTAAAGAAGAAACTATATCATAACATTTAAGATGGAACAATGTTCAAACCATAGTAATTAACATGGGAAACAATAATATGAAAGATTACCCACCATAGAAAATTGCACATACACAGTATACACACAACACATGTATATACATACAAATACACAGACTATACACTCAATGTGTATAACATCTTTGTGGGTTGATGGAGGTTGACCACATGTTTATATTTTTTGTCATTATCAGTTAAAGGGTGTCTCAACGTAGCTCTGTTAGTGTGTCTCTATATATATAGTGCCTAAATGTTTATGTTTCAGTCAGAAGTGTTTGACTACACTTTTCTAGTTAAGAAATATTTTGACATGCACTAGACTATAACAAAAGGATATTCAGCTTTCAGAGGATAGTGATGCAATAGCCAATAGTTCATTGAGAAAATATAGAAAGTAGAGACATACAAGAAAAAAAATATCATAACTTTCTAAATTTACTTTAATTTTTACAGTATTTATCTTGTTTCCAGTTCTGTCGTAGCATTTCTTAAATGAATTGTTCCTTTGGCAAATGCCCTTTATCCCTCTTCTAGGAACATTTCCCAACAACTGCATTTAAACTACATGTGATGGAGATTTTACCAACAACTGCATTTGAACTACACGTGATAGAGACTAGATCAAACTAGATGGACCGCTTATTTGGAAACGATGTTGTCCGGGTCCTGAGAAGACATTGTGTTTCTTCCTTTTATATAGTAGAGTCACTGTTTAATTTCTACATTTTATTTTAATACTTAGATTCCTTTTGAGTCTTTGTTTACATTTCAATTCTTTAGAGGACTTACTTGTAATTAGTCATTAGGAGGTCTTTTTGTAAATGTCCAGCTCTACATATGAGCTCCTCCTCTCAACGATGGAAGCAATGAATAAATGAATGAAATTTTGGATGAAGTCCTATATTGTCTTGCGTAGGGGGCTTGACCCGTAGGAATACCACCTCTGGGAGAACCTGGTTCCCCTCCTTCTCCAGCACCGACCAACGTCCGATCACCCCAGGCATAGGCCCGTTCCCTTCTTTTTCCTCCCCTCTTCCAGTCCAACCTCCATGCCATTCACATTCCCTTCTCAGATTCTACATCGACGACGGCTCCAACAACAATCGGACCTCTCGTACCTGCTCAATCTGCCATCGTCCTCATCCCTTCCAATTCCACAAGACACAGAGCACCCCTGCCATCACCCTACCCTCATCAGTTCCTTGTGAAATCTATCGAAACCCCACACCTCCCACCATTTTCGGAACCTCACCATGACCGTAGCCTCCGCCATCCTCAACCCCTTCCTGGTTCTTCGGAGCAGCCCCGCCAACCATATCATAATTTTTCCGGCTTCCAGTTACCCCTCGGCTCCCTCAACCTCACCTTTGAACAATCACGGTGCGTAGGACCTCGTTGCCCTCCCTTTGCCCCTCCAGCTCCATCTACCCCCCTCCACCCTCACACTACCTTCGGATGTTGTCACCTCCACTCAGCTTCCTCTTCCCCTATCGATCTTTCCCCTCCACCCGAGCCCATCCAAGATCATCCACCCCTTCCCGACAACCTCGGAACCCTTCAGGATCTCCACAATGGGTGACAATGATGAAGAATAGAAGAGAGACAAGAAGCAAGAAGACAACAAAGTGGAACCCGTTGGAGATGAAAGCCACCATCGCTATCTCCTCCCGACCACATTGCCGTAGGCGATGGCGCCACCTGCTTGCATGTGCCACTAGTCATCTAGACAGGTAAGCGCAACGACGACGAAAGACGAAGGGGCCCTCGAAGTCCTCTTCAGGTGTCGGGCAGCCACAAGCCCTACCTTCCTTCCTTTATGTGCACGATTGTGCAGTGCTTTGAGGTCCCTTCCAATTCCACAAGACACAAAGCAAAGCACCCCTGCCATCACCCCACCCTCATCAGTTCCTTGAGAAATCTATCGAAACCCCACACCTCCCACCGTTTCCGGAACCTCGCCATGATGGTAGCCTCCGCCATCCTCAATCCCTTCCTGGTTCTTCGGAGTAGCCCCGCCAACCATATCATAGTTTCCCTGGCTTCCAGTTAACCCTCGGCTCCCTCGACCTCACCTTTGAACAATCACGGTGCGTAGGACCTCGTTGTCCTCCCTCTGCCCCTCCGGCTCCATCTACCCCCTCCACCCTCACACTACCTTCGGAAGTTGTCACCTCCACTCAGCTTCCTCTTCCCCTATCGATCTTTCCCCTCCACCCTAGCCAATACAAGATCATCCACCCCTTCCCGACAACCCCGGAACCCTTCAAGATCTCCACAATGGGTGACGATGATGAAGAATAGAAGGACAAGAAGCAAGAAGACAACAAAGTGGAACCCACTGGAGATGAAAGCCACCATCGCTATCTCCTCCCAACCACATTGCCGCAGGCGATGGCGCCACCTGCTTGCATGTGCCACTAGTCATCTAGACAGGTAAGCGCAACGACGACGAAAGACGAAGGGGCCCTCGAAGTCCTCTTCGGGTGTCGGGCAGCCACAAGCCCTACCTTCCTTCCTTTATGTGCACGATTGTGCAGTGCTTTGAGGTCCCCCCCTCCCCGCCTGAAACTCTCTGGAGCTCGCCAAGAACCCTATGAAGGGTTCTCTTCACGCACCCGCGGGCATGGGCCTGTTGCAACTCCCTCCTTCGCCCAAGGCAGCTTCCATGACCTCCCCCCTAGGTTCCGGTCGATCTAAGCACACCACGACCCCCACCAATGAGCCAACCAGTTGGTCCGGGGTCTACTCTGGTTCACCAAGCAGCCAGCTTGATGGCTCAGCCAGCCAACCAGCCCGCTCACCTGTCCCAACCGGGTTCAGACCCAGTCCAGCCAGTTCAGGTCTGGTTCGATTCATCTGGGCCCAGTTCAGGGCCAGTTCAGCGTGGTTCAATACATCCAAACCCAGTTCAGTGGATTTTGGGCCTGGTTAGGCACCTGTCAAGCCCGGTTCAGTGGGTTCCAATCCAGTTTAGCATATTTCAGGGTCGGTTCAGTGCCCAATTGGTTGTTTCAGTCTGGTTTAACACCTTTTAGACCCAGTTCAGCAGGTTTCAGATCGGTTCGACAGTTTTCAATGCAGTCCAAGCATGGTTAGCTCCATTTTCAACCCAATCAGGTATATTTAAGCTCATTTGAGCTCGTTGGCACACCCGGATGGCAGCATCTCCATTTCTGTCCCACATTAGTTTGGTATCAAAGCCGGCACCAACTTGTTTCCATAGGTCAAGATCCTTATGTTGTACAAGACACCTACACTTTAATTTTGATGACACATTGCTATTAGTGGTACCTGCCACAATGTTTCTATCCAAATGTTCCGGCAGTCGAATCTCGCAATCCCTTTTTATGATGATCACACCAGAATATCAGGTGATTGAGAACGGCTTAACTTATATCGAATTTACTCATATTCATAGTTGTCAAGGCGCCTGCCTAGGCGGCAAGGCGCCTTTCCAAGGGCACCTTGCCAGGGCGCCTTGTCTGGGGCCAAAAAGGCGCCCAAGGCGCCCGCCAAGGCGCCCAAGGCGCCAGCCAAGGCGTCCAAGCAAGGCGCCTTGGGTATTTTTACATCATTAAAAAAAGTTTTTGAGGGGTTTTTCTCCCTTGATACCCCTCACAAGGGACACTTATTTAATGATAGTTTGAATATATTAATATATTATATTATCACTTATACTCTGCGCTCCCCCCATTTAATAATATTATAACAATATTTTACCATCACTTATACTATTGCACATATATAAATTTTATAATCATAAATGAGTTATATACTTAAATTTTATAAAAAGTTATTTAACTTTCTTCTCTTTCACACACACATCATATTTACTTATGTGCATTGATAAAACACTCATATTCAATTATAACATAACAAATATAATTATATTTATGTTTTGTTTATATATAACAACCTCCCGACTCAGCCTTCCTTGAATATCGCCTTGACCGCCTAGGCGACGCCTAAGCGGCCGCCTTGTCGCCTAAGCGGAATCGGTACCCTTCAACGCCTTGGGCGTCTTGTCGCCTTGACAACTATGCTCATATTGTTAGAGGCCGATTAAGGTCGTGGACTGTGTGAAATGTAGAAGACTCATAATGTGAGATAATTCCTTACTATCACTATCTCATCTTAGAATCTAATTGGTTAGCTAATCAGCAAGCTAACATGGACATAGATGCTCGAGGGTTTATCTTGCGGCCCAAGGCATACAGATTACTGAGAGAGTCAATATACATCGACAACACTTGTTTCCAGCATCCTATTATCCAGAAGCTGACAAACATGTTTATCAAGGTGATCTATGCCAATCTACAGATTGCTACAAAGTACAAGTTATATCATGTCATGGTGGATGAGACAGATAGAGTCACCGAGGCTGGGCAAATTCATTATTTGATTTAGCTTTCAAGATAAAACTTATTTAGTTTTGCAATGAAGGCCTGAGTATTATGCACAATGATATCTTTGCAAATGGCACAATGGCAGTGATCTTCAAAGATGGCAAATACAGCAAAAACATGTCATGTATGAGTATTATTTCTTAACTTGATACATGAGCTGCCTTATCAAAATGAAAAAGTTTTTCTTCCTTTCCCAAACATAGGTACTTCTTATAGAGCTGCTTAACCAAGATGAGATTTTTCTTCTTCTTTAGATGTATATGATAAATGTGAATGGCACATTCACTGTCTTTCCCTTTTAAGTGACAATTCAATAAATGTAGTTGAATTATGACATGATCATTATGCATAGAACTTAGTGTTCAATGATGTTAAACTCAAACATGGTTTTCCATCTAAGTGAGATCTCATGAGATTATCGGTCTCAAGTGGGCACCTAACAACCAAGCGAGGGAAAGCCGGTTGCCTCCACAGAATAGGGTGGCACCGCAGGGTTCTGTCTTCCCTGCCTATCCGATGGGGAAGAGGTGTTGCTGGGGGTCAGATTCTCAGACCTGCATGCTTCCAAAAAAACTGGATATGCAACTTAAAGTTGCAGATACAGGTCCCGGCAGCCTCAACTATAGCTTAAAGTTGTGGATCAGGAGTACCAGCTACTGCACGGTCAGCAAATTGAGACCCTGGCAGCCCATCTTTCCTGCCCAATAGGACACAGAAGATGCACCTGTGGCTGTGGAGCCACAAGGTCGAGATCTGAATTGGCATTCCTTGACTAAAAAATCAATAAACTAAACAAAAAAAAACAAAATAAATGTTGGAATAAGCAAAATAAGCTGTGAAGTTGTACCTTATGTAGAAGTGAGCATTTGCATAAAGTTCTCTAACAAAATCAATTGTTATCTGAGTAATGAGAGGATTAATAAACTATTTCCAACACTAATGAAAGTGATACCGAGGAACTTGAAATGTTTCTATTGACATCAAGCAGCATTATGATAAACTAGGCAGCAAAACATCAAGCAAATTACCATATGTAGAGAATCATACACCTGTGCACCATGAAGTAAGCTCAGCTAAGCTAGTAGGTGACTGAGTTTGAAGATTAATTACTTGAAAATAGATTGTTCTCCACACTGCCTAGTGACATGTACTCATAAATCAGCACACGCTGGTCATCTTCACAGCAATACCCAATTAGTTTCACCAAGTTTGGATGTGAAAGTTGTCCTAAGTAGATAACCTCAGCCTGTTCCATGATTTAATTTATAAGAAACTACAAGCAAAATGTGCCACAGATTTTAGAGAAAAAAATAAAATAATTCAAATTTACCAGCCACTCTCTATGACCTTGGAAGCTTTTATCGCCATCATGAACCTTAACAGCAACCTCAAGAGGTGGGATCTCCTCTCTCAGATCTTCAGAAACAAATCCTTTATAGACTCTTCCAAATCCTCCTCCACCCAAGACACTGTCTTGTCTGAAATTGCACGTAATTTTCTTAAGCTCATCAAAGGTGAATGCTATTAGTGGATTAGCTCCCTGATAGCGGCGCAAATCCTCGACTTCCTTTGGATTTGAGGGAAGTTTATCATCATCCTTGGCTACATATTTCACTGGACCATCAAACTTTGGAGATTCTGTAAATCAAAGAAAGGAAAAGTTGGAGATTCATAGAACGTAACATTTTATGAACCTTGTTAAGGCAAATGATCACAGAACTTTTGAATAGAAAACATCTAAAGCATGGGCAGAATTTAGCCCCTGCAACTCTGGCTTGTATGAAATTTTACGAGTATGTAGTTCACAAGATCCATGAACACTGGTAACAGCTGTTGTAACGCGCCCAATACAAACACAGAAAAAACGATTTCCTTCTGAATCAAGCAGTATGCACTAAGGAAAAAGCCTTACCAAGTGGCAGTAAAACACGATACAACCAGAACTTAGAAGAAAACAAAAAGGTTAAGGGGAGAAGAGATTATCAATCTCACCTGATTTTTCAGATACCTTGTTAAGAGATGGGTTGGACCTAAACCAGCAGTTACCCATTAACGCATGCAGCGAAAGCGCCCCCTTCTATCAACGAGCCATTTCGAGTATGGTACTCGAGAGTAACCCGAGAACAGAACTGCCCCCGCTAGCTTCTTCAGCCCAGAGATAGAGGAGCAACAAACCAACAGAAAGAGAAAATTTCAAGATGAGATCTTTTTCGTGCAGCTGACAGTGGGTGTAGAAGGATGGCAGAATTAAGGACAAGGAGGTATCTTGTAATTAGAATTAAAGCTTGTGGTGGTTGTCTCATGAATGATTTTTATAACTCCATTTTCACTAAAGACAGAAGAGTAGTCTAAAGGAGGGGCGGAACCCTCCTCCGGGTCAACCTTAGTCAACTAAATAGACCCAGAACTAGCTCGGACATTTACCGTGTGAACGTAGATTCAAGAGCTCAATTTTTAATGAATTTAAAATCCTGGGCCCTATAGATGGGCAGAACCTATGTCAGCACGGTCATTGGGAGGATTATCTAGAGAAACGGAGTGAGAAGCAGGAGGGAAACCAACAGGAATCGTCTTACCTATCTGATACACCTTTACCCACCCAACTGGAACAAATGATAGTGGTTTCCGATCAGTGCCATCCATCCTCTACCTTCTTGACATGTGGCTCTGCCCAACCTTTCACCCTCAGGAATCATGACGACGATGGGTGTTCGAGCAGCTTTGGTGCTGGCCGTGCTTGGCTGTTGTAATGGCCCAGGGCCTGCTGTCCAGAGATCCCCCACTTCACCAACAGTATTCTGTGGTGGAGGTGCCAACAGTGTTCTGTGGGTGGAGGTGAATGGGGAGGCTGACGAACCTTGCTAGTGGGAGCTGCTGTGGTCACTGGTCAGTGCCGTTTCATCTCGTCTCGCTACATTTCCTCTCTGAGCTCTCTCCTTCAACGGAGGGGGCCGAGAAGTAAAGGAAAAGGAGAATAAAAAGACGTTCTTGTAGAGGTCAAATTTGACCATTCAAAAATTGGATTGTGCTTATTCGGCGTGATCATTTCTTTGACCCAAAACTAAATATAGTAGAATAATATAAAGCTAAAATGAATAACTTTCGCCGAAACACGGTACGCCTGGGTCTCTCCCACCCCGTCACGATCTGGGCTTTTCTTTTCCCCTTTCCCCACCTTCGCATGCGCCTTCGCCAGGGTCCCATCTCGGCTTCTTTACCGGATACCGAGAATGGAACTGTTACTGCAGCTCAGTAAGTCAAGGTGTCGTCTGGCCTGATGCAATGCGTATCTGATTCAAGACCAATTATTGACCCCCAAAAGTATTTAAACTTGGTTTTCGGTGTTGTTAGATTCAGGATCGGAAATTAGAAAACGCGATTTCTAACCCCGCGCACGCATACCAGCCATCTGATTGCAGCAAAAGCAAATAGGCATAGACGAGGAACTGTGAAAGGTAAAGCAAATCATTTGAGGTCGGAGGATTTGGATGCGGAGGGGGGAGGGATCAAATTTCAAGCAAGAAATTGTATAATAGAGTGGGCCTTTTCATATTGAAACTGTTCTTGTTTGTGCTCCCTCCTCTTGTTTGATGGGATGTTCTGCTAGATGAATTGAATGCATGGGCACATGGGTCCTACACTGGATGCTCTTATCTGGGGTGAGTGGACCTAAGTATTTTATAGAATATTATATACCAGCACACTTGTTTCTCTGTCCATGTGAATCATTCTATATACAGGACTGAAATTTTGGTGGCTTTGGAGGCAATTGTCTTATCACTAGTTGTCTATGGATTCAGCAAACATTTTATTTGATTTGGGTTCCAAACTGACAGACTAATATTATGCCTCTGTCTATTATTCAAGATAAGATTTGGATACTTTGTTTTATCTAACCATTCATGATTCATATGAAAAGGGTTACAGATCGATCGACTCTAGATGAATTAGGAGAAGAATTACAAAAACTTTCAGAAACCATAACGACGCGTAATATTCTCTCTACGGCTATGTTGTTGCAGCTAGTCTTCGATTCAGGGTTGGTGGGTTCGGACTTTTGGACTGAGTTCCTGGAATCTTCTCCTGATTGTCTAGGGTTAGACTCTGACTTTGATTTGACTTAACCAATTTCTGATCTCTTGTTCAATTAGGAGATTAATAAATTTAAAGTGTTTTATTTTTTTCTCTCAATTAACATCTAAACATAGTTCTTGTATCTTAAGGAACTTCTTAAACATAATTTTTATGATTTAACTCTTTCTTTTTATCTTTAGCAGAGAAAAAAGTAACATATATATAACATATCTTGAAATAAACAATAGATTGATTAACGTGTAAATGTCTTAGATCAAATTAAGTACTTAAATTTACCACAAACTAAGAGATTAAACATGTTTGAAGATTAAACCAAAACAAATGCCCCCGGGCTGGTGACACTTCTGTCTCATAATTTTCGATGGAATGGTGGTCTTTTTTATGCTTCCTTTGTAAGTTAGATGGGTTGATCCCCCGTCTAGCATACTAGCTAGAAAGGGCTTGATCTTCACCACATCACTAGAAGTTGGTGATCCATGATGTAATTTCTGCCTTCTTTCCCATATATCTTCAACTACATTGAGGACCCCTTTTCATGTGGTAGGAGAGACACCACAAGGGATATCAGTCTGTGGAAGGTGCAGAAGCCGATGATCAGAATCGTGGGTGGTTAGAAAGGTAGAAGAGGTCTATATCAGAAGCAGCTTTGACCATCTGAATTGATCTCGGCTGAAGAAGAGTCCATTTTTCTATGCTTTTCTCTTTTTTTTAGTGTAAAATCCTGCCCACATGTAGAAGAGAGCGGCATTACCAACAATGACCCAATCCAGCTTGACTGATCCATGCTGACCCAGCTGGTGGAGTTTTGTAGACCAAGCATGGTGGTTGAAGAATGGTTGTTGTTGGCTGAGAATCCTGATGCGATGTCACGCCCCGGATTTCCTAACCTGCGCAGTGGAATAAATCCGGAGACGGGATCGGGGAATTAACCCCTAAACTACGTCGGTTTGGGAAAATTAAAGAACTAACAGGTCCCAGTTCATTAAAATAAATAATTCAATCCAAAACTAAATCATACCTTGGTTTCAACATAAATAATTCATAAATCAATACTCTAATCTTCTTCTGCACTAATCCTGATCCACTACGCTTCTGCTGCACTACCTGATTACCTGAAAAATGTTAAACAATTTGGAATGAGTCACACGGACTCAGTAGGACTTATACCCAACTATCTTAATATACTAACCAATCTAATTGCTAATTATAGGCATAAACCAGACTCATCAATTGCTATAATATCATATAGGCTAATTATCATATTTATTTATTTAAATGGGATTTTTTTTACCAAATTACCCATTTAAACATGCCTCTACATGGACTTGGCTACCAACTAAAGTAAACTATATGTTTATGCCATCTAGACCTACATGAGCCAACTATGCATGCTTCAATGCCATTTCCATTCCATGTGTCTGAGTAAATCATATGCCATACTTGGACTTCTCAACTCCAGCTCTAAATATATATAAGAAGTACCATATAGTAAGCTAGATCCTTAATACACCTAGGCAGGGCGTACTTAGGATAAACCGCGGTATCCGGGATTGAAGGATGCACCGGATTCACTACGTCATATGCTGCCCCAGGACCATTAAAGTAGGCTGAAGGACCTCAACAAGTAAAAGCCATATATCTACTCAGACAAAACCAATTCAATCAATTAGATATACAATTCACTAAACCAGATATGCCAATTATCAAGTCATGCACAACCATTCCATTATTTCAACTATTTATGCAATAGACCCAATCAGGAACAGAAAATGCAATATCATTCACATAATTCAATTTCACACCAATTTATGCAATTGACCCAATCAGAAAGGAATATGCAACATAATGAGACGTATTAACTTCAATTAAGCATAATGTCATATCAATTTATCAAATAATGCACTTTATAAGATCAGGCCACTATTAATATTAATTAACCACATTCCATAATTATCATGTCATCAATTTCCATTCCAATATAAGTATTAATGATTTATGATCATTCTAAACATGAATCAGGTATAATTATAATCATAAAATGTCACAAATCATTTCCATATAACATGTCATTCATAACATAAATCGGGTATAAATATAATCATAACAGGTCATATATCAAATTTTACGAATTAATACAACCAATCTAATTAATCATCACATTATATCTAATTTAATAATTTACTAAACCACATTAATTAAAAATTGTATCTAACTAATGTAAATCATGAAACTATGCATGAATGACATGATAAACATCTAACTAATCACATGCAGACAATTTAAATACAAAACCATCATTTATTCATTATTTTCTAACTAATAATCTAATAATCATATTTTAACACCTTAATTACGATATCATGTGCTAAGGATGAGTTGGGATGCCTACCTCGATGAAGTCGATAAATTCTCAAGTCTAGAAGAAGTTGATTGGATGCCCGATCACGGGACGGTGATGACTACGTGAATCGACAACGTCGAACTGGGAAAATATAACTTTTAATAAACTGCTAATATAATCGAAATATTCTAAAATAAAATTGAAAAGGACAAATGTGAAACATACCTCAACTAATCAATGGAAAAGCGGCGCGCGACAGCGTCAAGGCGACACTGCCGAGAGCTTGGCAATGGCAAGGCGGGGTGCCGCGTAGGAGGCCGGCCGTAGTGGTGGCCATGTAAGCGACGAGAGAGAGAGAGAGAGAGAGAGAGAGAGAGAGAGAGAGAGAGAGAGAGAAGAGTGCGTGAGGGAGAGATAGAGAACAGCGGACAAAGGGAGAGAGAGAGAGAAGTGCGGGAGAGAGAGAGTGCAACACGGGAGAGAGATGGCGCATGGGGGGTAGGGAAAAGAGAGAGTAAGGACGGCGCGTTGCGCCGCCCCCCTCGGCGGCGCAGCGGCCGCCGGCGCCCACCGCGTGGGCGCGGTAAGTCGGGGGGGAAGAGAAGAGACGGGAGAGAGAGAGCGCGAGGGCGCGGGAGAGGGAGGAGAGAGAGAGAGCCCGCGCTCGCGGTGGGAGAGGGAAGAGAGAGAGAGAGAACCCGCGCGTGGCGGAGGGGGGGAGAAGAGAGAGAGAGAGCGGGAGCCCGAGGGAGAGCGGGAGAGGGGAGCGCGCGGCGGAGGGTGAAGTGCGGCGGCGGCAGCGGTTGACGGCGGCCCTCGGCAACGCCGCGACGGTGGAAGAAGAAGAAGAAGAAGAGGCGCGGTGGCGATAGCGGCGGTCGATGGCGACGACATCGTCAGCGGAAGAAGAAGAAGAAGAAGAAGAAGAGGAGGAGGAGGAGGAGGAGCGACGGGGGGGGGTGCGAGCGGGATGCGGCTCTGGTCGCGACGGCGGCGACGTCCCCGGCCAGGAGAAAAGAGAAGAAGGAGAAGAAGAGGAGGAGAGATGGTCGTGGCGGCGACCTCACCCGAGGGGGAAGGAGAAGCAAAGAGGGGGGAACGCGATCGGAGAGTGGGAGAGAGGAGCGCGGCGGGGGCACAACGCCGGCAACGGCGGCGAGGCGCGACGACGGCAACACGGCGGGGCGCGACGTGGGAGAGAAATAGAGAGAGAAAGAGAGGCGGCGCGAGGGGGTGGGATGGCGAGTTTTTTTTTAACTAACACTGTTTTTTTTATTATTATAAAAAACTAACACGGTAAAAACTTTTATTGCAAAACTAACACGGTTTGCTCAAAGTCGAGTTTTCAAAACTCGACTTTCCACTTTAACAGTGATCCCGTTAGTTAAAAGTGTTGATTAAAAATTGAGTTTAAAAGTCGAGTTTAAATAACTCGACTTTTGAAAGTCGAGTTAGGCAAACTCGATTTTCAAACAGAAAAAAGGAAAAGAAAAAAAAACAAGCGCGCACTACGCATTTAATGCGTACAGTAACGTTAAAATTTTTTTATCTTCCACCTAAAAAAATCGGATACTCAGATTAAAATTTTTCCGATCCAGTCGGACCAATGAATTCGTAGCATTCAAAACTATAAGGTTGAATTTTTTAATTTTCAAAAATTGCAAGTTTTATTATTGGACGGTCCAGAATGCTCCGATTTAATAATTTAAAATTTATCGAAATTGGGATATTTAAAAATCTAATCTTAAGTATTTCGATTTTCTAAATTTATTGGACGGAACGGATCATTCAAATTCAAACCCGATAAATTATAATTTAAAAATATAGGTAAAATTGAATTGACTTTTGAAAAAAAATTTACCCCGCATTTAATGCTGTGCGCTGAAGCGCACATTAATTTTTTTTAAAATCAAACCATCTTTATCTATATTCTTAAATTATAATTTATCGGGTTTGAATTTGAACGATCCGTTCCCTCCAATAAATTTAGAAAATCGAAATACTTAAGATTAGATTTTTAAATATCCCAATTTCGATAAATTTTAAATTATTAAATCGGAGTATTCTGGACCGTCCAATGATAAACTTGCACTTTTTAAAAATTTAAAAATTCAACCTTATAGTTTTGAATGCTCCGAATTCATTGGTCCGAGTGGATCGGAAAAATTTTAATCTGAGTATCCGATTTTTTTAGGTGGAAGATAAAAAAAATTTAACGTTACTGTACGCATTAAATGCGTAGTGCGCGCTCGTTTTTTTTTTCCTTTTTCTGTTTGAAAATCGAGTTTGCCTAACTCGACTTTTAAAAGTCGAGTTATTTAAACTCGACTTTTAAACTCAATTTTTAATCAACACTTTTAACTAACGGGATCACTGTTAAAGTGGAAAGTCGAGTTTTGAAAACTGGACTTCGAGCAAATCGTGTTAGTTTTGCGATAAAAGTTTTTACTGTGTTAGTTTTATAATAATAAAAAAGAACAATGTTAGTTAAAAAAAAACTCGTGGGATGGCCGTATGGCGGTGACGGGCGCGGTGCGACGACGAGCAGGGAAGAAGAAGAAGAAGAGAGCGGCGAGGCGGTGGAGGCGTGAAGGGGAGGCGGTGGCGTAGGGAAGATTCTGGAGGAGGCGGAGGAATCGGGAGACGGAGGAGGCGGTGGCGACGACAGTTCGAGAGAGAGAGAGAGACGGCGGTGGAGGAGAGAAGGTTCGAGAGGAGGGGGGAAGGGTGGCAGGCGGAGGCGGCGAAGGAGGAGGGGGGTACGTGACGAAAGGGAGGGGTTTTTCAAATTTTTTTTAATTTGGCGGACGTTACATGCGAGGTCTGGATCTCCAAGTTATTATCAAACTGCTCAGTTGACATAGAAGGGCGCCATTAAGAGGTAGGGGCAGGTTTAAATACAGAGGAAACACTTTGTTTCCAAGCTCAGCAGTAGTCCCCACAGGGTCTCTTTGCCCTCGGACGGAGAGAAATTGGACTAGTGTCGTATGTGAACTTGCAAACATCAGCTTTCTGTTCCAAAAATATTAAAACCATTATTTTTTTTCTTTGTCTGTACACTTTTGTGCAGTAGCAGACACAACAGAGGGTGGGTTGGGTACCTCTTGTTTACTCTCTGCTGCCACAATGTTAGTAGATGTTTGGCTTGACTGAGTTGAGGAAGAGAAAGAAAGATAAAAATCAGCAAGGCTCCTCAACCATCCACTCCTCCATAGGGGTGCACAGCAGTTGAGTCAAAGTGTAGTATACTATTCAAATTCGACTCATTTGTTTTACTCAAATTCTAGTTCAAAGTTTTATGGCTCGTCTCTTGTTCAAACTTGTTTATTAATAATCAAGTTGAACTCAAGCTCAAGTTTTAATAGTTAACTTATGTTCAGTTCAAATGAGTACAAATTTGGTATGAACTCATTTATAAAACTCGAGTTCGATACACACTCATGTGAAACTCGAATTTGAACTTGTTTATAGGCTCAGTTTAAGCTTAAACTTAAATTAAATTTGTTTTAATTTATTGCGTGTATTAAGACATTATAAATATTAATACTCATTCTTTTGTACCACGCTACTCACACAGGTGGGGATTTCTGTTTTATGTGCATAGGATCAAGTGCTCACGTCTGATGCCCTATTTGGTTAAAGTGTGATACTATACCATACCAATTTTGACAGTTTATTTCTAAGGAATAGAGTATCAGAAACAAATTAAATTGATATGGGTGAAGGCTTATATTATATTTAAGGTCTTATTTGTATCAAATTTCAAAATTAATATCAACAGTCAAACATCATGTGATGGTGGATCTTAATATCAATTTTAAAATTAATAATAATAGAGATGTTTATTATTATTACCAAATGGACGGTTAGGGAGAGTTATATAAGTTGTTTGAAAGATCATTTATACATGCAAAACTACAATTGAAGTAACTGTTATTGCTTTTTATAATGCATAAGTTGTTGGGTTTACCCGATATTTAATTAAGTGATCCACTTATTAATGGGCTCGACTTAGCACACTATTAGGACTATAAGATAGAACGTGGCTTATTAGGCCTTATCTCCTGTTTGGCCCGGGATTCGACTATGGGTAGGATCATAATCCTAGTCAAACTCGGACTGGTCCCTCCTCTCTATATAAGCACAGGCAGGGCTGTGACTCCCCATACGGTTGCACCATACATGCTCAATAGAGAGAGGAAATCAGAGGGTCGTCTGAAGGAGACGGACGATTCCTAACCGGCAGATCTCCTCGTTCTAGTCTTCCGCAGCGCAGGATGGAGTTTGGATCGTCGTCAGGTATTCCTAAAAACTCCAACATGTGGTATCAGAGCCCGTGTTCTATTCTACGGGATTCTTGATAGTTGAGATCGATGGGCATCCCTCGGATTTACATACGCGAGCAGGCAGTTAAAAAAAAGAAGAAGAAGGGTTTCTGCAGCATCTCCCCTCGCCGGACACGCCTTCGGCGCCATCTCCGGCCGGCGAGGGGGCTCCGGCTACCCCATGCTCCGCCGCCGCCGAAGGAATCCAGCGGTTAGGGTTTCTCCGTGGAGGAGAAACGTGGGGGAGAAGAAGACCTTTTTACTAAATTTAGGGGTGCAAACGAGCCGAGCCGAGCCGAGTAGTATGGTGTTCAAGCTCGGCTCGTTTATTTTACACGAGTTCGAATTCGAGCTCGAGTTTTAGTGAGTATGTGGAATCCTTGTTCAAACTTGGTTCGTTTATTAATCGAGCCGAGTCGATGTAATACCTGACATTTAAAAAAAAACATTTTAATTTTGGTAACCGCCCCCCCTTTCCCACCCCGTCCTGGACTCCTCGCCGCCGTCCCCACGGTAACGCCGGCCACCCCTCCCCCCCGAAGCATCGCGACTTCCTGCCCTCTCGTTGGTTACGCACCCCCCCGGCTGGATCTCTCTCGCTCTCTCTCTCTCTCTCTCTCTCTCTCTCTCTCTCTCGCTTGTGCCGTCTCCCCACCACGAGTCCTCCTCCTCCTCCTCCGTCGCCGTCATCGGTCGCGACCGCCGTTGCCGCTAGAACCCAGCGCCGCCGAGACCCCCCTGGCCGCTGCAGCCTCCGGCCCCCCCACCTCGTCGCCATCTCCTCCCTCCAGCGCCTCCCTTTCCATCGAGTTCATCGCCGTCCAGCCCTTCCCGCGCCGCCCGTCGTCGTCGCCGCCGGAAGCCAGCGCCGACGTCGACCCCCCTTGTTCCAGCCGGACCCGCCGCGAGAGGTCCTCTCGCCGCCGTCGTTGCCGGCCTTCGCCTCCCCCTCGCCGTCGCCATCGTGGTCAGTCCCTCCCCTTCCCGTCGCCGTCGCCGGAGCCGTCGTCGTCGAGCGCCGCCGGCCGCCTCCGCCGTCGCGAGCGCCGCCGCGAACCACCGTTGCGGCGCCGCCCGCGAACCGCCGCCGTGAGCCGCCGGTCGAGCCGGCCCAGCGTCCGGTCCAGCCGCCGGTCCAGCCGCGGTCCAGCACCTCCGAACCGCCCCGGTTCAGCCGGTCGAACCGCCCGGTTCGGCGCCGGTTCAGGAAATTCTGATTTTCGGATTTATTAAATCCGGATATTAGATTAAGGCCAAGGAAAATAGCAGAAAAATCCAGAAAATTCAGGAAAATTCACAGAAGATTAAAAGTAGGTTTATCAAGCTCGTCTATGTATTTGATCCCATTTTTATTAGAAAATATGCATGATTTAACTTATGGACCTTGATTTGACTAGTTTAGACTTTTGACTCATGATTAGTGAATTTTCTCAAAAATCCTTGAATCCAGAACTTTGAAAATGATATTTGAATATTATGGGACATATTTGGCATGATTCTGGATGGGTAGAACTATTTTTCATGAGACTTGACCATATGTTATTTATGTATATGTTTATGTGCTAGAATGAACCTAGAATTGAAATATAATTATGTGGAGTTTTGGAAAAATCAAAAGTCATCAAATTTCACTTTTTGGAACCTGTTTAGGTCAGATTATGGGTGTTGATATCAGAAGTTAGCTCGTTTTGATTATGCCAAAATTGGGTTTGATTAATTGTCTTGTGTATGTAATTAAGCATGTCTAGATTTGGTTTATTATTGCATGTGCATAGATCATGTAAAAATTATTTGGTTTGGTTCCAGATTGTGTAATATGTCTTGCATGATATGGCTAGGTTCATGTTATCAAGTTTGATATGATTTTTGACTAGGATATGTTAACCATGTCGGTTAGTGCAAGTCTTGTCTAGTTTATGATAAAAACAATTTGTTTTGCATGGATGACATTAGAATGAGATGTTTATGTCTTGTGTACATGGTATGCAGGTGTGTCTTGATCTGAAAAATTTATTATGAATTCTTGTACCACATGTTATGAGGCTTCACCAGCCTGTTCTAGTCAAATTGCCCGTGGGCAGCGGGTATCTTAGATAAATCCGGCCTTCCCACAGATCCCGGATTACCGCGTTTTTTCCCTTAGTGTCACCACACTGGCTAGGTGCACTTTGGGCTAGCTTAGTATATGTTATTACTATATAAATTAGAGCTGGTGAAAGTGATCTGGATATGTGATGTGAAAAGGCAAGACGACCAATTCCTTGCCATATGACTATGAGTTTAGAAAGAACATGAAATTATGCTCATTTCATGTGATGTTTAGATGTTAAAGCATGATAAGTTAGAAAAATTCAGATATGTCTCATGTTAGATTGGTCATGTTAAGTTAAGTCTGAAGGTCATCTAGTTGATTTTTGTTTAGTTTTATGGTCTTGTATGCATTGGTCTAGAATTGATTGATTTTGGCATAACCTTTTCTTTTGAAGATAACTATGCCTGGATATGGGTTGTGAGGTTAATATAGAAGACATTCTATACTTTTGTATTACATCTCAAATTAGATATGTTACATACCACAGCTTGTTTATATGTTAATTACCCGATTGATGGGTGAAGGGTGTAAATCCTACGGAGTCTCCGGACTCACCCCGTTGTGGGTTAATATTTTTCAGCAGGTTTTGAAGATCAGGAGATTGGCTTGGAGGCTCAAGTAGAGGCCGTGGAAGAACCAGAATCTCCTGGAGTTGGAGCGGAGTGATATATTTCATTTTCATCAGGTTGCTTGTTTTGGACTCTTAGGTTGTTGTGTATTTAAACAATCTAGTGGTTATGATTTAAAGATGGAACATATGAACGGACTTGGTTAGGAATTCAGTTGTTTTAAATGTTTAAGTTTTTGGTTGGAGTTGGACTAGATGATGTTGGCTTGATTTTTAAGTTATTGACTCCAGGTTTTGGAAATCTTGTGAAAATTTATAGACTTGATCGTGTGTGTTGACTTCACATGCTTGTATGGGTTATGAAATCCGAATGATGGATTTCTCCCACTGTCACGACGTTATGTTTTCCGCTGCGTAGTTGTGGTTTTATGTTGTTTATTTTTCCGGGTCGTGACAGGAGTTGGTATCAGAGCATAACCCGGCCGGAAGGTCTAGTTTGGACCTGCCCGGGTTGATAATGTTGGTTGAAGAGACAAGCATGATTAAGATTTATTAAATTGGAGTATATGTTTTAGATTGGAAGTTATGATTTATTTTTGGTTGTGTGTATGATTGATGGAATACTTAAGTCTTTTAATTTCTGTGAATAGGATGGCATCTCGTGGTAATCCTCGGAGAAGAGACAATGGGAATCTACAGGATGTTCCAGTACGTGAGGGAAACCCTCAAGATGCTGGGAATCAAGCACCAGCCCAGAATGAGGGGCAAGCACCTGGCACAGGAAACTTATTAGAAGCTATTCAAGGTCTATTCCAGACTGTGCAGGCTCAGGTTCAGGCTCAGCAGGGCTTGAATGCTGTTATGGCTCAGGGTTTGATGCAGCAGGCTAATGCCAGGGCAGATCACCCACCTATTGGAATGGTGGAACATTTTCGGCGTCTGAGTCCACCCTCTTTTGCAGGGGATAGGGATCCAGCTCTGGCAGAGAACTGGATCAGAGAGATTGAGAAGATTTTCAAGGTGATGCAGTGTCCTCCAGAGGATATGGTCAGGCTTGCTACACATGTGCTCCATTTGACTGCTGGAGCTTGGTGGGAATCTGTACTCCGTACCCATTTTGTTGGAGTCCCAGAGGAGGAAATCACTTGGGAGGAGTTCATCATGCTATTCAGGGAGAAGTACATTCCATTACATGTTCGTCATGCCAAGAAGCAGGAGTTTTTACAACTTGAGCAGGGTACCATGTCAATCATGGAGTATGAGAGTAAGTTCATAGAACTAGAAGCTTATGCACCACATATCTGTGAGAATGAGGCATAAAGAGCTAGGAAATTCATTGATGGGCTCAGAGGTGGTATTCGTGGCAGACTCGTTGTTGTAGTCTGGCCCACGATGGGAGAAGCTTTTGAGGCAGCTTGCAGAGTGGAGAAGGACCTTGGACCCTTCAGAGCACCAGGTCAGAGTAGCAGGGCACCATCCAGGGACCAGCCTCAGCAGTCCCTTGACAGGAAGAGGAAGATGCCAGAAGTTGCCAACTCGGGTCCCCCACCTAAGCAGAGAGGATGTGATTTCTGTGGGAAGAACCATGCTAGTAGTGATTGTCGTCGCAGGTCTGGAGCATGTTACGGCTGTGGGCAGTTTGGGCACCGTGTTGCTGAGTGCCCTCTTTCCAGGCAGAGGCGTGAGGCTACTCCAGCCATGTCTTCACGTCCATCTCAGACTTACACCAGTGCCCCGACTCGTAGTGCAGCAACTCAGGTGAGGCAGGCACCAGCTCAGAGGCAGGCCTCTTCTTTCAGGGCTCCACAGCCGCAGTCTCGCAATGCCCAGGCTAGGGTTTTTGCTATGGAGCGCAGAGATCTCTCTCAGGACTCTCATGCAGCAGAAGGTACTCTTCGAGTCGCTGGACTTTATGCTCGTATTCTGTTTGATTCAGGAGCTACCGATTCTTTAATATCATTTCATTTTTCTGCATTCTTATTTAAGAACTGTGATTATACTGTGGAAGAGTGTGAGCCTATGGGAGTTAGTGTTCCATCAGGGCAGGCTATGGAGGTATCTTATTTTATACCCCAGTGTGAGATTGAGATCAATGGGAACTTTTTAGGGGCCAGATTATATGTGCTAGACATGGAGGACTTTGATATTATTTTGGGGATGGACTGGTTAGAGCACCACCATGCTATACTTGATTGCCATAGGAATAAGGTTATTTTTCAGATCCCTGGTAGAGATATATTCTCCTATAGATGCCCTTCTTATAAGAAGTCTAAAATGCTAATCTCTGCCATGAAGACCGCAAGGATGATGGGAAATCAATGTGATGTTTATCTTGCATGTGTATCCATAGATGATGAGACAGGTGTTAAGAAATCAGTGGATGAGGTAGATATTGTATGCGAGTATCCAGATGTGTTCCCTGAGGATTTGCCTGGGTTGCCACCAGTCAGGGACATTGATTTTGCTATAGATCTTGTTCCTGGAGCAGCCCCTGTCTCAATTTCTCCATATAGAATGGCACCTGCGGAATTGAGAGAACTTAAACAGCAGCTAGAAGAACTTCTGGACAAGGGGTTTATTCGCCCTAGTGTGTCACCTTGGGGTGCACCTGTCCTTTTTGTCATAAAGAAGGATGGATCATTGAGGCTTTGTATTGATTATCGAAAGTTGAATCAGATTACAATAAAGAAAAAGTATCCACTACCACACATTGATGATTTGTTTGACCAATTGCAAAATGCCAAGGTGTTTTCCAAGATTGACTTAAGATCTGGGTATCACCAACTGAGGATCAAGGATGAAGATATATCTAAGACAGCTTTTCGTACTCGATATGGTCACTATGAATTCTTGGTGATGCCTTTTGGTCTCACTAATGCTCCTGCAGTTTTCATGAGCTTGATGAACCAGATTTTTAGGGAGTATTTGGATTGCTTTGTAGTAGTTTTCATTGATGATATTCTGATTTACTCTTCTAGCCAGGAAGAACATTGCCAACATCTAAGGATTGTGTTGTAGACATTGAGAGATCACTTGCTGTATGCCAAATTCAGTAAGTGTGCATTCTGGCTTGAGAGTGTGAATTTCTTGGGCCATGTTATATCAGCAGCAGGTGTGCAGGTGGATCCTGCTAAGGTTGAGGCTGTGCAGAATTAGGAGCAACCTACAAACCCGACAGAGGTGAGAAGTTTCCTTGGTTTGGCAGGTTATTATCGTCGTTTTATTGAGGGATTTGCCTCTATATCAACTCCTTTAACAGCTTTGACAAATAAGGGAGGATTTAAGTGGTCAGAACAATGTGAAGAGAGTTTTCAGAAGTTAAAAGAGAAGTTGACAACTGCACCTGTGCTTGTTTTGCCAGAGGGTACAGGAGGATTTGTAGTCTATATTGATGCATCCAGAGTAGGACTGGGTTGTGTGTTGATGCAGCATGATAAGGTTGTGGCCTATGCTTCTAGGCAGTTGAAACCTCATGAAAAGAACTACTCAGTTCATGATTTAGAGATGGCAGCTGTTGTTCATGCATTGAAGGTTTGGAGACATTATTTGTATGGTGAGTCATTTGATATATTTACTGACCATAAAAGCTTGAAGTATATTTTTACACAGAAGGATCTCAACTTGAGGCAGAGGAGATGGGTGGAATACCTAAAGGACTATGATTTTAGTCTAAACTATCACCCGAGTAAAGCAAATGTGGTGGCGGATACACTTAGCGTAAAAGAAAGTAATGGCATTGCAATTATGTCAAGAATGGAAAGGCATGGAGCTTATTACTACTTATGCACCTAAGATTTCTGTGAATCATCTAACTTCTTTCATGGCTCAGATGTCTATCAGGTCATCTTTGGTGGAGAAAGTGAAGCTGGCTCAAGAAGGGAACCCAGAAGTGCAAGGCTTAGTAAAAAGGGCAGAAATTTCTAAGTATGAAGATGGAACCATTCGATATCAAGGGAGATTGTGTGTAGCTGCAGATTTTGACTTGAGGCAGGAAATTTTGGTAGAGGCACATAAGTCTCAGTATTCTATTCATCCAGGGGCAACCAAGATGTATCATGACTTGAAGAGGCAATATTGGTGGAAAGGTATGAAAAGAGATGTAGCAGATTATGTATCTAAATGCCTTGTTTGCCAACAGGTGAAGGTTGAACACCAGAAACCAGGAGGACCTTTGCAACCATTGGAGATACCATCATGTAAATGGGAACACATTTCTATGGATTTTGTCACAGGATTGCCTAGAACCAAGAAGCAGTTTGATGCTATTTGGGTTGTGGTTGATCGGCTTACTAAATCAGCTCATTTTATGCCTATTAAAGAGACTCAACCTACTGATAGCTTGGTCAGGTTGTATTTTGATGGTGTGGTTAAGTATCATGGTGTTCCAGTTACCATAGTTTCAGATAGAGATCCTCGGTTTATTGGAAGAGTTTGGAAGGGACTGCAAGAAGCTTTGGGTTCTCAACTCAAGTTTAGTTCAACATATCATCCTCAGACATATGGTCAATCAGAGAGAACGATCCAAACTTTAGAGGATATGTTGAGAGCTGGAGCACTTGAATGGCAGGAAAGTTGGCATCTACAGTTACCCTTAGTTGAGTTTGCTTACAATAATAGTTATCATTCTAGCATTGGAATGGCACCATTTGAGGCTTTGTATGGTAGGCCTTGTAGATCACCTCTTTGTTGGGAAGAGGTTGGAGAGAGAAGTCTTATTGGGCCAGATTGGGTGCAGGACAGTAATGATAAGATCCAGGTCATTCGGCAGAAGTTACTTACAGCTCAGAGCCGTCAGAAAAGCTATGCAGATTTGAAACGGCGTGATATTCAATTTGAAGAAGGAGATCATGTGTTCCTAAAGGTCTCCCCCACTAAGGGAGTCATCAGATTTGGTCGCCGTGGTAAGCTGAATCCGAGGTATATTGGGCCGTTTCAGATAGAGAAGAAGATTGGAGAAGTTGCTTATAGATTGTCTCTACCACCTGCTATGTCCAGAGTACACCCGGTTTTCCATGTATCAATGCTTAGAAAATATGTTTCAGATCCTACTCATGTCATTGATTTTTCTGAGGTTGAGGTGCAGCCCAATTTAAGTTTTGAAGAGAGGCCTATTCGGATCATAGATCGCATGATGAAGCAGCTTAGAATGAAGACTATTCCGATGCTCAAGGTGTTATGGAAGCATCACACATCTGAGGAGTCTACTTGGGAGATCGAGGAGGATATCAAGCGGTCTCACCCCCATCTTTTTGGTAAGTAATTTCAAATTTCGAGGTCGAAATTTTTTTTAAGGGGTGAAGAATGTAATACCTGGCATTAAAAAAAACATTTTAATTTTGGTAACCGCCCCCCCTTTCCCTCCCCATCCCGGACTCCTCGCCGCCGTCCCCGCGGTAACGCTGGCCACCCCCCCGGAGCGTCGCGACTTCGTCCCCCCTCGTTGGTTACGCAGCCCCCCCCGGCTAGATCTCTCTCGCTCTCTCTCTCTCTATCTCTCTCTCTCTCTCTCTCTCTCTCTCTCTCTCTCGCTTGTGCCGTCTCCCCGCCGCGAGTCCTCCTCCTCCTCCTCCGTCGCCGTCGTCGGTCGCGACCGCCGTCGCCGCCGGAACCCAGCGCCGCCGAGCCCCCCGGGCCACTGCAGCCTCCACCCCCCCACCTCGTCGCCGTCTCCTCCCTCCAGCGCCTCCCTTGCCGTCGAGTTCATCGCCGTCCAGCCCTTCCCGCGCCGCCCGTCGTCGTCGCCGCCGGAAGCCAGCGCCGCCGTCGACCTCCCCTGTTCCAGCCGGAACCGCCGCGAGAGGTCCTCTCGCCGCCGTCGTTGCCGGCCTTCGCCTCCCCCTCGCCGTTGCCATCGTGGTCAGCCCCTCCCCCGCCCATCGCCGTCGCCGTCGAGCGCCGCCGGCCGCCTCCGCCTTCGCGAGCGCCGCCGCGAACCACCGTTGCCGGCGCCGCCCGCGAACCGCCGCCGTGAGCCGCCGGTCGAGCCGGCCCAGCGTCCGGTCCAGCCGCCGGTCCAGCCGCGGTCCAGCACCTCCGAACCGCCCCGGTTCAGCCGGTCGAACCGCCCGGTTCGGCGCCGGTTCAGGAAATTTTGATTTTCGGATTTATTAAATCCGGATATTAGATTAAGGCCAAGGAAAATAGCAGAAAAATCCAGAAAATTCAGGAAAATTCACAGAAGATTAAAAGTAGGTTTATCAAGCTCGTCTATGTATTTGATCCCATTTTTATTAGAAAATATGCATGATTTAACTTATGGACCTTGATTTGACTAGTTTAGACTTTTGACTCATGATTAGTGAATTTTCTCAAAAATCCTTGAATCCAGAACTTTGAAAATGATATTTGAATATTATGGGACATATTTGGCATGATTCTGGATGGGTAGAACTATTTTTCATGAGACTTGACCATATGTTATTTATGTATATGTTTATGTGCTAGAATGGACCTAGAATTGAAATATAATTATGTGGAGTTTTGGAAAAATCAAAAGTCATCAAATTTCACTTTTTGGAACCTGTTTAGGTCAGATTATGGGTGTTGACATCAGAAGTTAGCTCGTTTTGATTATGCCAAAATTGGGTTTGATTAATTGTCTTGTGTATGTAATTAAGCATGTCTAGATTTGGTTTATTATTGCATGTGCATAGATCATGTAAAAATTATTTGGTTTGGTTCCAGATTGTGTAATATGTCTTGCATGATATGGCTAGGTTCATGTTATCAAGTTTGATATGATTTTTGACTAGGATATGTTAACCATGTCGGTTAGTGCAAGTCTTGTCTAGTTTATGATAAAAACAATTTGTTTTGCATGGATGACATTAGAATGAGATGTTTATGTCTTGTGTACATGGTATGCAGGTGTGTCTTGATCTGAAAAATTTATTATGAATTCTTGTACCACATGTTATGAGGCTTCGCCAGCTTTGTTCTAGTCAAATTGCCCGTGGGCGGCGGGTATCTTAGATAAATCCGGCCTTCCCACGGATCCCGGATTACCGCGTTTTTTCCCTTAGTGTCACCACACCGGCTAGGTGCACTTTGGGCTAGCTTAGTATATGTTATTACTATATAAATTAGAGCTGGTGAAAGTGATCTGGATATGTGATGTGAAAAGGCAAGACGACCAATTCCTTGCCATATGACTATGAGTTTAGAAAGAACATGAAATTATGCTCATTTCATGTGATGTTTAGATGTTAAAGCATGATAAGTTAGAAAAATTCAGATATGTCTCATGTTAGATTGGTCATGTTAAGTTAAGTTTGAAGGTCATCTAGTTGATTTTTGTTTAGTTTTATGGTCTTGTATGCATTGGTCTAGAATTGATTGATTTTGGCATAACCTTTTCTTTTGAAGATAACTATGCCTGGATATGGGTTGTGAGGTTAATATAGAAGACATTCTATACTTTTGTATTACATCTCAAATTAGATATGTTACATACCACAGCTTGTTTATATGTTAATTACCCGATTGATGGGTGAAGGGTGTAAATCCTACGGAGTCTCCGGACTCACCCCGTTGTGGGTTAATATTTTTCAGCAGGTTTTGAAGATCAGGAGATTGGCTTGGAGGCTCAAGCACAGGCCGTGGAAGAACCAGAATCTCCTTGAGTTGGAGCGGAGTGATATATTTCATTTTCATCAGGTTGCTTGTTTTGGACTCTTAGGTTGTTGTGTATTTAAACAATCTAGTGATTATGATTTAAAGATGGAACGTATGAACGAACTTGGTTTGGAATTCAGTTGTTTTAAATGTTTAAGTTTTTGGTTGGAGTTGGACTAGATGATGTTGGCTTGATTTTTAAGTTATTGACTCTAGATTTTGGAAATCTTGTGGAAATTTATAGACTTGATCGTGTGTTGACTTCACATGCTTGTATGGGTTATGAAATCCGAATGATGGATTTCTCCCACTGTCACGACGTTATGTTTTCCGCTGCGTAGTTGTGGTTTTATGTTGTTTATTTTTTCGGGTCGTGACAGTCGAGCTCGAACTCAAGTAGTAGTTAGACTAAAATTCAATTCACATTCAAGCTTAAACTATATACAAACTTGTTTATAAAACTCAAAATCAAAGAAAAGTCATATGTGAAACTCTATATTTAGCTCATTTATGAAACTTAATCTAAGTTTAAACTCAAATTTTAAATTATTTAATATATTTAATTAATAATATTTAATTATTAATACTCATAATTTAATTTTCAAAAATAGTATAATGTAATATTTAATCGAGCTACTCGCGAGCTTATCGAGCCGAGCAGGAGTCTGTTCAAGCTCGGCTCGTTTAATGAATCGAGTTTTATTTTGTGTTCAAGCTTGTTCATTTAACATAATAAACGAGCCGAGTCGAGTTTTTATCGAGCCGAGCTTCAAGCTACTTGTCGAGTGTATTGGTTCGTTTGCACCCCTATCTATATTGCCCCTGTCTGGATCCAGTAAGGATTGATTCGGTTATTTATATTTATTGTATCCGAAACTTGTTTTAATGGATGTTTGGATCCAATAAGCGTCTGATGGAATCGGTTTAAATTTTGGATCCGGATTTGGTTTGTTAGGATCTGATTTGGATTATGTTTTTAAAGTTAAAACATTTTTTAAAATTTTTGTTAATGGGTATTTCTATCCTTTTTGGAACTGAATTTGAAATTGTTTTTAATCTTTATCCATTTTATGATCGGATTTCGATTTGACTTTGGATCTTTAAGGTATGTGGATCCAAAATTCTTTTTGGTGTTAGAATCCGATTTGGATTCTGATTTTAAAGATGAAATAGATTTGATTTTTGGTTAAATGGATCTTCGATCCGATAAGAATCATTTCGAATCTATTTTTATATTAGAATCCATTTTAGTATTCTTTAAGGTATTTGGATTTAATTCGGATTGAGATTCTTTAAAGTAAAATCTGATTTGGATTTAAATTAAGTGGATTTTGAATCCTTTAAGGAATTAGATCCGAATCCGATTTGAGTTTAGATCTGATTTGATATCCATTATGTTATCCGGTTGAAATATCCTTGTTAATTCTATCCATCAAGTTAATTATTTTTGTATTAAAGTAAATGTCATTGTTCTTTGATTTGGTTGAAGGATTATCCAGTATCCATTTAGTTCATAGGATACTGGGCCCATTAAGCATCCTGTAGGGCTGAAATCCATTAAGAAAAACATGTTAAAGGATACAGGGACATGTATGCAAAACAGTGGATTCAGAATTAATTTTGGTGGATATTTCTACAGTAGAACTGGATATATATGCAAACAGGTTGCTAGAATTTTTGTATTAAGTTATTTTCAGTGAATTTTAGCATGAATTTGGACATTAATTATTGCAATTTTGGTTAGAAATTTTGAGCATGCAATCATGACCTCTTAAAGTTTTTATTTGTGCATGAATATTTCTTATTGCAATAATATCATGAAAATGTCCTTAGCTCACATAAAGTCATTGATTGATGTTGTTATATGGTTTAGTGGTGAATTTTTGCATTCTAAGTGGTTGGGTAGATCACCAAAGTGGCACCAATCATGAGGAATAATAAAATTTATTACTCTTTAGTTTAAATAGCATCAAGTGAGCATACGATTTTGATATTATTCTTATTTGGAGGGAGGAAGATTTAATATTTGAAGTGTGTGAGTAGATCACCAAAGTGGCCTTATACATGGAAAATATTGAATAATCCTCATAAAGAAAATAAGAATAGTATTAAATTTGTGCTTTTAATTTGGAGATAAAGTCCAACTCCCAAAGGAGTGCTTTATTTTTAAGTTAAGAGTAGGATAGAATGATATTTATGTATACGACGACTCTTGGGAGTTTGGTACCCAAATGTATAAATTCTCTGGACATCAAAGTATATATGGATGTTAGTTCTATCATTTCGGTCTATTTGGGGAGTTGGTCCATTAGCATGTTGTGATTGCCTCCCAAAGGAGAAATTACAATGATGCACCGGACTGATTGTAATTCTTTTCGGTTATTAGAATTATTTTGAGCTTTTAGCCTGTTGCCTCGTACATGATTAAGTTGCATTATCTCATGTGAGCATGTTTATTAATTGCAGTTGCTTCTCCACTCTTTACACCTTTTACTGGGTCTGTGCCTTATCTTAATGGAACAAACTTTGCTGAATGGAAACAAAGGGTACTTTTTGCTTTAGGGTGCATGGACTTAGACTTAGCCTTACGTGAGGATCAGCCTGCTCCTATTACAGTTGATAGTACACCTGACCAGAAGACTCATTTTGAGAAGTGGGAGAGATCCAATTGTTTGTGTCTCCTATTTCTTCAGGGGCACGTCAGTCAGAACATAAAGGGATCGATCCCTACACAAACTAGTGCTAGTGGGTTTCTTCGGGCTATTGAGGAGCAGTTTGTCAGTTCTGACAAGGCTAAGGTAAGTACCTTGATGGCCAAACTCTCCTCGATGAAATACACTGGCAGTGGGAGTGTTAGAGAGCATATCATGATGATGAGAGACATTTCAACTCAACTCAATGCCATGGAGGTTACAATTTCTGATTCTTTTCTGGTTCACTTCATTCTTAACTCTTTACCTATGGAATATGAAGCTTTTAAAATTTCCTACAACACACATCAGGCTAAGTGGTCTGTCAATGAGTTGATGACCATGTGTGTACAGGAGGAAGAGAGATTGAGAGGAGAGAGGAATAATATTGTTAATTTTACCTCTCATAATGGAAGTGGACATTCAGTGAAAGGAATGGTGTTCAAATGAAGGGTAAGAAGAAGAAAAACAAAAATAGAAAAGAAAGGGATGATAAGTGCTTCTTCTGCCATAAGGTTGGACACATAAAGAAAGATTGTCAGAAATACAAACAGTGGCTTGAGAAGAAAGGTGCGGTCTCTTATCATATATGTTAATGAGTCTTATTTGGTTATTATTCCTTTTAGATTCCTGGTGGTTTGACTCAAGGTTTGTTGTGCTTGTTGCCACTTTTGTGTAGGGATTCCTATTCAGAAGGCCGATCCATAAGGGTGAGCAGCCGATTCTCTTGAGGAATAGGATATGCTTGCAAGTGAAGGCTAAAGGAATCGTTTTAGGCTATATTTAGTAGTGGATATGTTTTAAATTTAGATGACACATTCTATGTACCATCATATAGTAGAATTATGGTGTCGGTATCAAAACTTGGTTGTAAATAGTTCCATTTCAGTTTTGGAACTGTTTCCTTTAATTTAATTAAAGATTCACTTATTTTTTGGTACTGACAATCTTTCTGATGGTTTATGGAATGTGTGTATATCTTCTATGGTTTAACATGTTCACGATAGTCTACCTACTTTGGTTTAATGGCAATAAGCATGATAGCATAAATGATGAGTCATCTATGTTGTGGTATAGGAGATTTGGTAATTATCTTCATTAAGAGGCTTCAAAGGTTAGTGAGAGAAGTATTTTCTTCTCTTGACTTTAAAGACTTTGTGACATGTGTTGACTGCATTAAGGCAAAGCAGACACACATGCCTAATAAGGATGCCACAAGGAGTTTTAGGGATCTAGATTAAGAGGTGTACATGGAGCAACCTCAAGAGTTTCATATTGAATAGAGAGAACATATGGTATGCAAGTTAAGGAAATCTATTTACTGACTTAAGCAAGCCTCTCAGAAGTGATATCTCATGTTTAATGAGATATTTTTTGTCCTTTGGGTTTAAAGTGAACACTTTTGTTGAGTGTTTATACCTGAAGATCAGTGGGAGTAAATTTTATCTTGCTTTTGTGTATGGATGACATATGACTTGTTAAAGGTAATCTATGTTTATTACATGAAATTAAGGTTTTAATGTCTGAAAATTTGTTGAGATGGAAGTTTTAGGTGTAGCCTAGTATATCTTGGGCTTAGAGAACACCAGAGTTAGACTATTAGGCTTTTAGGTCTTTCTCATAAATCTTACATCTTATAAGTTCTATAAGGTTCCATTTGCTGTCTTGCACACCCGATAAGGTACCTATTGTTAAAGATAATAATTATGTATGCTACGGTGTTCCATTTATGACCTTGAAGGTCTTGGATATCTTAAAGGCATAGTAGGTGTTATGCTCACATATAGGAGGTCATATCATTTTGAGATAGTTGCATATGCCGATACAGACTATGGTGGTTGCTTGATATCCAAAAGTTTACTTTGGTTATCTTTTACGGTTACTTCCACCATGGAGGCATAATTCAATGCATGTTATGAGGCTAGTGCACAGGCTACTCGGTTATGGAATTTGGTCGTTTCTCTACCTTTTGTAATCTTTTGAGGCCTATAAGGATTTATAACGACTATTCCACTACAGTGTTTTCTCTGAGGACAATAAGGTGTCTAAGGGTGGTAGAACCTTAGGCATAAAGTACCTTTGTCTTAGATATTTAGTGAGGAATCAATTATGTATCTATTGAACATATTAAGACAGGTCTCATGGTGACAGATCCACTCACTAAAGGACTACTGGCTAGCATCTTTGTAGTCATGTGATTCGGATAGGTTTTGTCAGTTCTCTTGATATGTTGTGATTCAGTTTGACACTTATACAGTTGTTTAATTGATTCTTCATTGTTGCTGTATTCTGCATGTTCCATTTGTGTACACTTCAGTAATGGACTTCAGGTATGCAGAATGTAACTTAAAGTGGTGACCATTGAATAAATATCAGGTGTAAGTTTATTCAGACTTCCATATACAATGTTCAGTTATGGGAAAGTTGGTGACACGTGGTACATGGAAGGTGGTGTGTGACTGAATACATTTACTGCCATGACCCTTGTCATTTGACCTACTATAACCTGAGCAATTTGGGTTCCATCTAATAGAGATTGTGTGTTGGTTTTCTGTTTTATAGCGCGCGCATACCGATTTTCTCGTTTGAAGTCTGAGCCCTTGATGTCAAATCTTCTAGAGTCATTTTCAAAATTATATATATTAACATTATATGTATAGTTCAAAGAGAAGATTTGATGTATAAGGAACAAGATGGATCAAGTGGGAGAATGTTGGGTTTACCCGATATTTAATTAAGTGGTCCACTTGTTAATGGGCTCGACTTAGCACACTATTAGGACTATAAGATGGAACATGGCTTATTGGGCCTTATCTCCTGTTTGGCCCGGGATCCGACTATGGGTAGGATCCTAATCCTAGTCAAACTCGGAATGGTCCCTCCTCTCTATGTAAGCACAGGCAGGGCTGTGACTCCCCATACGGTTGCACCATACATGCTCAATAGAGAGAGGAAATCAGAGAGTCATCTGAAGGAGACGGACGATTCCTAACCAGCAGATCTTCCTCGTTCTAGTCTTCCGCAGCGCAGGATGGAGTTTGGATCGTCGTCAGGTATTCCTAGAAACTCCAACATAAGTATGTTGATACAACATATACCATTTACCTGTGAATTAGACTGCAAACCTGCCCCAATGGACCCATTTTGTGTAGTTAAATACCTAAGGGGCAATTTGGTAACGAATTAATTTGAGGATAAACTTAGTTTACTCTTAAAATTTAGAAGATAAGTTGAATTTATTCTCGGATAATCTTGTACCAAGCATACACTTATGGGCTGTTTGGTACAAATTAAATTCGAGGATAAACTCCGTTTATCCCCAAAATTTAGAGGATAATTCAAGCTTATCCTCTGAATAATCTTGTACCCAACGTGTCCTTAAATATCAGAATATTGTTGTTCAATTCTTTGCCATATGTTGTCTAATCATGTGTGTGTATATATATATTCACTTGTTACTGTTTTTGGTTGGCCTTGTGAGCATGTACAGTTTGATTCAACCTTTTATAGGGTTCTTTTGGTTAATTATGTTTTATTATCTCAACGAATTTATTAACTAATTCAACATGCGGTTTTTAACCAGCGAATATGCCAATTCTGTATTGTGAAAATTAATTCCTGCTTCATTTAAGAAAGTCCTCATATAATTAGAAATATAATTTAAGTAATTTATGGTAATTTTTGTTAACAAAATATTTAGAATTATGTAATTGATAAAAAAATTATAAAAAGGTAAAAGAGCAGTTTTATTATCTAAAAGTCGAGCGGAACTATACAATTTTAAAATAAGGGATATCCTATTAAATAAATTAGGCTAAATCAACTCCCGCCCCTATTTTTATACTCCTATTTATTTTTTAGTTCCATTAACCTATTTACTTATTTTTAATCCCAAAATAATTTACTTGTTAACTCCCGCCCCTATTCAAGGTTACCACCGTTGAGTCTACCTATTTGTTAAATTTATTTTCAATTTTGCCCTTTTCTCTTTCAATTTTAACTAACTTTTTATATTTGCTTTATTTCATCAAGGTCATTCTAATATTTACTTATCATTTTGCTGCGCAGCATATATCTCATCATAGGTAAATGGCATCCCACACTGTTATGTATATTACTAATATTTATTTATATATGTTTTAATAATTTAAATATTTTTTATAATATTTTTATTATTTCATATATAAAATATATTTTAAATCATGCATCATATTATTTTTATAATGTCTTTTGAAAAAATAACAAATAATATTTTATTTTAAAAAATGTTACTATTGATGAAAATGTCATCGCTCCATTTCAACGGATGCCATAAGACTCAAAATCTTAAGTAATTTCTTTTACTTGACCACACCATAGACATGAAGGGTAAAAGAGGGGAAATTAGGATAAGTAGACCGATAGCATTAAAAGTTGTAAAGTAGACATATTTAGGACTAACAATTTGAGTTTTAGAAAAAAAATATAAAAAGAAACCAACACGGTGAATACGGAAAGGGCTGAGGTGCTGAACGATGAGACAATAAAAGTGAAGAGTATTTTAAGAATCAGACAAAAATAGTGACGGACAGGATAAAGAGAAAAGAAACAAGTTAACATTGGGACTAATAAATAAAACAACTAATGTTGAGATTAAAAAATAAATTGGTAATTTTTTTAGGACTAAAAATTGTAAACCCCAATAAATTATTTGAACGGAAGGAACAAACCAAACAATACAGTTCGGTTCGATATGACTTCCCAGGAAACGACCAACAGTAATCACATCTCGTCATAGTACATGTGCAGCAACCTTAAGCCAGAGCCATAAGTCAATTTTAGGGGATATTTGGCTAGCTAATTGACTGATTGAGTTTTGTTAAGAAAATATATTTTGAGTAAAATTTGTTAAAAATAAGTGTTTGTAATCATTATAAAAATATATTTTTACAAAAAGCTTTCAGAGAGATGATCTCTTTCTTCTTCCCAGTATTTTTTTAGTTATACACCATCCTCGTTTTTTATTATCATGCCTCACCAAACACAATAATTTTATGTCCTTTGCTATTTTAAATTTTACTTTAATTTTTTTATCATAAAGTCTATAAAAATTATTGTACAGCTAAACATCCCCCATTGAGTAAATCTTTAGGGGCTTTCGGCACAAATTTAATTTGGGGATAATTTTAATTTTTCATCAAATCTTTAGGCGTCGTTTGGTATTGGGATAAAATTAATGGGGATAGGGATAAACCAATCCTCGTGATTAACCCTATCCTCATTATGTTTGGTTTGAGTTAGGATAGATTTAGAGGATAACTTTATTCTATGTTTGGTATGTTCACAATAAATTTGAGGATAATCTTATATTTTAACTTTTATTTTTATAATCTTATTTTATTTCTTATAACATATTCATAAAGATCTTAACCAACTTACATATTCATATAATAAATATAAAATATAATTTAAAAATATAAATAAAAATACATTTAAAGATATAAATAGTATACTTTTAAAAATACGGCAGTGCAAATCAGATTTGAAATTCGTTTTTAAAATCTAATTAAATTATAAAATATTGCAACTAAATATCCTACAAATCGATCTGCATCTGGTACTCGTATATATTTTCTTAAATGCTTCATAGGTAATCTATTCATATCAATAAATATGGTAGAGACCATGTACAAATAAAAAGGGTGAACCACAAGAAAACAAAAATTTCTTCTATTTCATATCAAACCAACATCTGTATAAAAATCATGACAGAATACCCTCCAACTTTGAATTTAAGAACATCTTGTGACATGAAATATGTTAGACAGAAGAAGAGAACAACACAAGTTGCCCACTCTTTTTCTGTAATGTCTAGCCATTTCTTGCACCATCATATACAGTGCACCATCATATACAGGGACTCACAACAGGTGCATGCTCATCGCTGATGGGAAATCTTTGTATCTGATTCTATATATACAGACTGGTTATTGAGTGAAAATAACCAACTCCTGATATGAACTATCGGAAGAAGTACCTAGCCTGCATCAAAATTTAAACATAATAACATGAAATAACAAATTTAAACATATTAGGGGATTCTGTGAAATTAACAGTAGGATGAATGACAACCCAAATGAGATTACATCCTGCACCTGCATATATATATTGAGAATCTGAGATGGTCAGTCTGGAAGACGTACCCGGCTTGCATCAAAATTTAAACATAATAACATGAAATAATAAATTTGATAAAGTATTTGGAGCAATACAAACTATTTGTAATTTTGTAAGAAGTTGCTACGAAAATAACCTCATTTTCATCAAACCACCCATCATTGCATATTCGTTCAAATAACTCACCACCAGATGCATACTCCATCACTATGGCTAAGTGAGTTGGTGTTAATATTACCTGGAAAGAAAAATCAGACACGTTCTGGATCTCAGAAACGAGGACGATGCCTACCACTTTCAAGCTCCGATTCTCCCCTGCAGGCCTGCACCAAATGAGATAAGCCCCAATCAAAGATCATTCAAATTTAGATCATGAAGTGGAGTACCCATGGTTAAGGAATATATCCCACCTGATATGTCGGACAATTTATTGTGGTTAAAATGAATGCCTTTGGGACCCACTTTAGGGTTACTCAAACCATAAAATGTTTAAGCGCCCCTTGGCACTCCACACCTTAGACAATGCATGCTTGGAGGTTGGGTATTGTGATTGATTTAATGGATAGCTGAAGACGAGTATGAGTCTGACACTATAAATATAAGACAAAGAAATGCTTTCTGGATGTTCAAGGCAATATAGCAACAGATTTGACAAAAATGCCTAGCCTCTAATATATACGCCTAGCCTCTAATATATACAACCAAAAAACGATGAATAGCAAATGGCAAGAGTTAAAGATCTATAATCTATATGCTATCTAAGGGCTTTCATGCAGATATTACTAATGATGCAAAGATATGGAAGGGTGAATAAAACATTATACATGTTCATGATGGACAGATCCATCTGGAAAAATGACAGAATCCTCAATGCATCCTTCAGAGCTAGGCAACTCCAATTGACGGATTGTATTACGGACCCCAAGCTTACAATTCAATATCTGCTTCCTTGCTCTTTGTAACTCTTTTTTAGGTTTAATCTTCTCTCGACTGTAAAGAAAAAAAAATCATAACATCCAACTTTCAGAGGCAAAGGAATTTCCACCACAAAGGGTGCCATCTTGTTATACTGTTAACTTTATATATAGCTATTCTGGAAAAGTATCTGCTGCAGGCTGCACTAAATGCCAATGGGATGTTTGGTTGCATGATAACGAAGGTTTTTGTTTTAATTTTTAAAAATTGTAAGAAAACTTGTTAAAAGAGGTGTTTGGTAACCATGATAATTTTATGTTTTTAAAAGTGATTTTCTTCTTAAACAAAAAAGAGGATATCACCTCTTTCTTTTTTCTTGTGGTCCCCCACTTTGTTTGGTCATGTGTGATAGTTACTCTTTTTTATAATCACATCCCTCCAAACATGATAATTTTATGTCATGAGTTGGTTCACTTTTTATTTTAATACAATTTTTTATCATGAAAGCGTACAAAAAATTATCATGCAACCAAACACCCCACAAGTGTATATGCTCTGTAGGAACCCCTTGGCACTCCACACCATAGACATTATTATAAAAATAAATATAAAAAAGAAAATATTGTCATGAAAAAAAATGATCATTAGACATGTAAGTAGGAACCTTTGGCTCTTCCATCCTTTTGCAGAGTATGCATCGATTAGATTTTGTTCCGATTTCATTCGTATAATAAGGTACCTTGTTCTTCTTTGCAAACGAGATGCTTCATCTAGTACAAGAGCTTTACTCTTTCACTGTTTCCTCCTTTTATCTCTCCCAGATCCATTGACACCACCTGCATTCTCTAAACTTCTCTCTCTCTCTCTCCCTCCCTCTCACACACGCACCCCTCTAGTTGTATTACATCTAAATAAAAATAAAGTATGATAGATTCATGCGTTGAATAAGAAAATAGTTCATCAAAATAACAACGGTTCAAAATAAAAAGTAGTCAATCAAAATAGTACATAACAGTCCAACATAAAAGACATAATATGCAAATGTACTCAAATAAAAGACATAACACTCCAACATAAAATAACCACAAAGATCCAAAATAATACTCGTAGTTCTCCTTCATCAGCTGCTCGAACGACATATCTATAATTCAATTAAGGAAATGACATTCTCCCTTGTAACAAAGAAGAATACACATTAACTATAAAGATAATAAAGAAATATAGAATTAGAATATATCACATGAATAATCATATCCATTATTCCACATTTGAAGATTGTAACTATCTTTGCCTGCATATGATCATCAGTGTAAATATTTCATCGGGTATACATCATTTTGAAATACATCATAAAATACTTAAATTATATTTGTTACCCTCTTCTGTTGTGATGTGCCCATAGTCGAGTTGCAATAGCACTGCGTAATGATTCTCCTCTATATGTGTCAGAGCCAACTATTGAATCTACGATGATATCTCCTTCATTATCTTCTGGATTTTTTGAGTTATGTCTAAATATATAATCTAGGCCTTGTTCTTGTCTGACAAAATTATGAATAATAAAACAAGCCATTGCAATCTTCACTTGTGTTTTGATAGGATAATTTCTTGCCTTTACTAGAATAGAAAAATGAGCTTTCAGAATCCCAAATGCCATTTCGACAATGTTATGAAGTTGGGCATGTCTATGATTGAATATGTCCCCTCTATCTCTATAACGAGTTCGAGATCTACGACTTGTGTATGTTGAAAGATGATACCTATAGCCACGATATGGCACAAGGTATTGATCTGTATTTGCATATCCTGCATCAACCAAGTAATATTTTTCTAAAACAAAAAATATTAATAAGTACAACATTTATATAACGTTGATAATTGATATATAATTTTACAAAACATGATACCTTCCGGGACATTAAATCCATTTTCAATTGCCCATCTTAAAACTCTCATGTTTGATGCAGAGCCCTCCCATCCAACTATAACATATGTGAATATTAGGTCAAAATTGACACATGCCATGACATTTTGAGATGTCCATCCTTTATGATTTTGCCATGGCCCTTGTTCTGCTTTTGACACCTTTGCTACTATATGTGTACCATCAATTGCACCTAATGCATTCTACAGTAACCCCAAAAATATAATGAGTATGTTTTGTATACATAGCATTGTTAAAAGATAAATATGAAAAGGTTAATTTACCTTGAAGAATAGAAACTATTTTGAGTTGTTACGAATTCTTCTATGAGTGGGAGTATCAGCTGGTGGCAATTTCATATAGTCACTTTTAATTGCCAATATATAATCCAAAACATGATTGAAATGTCGACTTATTGTCTCTTCTGAATGTTGAAATAACTCACAAAGCATTCTGTTGCCAATTCCATGTCCAAGTTCTATCAAAAAAATTGCAAGTTGCTCGGTGACAGACATATTCTTTATATCCTCCAGTAATGATCTCCCAACAAGTAATTCGCTTAATTTATAGAAGAGTCTGGGATGAACTTGAAAACATGCATATGATCTTTTTACATGTCCGGATATTAGTTCATTTACCCACCTATGACCTCTACCTTCATCAGTATGCATTGGCATTCTAGGAATATATGTTAGACGTCATTTTGAGATGAAAGATGATAACAAGAAATTTTCAACTTCTTTCCCAATATTGCTCCTCATCTATCATAAAGTTTAAGACATTCATTGATGGTTGAAGAATACTAGTATTTTCCTCCATGTTACTACAAATGAGATAAAAAAAGTTGAAATAGACATCAATGGATTAAGTGACGTCAACAAGAAATTAATAATGAATTAAATGACGTTAACAACAAAACTAACAATAAGTTAACTAACATTAAGAAGGAAAAAATAGATTTGAATACAGATGAAAAGAATATTATGTTATCAATCAGGTAGTGCCAAGTCCCAAACGAGATAAGATCCAACCAATTTTCAGGTCATCAGGAAGTGATAAAAAATACATCTATCATTCACATCTTTGAGAATGTCTATAGCCTTGAATTGGTGTGATAAAGGGATGTGATCTCTTAATTTTAGCAATGCATCCATAGCAACATCCATAGGTGGATTTACTTTTTTTTTGAGTTTCTAACATTTCTTTAGCCAAAAGTAATCTCTGCTCACCCAACTTAACCAATCTGTCAAATGCTTCTCCACTATGTTGTGCATCACGTTTTCGCTTACGAGCATTACTGCTGCCACTATATGTTCTTTGTGGAGAAGTGGCCTCATCATTAACATTATCATGCCTTGCTTTTTGTGTTTGAGGTGGAATAGTTGAATATCATAACCTTCACCTAATGTATGTGTTGTCATATCTAATCCTAGATCAATTTCTTCTATCTCATCAATATCCCCCATTGAAGATACATTATCATTAGGTGGTGGTGTCTCAAAGATAGTAGAAAAGCTGCCTGATGCCATTGTGTTTGCACAAATAGTTTCCATTTGTGGCATAATCAAGAAAGGTTTCCCTTGAAATTTAAGATATTCCCGATTAGTCTGAAAGAATAAATGACAATATCAAAATATATATATATATATATATCAACAACATAAGCAATTCTAACATTAGTTTATGACATACCGAAATTAGAACTGCTCAACCATCTTCAGTACTTGGAACTGGAAGTTGAGTGCTATCATCCCAACCCCATCCATACTTTGACTTCAAATCTTTATAAAGACAATATAGTCTTTTCAAATTTTTGAATCGATTTTTGAGATTGGCTAAATTGTAACCCACCCTATAAACCTCATTGAATTTTTCCACCACAACTTTCCAAGCAGCCTTGGTAAATGTACCATTAGCAAATCCATCATTCCTTAACCTTTGTTCGGTAAGGAGATCGACTAATAAACAATCAGCATTTGGTTTCCAATTAGCAATTCGGCCTTTTGATGATTCCATTCAACTTAAAATTTACAAATATCATTAGTGATGATTGAAATAATAGAGTTTAACAAATGAAGTAACTCACAATATAACAATAAAAGCAACCAAGGAGTAAAATTAAACAAACCAAGGGGTAACTCACAATATAACAATAAAGTTCGTTCGTTACCAAGCTAAAAACAATAGATATGCTAGGACTATATACTATAGATATGCCAGCAAAATAATAAAGTGAACTGTTCCACTCCCGATCTATGATCCTTCCTTGGGTGACAGTTAATCTACATGAACCTTGTAGTCTGAATTATCACTGGTAATGTCTAGGGCTCGTATATCATACTTGCATTTTTGCGTGAATGTGTTTCCAGTGTGAACTAAGCAATTACATGTTGTTACTGTCTTTCTTCTTGATATTAAAAAGCTTGTATATAAGATGTCTGGCTACATGATAGAATATGCTTCCTTCACAAAACTATTTTTTTATAATAAAACTTGTTTAAAAAGGTGGACTAAGTAGAAAAGAGTAGTTCATTTGCTCCGTTGGGTAGGTTGCATCCTAACTGGGCCAAATTCTTCTCACTTGGGTTTCTGGCCTATGCTGGAGATGTACTAGTTGGGCCCTAACTGGGCCAAGTGTTTTAAGTTGGCTTGGGCCTAGGATGGGTTGTGGCAGTTGGGTTCCTTCCAAGGCTACACCACCATCTTTGTGTTAAGTACACAAACTACAAATAGCAAGACTTTCTTACCGAGTTATCCTCACCAACTGGCTGCTAGTATCTATCTTATTGCAACTAATTTGCACCTGTTTAATTTGGCTTAATGAAAAGTCTAAAGTCTTAATTTCATGTCTAGCTAGTCTCTAACACAAAATTTGAGTTATCCACTTTCGAAAATAAAAAATTACTATTATATTCTGACGTTTCACCATAGGTCTCAATGTCGAATCTATAGCCAATTTGAAAGCTATACATCAATAAGTCAAAACAGAGTTGGAGTGGGATAATGGCTTTTTCTTTGTTCCACACTCGGTTTGCTTATTAGATCAATATTTGTTCAAGGCTTGGCAAGCAAAAACATCAATGCAAAGGGCAGAGAGTCATGGGGAGCCTTCTTTTATACTGATTTGAGCACCGTCAGAAATCCGCTCTGTTTTGCACTTGCAATCCCAGATATTTATTTCTTCAAGTTATGGAATCCGGGGCATCCATCTTCTCAAATTGATAATAAAAGGTATCTATGTCATCCCAATATTTGATTGAAGTCATGTGATGATGTTAACACTGAAGCCAACAAGAAGGTCGGGCTAATTTAGTAGCACAACCAGGAGCCTCTTTCTCACCGAAGGCCCGCTGAGAGGGCGGCTGCGGAGTAAGGCATGATGGGCATCGCGAAGTAGGCCTCCATGATCGCCCTCGCCTCCGTCGCCGCAGGGGATGCCCCCGCCTCCGCCAGATCCCTCAGCAGCCCCGAGTAGAAGGCCCACACCACCTGTGCCACCCGTGCGCACTGCAGTAGCAGCCACCTCAACCACTCTTCACTTCGGCCGGCTACCAGACCGCTACTACCACCATGAATCTGCATTCTTTCCCTTCCCCAATTAAAAATTGCGCTGTTCATACGAGTAATTTAACCTCTGATCCAACTGTTCCCCACCCCGGGTCTCTTTCCCTTCAGCTCTTCCTTTGCTTTCTCTCCTTTTCTTATTGACACGAACAAGCTTGGGCGGTTGCGCGCTATGCGTCCAGGAGTTGGCCGCTGCGCCGTTGAGGCAGATCTGAGGGGGGGAGGGTGAGCTGCGGGGGCCGCATGCACATGGGCACAAGGGGGCGAAGGCACTGCGGAGGGGGGGGGTTCACGCGGGAGAAACCAAGAGAGAGAGAGAGAGAGAGAGAGAGAGAGAGAGAGAGAGAGAGAGAGAGAACCCCACACCTACCGCGCGAGAATGCCACTGTAATACCCTGAATATTTATGGGAAAAAAAATTATTAGATAATAAATATTTATTATTATTTTAATTCCCTCCTTCCCCTATTTATTTACCCTCTTTCCCCCCCCCTCGGTACCTTCCCGTACGCACCCGCGGCGCCTCCTTTTTCTCCCCCTCCAAACCCTAGCTTTTTCCTCTCTTTTTCCCCTCGGTCGCCGTCGCCTGGAACCCGCCGTCTTCCTTTCCCGCGCGCGCCGCCTGCGCACCCGCCGCCCGCTGCCGCGTGGCCGGCAGTCTTAGCCGCCCGCCCTCGTGCGCGTATCGCCACGCCAGCCGCCGCCCGCCGCGTGCCTCGGCCCCCCGCGACGTCGTCGCCACCTCGTACCTCGCCGAGCGTGCCCACGCGCTCGCCGCGGTCGCCCGCCGCTTCCATTTGACCGCCGCCATCCCGAGTGACGCCGCCGCGTCACCGCCGGCGCCGCCCCGCGCCGTCGGCTGGTTGACCGACCGCCCGCGCGCTCGCGCGCTGCCACGCTAGCTCGCCACGTCAGCTGTCCCGCCTCGCGACGCCGCCCGCCGCGCGGCACCGCGGCCGCCGTCGCCACGTCAAGCCCCCGTGTGCCCACCTGCGCCGCCGCGCGCGCTGCCGCCCTGTGCGCCGCCGTGCGCCGCTCCTCTCTCTCTCCCGCGCGGTACTGTCTCCTCTCTCCTATCGCCCTCTCTCCTATCATCTACTATTAAAATCCCTAATTCATTCTTCTTCTTCCTCCGGCAGTTTTGAAACCACCTACCAGGCTCGGTTTTTCGTCGCCGACGCAACCGTGGCAGTCTCGTCGCCAAATTCAATTTCCTTGGAATTCCGTGCGCCGTTCGCCGTTGCCGTCAAGGTAGGCGTCTCGGCTATTCTTAGCACTCTAATATACTTGATTAAATTGTAAAATGCATGCTTAGATCACCAGGATTAGAAGATTGTAGTTAATGGGCTGTTTTGGATTTATTAGCATGTTTAGTTAGAGTTAGATTAATTTGTTTAAATTGTGCATGCTTAGATTAATTTGGTTATTCATGTATGTTAGACATCATGATAGGTTGTGTATGTATGAATTTAGCTAGTTTAGTGTGTTTGCATCACGATTAACTCTAATCATGTATATTCCGATTTGATAAAAAGCCGATGTAAGGTTTAGGCATAATGCTGTTAGAATTTAGTTTGGTTTATTTTATGTGATAGGTAGTTCTGTTTAAGCATGTAATTGTCATGGTTAGGTTGTATATTGCATGATCTTATTCATATGCATTAGTTTGTGATGGACTGTGGTATGGTATGCAAATATGTGGTACATAGAACCATGGGTGTTCATCTATGTATTTCATGTTTGATTTGCCAATTTTAAAAGTTCATGTTTTATTGTCTGAGCTTAATTATATTGCTTGCATGGTGTTGAATGTGGTTAGTGCAGTGAGCTGCATTGTGGTTGTATGTACTTCACCAGACTAAATTAGTGTCCCGTGGGCAGCGGAGATTAGTTGAATCTGGAGCATCATTCGATCCCAGATACCGCGGTTTATCCTAAGTACCCCCCTGCCTATGGGGTACTATGGGATTTAGTTACTATATGTTACTTCCTACTATATGGTAAATCTGGTGCTAATTTTGTGATGTGACTACATTTATCAGATGGAGCATGGTATTTACTCAGACATGTGTTTAGTTGTGTATGTTGGCATAGATGGTAGTGTTATAGATGTGTCATTGGTTTTATGTCAGGTTGTGTATATTGTGAGCATACCTAGAGTAGTCTAATGAGCAGGTTGTGATGGTTTTTAATGCATATAGAGTCTGGTTATCATATGGGGTAGTTGATTGATTTTGTAATCAATTAATTAAAGATATATAATTAGTTTACACCCTATGTATTAAATCTGATTTTTAGGCTTAATATGTATAGTATACCACTAGAATCATTATTATAGTGGGGTAGTTCGGGTGTAAGTCCTACTGAGTCTGTTGTGACTCACCCCTTCCGTTGTTAATATTTTCAGGATTGCAGGTTTAGCGCAGCAGAAGCGTAGTGGTGTTGTGGAGTCCGAGGAACTAGTGGAGTATCATTCAATGTTGGTATTTAATTTGTTTAGATAGGTGTTTGTTTGTGGTGTTAATATGTTGTAAAGTTTGGAATTATTTAATTGGATTGTGAATTTTGGTATTATTTGGCTCCAGACCGATATCCTTTCCCGTTACGTCGCCGGATTATCTTCCGCTGTGCATGTTAAAAATCCGGGTCGTGACAGATTGATATCAGAGCATTAACTCGGCCTGAATGTCTATTTTGACATGCCCGGGTTCTTGATATCGGTTTGGATTAGAGGGATTTGATAATTGGAAGATTATGATCTTAGATAGAGAGAGTAATTTAGATTGTCTATTAGATTGAGAATCTTTTGATGGCATTGGAGTTTAATATTAGATGGGTATTTTAGATAGATTAGAATGAGCTAGATGGATAGATTGATGAAGGAATTATTAGTTAATGGGTTGATTTGTTAGATAATTAGATAGATAGATGATAGATAGATATCTAGATAGATAGTTAGATAGATAGTTTGATAGGTAGATGTGTTTAGGTAGAGTGGTTGAGGAGTAGATTAGAAAGAGGAGAGAATAGTTAGATTGATTAAAGGATGCAATTGTTCGATGAGTCCGGTTGAATTTTCGAGGATGAAAATTTTTGTTAGGAGGTAGATTGTAATACCCTGAATATTTATGGAAAAAAAATTTATTAGATAATAAATATTTATTATTATTTTAATTCCCTCCTTCCCCTATTTATTTACCCTCTTCCCCCCCCTCGGTACCTTCCCGTACGCACCAGCGGCGCCTCCTTTTTCTCCCCCTCCAAACCCTAGCTTTTTCCTCTCTTTTTCCCCTCGGTCGCCGCTGCCTGCAACCCGCCTTCTTCCTTTCCCGCGCGCGCGCGCGCGCACCCGCCGCCCGCCGCCGCCGCGTGGCCGGCGGTCGCAGCCGCCCGCCCTCGTGCGCGTACCGCCACGCGAGCCGCCGCCCGCCGCGTGCCTCGGCCCCCCCGCGACGTCGTCGCCACCTCGTACCTTGCCGAGCGTGCCCACGCGCTCGCCGCGGTCGCCCGCCGCTTCCGTTTGACCGCCGCCCGCCCGAGTGACGCCGCCGCCGCGCCGGCCCGCCCCGCGCCGTCGGCCCGGTTGACCGACCGCCCGCGCGCTCGCGCCGCCACGCCAGCTCGCCACGTCAGCTGTCCCGCCTCGCGACGCCGCCCGCCGCGCGGCACCGCGGCCGCCGTCGCCACGTCAACCCCCCGTGCGCCCACTGCGCCGCGCGCGCGCCGCCGCCCGTGCGCCGCCGTGCGCCGCTCCTCTCTCTCTCCTGCGCGGTATACCCTTCTCTCTCCTATCGCCCTCTCTCCTATCATCTTCTATTAAAATCCCTAGTTCATTATTCTTCTTCCTCCGGCAGTTTTGAAACCACCTACCCGGCTCGGTTTTTCGTCGCCGACGCAACCGCGGCAGTCTCGTCGCCAAATTCAATTTCCTTGGAATTCCGTGCGCCGTTCGCCGTTGCCGTCAAGGTAGGCGTCTCGGCTATTCTTAGCACTCTAATATACTTGATTAAATTGTAAAATGCATGCTTAGATCACCAGGATTAGAAGATTGTAGTTAATGGGCTGTTTTGGATTTATTAGAATGTTTAGTTAGAGTTAGATTAATTTGTTTAAATTATGCTTGCTTAGATTAATTTGGTTATTCATGTATGTTAGACATCATGATAGGTTGTGTATGTCTGAATTTAGCTAGTTTAGTGTGTTTGCATCGCGATTAACTCTAATCATGTATATTCCGATTTGATAAAAAGCCGACGTAAGGTTTAGGCATAATGTTGTTAGAATTTAGTTTGTTTTATTTTATGTGATAGGTAGTTCTGTTTAAGCATGTAATTGTCATGGTTAGGTTGTATATTGCATGATCTTATTCATATGCATTAGTTTGTGATGGACTGTGGTATGGTATGCAAATATGTGGTACATAGAACCATGGGTGTTCATCTATGTATTTCATGTTTGATTTGCCAATTTTAAATGTTCATGTTTTACTGTCTGAGCTTAATTATATTGCTTGCATGGTGTTGAATGTGGTTAGTGCAGTGAGCTGCATTGTGGTTGTATGTACTTCACCAGACTAAATTAGTGTCCCGTGGGCAGCGGAGATTAGTTGAATCTGGAGCATCCTTCGATCCCAGATACCGCGGTTTATCCTAAGTACTCCCCTGCCTATGGGGTACTATGGGATTTAGTTACTATATGTTACTTCCTACTATATGGTAAATCTGGTGCTAGTTTTGTGATGTGACTACATTTATCAGATGGAGCATGGTATTTACTCAGACAGGTGTTTAGTTGTGTATGTTGGCATAGATGGTAGTGTTATAGACGTGTCATTGGTTTTATGTCAGGTTGTGTATATTGTGAGCATACCTAGAGTAGTCTAATGAGCAGGTTGTGATGGTTTTTAATGCATATAGAGTCTGGTTATCATATGGGGTAGTTGATTGATTTTGTAATCAATTAATTAAAGATATATAATTAGTTTACACCCTATGTATTAAATCTGATTTTTAGGCTTAATATGTATAGTATAGCACTAGAATCATTATTATAGTGGGGTAGTTCGGGTGTAAGTCCTATTGATGTCTGTTGTGACTCACCCCTTCCGTTGTTAATATTTTCAGGATTGCAGGTTTAGCGCAGCAGAAGCGTAGTGGTGTTGTGGAGTCCGAGGAACTAGTGGAGTATCATTCAATGTTGGTATTTAATTTGTTTAGATAGGTGTTTGTTTGTGGTGTTAATATGTTGTAAAGTTTGGAATTATTTAATTGGATTGTGAATTTTGGTATTATTTGGCTCCAGACCGATATCCTTTCCCGTTACGTCGCCGGATTATCTTCCGCTGTGCATGTTAAAAATCCGGGTCGTGACAGATTGGTATCAGAGCATTAACTCGGCCTGAATGTCTATTTTGACATCCCCGGGTTCTTGATATCGGTTTGGATTAGAAGGAATTGATAATTGGAAGATTATGATCTTAGATAGAGAGAGTAATTTAGATTGTCTATTAGATTGAGAATCTTTTGATGGCATTGGAGTTTAATATTAGATGGGTATTTTAGATAGATTAGAATGAGCTAGATGGATAGATTGATGAAGGAATTATTAGTTAATGGGTTGATTTGTTAGATAATTAGATAGATAGATGATAGATAGATATCTAGATAGATAGTTAGATAGATAGTTTGATAGGTAGATGTGTTTAGGTAGAGTGGTTGAGGAGTAGATTAGAAAGAGGAGAGAATAGTTAGATTGATTAAAGGATGCAATTGTTCGATGAGTCCGGTTGAATTTTCGAGGACGAAAATTTTTGTTAGGAGGGTAGATTGTAATACCCTGAATATTTATGGAAAAAAATATATTAGATAATAAATATTTATTATTATTTTAATTCCCTCCTTCCCCTATTTATTTACCCTCTTTCCCCCCCCTCGGTACCTTCCCGTACGCACCCGTGGCGCCTCCTTTTTCTCCCCCTCCAAACCCTAGCTTTTTCCTCTCTTTTTCCCCTCGGTCGCCGCCGCCTGCAACCCGCCTTCTTCCTTTCCCGCGCGCGCCGCCTGCGCACCCGCCGCCCGCTGCCCTGTGGCCGGCAGTCGCAGCCGCCCGCCCTCGTGCGCGTATCGCCACGCCAGCCGCCGCCCGCCGCGTGCCTCGGCCCCCCGCGACGTCGTCGCCACCTCGTACCTCGCCGAGCGTGCCCACGCGCTCGCCGCGGTCGCCCGCCGCTTCCGTTTGACCGCCGCCCGCCCGAGTGATGCCGCCGCGTCACCGCCGGCGCCGCCCTCGCGCCGTCGGCCCGGTTGACCGACCGCCCGCGCGCTCGCGCCGCCACGCCAGCTCGCCACGTCAGCTGTCCCGCCTCGCGACGCCGCCCGCCGCGCGGCACCGCGGCCGCCGTCGCCACGTCAACCCCCCGTACGCCCACCTGCGCCGCCGCGCGCGCCGCCGCCCTGTGCGCCGCCGTGCGCCGCTCCTCTCTCTCTCCCGCGCGGTACTGTCTCCTCTCTCCTATCGCCCTCTCTCCTATCATCTCCTATTAAAATCCCTAGTTCATTATTCTTCTTCCTCCGGCAGTTTTGAAACCACCTACCCGGCTCGGTTTTTCGTCGCCGACGCAACCGCGGCAGTCTCGTCGCCAAATTCCATTTCCTTGGAATTCCGTGCGCCGTTCGCCGTTGCCGTCAAGGTAGGCGTCTCGGCTATTCTTAGCACTCTAATATACTTGATTAAATTGTAAAATGCATGCTTAGATCACCAGGATTAGAAGATTGTAGTTAATGGGCTGTTTTGGATTTATTAGCATGTTTAGTTAGAGTTAGATTAATTTGTTTAAATTGTGCATGCTTAGATTAATTTGGTTATTCATGTATGTTAGACATCATGATAGGTTGTGTATGTCTGAATTTAGCTAGTTTAGTGTGTTTGCATCGCGATTAACTCTAATCATGTATATTCCGATTTGATAAAAAGCCGATGTAAGGTTTAGGTATAATGTTGTTATAATTTAGTTTGTTTTATTTTATGTGATAGGTAGTTCTGTTTAAGCATGTAATTGTCATGGTTAGGTTGTGATGGATTGTTGTATGGTATGCAAATATGTGGTACATAGAACCATGGGTGTTCATCTATGTATTTCATGTTTGATTTGCCAATTTTAAATGTTCATGTTTTACTGTCTGAGCTTAATTATATTGCTTGCATGGTGTTGAATGTGGTTAGTGCAGTGAGCTGCATTGTGGTTGTATGTACTTCACCAGACTAAATTAGTGTCCCGTGGGCAGCGGAGATTAGTTGAATCTGGAGCATCCTTCGATCCCAGATACCGCGGTTTATCCTAAGTACTCCCCTGCCTATGGGGTACTATGGGATTTAGTTACTATATGTTACTTCCTACTATATGGTAAATCTGGTGCTAGTTTTGTGATGTGACTACATTTATCAGATGGAGCATGGTATTTACTCAGACATGTGTTTAGTTGTGTATGTTGGCATAGATGGTAGTGTTATAGATGTGTCATTGGTTTTATGTCAGGTTGTGTATATTGTGAGCATACCTAGAGTAGTCTAATGAGCAGGTTGTGATGGTTTTTAATGCATATAGAGTCTGGTTATCATATGGGGTAGTTGATTGATTTTGTAATCAATTAATTAAAGATATATAATTAGTTTACACCCTATGTATTAAATCTGATTTTTAGGCTTAATATGTATAGTATAGCACTAGAATCATTATTATAGTGGGGTAGTTCGGATGTAAGTCCTACTGAGTCTGTTGTGACTCACCCCTTCCGTTGTTAATATTTTCAGGATTGCAGGTTTAGCGCAGCAGAAGCGTAGTGGTGTTGTGGAGTCCGAGGAACTAGTGGAGTATCATTCAATGTTGGTATTTAATTTGTTTAGATAGGTGTTTGTTTGTGGTGTTAATATGTTGTAAAGTTTGGAATTATTTAATTGGATTGTGAATTTTGGTATTATTTGGCTCCAGACCGATATCCTTTCCCGTTACGTCGCCGGATTATCTTCCGCTGTGCATGTTAAAAATCCGGGTCGTGACTGCCACCGCACAAGAATCCCACACCTGCCGTGCGAGAACGCCACCACCGCATGGGAACCACCGCCGTCGAGAATGCCACCGCCGCGTGAGAACCACCGCCACGCGAGAACGCCACTGCCGTGCGAGAACCACCGCTGCCGAGAACCCCACCGCTGTGCGAGAACCCCTCTGCTGCACGAGATCCCCGCCGCTACCGCGAGACCACGGTTGCGTGAGAACCAGTCCAATATCGTATCCTCAAATCGTCCGCCCTATCCCACTGAAAATAAGGGATGGTTTAACCTTGACATTAACCTTATTTTTAAAAATAAACTAGATTAAATAAACACAGAATAAGATAAAAATTATTCACCTACCAAACATAAGATTAGGGATAAACCTGATTTATTCAAGGTTATCCTCGTACCAAACGTAGCCTTAGAGATAAACCAAATATTTATACCCCTATGTGCCAAACATGTCCCTTAGTTCCATTGCATAAGCACTAGGGTCGCAAATTGATCAGATTGGGTAGTGGAATTATTTGTATCTGATTTCAAATTTGATAAGTGTTAAAGTGCTTTGATTCCAATTTTGATAATTTCGAAATCACTATATTTTAATTTCAATTCCATTATTGGAATCAGAACCAAATCAACTAATTCTAATTTTTATTCCGATGAACTATCTAAATATTTGATTTCGATTTCGATAGTTTATAGAATATACAAATAAGCTATGAACCTATTAAGTTGTATCAAAATCAAATTAGTATTTTGGAATATTATATTTTGTTTACATCTTAATAAGCATTGAGTTATTGCTACTATCAATTCAAAAGATCCATGAAAATTGTATCAAAGGTGACACTTGCTACCAACAAAGCCAAGGCTTGCTTCCAAATAATCAACTCTAATATTTGAGATTTTAATGTACGCTCTGTCCAGCTTTTTACCTCTATCTAATATATACATATATCGGTGGTTTATTCAGCCATAATCACTTGGTTGTTTTGGTAATTCTAAATACAACATAAATAAATTGTGTAAAATAACAACATTTTGAAGATGCTGGGCTAACTTGACTTGTAACACTCCGATTTGTGATTATGTTAGGAGATTAAGTCAGTAGACTACCAACAACTCTGATTAACTATTTTTCAGAAGTTGAATTGAAAATAACTTTGAGGTTAAACATACTTTGTTGGGAGTAATCCGAAGATAAGTGATTTCTTGAGAAAGTTGCTAATTAGTGTGATTGTTGGGTTAGTCAATTGATTTAATTGTTATATATGGTATCAGAGCTATGACTCAGTCAGAAAGTTCATTGTGACTTACATGAGTACGTGATATATGATATGTGTGATATTGGCCGGGACATCAAGTCTTTAAGAAAGTACATTGTAGCACCACCATTTGTGAGTATATTAAGAGATTAAATCAGTGGACAACTAATGACTCCAATTAACTATTTTTTTGAAGGTTAAGTTAAAAAGAACTTCACAATTAAGTGTGCTTTGTTAAGAGTAGTCCGAGAATGGATGTTCTCTTGGGAAGACTACTAATGAGTGTGGTAGTTGTAGACACGCAATTTTGGCCTAGTTGGAGAGCTTGAATTCTTTTTTTCATGAATAATATTTGAGTAACCTTTCAAGGGAACCGAGTTTTCCGGAAAAATCAAGTTTTCGGCGCATTTCGAAGAAAATCGATAGGCGTTGACCAGGGTCAAAGCACCCTATATACAGGGCACCAGGCGCCCTGTATATAGGGCACTTGGCGCCCTACTTATAGGGCACCAGGCGCCCTATAAATAGGGCACTAGGAGCCCTACTTATAGGTACATGCACCTGGTCTGACTGACTGGACAAATTGATGGGATAGTTCTGCAGATAAAGTTGCCCTCTTCTTGGCTATAAAAGGACCTCCATTTGGAGGCTTGAGGACACACCAAAGGCACCCCCAAACTCTCTCATCCACCACAACACTCCCAAGGCCTTACAACCCCTCTCCAAGCTCTTAAACCATTCCGAAACCCTCTCCCAAAAACCCCAAAAACCTGCAGTTTCCTTCTCTAGAAATATGATTTTTCTCCGACGTTGAGGGCCTCTACAATCCATTTCCCTTACATCTAGTGCCAAAACACTCTTCCATTAGCTTCACTTGAGTATTGTCTACTGGAATAACTTCTTCTTCCATCTTGGAGGTCTTCCTACACTCTGGGGTGACACCACGAAGAAGGGAAGAAAATCTGCTGAAACCAATCCCTGGTGCCCCATAAATAGGGCGCTTTGACTTTGGTCAACATGCCCCATCAAGGGGACACCTGCAGCTAGCGCCCCATATATGGGGCACTAGCAGGGGCAGACCCTGTTTTGCATTTTTTTGAGTTTATTTATCTTTCCAGTCGATCTTTTACTCTCCCCTTTCATTTTAACTTTCATTAACATGTTATTTAGCATGCATTAAGCCACACCTTTGCATCTTCATACCTCTTTAAAAACCTATCAAAAATAGGGGTTGGGATTTAGTCCCAATCCGATCAGTTCCTTCCCTTTTGCATGTTTAAGTTCGAATTTGAGCATGATTCTACACTTTCACTAGAACTAATGATCTTTCACTTGTTTCTATGTTTTCATATGGACATTTGTAGGTAAATCCGGCCGAGGCGGAGCTTCAACCGGACCAAAGATGAAGGACTCATTAAGCTCTCTTCTTTCGGCCGGCCGAGAGAGGAGAAGTCGGAACCCAACAATCTCCCCGCTTCCAAAGGTACGACGGTCATTTTTATTCTTTACTTTTATTTACTTCTATTATATTTTGGAGCCTTTGGCTCCTGGCAACCACACTCACTAACATCCCATCCACCAAGTCCCCAAAGCAAGTGTAGGGGCCGGAAAAGAGAGATATACGGATATCCCGTTTCGGGTACCTTTTGGCGACCACAGTGGGACCGACTTTGCTTTAGTGAGTTCTTCTCTTCTTTCCTAAGAATGTCCACCTGAAAACATGATTATTTTTGCTCTAATTTTTATTTAAGCCATTTCCATTTCCTTGCATTGCTATTTACTTGCTTACATGCTTGTTTGTTTCCTTGAAGCATCATCTTGTTTCTTCCGATTTACTTGCTTTTCGTTGGTCCTTTTAAAAAGCATAGCGATATGATTTCTAGCTTTAATTATCAACTTATTTCACCTTAGCATTTTAGATATCATCTTCTTTCATCACCTTGTTAAGTATACTTGTCTATTTCCTTCTTAGCCTAGTTTTCCTTTAGCGAATCTTTCAAAGCATGCTTAGCTAAATTAGTGCTTTCTTCCATCCTAGTTTAATTTCATATCATTGTCTTGTTTACTTGCTTCCTACAGCATCTTGTTAATCATTGTATGCTTTTATTTTCTTCTTAGTTGCTTCTTATTCCTTGACATTTCACTTGCATTTAGTTTACATTGGAGTTTCGGGTTCGCCTGTCTCCTTAGGACATCCGAGAAGGGAGGCTCTCTCCTCCCAAAGCCCTACACATCCAAACACCCCTCTTGGTGGTTGCCAACTCCTCCTCTGGGTATTCTCTCTCAGAAGAACTGGGTAGCTTCCATCAAGGCCTCCGTAAGTCCCCAGACGTGAAGGATTCCCTCTTCACTGATCGAGCAGGTTGTACCTTTTCACCCCAAAACACAGAGTACTTATTACCTATCGTTGTGAAAAGAGTGACAACCTTAGATTGCTCGGCATTGTGAGAGCATAGGGTCCTACCCATTTATTTGAGTGGACAATATTTCTCTTAACAAGCCATTAATTTGAGGTTGAAACAACAAAAAAAATTTGCATTAATCATTCCAAGTATTTGCTACTACTTGTTTGCAAACAGAAATTGAAAATTAAACAAAAAGTACAAAATCACCTAAAAAAAAAAATTTGTTTGAGGTTAATTTGCTTGATAACTTGCTTGTCCAACAAAAGAAAATCAAAACAAAAAGGGGTCAAAAATCAAAACCAAAAAAAATCTTTGAGCTTTTATTTGTCAACCTTCTTTTTCTGTTGTGTTTATGAATTTAAGGTCAGGACGAGTTACCAGAATGGCGGATAAAAGATACAAGCAACTGCAGTTGGAGTATGACCAGCCTTATTTCTACCCTGATGCCATATGTGCCGTCATTGAACTCGAAGTTCTCCCCGAACCTAGTCAAACTTCTCCTCAACCCAATCCAAATTCACTTTGGGAGGCATTCTCTCATGCTGACCCTACCCAAATTCAGGCTATCGAAGCCATCCTCAAGGGCAAGTCGCCCGCCGACCACATTCCTCCCGAAGATGGTCTTCACATCTCTACCCCTTGGTCAGTGGCACGTCAACCCAATGTACCCATTCATGGACATTCTTATACTGGGCTTGTAGCCCCAATTTCTCCTCATCCTGTGGCTAATCTAGATCATCCCGATCTGAATGTTGTTGTTCCTTCTAGGCCACCAGTTTATTCTTCTAATCATCTCAACCCTACTCACCCATTGGTGAATCCCCCAATGCACCCTTCTTATCCGGCTACTTCGGCCCATCCAATCCCAATTCTGGTGCACCAAGCACCCACTCCTCCTCCTCCTCTTAGAGAACCTTCTGTCATTTAGGCCATGATTAACAAGATCAATCGCATGGATGAGCAGTATAGAGAGCTTATACAATTGATCGACACCAAGGCAACCCTTGAAATTTCTCTTCCTTCCCTCCCTACTTTTCATCTACCTCCCTCTAAGATGCTGGTATACCGTCGCTACAACGGAACCGGTAATCCATTCATTCATATCAAGGACTTTCTTTATGAGTCGGTAATGTGGCAAAATGATCCAAGGGCCCTTGCTTTTCTTTTCAGAAGATCATTAAGGGTTCAGCTTTATAGTGGTTCTACTCACTTCACTCTTTGGAGGCGAGTAACTTTGAAACTGTCAAAGTTAAATTTTTGCAGAGATATCAAGATAGGGTCGGACCAACATATTCCATCACCGACCTCATGGTTGAAAGAATGAGAAATAATGAAGATTTTACCAGATATGCTGATAGGTGGAGGTCCATGGCAGAAAAGCTTACTGATTCCATTTCAGAACCAGAGCAAGTGAAGATGATCATCACCAATGCCACTCCAGCTTTGAAGAACATGTTGGCTTTGCATCACCCCACCTCCATGAGTGAACTCTATGAGAAGGCACGGTACACTCAGACACAGCTTAGGGACTCACCTATCATGAACTTGTTTGATCCTAGATCCCGAGCTGTCAATAAAAACCACTTTTACCACAACTGGCCCAGTTATTGAGGGCATAGGGACAAACGAGAAGCTCAATGTTGTAGGGAACTCACCTAGAAATTATCAACACCAGTTTAGGAACCCTCAACAAAATCAACCATTTAGAAACCCTCGTCAACCTCAGCCTCAGCCTCAACCTCGGTTCCAGCCCCATCAGCAACAAGCTCCAATCCCTCAGCGACCACGACAACCAGCTATACAAGCTCCAGTTTCCCAACCACCATGACAACAACTGGCCAACTACAACCAAGCACCCCCTCCCATGGCCTACGAACCCCAAAAAATAGAACCTAAGAGAAACCATTATCCGCCTTCCTATCATATTTTTACATTTTTTGAATTATTTTTAGTCTGTTAATCCGAAAATAAAAAAAAGAGGGGTTAGAGATAACCCGAATCTGGTCAGTTTCTAGTCAATTGTGTGTTTCATGTTATTTTCTTTACATATACTCCACTTTGTTTAGTTCTAATTGTCTTTTCACTTGTTTGTTTGTCTAGTTGCACAGAAAATCAAGCACCCACGCGTTGAGGACTCTTCTTCATCGGCCGGCCGAAGAAGGAGAAGCTTTTAACCCGCACTCTTCACGCTAAGGTACACACGGTCAATTTAATTTCGTAAATTAGAACCCGCGGTTCCTGGCAACCACATGTCTTAGTTTCCTTCTTCTCACCCTCCTCCCACATGACCCGAACCGTCTCTTTGGTGATCGAGTGACACCAAGGGATGAAAGTTCGAGGATCAATGTGAGTGTGGGACCGAGGTGAGAGTTGCTTTCCCTATTTTCTTCTTTCTTTGTCATCCCTTCTTGAGGTGACGATCTGGATTCATGAACTTCCCTGAAAAGGAGAGACCTCGTCGAATTTTCAGAGTCGACAGATACTAGAAAGTTATGTTTATGTCCTATGTGCATCATGTGTGTCATTATTTGAAACTTGTTATTAATTCTTGTTACGGCATGTTATGAAGGCTCACCAGCCTATTTTAGTCAATTGCCCATGGGCAGCGGGTAAGTTAGTAGAATCTGGCCCTCCCACAGATCCCAGATTACCGTGGTTTTTTCCTTAGTGTCACCACTGCCTATGTGCACTTTGGGCTAGCTTAGTATATGTTACTTCTATATATATTAGAGCTGGTGAATGCATTTTGTACATGTGATGTGAAGCAAGATGGTCAATTCCTTGCTATTTGACTATGTGTTCGAAAGTAATATGAATTTGTGTTAATTGCATGTCATGTATAGGTCTTAATCCATGTTTAGGTTAGAAAAATCAGATTTGTCCTATGTTAGTTTGGTCTTGTTAAGTTAAGTCTTGAGGTCATTTAGATGATATTTGTCTATCTTGTATGGTCTTGTGTGTTTTGGTCTAGAAGTGTATATTGGCATATATGTTTCCTTAAAGTTAATTAATGGTTTGGATATGGGTTGTCAGCTTAATATAGAAGACATTCTATATATTTGTATTTACATCTCAATCTAGATATGTTATTTATCATTGCATGATTATATGTTAGTTATCCGATTGGCAGAAAACGGGTGTAAATCCTATGGAGTCCCCTGACTCACCCCGTTGTGGGATAAATTTTTCAGCAGGTATTGAAGATCAGGTGCTTGGCGTGGAGGCTCAGGAGGGGCCCGTGGAGGAATCAGCGTCCCAAGGAGTTGAGGCATAGAGATCTTTTTCTCTTGTTAGGTGGTTTGATTAGGATTTGTTGGTTAATATGTAATTGAACTATATCTAGTTGTTTCTTTTTCTTTTGAGATAGAATTGATGAATGAACTTAGACTAGTGTTTGGTTTTAATTGTTAAAGTTATGATGAGATCTCGTGATTTTTAGGTGTGGACTTAATGTTTGGAGTTGATTCATGCTTGTTGGGTTATGAAATCCGAGTGAAAGATTTCTCCCACTATCACGACGTTGTGTGTTTTCCACTGCGTAGTTGTGGTTGTGTTGTATTTTTCTGGGTCATGACAGTAGACGTATAACCTCTCCCCCGGTGACTCTCTCGACACCCGACATCCTGAATGAGCCACCGGCCTAGGCTATTTATAAGAAGAACAACTCAAAAAATCCATCCCGACTAGTATTCCTCTAGTCCCCTTCCAGAGTCTTGATCGACTTGAATAACTCCAATACCTATCCGATTAACAACCACCGAATCCTTATCCTCACTTAGAGATTAATCCACATATGTACGTAACTAACTAGTTACGTAACAATATATATTATATATTATTATATGTTATTAATATTAAGTATATATTAACCTATGATAATTTATTTAAAAATAATTATAAATATTAACTTTAAAATATATTTTAACATGTATTAATATATTAATATAATGATATAGGAGTGAAAGTCTTTGGTCTCCAAGTATTTTAAAAAAACGTTTAAGTCGTTAGATAAATCTAACGACTTTGTCTCTGATAGGTAAAGTCGCTAACGAATTTAATGATTTTGACGAAATTATGTTAAATTTAAAAATAAAATTTTTAACATGTTAGTTCTGAAAATATAACTTTGAATGGTGTTAGTTTAAAAATTTTCTGTGCAAACGTCTTCCTTTGTTTTCTTCTTCTTTTCTTCTTTTTCTAAGCTTGAAAATGATCGGGGAGGCATTCTTGCGACTGCCTGGTGTGAAGTGACCATCACCACGTGAGCTCGGATTACGATAGGTAACCGAATAAGACATCCACAGTCTCTAATAAAAAACAGTCATAATACTTGTTCGCTTGATTTACTCGTGACGAGATTTAGCAATGTTGGTGAACTAAAACAAAAAGTACCAAAGTTTCTTATTATTAACCACGCATGTATATATTATTTCTCAGAACTTTTCGGTTACTAACCATTTAGGTATATTATTAACATTTTACGTATATTACTATTTTTAGTTTTTAAAATTACTAATTTTTAGATATATTACTAATTCTTCACATGTATTATAAACTCTCAAAATAAATCGACATTCACTTCAAAAAAAACTTAAAAAATTACTTAAATAGTTATTAACTCATATTCTTTTAAAATTTTTAATTACCAACCTTATATATATTACTAACTATTTAAGTATATTGCTAACCTTCAGTACGAATCGATGTTAACTCAAAAAATCTTGAAAATAATGTAATCATTTCTTAACCAATGTTTTTTAAAATTTCTTTGTTACTAACTTTGTACATGTATTACTAACCTTTTGTAAATAATACTAATATCTTACATAAAACACTAATTACCTACTTATATTACTAAACCTCTATATATGATACTAATGTGCATGTTATATTACCAACATGTAGTTAATAAATGATTGGGTGGTTAGTAACACAAACATGTATTAACAAATGATTATATGACTTAATAATATATGCAAAGGCTTAATAATATATGTAAAGGGTTAACAACTAAAAAATCCCATATAAGATGAGTTAATAGTTGATTATGTGATTTTTAAATTGTTTGGAATTAATATGAATTTAACTTAAGGTTTAATAATATATGTAAATAAAACTTGGCTAAACGTAATTTTTTTAAAAAAATTGGAGTTAATATTGATAGAAATGTATATCCTATAAATCAATTATATTTCATATGATTAAATATTTTTTAAAATATGTATTTATTCAATCAAACAGACATATTTTCGTTACTAACTCTTGTAAGATACGTATATTATAATGAAATCTTTGATCAGATGCAAAGATGTTTGAATCACTATAGAAAACTGGTTACTGGCAACGTATGAAAGTCGTCGCAAATAATCATAAAGCCATTGCCATTTTATATTAACGACAAACCTATCGCAAATAAGTCTGTCGCCAATATTAATGACCATGTTGCCAATATTAAGGGTGACGGCTATACTGAAGCCGTCGCTAGAAACATTATTAGTGATAACTGTAGGTTGTCGCCAATAATGACTAATGGTCGTTGCAAAACTTTTTCTCGCGATGGCTTCAAGCCATGGCTAAAGGTTTCAAAAAAATCAAATATTGGCAACGGCAGTGGAGTCATCGCCAAACTAGAAATTTACATCCCGAATAGGGTCTCACTGGTGCAATCTCTAGTTTGGCGAAGGATCAATAGCCGTCGCTAAAAAAATTTAGCTGTCACTAATAAGGATATTAATGACGTCTTGGGGAAGCCGTTGCCCGTCGCCAATAAGTAGCAATTTTAAAATATATATACAATGCACGCAAATTATAAATTCATGCAGGAACACATACGTACATGAATATACAACGTTTACAATCACCAAATCCATACATAATACATAGTTTACATCACTATATTCAATTACAACACATATACCATCACCACATTGAAATAAAACACTCTAACATAAAGATACATTCTTGTTCATTCATTCATAAACAAGCACATTCATTCAATCATAAATCATTCATTCATTTATAAACAACATAGGTTCACATTCATTTATTAATATCAACATTCATTTATAAAAACTAAAATTTCTTCAATACACAACAATAACATGAAATGTATACAAACGATATAATGGAGGGAGAACTCTCTCATTCATCCTCCCCAAATGAACCCACCTCGTCATCGTCGTCCTCCTCCTCGTCTCTCCATGTGGCTCTCTATGGTGGAGGTGGCCTCAAACTTGACGGACCCGCAGGTGTAGGAACTCTACTATCTAATCAGGCTAATATTTCTTGTGTTAGCCGTGCCATCGACTACTTGAATTGTTGTTGTTGGAGCGAGTAAATAAGAGAGTTTTGCTTCTCTATTTGACTAGCTTGAGTGTTAAGCAACTCATTTTGCTTATCCACTCTATCCGCCAACTCCTAATACCTTGGAGTCATGGAGGTACTCGCACCTGATAGAAATGTATGCCCTACAAGCCAATCATATATGATATGATTCGACATTTCTAGAAATATCTTATTCAATTAATTAGGCAAATCTTCATTATAAGCTCTTATTAGATGCGAATATAATAATGAAGTCCTTGATCAAATACAATGATGATTAAATCATGATGAGATCATGATAATGAGATTGATCATCTAGAGGTATTTGATCTAAATGTTCCTAGTCATAGGATACTTGAGATGGGACATCAAGGATCCGGATAGACTAGTGTATGTGATGTCTTCTCATGTGATGAGGATGACCGATCTCATTGGTCATCAGTGTGGAGACACTGAGATACACATACATGTGCTCATTAGTTGAATGAGTTCAGACGACCGAATTAGAAACCCTGAATGGTATCTTACCGAACTGTCTATCAGGGTTTTCTATCATCACGGTTGCATGGTTGAACCTTTGACCTGAGTCGCCAAAGATGCCTTGTTGGGTGGAACTTGTGCTTTGACCATTGACTTATAGATCACAATTTAGATGGTCCTATATAGCGATGGATCGGGTATAAGGAAAATCCGATGGAGGCAATTGAGCGGACAACAAGGGATCATCCACTCTCGGTAAGTGAGAGTGAATGTCCTATGGGATAGTACTCTAAATCCCTGGCCAAGGTAGATAAGATAATTGGAAAAGGAGTTTTCCAATTGATCCAATTCCGAGTACATGATCCTATAGAGTCGGTACACTAAGGAGTTGACAGTCGATGCCGTACTCCTTTCCGACCGGGACATTGGATGGATGAGGGTTTATATCCATGTGGTAACTGATGATGGAAAGGCTCAATGGAGATGAAATTATCCCCATAGCCATTTGGGATCATGGGATGTGGCTTGTACCCTTCATGATCGGTAGGCCGATTAATCTGTTATCGGATAACGGATTTAATTAAATTAAATAGAATTGTTCTATTTTATTTAGGCCTCAACCAAATAGGCTATTGGGCCTAGTGGTCACACACAAAAGGACTTATCCACAAGTACAGGGGCAAGGACGTAATTTATAGAGATTTTGGGTTTTTATGAAAAATTCCATAATTCTCTATAAATACTAATGGTTTCAGCCAAACCCCATCAAGCCAAGGGTGAAAACCACGTCCCAAGCCTCCTCCCTACCTCCTCCTCTCTCAAGAAGGTGTCCATGGTCGATGGAGCTCCATTCGGGAAGCGTTCTCGAGGCCGGCGCGAAGGGAGAACCTGCTGTGGATGAAGTTCGTGTGGATACTGCTGGAGACCGGACACTTGAACGGTTTGAAGAGCTTGAGAAGCTCATCTCCTTCCTCTCCATGGGATTATATGAATCCCTACCAGGTATATTCGAACCCGATTTGATCGGTTTTCGGTTTTCGTCGTTCGGTTCTGATTGAGACGGATTGCATAGGAACCCATAGGAATCGTCGCTTCCGCTACACCAAATTTTAATGGACGATTCCTTACAGCACCTTCATCGCTTACACTATACCAGGTGTTGCGAGTCTATCCTCTCCTCCCAACATCAAATCCGTCCCAGCCTGTCCCTGTCGAACACGGTGATGAATGCATCCTCAGGAGAGAATAGATGCTCGGAACTCCTAGCATCCGATTCCTCTAACTATGGGGCATTCATCAACTGGCATATATCATTCTACTTAATGTAAATATAATAAAGTCAGTTGATGTATGGAATCAAAATTATTCTAATGATACAAATAAATTAAATATTTAGCATCATTTGACTATTTTCCTCATTGCTCCATACGAGGGATCCATCCTCCGTCTCTTACGTATGGGTCATCTTAAAAACCTCTAGACAGGTAGGAAAGCACTCTTCTTTTCGTGTCTGTTCAAAGAAAAAGTTATTTTAATATATGTATGCAATACGAGGTACTTAATAGTAAATAATAAAGATTTTAGAAACTTACGAAATCTATCTCAAGCTGATAAATGTTGGTTCTTCCTCGCCTATAAGGCATGTGTAAGGAATCGTCCATTAAAATTTGGTGCAGCGGAAGCGACGATTCCTATGGGTTCCTTTAGAATCCGTCTCAATCAGAACCGAACGACGAAAACCGAAAACCGATCAAATCGGGTTCGAATATACCTGATAGGGATTCATATAATCCCATGGAGATAAAGGAGATGAGCTTCTCAAGCTCTTCAAACCGTTCAAGTGTCCGGTCTCCAGCAGTATCCACACGAACTTTATCCACAGCAGGTTCTCCCTTCGCGCCGGCCTCGAGAACTCTTCCCGAATGGAGCTCCATCGACCATGGACACCTTCTAAAGAGAGGAGGAGGTAGGGAGGAGACTTGGGACGTGGTTTTCACCCTTGGCTTGATTGGGTTTGGCTGAAACCATTAGTATTTTTAGAGAATTATGGAATTTTTCATAAAAACCCAAAATCTCTATAAATTACGCCCTTGCCCCTGTACTTGTGGATAAGTCCTTTTGTGTGTGACCCACTAGGCCCAATAGCCTATTTGGTTGAGGCCTAAATAAAATAGAACAATTCTATTTAATTTAATTAAATCCGTTATCCGATAACAGATTAATCGGCCTACCGATCATGAAGGGTACAAGCCACATCCCATGATCCCAAATGGCTATGGGGATAATCTCATCTCCATTGAGCCTTTCCATCATCAGTTACCACATGGATATAAACCCTCATCCATCCAATGTCCCGGTCAGAAAGGAGTACGGCATCGACTATCAACTCATTAGTGTACCGACTCTATAGGATCATGTACTCGAAATTGGATCAATTGGAAAACTCCTTTTCCAATTATCCTATCCACCCTGGCCAGGGATTTTGAGTACTATCCCATAGGACATTCACTCTCACTTACCGAGAGTGGACGATCCCTTGTTGTCCGCTTAATTACCTCCATCGAATTTTCCTTGTACCCGATCCATCGCTATATAGGACCATCTAAATTTTGATCCATAAGTCAATGGTCAAAGCACAAGTTCCACCCAACAAGGCATCTTTGGCGACTTAGGTCAAAGGTCCAACCATGCAACCGTGATGATAGAAGACCCTGATAGACAGTTCGGTAAGATACCATTCAGGGTTTCTAATTCGGTCAGTTCAGTGAACTCATTCAACTAATGAGCACCTGTATGTGTATCTCAGTGTCTCCACACTAATGACTAATGAGATTGGTTGTCCTCATCACATGAGAAGACATCACATACACTAGTCTATCCGGATCATTGATGTCCCGTCTCAAGTATCCTATGACTAGGAATATTTAGATCAAATACCTCTAGATGATCAATCTCATTATCATGATCTCATCATGATTTAATCATCATTGTATTTGATCAAGGACTTCATTATGATATTCGCTTTTAATAAGAGCTTATAATGAAGATTTACCTAATTAATTAAATGAGATATTTCTAGAAATGTCGAATCATATCATATATGATTGGCTTGTAGGGCATACATTTCTATCAATCTCCCACTTGCACTAAAGCCAATCACCCATCTGGCTGATCTATATCAGCTCGAGGTGAAGCTCAAACACTCTTTGAGTAACTACTTCAGTTAGTGGATCTGCAATGTTATTAACGGTAGAAACTTTATCTTTAATTATATCTCTATAAGTTGCAATCTCTCTGATTGTATGGTATTGCCACAGAAGTTCTAAACTTCTGATGAGACATCGGCTCTACTCCATTGTTTTCTCAAAACAATGATACACTTTCAGAGAAAATTGAGACAATCCCATATCAAATATGTAGATGAAAAATTTCATCTAGACTACTTCACAAGTAGTGTGCAACTACTATGTAAACTTGTTTACATATGTTGTAGAACTTACAGTGTTCTATCACATAGAACTCTTTCAACTTACTGCACCACCATTATTCTGACTTAATATCAAACTTATTTGATTAGAAGCTTGTGTTTGTAAAACTACAAGACTTCAAGTCTTATCCTCTAGTGCATAGAGATACATTCTCAGTGCTTCTCAAGTACCAAATGATATATCTCTAAACTATCCAATGACTCTCACTTGGATCTTCTTGATGAATGCTCATAACACTTATAGCATTAATCACATCATGTACGTAGCATCATATAAATAATAGACCCTATGACAAAGGCATAAGGGCTCTATTTATGTGATCTCTTTACCATTCAAGAAGTCTACAAAGACAACACTTTACAGAGATCAACTCCACACCACATAGGTAAGAAACCTATCTTGGAGTTTATCATGTCAAACCCTTTGACTATGGTGACTACGTACATTAACTGGGCATTGATTTTAGATCTATCTCCATAGATCTCAAAACCCAAATTGTGTTTGGAGGATCAATTTGATAGCTAGGTTCACTTATGATAACACACCTACTTCATTCTTAATGAGTAGTATGTCATCAACATAAAATGTCAAGAAAGTAACAGCACTCCCACTTATCTTGTTGAATACACAAGGCTCCTCTTCGTTCTTAATGAAGTCATAAGATTTAATCTCATTAAACCTTATATATGATCTATGGGAAATTTTACTTCTGTCCATAAATGAACTTAATACACACTCTTCTTGGATGTTATTGGGACTTGATTCCCTATAGTTGTATCATATACACATATTCCTCAAAATACTTTAGAGGAACATTATCTTAACATCCAATTAGCTTATCTCATAATCATAGAGTGTTACAATCAAAATCCGAATGGATTAATCAATGGAATAGGTAAAAGATCTCATCATAGTCAACCATTTGACTTCAATGATATCTTTTTCAACTATTCTCACCTTTGAAGGTATCTACCTTCTAATCCACTCCAATCTATTCTTTAGTGATCCATTTATTCCTTATGGATACTATATCCTTAGGTGGATCTATCAAGTTCTAAACTTGATTAGAATAGATAAATTTTATATCGGATTTTATTGTCTCTTCCCATTAATGATTCAATATCTCATATTGGTTCTATATAGATCCTAGGATCAATATCCTTATTATCTTATGCCTCATTTCATCTATTAGAGATACGTCTCACATATCTCTTAGGTAGAATGGACACAAGTAAAGACCTATGATTTGTCCTTGTGTAATTATTAACTAGCACCTTAATAGAAGTGTTATTGGGTTGTGGGACTGGAACATCTTCCATATATACCTTGCTCCCACTATCTTTCTTAAGAAGGAACTTTTCCTTTAGAAATATAGTGAGTTGAGCAACACATACCCTTATACATAAGGGTCGTATATTTAATATCCAAAAGTTTCCTTAGGATATTCCACAAGCCAACACTTCATAGTCTTATATTCCAACTTGTTAGAGTTATACTTCTTCACCAGGTTGGACATTCCGAAACCTTAACTTGCTTAAGGTCAAGCTTTAACTCCTTTTCCATATCCTATATGGAATAGTCAGAACAGATTTAGAAGGTACCTTTTAAAATCAAGTGGTTATAACGAGTACTTAACCAAAAATAGACAAAGAGAAAATTTGCAAAGCTTGTCATTGTTCATATTATGTCTTACATAATATGACTTCTCATTTTAGCTACTCAATTAAGCTAAAATGTGTAAAGAGGTGTTCATTAGATTCTATTATCCTTCAAATATATGTGAATTATGTACTTAAGTATTCCTCTCTTTGATCTCATCAAAGAGTTCTAATACTCTTTCCATTAGTATCTCTACTTCATTCTTATTCTCAAATAATTTCTCAAAGGTCTTAGTTTTGTACTTCATAAAGTACATGTTTCCAAACCCAGAGACATCATCTTCGAAATAATGAAGTAGAAATATTCTTCTTTAGCCTTACTAGATATAGGCTAACATACATCTAGATGTACGAGTTCTAATAACTCATTAACCCATTCTCCATGTCTATATAAAGCTAAAGTGTTGATTGATCTAAATCAACCCATTTCCTCTTAAAAGGAATATTCACACATAACATGAGAGCTAACATATCAAATATGATTAAACAATTCCTTAAGCTCCCACTGGCAAACACTTTGCCATTCAATCTATTAGAACATTTATCAATTCCATAACTTAGAATAAATCAACATTTATTCAAGTAGGAAATCATATAAAGTTATTGTAGAAGGATATAATAGCAATATTAATTATTAAGACATCTCTATAAGGCTATTAAAGAATTGCACCTCCCACTAATAATGATGCAACTTTTGCACCATTTCATATGTAGGTCAATATCTTCTTTATTAAACCTTCATTTACTTGTCATCATCTACAACTCCTTGTAGATATAATATGCATAACTGGTATCTCATACCATCAGATGCATCCATAGTATCTAATATTATGATATACACATATAGTATCTAATACTATTAAGTGTATATTTAAAACAAGTAAGTGCCAATGACTTGGATACATGAAGCTTCTCAAGCTCCACCTTTGCATTATATACAAAACACTTTGTACTTCCTCTTCCACTTATCATCATCATGACAGTGTAAAAATCATGTCTTATTCTGGCTTTATTATCTTGATCACCTTCTTTTACTATTAACTCTCTCCTATTTTTATCTAATGATTTTACTTCTTACTATTGGTCTCACCAACAAGAAGTAATTAAGATGTATTGTTGTTCTAACTTGCCCTTTAGTTAACTCATCAATATGAGCCATGATGGATCTCATATCCATCTATCCATGTTGTCTCTACAATTTATATCTCATAGAGACTAACATCTAATTTAAGGCAAACAATGCATCTTGTCTATAAGATAAGATCTTATCTTTCTTTCACATCATTAAATAATTTAGGAGACACCTACTTCTCAAGTAGAATAGTTAATTGGTCAACTATGAGAACAATTCTCTTAGTTCTAAACCAGTCTAAGAAGTGTGAGCCATTAAGCTATATGGCATCTAATATGCCATACTAATGGTGGTTTATAATCGTATTCTACAACGGAGATATAATTTTATCAATATAACATTGCAAACATTCATGAAATTAAGATATGGTCTTTCATCCTAATTTATGCTCCCACTAATTATCGACGAATTTGCATAACCCTCATTATGCAAAGACAGGATATCACTATGAAATCCTAGTGGGGACTAAGACCCTATTAACTTTATGGTGATGACCTTGTGGTAGCACAACAAATCACCCCATACTTAATAGGTAGGCAACTATTGCCAGTTGCAACTCTTGCAACTCTTAGTCATTTAGACTCTAGAGTTATGACCTTGTGGTAGCACAAGCCATATACTCTAGTTAGGTCAAACCCGCTTGTTACGTTATGAGAATGGATTCTTCACACAGCCCTTGTGGTAGCACAACAAAGCCATGCAAATGGTCCACCCCAAGGTTCGGCAAATGCCTTAGCCATGATCACCAATCCCTTGCTGAATGAGTCTTGTGGTAGCACAACAAACTCATCCAATCTAAGATTGGCTCATCAAGACCATTACAACGGAAGGCTATGTGAGTCATTCTTAATGTCACACGTTTATCAACCTAATTATGACAAGGAGGGATTTTATTTTAGTCTCATCAATAATATGTGCTAAGTATATATAATACCTTTGAAATATCATATATCTAAGGTATAACCTGTAGCACACATCCACATATCAAATATGCACAAAATCAGGTGATCATGGACTTAACCCTAAGCATGCACCTAAGACACCCCTATAGGTGCAAATCCTTGCTTCAGATGCTTGAGTTGGTATGCTCCCACTTCAGAAGGGTGCTTCTCCAAGTGGTCCCGCTCTCCAACCTTCAACGAACCGGCTTCTAACTCTTACAAGCGGCTTAAGGGTATGCAAACCCCACAAATGTACATAACTCAATAAGAAACCTTGGTTTTAACCAAGGGGAGTACATTAATGGAGGGATGTAGAATGTACAATCAGATTGTATAGAGAGAGAGGAGGCACACGCAGGCCCCATTTAATAACATAACCAACATAATTAAAAGCAATCACAAGCCAAGAACAATTAAGTCCATGATCACCTCCATACACACTAACATTCATCACATGAACATAGAGCGCATACGCGATAATTATATGAGATATATCATATATATCAGAATAAAATTATATAATTTATTTTGAAATTCTCAATTTCATGCCTTTCGATTTTTTCATGAAATAAATAACATGAAAATAACATGACAATAACATATAAACAATTTATATGAAATGAACATACAAAACTAAACTGTTTAGAACATTCATGCATTCCTAATACTGTGCAAGGTCAAAAATTAATGTCCCAATTTATATTCTGTAAAATCTCATTTTACAGAATTAATTAAGACACTAATAATAAAAGTTAAACCTTTAAAACAATTTTAAAGTTTAACCATGAGTGAATCTATGTAAATAAAACTAAACATCATCTAACATGTCATTAAACACTTAAAAACATGTTAAATAATATTATATAAATTTTCATAATTTTTATGTAATTTTATGGCAATTTTTCGGAATTTTCTATGATTTTAAACAATTTAAAATCACTAAAATAAAGGATGTGGCGCATTGCGCCGCGTATGGCGGCGCACTGCGCCCGTCCGGCGTGCGCCGCATTGCGCCGCATTGCGCCGCTGCCGCGGCGTCTGCGCCGCCGGTGCGCCGGCGCGGTGCGCGCGCGGTCGCGCGCTCGAGCCTCGGTCAAACCAGGTTTGACCCGGATCCGGATCCGATTCCGATCCTTCATCTCCGCCCGATAAGAAGGCGGCCGGTGCACTGTTCATCCGGAAGGAGTGTTTCCATAAAACCAGGCCTCTATCTCCCTATCCCGGGCTCCGAAAAATATGAAAAAATATGCGTTAGAATACTTATAGAATAAGGAATCCAAAAAAGTCGATCTCATATCCAGGAAAAATCCCAATCGACCAAAAAATGAGGATAAAGAGGCGGCGGTCACCCAGATTCCGTAGCAGAAATCTCTATTTTGCAACGAGGTAACTCCTTATCCAGGAAGCCAAATATTCTACCAAAATACAATTTAGAATTATCATCATATGCGGTTTCTAAATATTTATATATCCGTTCATATAAAAATTCTATATCAACGGGAAATCAGGAAGAAACAAGTCGGCGCCGTCAGACTCCGCAGAACCCTAGTTCGTCGGAAAACTCAAAAATTCTCATCCTCCGCATTCGTTAAAATCTGGATATCAAAGGTAAAGGCTAGGTAATCATATTAACCATCTCCTAAACCTTTTTCAAGTCTCAATTTATTCTGTGGACGGATATTTCACAAAATCCCCAAATCCGGGTGTCGGTTCGGGCATGATAGAAACACCAAATTTTGACGCTTCTCCCTAACACTACAGAGATCCAAACTTCAAACGGTTTGCAGATTTGGAAAGCCCTATATCACGAGATTATACCAAGGCCAACAAATATTTTATCTAAGTTATACACAGAATATGGTGGCCTCGTCAAAACAGACGTTTGCACAGATTCAGGAACACATAAATAACATAAAATAATGTCGATTCGACGTCGGTTTAGACCGAGACTTGAACCGGGCTCTGATACCACTGTAATTAATTGTCCATTAGAATTTGGTGCAGTAGAAGCGACGATTTCTATGGGTTCCTTTAGAATCCGTCTCAATCAGAACCGAACGACGAAAACCGAAAACTGATCAAATCGGGTTCGAATATACCTGATAGGGATTCATATAATCCCATGGAGATGAAGGAGATGAGCTTCTCAAGCTCTTCAAACCGTTCAAGTGTCCGGTCTCCAGCAGTATCCACACGAACTTTATCCACAGTAGGTTCTCCCTTCGTGCCGGCCTCGAGAACTCTTCCCGAACGGAGCTCCATCGACCATGAACACCTTCTAAAGAGAGGAGGAGGTAGGGAGGAGACTTGGGACGTGGTTTTCACCCTTGGCTTGATTGGGTTTGGCTGAAACCATTAGTATTTATAGAGAATTATGGAATTTTTCATAAAAACCCAAAATCTCTATAAATTACGCCCTTGCCCCTGTACTTGTGGATAAGTCCTTTTGTGTGTGACCCACTAGGCCCAATAGCCTATTTGGTTGAGGCCTAAATAAAATAGAACAATTCTATTTAATTTAATTAAATTCGTTATCCGATAACAGATTAATCGGCCTACCGATCATGAGGGGTACAAGCTACATCCCATGATCTCAAATGGCTATGGGGATAATCTCATCTCCATTGAGTCTTTCCATCATCAGTTACCACATGGATATAAACCCTCATCCATCCAATGTCCCGGTCGGAAAGGAGTACGGCATCGACTGTCAACTCCTTAGTGTACCGACTCTATAGGATCATGTACTCGGAATTGGATCAATTAAAAAACTCCTTTTCCAATTATCCTATTTACCCTGGCCAGGGATTTAGAGTACTATCCCATAGGACATTCACTCTCACTTACCGAGATTGGACGATCCCTTGTTGTCCGCTCAATTGCCTCCATCGAATTTTCCTTGTACCCGATCCATCGCTATATAGGATCATCTAAATTGTGATCCATAAGTCAATGGTCAAAGCGCAAGTTCCACCCAACAAGGCATCTTTGGCGACTCAGGTCAAAGGTCCAACCATGCAACCGTGATGATAGAAGACCACGATAGAACGGTTCGGTAAGATACTATTCGGGGTTTCTAATTCGGTCGATTCGGTGAACTCATTCAACTAATGAGCACTGTATGTGTATCTCGGTGTCTCCACACTAATGACCAATGAGATCGGTCGTCCTCATCACATGAGAAGACATCACATACACTAGTCTATCCGGATCCTTGATGTCCCGTCTCAAGTATCCTATGACTAGGAACATTTAGATCAAATACCTCTAGATGATCAATCTCATTATCATGATCTCATCATGATTTAATCATCATTGTATTTGATCAAGGACTTCATTATGATATTCGCTTTTAATAAGAGCTTATAATGAAGATTTACCTAATTAATTGAATGAGATATTTCTAGAAATGTCGAATCATATCATATATGATTGGCTTGTAGGGCACACATTTCTATCAGCATGCTCAGATGAGTCCTGTTTGTTTTATTTCTTTGACTAAGTGACTGCAAATAAGTACTTAACATGTTAGTTTTTTAGAAAAAATTAAGTTGTCAGATGTGAATAACTTTTAAATTAAACTGATTCTTTACCTTATTGTCGTCCCTCGACCATATCTCGCACATATGATGCCAATGGTACGGGTCACATTGTGGAGGCACAACGGCAAGTGCCTCCTCTAGTGAGTGTCCTGTAAAATATTGTATGCCAAAATTGTATTAGTTACAGTAATCAACAATGTACAAAAAAATAAATGTTTGCCTTCTTCTTTAGATGACCCCTTTGTTTTCTTTGCATCTCCCCCATATGCCTTAAAATATCCACATCTATGGATGGAGATCGCTCAAATGTAAAATGCTGTTGCAAGCAAGAAGAATATACAGATCAGTATTTTACAAGTAAAAATATAATACGAATCAAACTTCTTTTACGTACCTCGAGATCTCTAAAGATGTCCTCTTTATTCTCATCTAGAAGGGTGATGTAGTCCTATTGCCATAAATTCCACTTTGGATTGGCCAAACCGGCCTTTGGATGGGGGTATTTGTTGATTTCTGACTTATATGCTTAGTTTCGCCAATCCAAGCCAAATTTCAGCTTGGATTGGCCAAACTGGACTTAGGTGTCGACTCTAAAAATGGGTTTGTTATCTTCTGGATCGCCATCTCAAGAAAGGGGATGAGAAAGAAGGAAGAAAACGTGAAAAACACTCTCTCACCTCAGTCCCACACTAACATTGATCCCTGAACTTTCATCTCCCGGCATTACTCTAGCACCGGAAAGATGGTTCAGGTCGTGTGGGAGGAGAGTGAGGACAGAATGAAAGAACTTAATGTATAAAGAAGTTGGAGGATGTGGTCGCCAGGTGCCGCGGGCTCCGATTTAAATGAAATAATAGAAAGATTTGACCGTGTGTACCTTAGCATGGGAAAGAGTGTGTGAGGGTTCAACCTTTTTCTTGTTATACCAACCAATGAAGAAGAGTCTTCAACCGATGCTAGCTTGAAGTATTTGTTAAACTAGAAGACAATAAGACATGAAAACAAGTGAAGAAAGTTTATTAGGACTAGGTGAAGTGTAGAAACTGAAAAAAGAAAGATAAGGAAAAGATCAATTGGATTGGGGCGAGGCCTAACCCTTTTTTGTATTTTTAGATGATAAAAATGATGCAAAACTGAATTAAAATGATCAAATTATGCTATAAATAAAATATAAAAGATTAGAGAGTAAGATGGCTCAGATCGGAGCCAGAACAAGTAAAGGAAGCCAGTTCGGATGGCCTGCTCTCGGGTGAGTGCAATGTCCTGTCGGCGCAACTTCAGTGCAGAGAATGCTACGGTCGATATTGATGTTGGAATCAAGTGCCATTTGTTTCTACGGATAGATAACTTAGAGAGGAAGAGATATTATGTTCACAACCTCTCCATAATATACCCTTAAGACCTTTAAAATTTATGGAAGTGAACAGATGTGAAATCAAAACCTGGTTGTGCACCCTCGGTGCAGAAATCACCACAGACAAACGACATGTCTGAATTGAGTGCCACTGGTTGCAAACGGAAGAGAACGTAGATATGCAGCTTTCTCCTGTTGACCACTTTGGCAGAACATGTCCCTAGAATTCTTTAGAAACCAATGAAGAAAGTGGATGTAGAGATCACGAATTGGGCCTCCTTCTTCACGTCGGGATCGATCTCTTACCACCGGATCGGAGTAGAACATTAATGAGAGCTTGGGGAAGTGCTTGGACGACCTCTGGACATGCTAAAGCATGCATGGTAACCTCTGGTCATTGAGAATGGCCCTCAATTTATAGGGGAAGCAAGACCGGTGCAAAATGTAAGAAATCAATACATGACAGCGAAAAATATTTGATTCCATAAAACCATGATCTTTGCTTTGATCGATGCCAAACGAGTAAAACCGGGAACCGAATATGAAGTAGAACAAGAGTATCTCATTGGATTTCTAAAATCCCTCACCATGGATGAAGAGAGGACATTCCTCCTTGCTGAAAATCGTTCATGTGTCCGATCTCTAGCGATATCCACACGATTTGCTTCAATAGACGAGTTCTCCCTTCCTTCGGGCCCCCAGAAACCTTCCAGATCCAAGCTTGACCATGGGAGATCACCTTCTAGAGGAGCGAGGAGGAAGAGAGGATGCTTGGGACGTGCTCCAGCCCTATTGTTTGTTAGGGTTTGGCTTCATAAGCCATTTATATATAGAAGATCGAATTTTTCACAAAAACCCAAAAATTTTATAAAATTGCATCCATGTCCTCATCTTATTGACCAGATCTATTGTGTGTGACCCACTAGGCCCAATAGTCAATTTGATTGAAGCCTTAATTAATTTAAAAGAAATAATTTCTTTAAATTAAATCAAAACTGTTATCCGATAATAGTTTTTACGGCTTTCTGATCATAAAGGGTATAAGCCACATCCTATGATTCCAAATGACTTTGGAGAGTTAAATAACATCCATTGAGCCTTTCCATCATCAATTACCGCACGGATTTAAATCCTCGTTCATACAATATCCCGGTCGGTCAGGGGTTCGGCACTGACTGTCAACCCCTAAATATTCCAACTCTATGGGATCCTATACTCAGATTTGGATCAATTGGAAAATTCCTTTTCCAATTATCCTGAGTACCTTGGCCAATATTTAGAGTACTATCTCGTAGGACATTCTCTCTCTTACCGAGAGTGAACGATCCCTTGTTGTCCACTCAACTCCACCGGGTTTCTCTTGCACCCAATACTTAATAATCAAAGTACAAGATACATCCGATAAGACATCTTTGGTGACTTAGGTCAAAGATCCAACCGTGCTATTGAGATGTAAGAATAACCTGATAGATAGTTCGATAAGATACCGATCAGATTTTCCTAAATTGGTCAGTTCAGTGAACTCATTTCACTAATGAGCACTTGTGTGTGTATCTTAGTGTCCCTACACTGATGACCAATGAGATCGGTCATTCTCATCACATGAGAAAACATCACACACACTAGTCTATATAGATTCTTGATGTCCCGTCTCAAGGATCCTATGACTAGGAACATTTAGATCACATACCTCTAGATGATCGATCTCATTATCATGATCTCATCATGATTCAATCATCATTGCATGTGATCGAGGACTTCATTACGATATACGCTTCTAATAAAAGCTAGTAACGACGTTTTGCCTATTTAATTGAATGAGATATTCCTAGAAATGTTAAATCATATCATATATGATTGTCTTGTATGGCATATATTTCTATCACAAAACATAAAAAGAAGACAATCGCGGCCCCGGCTTGGGGGTGCGTAGGCCACACCCTCAACACGAGGGCGCACAAGCTGCACCCTCAGGGTGAGGATGCGGTCAGCACACCCTAGTTTGGGGGCGCATTCAGCACATTACTTCTAAAAATTATCCAAAAATTCTAGAAAACTTTTAAAAATGCGGTTGACAAAATGGACGTGCCCCCGACTCTCGGTGCGATCAAAATAAACACTTTTAAGGAAGGAAACCTTCCAAAAATCGATTTGGAAGTCCGAAATGGAGTGATTTTCTGGTTTCTGGAATCGACCGCGCCCTCACTGTGAGGGCACGCTGACTGTGCCCCCGGTTCGGGGGCACGTTCAGTTCTCTCTCCTGTGCGCTCTACGTCCGCAAGCCGTAATTTGCAAATGGAATGTCTGTTTCGACTCCCGTTTGTTTCGTATGAAAGAGGACTCACAAACGTAGCTTCCCAAATTGGTAAACCAAATGGCACACATTTCAAAACCTCTGTATGAGATTTTACAATCCAGTTTACAATTTTGAGGATGTCGAAAGCCAGAAAGGTGATCTGAAAAGACACGATTTTGACCAAGGAGCCTAGGGTCAGCTCGGGATGACTTAAAATGATGACTGAACAAGTCCGGTATGATCAAAAAAGTATGAATCATCAAAAAAGTCAAGAATAACTTGGTAAACATGAAATGAACCTCGGAAAAGTTGGGAATAGCTAGGAAACTCTATGATCGACTGAAATGATGGTACGACACTGGTTGGTGACAGTATATGGCTAGGGTCGATGTAGACACCCAATTTTGGTCTAGTTAAAGAGCTTAAATTCTTGTTTTCATGAATAATATTTGAGTAACTTTTCAAGGGAATCGAGTTTTCCGAAAAAATCAAGTTTTTCGGCGCATTTCGTAGAAGATCGATAGGCGTTGACCAGGGTCAAAGCACCCTATATACAGGGCACCAGGCGCCTTGTATATAGGGCACCTAGCGCCCTATATATGGCACCTAGCACCCTACTTATAGGGCACTAGGCGCCCTACTTATAAGGCACCTGCACCTGGTCTGACTGATTGGACAGATTGATGGGACAGTTCTGCAAATAAAGTTACCCTTTTATTGCCTATAAAAGGGCCCCCATTTGGAGGGTTTAGCACACACCAAGGGAGTCCCCCAAACCCTCTCATCCACCACAATACTCCCAAAGCCTTACAACCCCTCTCCAAGCTCTCAAACCATTCTAAACTCCTCTCTCAAAAATCCCAAAAACCTTCAATTTCCTTCTTCAGAAATATGATTTTTCTCCGAATTTGAGGGCCTCTATACTCCATTTCCCTTACATCTAGTGCCAAAAACTCTTCCATTAGCTTCACTTGAGTATTAGCTGCTTGAAGAACTCCTTCTTCCATATTGGAGGTCTTCCTACACTCTGGGGTGACACTGCGAAGAATGAAAAAAAATCTACTGAAACTGGTCCTTGGTGCCCCATAAATAGGGAGCTTTGACTTTGGTCAATGTGCCCCATCAAGGGGACACCTGCAGCTAGCGCCCCATATATGGGGCACTAGCAGGGGCAGACCCTGTTTTGCAGTTTTTTGAGTTTATTTACCTTTCCGGTCGATCCTTTACTCCCCCCTTTCATTTTAACTTTCATTAACATGTCATTTAGCATATATTAAGCCACTCATTTGTATTTTCATGCATATTTAAACCTTTTAAATAGGGGTTGGGATTTAGTCCCAATCCGGTCAGTTCCTTCCCTCTTTCATGTTTACATTCGAATTTGAGCATGATTCTACACTTTCACTAGAACTAATGATCTTTTCACTTGTTTCTATGTTTTCATATGGACATTTTTAGGTAAATCCGGTCGAGGCAAAGCTTCAACCGGATCAAATACGAAGGACTCACTAAGCTCTCTTCTTTCGGCCGTCCGAGAGAGGAGAAGTCGGAACCCAACAATCTCCCCACTTCCAAAGGTACGACGGTCATTTTTATTCTTCATTTTTATTTATTTCTATTATATTTTGGAGCCTTTAGCTCTTGGCGACCACACCCACTAACATCCCATCCACCAAGTCCCCAAAGCAAGCGTAGGGACTGGAAAAGGGAGATCTACGGATATCCCGTTTCGGGTGCTTACAGTCGACCCATAGGACGTGGAAAGGCTCGGTGATGACCGGAAAGACCTAACACGCGGTCTGGGATAGCCAAAATGGTACGGATCAGAAAGCTGTGATAAAAGCTGTTTTAAACCTGCAACTACCGAAACGACTTGTTGGAAACCCAAATATTGCGGAATTCACGCTGGACTTCTGAGATCTTCAATTTTGGATCATTAAGGCTCGGTCATTGAGCAGGCTTCATGTTTCCACGACTAACACGCGGCTCTCACTTGAAGGTTACGGCATTGTTGGGAAAATCTTCGGTCCATTCTCAACTCATGCGGCTCTCCACTGACATCCTTGGCTCATCTCCACAAGGTGATATGGATCAGATAAAGGTCAGATAAAGCGTATTGCCAATAGAATAAGGGTTTAAGTCCCAAATAAGGCCAAATTGGCGTGTCTACATTAGGATGGAGGCATTTGTTGATTTTCGACTTCCTTGACCATTTTGGCCAATCCAAGTCGAATTCCACCTTGGATGGGCCAAACCGGCCTTAAGATGGAGGTATTTGTCGATTTCTGATTTATATGGTCAGTTTGGTCAATCCAAGCTGACCAGCCTTAGGATGGGAGTATTTGTTGATTTCTGACTTATATGGCTAGTTTGGCCAATCCAAACCAAAATTTGGCTTGGATCGACCAAACTAACCATGGGATGGGTAAAGAATCGATTTTCAACTTACATGGCCGGTTTGGCTGATCCAAGTCAGAATTCGGCTTGGATTGGCCAAATCGGCCTTATGATGGAGGTATATGTCGATTTTTGAATACCTCCATCCTAAGGCCGGTTTGGCCAATCCAAGTCAAATTCCACATTGAATCAACCAAACTAGCCTTAAGATGGGGGTATTTGTCGATTTCTAATTTATATGGTCGGTTTGGCCAATTCAAGCCAAATTTCAGCTTGGATTGGCCAAACTGGCCTTAGGATGGGGGTATTTGTTGATTTTCGACTTCCATGATCGGTTTGGCCAATCCAAGCCAAATTCCACCATGGATCTGCCAAACCGGCCTTAGGATGGGGTATTTGTTGATTTCTAACTTATATGGCCAGTTTGGCAAATCCAAGCCAAAATTTAGCTTGGATCGGCCAAACCGACCATGGGATGGGTAAAGAATCAATTTTAGACTTATATGGCCAGTTTGGCCAATCCAAGCCGAATTTCGTCCTTAGGATGGAGATATATGTCATTTTTTGACTTATATCGCCGGTTTGGCCAATCCAAGCCTAATTCCTCATTGAATCAGCCAAACCGGCCTTAAGATGGGGGTATTTGTCAATTTCCAACTTATATGGCTGATTTGGCCAATCCAAGCCAAATTTCAGCTGGAAGACCCAATGTTCCCCAATTCTTTAGCGTGTGCTTTAAACCAGACCGTAAAACTTTGCTCGCAACTTCCTCCATCAATAAGAGCATCACTATACTTCTGAAAGAAATAATCGTTATCATCAATTTGATTTAACACACATGAGTGGATTAAATCTTGTTCTCTTTTCATCAACATTCTAGGGAAACAGGTGCATCTCAATGGATGGCCAACTGGCTTAAATATTGAACTCTTTTCATGATCATCTTCATAGGGACCACCATCATAGGTCCGATCCCTACTATATTCGCTGTCATGTCGTATGTACAAAGAAATAAATTGTGTGCATTTCTCTACTAAAGAACCCTAGGCAATGAATCCTTCGACTCTTGCCATGTTGCCAACATAATCTTTCAGCCTCTTCAAATATCTTTCAATCGGATACATCCACTGGTATTGAACAGGTCCATACATTATAACTTCATAAGTTAGATACACAACAAGGTGGACCATAACATCGAAAAATGAATGTGAAAAGATTTGTTCCAACTTACACATTGTGATTGCAATCTTAGATTTCCAATTTATTAAAATACTAGTATCTAAAACCTTAGCATATATGACTTTAAAATACTAACATACCTCCTTAATGGGGTGGAGTACGTCCTTTGGTATGATCCCTTGAAATGTTAGAGGAATAATCATCTGCATCATGACATGACAATCATGACTTCTAATCCACTAATGATCCTACTACTTAGATCTATACTCCTACTCAAATTTGATGAATACCCATCCGGCACTCGAATTTTCTTCACAAAATTGAGGATATGAGATTTTTGTGCGTTGTTAAGCCTATAAGTAGCATCTGGAAACTTAGATGAACTCTTTTGTGTATGCAACTCTGGACGGATTCCTAACTCTACCAAGTCTTTTCTCGAGTTCAGGTTATCTTTATCCAATTCTGAGATGTTGAATGTATCTAGAATATCGTTACACACATTCTTCTCAATGTGCATGAGTTCAAATGATAACGGACAATCAGAGATGCCCAATATGGTAGTTGCCTAAAAAATATACTTCTTTTCTTCCAATTCTTGTTTTTTTACAAATTATTTCTCAAGTTTTCTAAATATTTCTTAAACGGTTTTCCAAATCTTAATGGGTCCATCTCCTCTTGTTGTCTCCAAATCTCATGTCCAGTTAGCATCATTGGTGTGCCCCTCTCACACCGTCGGCCATCAAATAGATGTCTATCATGATGTTTTCTCCACCGATGTGCTATCGGTAAAAATCAACGATGTCCCAGATAACATTCTTTCTGACTATGAACTAGTCAAACCGAATATGTTTCCTAATTACAAATTGGACATGCTTTTTCCTTTCGTACTCCATTTGAATAGGGTGGCATAACATGGAAGATCGTTTATGGTGCCTAGCAAGATGTCTCTTATGAGAAAATTCTCCTTCATTAAAACATCGTATGTATCCAATCTGATCTCTCACAAGGACCTTAACTCGTCCACCAACGGCTGCAAGTAGACAGCAATATCATTTTTGGGGGCTTCGGGTCCCAGCATTAGACACGAAATCGTCGTGTGCGTAGCTTTCATACACATCCATGGTGGTAAATTGTAAACCACTGTAACAACAAGCCATATACTATACTTTGAGGACATGTTGCCGAATGAGTTAAAATCATTGGCAGCCAATCCAAGGCGAACATTGTGTTTTTCCAATGCAAAACCTGGATAAAGTTCATCCACTCTTTTCCATGAGGGAGAATCAACAAAATGACACATTTTCACGTCTTGATATATAGGACTGTGGCTCACTATGCCATAACATCTACTTAGTAGTGTTCGTTGATATATACAAACGCTGCAACCTATCTCTTAAAGAAAAATAATGTAATATCTTTCATGCCACTTTTTACTCATATGTTTATGATCATGTTTATATCTGGAACTCTCACATTGTGGACACGTAATTCTATGTGCATTCTCTTTTCAAAAGAGAACACAATCGTTCTTACTTGCATCTATCTTTTCGTAACTAAGTCCTAAGTCCTCAATAATTTTGTTAAGTTCATACCAAGTGTTAGGAACACTTGCATCTTTGGGCAATATATCCTTAAATAAAGACAATATACTATTCATACATTTTTCAGTCAAATCATTTATTGACTTCAATTAAATAAATTTTAACTTAGATATTTTTGTGCAACCTTCATATAAAGGTGTTTCGGCATATTTTAATAACAAGAAATGCTTGTGTGTATCTTGATTTGGTTCACCCTCATGGTGTCTACATGGTTTCTGATGATTTTGGATATCTTCAATCATTTCTATCACATCATCGTTTAAATTCTCATCTTGTGGTTCATCTAATTGAACTTCATGTTCCCTACTTAAGCTCTGTTCTATTTTCCTGTGACTTATCCACATTCAATAATTTGGCGATATACCCTCACATATTTATGGGGTGTTTGGTTGCATGATAATGAAGGTTTTTATTATAATTTTTAAAAATTATAAGAAAACTTGCTAAAAGAGGTGTTTGGCAACCACGACAATTTTATGTTTTGAAAGTGATTTTCTTCTTAAACAAAAAAAGAGGGTCTCACCTCTTTCTTTTTTCTTATGGTCCCCACTTTGTTTGGTCATGTATGATGGTTACTCTTTTTTGTTATCACATCCCTCCAATCATGATAATTTTATGTCATGAGTAGGTTCACTTTTTATTTTAATACAATTTTTTATCATGAAAGTGTACAAAAAATTATCATGCAACCAAACACCCCATAAATGTTCTTTAACTGTATGTCTTTTTAAAGTGAATGTGTTACAACACCGTTTACAAGGGCATTGAATCAAACTTTTATCTAGTCTATGCCTAAATCGGGTCTCGGATTCATGAAAAGAAAATTCTAGAAATTCTTATACTTCTTGAAGATACGTAGGACTTAATCTATTAGGAATATCTATCCAAAACTTGTCTAAGTTACTCGTCATGTTCCATAATTGGTCTTTTAACGTTATAAACAAATATATACACAAAAGTAAAGAATTATATTACAAAACTTGAAAATAAACCGAATCTCCTCCAAAAGAAGTAAGTGTCGAATGATAATGTCACTTGAAATAACCTGAAAATGAGAAGTAGAGCTGACATAAGATAAAAAATTGATAAAATTATATTAGAAAGCCTTAAATTAGTTTCTAATGCCACTGTGGGACAAATAAAACCAAAAACCTGGTTTGGGTTGGTGTCCATGGAATTTTGGCCAATTGAAACTAGTTTGAGAATTTAAGTAGTTTCTATCACCACTTTAGAACAAATCAAACTGAAAAATCGGATTGAGTTTATTCCGCCATGGCATTTTAACCAATTGAAACCAATTTTGAAATTTAATCCATCTCTACACTTCTTTGGTTGGATTCGATTTAAGACAACGAACTTGATTACTTTTTTAAATTGGTTATTAATGCCCAACATAAAGATACTTCGCTTATTATTTAACATGCCTAATGGAAAGGGTTTTTTTCCAAATTTCAAGTTCATAGCCGGTTTGGCCAATCCAAGCCGAATTCTAGTTTGGATTGGCCAAATTGGCCATAGGAAGGCCGGTTTTCCAAATTTCAAGTTTATTTTATGGCCAGTTTGGCTACTCTTCCAAATTCCATGCTAATTGGCTGCGTTGGCCAATCCAAGGCCGGTTTGCCGGCTTGGATTGGCCAATCCAAGATTTATTACCTTAATTATTGATAAAAATAATATAAATAATGATTCCAAATTTTTATGAGATTATTTCAATTTTTATATTATGATATGCATTTAAATTTATTTATTTATTACGGCTGAAATGAAATTAGTCTAATTAGACATTAATTTTAAATTTTTTATCAAACAAAACGTTTCACTTGTATGTTAATCAAATTAAATATTATTTTACCACCAACTAAGAGATTAAAGGTGACATTAAGAATTTATATTTTTAGATTAATCTAAAACTAATATGCCTAACCACCTTAATGACAAATTCTAAAAAAAGATGATTAACCATAAACTAATATGCTTAACCCCGAAATTAATATGTATAATTTAATTTAAATAATTTTATGATACTTAGCACTTTCTTTAACATGGTTAACATGATAAACGATAACTCTAAATTCATAAACGATAACCCTAAATTCATAAATTAATAATCTTAACCATGTTTAATTAAAAGAATAAATCTTAAATTCGTTTATAGGAGTTGTTAGGAGTAGAAATTACCTTAAGGAGGAAGAAATTGGCGGCGATGGAGAACGAGACCGGCGGCGGCCGGCGGCGGTTGTGCAGAGGCAGTGATAGACAAGGCACGGCGGCGGCGGTGAGGTTGCACACGAAAGAGAGAGCGAGAGGGTAGGAGGAGAAGGCGATCGTGGGTTTTAGAAGACCCTCAAAAAATTGGTGATGGCTGAAGCCGTTGCCAATGGCACATTAAAGTACAATGGCGACGGCTGAAGCCATAACTAAATATACTCGATCGTTGAATGGTCGGTAGGAACAATTAGCGACGGCTTTAGCCGTTGCTATTAACGGCAACTAGCGACGGCTTAGTGTGGCTGTTGCTAATTACCGTTGCAGGGGGAGATCGGGAAAATATTATTACTGGTTTAGGGACGGCTTAAGTCGTCGCTAGTAAGTTTAATAGCGATGGCTTCTAGTAGCCGTCGCATATAACTATGTAGCGGTGACGATTTTATCGGCGATGGCTTAAGTCGTCGCTGATACCAAAATTGGAGATAGCTTTTGGAAGCCATCGTCATTAATCTGTCTCGAATATCATCCTATTTTGTATTGAATCATGATAAAATCATGATAATGTGAACAATCACCTAAAGATATGTAATGTAAATATGAGATCAATCATCTAAAGGTATGTAATATAAATATGAGATTAATCATTTAAAGGTATGTAATATAAATATGATATCAATCATCTAAAAGTATGTAGGGTAGATATTCTTAGTCATATAATCTTTGAAATGAGATGTTAATGATCCGGATCAGTGGCGGATCCAGCATATAGTAAGTGGGGTCATATGACCCCACTAAAATTTAAAACTTATAATATAAAATGTTAGATAAAAATATTTAATGTTAATAAATTCATAAAAGTGATGACCCCACTCAAAAATTTTGGTGACCCCGTTGTTCACAAATTCTAGATCTGCCACTGATTCAGATAGACTAATATATGTGATATATTCTCATACGATGAAGATGATCGATCTCATTGGTCATTAATGTGGAGTTATTGAGATATGTATACAAGTGCTCATTAAATAAATGAGTTTACTAAATTGACCAAATTAGAAATATTAAATGATATCATATCTAAAGTAACCAAGTTGAGGATGAGATTATGTTAGTAGTTATTCGACTTGTGAACCACTTTTATTTCAGTACTGCTTTATGTGTTTTTTGGTTAATGTTTGCAACTTTTAGAAAACAGTCTATGTAACTTATGTTTGGATGTTTTTCATGCACTATCGTTTGCTGCACTACTGATTTTTGCACACTAGTGTTTGGTTCTTGAATGATGGTTATGTCCTTCCAGGTTGATGGCCACTTATATTCCGTTAATGGCCACTTATATTCATCTTAATAGGTCGTTGACGGCAACTTGTCCATTGTTCTGCTTGAATTCTTGAGTCCCTTGGAATAGCAAAATTTTAAGCCTAGCTTTCGGATGACATTAATTTCCAGCAAATTTTTTCCGTGTGTGCCTTGATCGACGAATATTTATCTTGCTGTTGGAAATTAATGTTAGTTCATATTCTTGTCAACCTGATGTCTTTTAAGATGGATATTTGAGAAAATCAGCAGGTTTGAGTGAATGAAAACCTATATATATCACTCTCTGCGACGCATTGCACCTTGAAATATTCTATTTTTTATTTTTTGAAAATGTGACCTATACATTTTTTGAAATTGCGATTCTCACTTCTTTATATTTTTGGATCACTTTTTTATTTGTTGTCATGAAAAGGTATATCGGTCCGATTTATGTTCCCTGGAAAATTATTCGTGCAGGGTGGACATCACCGCCCTACGGTGGTGGCCCCAGGATTCGAACCGTGCAGGACAAGACCAAAAATAAATAAAAGAAAAACAAAAGGTTTCGCTAAATCATTAGATGCATACGAAGGATCTTATTACGAGGGCAATATAGTCTTTTCCTACTCAACATCACAGGGTGTTGACGGCAAACTCTTGACATGGAGCGGATGTTTCAAATATTGCAAAGATTGGATCGGTTGTTATAAAAAAGTGACAGCCGGACTGTCTGTTAAAGTGACATTTCAAAATCGGACCGGGAGTCAATTTCCTCAAAAAAGAATGTTCACAACTTTTTGTTCAAAAAAAAGACTGTTATATAAAATTGAAATTTTTTGTAATGACTGTTAAACACTTTCTTGACAACTTTGTTCACAAAAAAAGAATTTTTCAACGAAAACTCCATTTGTGGTACAGCTAAATGCGCAAACATCAACTACTCTCATTGCTGATGGAATTGAAAATAAATTAGTCAAAGGTGTTTGACTAGGGTTTGACCGCACACCCACAGTTCCAATAACATTCTAGGGTTTATTAGATCATCAAATCCACACTCTTAGAGAGGAGAAAAGATTGTATTCAATATTATGCATCACAGTTTACATAGTCACGTTCACCACATAGCCTGATTCGCTTCAGGATCTCCCTCACGTCCCTGCCACCCGGCTCGCTCTCGCCGCAGATGGGGCTGAAGAAAGCGCGGTGAACCTGCCGGAGTAGGCAGAGAACCGTTGACAATGCTTCGGTGGCATCGTCTTCATCTGTTCTGAGCTCTGCCGGCGAGCGCCCTTTGACACCGCTCCCGCGCCTTTCGTCGGCGAAGTAGTGGTACTCCGGTACGGGGATGAGATTATCTTGATGCTTCTCCCACACAGCGACCGTGTCGTCCACGATTAGGGTGGTCCGCTCATCACCGCAGCGGACGGCGCCAAGCTCCTTGGCGTCCTTGGTCGCGAAATTCCACCTCGTAAGGATGTTGCGGGGGCAGAAGTAGGCGCCGCCTGGGTCAAGAAGTCGGGCCATCTCCTGGGCGTAGGCGGGTTCCCCCATGGTGCAGATGCACAGGCGGAGCATCTTGCTGCACTCGCGCAAGAATGCGTGCCCGAAGGGCCGAACCTTCGTGAGGTATTCCGTGCCCCCGACCGTCTTGAACCGGTGCAGCTCGCTGCGGACGTCTCCGCATCGTCCGGCTGCCCTGAGGAGGTGAACTTCATGGGAGTAGAGGCGGCGGACGCTGACGGTATGGAGCAGCATATGGTCAAGATCCAAGATCAGCGTCAGTCGTCTCTTCTCGCCCAGCATCGCCTTCGCCGCGGCGTTGGCACCGGCGGACGGCGTCTTCGCCGATGTCGCCATGTCGCCGGGAGGAACGAAGGCCGGAAAGAGAAGAGACGGGAGACAGGATGAGAGAGAAGAAGCAAGAAAGCGTAACGAACTCCGGGGTGGATCTCTCTCTCTAGTCTTCTATATAAATACCGAAAGGGAAGTGTCTTGGGCTTTTCTTATTAACACGTTTTTTTCCCTCTGGGAGTCTATTGCGGATATAAGTGTGTGTTTAAACTAGTTTGGGTTTGGTGTCCATGGAATTTTGGCCAATTGAAACTAGTTTGAGAATTTAAGTTGTTTCTATCGCCACTTTAGTACAAATCAAACCGAAAAATTGGGTTGAGTTTATTCCATCATGGCATTTTAACCAATTGAAACCATTTTGAAATTTAATCCATCTCTACACCTATTTGGTTGGATTTGATTTAAGACAACGAACTTGATTACTTTTTTAAATTGGTTATTAATGCCCAACATAAAGATACTTAGCTCATTATTTAACATGCCTAATGGAAAGGGTTTTTTTTCCAAATTTCAAGTTCACAACCGGTTTGGCCAATCCAAGCCGAATTCTAGTTTGGATTGGCCAAATTGGCCATAGGAAGGCCGGTTTTCCAAATTTCAAGTTTATGGCCAGTTTGGCTAGCCTTCCAAATTCCATGCTCATTGGCTGCTTTGGCCAATCCAAGGCCGGTTTGCCAGCTTGGATTGGCCAATCCAAGATTTATTACCTTAATTATTGATAAAAATAATATAAAAAAAGTTTCAAACTTTTTATGAGGTTATTTTAATTTTTATATTATGATATGCATTTAAATTTATTTATTTATTACGGCTGATATGAAATTAGTCTAATTAGACATTAATTTTAAATTTTTTATCAAACAAAACGTTTCACTTGTATGTTAATCAAATTAAATATTATTTTATCACCAACTAAGAGATTAAAGGTGACATTAATGGGGTGTTTGGTTGCATGATAATACACGTTTTTATTTTAATTTTTAAAAACTGTAATAAAAAACTTTCGTAGGTGGTGTTTGGTAGTACGACAATTTTTTGTTTTAAAATTTTTTTACGGTTTCACCGATGACAAAAAAATAAAAGAGGTATTCACCTCTTTTATTTTCAAAAACGGTCTCTCTTGGTCCCCCGGCACACCCCGGTTCGGGTCCGACTTCGCGACGCTCTTCGTCACGGCAGGCTCCCTCTTCACGGTGTTTCTCCACGGCAGCGGCCTCCTCGCCCCTTCTTTGAGAGCTCGCGGCAGCACATCGTCGGCGATGGCCTCCTCCAGGTCCCCCTTCTATGCCCCTTCTTCGTGAGATCTCTCCGCGACGGCTTCCCCGCAACGAGCCCCCTTCTTCAAAAGCTCGCGGTGGCACATTCTCATCCGAAATGTTTAGACGAGATACATTAAAGGGGATGGCAGAGGAAACCACGGCGTCGCCTTCCAATCCAGGCGAAGAAGATGGAAGACAATCAGACGGAAACACGAAAGATCCGACACGGGGGAGGGATATGCGAAGATCGCACACCGTACGCGTACCTGCAGAAGAGGACGGGGATCTCGCCGCGGTTGCCCCGCTCTTGTGTCGCAGAAGAGGACGGGGATCTCGACGCGTACCTGCAGGTGAGGGCTGGGAGCTCCGGGGGCCCCGGGGGGAGGGGTTGGACTCCGGGTGCTGCCCCGCTCTTGTGTCGAACATCTTGCGGGCATGCGGATGCCGGAGGTTGCAAACCGGCCAGGCAACGGCGATGGCTGCTCGCGCGGCTTCTTCCTTCCTTCTCCCGCCCGCCGATCGATGTCCGCTCGTCTTCGAGCTCTCCGCGACCGCCTCGGGAGCCGCCGCCGCCCCGCCGGCGTCCGCGGGGTGAGGGCCGGGAGCTCAGTGCCCCCCCCCGCCGGCGTCCGCGGGGAGGGCCGGGAGCTCCGGGGCCTGGGGGGGGGTGGTGGGTTGGGAGCTCCGCGGGGGGGAGGGGATCCGATTTGAGGATAGATCCGATTTGTCCCCTAAATTAATTTTGGGAGATAAATCAGTTTTTTTTATCAAAATTAATTTTGTTTCAAACGACCAATGATAGATTAAATTAAGAAGAGAGTGGTTCATCCTACTTTCCAAAATAATCTGTACATTCACCATTATTAGTGGGTAAAATAGATTGTAATTATATATTTTTAGGTGATTGAATTCTTGTATGACATAAATATTTTGTGTTATTTTTTTGATCTTGTGTATTTCTAAATTTGTATGGTATGAAATACTTGTTTTTCGATGTTTATAAGTTGATGAAAATTAAATTTAAAATACTACCAAACACTTCATTATCATTTTTAAAAATTAAAATATTTTTGCCAAACACATTGGTTGTCATGTTTTCATTTTTAAAAATTATCTTGTTTGGTATCATATTTTAATTTTTTATCATGAAACCTTTTTAAAAATTAAAATGCAACCAAACACCCCATAAGAATTTATATTTTTAGATTAATATAAAACTAATATGCCTAACCACCTTAATGACAAATTCTAAATAAAGATGATTAACCATAAACTAATATGCTAAACCTCGAAATTAATATGTTTAATTTAATTTAAATAATTTTATGATACTTAGCACATTCTTTAACATGGTTAACATGATAAACGATAACTCTAAATTCATAAACGATAACCCTAAACTCATAAATTAATAATCTTAACCTTGTTTAATTAAAAGAATGAATCTTAAATTCGTTTATAGGAGTTGTTAGGAGTAGAAATTACCTTGAGGAGGAGGAAATTGGCGGCGATGGAGAACGAGACCGGCGGCGGCCGGCGGCGGTTGCGCAGAGGCAGTGATAGACAAGGCACGGCGGCGGCAGTGAGGTTGCACACGAAAGAGAGAGCGAGAGGGTAGGAGGAGAAGGTGATCGTGGGTTTTAGAAGACCCTCAAAAAATTGGTGATGGCTGAAGCCGTTGCCAATGGCGACGGCTGAAGCCATAACTAAATATACTTGATCATTGAATGGTCGATAGGAACAATTAGCGACGGATTTAGCCGTTGCTATTAACGGCAACAAGCGACGGCTTAGTGTGGCTGTTGCTAATTACCGTTGCAGGGGGAGATCGGGAAAATATTATTACTGGTTTAGGGACGGCTTAAGCCGTCGCTAGTAAGTTTAATAGCGATGGCTTCTAGTAGCTGTCGCATATAACTATGTAGCGGTGATGATTTTATCGGCAATGGCTTAAGTCGTCGCTGATACCAAAATTGGAGATAGCTTTTGGAAGCCGTCGCCATTAATCTGTCCCGAATACCATCCTATTTTGTATTGAATCATGATAAAATCATGATAATGTGAACAATCACCTAAAGATATGTAATGTAAATATGAGATCAATCATCTAAAGGTATGTAATATAAATATGATATTAATCATTTAAAGGTATGTAATATAAATATGAGATCAATCATCTAAAAGTATGTAGGGTAGATATTCTTAGTCATATAATCTTTGAAATGAGATGTTAATGATCCGGATCAGTGGCGGATCCAGCATATAGTAAGTGGGGTCATATGACCCCACTAAAATTTAAAACTTATAATATAAAATGTTAGATAAAAATATTTAATGTTAATAAATTCATAAAAGTGATGACCCCACTCAAAAATTTTGGTGACCCCGTTGTTCACAAATTCTAGATGACTAATATATATGATATATTCTCATACGATGAAGATGATCGATCTCATTGGTCATTAATGTGGAGTTATTGAGATATGTATACAAGTGCTCATTAAATAAATGAGTTTACTAAATTGACCAAATAAGAAATATTGAATGATATCATATCTAACTGTTAATTATAGTTTTCTATCATCTTGATTGCATGGTTTGACTTTTGACCTAAGTCGTAAAAAATATCTTATCAAGCATATCTTATACTTTGATTATTGACTTATAAATTGTCTAATTTGATGATCTAATATAGTTAATAGATTGAGTAAAAAAAATCAGACAAAAGTAATTGAGGAGACAACTAACAAACCATCACCAGTGACAAAAGTTATTATAGACTGTTACTTAACCTGTCACCAATAACATATCAACAATGGCTTTCATCCATTGCTTGTAAGTTAATGGCAATGGCTCATTTCACACACACACTGTCACGACCCGGAAAATAAACACAATATAAACCACAACTACGCAGCGGAAATCACAACGTCGTGACAGTGGGAGAAATCCATCATTCGGATTTCATAACCCATACAAGCATGTAATTCAACCAACACAATCAAGTCTACAAAAATTCCACAAGATTTCCAAAACCTGGAGTCAATAACTTAAAAAATCAAGCCAACTTCATCTAGTCCAACTCCAATAAAAAACTTAAACATTTAAAACAACTAAATTCCAAACCAAGTCTGTTCATATGTGCCAACTGCACATCAAATTCACTAGATTGTTTAAGTACATAACAACCTAACAATCCAAAACAGGCAACAACCTGATGAAAATGAGAAATATATCACTCCGCTCCAACTCCAGGAGATTCTGGTTCTTCCACGGCCTCTGCTTGAGCCTCCAAGCCAATCTCCTGGTCTTCAAAACCTGCTGAAAAATATTAACCCACAACGGGGTGAGTCCGGAGACTCCCAGAGGATTTACACCCTTCACCCATCAATCGGGTAATTAACATATAAACAAGCAGTGGTATGTAACATATCTAATTTGAGATGTAATACAAAAGTATAGAGTGTCTTCTATATTAATCTCACAACCCATAACCAACATGATTATCTTCAAAGAAAAGGTTATGCCAAACCAACCAATTCTATACCAATGCATACAAGACCATAAAACTAAACAAAAATCAACTAGATGACCTTCATACTTAACTTAACATGACCAATCTAACATGAGACATATCTGAATTTTTCTAACTTATCATGCTTTAACATCTAAACATAACATGCAATGAGCATAATTTCATGTTCTTTCTAAACTCATAGTCATATGGCAAGGAATTGGTCGTCTTGCCTTTTTACATCACATATCCAGATCACTTTCACCAGCTCTAATTTATATAGCAATAACATATACTAAGCTAGCCCAAAGTGCACCTAGGCAGTGGTGACACCAAGGAAAAACCGCGGTAATCCGGGATCCGTGGGAGGGCCGGATTTATCTAAGATACCGTTGCCCACGGGCAATTTGACTAGAATAGGTCGGTGAAGCCTCATAACATGTGGTACAAGAAATTCATAATAAATTTTCAGATCATGACACACCTACATACCATGTACACAAGACATAAACATCTCATGCTAATGTCATCCATGCAAAACACATTGTTTTTATCATAAACTAGACAAGACTTGCACTAACCGACATGGTTAACATATCCTAATCAAAACTCATATCAAACTTGATAACATGAACCTAGCCATATCATGCAAGACATATTACACAATCTGGAACCAAACCAAATAATTTTTACATGATCTATGCACATGCAATAACAAACCAAATCTAGACATGCATAATTTCATACACAAGACAATTAATCAAACCCAATTTTTGGCATAATCAAAACAAGCTAACTTCTGATGTTAACACTCATAATCTGACCTAAACAGGTTCCAAAAGTGAAATTTGATGACTTTTGATTTTTCCAAAACTCCACATAATTATATTTCAATTCTAGGTCCATTCTAGCATATAAACATATACATAAATAACAAATGGTCACATCTCATGAAAAATTGCTCTACCCATCCAGAATCATGCCAAACATGTTCTATAATATTCAAAATATCATTTTTAAAGTTCTGGTTTCAAGAATTTTTGAGAAATTCACTAATCATGATTTAAAAGTCTAAACTAGTCAAATCTAGGTCCATAAGTTAAAACATGCATATTTTTTAATCAAAATGGGATCAAATACATAGACGAGCTTGAGAAACCTACCTGTAATATTCTGTGATTTTCCTGATTTTTCTGGATTTTTCTGCTATTTTTCTTGGCCTTTTTCAATATCTGGATTTAATAAATCCGAAAAATCGGAATTTCCTGGACCAGCTGAACCGGGCCGGTTCGACCGGCTGAACCGGGCCAGTTCGGAGGCGCTGGACCGCGGCTGGACCGGTGGCTGGACCGGCTGGACCGGCGGCTCACGCAGCGGTTCACGGGCGGCGGAGGCGGCGGCGGCTCGCGGCGGCGCTCGCGACGGCGGAGGTGGCGCTCGCGACGGCGGGGCGGCCGGCGGCGCTCGACGGCGACGGCGATGGGTGGGGGAGGGTCTGGTCACGACGACGACGGCGGGAGGAAGGCGACGGCCGGCGATGGCGGCGACGAGAAGCTCTCCCGCGGCGGTTCCGGCCGGAACAGGGGAAGTCGACGGCGGCGCCGGCTTCCGACGGCAATGACGACGGGCGGCGCAAGAAGGCTGGACGGCGATGCTCTTGCCGGCGAGGGAGGCGCTGGAGGGAGGAGACGGCGACGAGGTGAGGGCTGGAGGCGGTGACGGCAAGGGGAGGCCCGGCGGCGCTCACTTCCGGCGGGGGCGGTGCTCGCGTCCGGCGACGGCGACGGAGGAGGAGGAGGAGGAGGAGGTCTCGCGGCGGGGAGTCGGCACGAGCGAGAGAGAGAGGGAGCGAGAGAGATCCAGTCGGGGGGGGGGGGGGGGCTGCGAATCCGGCAAGGGGGGTGCGCGGCGGCGTTATCGCGGGGACGGCGGCGAGGGGTCCGGGACGGGAAGGGAAAGGGGGGGGCGGTTACGAAAATAAAAATTAAATTTTTTTTTAAACCGCCAGGTATCACACACACACACATAGAGAGAGAGAGAGAGAGAGAGAGAGAGAGAGAGAGAGAGAGAGAGAGAGAGAAGTGCCTTTTGCGGAGTGTGGAGTGCAAGTGCTACATGTGAACTATAAGGGCTCCAAACGAGATGCCAAAAGAGAGAAATTTCTACAATGAGGACAGCAGTGATACATGACGTGATCAATTAGGGTTACCTTTAAATAATAGTGATCTACAATTAAGTTTTTCTTCTGAAATCACAATCGAACTATATTGGAACTTTTCTTGAACTTCATGTTTCATTTAGTTATCTAAACATTTATGTAAGAATTAAGTTAAGATTTCATTTTGTCTCCATTCATTGAATCCTCTCATTCCATATTTTCTCTTAATAATCTATTTATGCTAAACGTATTCTACTTCCAAATGAATCTTTCACTCATTCAAAATCAAATTAATAACTAGCATTATATTATTTCACAAAAAAATATTAGAGATATTTATATTATTCATTCTTTACTGTATAGAAGTAATTGTCATTTTATGTTAAATAAATTTTTTTATTTATCATCAAATCCTTGGAGAAATCCTTCTTGCACCATTATCGTTTCCTTACCACCATCGTTCGCTTATCCTTTAAATTACTAAGACAACATTTGTAGTCATTCTCAACTTGTCGAAATTACGAAATTCTCATAAATTTCCATCTTATCCCAAAATGGCCATCCTCCGTCCTTGTTCCTTATTTGGATCATTTTGTTTTTACAATCCTGTATAACACCAAAGACATATACTCTATTTTTTATGTACCAAACGATTGTGCCCTCTTGTCTAACCTCTATCGTATATGCCTAATTAATATTCTTGCAGTTAAATAATAACAAGCGATGTATATCAAATGATGTATCCGATAGCAAAAATCCTTGGTATAGATATTATAATCTTCATGGTATTCTTCTCAATTCATTATTTTCTCCCGAATGATGATTATTTTAAAACTCTTTAAAAATATGGGATATGACATAAACGTTGATGATTTGGTGGTTTCGAAAGGGTCAAGGTTTTCTCACGATGGATAGTGATGGTAAAAGCTCTAGCTCCATCTTCATTTAACGGTTGACCAGAACCACAGAAACAAAAGAGAAGCCTGTTCGGCGAACTCTGTTATGGCTTGAAGAAGTTGATACCCTAAAATTTTCAAAATACAATAAAACTTCTTATAAATTTAAATGGAACCAATTGACTAGTCGATGATATAAGTTCACATCAATTGACGAGCTGTGCATACTTTTAATGGTAGAACTTATTTCAAAATAAAATCTAACATATTACGGCAAAAAAATTGCGGGGACCTTGTAAAAGGTAAGAGACCACACAAGGAGAAAAAAAGAAGGGAAAATTGATTTCCGATCCTTTTTAGAAAATCAGTATAACTACTAGTCCATTGACCACATTTATATAAGGTCTAGTCCGGTTATACAAAAAATTAAAATATGCAGTCCATTTCCGTCACGGTCTGTTTCCTCCGGTTGAGTTAAAGATTTGTTTCCCATTTTACCCCAAGGCCCCGTATCGTAAACGGCGGGCGTCGGGCAAGGCAGCCAGGCGCTGAAGCTTCTGAGATATCGCCGGCGGCCCGCTCCAGCGCGAGGAGGACTCCCAACTTCAGCCAAATCGCAAGCGGCCGCTCCATCGCCAGCGGCAACGCTCGTAGGTCCTGCAGATCAAGGTGTTGTGAGGTTCCAGCTTCGGTGAAGTCGCCTGTGCCATCACGAGAGGCGAAAGCCCTATCTCACCTAGGTCTTCTTCTTCGCCATCGAGGAGGCATCAATCAGGGAACAGCTGTTGAAGCTTTTTCGTCTTCGTCGTTGCCATCCTATTTGGTAACGTTTCCCTCTTCCTCTGGCTTGTTTCCTCTTTGTTGCCATCTACGTGGTAGTAGGAAGGGGTGGTGGACGCTACAGAACACCTCCCATGGGGGGCGCCTCCGGTGATGAACCAAGGCAATGTATGTCTCCGAGACTGACTCCTGATATTGAACTAGCCCAGCTTCTGCTTTCTTTAGATTTTTTCCTCCCATGATTCAAAACCTTTTCTCGCTGCGGGTACCATCATTTTCGTATTCTCGGCTTCCTCTTTCCTAGCTGAGACTTTCAAATCAGGAAAGTGATTTGAATAAGGAACGTTCCTAGCTGAGACTTTCAATCAGGAATCCGGAGTCTTACCTGGATTCCTTGGCACTGAAGGGCTCTTACAGCCACCCAGATTCCTCTCCCCCTCTAACCGGCCATTTCTTTCCCTGTTGAGAGAGCGATTTGTTACCGGATTGTCCCTCTTGCATTTTTGTTTAATTTAGATAACAGTGTTATTCATCTTTTTAAACATATCAGGTGATGGATTGTTTGTCAATTGTCTTTAATTACACTGGAGAGGGACATCTCATTGAATGTAGACATGATATGACTATGGAAGAAATTTTACAAATCATCTCGGAAAGATGGAATCTAAACGTTAGAGATATCCATTTAAAGTATCTTATTGCTGAACAAGCATCAATATCGATATGTATTTTGAATGATGAGGATATAAAGAATGCAATTCGCACATATATCTCACTCGGCAAGAGAATCTTGAGTATAGATGTTTCGCTCCCTGCTTCGCAGGATGCTATTTGTGTAAGGTATTTGTTTTATATAGATGCAATTTTCATATATCATATTTTTTAGCATCATGACATAGATTCACATATTGGTTCGCATTATACAGAAATCCAATTCCAAGTCAATCAAGTGTTAAGCATTCTAACAATCTGTCTGGAAGGAAAAGTGATCTTTGGAATGATATAATTCATTCTAAAGGTCAAATATTTTCAAATGTTGAACATTTAAGACAAGAATTGGTGAAGTATGCCATTGCAAGGGGTTTTGACTACAATTATATGAGAAATGAGCTCACTCGACTTATTGTAAGATGTAGAGTTGCTCAATGCCCATGGTATTTGCATGCTCTTAGGGTTGGTGGGGGTCCATCATTTGTAATCAAAGAATTACATAATGATCATACTTGTGGAGGAGGTCTCAGTACACAAAAGCACCCTAGAGCATCAAAAAATTTGTTAGTTCTCTGATTATGGATAAGGTTGTTGACACTCCATTATATCGTCCAGTGGATATCAAGAGAGACATATTAAGAGACTATGGAGTTGACTTACCATACCATCAAGCATGGCTAGGTAAGGAAGTTGCTTGTGGACAAGTTTTGGGTGATGAGCATTGCTCGTTTGACTCTTTACGTTGGTATCATGATGCAGTTCAAGAATATAACCCAGAAAGTGTTGTAGATTTACAAGTCACCAATGAAGGGCGGTTTAAGCGGTTCTTTATATGTTTTCATGCATGTCAGGTTGGCTTTGAGGTTGGGTGTAGACCCATCTTATTCCTTGATGGTACATTCTTAAAGAATACAAAGGTATTCTTTTAGGTGCAACTACCTTAAATGGAGAAAATGAACTATTTCCTGTAGCATATGTAGCATGTGATATTGAAAATGAAGATAACTGGCAGTGGTTTCTAACTTGTCTACGAAGGGCTATACCGCCTACTCGTAGAATTACATTCATATCAAATAGATGTAAAGGATTAATTGAGACTATACCAAATATTTTTCCAGAGTCATATAATGCTTATTGTTTACGTCATTTAAAAGCAAACTTTGCAAAACATCTTGCTGGGAAATTCAAAGGTTCTGCAAAATCTCAATTATTATCCTTATTTGATAAAGCTGCATATGCTTATACTGTGGAAGGTCATGAAGAAAGTATGCAGGCAATGACTGATATCTCACAAGAAGCAGCAAGGTGGGCAAGAGATAGTAATCCCAACTTTTGGGCTAATGCATATTTTCCAGGTTGTAGATTTGGATAAATGTATTCTAATCCTGCTGAATCATTCAATGCTTGGGTTTTGGAAGAACGTCACCTTCCAATATTTCATATGATAGATCGTATATGCAGGAAGACAATGAACATGAGTTCAAAAAGAAAAGAAGAAAGCACATTGTGGGAGACCTTTTTGTGTCCATCTATTGACATAAGAATGAAGAAGTTGATGGATAAATCTCGAGGTTATACAGTCAATGTTTCTAATGGAGTCATCTTTGAGGTAATGTCAAGACCATCACATATTGTTAATTTTCAGGACAAAACATGCACATGTAGAGAATGGCAAATTTTACAATTGTCATGTAAGCATGTTTGTTCTGTCACACACAAAATAGGAGGTAACATAGAAGATTATTGTTATTTCTATTACACAACACATGTGTATAGAAGATGTTATGAGATGTGTATTGCACCGATCTCTGATTTGAATAAACCTGAAACAACCTACGAGAGCATTGAAGTAAGACCTCCTATAACCAAAAAAAGATCAGGAAGAAGCAAGAAGAAAAGAATTCCTTCACAGAGAGAGTTAGAATTAGATCGTGTTGTTTACACATGTTCTAGATGTAAGCAACCCGGGCACAATCGACAATCATGTAGGAATCCTGTAGCAGAATAGGTATGCATTATTTTACTTTGTTCTTTGAATTTTACAAGTCTCTATTTTTTGTATATTCTAATCACATTGTATATGTTACATAGATTGTTTGTTGTAGAAATGGCTGGTGGATCTCCTATCCCTGCCTTAAGGTGCATTTATGGACATGGTTATTGTGCAACAAGAGTGAGTCAAACTGAGAGGAATCCTGGGAGACTGTTCTATACATGCAAGGTAACATCTAAATCATACTTTAAAAGCTCAGTTTTCCTTTTAAATTTGTCCATGTAACATGATATGATGCTTTCTCTAGTTCTAGTGGTGGTGTCTCGGGTTGTCCATGAATCATCGCTGTTGCAGAATATATGGTCCTGGTGTTAATGTCATTGAAAAACCTTACATGATAAATTTGCTGGTCCTGGTGTTAATGTCATCTGGAATTCTGTGAAGAATTATATGAGAAATTTTGCTGGGAGTTCTTTTTTTAATGGAACCAGCCCATCATCGTGGATGGTTTTGATGGGATCATTTATAAGCCAATATATATTGATTGGTGATGGATGGGGCTAGGTGCAAACTTGATTATATGTTCGGTCTCTTGTCTTAGTTCTTTGTACTTTTATTACTTTATAGCTACCATAAGATTAAGTTTACCTTAACATCATCATTTGTCTTAGTTCTTTGTACATAGGCTGCAGAGAGAGAAACGACTTAACATCATCATGGATTTATGAAAAAATCAGTAGAATCCTCTGTTCTGGATGTTTTTGGCTAGTTACATCCCAATCCCCTTATGGTATATTCTCCATCACGTATAAGTGTAATTTTGCAAAGTATCATACATGCAAGGGGCTGATATAATACTGTAAAAGCTTAGTTTTTCTTTTAAATTTGTCTAAACCGCAGGTTGTTTCTAAGTTAATTTCTTTACTATACAAGTTGACGGATGTGACTTTTTTATGTGGTGTGATCATCTAGTAAATTTTGTGGAATCATCATCATCATCAATATCCTGTTGCAATGATAAATTGGAGCGTATCGGTCAACTTGAAAGGCGTGTGATGGAACTAGAGAAGCAACAGAGGGGGTTGCAGTCTAAACTTAGAGCCATTGCAAAAAATTTGTTGAATTTATCGGATGAAGTTGAGGATGATGATAGTTGTTCCGAGGAAATTGCAAGTGTATCTTTAAAGTAACCAAGTTGAGGATGAGATTATGTTAGTAGTTATTCGACTTGTGAACCACTTTTATTTCAGTACTGCTTTATGTGTTTTTTTGTTAATGTTTGCAACTTTTAGAAAATAGTCTATGTAACTTATGTTTGGATATTTTTCATGCACTATCGTTTGCTGCACTACTGATTTTTGCACACTAGTGTTTGGTTCTTGAATGATGGTTATGTCCTTCCAGGTTGATGGCCACTTATATTCCGTTAATGGCCACTTATATTCATCTTAACAGGTCGTTGACGGCAACTTGTCCATTGTTCTGCTTGAATTCTTGAGTCCCTTGGAATAGCAAAATTTTAAGCCTAGCTTTCGGATGACATTAATTTCCAGCAAATTTTTTCCGTGTGTGCCTTGATTCGACGAATATTTATCTTGCTGTTGGAAATTAATGTCAGTTCATATTCTTGTCAACCTGATGTCTTTTAAGATGGATATTTGAGAAAATCAGCAGGTTTGAGTGGATGAAAACCTATATATATCACTCTCTGCGACGCATTGCACCTTGAAATATTCTATTTTTTATTTTTTGAAATTGCGACCTATATATTTTTTGAAATTGCGATTCTCACTTCTTTATATTTTTCGATCACTTTTTTTATTTTTTGTCATGAAAAGGTATATCGGTCCGATTTATGTTCCCTGGAAAATTATTCGCGCAGGGTGGACATCACCGCCCTGCGGTGGTGGCCCCAGGATTCGAACCCTGCAGGACAAGACCAAAAAAAAATAAAAGAAAAACAAAAGGTTTCGCTATATCATTAGATGCATACGAAGGATCTTATTATGAGGGCAATATAGTCTTCTCCTATTCAACATCACAGGGTGTTGACGGCAAACTCTTGACATGGAGCGGATGTTTCAAATATTGCAAAGATTGGATCGGTTATTATAAAAAAGTGACAGCCGGACTGTCTGTTAAAGTGACATTTCAAAATCGGACTGCGAGTCAATTTCCTCAAAAAAGAATGTTCACAACTTTTTGTTCAAAAAAAGACTGTTATATAAAATTGAAATTTTTTGTAATGACTGTTAAACACTTTCTTGACAACTTTGATCACAAAAATAGAATTTTTCAACGAAAACTCCATTTGTGGTACAGCTAAATGCGCAAACATCAACTACTCTCATTGCTGATGGAATTGAAAATAAATTAGTCAAAGGTGTTTGACTAGGGTTTGACCGCACACCCACAGTTCCAATAACATTCTAGGGTTTATTAGATCATCAAATCCACACTCCTAGAGAGGAGAAAAGATTGTATTCAATATTATGCATCACAGTTTACATAGTCACGTTCACCACATAGCCTGATTCGCTTCAGGATCTCCCTCACGTCCCTGCCACCCGGCTCGCTCTCGCCGCAGATGGGGCTGAAGAACGCGCGGTGAACCTGCCGGAGTAGGCAGAGAACCGTCGACAATGCTCCGGTGGCATCGTCTTCATCTGTTCTGAGCTCTGCCGGCGAGCGCCCTTTGACACCGCTCCCGCGCCTTTCGTCGGCGAAGTAGTGGTACTCCGGTACGGGGATGAGATTATCTTGATGCTTCTCCCACACGGCGACCGTGTCGTCCATGATCAGGGTGGTCCGCTCGTCGCCGCAGCGGACGGCGCCAAGCTCCTTGGCGTCCTTGGTCGCGAAATTCCACCTCGAAAGGATGTTGCGGGGGCAGAAGTAGGCGCCGCCGGGGTCAAGAAGTCGGGCCATCTCCTGGGCGTAGGCGGGTTCCCCCATGGTGCAGATGCACATGCGGAACATCTTGCTGCACTCGCGCAAGAATGCGTGCCCGAAGGGCCGAACCTTCGTGAGGTATTCCGTGCCCCCGGCCGTCTTGAACCGGTGCAGCTCGCTGCGGACGTCACCGCGTCGTCCGGCTGCCCTGAGGAGGTGAACTTCTTGGGAGTAGAGGCGGCGGACGCTGACGGTATGGAGCAGCGTATGGTCAAGATCCAAGATCAGCGTCAGTCGTCTCTTCTCGCCCAGCATCGCCTTCGCCGCGGCGTTGGCACCGGCGGGCGGCGTCTTCGCCGATGTCGCCATGTCGCCGGGAGGAACGAAGGCCGGAAAGAGAAGAGACGGGAGACAGGATGAGAGAGAAGAAGCAAGAAAGCGTAACGAACTCCGAGGGGATCTCTCTAGTCTTCTGTATAAATACGGAAAGGGAAGTGTCTTGGGCTTTTCTTATTAACACGTTTTTTTTCCTCTTGGAGTCTATTGCGGATATAAGTGAAATAAAATAAAACAAGCTGGACGGATACGGTAAAATTACAATAAAACTTACAATTTTAAAATTCTTGTAAATCTAGGGCGTGATCATATACCATTACGTTTTGTGTAAAATAAATTTATAATAGTTTACTATTATTAAGATCGTAAAATGCGTAATCATGTTTTAATATAATTTAAATTAAAAATAAAGTGATACCTTTCTCCAACAATCGTTAAAAAAATTTATATTTATAATTTAAAAATATTATCTATTTGGCAAAGAAAATTTATAATAAATTAAAAAAATAAAAATTATTTACTTATGAATGGAACTGATGATCCCGTGCCTAGAGAGACCTTTAGTTATCTTTGATTTCAAAGAATATCACACCAACTCGGTGGAATCGGCAATTAATGTGGTGTTTGGTTATATAATAATAAAATTTTTTATTTTAATTTTTAAAAATTGTAAGAAAACTGGTTAAAAGAGGTGTTTAACAACTTTGACAATTTTATGTTTTGAAAGTAATTTTCTTCTTAAAAAAAAAAAGATCTCACCACTTTTTTTTTCTTGTGGTCCCCCCACTTTATTTGGTCATGAATGATAGTTACTCTTTCTTGTTATCACATCCCTCCAAACTTGATAATTTTATGTCATAAATTGGTTCATTTTTTATTTTAATATAATTTTTTATCATCAAAGTGTACAAAAAATTATCAGGTAACCAAACACCCCCTTAATTGTTTCACCTGTTTATTTGCCATCGATAGAGGAGTACATCTCATAAATGTCCATTTAAGAAAAACGTGCTTAATAATCAGTCCGGCCTCGAACTACCTCGGCACTCTCGGACTGTGGACCTTCCAGGGGGCAGGGTAAAGGGGATTGACTTTCTGTACGCTGAAGATCGGCGCTCCCTCTTTCGCGCGGTCCAGCGAATGGTGATTCATTTTTGGTACTATATCAATATTAATATTAATATTTTTAAATGTTAAATATTAATATCAAAAATAATATAAATTAACATTTATGTTATATAATAAAATTTTTTGTATTATAAATTTTAAAATTGATATAATTAATCAAATATTTTTATCGATATTAATTTTAAAATTGATAATGATAAAGATATTTACTAATATCAAACGGAGTGTTAACGTCTTTCATTGTTTTCCTCTTCTTGTCTTCTTTTATTAAGTTCGGAAATGGTCGGGAAGGCATCCTTGTTACCATCTAGTGTGAAGTGACCCATCACCACGGCAAGTGAGCTCGGATTACGTCAGGTAACCGAAGAAGACATCCACAGTCTCCACTCTCCAATAAAAAGAGGGTATAATACTTCGAGGGTATAATACTTCTTCACTTGAACTACTTGTGACGAGATTGAACAATGTTGGTGAACAAAAACGAAAAGCACCAAAGCTTCTTGTTATTAACCTTATATGCATATATTTTTTTTCCCTGAACCTTTTTTCGTATATTACTATTTTTTAATTTTTTAACTACTAATTTATATGTATATTACTAATTCTTCACATGTATTATAAACTCTCAATATAAATCGACATTAACTTCAAAAAAAATCTTAAAAAATCACATAGATAGTTGTTAACTCATATTTTACAGAATTTTTTAATTATCAACCTTACATATATTACTAACTATTTAAGTGTATTACTAACCAGTTCAAAGCATTTCGAAACCCCTCTATTCCAGACCCGGTTTAGACCAGTTCAAAGCATTTCGAGGCCAGTTCAAGCTATTTAAGTATGGTTCAGTCCTGTTTACAGCTGGTTCAATGTAGTTCAGCACCTTTCAAGCCTCGTTCAATGGTTTCTTAGCTTGATTAGTCAGATTTCAATTCGTTCAAGTCCGATTGGTCCATTTTGGGTCCGTTTCGGAACACAGAAGCACCCTATTAAGATCATTTGGGTCTGCTGGCACAACTGAATGGCAACATCTTCACTTTTGTCTTGTATCATAAAGTGTTTAGTCAGGTCCCCCTAATCTAGAAAGACTATTTAACGAATTATTCTCTAACCCTGGCCTCTTTTGCTAATGACTTTGTTTATAATGGATTGATTCTTTGCTCATTTAAGGGTATCTCAGAACTTTTGATCATGTTCTGTTGGGCATTTGTCATGGCAGGATCAAAAGAATTTGGATTGGTGCAAGGAGATGGCCTAATTCAAGGAGCCATATTTGGAGGAACAGGTTCAAGATTGGTGGAGGGAGATTGGGTCCATAGCGTTAGTGTCAATAACCTTTGTGAGTAACCTTAAACATGTTTGGAAACAACTTTCAGAATGGGCTGAGGCAATTTTTAGACATTCTGTTCGGAGGAGGGAAGTGTTAGCCAAATTAGTGTTCAAAACAATTGGATGATAAAGGATTTATGATCGAAGACCAGAGGGCTGAGTGGTTAACCTTGAAGGAGGAATATATTGAGTGGAGTTTTAAAGAAGAAATCAGGTGGAAAGGTCTAATGGGCTATGACACAAGGATAATGATAGGAATACAAAATTATTTTATATTCGAACATTAGTTAAGAGCAACAAGAGTTTCTTAAAAAGTTTGAGTATTAACAATAGTGTTTTTTAGAGTTCCAACTAGATTGACCTTGCTTTTATTTTTTGAGGATTTGTTCAGGAGTGTGGTACTTGGTGACTTTTTTTTTACTTGCACAGGAAATTGATGGAAGATGAGGCTTTGAGTTTGGTTCAAGGATCGCGGGATCGGAATCAGATTGACTGATCCTCCAGAAGAAAAAGCGATCCCGGATCGGGCAAATTTTTTATTTTTTAAAATTATAAAAATTTTCAAAAAAATATAAAAAATATAAAAAATCATAGAAATAATTAAAATTTTAAAGAAAATGAAAACAATGTGGATGGCATTCTAGCAAACAATGCCATACAAAGTAAGTTCCTTTCAAGAAATTGTCATATAAGTATAAACTATCATATAAAAGAGAGATAGAAGAGAGTTAAAATATATCTTTATGTAAATTTAAGTATAAATATATATTTATGATTATGAATCTTCTATATACGTGATAGTACAAATGATAGTGAAATATATTAATATGTTTACACTATCATCAGTGGGACGCAGAGTAGTCGCGGATCAGAGCCCCCCCCCCCCACCAAATTTACCTGTTAAGGGGGGGATCGGCCAATGTTCAAGGTGGATCGTTGGGGGGAGGGCTCCAGGGGGAGCCATAGACGATGAAGGGGAAGGGGGAAGTGAGAATGAGGGGTGGGAAGGGGGAATCGGCCTGATCTCCCCCTTATTGGGGGGGATCAGACAGGAAAATGGTATGGAATCGGGTCCTGAATCGATCCGATTCTGGACCCTTCTAGGTTCTAGGGAATCGGTCCGGATCGACCAATTCTCGGATTGATCCACCTGGATCGGTCTAGAATTGACCGATCCAGCCGGGAGTCCCAGCTAGATCGGTAGTTCCGGCCAAGAATCGGCCGATCCCGATCCAGATTGGCCGATTCTGTAATCCATGGTTTGGTTGGTAATTCTCTGAAGAGGAAGTATGATGTGGGACAAGAGGCCAAAACGAACTAAACAAACTAAATTTAAGGCGAACTAGACTTAAGGTGGTCAAAACAGGCCCAAACCAACCCCGCAACGATCCAAACCGACCCAAAACAGGCTAAACTAGCCTCAGACTAGCTCAAGATTCCCTGAATCGGGTGAACCGGTCGGTTTAGGCACTGAACCGGCTCGAACTGGCCTGAATCGGGTTTAAACCTAGTTGAACCGGCCTATGGTCCGGTCTGGACTGTGGATCGGGCTAGCGTGAGCCGGCTGTGGGCGAACCGGCGAGGAGCCGGTGGACCGTGCAAATAACCTCTTGGGAGGGTTTGTTGCTGTGCTAGGGAGGCCCAAGGTGGGCGGTGTCATGGCCGCACGAGGGAACTCCACGTGCCTGTCGTGGGTGCCTTCGACGCGATCGGGCACCTTGGGCTTATGGCTGCGGGCACCGTCGTCCTCATGGAGCCTTTTCGTTATCACTGTTCGGACGGGTGCTGGAGCAGTCGAGAGCAGGGAAGCAAACGACGGCGTGGGCAAGGAGCATCAACATCTTTATCGTGGTCGCAGTGTCATCCTTGTCACAGTTGTGTGCTTGCGGAGCGGGGAATGCCAATGGGGTCGATGGCTGCGACAGGCGCGAGGGCTGACAGAATACGAGGGTCCAAAGCGTCGGGAAGGGGAAGTCCTTGCTGGACCGTGCAAGAGCTTCTCCATTGACCTCTTTCCCTCTTCTTGTCCCCATCTTCTTCTTGCTTTGTCTAATGGAAAGGGACTTGTCGGGGTGGTCTTGTGAAGGCGGATCTGGAGGAGGGACCGCGTGAGGGTGGCGGGTTGTGGTGTCGGAGTGGAGACGACTTTGCGGTGAGGATGACAGCTCCGAGGATCGTTGAGTGTTGTCCACCTCTCTAATCGTTTGGAACAGGTCACTGAGGACAAGGCAGACGAGACGGACGCTCGTTGCCGTCTTCTTCGGTCACCGAGGGTGGGTCTGCCTGAGGCCAGAAGGCAGCGCCCTATCTCGCGGTGATAGAATGATCGGAGGAAGATTATAGGGTAGCCGAATGTTCGAGCTCCTTTGATCAATGGGACCTATGAAGAGGAAGGAGGAGGAATGGCGCAGAGGCCGGAAGGTGAGGAGACGAGGAGGTAGAATGGTGTGTCGGTCTTGAAGGTGGAGAGAATAGTAACTGGCCCTCGACGCCAAAGGCGGGATAGCAAATGGCCCTCCTGGCCAGGGTGACAGGAGAAGCATGGGTGGAGACGGAGAAGGACGGGGCAGAGCCCCTTGCAGGCGTAACCAGTCGATGCCCCCTTATATAGAGGTGGTATATTACAAAAGGACCTTCGAAGACTCTATTTACAGACTAATCTTTTTAAGGACTCAAATATGAAAAGACCTAAAATCTACCAAGAAATTTTCCTCATCATTCTCTTCGACTGAGAGAAAACTCGACCTAGAGTTTCAATCCAGTTTATTTATATACGGTCGGAATGCTTAAGACTCATCTCATGAGAATGTGTCGAAATTACTCTGATACCACTTGATGTGTGACAAAAGAGGACAAGACGAAGTAAACAAACTGAGTTTAAGGCGAACTGGACTTATGCTGGTCAAAACAATCCCAAACTGGCACCGAAACGCTCCAAACTGACTTGAAATAGGCTGACCTGACCTCATATAGACTCAAAACCCCTAAATCGGGGCGAACTAACTGGTTCAGGTGTTGAACTGGCTTGAACCAGCCTGAATCGAGTTTGAACCTAGTTGAATAGGCTAGTGGTCCGGTTTGGACCGTGGACCGGGCCGACGCGAGACGGCCGCTGGCAAACTGGCGAGGAGCCGGTCGACCGCACAAATAACCCTGGGGTTTGGTAGCCATGCGACAAAGGCTCGGGGGGCAGTGTCGTGGTTGCGTGAGGGAACTCCACATACCCTGTCGAGGGGCGCCTTTGACACGATTGTGCGCCTGGGGCTTGTAGTGGTGTGCGGCTGCGCCCGACGGCGCGTAAAGGTGTGCTCGGCTGCTCCGGGGCACCATCGTCCTCGCGGAGCCTTTTCGTCATCGCTATCCAGATAGGTGCCAGAGTAGTTGAGAGCAGGGAAGCAGACGGCGACATGGGCGAGGAGCATCAGCATTTTTCTCTTCGTTGCGGTGTCGTCCTCGTCGCAATCGCGTGCTGGCGGAGCGGGAAATGCCAATGAGGTTGATGGCAGTGGCGGCAGACGGGAGGGCCGACGGAAGACGAGGGTCTAAAGTGTCGGGAAGGGGAAGACCTCGCCGGACCATGTGAGAGCTTATTCATCAACCTCTTTCCCTATTCTTGTCCCCGTCTTCTATCAAAGTACTTGTAGCTCTCGAGTTGGATCTATCGACCCCTTCAAATTGCCTGGTTTAGATAGTTTCTCCGCATGGTTCTACAAAAATGTAGGAATATAATCAAAGACAACTTTATGGCTATGGTCAAAGAATTCAAATCTAATCTGCAGTGCACTAGGGTCCTCAGCTCATGCTCTTTAACTCCATTTTCTAGGAAAGAGAGTGCCTCTGATATTAAGGGCTAAGACTCATTAGTCTTCTCAATTGCAGTTAAACAATTTTGACTAAAATTTTGGCCAACAGACTTAACAATGTATAGAAAAGTTAGTTAGCCACTTGTATTCAGCTTTTATCTAAGGCAGATTTATTTAGGACAACTTCATGGCAGCATTCGAGTGCATTCATGACCAGAAAGCTAGGAAAGAGTGTGTTGCTGAAACTTAATTTTGAAAAGGCCTATGATATGGTAAATTAGATATGCCTTAGCAGGGTTATGCAGCTATTGAGCTTTAATAAGAAATGGATCAATTAGATCCACTCTTGTGTTAGCACAACCAGAATTTTCTGTGAACATTAATGGATGTTCGTTTGGTTTCTTTGGGAATATTAGAGGACTCAAGCAGTGTGATCTCATTTTTACGCTTCTTTTTTATGCCGGTGGGTTAAGTCCTCGGCATCATGTAGGAAAGAACCCAAAGAATTGGTATTGTTGAGGGAATTAAGGTTGGGGTTAATATTGTTGATAATCTATCTTCAGTTCATAGATGACACCTTGTTATTCTCTCTTTGTGGGATAAATGGATCAGATTGAGAATCTAATATACTTGCTGGAAGTAGCTACTGGTTTGAAAGTTAATCAGGACAAATGTTAGCTAATCAATGGTATTAACATTCCCAAGGTAGCTATGGAAAGGTTGCATATAATATTTGGTATGTCGAGGAGCTCACTGCCTATCAAATACCTGGGTTTGCCTTTGTCAGTTGGCATTCCTAGAGCTAGAGATTGGCATCCCCTTAATCAGAAAATGGAAACTAGGCTTCATGGTTGGAAGGGGAGATTGCTATCTGTAGTAGTGTTTTGCGGAACATACCGTTATGTTAATTTTCATTTCTTAAAGTTCCCAGATGCATGTGTGATAAAATTGAAAGTTTGAGAACCTCTTTCTTTTGCCATGGCAACAATAGTGGCAAGAGTCCCTTTCTTGTTAAATTGAATTATGTCTGCAGAAGTAACAGGGAGGGTGGTATAGGCTTTCTCATTTTACACTATGAATAATGCATTACTCACTAAATGGATTTAGAAACACAACTATGATGATGACTTGTTTTTGGAGCATGACTGTTTGATTGAAATGCATATTTGCTAGGGCCCAAACTTGGATTTATGATTTTAGGCCATCTAGTATCTAGGACATCTTTTGTGATTGTCATTTTTTCTTCTCTTCTCTGTTTCTCTATTGGCAAGGGGAGGAAGGCTCATTTTTTGGAAGGATCACTGGCCTAGTCTCGTGTCTTTTGAATGTACCTTCCCTAATTTATTCAGAATAGCTATTAACAAAAATGCTCGTGTTGTGTCGTATTGGGGATGGGAGGGATTTGCAAAGCTATTAACAGTTGGGTCTTTTTCTTTCAGGAGGCTCCTTAAAGATAATGAGGTTCTTCAATAAACTTGTGTTGACAGGCAGGAGGACATGATACTTTGGAATCTGACTAAGAACCTTTCTTTCTCTAGGTTTGCCTGCTTGCGGTTGTCCATGGGGGGCATTGTGGTTCCTTGATGAAAAGTAGGTTGGTTTTCTGAGGCTCCCCTAAAAATCAGGCTAGTCTTGTAGAAAATTTACAGAGGAAGACTTCCAATTAAATTCTTACTTGTAGAGGATTTTTTTCATGGAAACGAATTGTTTTGTTTACCTTGACTTCTTTGGGGAAGATATTGATCAACTATTTTGTGATATGGTGTTATTTTTATCTGTGGCATATATTGTTCCGCAATGGGAAATTGATTGAGTTGAACTAGCTGATGTTTTGACTATGCTAATTGCTACAACATTGGAAGAGATTTTATCCTTGGTCAATTGAATCTTTGATGTGAAATCTAGCTATACCTTTAATGTGTTGGTCCATATGAAGAACTTGCAATAGGTGAATTTTTTATAATCATCGTGAGAATCCGACTGCGATTATTCACATGGCGGGAGCTTTTGTAAACACTTGTCTTTTATGCAGTCCCGAACTGGGACTCCTATGTTCAGAAGATATTCCTTGCATAAAGACTTTTGTGTCTCTAATTTCTTTGTTGTCTCATAGAGCACCTTTTTTTCTACCATCTTGGTAATATGTATGGGTACCTCCCTCTCCTCTTTTCTGCATTGTTTGCATCCATTCCTTTTCCTTTCTTTTACTTGTACTTTTTCTTTGAATCAATGAAATGTGCCCCTATGTCACCTTCTAGAAAAAAGAACAATGTCACCTTTTAGAAAAAAGAACATAAACCTATGTTTCAATCGGTTCTTTAGTTGGAAGAGGTTTTTGTTATAATTGATTTTACCTTTTGCCTACCGCCTTGGTAGATGTCTCTCCTTTCTCTCTTCTCTCCCTCCCCTTTTGATGGGGAGCAGTTCTAGAATTTTGGTTTTATTTTTATTTTCATTCTTAGAAGGGCTTATTTGTAAATATTTCAAATTTCTTTTAAGTTTTTTTTGGTCATCTAGTCGAACTCCACGCCACGCTGCATGACGACGAGGGATTGAGCCCCACTGCTCGAGCCCCACCAATACCTCCCCCCCCTAGGGAGAAGTCGGGCTCTAGCGGCCCTCGAATCCAACCCCCCACACACTCAGACGAGGGAAGATGCCAACCAGGTTACAGCCAGCCGGCTCTTTTAAGTTTTTTCATTTCATAGCAATCCTTAAAAGATGTCTCTAATTAATTTCTTAATTTCTTAAAATGTCCCATCAGTGAATGAGAACATAGTTGTAACTTTTGGAAAGAAAAGCCCCTAGGCCTGTTCATACCTAAGGGGGCATTACCCCATAGGTCCCTCCCTCCGATGGGAGGTTCCCTACTTCACATCCGACATCGGCTGGTTCCAATTCACCTCTGACAAGATGTTGCTACCAACGTTTCCCTCTCTTCTCTCCGGTCAACTTTCGTACCTTTTCTTTCACCCCTCACCTTTTTGGTTTGGTGACCAATCTAGGTAGTTTTGTCACCTCTGGCCTTATTTGGTTCATCATCGTCTTTGCTTGTCTTCAACACGAGCACATGGCCTCCACCAGCACCTGACTGCCATGCAGCGATCCCCGAACCCGCACAACTCTCGTCGGCTTCCTGCTACATCACTGACAACACCTATGACAGTGGTGTTTTCTCTTTGCAAGGTTTCAGCAATTCTGGGAATCCCAAGCGGCAACTGGAGCACCTTGTCACTCCAGACATGTGTTGCCAAATTCTTCGTGTCGACAACTTCGTGTTCGACTCCAACGATCTTGCATAGCCACACCACATCCCCACCCATTCTAGTTCTCCATCTCGTTGAACCCTTCACACATTTTTGCACCTTCTGCTGTCTTTGTAACCACCATCCATTGCTGTCTTCACCTTCTCACACGAAGCCACCTTACACCTTAGCTACCTCCATGGTCTTCGTGGACCCCTATGGCGATCCTTAGAGGACAACCCTCTTAAGTCTTAACTCTTTACTCTGTTGCGGACTGTTGACGTCAAAGATGAAGGAGAAAGAAGATAAAGAGGGTGGCATAGAGGCCCCCCTATCTGATTCCATGGTATGCCGGGTCGCGACCCGGGTCGCGACCCGGCCCCGACCCGGTCGGGTTTAGGCCCGACCGGCTCGGTCGCGACCCGGTCGGGGCGACACCCCCGGCCGGGTCGCGGAGTCGTGGCCGGGTCGCGCGAGTCGCGCGACCCGGCCGACCGGGTCGCGCGACTCGGTCCGGCAACGGCCGCGTGACCGCGCGGGACCGTCCGGCAACGGGTCTCACGCGACTCGGTCCGCGGCAACGGCCGCGACCGTTGCCGACCGTTGGCAACGGTCTCGGGCCGTTGCCAACGGTCTCGGGGGGCGCAGGCCCCCATTCAGCCCCGGGGGCTACTTAAAGCCCCCCAGCGCCTCTCCCTACTCCCCCCCCCCCACTCTCACTCTCAACCTCTCATTTGTGCTCTCATTGCTCTCATTGCCCAAATTTTTTGCCTCATTTACTTAATTATTTCATCAAGCATTGGATTAGTTCATTTAGTATATTTATTTAATATTGGGCCATTGATTAGTGGGTTAAGTAGTTTATTCTTTTTAATACTTATTTGCTTACTTGCATAGTTAGTTAGCTAGAAGATTAGTTAGATATTTAGTTTAGTAGTTACTTAACACATCATTAGTTGGAAGGTATAGTTAATTACTTACTTAATTATATAATTAGTTAGTCATTTATTTTACATAATTAAAAGTTTACTTAGATTAGTAGTGACTAATTAACGTCATTAGTTTTTTAAATAGTTAATTACTTACTTAAGTAATTATTTAGTTAAAAAATGTCTTCTCCAAGCCAAAACAACCCAAACTACCGCGCGACCCGGAGCGATCCGGCTTGGTTGCATTGCAATTTGATCTCCATGGCGAGAGAAAAGTGCAATGTAAATATCGCGACAAAGTAATATTCGGTGGTATTTATCGTTTAAAATTTCATCTGCAGTATGAAGGGAAATGTTCTTCCTTCGCACACGGACTCGCGGAGGTCGAGCTCAATTTCGTAGGCACCTACAAGCGATGGAGCAAACGAAGGGAACTAAAGAAAAGACATAAAGAGACCGTCCGAGAAGAATCGCAACAACGGGGAGACGATCGGTACACATTTACGGAACCGGACAAGAGAGGCCGGATATTTTTGAGACGAAGAGTACGAAGGTATGGGAGGTGTTACTCATAAACGTTGTTCATTATTCTATTTTAAAGGATAATTAAGTAGCCTCGATACTTAAATGTTTTTAAAAAGATGAACTCTCACGAGGGATGGAAGCAAGTCGAAGATCATTCGCCGAGGAAGACTTCTATAGACATACCGGCCGAATGATGGGTCGGGTGGTCCTGGGGTGGGAGTGGTCGAGGTGAAGAGGATCCAACAACCAACCGCAAGAGACGGTTCATGATCTCACACAAGACGACGACCCGGGCAAGTGGGTCCCGTGGATCCCGTAATCACCGGACCACGACAACGTCAAACAACAATCACGACGGCGACGAAGAACCTCAAATTATGTAAGGATAGATTGGCGGGCAACGTCGCGGTGGTTCTTTCACCACGCATTCCGGCAAATGCCGCGAAGGGACCATACTACGAGAATACGATCGACACGATCGCGTACGTCGGGAGGAGTGCCGGTCCAAACCCAAAGGAGATATACAATGTATATCTTCCTATGGAGGTGCAAGAAACAAAGAAGTACGCGTGCGATTATTTGAACGCATCCGTGAGGAACGAGGTTGGCACGTTAACGACCGACGGACGGACCGAGTAATTAAATTTTCCTTTACTCATTCACATTAGATGTATTAACATTCTTCTTTGGTATAACTTACTTATCATCTTATTCTTTACAGGTATTACTAGGAAGACTATGATCAATTTCCTAGTGTACGAGCCGGCACGTTTTTGAAGTCGGTCGACGCATCGTAAAGAATGCGAGTATCTTTACCAATTGATAGATGGAGTGATAGAACAGAGAGAGCCGGGTAGTTCAAGTAGCGTACAACAAGCCGCATACAAAGCGGCCGGTCGTAGCATGGTCAAAGACCAAAGTTGTATTGGACACCCTGCTCCGCCCACTCTTTACTTCGATGTTGGAGGATATATGCAGTGATCCTCAAATAGGGTACGGGAGTAGTTAAGCTAGCTTTATTTCTTCATTTATTTATAACATAACCACAACTTTCGTCTCGCACTTACGAGGGAACACACCAAGCGGGCGAGAGTTGTTACGGCCCGGCAACCCGGTTCGCCTCCCACTATATTTCCTTAGAAAGTTTATCGAGTCAAAGGAGAGCTCTAACTCAAATGGTCATTTCACCGGGTTGGGGTAGTTGGATGGCTAGATGTAACCCATCGGATAAAGAGAAAGGGGAGAAAAGTAGAAGAGACAATAGAGAGGAGATTTTTGGAAAGTCGCGAAGAAGACGTTAGACATCGTCCAACCCATAGTGAAGGTACTAAGGATAGTTGACGGAGATAGAAAAGCGAACGTGGGTATTTATTCGACGCGGTTGAGAGAGCGAAAGAAATGTCCAAGACCGTGTCGGACTTCGTGGTGGGGATATTATAGATCGTCCGGGAGCGTACATTACATCAACCCATACATGCAGGTATATTTTCTTAAACATTTACTAATCTTTTTTATTAATCAAAGTCATGTATAACATACGTTTACTAATACTATTTGTTTCGTAGGTTACTTTTTCAACCCAAGATATCGTTATAGTCACATTTCAAGGCGACGAACGAGCTATTAGATGACGTAAGAGCGTCATCCGACGGTTGCTTGGTGACGACGACCGGGCTATTATCGGCTCAGAACAAGATGTATGATTACGGTATCGCGGAGTTATCACTTTGGAACGAGCGAGAGTTGAACGAGCGTGTGATGATACTAAGTCCGGTACGTAGAAATGTTTTTCATCACTTAATTAATCAAAGCTTACTTAGATAATAATCTACGACATTCAATTTGCACTGGTGATTGGTGGATGGACACGTGGTAAAGTACCAGTGGTACGAGGACTTGGCGGACGTAGCCATCGTGGGTCCTAAGTCAAACCACATCGGCTTCGGCCGCGAGCCGAAATGGTCACATTCGCCGATTCGCACAGCAGAGAAATAAAGCTGACATCAAGAGGAGCCGAAGACCTCGTGTATTGTCACCAAATACGAGGTTAAGGTTGAGGAATTTGGATAGAACGGCGAGCAACCGAGATGGAACAAAAGAGTTGGATAAGCACAGCGGCGGGACGTTCGGTGGACGAGCCGCCAACCGAAGAAGGAGGATATCGATTTGGGATCAAATATTCTACGAGAAGAACTCTGAAGCTTGCAAACGACCGAGAAGGGTTGGGAGAACCGGAGTTCAACCCCCAAGACCGACACGGGCCGAAGGAGTGCTCGACGATGTCCCTTTACCGAAGAATTCCGCATCCCTCCCTCACCAAGAAGCGCCAGAGGACCGAGAAGGAACTAGCCAAGGTACGCAAAGTAGGCGAAAAGGTAAACAAGTTATGGCGACCGATCCTTTTGATATCGTACGCCGATACGGTCGAAGACGATCGAGAAGATACGCCGGAGCCGAACATCCGAGTGCGGTACACGTACGTCCGAGGATTCGTCGTCAAAGAGTAGCAATACGACGGTGCTCGATACGGGGGCACGAACACTTTACAAGTACAAGGGACCTCGCATCCTCCCATATCTCCTACCACGTCGCTACGTTTTACCGGCGAGGAGCAATATACCTACGCGACCAAGATACCGATCACGGTGGTGCCGCCACAAGGTGAGGAGGTCATCGTAGCCTACGGAGTTGGAGCGAGAATCACCACGATGCCCCCGACTATGTGTGTACGATTCATCCCAAGGCTCGGTTCCCTACATACGATCAAGAGTACTGCACGTGGAATGAACATGGAGTCATCGGATACTTCGATCCAATCGACCTATAGTTATGGTGACTCCTTCTGGATCAAGTCTTAGGATAGTTTCCCGAGGGACGGACGAATATGATCGTCACGTGTGTACACGTATCGTTTCGTACTCAACCCAAATGATACTGGGAGAGTACATCAACTACCTACAAAGTGTACAACACATCACGTATTGGAATAAAATTGATGCATTATTCATTTAAATCATGTCATTTAATTTATCCAATTTTTCTGTATTTTTTCAGATTTTTTTCGCATTTTTCTTATTTTTTTGAATTTTTCAAAAAAAAAAATATTTAAATAATAGGGTCGCGACCCGGTCGCGACCCGGTCGGCCTGGGGGTCCCGCGACCCGGTCGCGACCCCCGACCCTACCCTCCTTGTCTGATTCAACTGGATCCCCATCGGCCGTGTGAGGGCGATGATCAGTGCTGCCTACTCCGCCCTACTTTGGTTTGCATGTCTAGATGAGTGAGGGTGACGAAGGGAAAGGTCGAAGATAAAGATGCCCTTGCCTCCCATGACTCCTTTCATACACCCTCGGGGGCACTCCCCTCATGCCACGACCTCATAGGGGTCTCTACTTCACGAGGATGCAGTTGTGCCCATGGGTTACCACAGTCTTGATGTGGGATGGATTGGGTTGACTCTATAAACCGACTCTTACACTTGAGCTAGTTCACGAAATTGGGTACACGGACTCAATTTGAGGGTAATGAACCAATGTAGTTAAAGAAACTACAATGGGGTAGGGTGCCTATCTAAGCGGGATTTAGTTGGAAGAAGAGTATGGAAAGTAGGATCTAACTCGGATTGGGCATGACCATTTACGACCGCATACAAAATGAACAAAGTAAATAACTAATGGAAGGATCAAAAATTATTTTTACATTTATAGGAGGGTCTGACTGACAAGTATCTTGAGAATTACCATATAAAATAATAGTTTGCTAAATTATCAAGATGTCTACATCTCGTAGGAGGATAATAGGCTACATACAACGCATTCTCAGGACCATTTAGGTTAATGGGTATTGACGAAACCGAATGCTTGACTTGCTTGCTTATTCTAGGAGTCCATTGTCGAGAGTCAAGGTGGAAGTTTATCGGTTGGCTACGAATGAACGTTAGAGAGGCACCGTGATGCCTATGTGGATGGAAGAAGTGTGGATGCGAGATGTTGGAAGCTCCAAGTGGTGTCAGCCTTGTTGATGACGGAGGTTGAGAACAGTGGATTGGCTTTCGGTGTTAAAAGACTAGAGTAGGTAGAAAGTAGGAAGCAAGTGGAAGATGAAGGGGTAGAGAAAAAGGAGGGGTGGAGTTACCTTCTTTGGGGATATTAGTTGGGTGACCATAGTTTGTAGAATCGACCGTTTCGGATCAGAATCAGCTAATTCCTAGATTAGATTCACCTATGTTGATCCGATCCATGACCTAAACAACTAATCTAAGATTGATTCTTGTCGGAATCAGCCTGGATTGTGAGAATGGGTTTTGGATTGGCTAATTCTTCAAAAGTTCATAAGTTATGGATCTTCCCAGAATCGGGTTCAATTCTGGACCTAATTTTGATCAAATTCTCTTTGTTAAGGGAAGAATTAGTCTCGATTCTCCCCACCCCACCCCAATTCCCCCTCCCCCTAGTTATTCTAGGGCTTCCCTCTCCAACGATTCCCCTCTCCGCCTCTGGAATCTCCTCTAGCGAAGGTATCTTAACCCCCATTAAGGTATGTTTTATCTCCTCTCCCCCTCTCCTTCCCCAACCTAGGCCCCTCACAATGAGATGCCCCCTTGCAATCTTCATTTGGGGGTACCCTCTCACCCGAAGGGCATGAAATATCTCCCCTTAGGGGGGATCAGCCACGGGTGATGACTGTCGCCTTTTCGGGTGACTGTTTTACGGTCTATTGTGGTTAGTTAGAGGGGTGAGGGTGGGGGTTGGGAGGGGGTGAGAGGAGTTTAATTGTCTTCTATGTATTTTTTGCATTATGATTTAATTTATTTAATGTTGTAAAAATGTCGAATGAAGAGTAATGTACCCTTGCACATAAAGACATTGGATGGCAACATGGGTATATATGTTGGATTGGACAAGAAAAGAGTTAAATAGAAGTGGTGTGGGAAGGAGATAAATGTAGGTGTCTATCACCTCAAACAACACAGGTGGGGTGAGTGGAAATGTGAAGATATGTAAAAATATGATAAGATATTTGTAGAGCTTCGAGAATAAATGTGAGCATATTTAACCGGTCGAGTAGTATAAAGAGAGATTCGAATTGAGCAAGATAGGCAATGTACAATGAGTTGCTTAAGCGGCAAGACAAATCTCATAGATGGAAGTATGAAAAGAGGGAAGTTAGCCATGCATGTTGAGGTGTCTTCTTCGAGTTCCATTGATGTAGAGACATAGATGAGAAGAGCTATGCATGCAAGTGCAGCTTAAACTCGCGAAGTTGAAGAGAGGAGGCAGTATGAGGATGAAGATCTCATGTTAGACATTCAGATGTGAATCTTAGCACTCGCTCTACACCTCAGGTGGGCCGAGAGAGAGAGTTCCATTGGTCGCAGTTAGTTTGGCCGCCAACAGACATTGCCATGTATAGAAAGAATGATCGAGGCCTAAGGGATTAGGGGTGTAAACAGAATCAAATATTTCGATATTCCGATTCGATTTCGATAAAAATTAACGGGTTTGAAATTTATTTTTGTATCCTATAAGTTATCGGAATCATAATCGGATATTCCGGTAGCTTATCGGAATCAGAATCAGTTGATTCCATTTCTGTTAATCTGATTTTGATAAAAATAAACATATATAAATAAAATTAAATAAAATAAAGTTAAATAAATTATAAATTATAATATATAATAATAAAATAATAAAAATAAAGTTTTAAAGAGATAATATCAAATTTTAGTAATTATATGTAAATTATTAACTTATTTATGAATAAAAATTAATATTTAATATGTATTTTGAAAATTATCGGATTCGGTTCCGATTTTGATAACGTAATTGGAATCGGATCGCAATCGGAACATAGTGATTTCGAAATTATTGGAATCAGAATCAGAACCTTTATACTCTTATCGGAATTGAAATCGGATTCTAGTGATTCCGCTACCGAATCTGACCTGTTTACAACCCTATAAGGGATATCAATTAAGGGTCCGGGAACCTCTCAAAAGCACTTTATTTTACCTTATTCTTCCGTGAGAATGCCTTCCCAATTTTATAGGTCCGTTTGGCAAATGCATTGAGATCACTTCCACTCCTCCGGGAAGGTGTAAGTTAAAAGGAGAAATTTTCTCCTCAAAACAAAAAATTGCTCCTGATGCTCCCGCGGTTATCTTCCTCACGCGAACTCCTCCAGACAGGCACTCTTCCTCGCGTGCACTCCCCTTCCGGATAGACCCTGCTCCATCTTCCTCCACCTCGCGCGGCCTCCCCCTCGTGAGCACGACAACCTCCACTGGACGGTCCCCATCTCGCGGCTTGCTCCTCGCGCGGACCCCCTTCTGGACAGATCCCTCACCATAGCACGGTTGGCGGCGCCTGCGCGGACTGCCCTCTTGCACAGACTACTCTGGATAGATGCTCGCCACGCCATCCTTCTTCTTGCGCGGCCTCCCCCTCGTGAGCATGACAACGTCCACTGGATGGTCCCCTCAGAAAGACGGCTGTTACACTGTCTCTTGGTTGTCCGCTGCCACAAGCCACACCGTCGGCACTCCTATTGCCTTCTATAGAGGTCTCGCTGCCGCGAGAAGTCCCATCCTTTGTCGGTTCTCCTTTCGCCGTCAACACCACTCCATCAGTACTCCTCTCGCCGTTACGAGCCTCGTCGGTTCAAAGCTACTGTCGCTATCACGGTGCCGCTATGAGCCTCGCCCTCAGTCACTCTCCTACTTCGAAAGAGGTTTTTGCCGCCATGTGAAGCCTCCTCAAACGTCGGTTCTCCTCTTGCTATCGCAGTCTCCTCCTTCGTAGGTATTCCTCTCGCCGTTGCAAGCCTCGTTGGCCAGAGCTACTGTTGCCTCCGCGTTGCCGTCGTGTGACATTGCTAGTTTTGCCCAAGTAGATGATGTAAACCATTTAGTACAATATTTGTAAATTAAATATTAATTATAGAATAACACATTGTCATCTTTCAATCTTGATACATCAACTCACAAATTATATATTTTTAAGACAAATATAATATGACATAATAACATACTCGCTTTCTGCTCTAATTTCTTGACTAGTTATATGGACCAATTTTTTATATTTTTTTCACTTTCTCATATCCATATTTCATGATATATCAAAAGATAAATTTCTCGCAACACAAGTAAAATGATTGATAAATATTTTTAGAGATTTTTAGTAAATACTAGATAGTAGATCTTTTGTTTTGAAAATAAGTGAAGATTAGTTTTTAGCATAGTAATAATAAAATAGTATAAATTATAAATCTTCTTATAATTGAATTCTTATATTTAATAAATGTTTTATCATAAAAGTATTTCTCCAACAAATTAATACCAAACTGCTTTTACTTCTACAATACAGATGTGCTTCTCTGTGAAGTATCTTCTGGGAGAAGCTACTTCAGAGAGAAGTGCTCCTCTCATTCCTAAATACACCCTAATGGGGTGTTTGGTTACAATTTTTTACCTTTCTTTTATCTTATTTTTAAAAATAGGGAAGACATGATGTTTGGTTAGATTTTTTAATACTCCTTTTTCAAAATCGGTTTCACTCCTTTGTGAATTCTATTTCGGAAACAAAACAGCCACAACGTTGTTTTATTTCTGAAAGAGAACCGACTCTCTCGACGTCCCACTTCTCTCCCACGCTCTAGCATGGATTGCAGAATCGGTCGATCCGGATCGGGATCGACCGATTCTTGGATCGGATCGATACCTACCGATCCGATTCCTATCGGAATTAGCGATCCAGCCGGGAGTCCCGGCTGGATCGGCCGGAATCGATAGGATCGGTCGATCCCGGACCGATCCACCCGGATCGATCCCAAAATCGGTCGATCCGGACCGATTCGCCGGAAAACCGGAAGACCCGGAATCGAACCGATTCCGGGATCGATCCGGTCCTGTTTTAAGGTCCGATTACCCCCTATTTGGGGTCGATCCGGACCGATTCTCCCCCCCACTTGCCCCCTTCGGCTTCTTCTCCTTCCCCCCAAGGCGCCTTGGAGATCTAGGGCTTCAGCATCCGGCGATCTAGCATTTGGAGGGGCGATCCAGCCTATTCAAGGCTTGGGGAGGGGCGATCCACCTTGGGGAGTGGCGATCCACCCTAAACAGCACAAGGTTTGTAAGGGGGGGGGGGTTTCGATCTCCTTTCCCCTCCCCCCCCCGGGCCTTGGCCCCTGGCCGGCTGCAGCATGGGATCCCCCATTGGGGGGGATTATTTCACCCCCCAATGGGGGTGGAATTGCACCCCCGAAGGGGTGATTAGCACCCCTTCGGGGGTGTTCAACAGTCACCCCCGAGGGGGTGACTATTTTTTACAGTCCCCCCCCCTAGGTGGAGGGGGGGCTGCAGCATAAAATCCCCCCATTGCCTCAGGTGCAGGTGAGGGTGGCTCTACTAGTAGTGCTCGGACGAGTGGAGCAGGTCCAGATGATTTGAGTGATAAAAGACACTCATGTTCGAGTGGCAGGGGCAGCGGACGGTGGACGAGGTTGAATGTTTTTGACGATTTTGCATCTTCCTATCCAGAGCCTGCCTCAGACAGTGAGCCTGGCTATCCACCTCCACCATCTTTTTTACCTCCACCTCCGACTGATCAGGGAGTTTATGAGTTTACCGACATGGCCCAGTCTTTATTTTCTTATGGATACGGGTCAATTATGACTGACCCTAATCAATGGAGATTTGCAGAAAATCAGAATGACCAGGACAGAGATCCAGATCCAGATCCATCCTACTCCGGACGTTACCAAAGTTGGTGGTGATGCATATGTATAATGTATTTCTTTGTTTATTTCACGCAATGTAATATGAGTGGTAAGAAGAATATGTGTTGTACAATTTGTGGAGTTGGGTATGATTGTTTGTTTGGTAAAAACATGTATCTTATTTGATGCATGATGTGTTCTATTGTGTAATTGGATATGATATGTGTTCTATATGATTGATTGTTAATTTGTTATATGAATGAGTGTTCCCTATATTTTTTTCACATTTTTCCTGAGTCCTAGGTATTTTTATTGATTTTTTGGCGATTTTTCCATATTTTTTCGAAAAGCAAAAAAAAAAAACCGATCCAGACCGATTCTGGATCGGTCTGGCTCCAAGAGAATCGGCCTGGATCGGTCCGATCCGATCCGATCCGGATCGGATCGGACCCCACCGATCCAGGATCCGATCCCGATCCGGCGATCCTTGCGCTCTAGACGTCACACTCGACTCCGCCTCTCGCGGCGGACGACCACGGCTGCGAGCGGACAGCTTGCGGAGGGAGATGAGCCCGCCGGGGGAGGGGGAGGGACGGCGGGGTGGAGGGGGGGTGATGCAGCACCGGGCGATGCAGCACGGTCCGGCCATCCGCGGCGGAGGGGGGGGAGCTCTCCTCCTCCGGCGATGCAACGCCGTCCGGAGGGAGATGAGCCCGCCGGCAGGGTGGGGGGGCACTCCTCTCCTCCGGCGATGCAGCGCTGTCCGGAGGGAGATGAGCGCGGGGGGGGGGGGGTCCGGCCGTCTGCTGCGGCACTCCCAGGGGGCGCTCCTCTCCTCCGGCGATGCAGCGCTGTCTGGAGGGAGATGAGCGGGGGGGGGGGGGTCCGGCTGTCCGCTGCGGCACTCCCGGGGGGGCTCCTCTCTTCCGGCGATGCAGCGCCGTCCGGAGGGAGATCAGCCTGCCGGCGGGGGCGGGGGGATGCGGCACCGGTGGGGCGATGCGGCACCGTCTGCAGCTGTCCGTTGGGGGTAGAGAGGGGAGGAGCTGGTCGGGGGGGGGGGGGGGGGGGCTCTCCTCCGACGATGCAGCTCCGTCCGGAGGGAGATCAGCCCGCCGGTGGGGGGCACGGCACCGTCCGGATGTGGGGGAGCGATGCATCCGCTGGGGGCAGAGAGCAGAGGAGCTGGTTGGGGGATTAGCCCGGCGGGGGGGGGTGATGTTCTGTCCATCGGGAAGGGGGGGTGATGAAACCAGTTTTAGCACAGAGAACGTCGACCCGAGGGGAATGAAACCAGTTTCAGCAGACTGAACGCCGGTTGGGGGATGAAACCAAACACTACTCTATAAATTTTAAAAATTGTGACAGTTTTGACAAACACAAAATGATAGAAATTTATTGATTTTAAATTTAAAACTAAAAAAATCAAGTAATCTTATTTTCAAAAACGAAGTTGTCTTAAAATTAAAAATGTTACTAAACACCTATAAGCCTTCAAAGGAGTTAAGACTTCAACAGGAGTTGTAAAGAAGGCCATAAACAAGGATTCCAGAATCGGAATCGATCCTTGCCGATCCGATTTGAATCAAATCAGATCAGTTGGAATCAACCAATTCCTGGAAAGGAAAACTGATTCCGGCCAATAATCCGCTCGGCCCCTTTGTTCGTAGCCCATTCCTCCTCCAGACCTGCCCCCTCAAGACTACTCCGCTAGACGAAGGAGATGAAGAAGAGGATGAGAGAAGGATGAGCCGTCGCCACTGATGGCTCTCACAGCCCCTCTGTTGTGGGGACCTTAGCACAGAGCCAACTTGCAGTCGGGTCCGTTCGCACGACAGATGGGAGAATTCGGTGGGAACCCTTCCAGCACCCTCTCTTGCTGGCATTGGCGTCGCCCATCCCACTGCAGCGCCACCGCCCCTGCTCCACCTGCCCTGCCATCACCTGTCATCCAAACGATGGTGTCAGGTGCACCTGCAAGAAGACAACGAAGCAGGATCACGAGGACAAAGGTGCCCCCCTGTCGGAGTCATTCGCTGTCTCTGCGGCTCATGTGCGCACGGCTGCCACAATGCCACCATGGCCACCGCGAATGGCTCAGAAACAGGCATGGCACGACACCCCCATCCCCCGAGCTTCCTCCCTTGTGCGGCCACAACCCCCACCGGGGTTATGTCGCGTGCGCGATGAGCGGCAGCCAACCAGTTCTCCCGTCACTGGCTCGTGCCAGCCTAGTCCACGGCCTAGACTGGGCCACAGGCTGGTTCGACCAAGACCAGACCCGGTTCGAGCCGGTTCAACAACTGAACCGGCCAGTTCACTACAGTAGAAGGCATTTTGAGCCGGTCTAAGCCCGGTTCAACCTATTTTTGGGCCGGTTCGGGCCTGTTTTGACCAGTTTAAGTCTGGTTCGTTTCAATTTCGGTTTGTTTAGGTCATTTGGGTGTATTAGCGCCGTTTCCATGGTGGTTGGCGCCGCTTCGCCGCTTTTGTCCTGCATTAGCATATATAGGTAAACAACTACTTATAATATTTATTGCATGATGATATCAACTAAAAAGACATCAAGAAAAGTAAGTTAAGGTGAGTTGACTCCTTGGTTGCTTCAACTACTTCTTTCCTCTGACTACATAGAACTAATCCCTCCTTTTCTTACCTTCAACTACTACTTTGAGAATGGTGTGGACACCAGGCTCCTTGACAAATTTGATTATTTCTCCAAAGTATACAGAAGAAGGCCGCAGAGATTAGGCTCCCTCTGGTTCTGACAGTAGATCATATTCCTTTTTTTTTAAGATTAACATATACCTATATATATATACATACCTACGTACATATGCATACCCGATAGTTATACATAGTCACGATCGCTCATTTACATTCTTTTTGGGTATTCTTCTCCCCTTTTCCTCTTCTGACTGCAGACCAGCTTCTGTAGCAGGGGACAGAGCACGGTTGGCAGCAGGTGGCAGCAGCAGCAGGGAGAAGGGCGCAAGGCAGCAGTCTCCCCTCTTTCTCCTAGCAGCAGGTGCAGGAGCAGGTGCAGCAGGTGGCAGGGTGCAGGCGGCAGTTTGGCAGCCTCCCGGCGTCTGAAGCAGCCCCCTCTCTTTCTCCTAGCAGCAGGTGCAGGCGGTGGTTGCTTGGCAGCAGGGTGCAGGCGGCTGTTTGGCAGCCTCCCGACGTCTGAAGCAGCCCCCTCTCTTTCTCCTAGCAGCAGGTGCAGGCGGTGGTTGCTTGGCAGCAGGGTGCAGGCGGCAGTTTGGCAGCCTCCCGGCGTCTGAAGCAGCCCCCTCTCTTTCTCCTAGCAGCAGGTGCAGGCGGTGGTTGCTTGGCAGCAGGGTGCAGGCGGCAGTTTGGCAGCCTCCCGGCGTCTGAAGCAGCCCCCTCTCTGGCTGGTGCGCCCCCCTCTTTTTATAGAGGCTGGAGGGGGAGGTGAAGAGCCAGGCTGTGCTGTACGTGGATGGCTTTTGGCCTTCCCCAACTCCTTGAATTCCCACCAGTCTTCAATATTGGACTGACCATTGGTGTCTCCCACGTAGGCTGGCCACATTGGCTTCTTCACCTCATAAATGGGTCAAGGATGAGGTGGCTAGGCAGGTGACTTGGGCGGTCAGCCCTGCTGAGGTGGCAGGTGGGTGCGCACATTTTAATGCTGAGGTGGCAGGTGGGTGCGGCTGGGCCTGTTCTCATTGGAATTGAAGTGGGCCTGGCCCAACTTGGGCCTGGTTTCTGGGCCAGCAGGAGGCTGCGGCCCAAGCCCTTCTAGGGGCTGCGCACAAGGCCTGAATTTGGCCGAAATATATCAATTATGGGCCAGGTAAATAGGGCTCCTGCTGGGGTGCCCAATTGGGCCCAATTGTGGTTGTTCTTATGGGATGTCGGCCCAGCTTCTAAGCCAGCCCATCTGTTCTCCTCTTTTCTCTCTTTTTTTTTTGAAAAAATGTACGCCAACACAGAGCTTGCTAATATTGACTTGATCAAGTTGCCTTTCCATAAGCCATATCGAAGGAAGGAAATGAAAAGTTATTACTCATCCCTTATTGCATTGGCACTAAGGCAGGTCTCTTGTCTATTCCGGTTATTTATTTTCAAATGTTTCCATTTTATTATTGACACTCCCACTTGCAAGATATCAGCTGCCTCCATCTCCCTCCCTCCCACTGCAGTGCAGATTGGAAAATATTAGACGCTCTCAATAAAGAGAGTGAGAGAAAAACAGCTGAAAGTGACCACAGTTTGTCGAAGTTTGTAAGCTTTAGGCTTAGAAATCGTAGCACCTGACACGAAGACTGTCTTTATCTACAAGCATGCAAGAATACTTGTGTAACACATACCATGAAGGGCATTCCAAGAGTCAACTTATACAGAAGTAAAGTAAGAAACATGAAGTACCTTCTAAGGATGAGACACCAAATCCCAAAATGCCTTGCCTACCAAGGTTGGAAACTTAACCAGAAAAACTAGAAAGTAAGCTGTTTTGCAACTCGTGAAAACTGTAAGCACCTTTTATCTTGTAAATAGCTCAAAACTGTGACAATCAAATGGTCAAAGACATGGTGGCCCAAGTTCTCTCAAAATTTAAAGCCAAAGTACAAATATGTTGTTCTCATACTAGGCAGAGCAAGCCAACAGCGCAAAAGCAAGCCCGAATCATGTAATGTGCCATATGATTATCACGTAAAGCAAACTACAATTGAAAAAACCTAGAAAATACACACAAGAACAGCAGCTAATAATATACAGAATGCAGGACTTAAAGCACATTAGATCACACACACGGGAAAAGGACATGTCGTAATAAAAGCTACATCTTCAGAAGAAAAAATGGCACAGAAAAGCACTCATTTGACAGAATCAACGGACGGACACTATGCTGAGTTAAGATGTGAGCAACAAGCGAGTTGGGACGGTGGGGGAGTTGTAGAGGAGACCTGGATGCAGATGACATCGGGGTCGAGAGAATGTACGAGCTTGGAGAACTCAGGCCAGTTATTCTTGGCGCGGAGAAGGAGACTGTTGGCATTCCAAGTCAGGAACTTGAGTGGCTCCCGTTTCTCCTCTGCAGACGAGTCTGCAGCCCCTGCGCCTCCATCTGCATCCGCAAGAGGAGCAGAGGCTGAGACGGCGGACCTCTTGGAAGAACCCTCCTTGGCCACCGGCTGGAAGAACCGCTTCATTTGGGTTCTTGCAGGCAGCGGCGGAGCGAAGACAAAACGACACTTCCGGCGCGCGCGCCGGCGGTTGTTCCTTCTCCGAAACAGGGACCGACGAACAATTAATACACATATCTATAGATATCAATATATTATTTTCAGAAAATGTCCTATGCAGGACAAAAAGATTTTCTTTTCTATTCTTACAAGTTCAATTTGTTCTTAGATTAGGAGGGAGGAATGAGAATAATCTGTAAATGTGTTTCTGCATATCCTTTGGACAGGCATTCAACCATTTTTGTTAGCTGTTTAGATCAACTCCTTTTAATAATGTTCCGCAAAAATCTTGTTTTAAAATTTTTTATTTAATTTGAACAACACATTATTAGATTGGCACAGACTTAATTGAGACGTCAAAAAAAAACTCAAAAGTTGGTCATATGTCAAATATGAAAGTAAAAGTTCATAATAACCGAGTCCGAAGTGAAAAATTATAGCAGAAAGTCTCTAATTTCAAATGTCTAGACTGGTTCTAGACTCCACTTGTTTGGGCATTTTGAAAGATTCTTTATTTCTTGTTATATGGTATAGCATTACATGATCTAGAATATTTGTGTTTTTGTACATCTGGGGCATAATGATGCCTGCATTTTATTAACACGAGAGGAGAGGAAGATTGACATCAAAGAGCTTGTAAATTTCCAACAAACTTCTATAATAGCTCACGTTGAAAAGATTGTACAAGTCTACTTCCAGGTTCAACTTTCACACGCCTCCTTGATCAATGAAGGGAGATGAACTGAAGACCAGTTTACATGGTTTATTCAAGCAGAAAACATATTTGAGGTGTCCATCGCGCGGAAGCAAATTATTTGCTACAAGTAAAGTTTTTCCGAAACATCATTTCCGAAGCTATTTGCACTAAAAATTCTGTAAGAACTGAATTCGAACAACACTGATCAACCACCAAGAGGGTTTTGCCAGCTTTATAGAAAGCAAACTACAAAGGGGAAAGGGGGTTTATTTTGAGATCACCAGTAGGCAAATTACAAGCATACTACACATTTCAGGCGTCCCAGAATGTCAGGAAAACAACAGAAGAGCGCCTGACAGGGGAGGAGGGTAACAGAACTAATCTATCAATCCTTACTCCTATATCTAACATAAAGCAGCTGCTCTTCCTCAAAGCCCAAATAGCACTCAACCGATCAAAAGCTTGTTGTCTTCCAGGAAACTATATGTGGGTACTTCCAGGTTGAAGGGTGCTGGACCCTTGCAAATTCAGCCGGAGATGTCGTAATGTGATCCATGGCATGGGCAGAACCAGCCACCGAAATCTCCGGCGTTGGGTAAAGGGATGCAACCAAGATGGGCGCAAACTCCAACTACTATCAGCCACTCTGGATTCTTCACCCTGGCTGAATCTTCCTGAGGATCACGAAGGGAAGCTACATCAACACTGTTGGCCAGCTTGATGTCATCTTCTGTCCTCCGCCTTATGAAGACTGGCTTTCCACGCCACTTGACAGTAACAGTGCTCCCAGGTTCAATGCTTGAGAGATCAACTTCCAGAGAAGCTAGGGCAAGCACGTCCTTGCCGGCAGACATGCATGCTCAAGACAAACTTCAGGATCAGAAGCCTCAACAGAGAGGCATACACAAATCTTCCGCCCATCAACACAAAATAGGCGAATGCATGCTTGCTGGGATCACCAGGAGGAAAGCGTTCATGGTTGTGTTCATCATAGACAATCTTCATAGTAGGGTTCTTGAGAGCGATTGATGTTGCAGGAAGAACAGGTAGTCCAACATCATGATCCTTTGGAACAAGGGTCTCCGTAGCAAATCCTGCAAAACTCGAAAGAGTAAAATAAATCAATTCTCAGAAGCCCTACAAGTAATAAAGCATAATCTGCTATTTATCTTTCTGTTGGCGAGTAGGCCAATTTAAGTGCTATCTGAAGCACAATAACCAGCACAGTGGGCACCCTTTTTTCAGTAGGATCATCGATGAAATCGCAGAGTCCTAAATTTTAAGCCCATATCTTTAATTTAATTATTTGTGTCTCTAATTGACAAGATATAACAAAGTTGTATACAAACAATAGTAGTTAAATGTGTTTGTCATGTATGAAGTCTTCATCATATCCATGGTTTTCAATGAAATGCATATGCAGCAAAATTACACGAAAAGATGCATATTTATAAAACATCAATACGAACATCATGCGCATAATCAACCGCTTTAACATTCTGATGCAGTACTATTAAGTCAATATTCAAGATGCTACGTCGGTCCCTATAAAGGATACAATCTTCACGAGCCTCGTTGTTTCATATGAAATAAAAGGCACCAAGGGCAGTCTTAAAACGGAAGAAATTCGGAACTGACGAAGAAACACAACGAGAAAAGCCAGAGCTAAATACGAATATACGCACAACGTACAAGTCAAATTTCTACTTCAAGACATAAATTGAGCAGGCATCGGATAGGATTACCTCGAAAGTGGCCTTCATCCGCTGCTGCATCATCCGGATGACAGAAGGAGCGGGCTGCGGCCAAGAACCGCCTAATTCCGATCGCAGGTGACGACAACTCAACCGGCGGCGACAGAGAAGGTACAGCGGAGCAGCGGCCGGGGCACATAAATGAGATAGAGGCCAGAGAAGAGGAGGAGCTCTTCGACCTCCACAACAGAGCTCGGAGCGCCATGGAGCCTCTTCTTCCTCGGGTAAACCCTAGAGCGGACGATAAACCATCCACTCAAGCGGCGATGCGCGCAAGAGAAAATTTGCAGATAGCACCTTGTGAGTGGTGACGATACAATAATTTTCTTATACTACAATTATAGAGATACTATTTTTATAATATTTAAACTAACTTTTGTTAAATTTTTACTTGAAAATCAACATTACCTTGATTAAATTATACCTTTCGAAGTTTTTTTTTCAATTTATTCTCTAAAAAATAAGTAATTGTCCACTAATTTAATATCTTAACATTTTTCCATCCCTCTATCTATCACTAATTTAATCTCTTAACATAATTCATGTCAAAAAATTTCGTTCTATAACTTAAAGTTTTCTTAAAAACTTGGCATCAACAAGACACGTTACCAACGAAAAGACTTATGGCCTGTTTGGTCAGAGTATCAAAAATGATATTATTTTAGTATTGATATTGATATTTTTAGAAGATGCAATATCAATATATCAAAATTGATACAAGTTGACAGTTGTATTACCTAACATATGTTATTTGCACTACAAATTTCAAAATTGATACTATTAGTCAAACAGCTTAAGAAGATTACCAACAATATCAATTTTAAAATTAATAGTGATAGAGGTGTCTAATAGTGTTACCAAACAGAACATTAGACAAGTAAAGCCCTATCATAATTTTGATACTTTGCATAATCTACTTAAAATTTTAATCAAAATTATCATATTAGTTTTGATGTTAGATGCTATGAAATTTAATTGCAGTGTATGGACAAGAAATACAAAAATAATAATGAGGTGTTTGGTTGCATGATAATGAAAATTTTTATTTTAATTTTTAAAATTATAAAAAAAATTGTTAAAAAAATGTTTCACAACTTTGACAATTTTATATTTTAAAAATATTTTTTAAACAAAAAAAAGTTTAACCTCTTTTTTTTGTCCCCTGTTTTGTTTGATCATGAATGATAATTACTATTTTTGATTATCACGTCCTAAACATGATAATTTTATGTTATGAGTTAATTTATTTTTTATTTTAATATATTTTTGTATCATGAAAATGTAAAAAAAAATATCATGCAACAGTCGCCGGCGCCAGCGTCGCCCGTGCCCCAGCCCGCGGCGGCGCCGTCGCTCTGGGAGGAACCGGTGTGGACGATGTTCTGCAACGGCCGGCGGAGCGGGTACGCCGTGTCGCACCCCTGCGGCGACGCAGACTTGCAGGTCCTCAAGGCCATCCAGGCCGTGTCCGCCGGCGCGGGGTCTTGCCGGTGGCTACGCCGGTGGACGGGTTCCCGCCGATGCCCCTGCCGCCGTCGTCGCCGTGCCTGGAGAAGGGGAGGAAGGGGGCGGGCAACGACGACGGAGGCGGCGGCTGCGACGGTGGATGGACGGAGGTGATGTACATGAGGGCGAGGTTCGAGCGGGTGGTGGGGAGCAGGGACTCGGAGGCGTTCTACATGACGAGCCCCGACGGCGGGAAGGCCGCCGGCGGCGGCGGCGGCAGCCCGGAGCTCAGCCTCTTCCTGCTGAGATTGTGAAGAAGGGAGGGAGGCGGGTGTGATGGAATTAATTTCCTTTGTTATTGGGAATAATCAGCTTTAAATAATTAAAAAGGAAAACATTTTCAGTACGTATATACGATGGGGAGATTTTATTTATTTATTTATTTAGGCGTATTACATCATAGGCGATGTCAGGTGTGATCGTAAGATAATCTATTCATGATGACAAGATATAATTAAGAACAGCTATTCTAATTTTTTTCTCTTCACTTATCATATCCAAAAGTAAAATGGTCTATAGAGTATCAATTATTACAAAATCTACATTTTACAAGTGTGAAGATTTTAATGAATAGAATCTCTTCCACGGTCAAGACCAAAATGCTCTTTAACGGGGCTATTTGGTTGCGTGACAATTTGAGTTGTTGTTTTGGAATAAAATTGGTAAAAAAGGGTGTTTGTCAATCATAAAAAAATATTTTTCTTAGAAAACATTATCTGGACAATAATGAGGTGAGATCTTTTTTTTCCTTTTCCCCCTCGTCTTTATGGTTGTGTATGTTCCCCAAATTTTTTGGTCATCATATCTCGTCAAACATAATAATTCTGTCTTAGCTATTTTATATTTTATTTAATATAATTTTTTTTAAAATCGTTGTAAAACCAAACACCCTATAATATTTTGAGTTGAATGACTCAGACAAGTTTAGCACAATGAACTTATCTATGATATTTTTATCATTTTTATATTTATAGTTAGACCATTAGACAACTTTAAAAAAAAAGTCTGAATGGAACATTTTATTTGAACTTAAATGCTAGAGATTCTTTTTTTAATCATTGTCCACACGTATGGGGCCTGTCATAACTCTTCTTTTTCATGCCTTGCACCCATTTATATCATTTAATTGTGTGTACAAATAAAAATCAGGAAAGTCATTGGCACGGATTTCAAATTTCATGAAAATGGAAAAAAACATGTATATTTATTTAGTATTTTTTAAATAATCTCCTTGAAATAAATTCCGCCCATCTTATTATCCGAGAATAAAAACACATGCCTCGTCATCTCTTTGGATAAATTTGACAACGATAATGTTGTTTTAAGCCCTATTTGGTAACACTATTCAACAACTCTATCGCTATCAATTTTAAAATTGATATTGATGATAATCACCTAGATATGTTTGACTAATAATATTAATTTTGAAATTTATAATGCAAACAAAACATATAATGTAATACAAATGTCAACTTGTATCAATTTTGATATTGATACTCTAATGTCTAGAAATATCAATATTAATACTACTACAATATTATTTTTGATACTCTAACCAAACAGGCCATTAGCGCTCACCAGCATGAATTTATTAATAAGTATTTCATTCAATACAATAAGTTTAGGCATACGATGCAATGGATAGCGAATCTGAATCACATTCCTGCTTTGTTGTGTTCTCACTTAAATCACCTGTCATGAACAGAAAAACTCACCCACACCAAAACTTGTATTTGAATAGGTGGGTTGATCTCCTGCTTTTGTTGTAGTGCACAAGAAAAAAGAAGCATCATAGCTATATCCATCTTCATACAAATTGTCTTCTGGAATCAGTCTTTGATGGGGAGGAAATGAGCCAAATGAACAAACAACAATCATATTTGCCAAGAAGAAAACAAACAAAAAGGATGCAAGGATTACAGTACCAGCACTTGCAGTTCCAAGGCAGTAACATGTAGTATGCAAGAACTTTATCCATGGAAAAGAATCACATATAACATATTAAGAGATCAATGAAATAAGATTAGCCAATTGCCACATTTCTTACGGTGAAAGCAACTACTGGTTTTATTATTGAACAGCTTATAGTGTTTATATCAATCTATTATGTGCCTTTGTATTTGACATTGGGTAAACCCCCATACAATAATTGTCCTACTTTCACCATATCTCTTGTTTCGTTTGTTCAGAAACAATAACTTTTTAGGATACATAAGAATGCCCTTTCACCAGCCCCTTCTTAACCTGGACTAGTCATATGAATGATGATCCACAGATCCAAAGAGGGATAACATATTTGGATGTGTTCCCAGCATCAATTTAGTTGAAATTTGCTGGAGCATATGATATGATCATTAAAAAGATGATAATACGTTTAATTCGCTAATATCACATGCCAGATGAAAATGTTAAACAGCATGATAGTCTTTGGAAACCAGAAGAGGGTACGGCAACAGTGCACAAACTGGAAACAGAAATCACATACCATCATCTCGATGTAAAATGGTTACAGAAAGAGTAGACCATTTTAAATAAAACAGAATGTCTAAATTTTCTTGTCTAGAATATATAGCAAACATAAGAATATAACATAAATGCTAGCAAAAGAACTTTTTTTGCAAGCAAGGAGCACTTGCAGGGTGTTTGGTCAAAAGATAAATTTTTATTCATATTTGTAATGAGATTTTACATTAAGATAAAAAATCTAAGATAACTGAAGACACAATCATCATGTCGGGTGAGATTTGATAACACAAAAAGTGGGGACCATGTATAACTAAACAAAGGTGGGAGATCACCAGAAAGAAAAAGATCTTCACCTCTGTTTTTGTCTAAAAAGAAATCTTCTCTATGAAAACATACTTTGTAATGATTGCCAAACATCTTTTTTAACATTTTATGTTGCAAAAATATAATTTTCTAGGAAAACTCAATATGTTATGAAACCAAACAACATATTAGACAACCCTGTATCTTTGCAATTGTTACGACCACAGCTTGAAATTGCCTACATCGTGAAAGTGAAACCATATGTCTTGCTCTCCATGGAGATCAATAGAAAGGGAAATGCAGAACAGTGACATACATGGTAGCTAACGAACTGAAAGCAAGCACCATGCTGATTATGAGTTAAGAATTTTAAACAAATACCCAAGAAGATTATTGCATTGTGAATCCTTAGATTATTGTTACAATTGACTAATAACAGCAAGAATAAAAAACTACAGGCTTCCAGTATAATGTGGTTAAGTGATGTATATTTTGCATATCTATCATGGGCTATATTGTCCTCCATGATGCACCCATAAAACACCTGTAAATTGAAATGATTTGAGCACCAACTTAGGTCACACAAACTGCTAGCAAATGCACCACAAAAGAACTCAATACGTAGAAAAAGCAGACTTCTATTGTTGTCATCAATTTATTTGTATGTGAAGAATAATTGCATTTGCACTGTATACATTTAGGCGTCGTTTGGTATCGGGATAAAAATATAGGGGATAGGGATAAGTCACTCCTTATGACTAATCTTATCCCCACTATGTTTGGTTTGACTTGGGATAAATTTTAAGGATAACCTATCCTATGTTTGGTATGTTCACAATAAATTTGAGGATAACCTTATATTTTAACTTTTATTTTTATAGTCTTATTTTATTTCCTATAACATATTCATAAAGATCTTAACCAACTTACATATTCATATAATAAATATAAAATATAATTTAAATATATAAATAAGAATACATTTAAAAATATACATTTGAAGATATAAATAGTATAATTTTAAAAATTCGATAGTGCAAATCAGATTTGAAATTTATTTTTAAAATCCAATTAAATTAGAAAATATTGCAACTAAATATCCTACAAATCAATCTGCATCTGGTACTCGTATATATTTTCTTAAATACTTCATAAATAATCTATTCATATCAATAAAAACAGTAGATACCATGTACAAATAAAAAGGGTGAACCACAAGAAAACATATATATCGTGCATGTACATATGTCGTGCATGTACATATTACTACAAAATATGTTATACAAAATATATTGTGCATGTACAAATTACTACAAATACAACATGCAAAAATACACTTAAAAGGGGTTATATTATTGCTGCAAATATCCAGGATTACATAAATGTCAAGTCTCCTTTTCTCTTTTGCTTCGCCGGGTGTATCTCTTTCTTCTTCTTCTTCTTCTTCTTGCTGTCATTTCATCTACAGTCGACTTCTCTTCGTCTTCGTCTTCAGCTTTGTCTATCTCAGAACCCTGCTAATTTGAATCCTTAAATTCAGCCTGCAAAATAGCAGCAATGTCAGCGAAATTAAAGGAGGTCAATTACATACCAACCATTATTTGATTCTCCCATCATCTTCTCTATTAAAGGAGGTCAAAATTGGTCTGTTTTGATCTTGTGGGTGCCGGTGCAAAATCAAGAGAGTTTGACTAAGAGTTGGACTTCTCTTGGACTCCTAATCACAATTCAATCATCACTTGACCTAGATAAATATATCTCATACCAATTTCAGCACAAGAAACATTCGGCATCTTTTCTTTTTCCTCTCCTTCCTCCCTTCCTGTCGCAGTTGATCAACGACCGACAAGGAGCCATTGGGTTCCATATCCGGCAGCCCGATCACCTGTGGGCATCTTTCAATGGTCTTTGGAGGAGGAACACTCCCTGCAGTTCTTGCAAGCCATCAAGACCATCAGGTATGTAATATTTGTATATTTTTTATCTTCTCCTTTTCCATCTGCCGCAACAACCTCTTTCTACATTCAGAATCACCAGGCTTCAGCTCTGCCATCTCAGGCATCTGATCAGCCACCTGCCAGTCCTATTTCAAAAAAATGTTTGTCACCTGCCATTTCACATAGCCATCGAGGCAATTGGCCTGCAGGGATCACTTCTGACCTTTCTATCTTCCATCTTTTCTATACTCCAGCAACACAAGGTATATGTCATATGATATGATTTTTTTCACCGCTTGACATCAGCAGTAATAATATTACCCTCTGTTCTTCCCAAGAGACCGCCGGCCGGAGAGCAAACGGGAGGAGGCTTCTGTTCTGTTCTGATCCTGTATATTATCAAACAGCAAATTAAAATATATTGCATGATGAGTCTTCTCCGCTCACTGGTCTGGGAAGCTTGCTACCTGAGACATGCTTTTACATCGAAGCGCATGCTTTCTTCATTAAGTTTGAAATTGGTACTACAAAGTACAAACAAACAAGATACGAGCAGGTCAGTAAAACTAAAAAAGAAAAGAAAAACAATTGTGATCAATATATATATTTCCGCATTAAATGGTTAATAGAGGTAGCCGCAAAATATGCTCCTTGGCTTGCCAAGGCGGCCCCTTTCATCGATTTCTGATTTGCATCCACGAGTGCCGCCGTCGATTTCCTCCTGAATCCTGCATTTCTATTGAACCGCCGGCAGAGAGGGCAGTCCTGGGCGATCCGGCTGCTATCGGTGGCCTGCCTGTCGCTGGCAGCGAAGATGGAGGAGTGCAGGGTGCCGGCCCTGGCGGAGTATCCCGTGGAAGAATACACTGGAGCAAGGCCATCCAGCGGATGGAGCTCCTCGTTTTGAACACACTGGAGTGGCGGATGAGCTCGATAACGCCCTTCCTGTATCTCAGCTACTTCGCCGCCAAGTTCGGCAGGGGGGGGCGGAGGGTGAGCTGCGGGGGCCGCAAGCGCAAGGGAGCAAAGGCACCGCGCGGAGGGGGTTCGCGGGGGGGGGGGAGGGTGAGCTGCGGGGGCCGCGCGGGAGAAACCAAGAGAGAGAGAGAGAGAACCCACACCTGCCGCGGAGAATGCCGCCGCGCGAGAATCTCACACCTTCCGTGCGAGAATGCCACCGGCGCACGAGAACCACCGCCGTCGAGAACGCCACCGCCGGGTGAGAACCACCGCCGCGCGAGAACGCCACCGCCGCCGAGAACCCTGCGCGAGATCCCCGCCGCCGCTGCGAGACCACAGCTGCGTGAGAAACAGTCCAATATCGTATCCCCGAATCGTCCGCCCTATCCCACCGAAAACAAGGGATAACTTAACCTTGACATTAACCTCATTTTTAGGGATAAGCTAGATTAAATAAACCCAGGATAAGATAAAAATTATTCACCTACCAAACGTAAGATTAGGGATAAACTTGACTTATCCTAGATTATCCCCGTACCAAACGACGCCTTAGGGGAAGTTCAATGTACAATGAAGCCTACTCCATTCAGTCATCACAACCACCAATCAGAATTGAAGTCTGTACTTCTTTTACCAGACTCAACCTGCAAAGGATGGTCGGCATCTTGAATGGTATCTACACCATCATCCTCATGTTATGCAGGTCATACTAGGTAATCATAATACACCAAGAAAAGAGTGTATGGGATTGCCAAGGGCAATTTATTGATGTAGCGATAGAAGCATTTCAGATTATCCTTTGAAACTGTGTGTGTCAACTACATCTCCATCATTAGTAAGGATCCACAGGTCTCCTGAAGTGATTCTTTTCATGCTGCCTCTACAAAAAGGACACGACTGGGATCGTATGTTCTTGCAGTTTGAAAAGTGAAAAGGAAAAGATAAATTAGAAGAAAAGCCAAGTTAGAATATTTTGTGAAATAAACCATCTAGTTGTTGAGCAGGCCAAATACACATTGGTAACTGAATTCAAATATGTACAGGCCTGGATGAAGTACCAGTCACGATAGCAGTTTATGCACATTACATGATTGCAGTTAGGTAAGACCATCTTAGTGCATGTCTCCAGGCATATTCCACACTCTTTCTCCCTTTCCATTTCCCTCTCGGCCGGTAGATCACTTTCCTCCATGCTCTTCCCACTATAGATGTCCATACATTTATTCCATTCCTCAGTGTCATCCATGTCTGTCATATCACTCTCAAGTTGCTGCAACGAAGGGTATATAACACCTATACAACAGTGCGAATGTGTGAGAAAACATGTAAAAAATGTCGACGTTACAGTAAATATTTTAAAATCAAAGAATAAAAACTCCATTGAAGAGAATGCCAAAGAGATACTTGCTATAGAATTCCCGAAGGGTAGCATGCCTTTCATATGAAGATGATGTGGCCTTTCCATCATCATATACATGCTAATGTCAAGCCATATTCCCATCATAAATTGGCAAAGTGATGACACACGTATTGCAGCAATAAATATAAAACATGACGAATATACAGGCACAAAGTGGAAAGAATATAAATGCCCACCTTGTACATGGAGAAGCCCTAGATAACTAGCGAGTGAATAGGTGCAAGCACACTCCAACCACTGCAACAGGAATAGGTACACGATAGAAAAGGGGCTAAAAGATAATCTCATCTGAAGACATGCGCCACCACGAGTCTTGTGAATAGCTGCAGCCCTGGTGAATGCAAGTGACCACACAAGAGGCACCATAATAATTACCAAGAGTGTCATCTAGCATGAGCAGTATCAAACATTCAGCAGAAGTATCGGGGCGGAGGAGGGGTCAGTAGAGGAGAGAAACGATAAAGCAGCTTCTTTTCCACAAAAGTTGCAGCTACCGACCGGTTAAATTCATTCCCTCTGTTTACTAGTTTCTCGTAAAAAAACAGGATTTGGCGGAGGTACAAGCAATTTCAAGAGTAAGAAAATTTTGAACTTAAATTCCGAAACAAGCGGATGGCACATACCAGAGAAGCAAAATAAGAAACACAAGCAACGACGGGATACGGAAACCAGAAGCAAAGAAGAAAAAAAACCCGCAAGATAATGCGCAATCAGCAGGCTCCAGGACCCGAAGGCACAGCAAAACACTTCAATGGAAAAGCAAAAAGCCCCAAAAGATAGAAACTTTGCAAAGAGAAGGGGATGATCTAGAACGAGCAAGGAAGGAGAAGAGAGAGGGATTATGATGTAACCTCAAATTTCGAAAACATTTCTTTTGCTTTAGAAATTCATTTTCCATTTGAATTTGAATTAGATTTGATTAGACCTTAGCATTGACTTCTTAGGAAAATAGATGGTATTCCATAAAAGTACTAGCTAGGGTCAATGGTACGTATAAATTGAGGTTGTTAGGTTCTTTGAAATTTATTTTGACCTCTCCCCGTCGGATGGTGCGAAGATCCGACGTTAATTACATCGAGAATACTCGAAAACCCTTGATTATCCGTCATAGCAACTCATTGAATAGAAGGACGATGCATCCACAAAAAATAAACATTCATACAAACACAGGAGAAAACAGCCCCATGAACTTGATGGAATGCAAGCACTTAATGTTTCTCTTTTTATTTAAGTTGGTTTGATTTGATTTGAATTTGATTCGATTTAAGTTGAATTTGATTGATGTTTGATTTATATTCTGTTTGAATTTGAGTTTGTTTTAATTGAATTTGACAGTTTATGGATTCTCTTCTTTTATGCAACTTTCAGATTTATATGAACTGATGTGGGATTTAATTGTCTTGAATTGAATTTGTTGATGGATTATTTATTAATTTAAATTCAGTTTGTTTTAGGTTAATCTTGTTTAATTAAAGTCAACTCATTTAAGAATTGATTAATATGCAGATTTCATAGGGTTCAGATTAATAGTTCATTTGATTGATTCAACTTAATTTGGATTGTCTGATTAAGACTGATTTGGGCTTAATTTAAAGATTTTTGATTTGAGTTGATTTAATTTAATTGATTTGAATGGAGTTTAGGCTTAGCTTGCAGAATTCGGTTGGTTTGGAAAAAGACTTCCAGATTATCTGAATTATTAGTTTAAGTTTATCTTGCATTGGAATTATTTAATTAAAGTTAATCTTGGATTTGATTCACAAGATTAGGTTGTTTAAGTTATGGTTGATTGGAATTTGCTACTTAGGTTGGAAATTATATGGATTGTGGGCTTGATGATTGGTTAACGGATTTATGTGAATTTGTGATTGCAGTTTCAACTTTGGCATTCAAGTTCTGATTTAAGGATTTCAAGGTTTCAGAACTTCAGATTGGTGGTTCATTCGACTTATTTAAGTTTGTTTTAAAAGAAAAAAAGTTTGTTGGTTGATTTAAGTTTATTTTGGTTAAAGTTGATTTGACTTAATTGCAGTTTTATCTGGATTTAAAATGTTCAGCTCTTAAGCCCCCAACCCTCAGATTAACATTTTCGAACTCTTGACTTCTGACTTGTTCAAATTTCAGATTTAACTATGCTTATGATTAATTTAATTTGCTTGTTGGTTTAATTTGATTTGATTTTATTTTTACAGGTCTAGATCTGTTTTGAGATGAACTTACTGCGGTTCATGATTTGATGTGAAAATTTAGTTTGATTAAGGTTCAATTAATGCCATCTGAAGTTTTGTTCAAGTTAATTAAAATTGGATTTAAGTTGTCTCAAGTTAATTACCCGCTCTCCGGATATGAAGTCCAGATTTCAATTTTTTTTTTGAATTCAGATTTTCAGATTTGTACACTTCAGATTCTTATATGTTTCAGATTTTTATATGTTTCAGATGTTAGACTTAGATAGATTATAATGAGTTAAATGCAGTTTTATTTGAATTTGGAATATTCAGATCCTAAACTTTTCGGTTCTCAGATTTTCCTTTGAACGTGAGGTTCAGATTTTGAACATCCAAATTTCAGATGGCAGATTTTGTTGTTTCGAAATTTCAGTTTCCAAACTCCAGATTTTAGGCCTTGAATTTCAGATGTGACTTGCAGGTTTGACAGATTTCGGATTTAGGTTTCAGATTTTGTACATTTCAGATTTTTATGTGTTTTCAGATTTTTATGACTTTCAAGCTATTTTCTCCAGTTAATATGACAATTTTCAGACTTCATGGTTTTAGGTTCTGATTTCAAATTTTCAGACCTTACAGGTTTCTGGGCTTTGCGCACATTGCAGACTTCAGATTTACATAAGTTTCAGATTTTAGATTTGGGGTTTTTTCAGATTTTCTTCAACCGACAGAGTCCTGGGCTTTCAAATGTAGGCTCCGGTCCCTGATTTTTATTTAAGTTTTCAGGTTTTGTTTAATTCATCATTTTTGTTTGCAATCCTCTCAATTCCATGGGGTTATTGATCCTCCACTCAAAATTACTTGTATACCGGACATGCCATCTCATTGCTTGGTCCCATGTCATTACAACTTGATGGTTTTGAGACCATCCTCACTCAATCTTCATTGGATGTGATGAACTTGTCAATTTATGGGGGAATATACCCGGTCCTTATAGACTTATGAGTATATTTCCTCCAATTCTCTCTCTTTTAGCATATAATCGGCTTAATGGCATGTTAATCATGCACGGCCTCATATATAGCTAGATGGTAAGACATTGGGGTCTTTTTATGACCTTTGTATGTCTACCTTAAGGACGTAGGGGCGGATGGTTAGTCGACCCCCCAACTAGTCCAAATTTTAATTTCTTTTAAGTCAAGTCGAGACGTAGGGGCGGATGGTTAGTCGACCCCCCAACTAGTCTCGATTTGTTGATTAAAGAGGTAGATTTTTATTTAATTTCATTCGATTGTTTGTTTTAATTATTTTTTTTGGGATGTGCCCTGTCCGGGCACTGTTTGGGCCGGCGATCACCATGGCCCACTATCGTGGGGGCCGCGCGGTCTTCCTCTCCTCCCCTCTTTTTTTTTTTCACTTCATTTTTTGGTGGGCCCCACTTCGCGGTTGACCGCGGGTCAACGTCTCCCGCGGCACCCCCTCGCGGCCGGCTCCCCTCGCACCCGCGCGCACATGCGCGCTCCTCACGCGGTCGGCCGCGCGACCCTCCCCTTTCTTTCCTCTTCTCCCTTTTCTTTTCCTCTTTTTTTTTTTTAACGGCGGGCCCGCGGTGGTTTTCCACCGTGGATCAAAGTCGGGGGGGACATTATTTCCCCCCCGACGGCTTCTCCCTCGCGGCGAACGGCTGCGGCAATGGCGCGGGAGGGGGTCCAGCAGCGGTGGAGGAGGGAGAGGGCTTCACGGCGGCGGTGGAGGAGGAAGAGGGAGACCTCCTCCGGCGACGACGGCTCGACGGAATCCGGCGGAAGAAGGAGACAGGAAGGAAGGGGGCTTCACGGACGGCTCCGGCGGGGGGAAGGGAGCTCTCGCGGTGGTCGAATGGCTCCGGCGAAGGGAAGAGGGAGCTCCGGTGACCCCTTCTCCTGGCTATCGACCTCGATCTCTCTTTTAGTTTCTCTCCCCGTCGCCCACTCTCTCCCTCGCGCCCCTCCTTTTCTCACCCTTCTGGCCTCCTCTCCCCGCGACGTCCTCCGCCCCTCCCTTTATAGCCGTCTCCGGGCATGTGGCTCCCTCGGAGGTCCGTGGGGACTGGATGAGCCCCGGTCGGTGCAAGGTGCCGCCGTAGGCATCCGGCGAAAGGGGCTGGCCCCTATTCCGGAGATCCCGCAAGGGGGATCACCCCTCCTGCGCACCCAACCGCAGGTCGGCTGCGGTAAAGCAGCCTGTCGAGCTTCCGTTTGTGTTCGCCTCCCTCGCTCCTTCTTTGTCCGTTGGTCTTCATCGTTTTCTCCTCCTTTTCCTTTTCTTTTTTTCGAAATTCCGGTGTCGACAAATGCCCCCACGGGTGATTCCTTAGAGACAAAGGTCGTCGAGGAAATGCCCGTGCAAGATATTTAGGCCCCCTTTTATTCCATTGTCTGTCATTCGCTCGTTGTTTCATGACTGAAATTTTCGGGGTTGCGTGCCAAACTTAGTCGTGACTGCAAAACTTTGACATTACTTGTGCACATAGAGCCATGTTTGCTTTGCTTCTGTCGTCTGTTTGCTTGACTAGAAATTGTAGTATTGCTTCTGTAAATGTATATGCATCATTTTGTCACTACTTGTTGCTCCATGACTGAAATTCTTTGCATTCCTTGCTGTGAATATAGTTGAACTATTCTCTTTTGTGCCTTGCTGTTACTCATTGCTCTCTATTTGCATTGTCCTCGCCATAAACAGCAATTGCATTATGTTCAAGAAGGTGGTTCTCTTGTGGTCATGCTTCTTGGTGTGGTGTCGATGCCGAGAGCTTTCGCGAGTAGGAGACCTTCAACCACGGAAGAGAATACTGCGGGGATTTATACATGTTTGTACTTGACAAGCTTGCTTTAAGCCAAACTTGGGCCTCGAGGGTTGTTCGAGCACGTTGTACTCTTCGTATAAAATGACTTAGCAATAAAATATCATTTATTTTGTTAAGGCTGTACATTTGTACTTTGTACCCTCTTGTATGAAATGATAAGCATTTGTTCTTTCCCATAGTGCCTGTTTCTCTTTTGGGATGTTTCTGCTCTTGTCCTCAATTTAATCGACCAGAATTGTGTGTTCTGTTATTTTTTTTCTGCATTGCGTTGCTTTTGTCTTGGTGCCAAGATAAACTGCTCTTTTGTACTGTCTTTTGTTGGTTGCGCATCTTCGGGGCTGAGAAGGGCTTGGGCCCTCTTTGTTGACTCTTTGATGTAATGAATCAGAAAGGGAAACTTATGCCATGTTTGCTTACGTATACGGTGTTCTTGCCTTGGCTCGTCGTGCTGTTGCTTTCAAGCGTTGTTGTTGTTGTTTTGTCTTCTTTTTACCGACCCGACTGCCCCTTTTCGGGTTTTCACCCGAACCAACCTACTTGATTCCTTTGCCTACATGCCTCAAGAGCGGTTTTCATGTAGCGGGGTTATCCGATTTTGCCTAGGGTGCCCTTTTCAGGTTTTTTCACTCTAGCCAGGGTTTCCTTTGACATCTTTACCCTCAACCGATCAATAAGGTGAGATCGGCTAAGACTGTCGGGCCTCTCCATTTTTTTGGCCCATTCTCTTCTTCCTTCGAGCCAAAAAGTTGTTTTCGGGCGGTGAGGAATTAAGACTTCCCCTAGGCCAGAGTATTTTGGATGGAGAGGAATTAAGGCTTCCCCGGGCCATATGATTTAGTGGCTTCGTGCCTATGACACCCGTGGGTTTGCAAGTATGAAAGGATCACACTTGGTTCATAGAGTATAAAATTTGGGATGGCTTGATGCCGAAAGACCCGTGGGACATGTGAGTGTGAAGAAATCACACTCGGCCTCTTGGGTATGAGTCTGTGGCTTGATGCCGTATAGGACCCGCAGGACATATGAGCATGAAAAAGTCACACTCGGCCTGTTAGGTTTAAACATGGCGGCTTGATGCCAGGCTTAACCCGTAGGCTACGTGAGCGTGAAGAAGTCACACCTGGCCTATTGGGCATGAGTTTGTGGCTTGATGCCGAAAAGGGATATTGTGGCTTAAGGCCATAATGGACCCGTAGGACATGTGAGTGTGAAGAAATCGCACTCGGCCTCTTGGGTTCAGGTTTTGTATCTTAATGCCAAAAAGAGATGGTGGCTTGATGCCAAGAGGATATGGTTTGCTATAGCTTAATGCCTAACAGGATGTGGTGGCTTGGTGCCCAAAAAGAGATGATGGCTTAATGCCAGTTGGTTATGGTGACTTGATGCCGGAAAATGTGGTATGGAATGGCTTGATGCCGAGATGGTATGATGGCTTGATGCCGAAGAGAATGGATTGGCTTGATGCCCAAAAGCGATGGGATGACTTAATGCCAAAAAGATACGCGTTGGCTTGATGCCAAAACGAATGGGATGGCTTGATGCCAGAAAGGGTATGATGGCTTTTAATGCCAAAAGGAGGATCGTGGCTTGATGCCGAAGGTGGTTTGAATATGGAAAAGGCTTAATACCAGAGAGCTGGTGGCTTGATGCCGAAAAAGGGTTGTGGCTTGACGCCGAAAAAAGGTTGTGGCTTGATGCCGAGAGAGTACGAAATGATCATACTCGGCTTAAGATATGAATGTGGGATAAACTTGGACCTGGGGGCTCAAAGTTTGAAGGATTGCCAGTGAGACTTGGGGCATATGGACCAAAAGCAACACTGACGTGGAATCAGATCCATATAGACCGAAAGGGTCATAACGGTATAGGATTTGATTTCAATAACCACCTAGACTAGGAGAGTCATGGTGGTATGGTGATGAAGCTTCTACAGGCCGAAATGGCCGTCAAGACGTAAAGCCTATTTTTGTTGGACAAGGGGGGATCTTTTCTCCCTTTGGGATGGTGTGCGAGACTTCCCAAAAATTTTATAGGCGGGAGGTGATCTTCCTCGTTGCCTCAGGTATGGTCTCCCCAGCATATTTCTACTACAAGGTAGATGCGCTTTATGGGAGCCGTTTCGTCATCGGCAACTCGGACCTCCTCCCTGATAAAATTAGGGGAAAACTCACCCATCCAACCCATTGGGTTAAGGGAGTCAGCCCTGCTTTTTTTTTTTTTTTTAAACTAATCTGACTGCCTCTTTCGAGGTTTTCACCCAGACCAGTCCTCCATTGATTTTTTCCTATATGCCCTTTTGTAGGGTTTCCACACAGCGGGGTAACCCATTTTTGCTTAAAGTGCCCTGTTCGGGTTTTCACCTTAACCGGGTTTTTATTGACACTTTTGCCCTTAATCGATCAATGAGATCGACCAAGTCTGTTGGGCATCTTTATTTTTTTAGCCCTCTCTTTTTTTCTTTTTTTTCTTTTTTTTTTTTTTTTTTCAACATCATTCTTCATTCTCGGGTTGGTTCCTATGGAACTCGCTTCCTGAGCATAATACCTTTTGATGTGTTTGCCGTTGCGTGGAGTGAACAGCATACTCCCTTTGCAAGCAAGTACAGGGAAGGCACCTCCCTCGGACACCTTGTCGACGATCTATGGGCCGAGCCAATTTGGGAGAAACTTGTTTTTGGGGCGACCTGCCATAGTATCCTTTTGCTTGACCATGACAATGTCCCCTTTCTGGAATGATCTCTCTTTCACCAACTTGTCGTAGGCTCGAGACATTCTGGCCTGATATACTTTGAGGTGTTCATAGGCTTTCAGCCTTTCCCCCTCCAATTTATCTAACTCCATGAATCGCCTTTGCATTTCATTGGGTTCATCAGAAGGTAGACCATGGTGGATTGCTACCCGATAAGAAGCCAACTCCACCTCCACAGGTATGACTGCCTCACTTCCATAAACCAATGAGAACGGTGAGCAACCCGTGGGTGTTTTGTATATGGTGCGGTAGGCCCAAAGTGCTTCTTGCATCTTTTCGTCCCAGCTCCGCTTCTTGTTTCCAACCACTTTGACTAGGAGCTTGCAAAGGGTCTTGTTGAATGCCTCTGCTAGGCCATTTGCTTGGGGGTTGTAAACAGTGGATGTTCTCCAATCAATATGGAATTTGGAGGCCAATTTGTATATTGTTTGGTTTCTGAACGGGGTACCGTTGTCTGACATGATCCGGCTCGGTACTCCATATCTGTATATGATGTTTTGTCGGACAAACCGAGCAACAACCTCACCGGTTACTTCTTTGGCTGCTATGGCTTCTACCCATCTGGAGAAGTAATCGGTAGCTGCAAGGATGAATTTGCAACCCTTGGAAGAGGGCTTGAATGGTCCCACAATATCCATTCCCCATTCGGCAAAAGGCCATGTCGGGGTTGTAGGATGTAGTTGAGCCGGGGCGCCTAGATGCAAATGCCTGGCATTCATGGCATGTCTTTGCGAATTTCTCGCAATCAGAGAACATGCTTGGCCAGTAATACCCCTTAAGCTTGATTGCTATCTTCATTTTGGGTCCGGATTGATGTGCTCCACATAACCCACTATGAACTTCCTTCATCACTTGAAATGCCTCCTTCATGGATAGACACCTGGCAAGGATTGATCTTTCCTTTTCGGGTACCAACCGGTATAACTCTCCACTAATGAGTTGGTAGGAGGCCGCCCTACGTGTTAATTGCACACGTTTGGCCCGGTCTTCAGGTAAGATCCCATTCTTGATGTTGATAATCGGCTGCCGCCAATCATTTCGTTCAGGGTGATCATCTTCACCCTCTTACATGATGTTAGCTTCCCGTGTAGTTGGGTTGTCGTTGTCGATGACGGATGTTGGAAACAACCTTACGCGCTTGACAACAATTTCTAACTTTCCTACCGGGGGTAGTTTGATCACGAAGCCAATTTGGCCAAGGCATCGGCTTGCGAGTTTAACCCTCTTCGACATGTTGTATCGAAGACGTAGAACTTTTCCGCCAATCGGGTAGCCATTGTATGATAGACCATCAATTCTTCTTTTCGGACTTCAAATACCCCGAGCATTTGTTGCGCGACTAGCATTGAATCCCCGAACACCTTGAGGCATCGGATTCCCGTGTCGAGGGCAATTTCCAAGCCGATGACAAGGGCTTCATATTCGGCTTCATTGTTGGTAAGGGTTCTGGCGAGTGCACGAGTGATGTAGAACTCCACCCTGCGGGCTTAGGAATACTATGCCTGCACCGGCCCTTGGTTTCAATTTTCCATCAGGTCTCCTTTCTGTGCTGGCTGCACCATCGAAGTACAACTGCCAGTATTTGATGTCCACCTGGTGGGCCTCTTGCTTTTCTTCCTCCCTCAAGGTCTCTTCGTCATGTAACTGGAGGTTAAGGGGGGAATCTTCGGGTATAGGATGGGCGGCAAGGAAGTCTGCCATCCCCTGTCCTTTCGATTGCTTTCTGCGGGACATATTTAATGTCGAATTCCATCAACATCAATGCCCATTTCCCGAGGCGTCCGGAAGGGACTGGTTGCTTCAACATGTACTTTATGGGGTCAAACTTGGATATCAAGTTGACCTCATGTGCCAGGAGATAGTGTCTCAGCTTTTTGGCAGCAAACACCAAGGCTAGGCACATCTTTTCCATCGGGGAGTAATTATGTTCAGGGCCTACCAATCTTCTACTCAGATAGTAGAGCGGTTGCTCCTTGCCTTCATCATTTAGTTGTGCTAACATAGCACCCAGGGATGTATCCAGCGCAGTGATGTATAGAATAAGGGGTCTACCTTTGATAGGTGCCCCTAAAACAGGTGGATTCAGGAGATATTGTTTAAGCCCATCTAAGGCGGCTTGACAGCTATTATCCCATTTAAATGGGGCTCCCTTTTTGGCTAGTTTGGAAAACGGTTGACACCGGCCGGACAAGTTTGCGATAAAACGCCGGATGTACGCGACCTTGCCTTGGAGGGATCTCAGCTCCCGGATGTTGCGCGGAGGCGGCAGTCCCCTAATTGCTTTGATTTTATCGGGGTCAATTTCAATGCCCCGATATCTGACTATGAAGCCAAGAAATTTCCCGCTAGATACGCCGAAGGCGCACTTCATGGGATTCATTTTTAATTTGTATTGGCGGAGCCGCTCAAAGACTTTTCTTAGGTCGCCCAAGTGATTCTCTCGCCTTCTTGTCTTGACGACTAAGTCATCGACATAGCATTCGACCAGATCATGTAACATTTCATCAAATGCGGTCATGGCCCTCTGGTAGGTTGCTCCTGCATTTTTGAGTCCAAACGGCATCCTTTTGTAGTTGAACACCCCCTTAGGAGTACGGAATGCCGTAAAACTTTTATCTTCCGTGGCCATCAAGATTTGATTGTAGCCCGACGAACCATCCATGAATGATAAGGCTTCATGCCCCATGGTCACGTCCACCATATTTTCTGGAATCGGCAGAGGGAAGTCATCCTTCGGGCAAGCTCTATTCAGGTCACGGAAAATCAATGCAGACCCGAATCTGTCCATTTTTCTTCTTTACTGGCACAATGTTGGCGAGCCAAACAGGGTACATGCAAGGCTCGATGAAGTCGACTTCTATAAGCTTGTCGATTTCAGCATTGACTTTGAGCTCCAAATCAGCCCGCATGCGTCTTTGTCCCTGTTTGACTGGCTTTACTGAGGAGAGTATGGCCAGTTTATGGACTGCCACCTCTGGTGCTAATCCCGGCATTTCATTGTAAGTCCAGGCGAAGCAATCTCTGAATTCTTCCAGCAAAAGCTTGTATTGGACTTTTTCTTCCACACTGAGGAGAGCACTGATGAAGGTGGACCTCGGATCTTCCGCAGTCCCCAAATTAATTTCGAGGAGCTCGTCGACCGTAGCCTGACCCCCATCCTCAATTTCTTCAGGTGCTGGCTGTAAATCAACCAATTCCTCACCTGCCCTTCTTTGTTTTCTATCTCATGGGCCTCTGCCCGGATGTGGTCATTTTCACCCTGCGAATTCGGTTGCTGTGGATCTTGTTCCAAATTGCCTTGAATTTGCTGGGCATTTTCTTGTTGAGCTTCCTGCTCTGTCTCTTCTTCAGAAGATTCATCAAAGACAGGGGCAGCCTCTCCATCTTCATGAACACTGGCCATATTGACAGCATAATGCACCATTGGCTCATAGTCAGAGTCGTAGCCCAAGCAGTATTTCTTATCTCTTATTTTCAACAAATTTTCGAAGTCCCACATTTGTTTGAACATTTTGTCTCTTTGGCGACTTTGCTTATCGGGAACTCCTTGTCTCCGGCACATTCGTCGCTTCTCTTGAGACATGGCTTCTATTGGCTCCACAGGCACCATGTAAGTGTCGAGGTCTTCGGGCCAGCCGAAGTCATCATCCCGTGCTCGCTTGCGTGGATATTCCTCCCGATGAAATGTAAACTTTGATCCATCAAGGTAGGGGACCGTGAAGGTTTCCATCCTTTCGCACCGTTTGAAGCACACGTTCTCCACCGGCCACATTAGATGCGGTGGCATGCGTATCTTTGTTTTCGAAAGCTTTGGTGATGGAGTTGGCATTGAACTTGATGGGTCGCCACTCCTTCCTTTCAGAGCTTATCTTCAGCCTGTGTAGTTTTGCTTTGACTTCATTGATGGTGATATCTTCATCAAGTTGTTCATCCACCATCTTTTGTTTTCCCTTATCAGCTTTGGCTTTGAAGGACTCTGGCTGGAGATAGAGTTGTGCATCTGACAGATGACACTCGGCCACCTCGAAAGGGGCTTGGTCTGCATCTACTCTGCATTGCACACCTTCCTTGTTGTATTTGAGACATTGATGAAGCGTTGAAGGCACGACCCAATTTGTATGCAACCATGGGCGGCCTAGGAGAGCCCTGTAGGTGGTATCGGCGTCTATGACATAGAATGTTGCCTTGGTGTTGAAGTCACCCAACACCAGGTCCACCTCGACTTTCCCCATGGCTTCTTCTGAATTTTGATTGAACCCGGATATAGTAACTCCAGAGACCTTCTGAAGATAAGGCATAAGATACAAAGCCTTGAAGGTCTTGAGTGGGAGTATGTTGACAGCCGAACCTGCGTCGACCATGATCCGGTTCAATTCATGCCCATTCACCAGCCCTTTCATATATAGCGGCCGGTTGTGGAACGCTGACGGATGCATCATATCCTCCTCAGTGAATGAAACCGATGCCGCATAAGCTTCATACTGGCCCAACTCGGCCAAGTGGGCTTCGTAGGCTTCTGGTGCTTGCAGCACTGCCATAAGGGCCTCTCGGAGTTCTTTGCTTAGGGATATGACTTCCCATAGGCCTAGGCGCACGGGGAGTCTCTTCAACTGGAGAAGGACCTTTTTGTCCACTTTTTCCTTCGTTTCAGCCAGTGGAGGGAGAGAACCTGGTGGTGGAGAGAAGAATTGCTCCATTATATTTTCCACCATCGTATCAATTGGAATCGACTCCTCTGCTTCATCTTGTTGAGTTTGTTGAGGTGGTTGCCGGGACGTGCTTGGCTGGTTGGCTTTGTCCACCACAGGCTCTTTTTGCACCTCCTCGGGCCTTGCTGGCTCCTCGGAGGTGGCATTTATCGTGTCATCCTCCTCCTCGTCATCCGAGAAGGGTTGGAATTGAATGACCCGGGCGAGGGGGCTGCTCGACCAATGGAGGTGGTATGGGCCTGGCTTGTTCATCCCTGAAGTAGATGACTTTGTTGTTGTCGGGGTGTTGCCCCCTGCCTCCACGTCCGCCACGGGTGTTTCTGTTATTTCGCCTTTGATAGGTGATTTCAGGACGAGAAGATCGCCCCCGACTGCCATTTCCCCGACTGTAGTAATCGGCGGGTGGTGGGATGCTCACCACATTGCATGACAGTCTGTGAAAGCGGGATGTTAGTTCACGAGCATCCGGCTCTTCCTCGCCTTCTCCCCAGAAGTTGGATATGCTGTCGAATGGGATTTCTTCCCCCGCAGCCATCTTTCTTCTGATTTCGATGAGCCATTGCTTAAAGGAAGCTTGTTTGGCCCATTCGCCCCAAGGAATGTATGCATCGAGGGGAGCCGGGCCCGAAGGCTGTTTTGGCTCGTATTCCTCGAGCTGATCAATAAGTTTTTGAAGCTTCTGAAGGGGTGTGGGTTTCTGGAGGCGCGCTTCCATTTCCCGCAGTTTTTCTTCTTGGCGTTGTGCCTTTCTTTTATCTGCTTTTCTTTTGTTCTTTGCATGTTTTCTTGGGTTGACAGGGCCGCCTGGTCCTCTGTAAGGTGCTGGTTGCTCGGCCTCTTCGGCTTGTGCATCTTGCTCAGCCAGCAGTTCTGCTTTCTTTTGGGCTGCTTCTGCCCTGGCTTGGGCCTTTTCCTCCCGGGTGGGAACTTTTTGCCATTGCTGATCAGGTTCTTCCGGAACAACCTCCTTGGCTTTCTCTTCACAGAACTTGTTAGCAGCTTCTATGTTCTTTTGTATGACTTCAGGGGTGAACGTCTGGTAAGCCGAATAGACTTTTGGTTGTGCCTGTCTCTGTGATTTGCCCCTGGTACGATGCCCCCGCTGCACGCTTGTTTCTGGAGTGGCATGGATGACATAAGCCGAGGTGTATGGCCCTCGGACAGTATGTGGGGGTGGGGGTGAATTAGGTGACGTCCCGTGTTTAGTACCTCGTCCCTTATCAAATGTTCAATTGCCCCCTCGCGCCCCCGCAGCCTTTCCAGAGAATGCTCCATAGTGTGGTGGTACATACACCCCTCACGCGGGAACATAAAGTTGTGCGGTTTATCCCGAGAGTATGGGGCACCGGGCCTTCCCCGGCACAATATCGGAAGAGAGGGTAAGTCATCCCCTCGCGGAATGAATACCGCTCATAGCCAGAAATGTAGGTGGGCTCCTTGGCCCTCCCCTTCTTTGTTGTCTTGGCTGTGGATTCGGAACCATATAGGAGTCCGCGTCGGACACCTCTTGTTCCTGTTATTTACGGCTGGTGGAGTACTCTCTGATTCCCATGATCCCCAGGAACCGGATTGATTCACTGTGTCTTCTGGGGTTCCAGTATATGACCCACCGCTCGAGCAGTCCATCGACTCCTCGTCATCTGCTGGGTACAATTCTTCTTCTGCCACTTCACCTGTCATTAGTGAGGGCAAGTTGACTATGGTGAGTTGTAAATCCCGTTCAAGCCGGGCACACCGCTGGCGGAATTTTTCCAATATTGTTGTAGTCCTAGCAGCCATGTTGTAAATTTCGGGATGCCGGTGATCATGCACGGCATGTTGTTGAGGAGGAGCCTGCACCCGTCTGTTAAGTGAACGCCCCTGGTGTATGACATTCACCGTGAAGTTCAAGGGCTGCTTGGGCTTGACATGCGACCGAGGCGGGTTGATTAAATGTTTGCCCATGTCGATTGTTCCATCTCGAATTAGGGCCTCCGCCTGATCCTTGAATAGATAACAGTCCTCCAGAGAATGACCCAACATCCGATGGTATTGGCAGAAGTTGGGGTCATCAGCCTTGTTGGCATCTCGGGCCGTTTAGGCTGCGGGAGGGTAATTAGACTCTCCTTCATGCACATATTGAATAGCCTCTTAGTGTACTCCCTGGGGAAAGAGTACGGCTTCTTCAAGCGGTCAGCCAATGTGGTCGTGGGACCTGGCTGGCTGAAATTCTTTGGTGCTGAAGTCGATGTCTGCACGTCCTTCTTGCCCCCATTGCCATTGTTCTTGGCCGGGGAGAAATCCACCGTGTAGACATCCTTGGCCGCCGGTTGCTTATCCTTCATTACTTTTTGCTTGTTGGCCAGAGCCGCTGGGTTGTCGACGTAGAAGAGTTCCGGCTCGGAGACTACCCGATTCGACTCATCAAATGTCCGGATGTTGGTAACCAACAACTTCTCTAGCATTTCCGGACGCAGCCCTCGTTTGCGCACAGCCGACGACCTCTTCATTTCTTTGGTGGGTTGGAACATCTCGTACGCATAAATTCCTCCACCGTTTGACGTAGTCCACAGCCGATTCATCCCTCCGTTGTCGCAGAGAGGTTAGTTCGACTAGTGTGAACGGCCTTTCCGTTAGCTTGAACCTTTCGATGAACTTCCTTTGCATGTCCTCCCAGTTTGATACTGAGTTCGGCTTCGCCGGAGTACCATTCAAAGGCTGATCCGGTCAATGTTGTGGCAAAATATCCGAGGAGGTATGACTCCTCGAGTGCCAATTCTCCCACGCGGGTCACACAGTGCCGAGATGTTCTTTTGGGGACCCACGTCCATCGAATCTTGGACATTTGGGGATTTTGGTGACTTCGCCGGCAACTTCTTAAATTGGTGGTGGACGGGGTATGGAACCCGGTATAAGTCCACCGTGGCCAGCCCATCGTCATGTTCGGCCTAGCTTGGCCTCGATCAGACGTTCGATCATCATCTTCTGGGACACCGCCGCATAATCTTGTGGCGGTTGATAGGCCTGAGATGTGATATGGATCTCATCCTCCGGCGCCATCCATTGTGGAGGTCGTTGGGGAGGAGGTTGGTATACTGCCGGCCGCGGGCGAGGTGCGAGAGGTTGTTCCATCCGTACGGGCGGTTCTTCGGGAGCTTCTGCCACTCCAAAATTCTGGGCCGGTTGGGATTGCAGCAACCCAAAGTTTCTTAGCATCATCTTCAATTGCTGATTCTCCCTCCATAACTCAGCTAGGTCGAGGTTCGGAGGTGCAGCTTTAGCTTCTTGATTATCTTGGTGTGCCCCTTCCTCCACTTCTTCCTGAGGTGGAGGATCGATCACCAAGGGCTGCCTTGGAGGATTTGTTCCTTGAAGAGCAGTTTGACTGCGGGTATTAGTTGCCCCAGTCCGGACTGCAGTTTGTAGAGCTTCGGCGCCATCTTCACGCCGGCTTGTGTTTGAAGTAGTGAAGCAGGAGAAGATCCTCATTTTGCCCCCTGCCCCCTGTACTACATGTCTTTTCGGGGCTTTGCGGGAAGGCATGAGCCGGGTAGAGGCCGACTCTCTTTCTGGTAAGGTCCGGGGACCGTGAATTGATCGTCTAGATAATATGACGCATAGCGGCGTACGGATGGTGGTGCGAATCCGGACCGCCGGCCGAGGTGGAGCGGCCTTTGGTTGTGAAGATTTAACAAAGCCGGGAGCCGGAAGAGCATCCGGCCGCACGGTGGGGATGGATGACTTTAGGCAAAGGCCCCGAGGTGGGAACCTTCGCCTTGGGCACCCATATTTGCTTGACTTTTTGGGTAGAGGATTTATTCCCCTGCCCCCTGTTGGTATGACGGACATCTGGTTGATCCTTCGTCCGAATTATGTTGGAACGTCCTGGAGGCTTGCCCTCAGTCGGATGAGTAGCGCGTGCGGGTTGACCGGTGCACCGATCAACCTTTGGCATATATTGGGCCGCAGATTGCTTCTGCCCCCGAAGCTTATCATGGTCATTGGATTGACTCCAAAACCAGGGTACGTCACCGAATCGGGACCGGTAATCGAGTGTCTTCTTGCTTGGCGAGCGTAGGATTGATTCCCACCGTTGAATCCTTTTGGTGGACGAGACCGTTGATCGGTTGTCCTTCCGGAAATGCCGAGTCGAGGGTTGATCCCTCACCTCGAAGGTAGTGTACGGGGGCGGCACCATTCTTCGGTTGGCCCCACCAAAACGAGGGGTTGATGGCGGGTCCCTCACCCGAGCAAAGGTAGTTAGCCGGCGATCGGCTTATTCCCTCGGTTTTTAGACAAGAGGGCTGCCCCCTCTTCTGGACCATTGATTGGTCAACAATGAGTTGGCGGGCGGAAGATTTCTTCTCCCCCCGGGTAGATGCAGCAGTATTGACACAAGGCTGGGAAGCAGCCTTGTTGTTTCCTTCTAACCGGGCTAGAGTGGCAAACCGGTTGGCCAGTGATAATATTGTGAGCTTTGGCCTCTTTTGCCTCAGCTCGGCTTGAGTGTAAACCGGGACGGCGGGACGTCCGTTCCAGTAAATCCTCATGGAGCCCATTAAAAATGAGCGACGCGAGGATCGCGAAGTGGGGGTCCTCCCAACACGGAACCTTTGTGGTTTGAGTGGTGCGAGTCTCCTCGCACCGAGATTTGGTTGACAGCAAGTGGTGCTTGACCTTGCACCCATTCTTCTTCCTTGACTTGCTCTTCTTCATTAGTCCCTATCATTTGAGCTGCCAGAATAATCTGGCTAATAGGGTTGATGTCGGTTGGATCCGCAATGGGTGCGACCAACTCCACGCCTAGATGGTGCGGGGGTAGGTACACCTCCGGATATGTCCCGAACACGACCGAGCACGGGGGCAATGCCAGCTCCCCATTGATACGTGTGTGCACGTAGTGCTCAGTCCAGAATACTCCCTTTGAAGACATCTTCTCAGTTTTCTTACCTGAAATGGACAAGGCAAGCTAGTTAAGTCTAGAGACGTTAGATTTGATTTAAGAATGCATATCTTCGGGATCGCTATAACGGAGAGATGAAGGGAAGGAGAGGTCCCACCGGGCGTGCCAATTGATGTAACCTCAAATTTCGAAACATTTCTTTTGCTTTAGAAATTCATTTTCCATTTGAATTTGAATTAGATTTGATTAGACCTTAGCATTGACTTCTTAGGAAAATAGATGGTATTCCATAAAAGTACTAGCTAGGGTCAATGGTACGTATAAATTGAGGTTGTTAGGTTCTTTGAAATTTATTTTGACCTCTCCCCGTCGGATGGTGCGAAGATCCGACGTTAATTACATCGAGAATACTCGAAAACCCTTGATTATCCGTCATAGCAACTCATTGAATAGAAGGACGATGCATCCACAAAAAATAAACATTCATACAAACACATAGGAGAAAACAGCCCCATGAACTTGATGGAATGCAAGCACTTAATGTTTCTCTTTTTATTTAAGTTGGTTTGATTTGATTTGAATTTGATTCGATTTAAGTTGAATTTGATTGATGTTTGATTTATATTCTGTTTGAATTTGAGTTTGTTTTAATTGAATTTGACAGTTTATGGATTCTCTTCTTTTATGCAACTTTCAGATTTATATGAACTGATGTGGGATTTAATTGTCTTGAATTGAATTTGTTGATGGATTATTTATTAATTTAAATTCAGTTTGTTTTAGGTTAATCTTGTTTAATTAAAGTCAACTCATTTAAGAATTGATTAATATGCAGATTTCATAGGGTTCAGATTAATAGTTCATTTGATTGATTCAACTTAATTTGGATTGTCTGATTAAGACTGATTTGGGCTTAATTTAAAGATTTTTGATTTGAGTTGATTTAATTTAATTGATTTGAATGGAGTTTAGGCTTAGCTTGCAGAATTCGGTTGGTTTGGAAAAAGACTTCCAGATTATCTGAATTATTAGTTTAAGTTTATCTTGCATTGGAATTATTTAATTAAAGTTAATCTTGGATTTGATTCACAAGATTAGGTTGTTTAAGTTATGGTTGATTGGAATTTGCTACTTAGGTTGGAAATTATATGGATTGTGGGCTTGATGATTGGTTAACGGATTTATGTGAATTTGTGATTGCAGTTTCAACTTTGGCATTCAAGTTCTGATTTAAGGATTTCAAGGTTTCAGAACTTCAGATTGGTGGTTCATTCGACTTATTTAAGTTTGTTTTAAAAGAAAAAAGTTTGTTGGTTGATTTAAGTTTATTTTGGTTAAAGTTGATTTGACTTAATTGCAGTTTTATCTGGATTTAAAATGTTCAGCTCTTAAGCCCCCAACCCTCAGATTAACATTTTCGAACTCTTGACTTCTGACTTGTTCAAATTTCAGATTTAACTATGCTTATGATTAATTTAATTTGCTTGTTGGTTTAATTTGATTTGATTTTATTTTTACAGGTCTAGATCTGTTTTGAGATGAACTTACTGCGGTTCATGATTTGATGTGAAAATTTAGTTTGATTAAGGTTCAATTAATGCCATCTGAAGTTTTGTTCAAGTTAATTAAAATTGGATTTAAGTTGTCTCAAGTTAATTACCCGCTCCCCGGATATGAAGTCCAGATTTCAATTTCAGGATTCAGGCTTCAATTTTGGAGTTCAGTTTTTAAACCTTTCAGACTTCAGAAAATCAGAGTTCAGATTTTCCAGATTCTGCATGTTTCAATTTCACATTCAGATGTTTCCATATTTCAGAGATTTAGAGTTCAGATTATGCACTTCTCTTTTTTTTTTGGAGTTTCCAGATTGCAGGCTTTTCGGGTTCTCAGATTTTCCTTTGAACGTGAGGTTCAGATTTTGAACATCCAAATTTCAGATGGCAGATTTTGTTGTTTCGAAATTTCAGTTTCCAAACTCCAGATTTTAGGCCTTGAATTTCAGATGTGACTTGCAGGTTTGACAGATTTCGGATTTAGGTTTCAGATTTTGTACATTTCAGATTTTTATGTGTTTTCAGATTTTTATGACTTTCAAGCTATTTTCTCCAGTTAATATGACAATTTTCAGACTTCATGGTTTTAGGTTCTGATTTCAAATTTTCAGACCTTACAGGTTTCTGGGCTTTGCGCACATTGCAGACTTCAGATTTACATAAGTTTCAGATTTTAGATTTGGGGTTTTTTCAGATTTTCTTCAACCGACAGAGTCCTGGGCTTTCAAATGTAGGCTCCGGTCCCTGATTTTTATTTAAGTTTTCAGGTTTTGTTTAATTCATCATTTTTGTTTGCAATCCTCTCAATTCCATGGGGTTATTGATCCTCCACTCAAAATTACTTGTATACCGGACATGCCATCTCATTGCTTGTTCCCATGTCATTACAACTTGATGGTTTTGAGACCATCATCACTCAATCCTCATCGGATACGATGAACTTGTCAATTTATGGGGGAATATACCCGGTCCTTATAGACTTATGAGTATATTTCCTCCAATTCTCTCTCTTTTAGCATATAATCGGCTTAATGGCATGTTAATCATGCACGGCCTCATATATAGCTAGATGGTAAGACATTGGGGTCTTTTTATGACCTTTGTATGTCTACCTTAAGGACGTAGGGGCGGATGGTTAGTCGACCCCCCAACTAGTCCAAATTTTAATTTCTTTTAAGTCAAGTCGAGACGTAGGGGCGGATGGTTAGTCGAACCCCCAACTAGTCTCGATTTGTTGATTAAAGAGGTAGATTTTTATTTAATTTCATTCGATTGTTTGTTTTAATTATTTTTTTTTTGGGATGTGCCCTGTCCGGGCACTGTTTGGGCCGGCGATCACCATGGCCCACTATTGTGGGGGCCGCGCGGTCTTCCTCTCCTCCCCTCTTTTTTTTTTTCACTTCATTTTTTGGTGGGCCCCACTTCGCGGTTGACCGCGGGTCAACGTCTCCCGCGGCCCCACCTCGCGGGCGGCTCCCCTCGCACCCGCGCGCACATGCGCGCTCCTCACGCGGTCGGCCGCGCGACCCTCCCCTTTCTTTCCTCTTCTCCCTTTTCTTTTCCTCTTTTTTTTTTTTAACGGCGGGCCCGCGGTGGTTTTCCACCGTGGATCAAAGTCGGGGGGGACATTATTTCCCCCCCGACGGCTTCTCCCTCGCGGCGAACGGCTGCGGCAATGGCGCGGGAGGGGGTCCAGCAGCGGTGGAGGAGGGAGAGGGCTTCACGGCGGCGGTGGAGGAGGAAGAGGGAGACCTCCTCCGGCGACAACGGCTCGACGGAATCCGGCGGAAGAAGGACCGGCTTCGACGAAGGAAGGGGGACTTCGCCGGCGGTCGACAAGAGGACCAGACCTGCGGCGGGAAGGGGGCTTCTCGACGGTGGTCGAATGGCTCCGGCGAAGGGAAGAGGTAGCTCCGGTGACCCCTTCTCCTGGCTTTCGCCCTCGATCTCTCTTTCTTTCTCTCCTGTCGCCCACTCTCTCCGTCGCGCCTCTCCTTTTCTCACCCTTCCGGCCTCTTCTCCCCGCGACGACCTCCGCCCCTCCCTTTATAGCCGTCTCCGGGCATGTGGCTCCCTCGGAGGTCCGTGGGGACTTGGATGAGCCTCCGGTCGGTGCAAGGTGCCACCGTAGGCATCTGGCAAAGGGGCTGGCCCCTATTCCGGAGATCCCGCAAGGGGGATCACCCCTCCTGCACACCCAACCGCAGGTCGGCTGCGGTAAAGCAGCCTGTCGAGCTTCCGTTTGTGTTCGCCTCCCTCGCTCCTTCTTTGTCCGTTGGTCTTCATCGTTTTCTCCTCCTTTTCCTTTTCTTTTTTTTTTGAAATTCCAGGTGTCGACAAATGCCCCCCACGGGTGATTCCTTAGAGACAAAGGTCGTCAAGGAAATGCCCGTGCAAGATATTTAGGCCCCCCTTTTATTCCATTGCCTGTCATTCGCTCGTTGTTTCACGACCGAACTATTCGGGGTTGCATGCCAAACTTAGTCGCGATCGAAAAACTTTGAAACTACTTCGTGCACATAGAGCCATGTTTGCTTTGCTTCTGTCGTCTGTTTGCTTGACTGGAAATTGTAGTATTGCTTCTGTAAATGTATATGCATCATTTTGTCACTGCTTGTTGCTCCATGACTGAAATTCTTTGCATTCCTTGCTGTGAATATAGTTGAACTATTCTCTTTTGTGTCATATTGTTACTCATTGCTCTCTATTTGCATTGTCCTGCCATAAACAGGCAACTGCATTATGTTCAAGAAGGTGGTTCTCTTGTGGTCATGCTTCTTGGTGTGGTGCTGATGCCAGGAGCTTTCGCGAGTAGGAGACCTTCAACCACGGAAGAGAATACTCTGGGGATTTATACATGTTTGTACTTGACAAACTGCTTTAAGCCAAACTTGGGCCTCGAGGGTTGTTCGAGCACGTTGTACTCTTCGTATAAAATGACTTAGCAATAAAATATCATTTATTTTGTTAAGGCTGTACATTTGTACTTTGTACCCTCTTGTATGAAATGATAAGCATTTGTTCTTTCCCATAGTGCCTGTTTCTCTTTTGGGATGTTTCTGCTCTTGTCCTCAATTTAATCGACCAGAATTGTGTGTTCTGTTATTTTTTTTCTGCATTGCGTTGCTTTTGTCTTGGTGCCAAGATAAACTGCTCTTTTGTACTGTCTTTTGTTGGTTGCGCATCTTCGGGGTGAGAAGGGCTTGGGCCCTCTTTGTTGACTCTTTGATGTAATGAATCAGAAAGGGAAACTTATGCCATGTTTGCTTCTGTACATGGTGTTCTTGCCTTGGCTCGTCGTGCCGTTGCTTTCAAGCGTTGTTGTTGTTGTTTTGTCTTCTTTTTACCGACCCGACTGCCCCTTTTCGGGTTTTCACCCGAACCAACCTACTTGATTCCTTTGCCTACATGCCTCAAGAGCGGTTTTCATGTAGCGGGGTTATCCGGTTTTGCCTAGGGTGCCCTTTTCAGGTTTTTTCACTCTAGCCAGGGTTTCCTTTGACATCTTTACCCTCAACCGATCAATAAGGTGAGATCGGCTAAGACTGTCGGGCCTCTCCATTTTTTGGCCCATTCTCTTCTTCCCTCGAGCCAAAGGTTGTTTTCGGGCGGTGAGGAATTAAGACTTCCCCTAGGCCAGAGTATTTTGGATGGAGAGGAATTAAGGCTTCCCCGGGCCATATGATTTAGTGGCTTCGTGCCTATGACACCCGTGGGTTTGCAAGTATGAAAGGATCACACTTGGTTCATAGAGTATAAAATTTGGGATGGCTTGATGCCGAAAGACCCGTGGGACATGGGAGTGTGAAGAAATCACACTCGGCCTCTTGGGTATGAGTCCGTGGCTTGATGCCGTATAGGACCCGCGGGACATATGAGCGTGAAAAAGTCACACTCGGCTCGTTAGGTTTAAACATGGCGGCTTGATGCCGTGCTTAACCCGTAGGCTACGTGAGCGCGAAGAAGTCACACCCGGCCTATCGGCGTACGAGTTTGTGGCTTGATGCCGAAAGGGATATTGTGGCTTAAGGCCATAATGGACCCGTAGGACACGCGAGTGCGAAGAAATCGCACTCGGCCTCTCGGGTTCTGTGTTTTGTATCTTAATGCCAAAAAGAGATGGTGGCTTGATGCCAAGAGGATATGGTTTGCTATAGCTTAATGCCTAACAGGATGTGGTGGCTTGGTGCCCAAAAAGAGATGATGGCTTAATGCCAGTTGGTTATGGTGACTTGATGCCGGAAAATGTGGTATGGAATGGCTTGATGCCGAGATGGGATGATGGCTTGATGCCGAAGAGAATGGATGGGCTTGATGCCCAAAAGCGATGGGATGACTTAATGCCAAAAGATACGCGTTGGCTCGATGCCAAAACGAATGGGATGGCTTCGATGCCGTAAAGGGTATGATGGCTTTTAATGCCAAAAGGAGGATCGTGGCTTCGATGCCGAAGGTGGTTTGAATATGGAAAAGGCTTAATACCGCAGAGCTGGTGGCTTGATGCCGAAAAGGGTTGTGGCTCGACGCCGAAAAAATGTTGTGGCTTGATGCCGAGAGAGTACGAAATGATCATACTCGCCTTAAGATATGAATCCGGGATAAACTTGGGCCCTGGGGCTCAAAGTTTGAAGGATTGCCGGTGAGACTTGGGGGCATATGGACCAAAAGCAACACCGACGTGGAATCGCATCCATATAGACCGAAAGGGTCATAACGGTATAGGATTTGATTTCAATAACCACCTAGACCAGAGAGTCAGCGGTGGTATGGTGATGAAGCTTCTACAGGCCGAAATGGCCGTCAAGACGTAAAGCCTATTTTTTGTTGGACAAGGGGGGATCTTTTCTCCCTTTGGGATGGTGTGCGAGACTTCCCAAAATTTTATAGGCGGGAGGTGATCTTCCTCGTTGCCTCAGGTATGGTCTCCCCAGCATATTTCTACTACAAGGTAGATGCGCTTTATGGGAGCCGTTTCGTCATCGGCAACTCGGACCTCCTCCCTGATAAAATTAGGGGAAAACTCACCCATCCAACCCATTGGGTTAAGGGAGTCAGCCCTGCTTTTTTTTTTTTTTTTAAACTAATCTGACTGCCTCTTTCGAGGTTTTCACCCAGACCAGTCCTCCATTGATTTTTTCCTATATGCCCTTTTGTAGGGTTTCCACACAGCGGGGTAACCCATTTTCGCTTAAAGTGCCCCGTTCGGGTTTTCACCTTAACCGGGTTTTTATCGACACTTCGCCCTTAATCGATCAATGAGATCGACCAAGTCTGTCGGGCATCTTTATTTTTTTAGCCCTCTTTTTTTTTTTTTTTTTTTCAACATCATTCTTCATTCTCCAGTTGGTTCCTATGGAACTCATGCTCTGGAGCATAATACCTTTTGATGTGTTTGCCGTTGAGTGGAGGGAACAGAATACTCCCTTTGCAATCAAGTACAGTGTAGGCACCTCCCTCGAACACCTTGTCGATGATGAATGGGCCGAGCCAATTTGGGAGAAACTTGTTTTTGGGGCGACCTGCCATAGTATCCTTTTGCTTGACCATGACAATGTCCCCTTTCTGGAATGATCTCTCTTTCACCAACTTGTCGTAGGCTCGAGACATTCTGGCCTGATACACTTTGAGGTGTTCATAGGCTTTCACCTTTCCCCCCCAATTTATCTAACTCCGAATCGCCTTTGCATTTCATCGGGTTCATCGAAGGTAGACCACGGTGGATTGCTACCCGATAAGAAGCCAACTCCACCTCCACGGTGTATGACCGCCTCACTTCCATAAACCAATGAGAACGGTGAGCAACCCGTGGGTGTTTTGTATATGGTGCGGTAGGCCCAAAGTGCTTCGCATCTTTTCGTCCCAGCTCCGCTTCGTTTCCAACCACTTTGACTAGGAGCTTGCAAAGGGTCTTATTGAATGCCTCTCGCTAGGCCATTTGCTTCGGGGGTTGTAAAGGTGGATGTTCTCCAATCAATATGGAATTTGGAGGCCAATTTGTATATTGTTTGGTTTCGAACGGTGTACCGTTGTCCGACACGATCCGGCTCGGTACTCCATATCCGTATACGATGTTTTGTCGGACAAACCGAGCAACAACCTCACCGGTTACTTCTTTGGCTGCTATGGCTTCTGCCCATCTGGAGAAGTAATCGGTAGCTGCAAGGATGAATTTGCAACCCTTGGAAGAGGGCTTGAATGGTCCCACAATATCCATTCCCCATTCGGCAAAAGGCCATGTCGGGGTTGTAGGATGTAGTTGAGCCGGGGGGCGCCTAGATGCAAATGCCTGGCATTCATGGCATGTCTTTGCGAATTTCTCGCAATCAGAGAACATGCTTGGCCAGTAATACCCCTTAAGCTTGATTGCTATCTTCATTTTGGGTCCGGATTGATGTGCTCCACATAACCCACTATGAACTTCCTTCATCACTTCGAAATGCCTCCTTCACGGATAGACACCGGCAAGGATCGATCTTTCCTTTTCGGGTACCAACCGGTATAACTCTCCACTAATGAGTTGGTAGGAGGCCGCCCTACGTGTTAATTGCACACGTTTGGCCCGGTCTTCGGTAAGATCCCATTCTCGATGTCGATAATCGGCCGCCGCCAATCATTTCGTTCAGGGTGATCATCTTCACCCTCTTCTATGATGTTAGCTCCCCAAGTAGTTGGGTTGTCGTTGTCGATGACGGATGTTGGAAACAACCTTCTGTGCTTGACAACAATTTCTAACTTTCCTACCGGGGGTAGTTTGATCACAGAAGCCAATTTGGCCAAGGCATCGGCTTGCGAGTTTAACCCTCTTCTGACATGTTGTATGCTGAAGACGTAGAACTTTTCCGCCAATCGGGTAGCCATTGTATGATAGACCATCAATTCTTCTTTTCGGACTTCAAATACCCCGAGCATTTGTTGCACGACTAGCATTGAATCCCCGAACACCTTGAGGCATCGGATTCCCATGTCGAGGGCAATTTCCAAGCCGATGACAAGGGCTTCATATTCGGCTTCATTGTTGGTAAGGGTTGCTGGCAGAGTGCACGAGTGATGTAGAACTCCACCCTGTGGGCTTAGGAATACTATGCCTGCACCGGCCCTTGGTTTCAATTTTCCATCAGGTCTCCTTTCTGTGCTGGCTGCACCATCGAAGTACAACTGCCAGTATTTGATGTCCACCTGGTGGGCCTCTTGCTTTTCTTCCTCCCTCAAGGTCTCTTCGTCATGTAACTGGAGGTTAAGGGGGGAATCTTCGGGTATAGGATGGGCGGCAAGGAAGTCTGCCATCCCCTGTCCTTTGATTGCTTTCTGCGGGACATATTTAATGTCGAATTCCATCAACATCAATGCCCATTTCCCGAGGCGTCCGGAAGGGACTGGTTGCTTCAACATGTACTTTATGGGGTCAAACTTGGATATCAAGTTGACCTCGTGTGCCAGGAGATAGTGTCTCAGCTTTTTGGCAGCAAACACCAAGGCTAGGCACATCTTTTCCATCGGGGAGTAATTATGTTCAGGGCCTACCAATCTTCTACTCAGATAGTAGAGCGGTTGCTCCTTGCCTTCATCATTTAGTTGTGCTAACATAGCACCCAGGGATGTATCCAGCGCAGTGATGTACAGAATAAGGGGTCTACCTTTGATAGGTGCCCCTAAAACAGGTGGATTCAGGAGATATTGTTTAAGCCCATCTAAGGCGGCTTGACAGCTATCATCCCATTTAAATGGGGCTCCCTTTTGGCTAGTTTGGAAAACGGTTGACACCGGCCGGACAAGTTTGCGATAAAACGCCGGATGTACGCGACCTTGCCTTGGAGGGATCTCAGCTCCCGGATGTTGCGCGGAGGCGGCAGTCCCCTAATTGCTTTGATTTTATCGGGGTCAATTTCAATGCCCCGATATCTGACTATGAAGCCAAGAAATTTCCCGCAGATACGCCGAAGGCGCACTTCATGGGATTCATTTTTAATTTGTATTGGCGGAGCCGCTCAAAGACTTTTCTTAGGTCGCCCAAGTGATTCTCTCGCCTTCTTGTCTTGACGACTAAGTCATCGACATAGCATTCGACCAGATCATGTAACATTTCATCAAAGATACTGGTCATGGCCCTCTGGTAGGTTGCTCCTGCATTTTTGAGTCCAAACGGCATCCTTTTGTAGTCGAACACCCTCAGAGTACGGAATGCCGTAAAACTTTTATCTTCCGTGGCCATCAAGATTTGATTGTAGCCCGACGAACCATCCATGAATGATAAGGCTTCATGCCCCATGGTCACGTCCACCATATTTTCTGGAATCGGCAGAGGGAAGTCATCCTTCGGGCAAGCTCTATTCAGGTCACGGAAAATCAATGCAGACCCGAATCTGTCCATTTTTCTTCTTTACCCAAGCACAATGTTGGCGAGCCAAACAGGTACATGCAAGGCTCGATGAAGTCGACTTCTATAAGCTTGTCGATTTCAGCATTGACTTTGAGCTCCAAATCAGCCCGCATGCGTCTTTGTCCCTGTTTGACTGGCTTTACTGAGGGGAGTATGGCCAGTTTATGGACTGCCACCTCTGGTGCTAATCCCGGCATTTCATTGTAAGTCCAGGCGAAGCAATCTCTGAATTCTTCCAGCAAAAGCTTGTATTGGACTTTTTCTTCCTCACTGAGGAGAGCACTGATGAAGGTGGGCCTCGGATCTTCCGCAGTCCCCAAATTAATTTCGAGGAGGTCGTCGACCGTAGCCTGACCACCATCCTCAATTTCTTCAGGTGCTGGCTGTAAATCAACCAATTCCTCACCTGCCCTTCTTTGTTTTCTATCTCATGGGCCTCTGCCCGGATGTGGTCATTTTCACCCTGCGAATTCGGTTGCTGTGGATCTTGTTCCAAATTGCCTTGAATTTGCTGGGCATTTTCTTGTTGAGCTTCCTGCTCTGTCTCTTCTTCAGAAGATTCATCAAAGACAGGGGCAGCCTCTCCATCTTCATGAACACTGGCCATATTGACAGCATAATGCACCATTGGCTCATAGTCAGAGTCGTAGCCCAAGCAGTATTTCTTATCTCTTATTTTCAACAAATTTTCGAAGTCCCACATTTGTTTGAACATTTTGTCTCTTGGGCGACTTCGCTTATCAGGATCTCCTTGTTCCCGGCACATTCGTCGCTTCTTTGAGACATGGCTTCTATTGGCTCCACAGGCACCATGTAAGTGTCGAGGTCTTCGGGCCAGCCGAAGTCATCATCCCGAGCTCGCTTGCGTGGATATTCCTCCCGATGAAATGTAAACTTTGATCCATCAAGGTAGGGGACCGTGAAGGTTTCCATCCTTTGCACCGTTTGAAGCACACGTTCTCCAGCTGGCCACATTAGATCCGGTGGCATGCATATGCCTGTTTTCGAAAGCTTTGGTGATGGAGTTGGCATTGAACTTGATGGGTCGCCACTCCTTCCTTTCGGAGGTTATCTTCAGCCTGTGCAGTTTTGCTTTGACTTCATTGATGGTGATGTCTTCATCAAGTTGTTCATCTACCATCTTCTGTTTCCCCTTATCGGCTTTGGCTTTAAAGGACTCTGGCTGGAGATAGAGTTGTGCATCTGAGAGATGACACTCGGCCACCTCGAAAGGGGCTCGTCCGCGTCTACTCGCATTGCACACCTTCTTTGTTGTATTTGAGACATTGGTGAAGCGTTGAAGGCACGACCCAATTTGTATGCAACCACGGACGGCCCAGGAGAGCCCCGTAGGTGGTATCGGCGTCTATGACATAGAATGTTGCCTTGGTGTTGAAGTCACCCAACACCAGGTCCACCTCGACTTTCCCCATGGCTTCTTCTGAATTTTGATTGAACCCGGATATAGTAACTCCAGAGACCTTCTGAAGATAAGGCATAAGATACAAAGCCTTGAAGGTCTTGAGCGGGAGTATGTTGACGGTCGAACCTGTGTCGACCATGATCCGGTTCAATTCGTGCCCATTTACCAGCCCTTTCATATACGTCGGCCGGTTGTGGAACGCTGACGGATGCATCATATCCTCCTCAGTGAATGAAACCGATGCCGCATAAGCTTCATACTGGCCCAACTCGGCCAAGTGGGCTTCGTAGGCTTCTGGTGCTTGCAGCACTGCCATAAGGGCCTCTCGGAGTTCTTTGCTTAGGGATATGACTTCCCATAGGCCTAGGCGCACGGGGAGTCTCTTCAACTGGAGAAGGACCTTTCTGTCCACTTTTTCTTTCATTTCAGCCAGAGGAGGGAGAGAATCTGACGGTGGAGGGAAGAATTGCTCCATTATATTTTCCACCATCGTATCGGTGGAATCGACTCCTCTCGCTTCATCTTGTTGAGTTTGTTGAGGTGGTTGCCGGGACGTGCTTGGCCGGGTTGGCTTTGTCCACCACAAGCTCTTTGCACCTCCTTGGGCCTTGCTGGCTGTTCGGAAGTGGTATTTATTGTGTCATCCTCCTCCTCGTCCTCTAAGAAGGGTTGAAATTGAATGACCCGGGCAGGGGGCTGCCTGACCAATGGGGGTGGTACGGGCCTGGTTTGTTCATCCCTGAAGTAGATGACTTTGTTGTTATCGGGGTGTTGCCCCCTGCCTCCACGTCCGCCACGGGTGTTTCTGTTATTTCGCCTTTGATAGGTGATTTCAGGACGAGAAGATCGCCCCCGACTGCCATTTCCCCGACTGTAGTAATCGGCGGGTGGTGGGATGCTCACCACATTGCATGACAGTCTGTGAAAGCGGGATGTTAGTTCACGAGCATCCGGCTCTTCCTCGCCTTCTCCCCGAGAAGTTGGATATGCCGTCGAATGGGATTTCTTCCCCCGCAGCCATCTTTCTTCTGATTTCGATGAGCCATTGCTTAAAGGAAGCTTGTTTGGCCCATTCGCCCCAAGGAATGTATGCATCGAGGGGAGCCGGGCCCGAAGGCTGTTTTGGCTCGTATTCCTCGAGCTGATCAATAAGTTTTTGAAGCTTCTGAAGGGGTGTGGGTTTCTGGAGGCGCGCTTCCATTTCCCGCAGTTTTTCTTCTTGGCGTTGTGCCTTTCTTTTATCTGCTTTTCTTTTGTTCTTTCGCATGTTTTCTTGGGTTGACAGGGCCGCATGGTCCTCTGTAAGGTGCTGGTTGCTCGGCCTCTTCGGCTTGTGCAGCTTGCTCGGCCCGGCGATTCGCTTTCTTTTGGGTCGCCCGCCCGGCTTGGGCCTTTTCCTCCCGGGTGGGAACTTTTTGCCATTGTTGATCAGGTTCTTCCGGAACAACCTCCTTGGCTTTCTCTTCACAGAACTTGTTAGCAGCTTCTATGTTCTTTTGTATGACTTCAGGGGTGAACGTCTGGTAAGCCGAATAGACTTTTGGCTGTGCCTGTCTCTGTGATTTGCCCCTGGTACGATGCCCCCGCTGCACGCTTGTTTCTGGAGTGGCATGGATGACATAAGCCGAGGTGTATGGCCCTCGGACAGTATGTGGTCGTGGGGGGTGAATTAGGTGACGTCCCAGGTTTAGTACCTCGTCCCTTATCAAATGTTCACTTTGCCCCCTCGCGCCCCTGCAGCTTTCCAGAGAATGCTCCATAGTGTGGTGGTACATACACCCCTCACGTGGGAACATAAAGTTGTGCGGTTTATCCTGAGAGTATGGGGCAATCAGGCCTGCCCTGGCACAATATCGGAAGAGAGGGTAAGTCATCCCCTGCGGGAATGAATACCGCTCATAGCCAGGAAATGTAGGTGGGCTCCTTGGCCCTCCCCTTCTTTGTTGTCTTGCCGTGGATTCGGAACCATATAGGAGTCCGCGTCGGACACCTCTTGTTCCCCGTTATTTCGGCCGGTGGAGTACTCTCTCGATTCCCACGATCCCCAGGAACCGGATTGATTCACCGTGTCTTCTCGGGGTTCCGTATATGACCCACCGCTCGAGCGGTCCATCGACTCCTCGTCATCCGCCGGGTACAATTCTTCTTCCGCCACTTCACCCGTCATTAGTGAGGGCAAGTCGACTATGGTGAGTTGTAAATCCCGTTCAAGCCGGGCACACCGCCGGCGGAATTTTTCCAATATTGTTGTAGTCCTAGCGACCATGTTGTAAATTTCGGGATGCCGGTGATCACGCACGGCATGTTGTCGAGGAGGAGCCCGCACCCGTCCGTTAAGTGAACGCCCGGTGTATGACATTCACCGTGAAGTTCAAGGGCTGCTTGGGCTTGACATGCGACCGAGGCGGGTTGATTAAATGTTTGCCCATGTCGATTGTTCCATCTCGAATTAGGGCCTCCGCCTGATCCTTGAATAGATAACAGTCCTCCAGAGAATGACCCAACATCCGATGGTATTGGCAGAAGTTGGGGTCATCAGCCTTGTTGGCATCTCCAGGCCGTTTAGGCTGCGGGAGGGTAATTAGACTCTCCTTCATGCACATATTGAATAGCCTCTTAGTGTACTCCCTGGGGAAAGAGTACGGCTTCTTCAAGCGGTCAGCCAATGTGGTCGTGGGACCTGGCTGGCTGAAATTCTTTGGTCTTGAAGTCGATGTCCGCACGTCCTTCTTGCCCCCATTGCCATTGTTCTCGGCCGGGGAGAAATCCACCGTGTAGACATCCTTGGCCGCCGGTTGCTTATCCTTCATTACTTTTTGCTTGTTGGCCAGAGCCGCTGGGTTGTCAGCATAGAAGAGTTCCAGCTCGGAGACTACCCGATTCAGCTCATCAAATGTCCGGATGTTGGTAACCAACAACTTCTCTAGCATTTCCGGACGCAGCCCTCGTTTGCACAAAGCCAGCCCTCTTCATTTGCTGGTGGGTTGGAACATCTCATGCATAAATTCCTCCACCGTTTGACGTAGTCCACAGCCGATTCATCCCTCCGTTGTCGCAGAGAGGTTAGTTCGACTAGTGTGAACGGCCTTTCCGTTAGCTTGAACCTTTCGATGAACTTCCTTTGCATGTCCTCCCAGTTTGATACTGAGTTCGGCTTCAGCTTGGAGTACCATTCAAAGGCTGATCCGGTCAATGTTGTGGCAAAATATCTGAGGAGGTATGACTCCTCGAGTGCCAATTCTCCCATGTGGGTCACATAGAGTGCCAGATGTTCTTTTGGGGACCCACGTCCATCGAATCTTGGACATTTGGGGATTTTGGTGACTTCTGCCGGCAACTTCTTAAATTGGTGGTGGACGGGGTATGGAACCCGGTATAAGTCCACCGTGGCCAGCCCATCGTCATGTTCAGCTAGCTTGGCCTCGATCAGACGTTCGATCATCATCTTCTGGGACACCGCCGCATAATCTTGTGGCGGTTGATAGGCCTGAGATGTGATATGGATCTCATCCTCCGGCGCCATCCATTGTGGCGGTCGTTGGGGAGGAGGTTGGTATACTGCCGGCCGCGGGCGAGGTGCAGGAGGTTGTTCCATCTGCATGGGCGGTTCTTCGGGAGCTTCTGCCACTCCAGAATTCTGGGCCGGTTGGGATTGCAGCAACCCAAAGTTTCTTAGCAGCATCTTCAATTGCTGATTCTCCCTCCATAACTCAGCTAGGTCGAGGTTCGGAGGTGCAGCTTCAGCTTCTTGATTATCTTGGTGTGCCCCTTCCTCCACTTCTTCCTGAGGTGGAGGATCGATCACCAAGGGCTGCCTTGGAGGATTTGTTCCTTGAAGAGCAGTTTGACTGCGGGTATTAGTTGCCCCAGTCCGGACTGCAGTTTGTAGAGCTTCGGCGCCATCTTCACGCCGGCTTGTGTTTGAAGTAGTGAAGCAGGAGAAGATCCTCATTTTGCCCCCTGCCCCCTGTACTACATGTCTTTTCGGGGCTTTGCGGGAAGGCATGAGCCGGGTAGAGGCCGACTCTCTTTCTGGTAAGGTCCGGGGACCGTGAATCGATCGTTCAGATAATACGACGCATAGCAGCGTCTGGATGGTGGTGCGAACTGGACCGCCGGCCGAGGTGGAGCGGCCTTTGGTTGTGAAGATTTAACAGGCCGGGAGCTGGAAGAGCATCCGGCCGCATGGTGGGGATGGATGACTTTAGGCAAAGGCCCCGAGGTGGGAACCTTCGCCTTGGGCACCCATATTTGCTTGACTTTTTGGGTAGAGGATTTATTCCCCTGCCCCCTGTTGGTATGACGGACATCTGGTTGATCCTTCGTCCGAATTATGTTGGAACGTCCTGGAGGCTTGCCCTCAGTCGGATGAGTAGCGCGTGCGGGATGACCGGAGCACCGATCAACCTTTGGCATATATTGGGCCGCGGTGCTTCTCGCCCCCGAAGCTTATCATGGTCATTGGATTGACTCCAAAACCAGGGTACGTCACCGAATTGGACCGGTAACTGAGTGTCTTCTTGCTTTTTGCGAGCGTAGGATTGATTCCCAGCCCGTTGAATCCTTTTGGTGGACGAGACCGTTGATCGGTTGTCCTTCCGGAAATGTTGAGTCGAGGGTTGATCCCTCACCTTGAAGGTAGTGTATGGGGGCGGCACCATTCTTCGGTTGGCCCAGCCAAAACGAGGGGTTGATGGCGGGTCCCTCACCCGAGCAGTGTAGTTAGCCGGCGATCGGCTTATTCCCTCAGTTTTTAGACAAGAGGGCTGCCCCCTCTTCTGGACCATTGATTGGTCAACAATGAGTTGGCGGGCGGAAGATTTCTTCTCCCCCCGGGTAGATGCAGCAGTATTGACACAAGGCTGGGAAGCAGCCTTGTTGTTTCCTTCTAACCGGGCCGAGTGGCAAACCGGTTGGCCGGTGATAATATTGCGAGCTTTGGCCTCTTTTGCCTCGGCTCGGCTTCGAGTGTAAACCGGGACGGCGGGACGTCCGTTCCAAAATCCTCGTGGAGCCCATTAAAAATGAGCGACGCGAGGATCGCGAAGTGGGGGTCCTCCCAACACGGAACCTTTGTGGTTTGAGTGGTGCGGGAGTCTCCTCAGTAATTGAGATTTGGTTGACAGCAAGTGGTGCTTGAACTTGCACCGATTCTTCTTCTTTGACTTGCTCTTCTTCATTAGTCCCTATCATTTGAGCTGCCAGAATAATCTGGCTAATAGGGTTGATGTCGGTTGGATCCGCAATGGGTGCGACCAGCTCCACGCCTAGATGGTGCGGGGGTAGGTACACCTCCGGATATGTCCCGAACACGACCGAGCACAGGGGAAATGCCAGCTCCCCATTGATACGTGTGCACATAGTGCTCAGTCCAGAATACTCCCTTCGAAGACATCTTATCAATTTTCTTACCTGAAATAGACAAGGCAAGCTAGTTAGATGTAGAGAGTTTAGATTTGATTTAAGAATGCATATCTTCTTGGACTGCTATAATGGAGAGATGAAGGGAAGGAGAGGTCCCACCGGGCGTGCCATTTGATGTAACCTCAAATTTCGAAAACATTTCTTTTGCTTTAGAAATTCATTTTCCATTTGAATTTGAATTAGATTTGATTAGACCTTAGCATTGACTTCTTAGGAAAATAGATGGTATTCCATAAAAGTACTAGCTAGGGTCAATGGTACGTATAAATTGAGGTTGTTAGGTTCTTTGAAATTTATTTTGACCTCTCCCCGTCGGATGGTGCGAAGATCCGACGTTAATTACATCGAGAATACTCGAAAACCCTTGATTATCCGTCATAGCAACTCATTGAATAGAAGGACGATGCATCCACAAAAAATAAACATTCATACAAACACATAGGAGAAAACAGCCCCATGAACTTGATGGAATGCAAGCACTTAATGTTTCTCTTTTTATTTAAGTTGGTTTGATTTGATTTGAATTTGATTCGATTTAAGTTGAATTTGATTGATGTTTGATTTATATTCTGTTTGAATTTGAGTTTGTTTTAATTGAATTTGACAGTTTATGGATTCTCTTCTTTTATGCAACTTTCAGATTTATATGAACTGATGTGGGATTTAATTGTCTTGAATTGAATTTGTTGATGGATTATTTATTAATTTAAATTCAGTTTGTTTTAGGTTAATCTTGTTTAATTAAAGTCAACTCATTTAAGAATTGATTAATATGCAGATTTCATAGGGTTCAGATTAATAGTTCATTTGATTGATTCAACTTAATTTGGATTGTCTGATTAAGACTGATTTGGGCTTAATTTAAAGATTTTTGATTTGAGTTGATTTAATTTAATTGATTTGAATGGAGTTTAGGCTTAGCTTGCAGAATTCGGTTGGTTTGGAAAAAGACTTCCAGATTATCTGAATTATTAGTTTAAGTTTATCTTGCATTGGAATTATTTAATTAAAGTTAATCTTGGATTTGATTCACAAGATTAGGTTGTTTAAGTTATGGTTGATTGGAATTTGCTACTTAGGTTGGAAATTATATGGATTGTGGGCTTGATGATTGGTTAACGGATTTATGTGAATTTGTGATTGCAGTTTCAACTTTGGCATTCAAGTTCTGATTTAAGGATTTCAAGGTTTCAGAACTTCAGATTGGTGGTTCATTCGACTTATTTAAGTTTGTTTTAAAAGAAAAAAGTTTGTTGGTTGATTTAAGTTTATTTTGGTTAAAGTTGATTTGACTTAATTGCAGTTTTATCTGGATTTAAAATGTTCAGCTCTTAAGCCCCCAACCCTCAGATTAACATTTTCGAACTCTTGACTTCTGACTTGTTCAAATTTCAGATTTAACTATGCTTATGATTAATTTAATTTGCTTGTTGGTTTAATTTGATTTGATTTTATTTTTACAGGTCTAGATCTGTTTTGAGATGAACTTACTGCGGTTCATGATTTGATGTGAAAATTTAGTTTGATTAAGGTTCAATTAATGCCATCTGAAGTTTTGTTCAAGTTAATTAAAATTGGATTTAAGTTGTCTCAAGTTAATTACCCGCTCTCCGGATATGAAGTCCAGATTTCAATTTTTTTTTTTGAATTCAGATTTTCAGATTTGTACACTTCAGATTCTTATATGTTTCAGATTTTTATATGTTTCAGATGTTAGACTTAGATAGATTATAATGAGTTAAATGCAGTTTTATTTGAATTTGGAATATTCAGATCCTAAACTTTTCGGTTCTCAGATTTTCCTTTGAACGTGAGGTTCAGATTTTGAACATCCAAATTTCAGATGGCAGATTTTGTTGTTTCAAAATTTCAGTTTCCAAACTCCAGATTTTAGGCCTTGAATTTCAGATGTGACTTGCAGGTTTGACAGATTTCGGATTTAGGTTTCAGATTTTGTACATTTCAGATTTTTATGTGTTTTCAGATTTTTATGACTTTCAAGCTATTTTCTCCAGTTAATATGACAATTTTCAGACTTCATGGTTTTAGGTTCTGATTTCAAATTTTCAGACCTTACAGGTTTCTGGGCTTTGCGCACATTGCAGACTTCAGATTTACATAAGTTTCAGATTTTAGATTTGGGGTTTTTTCAGATTTTCTTCAACCGACAGAGTCCTGGGCTTTCAAATGTAGGCTCCGGTCCCTGATTTTTATTTAAGTTTTCAGGTTTTGTTTAATTCATCATTTTTGTTTGCAATCCTCTCAATTCCATGGGGTTATTGATCCTCCACTCAAAATTACTTGTATACCGGACATGCCATCTCATTGCTTGTTCCCATGTCATTACAACTTGATGGTTTTGAGACCATCATCACTCAATCCTCATCGGATACGATGAACTTGTCAATTTATGGGGGAATATACCCGGTCCTTATAGACTTATGAGTATATTTCCTCCAATTCTCTCTCTTTTAGCATATAATCGGCTTAATGGCATGTTAATCATGCACGGCCTCATATATAGCTAGATGGTAAGACATTGGGGTCTTTTTATGACCTTTGTATGTCTACCTTAAGGACGTAGGGGCGGATGGTTAGTCGACCCCCCAACTAGTCCAAATTTTAATTTCTTTTAAGTCAAGTCGAGACGTAGGGGCGGATGGTTAGTCGACCCCCCAACTAGTCTCGATTTGTTGATTAAAGAGGTAGATTTTTATTTAATTTCATTCGATTGTTTGTTTTAATTATTTTTTTTTGGGATGTGCCCTGTCCGGGCACTGTTTGGGCCGGCGATCACCATGGCCCACTATCGTGGGGGCCGCGCGGTCTTCCTCTCCTCCCCTCTTTTTTTTTTTTTTACTTCATTTTTTGGTGGGCCCCACTTCGCGGTTGACCGCGGGTCAACGTCTCCCGCGGCACCCCCTCGCGGCCGGCTCCCCTCGCACGCGCGCGCACATGCGCGCTCCTCACGCGGTCGGCCGCGCGACCCTCCCCTTTCTTTCCTCTTCTCCCTTTTCTTTTCCTCTTTTTTTTTTTTAACGGCGGGCCCGCGGTGGTTTTCCACCGTGGATCGAAAGTCGGGGGGGACATTATTTCCCCCCCGACGGCTTCTCCCTCGCGGCGAACGGCTGCGGCAATGGCGCGGGAGGGGGTCCAGCAGCGGTGGAGGAGGGAGAGGGCTTCACGGCGGCGGTGGAGGAGGAAGAGGGAGACCTCCTCCGGCGACAACGGCTCGACGGAATCCGGCGGAAGAAGGAGACAGGAAGGAAGGGGGCTTCACGGCGGTCGAACGGCTCCGGCGGGGGGAAGGGAGCTCTCGCGGTGGTCGAATGGCTCCGGCGAAGGGAAGAGGTAGCTCCGGTGACCCCTTCTCCTGGCTATCGACCTCGATCTCTCTTTTAGTTTCTCTCCTGTCGCCCACTCTCTCCGTCGCGCCTCTCCTTTTCTCACCCTTCTGGCCTCTTCTCCCCGCGACGACCTCCGCCCCTCCCTTTATAGCCGTCTCCGGGCATGTGGCTCCCTCGGAGGTCCGTGGGGACCTGGATGAGCCCCCGGTCGGTGCAAGGTGCCGCCGTAGGCATCTGGCAAAGGGGCTGGCCCCTATTCCGGAGATCCCGCAAGGGGGATCACCCCTCCTGCGCACCCAACCGCAGGTCGGCTGCGGTAAAGCAGCCTGTCGAGCTTCCGTTTGTGTTCGCCTCCCTCGCTCCTTCTTTGTCCGTTGGTCTTCATCGTTTTCTCCTCCTTTTCCTTTTCTTTTTTTTTTGAAATTCCAGGTGTCGACAGATTACAAACAGTTGGCGTGCTGCATGTCCGCCTCGATGTCTCTGAGCGACTCCCCGCAGGACAAGGGCCTGGAATGCTGGCTCTGAAACATGGCCCTCCGCCCTCTTCCTTCTGTCGTCTCTATCACCACGGAGAAGGACTAACAGAGATGATACAAGGCGTCTTATTTTGGGACTCTTTATCTGTGCGGCACGGAGACACAGAGGGAGAGGGGGTTTCAGCCCCGTCTGCGTGCGCAAATATTTTTGCAAGGAAACGGCAAAGGTCGCATCTTTGAAGAGTTTGAAGATGGGCAGCAATGGCATCTGCTCCAGGACAGAGACGAGACTGTGGCCCCCGCGGTTTTATCGTCCCTGCTTGCCGAGACTTGTCGATTGAGGAGGAAAAAAAAAGAAAATATTGTTGAAAAAGGATATATATACCCAAACAAGAAAAAGACCAGTGTGACTGACAACCGTTAAAAAGTGTCATCTAAGGGCTGAAGAAATCTTGGATAACGTGGAGTTGTTGCTTTCTATTATATACGTTTTGTTCAAAAATATCCAGTTTTAGGAGGAACTTTCAAGAGCTTTTATCCATGTATATATATATATTTATATCTATACCTATTACATAGAAGCGGGAGTGCCTCTTTTTTCGTCCTCCCATTTGAGAGCGTTCGATCTACTTTATTTCATTTATCCACCGTCCGATTTTACGTCTCTTCCGCCGTTTATTTCTCCGTTTATTTCTCATCCACCATTTTATCTACCCTCTCCACCGAGGTGCCGACTCTCCCGTGAAACTGCCACGCCCGCCCCTTCCACCAACAACCATCCTCAGCCGACCTGCACGCCAGCCCCCTTCCGCCAACTACCGTCCTCAACCGACCTGCACACCCACCCCCTTCCGCCGACTAGAATCCTCCGTTGTACCCTGCACGCCTGTCTCTTCTCCTCGTAACCTTCCTCTCGTAATATTTGGGCGACTGTTTTCTATCTTCTCCTTGCAACCTTCCTCTATGCGTCACGTTCCCTGTGCCAACCTTCAATGGCCTTGTTTTTAATGTACAAGCCCTTCCTCCTTTGGCACCCCCTTCCTTATGCTCTCTTTCAATGGCTTCTTCAATGTCCACACGGCCCGCCGTCTCCATCATCGTCCATTACGAACCATCGATCGTATTTCCGTCGTCAGCCAGGAGGGCTGGCATCCATTTCAGAAAGGTACGAATTTCTGTGCTTGCTGCCATTTAGATCTCCTTTGCTGTCAACACTAAATCTTCGGTTCATCACCACTTTTCATCCCGCAAAAGGGCCTGCCCTCCGGAATGTGATTGTTCGTATCTCATAGGAGACATTACAAGATATTTCTACAACTGTCTTCTATGATTTTCCCTTTACATATCTTGTTTTTTTTTTTCGTTTTGTCAACGTTTTGATATAACCACCGCTTCCTCCCCACCCGATTCTATTATGGGGGGGGGGGATGTCAATCTTGAAGCTAGAAAGTATTCATTTCATGCTGTTTATTTGAATAAATTTATTACCTAATGGTCTGCTAACTCAGTTTAGTTTACCGAAGCAGAATGCATTTTATTCATTCACATTTTATGAAGCCTGCAACCGAACTTATCAAAGAGATCACAGCTCTTAAGATTGAGGTTTTACACTTGGAGCAGTATCTACTTTCACTATATCGGGCAGCTTTTGAGCGGCATTTAGCTACCACTACAGTCAATAGTCAAGCATCTGAAGCACCTTCGATATGCGAGACATGTTCTCCAATAAAGAGCTCTAAATACCAGAGAAATTTTCAATCTAAAACAATGAGCTGGAATGAACGATCTGTGCCCATTAGTTCTCTAAATAGAAGAAAGAATAAGTTATGCGGCCCTGAGGAAATTGAGAAGATACAGGACTATTGTGACACTCTGTGAGAACCTCGTTTTTTCTCTTTCTCAAAAATGATTTTCGTATCTCCTTTAGACTACTTAGAAAAATAGGTGATAGCCTATAAGTCTATTAAATAGTCCAACGATACATTTAAAAGTATTAGAACCGAAGCTCGGGTTATGTGAAATTTTAAATTTGACCTCTCTCCGTCGGATGGTGCGAATATCCGACGTTAACTTACATCGAGCAACTACTCGAATGCCCTTGATTAACTGCCATAGCAAACTAGTTTGAGAGTATATGCACATCCACATAACAAAAGAGAACTCATAAGGGCCTAGCCTTTCAGACTTAATAAGATGCGAACAAGTTGTCTTAAATTTGTTGGATGTTGATTTTATTTAATTTGGAATTGATTTTTGATTTAATTTTGAGGTGGATTTTATTTGGTTTGAATTATGAATTTTCATATTTGATTTTTATGTTGATTTTGAATTGTTTGATTTTGACTTCGGTTTGAATTAGTTTTGGTTGCTTTTATTTTAATTGGTTGAAATTATTTTTTATTTGAGTTTGGAATTTGATGGGTTAAAAAATTTCATTTGTTTAATTTAGTTGGCATTTGAATTAAGGTATTTTTTATTTTTTATGTAAGTTGATATTTTGGTGTCGGTTTGAATATGTTCGGTGTATTTTAGATGTTTTGAAGTTTTGATTTGATTTGATCACTTTTAAATTTCAGATTATTAATTATCTGATTTTTGTTTTATGACTGATTTTTAGTGTTTTACAGTATTTTTGATGTGATTTGTTTGATTTTTTTAAATTATTTAATTTTCAATTGATTAAGAAGTGAGTTTCTATTAAATTAAATGATTTTAATTGAAAATTTCAGATTATTAAAAATCTGATTTTTTTTCTTTCACTTTTAAGATTTAATGACCTGTTTTAAGGTATTTTCATATTTCACTTAGTTCATTTTCAAATTTGTTTCATCTCTTTATTTATGTTCGTTCCGGGTAATGATCCACATCAGCAGTTGAACTTTGTATTGATTTCATTTCATGTCGGTTTACAAATGATACATGAAAATTTGAATTCGATCATTATCCTTCCCTTAGGCAATTCCCATAATATCGAGAATAAAATTCGACATTACAACGGCATGTCGACCCATTCTCGATAAAAAATGGAATTTACCCATCCTACATGGTTGAGTCTTTCAACTTTTCCACGTAGTGGGAAGGGTCCGTCTGCAGTGGGAGCGTGTCTCATGCCTACGCCCGGGTCAACGTACCGGAAGCTGGTCCGGACTAGCCGCCCAATTGTGGAGTGCCCACGATGTGGTGCTAACTCCTTATTTAATATTGCTTTCACCTTTCAGAATTTATTTAAGTGCATTTTTAGTACAAGGCCCAATGGGCCAACTGCATGTCTTATGGCCCAATAAGGCCGGCTTCATGTCTTCTTGGCCCAATTAGCCTGTCTTGAGCTTCTTGGGCCTGATGGGCCTGTTTTCTGCTCCTTGGCCCTGATGGCCTGTTTTGCACCTCGTTTGGACCAGAATTGAGGGCCGCCCTTTCAGCCCTTGACCCGTCTTGCTAGCCAAGGGGGCCGGACCGTCACCCCCAACCCGGTCCTCACAAGGACCTGTTTGTAGCACCGCACCGGGGCTTCTCTTCTAGCCAAACCAGCACCTGTTTTGACATTGATTCGGCAGCTATCTTGGGACCGAACTAGCACCTGCATTGGGTTGTTTTAGGGCTGTGACAGTGGGTTGAAGTGGGCCAAAATTGGCTGGTTTAGAAGTCGGTTTCAGGGGCTGCTGTGGGACAGATTCAGGACCTGAATCAGGCCACCTGGGAGACTACTTTGGGGAGCTGAAAGTAGACTGTTTAGGAGACTGGTTTGGGATTTTTTTTTTCATTGGCACGAGAACTCACCAAGGGGTAGAGAATGGGGGCCCATTCGGGGGGTTCCTCAACCCATCCTGTGGGCAAGGGGTCCGAATGTCGACCCTCTTCTCATCCTCTTAGCAAGGCTGAACAAGGGACTGTTTGTGCAGACGAACAACATCTGAACTGAGTCATTTGGGGGGCTGCTGCATAGGATTTTGGCCATGGAGCAAGGACTGCGCAGAGGGCTGTTTAAGAGATTTCCTGATTTTTTTTTTTGAACAAGGGCAGGCCGATGGGGATTTTAAGGGGTTCGGCCATAGCAGACCTGGCTAAGGCAGGTGGTGGCCTCGGTCGTATGATGTTCTATGCATGGTCACTGACTATGGCATCAGATGAAGAAGAGAGGGAGGAAGAGAAGGGGAATACGTGACTATTCTCCTTACCTTCTTCTTCTAACTCCTTCTGTCTCTTCCTTAGACGTTGCCTTGCTTCTTTTGTCACCTTCTTGCTCCTGTCACTGGCTGCAACAGATAAAGAGGAGCGTCGAGTTCCCCCTTCTCTTCTGTTGGCAATGAAGGCTGGCGCAGATGCCTCTGTTGGCGATAGAGGCTGGAGCAAGACTTCTCTTCTGCAGACGTTGGGCTGGAGTTGGAGATCGGCTGTTGCTGCTCTCCCTCTCTCTTTCTACTGGCCCACTGGCTGCCGATGGATGAAAGGGCTGTTGTTATTGTTGGAGAACCACCCGGAGCTGTTGGCGATGAAGGCCCTGCTCCTATGCTGCCTCTCTCTCTCTCCCTCTAGGCGTCGGGCTGCTGAACCTCTCTCCTTCCCCTTGCCTTTTTTCTTTCTTTTATACGACAGCCTGTTACCCGGGGATAATAGGAGGGGGGAGAGAAATTGTGGGAAGGTTGAGGTGGCAGGGATTGTTACGGGAAGGGAGAGAAGGGTAAGGAGGAAGGTTGGCACTCTCAATCTCTCTCTCTCTCTCCTCAATCGGCCACAGGGTGTTGCGATGCCGATCTTGTCATTTTTTTGTCTTTCTTTTTTTCTTTTCTGCTGCCCGCTGACAGCTTACGTGGGCAACAGAGGGAGAGAAATGGCAGGTTCCTCCTCGATCTTCTCCTCTCTTTTATTCTTTTTCTTTTCATTTCCAAATGAAGATCATAAAAAAATAAATGCTCTTCCCAAATTGTAGGAGTTAACAAAGGATATGGCGGCTGATGCTGGTAGGAGAGAAGGGACGTTGGCGGCTGGCCTTCTTAGGTCAATTTCGACCTAATCTCGATCAAGATGACTTCGATCCGACGTCCGATATTAATTCCGGGTTAGAATTATTGAAATTAACTCCAAAATTAACCGGAATAATCCGGAAGATATCCTGATAGCCGTTGATTTTGTGTACCATCAGATCTACGGTTAATGACCCTCCAATTGTCCGAAGATCACCGATTTGACAGAATTTCCGATCGGTACGATCTCGGCTTTCAAAAATTCTGAAAATTGCACTTAAAATGCAATTAAATAAATATACAACAGGACTTTAGCCTTCACCACAAATAATGTTATCTGCTAGCGGGTTGGACAAAATTGCCCTTATCTCGAAGTATGTGCCGACTCTACAAATTTTTGAATTTCGTCCATAACCTCCCGAATATAGATCGGATTGATGATCCGACTTCAACATTGCTCTTCTGGGTGTCGGGCGGACATTCTGGCGGCGTCGGTTGTTAATGGGCCTGCTTGGATTTGTCCGGGCCCAATAGTGGCAAAATGGTCATTTTTTCATCCGAAGTCGGATTGTGACATTCAAAGTATCGTTGTAGAGCTTGTGACTGAGACAACACCGTGGGCCCACTTGTTCGGTCATTTGGGCCCATTAAGCCCCGCAAATACTGCCCAAAAGTTCGCTTTCACTTTTTTGCCCATATCTTTTCGGATATGATTCGGATTTTCAATCCGACTTCATTGTTGCTCTAGTTGGAGTTAGGTGGATCCAGTGATAGGCCAACATGTTACCGGACCTACCCCGAATTGTCCAAACCTAACAAGGGTGAAAGACACCATTTTACCGTCCGGGGTCCTATCGAAACCGGATTCTGACAATTGGGGTACGGTTGCGAAGGTCTCAACTGGTACAGTGGACTCACTTATTTTGTCTTTTGGGCCTAATATGCCGCCAATAAGGTCATCTGAAAATTGACTTTCATTGTTTTTCCCATAACTTCTCAAATATTGGTCAGATTTCCGATCCGACTCTCGTATTGTTCATCTGGAAGTCAAGTGGACTTTCTGGTGGTGTTCGATCATTATTGGGCCGACATTTGGTCAGTCAGATTTGATAAGGCTTATTGGGCTTGTTCGGCCCATTAGCCCTAAATGCAATGAAAAATAGATTCAACTTGTCTGTACGGTTTTATTCGATGTATTTCATTTGAAACTTGTCATTTTTGGTGTTGTGACATTTTTAAGTGCCAACACTCTCAAAGATGTGATTTGGATGGTTTGCAGCACAGAGGTGTACTATATGCTAAATTTTCTCCAATTGTATGTTGTCTATTCTCAAATAGCAACCTTGTTTTCCTTTTTATTTGATAAATCATTTTTAGTTTGTGGATAAACTTGATAAAGATCCAAATTAGTTTACCATGCATCATGCTGATCCGGTTGGATGATGAAATAGAGCTTTAAATTTTTTTATTGGAAATATGTAGGAACATAGGTGTGGGGGAAACACTCCCCTGCACCCCATTTCTGGTTCACTTTACCCTTTCGCATTTTTCATTTCCTGTTGGATGAAATGAGCCTTGTTTCTTTCCAATAATTTTTCAATTTTCTTCTCATGTTGGCAAAAATGTGCTGGAAATTCATCTCCTATATTAGAAGTTGATCATGGGTTGCAGGATTGTCTAATCTGGATCGGGATTGGCATAAGCCGATTCTAATCTTGGGGAACCCAATCCAACCCCAGAGATTCTCAAGGATCGATCTGGATTGATCAGATCAGGACCAGGTCAACCAGATTTGGCCTATCCAGGGTTGATCCCAAGGGTATCGGTTGATCCTGGTGGAATCGGTAGCAGGTGCTGTGGCAGCACCACCCCTGCATCTTGAATCATGCAATGGACCAAATGCCCCTAGATCCAGTCACTTAATCGACCAGGAGTAATGGGTGGGGAAGACACATGGACGGCAGCAGTGTGCTCTTGCAGTTGATTTCTGGTGCCAATCATGATCTCACCGGAATCTTCTGATATTCATCGTAGGTAAAAAAATGTGTTTGGAAGAATTGATTTGTGCCAATCCCCTAATGGGCTTTCTTCTCTTGGATTGGCCTACCGTTGGCCCTAGGAAATTTTTTGTTTGTATTTGTGATACAGATTAGCAATGACTCCAATGATGGTAAAGTGGTCATGACGATGTTAACGTGTTTTACGTAACCATATCACTCCTTGTATAGAATGCATTAATTAGATAGTTCTTTTGGAATATTTCTGATACTTGAACCATTATTTGTTTTCCCTTGATACCTGCTACTATTTATTCTTTAATATTTTTATCGACCATCAAATTCAAGTATGTTTTCATGGCTAAGATTTATATTTTATGTACCTTAGATTTTAGCTGCACATGCCGCATATCAATGGCAACGATTTGATAGACATTCTCTTGAATATGTATTAAACAACAATGACTTTGGATTATGTTATTCACTTGCTGTTATATCTGATCTTTCTTACTAGCTCCTGGTTGGAATTTGTAGGATCTCCCAAAACCAACTTCACACCATAGGAGCCTTGCATATATTCTTGATTTTTCAATCATTGATTGTGCTTTTGAAACACCTTGTAAACACTCTAAAGGGATAATCAAATGCATATCATCTATCTTCAGCGAGCTTGCTGATCCACCACCACCACATACAGACTTTTCAGTCTCCTACATCATCTTTATCATCATCAAGCACATTTTCTCCTCGGGGTACCACTAATGCATGGAGTCCAAAGTATCTTGATGACACAAACAGCCCTTGCCACTCGGATTCCTTTAAGAAGAAAGTCCCATGTAGAGGAACATTAGAACTTTTCAAGATTTGCATTGATGGTGAAAGATTCAAATATGCTGCAACAACTTTGCAACACTTCAAGTATGCAAATTGAATTATTTGGTTCCTTGTCTGAACAAATTTATGCTTGTTTCATTATCCCTGTTCTTTTGGAAAGTTGTTCAGAACTTCTTATCTGATTAAGGTTACTTAGAAAACATCTTCATTTGAGATAATTAAAATAACGTTCATCAATGATTAGTATTATAGAAATATACCTTAAGATGTCACCATTATGTTTCATTCGAGTTTAGTATTGCAGGCTACTTTGTTGCTCTGGTAATTAAAATGGCATACAATATTAAGTCTCAAGTTTCCTCAATACAAATCTTGCTGCTGCTTGCTTAACAGATATGTCAAGCATGATGCCTAATGTCTCGTGTCTTTTGCTACTTAGATGGTGATATTCGACAGTTGCTAAAGCTAAAATTGCTAATAGAGGGACGTGAGAATCAGTATGGCATGATTATGAGAAGTATGTTTCTTGTTGCTTGGTGATGTCACTGCTGTCTTCTGCCCTAATATTGTGAAAATGAAGCTGCTATAAAGGGTGTGATTATGTTTCAGGGATTTAATTGGTCGTTTTGAGACAGTTGATCCAAGGAAGTTGAAGCATAATGAAAGACTTGCATTTTGGATCAACATTCACAACGCTTTGGTGATGCACGTATGTTTTAGCTACTCTATACTGTTTAAGATACATTTTGGATCAATATTGTGAAAATGTCTACTCCAGTTTAAGATACATTTTGTAATATGTAACTAACATAGAAAAGTATATGTTTAAATTATGTATTATTTGATACATGTTCAAAGTATCTAACATACATAAATATATCCAATTAATTTTTATAAATAAAAAATAAGTTGACACATTGAAACTAATTTTAATATCTATTAATAAATAAATAAATAATATTTTGAATCAAATGTTATTTATATTTATTTGATAAATATCTGAATTATAATATCTAATGTGACCTATTAGGCCGTTGGATTGGATATTTTTTATTGTAGACATTTATTACCTTTCTTTGACCGATGTGATGATTTGAGAGGTATTTTAATATTTTTATTTTTTAAACTTTTTTGGACTTTATTATTTTTCCGTTTTCTGTATCATGCAGGTGCATCATTGTTTTATATCTAATTAGACGATGTAATCATTTATCATGTTCCACTTCATCATGTCCATCGTATATCAAAATATGTATAGTATTAATATAGAACTAATGCAAAAGATTAAACTTAAGCAGGTGTAACCTATATGAACAACGTAAAACATTATAAACGTAAAAAAGATCAAGTTTATAGCCCATCTTGCATCTGGTATTGACTCTTAATCATTTTTCTAATATCAATAATCACCTTTTAGATAAACTACCCCTCTAATGGGAAATGTTGCCAGCATTTCAGCCAAGTATACTAGGATGAAGCTTTCTTTGGACAAAAGCAATGAAAACAACTCACTTCTTCAGAGAGGTTTCAGCTATTGATCTTTCCATTCCATCACCCCATACACAGCTCCATCTTTCCAGCAGACACCCTCACCCATACAGACAACAAGGTCAATGAAATCATGCTCCACTCTGATGGCACTGAAGAAAGGAATAGTGATTCCTCATTCTCCAGCAGAAGCTAATAAAGTACTCTAGAAAGTCCGGTATGAGGAACTTCCCACCTGTGTTCTGTAGGAAGGTCTGGGCCCCGTTAAGGATGCAGTTAGCACAATGTTGTAAAGACACGCATGGACACCGTAGATGACAGTGGACCTCCATCTACCAGCTGCCCTCCACATTGAGAGGCTTGGCATAATAAACTCTTGCATCTCAAGAATAATTCTGGCCATTTATCATTTAATTAGGTTGGCCTTTTGATGTAACCTCAAAATTCAAGAAAGATTTAATGTTTTGGAAATTCATTTTCCATTTGAATTTGATTTAGATTTGATTAGACCTTAGCATTGACTTCTTAGGAAAATAGATGGTATTCCATAAAAGTACTAACTAGGGTCAAAATTTATGTTGAGGTTGTTAGGTTCTTTGAAAATTGATTTGACCTCTCCCCGTCGGATGGTACGAAGATCCGACATTAATTACATCGAGATGACTCGAAGACCCTTGATTATCGTCATAGCAATCCATTTGAAGGTAGAAGACATACATCCACGCAAATAAACATTCACATACACACATACGAGAAAACAGTCCCATGAATTTGATGGAAGGCAAGCAATTTAATTTGTTTTGAGTTTAATTTGAGTTTGTTTGATTTGAATTGATTAAATTTGTTTGTTTGAATTTTGATCTGTTTGATTAATTTGAATTTGTTTGAGTTTAGTTTGAGTTGAATTTGATTTAATTTGAGTTGATTAATTGATTAAGTTTGTTTTGGATTTAGCTTGAGTTGAATTTAATTTTGATTTGGAGAATTCAGTTTGAATTTGTTTGTTGATTTAAACTCGGTTTGAGTTTGATTTAGTTTATTTATTGTTTGATTTTGTTTGAAGTGGATTTTTTCTGGGATTGAATTATTTAAATTTAATTTGATTTAAGTTGAATTTGATTTTTGCCTTGTTTGATTAATTTTGATTTGTTTTCATTTTGACTTAAATTTAATTTGGAAAGTTTGATTTGTATTTGAATTGATTTGATTTAGTTTGAATTTGAGTTTTGTTTAAATTGGTTGAAATTTAGATTTAGTGTGTGAGTTTTAATTTGATTTGAATTGCATCTGAGAGATTATTTTTTCTTCTTTTTTTATGAGTTTGACGTTTTCTGATGTAAGAATTTAAGGTTTCTGGGTCTTCTTTCATGTGACTTGTAAGTTTCAGGCTTATGTGAATTGATTTGGGGTTTGATTGTCTTGAATTTATTTATGGGTTGTTTACTAATTTAAATTTAGTTTGTTTGTTTTAATCTTAATCTGTTTGATTAAAATTTGGTTAAATTTTATTTATGAGATTGGATTATTTTTAAGTTCTGGTTGGAATATAAGTTGTTTGAACTTGATTTGGTTTTATTCCACTTGACTTAAATTCTGATTACTTATTTGATTGTGCTTGAAATTTATTTAAGAATGTCCTAATTTCCTTGAATTCAGATTGCAGATTTTTTTTTTGATCTCCTGCAGATCTCAGACTTTAGATTTCTTGCAGATTCTGCACTTTCGAATTTTCAGATTTTGGAGCTCTTCATGATTTTAAATTACAGATTTGTGAATCCAAAAATTGTTTTTACACTCTAATTGCATATTCAAAATTCCAGATTCTGTGCGTTCCAATTTTCAGAGCACCCTTTACAGACTTTACAACTTTCAGATTTTTCAGTTTTGGATTCTCAGTTTGCAGGTTTTGATTTCAAATGATGTTCTAACTCTCAATTTTCACATTTCAGACTTTCAGATTTTTAAATTTCAGAATCTTTCAGTTATTTTAGATTTCAGGTTTCCAGATTTTCTCTACGTTCAGGTTCCTTGTGTTGAATATGAAGTTCAGATTTTGCAGATTTCAAATTTTGGAGTTCATGTTTCAAAATTTTAAATCTCCGGATGTACACATTTCTGATTTTTAAATCCTGCACATTTCAATTTCATATTCAGAGATTTCGATGACAGTTTCTGAACTTTTTAGGTTCTGATTTCAGATTTTTTACAGTTTTCTGGGTTTGCAGATTTTACAGGCTTCGGTTTTAAATGTGAAGTTCAGATTTCCCCTTTTTTTACTGCAGATTTTTGATTTCTGATTCTACATGATTCAGATTCTTTTAAATTTCAGATTTCAGATTTCTATTTTCTGAATTTTTCAGCTTTCAGACTTTTCAGTTTTTTCCAAATTTTCTTTTGTCTTGCCTTCTAGGAAATCTCAAGTGATTGTTCTCTCCTTGTAACATCAATTTGTGCACCGAACATGAACTCTTCATTTATTTGATCTCTCAATATGAGACATGATTCTTACAGTTCGAATGACCTGAAATCAGGCCCCCATTGAGTCCTTGATGAACATGGAATCTGTTTGATGAGATGGAAAATACCCGGTCTTTGATAGACTTATGGGCATCCCTCACTGTTTTGAGATTGAATACACCCGGCTTTTGATAAGCTTGTGGGGATTCATCTCATAATTTCTGAACCTCATTAGCTCATAGTTTGGCATGTCGGCATGTTGATCATGCACAGCCTTCCTATGGCATAATGGGTAAGTAACTCCCTCTTGGGGCATGGTAAGACATTGGGGTCTTTTCAACTAGACCTTTGTATGTCCATCTTAAAGGGTCAAGGGGCGTGCTTAAAGCCGGCCCATTGCTTTCCCTATTTGTTTTGATTCTTTTAAGTTTAGCCAAGACCATGAGGCGGATTTTTAGCCGGCCGGATGCTCGCCTCGGTTTGTTGAATTAATTAATGGATTTTTATTTATTTTCTGTTTTTTTGTTTGTTTTATTTTATTTTTTTGAATTACGGGTCAAGAGGCGTGCTTAAAGCCGGCCTATTGCTTTCTCATTTATTTTGATTCTTTTAGATTATGCCGAGACCATGTGGCGGCTTTTTAGCCGGCCAGATGCTCGCCTCGGTTTGTTTAATTAGTTAATGAATTTTTATTTAAATTTTCTGTTGATTGTGTATTTTACCTTTTTTTTTTAATTACCCCTCTTCAAGGTACTGTTCATCAGACGGGCCTTCGCGCAGCCCATCCTCCACTGCACTTGTTGGGCCTTGCTCCGGCGGGCCTTGTTCCCCCTTTCTTCTTCCCTTTTTTTTACAACCTATTTTGGGTGGACCTCACCCGCAATTGATCGGTGGGTCAAAGGCTTTCCCGCGGGACTTCGGGCGCGCGCGGCTTCTGGCCACAGCCGAGGCTCTCCCTTTTTTTTTTGCTCTTCACAACAGGTGGGCCCCACCGTATGATGCCACGGTGGACATAAGTCGGGGGGGAAAATAATCCCCCCCGGCGACCGTCGTCTTCGCTCGGCCCCGGCTGCGTCTGCGGCTGCGACGGCGCCTTCCTTCGCCCACCGCTCGCTTGCGGTGGAAGCAGACGCCAGCAACGGAAGGGGCTTTGGTGAAGGGAGCTTCTGGAGGGGGGTTCCGGCGACGGCGACAATCACCAGAAGAGGTCCGGCAGAGGTTGCTTCCGCGAGGGGTTCTGGCGTCCGCGGCTAACAGAGAAGCCTGAGGCGACGGCGGGTTCTGGACGGGATTCTTCCGATGGGCTTGGAAGCTGACTCCTGCGGATTCGGAAGCTCCGGACAGGTAAATTTGAAGGGCTTCGAGCAACTGCCTTGGGAAGACGACTCCGGTAAGCCCTCCTTTGTAGGGGTGGGCACGGTTCGGTTTGGTCCGGTTTGGACCATTTTTTTTCCAAACCGAACCAAACCGAATCACCCTCCCAAACCGAACCGAACCAAACCGAATCAAGGATTGATTCGGTTTGGTTCGGTTTAAACCAAAAATAAATAAAAATATTTAAATTAATTATTTTTTACATGTATATACTAATTTTTATGTTAAAATTAATGAAAATAAATATTGTTTTATTATAAAATTTATAAAAATATCATTTTTATTAATACTATAATAGTTTTTTTATATTTTTTTGATTAAATCGGTTTAAACGGTTTGGTTTGGTTTAAATCGGTTTGGAGATTTTTCAAACCGAACCAAACCGAAAGGGGGTCCAAACCGAACCAAACCGAACCGAATGGACTGGTTCGGTTTGGTTTCTCGGTTTGAACCGTTTTGTGCCCACCCCTACTCCTTTGTGCTGGCGTGCTCTCTTTTTTTTTCTCTGCCTCTCGATTGCTCTCGGGGGATCCTCTTTTTCTGCCTTCCGGCTCTCCTCCCTCTCTCCCGCTTCTTCTCCCTCTCTCCGCCTTCGACCCCTGCGCAACGTCGGGCCCCTCCCCTCTTATAGGCTTCCCGCTGCCGCAGTTCCGTAAGGTAATTGGGAACAACCGTTTGAGTCCGACTGGGAGTCGAACTCTCTAAGTTTTATCGGAATCCCCCTTCTATACCCGTCCTTCCTTCATTGAGGATTACTCCGTCTCTGAGAGAGAATCGGAATGGCAACTTGAATCTAGGTAGAAGTCGGCCACTGCGTGACCTCCGGAACTACCCTAGATAGACCTTCCGACTTCTAAGAGGAGATTCCGGCTATACCATTGAGTCCTAATCGGACTTGAACTTCCTCTGGCTTGACCGAACTCTGCTCTCCCTGATTATTTCCATTTTTTTTCTTGATGACGTGGTCTCCTCCAGTACAAATCTGTCGTAGAGGGAACGGGCCAGAATTTGGTATTCCAATGGGTCCATTTTGCACCTGAATTAAACCCCTTCAATGGTATGTTTACCCACCAATAAATTGGCCTAGAAGTGGGCCTACAAAGCTCATTACATGCATGGAAATGGGCTTAATTAAAAAAATCGGTGCCAACACCTTTCTACTTAGATGGTCATATTCTGGGTTGGTAAGTAAATTCCACAAACGCATGATTAGCATAGCATTATCATCCTACTTGGGATCTACATAAGTTATTCTAATTCACAAAGAAAACCATTTTTCTCAAGATGTCTGATGCTCAATAAAGTGACAGCTCTAACTTAAAACAACCAAATGATAAAGAAACCAACCTGATAATGAGCAAGAAGATCCACATATCTCCAAATTGGAGAAGTAAACTGAACATAGCCAGGAAGTCCAAGGACCCCATGGCGTAGAGGCTTCCTGAAATCCATTTCCGCAGCACGCATTGTTTTAACAATGGCAGAGCTCCTGACAGGCCCTTCAGGAAGATGTGAGAACACTGAAACAGATAAGTTTGACTGAGGTTGGACCTCTGTAGGGTAAAAGGAAATTGTTGCAGGCATGGATTACGGAATCGGTGGAATCGGACCGATTCCGACCGATTCCGGAATCGGATCGGTGGATTCCGATCCGATTCCCGGCGGAAGGACCGATTCCGGGAAGAATTCCGCGGAATCGGTCTGAATCGCCTGGAATCGGTCGGAATCGATCCGATTCCGACCGATTCCATGTGGAATCGGTCGATCCGACCGATTCTTCGGAAGGCCGGGTTAACCCGGCCCGGTTCGATTCCCGGTTCGACTCTGGACCGGGAATCGAACCGACTCCCGCAGAGCTGCCCTCGGTCGATCCCGCGGCGGAAGGAGAGGGCGCAGGCGATTCCGGCGTGATTCCGGCGCGATTCCGGCGATTCCGGCCTCGATTCCGTCGATCCACCGTCGATTCTGGCCGATTCCGTCGATCCAGGGTCGATTCCGGCCCGATTCCACCGATTCCGGCGATTCCAAGCCTGTTCTTCAAAGGATTCCGCCGATTCAAGCTCGGATCGGCATCGAATCAACCTCTTCTTCGATCTTTGTAAGGTTTTTGGTAAGATTTCTTCGCCAAAAACTTCGTACGTCCATTCTTACGCGTTTCCGACGAGTTTGAGTGTTGTTAAACTTTACGATTTTTGTCTGAACAAGTCCGTTTAAGTTTTGAACTATCCGGATATGTCCATTTTGCACGGGAAAAATTCCGGATATCCCGTACGCCTATTTTTACACGTTTCCGACGACTCCGAGTAGAGTTAAACTCGGTGATTTTTGATCGAATAACTCCGCTCAACTTTTTGAACATCGATTGGATGTTCTTTGTACGGGAAAAATTTCGGATACCCCGTACGTTAATTTACGACCATTTTCGGCAAATACGTAACCCTTTAAACATACCGAATGGTGTGTTTCTTGGGTTGTCTGCTTCCCGAACTGCGTCCAAAACAATTTTTATGTTATCTAATCATTTTTAGTGCATTGTTTACAATTTTTGCAGATTTAAGCAATGGCCGATCAAGGTGACGCAGCACCAGCACGTGCTTCCGTCGTGGGTTGGGAGCACGGGCATATGGTAGACCTAGTCAGGAAGAGGGTACAGTGCAAGTGGTGTGGGAAGGAGATGAACGGGGGGTGTTCCGGCCGAAACAACATATTGCCGAACGGTGGGAATGTAAAAAAATGTGACAAGGTGCCCGGGGAGAAGAGTGAGGAGATCGAGAGGATACACGACGGTAGAGACTCTCACCGGGCTGTTAGGATCGAGCAGAGGGAGGAGTTGCACGACGAGCTACTCGAGAGGAGGAGGGATCGCGATTTACCTACCTCGAAAGGGAAAGGCAAGGGAAGGCACCACCGAGCCGGAGCCACGAGCGAGGACGAGTCCTCGGACTCCGAGCTTAGACGTGCTAGGCACGATAGCAAGCGTGCCTTTGTTGAGGAGGAGGATAGGAGGAGGGGAGCAGGAGGGTCTGGGTCCAGAGTTGACCCAGCTTTGGGCCGATCAGCATCGGCTCGTCCTACCCGGGACCGAGAGCCTGACCCCAGGAGACAGGAGCCATACCGCCGTTCTACTTCTACCAGCACTCCATTTACACCGAGTGACGAGTATTTATTTAGGAAACGAGTCTTGGTCGGATGGGGATTAAGCAGGCAATGAAAGGGGTGAAGGCAACTGGAACGGCTGCAAAGAGAGCCGTTCGCCACATTGTGAAGTGGTTTTTACATGCAGGTATCACTTTTTAAATTAAAATTGACATTATGTGTGTTTTATTTACTTAAACTTAATTTTAGCCTGATCGCAATTTTTTTTAACTTGATGTAGGCATCCCAGCACATGCAGCCACCAGCCCCTACTTCCAGACGATGGTGGATGCCGTGGGTGAGGCTGGACCGGGTTTGCAAGCCCCGGGTAGCAGACACATATACGGCGCTGGCCTGGATGAGGAGGTCCAGGAGTTGAGGGAGTGGATAGATGGGTTCAAGTTGGTGTGAAAGGAGAGGGGTTGTACAATCATGTGCGATGGGTGGACAGGTATCACCAAGAGGAGTATGATAAACTTCTTGGTGTACTGTTCTGAGGGGACTACATTCTTGAAGTCGGTAGATGCTTCTGGGAAGATAAAAAATGCCGACTTCATTTTTTCTCTGATGGATGGAGTGGTGGCGGAGATGGGGGAGGAGAATGTGGTTCGAGTTGTCACCGACAACGAACCATCATATAAGGCGGCGGGAGGAAGTTGATGGAGAAGAGGAAGCACATCTTACGGGTGCCTGTGCGGCACATTCCATAGATCTCATATTAGAGGATATAGGCAAGGAGGAGGGTGTATCCACACTTGTCGGGCGAGCGCAGACGATCGCATCTTTTATTTATTCGCATCCCCGCTCGCTACATATCATGAGATCACACACAGGAGGGCACGATCTTGTTAGGCCCGGTCCGACACGATTTGCTACGAACTTCATTGCTCTGGAGAGTTTACACCGGCACAGGCATGCATTGGTGAGGTTCACACAGTCCGAGGAGTGTTACAACTATATAGTGGACAACCTGCATGATAAGAAAGAGCAGTTGGAGATTCTTGTCAGGTCTGAGAAGCAGATCACTGACAAGAGGTTTTGGGAGAGGATTGCCTACTACTTGGCAATCATTGAGCCACTGATAGTTGTCTTGAGGTTGGTAGACTTAGATGACAGGGACCAGATGGGCACATTGTATGATGCTATGGACCGGGCAAAGCTGAAAATTAAATAAAAAAATCCCAGAGGTTACAAAAAGTGGTGGAAGATCATTGATGACCGATGGGACAAGACCTTGCACCACGATGTCCATGTTGCAGGTAACTTGGTTAAAAAATTATCTTTTGTTGTATAATTGTCTTATATGCACAGTGTTAACTAATAAAATCTTGCAGGATACTTTTTGAACCCCCGCATCCAATATGGAGGACAGGTGGTGAACGACAACGAGGTGATGCGGGGTACACTTGCAGTTATCCAGCGGCTGTGCCGATCTCAACAGGACAGGATAGAGGCTGAGATAGAAGTAAGTTAGAGTTCATTAAATACCTTGGACTAGCATTACCAGGCAACTAATTTTTTTTTTAAAATTTTTCAGATGCAGAAGTGCAAGTTGAGGGTCGGCGTATACTCAGATGCTGACCTGAAATATTCAGTTGACAAAGTGTCACCTGGTATAGTAATAGTTTGATGAGGAATTTCTTTTCTTTTCATATAAGTTATGGTGATGATGGGCTAATTGTTTTCCTTTTCTCGTTTTGTGTTTTTCTTGCAGCTGAGTGGTGGGTTCAGGTGAACACCAGGAGTGGATGGAATCCACTTGCGGCCATTGGTATCAGGATACTGAGCCAGAGCACCAGTTCCTCCCACTGTGAGAGGAACTGGAGTACATTCAACCTGATACATACCAAAAGGAGGAACAAGTTGACCTCAGACCGGCTGGAGAAGCTGGTCTTCTGTCATTATAACATGAGGGCCGCGCATAAAGAACATCGATGATCGGCGAGAAGATCGGCGAGGAGTGATTTGCACGGTTCGCGGGTGGCCCGTACGAGCGAGAGGCATTCCTCCGCCACACCACCACCCGAGGAGGTGGACGTGGACCAGATATTCCGGGAGGAGCATGCACTTGCCTCCTGGATAGAGGAGAGGAAGCCGGGGATCGTGCGGTGAGTTTGATCCCGATGACCGTGCGTACGGGCGAAGGAGAGTTGGATGGTGTTGAAGCCGAGGAGGATGCTCGGCTCCACCTCCATCTACTTCTCGAGCTCGGGCGGGGCCTTCTTCACGCCGGCGGCTATGGAGCAGCCTCCTGCAGCTTTAGCCCCAGCTTCAGCTCCTGCTCCAGTCCCAGCAGCCGCTACCCAGCCCATTCGCAGTCCGGGGAGAACGAAAACAAAGGTGACTGCACGGAAAATGGGAGGATTTGCAAAGTTGAAAAAAACTTTGGGTTCCGGACCTTCTGGTAGTTCAAAGATGGCTGAAGAGGTAAAGCGAAGGAAGTTAGAGGTCAGGCGTCTGTCGGCCCGGATGACGACGCAGTGCTCCTTCTCGCTCCTCGGGTGATGATGACGAGGAGTGCATACCGGCCGACGCGGCCATCGGCGGGCGATTCACGGCTTCCAAAGCCGTATTACACGCCGGATTTGGATACACATGATTCTTATATACAGAGGCCACAGTATCCAGTATTTGGCCAGGTTGACCAGCAGTGGATTACACCACCAGCTATACCATCCTCTGCTTACGTCCCGGTCGTCCCGCAGTCCGATCCATTTGACCTTGATGGCATGGCATCGGCATTATTTTCATATGGAGTGGGTTCGGACAAGATACAAGATTGAGCGCGAGGAGGAGCGTGAAGCGCGGCGGGGAGAGGAGGAAAACCCATATCTTTATCCTAGATATTGGTAGTAGAAGTAGATTGATATGATGTAATTTTTTTTGATGATGTATCAACTCTTTGATATTTGAATAAATGGAATTGGAATATGTACTTAACTTCAAGTCTTCAAGTCTTCAATTGGTGTTCATTAGTATTTGTATGATGTGTTCTTGTGGATATCATGCATTGGTTAATTTTTAAAATGTTTCTAACTCATTTCCTATTTTTTAGATTTTTTTCTGAATTTTTTGAATTTTTTTGACGAAAAAAAAATCAAAAAAAAAAACCGATTCCGGACCGATCCGGAATCGATTCCCTTCCCAGGAATCGGCCGATTCTGGGAATCGGAATCGGAATCGGAATCGGTCAACCGATTCCGATTCCGATTCCGATTCCGGAATCCTTGGTTGCAGGAAACAAAAGTTGCAACAACTTCCCCGCAGACTATCACCATCTCTGACACAAGTCGCATGGCAGGACTGGCCTGATCCTCAACATAAAGATTGATGTGTGGTTATGGATCATCTGGATTAGAAACCTTGATGCGTGGTTGTCAACACCTGGAATTTCAAAAAAAAAAGAGAAAGAGGAGAAAACGATGGGGGATGGAGACCCACCGGCAGGCAAAAGGGAGAAAGGGGGAGGCAAGACGCGAATAGCAAGTCGGCGGGGCACTTTATCGTGGCCGACTTGAGGTCGGGTGCGCAGGAGCGGGTGATCTCCTTTGCAGGATCCGGAACAGGGGGGCCAACCCCTTAACCAGTCCCTGCGGCAGCACCTTGCACCGACCGGGGGTCCATCCAAGCTTCCACGGACTTCCGAGGGAGCCTCGCGCCCGGAGACGGCTATAAAGAGAGAGCCGGAGGGTCGTCGCGGGAGAGAGACCAGGAAGGGTGACCGTGAGAGCAACCGAGAGAGTGGGCGATAGGAGAGAAGCCAAGAGAGAGAGATCGGGGTCGGGAGCCGAGAGGAGGGATTACCGGAGCTGCCTCTTCCCTCCGCCGGAGCCGTCCCCTTTTCTGCGTAAAGTCGAGAGACCCGCTTCCCTTCCCGCCTTCTTCTTCCGCCGGAGGCCGCCAAGCCGTCGCCCCCTGCCATAAGCCACCGCGGACGCCAAGCCATCGTCGCCGGAGAAGGTCTCCCTCTTCCTCCTCCGCCGCTGCCGTCTGCCTCCTACGCCGTCGTCGGGCGCTGCCGTCCGCCGGTCTGCCGCCATTGCCAGGCTCCGCCGCCGCCGCGTCCGGGAGGAAGGAGCAGTCGGGGGGGGGGAATAATGTCCCCCCCCCTGACATACGTCCACGGTGGAAAAACCACCGTGGGCCCCCGGGCTGGCCGCGCGTGAGAGGGGCTGGCCGCGCGTGAGGCGTTGCTGCTGCGCGAAGGGGAGGTTGACCCGCGGGTCAACAATAATGTGGGGCCCACCAGGAAAAAGGGGTTGAAAAAAAATAAAAATAAAAGGAGGACCGTCGGGCAGGCCAGCAGTCGCGAGGGGAAGGGAATAGGCCCAGGTCCGTTAAGTTGAAGCCGCAGGACTGCGAGAGCTAAAAAAAGAGGAAGAGGAATTTTAAAAGAAACAATCAAGAGAAAATGTAAATAAAAATGCACTAACTAATTAAACAAACCGAGGCAAGCATCCGGACGGCTAAAAATCCACCTCATGGTCTCGACATAACTTAAAAGAATGAAAAATAAATGGGAAAGCAATAGGCCGGCTTTTAAGCACGCCTCTTGACCCATAATTTTAAAAAATAAAAAATAAAATAAATAATTAACAGAAATTAAATAACAATCTACTTAATTAATCAACAAACCGAGACGAGCATCCGGCCGGCTAAAAACCCGCCTCATGGTCTTGGCTTAACATAAAAGAATGAGAATAATTAGGGAAAGCAATGGACCGGCTTTAAGCACACCCCTTGACCCTTTAAGGTAGACATACAAAGGTCTATTTAAAAGACCCCAATGTCTTACCATCTAGCTATATATGAGGCCGTGCATGATTAACATGCCATTAAGCCGATTATATGCTAAAAAAGAGAGAATTGGAGGAAATACCCATAAGTCTATAAGGACCGGGTATATTCCCCATAAATTGACAAGTTCATTATATCCAATGAGGATTGAGTGAAGATGGTCTCAAAACCATCAAGTTGTAATGACATGGAACCAAGCAGTGAGATGGCATGTCCGGTGTATAAATGATCTTGAGTGGAGGATCAATAACCCCATGAAATTGAGAGGATTGCAACTAAAAAAAAAAGATACCTGAACATAAATAAAAGAAGATCTCTTGGGCCATTCCGGGTCTGAAAACACAGAGGGTTGGAGAGCTGAGTTTAATAAAAAAGAGGGGGTAGGCAGAATTTCCTAAAGTTAAAATCAAAATCTGAAATACGTAAGAATCTGAAACACATAAAAATATGGAATATATAAAATCTGAAACCTAAATCCGAAATCTGTCAAACCTGCAAGTCACATCTGAAATTCAAGGCCTAAAATCTGGAGTCTGGAAACTGAAATTTTGAAACATAAAATCTGCATCTGGAATTTGAAAATATGAATACACCATAAAAATCTGAAATCTGAATTTGTGTAGAGCCCATTTAAGAAACCTGCAGTCTGGAAAGTCGATTAAAATGCAGAATCTGCAAGAAATATGGAGTCTGAAATTTGAAAAGATCAAAATCTGAACTTTGTAGCTGAGGTGCGAGATTTGAAATAAATCTGGAAACTCCAAATAAAAAAAATCTGAACTCTAAATCTCTGAAATCTGAAAAATCTGAATTCAAAAGAATTTTGAAATCTGAACTTCATATCCGGGAAGCGGGTAATTAACTTAAATCCAATTTTAATCAACTTGAACAAAACTTCAGATGGCATTAAGCCTTAATTGAACCTTAATCAAACTAAATTTTCACATCAAATCATGAACCGCAGTAAGTTCATCTTAATACAGATGTTAAAGCAAATCTAAACCAACTAAAAAGGAAAAAATCAAATCAAATTAAACCAACAAACAAATTAAATTCAGATTAATTCAAATCGTAAGCACAGTCAAATCTGAAATTCGAGCAAATCAGAGGTGAATAAATAAAACTTTAACCAATTCAAGCATCAGTCAAGCAGAGTCCGTTCAAACCAAAAAATGAATTAAAATCCATAAGCAAAACTCAATTTCTGAATTAAGTCATATCAATAAGAAACTGGTGAAGCAAATCTGAATCAAATCAACTTAAATCAATCCAGCCAAATTTAAATAAATAAATCTAATTAAACTGAATCTCATCTAACAATACACTTGAGATCAAATCACAGTAAATCATCAAGATGCTAATAAAGCCCACAATCCATATAATTTCCAACCTAAGTAACAAGTTCCAATCAACCATAACTTAAACAATCCAATCTCGTGAATCAAATCCAAGATCAACTTTAACTAAATAATTCCAATGCAAGATAAACTTAAACTAATAATTCAGATAATCTGGAAGTCTTTTTCCAAACCAACCAGATTCTGTAAGCTAAGCCTAAACCCCATTCAAATCAATTAACTTAAATCAACCCACATAAAAAATCTTTGAATTAAACCCAAATCAATCTTAATCAGACAAACGAACTAATCATCTATACCCCATGAAATCTGCACATTAATCATTTTTTTAAAATGAGTTAACTTTAACTAAACAAAATTAACCTAAAACAAACTGAATTTAAATTAATAATCCATCAACAAATTCAATTCAAGACAATTAAATCCTAAATCAGTTCACACAAATCCGAAAGTTGCATGAAAAAGAATCCATAAGCTGTCAAATTCAATTAAACAAACTCAAATTCAAACAGAATATAAATCAACAAATAACTCACAAATTAATCAAATTCAACTTAAATCAAGCCAAATTCAAATCAAATCAAACAAAATTCAAATCATTTTAAACCAAATTCAAAAACAAATTAAGTGCTTGCCTTCCACCAAGTTCATGGGGCTTTCTGTTTCTACTATTGTGTATGTGTATGTTTATTTTTGTGAATGCATTGTTCTTCTATTCAATGAGTTGCTATGACGGATAATCAAGGGTATTCGAGTATTCTCGATGTAATTAACGTCGGATCTTCGCACCATCCGACGGGGAGAGGTCAAAAATAAATTTCAAAGAACCTAACAACCTCAATTTATAATTTATACATACCGTCGACCCTAGCTAGTACTTCTATGGAATACCATCTATTTTCCTAAGAATTCAACGCTAAGGTCCAATTCAAATCAAACAAGAAAATGAATTTCCAAAATAAAAATCTTCTTAAAAATGTTTTCGAATTTTGAGGTCACATCAGTGGTTCTATTGTGGCAGTATCTACGGCACCCTGTAAACTAACTTGCTAGTGTCATGAAGTTGAAACATATAACTGATATTATCAAAATGCAAAACCTGATCTCATCAAATTGTAAAAACAAGTACGTGAGAGAATTCAGGCATTTATGCAATTTGGTGTCCATCTATGAGAAAACAAGCATTTCTTCTAAAAAAGAATAAAAATTGTTAGTTTTCCCTTTCAACCTGGGCACTAATAAAGAATGACCAAATTCCACCAAAACTTAAAAGTTTGAATTAAGTTCAACCAAATTCCATCTCATGAGGCCATGGGGATATGTCTTCCAGCTTTGTGTTTATATGGATGAATGACTTCAGTTCAACAGGTTGCTATGATGGTTAATCAAGGGTTTTCGAGTGTTTGCTCGATGTAATTAACACCAGAATATCGCAAGTCCGGTGGAGAGAGATTAAATTTTATTTTCAAAGAACTCATAAAACCTCACAAATTAAATTTGTGGTTCAAATCATGTAAGTGGTGGGTAATACCCACGTCAACACTTAGCAAATCTGTGGAACCATCGATGTTCCTATAAGATAATACCGCATCAAATTAACTAATACTTCTATGAATACCACATATTTTCATAGTAGTCAATGCTAGCCCAAAGGAAGAAAAAGAATTTCAAAAAGGAATTCTAATCCCAACATAAATTTCTTTTTTCTTTTAAAAGAGAGGATGAGAAAAACGAGGTTTCAACAAGTTTCTAATCTGATTTTTTTAGTTTTAGTTCCAGTTTTTTAATCACAAAGTCTTTTGTGATTGATAAAACAATCCAGGCTGCCAGACCTATTGCATCTTGTATAATTATGGTTTGCTGATTGAAACATAATAAGATTATACAATATAAGCTCTCCTCTTATCCTCGTAGTGAAAATTAATTATAAGATGTAAAAAAAACAATCTTCATCACGATTTCCAGTTTTCAGATCGCATCTACAAAGGAAATGTAATGCCACCATTTCCAATAGCCTTAAAATCATACCAACTGAGAAAGGGTATGTTGTCCATCAGTACCATGAACTTTTCCTGTCGGTCAGTGTGTGATGCAGATAATTTGATGATCTTCTAATCTTCTAGACTTAAAAAAGTAGGGAAATGAACCTTGGAGTCATTAATTGAGCTACCCCCAGTCTATAATCACATTAAAGAATAGAGACCGTCGGCAAAAAGCTGATGAAATAATCAGCCTTCATTTTCCAATATATCTATCCATCCGGAACGGAAAATGGAACATATGCACCATACAAATGCCATCCACTTGCTAGCTTTCTTACTCCACATTAATGATGTCCACTATGGGTAACACTCATCTTGAATATAAAAGCAACATAGGCAACAAATTAAGCATCAAACCATGACTCTTATACATTGCATATTTAAATCTTAAGACCTTCAACAAAATGCCACCTTCTTTTTTTCTCTAATTTAGATGCACTTAGCAAGAAGAATTTCTTGGACTGCTCCACAACTTCATCCCATTTAATCTAATAAATTGCAGATTTAGTGAAGCTTCAATGCATTCTAAGAGTCATTTGTCTTATGCATCAAAACTCTCCAGTCCTCTCTTTTGCATTGACCTAAAATGATCAATTCTCTGCCCTAATACACAAATAGGTACGTAGAATGATGGGGTTTGCCTAGATAATTTTGTAGATTGTAATTTAGAGCACACCCCCAAAGAAGTGTGACAGGTCTACATATCAGATGAAATAATGATAAGTCCAGCAAGGAGAAAAGAAAAAGAAAAGGCTCAGAAGAGAGTTAATCCAACAAGAAAATGGATAATCAAACCAATACAAGTAGGCCCACAAACCCTAAAAAGAACACTTCAGAGTTCAAACTATTCACAAGAAAAAAAGAAAACCTTCCACCACATCCTTATCCCAATCACCTGCAGTCATCCATTGTCTCACATAATAGAGAGGCGTACAAATGATGTATTCTCGTGGATATACACATGATTACTTACATATTTTATGGGATAAGGATAAGTCAAATTTGACACCATCCATAACACCAAGTTGATGAGAAAATGTTTCGTGCCATCAAGTTTTGATCTGAATCGGACTAAGATTGAGAAGTTAGTCCTGATGGGATTAAGTCTTAATCATTAAGATTATCAACTTTATGGTAGAATGATAATGGCCTTAATCCAATATAAATATTGATGGAAAATTAAAGCCCACTTAATCAAGTTCAAATTTCCAACCAAATGGGCTAAACTTCAAGGAAACATCATGGGGAATTTAAATCCAAAAATTTCCTAATTCCTAAATCCCCCCACTAGTTTGCTTAAATTGAAACTTGAATTAAAATCAATAAAACATACTAAGTCTAAAAGATGGACAAAAGGCAATAATAATAATAATAATAATAATAATAATAATAACAGCTAGAACCTAAAGCAAAAGGATCCTAAATCCTAATGTTCACCACCCCAGAACTAAATGATTGAAAACTTATATTTCAAAATCTGAAATTGTAACCCCCCTTCTCAAATCTGAAAGTTTACTGAAATTGAAACTTAAAGCAAAAATAAATAAATAAATAATTCCAGGTTCTTTGCCCTTTAATTAAATTGATTAGCTTAGATATTTTAGACCTATCAAGAACTTTAGGCATTAAAAAAAGTAAGTACCTGACACAGAATTCCAATAACCGAGAGGGCAATAGCTTGAATATTTTCAAACACTTCATTTTCATTTTTAAACACCATAATTGGTATCAAGTAGTTTGGTATGCAAGCTGAAACACGGAGAACTGGCATTATTGCCTTTAAAAAAGCAAGCAGAAACATCCATTACAAATCATAATGAAAATCAGCATAGATTTTGTTGAAAAAAATGATATTAGTTTGAAGATGAGCAACGCCTAGAAATGAAATAGGAAAGTGGAATGAACAAATCTTCAAAATGTCCACCGAATCAATGAATCGTTTGCATCGTTCCATAGAAAGTGGAGAATCACGAGAAGAAAGAAAATACTAAGCATACCAACAAAAACATATCAAAAAAAATAGTTGCAATTTTCTATTCTTAAAAAATAATAATATCATGTTATTATTAATATCTATTATTGCAACGAAAAATTTTCCTCGTCAGACAGTATGAACAAGTTTCAGAACTTAATCCATAATTGCATGGATCACCAGTGCAGTACGGATCAGTTTTGCCTTTTTGCCTTCTGTGTTGATCCCAGTCATTTAGCTTGTTTTTATAAGAGGTCTACCATGACCGAATTTTCTACAGAAGACTTGCACAGCTTTGTCCCGGATCAGTCTAGTCAATATTGCTTCTGGATTTTGGCATACTGATCTGGTGACTAGACCTGTGTTAATGGAGGAGAGTTTGCATCCTTATTTTTGGTTTATATTTGCTAATAATTTGGTGGAAAGGCGGTAACTAATAATTTAATCTCAATCCTTAGTAGTCTCCAATAGTTTCTTTTTGATTATCTTTTGCTTGAAATAGTTTTTAAATGTTTGAAAAGGGTACATGTTTGATTGTTGTGCTTAAAATAAATGATCAATAAATTTATTTTATACTGGAGATGTAAAATAAAATGATTTATTGCAATCTGTATGAGCCTCTAGACTTACATTTTTCACGTCATGTTGACAACACCAAGATGTAAAGCAAGGATGTAGCTATCTCTTTATCCATTGCTTCTTTTTGATGCCCTTTGCAGATGTGAACTTTTGTTGACTTATTATTGTATATAATTTTCCGTATAGTCTAGAGTTTAACTCGAGGTAGTTGGGGATGAGCCATATAATTGACCAATATATATATAGTGGTTTTGGTATGCCCATGTTTTCCTTTCTTTCTGTTGTACCTCAAATTCTATATACAAGGTACCCCATTGTAATCAATTGAGACACAAACTCCACCGGCCAGCATGCAGTCATAGTTAAGGTAGGACCTCGGTATACTTTAGAATCAGAGATTATACATGCCTTACATGAGCCGAGACCCTCCTTAGCATGGGCAGGACATCATGGTGCCAGCAGAGGGGAAAAGGATGGCCAAAAGAGAGGAGAATAGATCAAAAAAAAAAAAGTGAGAAGGGGAACCGCACCTTCTACAGCAGAATACCATTAAGAGTAAGCAAAAAAAAGAAGGCAAAGAAAAAAGGAATGAAGGATAGGTACAAGCCTGTTAATATTAACCCAAGAAGGCTAAGCACTTGAGCCTTGCACCGATGGCAACAAGGACAGCCTTAGCTGGTCGCAAGGGGACCTGCAGCAACCTCTTGGACAGGGGCCGATGGCAGGAGTAGCAGCCTCTTGGACAGGCACCGATGGCAGCAGCAGCAGCCTCTTGGACAGGCACCGATGGCAGGAGTAGCAGCCTCTTGGGCAGGGGCCGATGGCAGCAGCAGCACCTAATGGCAGGAGGAAGAAGAAGAGGAAGAAGAGGGAGTCCGGCAGCAGGCCTGTTGGCGGCAGAATCTCCTTCAAAACAGGAGGGTCCCGATAGAGAGACCAAGCGGGTCTTCTAAGAGAGGAATGGCTGGTCGTGAGGTGAACTCCCCAAATATATGCAGGCTAGGGTAAGATTGATCCGATGGACAAGATTGGCCAATGGGTAAGTCAATTGGATCTAACCATATCGGGTCCTTGGTAAGATCAATATCCGATTGCAATCCTATTGGATCCTTATTAGGATCAATATCCAATAAGGTAAGAAAGGGGCGAGATCAAGACTCATCTAATCAATGGATGAGATTTATACTTATTGTACGGTGGACCCATGGTTGGATGATCTCACCCATGGACTTAGATCACATCCATCAAATGGAGACCTTGACTCATCTAATCAATGGATGAGATTTATACTTATTGTACGGTGGACCCATAGTGAGATGATCTCATCAAATGGACTTGGAGATCAAGACTCAACTAATCAATGGATAGGATCCATACTTATTCTACGGTGGACCCTGGCTAGGTGGACCTTGATCCCATCCGTCTGTTACTATCTGGAATGCTCTCATTAAAAAAAAAAGGAGAAGCAAGGGGGAAATAAATGTGGACGCCCCATCCTCTCCAAGGGCTTGCTCGGTCAAAGCAGCCACTCCCCACATCCCAAGAAAACGTGGCCCCACTCCCAAGAGAACATGGGCAGTACGTGGGGAGGTCTCTCCATGGACATCCTTCCACCCAACAGTTTATAAAAGGGTCTCTCCACGGAATAGGGAGGTTGGCTGGAGGATTCTCACGTGAAGAAGGAGTGCTCCTGTGTGGAGAAGAAAGAAAAGAGGGACAGCTTCAAGGAACTGCTACGCCCTGCTGCTGAGAGGCAAAGGAAGGTGAAGAAGAAGAGGAAAAAGGTAAGGATCAAGGGTCCGGTTACATCTCCTTTCCCTCTCCAAGCCCTCTCTTTAAGCCTTTTCTTCAAGACCCCTCGGGACAACCTCTCCAATCATGCTATTCGACCCTTTTTAACACCCCATCCAGTCTCCATGAACCTGTCCATATATCAGTCCCCTCGGATCCTAAATTCCCCCTACAATGAAATTCTGTTCGGACAGGGTATATTCCACAAATCACTCCACTTGGTGCCTTGATCAGGGCCCCTAATCCAGTCCTAAATCACCCTGAAATGTCACCCGGTTAGGCTATCTAGACAGGTTTTTTAGACATCCCAAGAAAGACACACCAAAACATCCTGTTTAGAAGCCCTTAAAACAGGCCTTGAGTAGGCAGCCGCCAGAGAGACTATCTTCTTCCTTAAACCAGCCCCCAAACTCACCTCTAAACAGCCCCTCAATCTCCCAAATCCGGTCCCATCTCCTGGATCAAATGAGGGTCAAATGTTGCGGACCTCTTTAAGGCATGTCAGAGTCCAGTCCTGGCTGAGATCAATCAGGCCGCCAGGGCCTTATTTCAGCAAAGTCACCAAGCCCAATTTCAGGCCGGGACCAGAGGGGCCACCAGGGCCTAGATGAAGCCCAAACAGGCCTTTAAGGCCCAATAAGAGCAGTTTGGCCGCCAGGGCCTTCAAAGCTTCAAAGTGTTCACCTCGGCCCAATGAGGACAGAACCAGCCATCCAGGCCTTCAAAAAAAAACTTAATCAAAATATGAGAAAAGAAGTTCAATTAAGAGCTAGTCTATTTCATATAGGCTATCTCTAAGAGTCTGCAATCTGGGAATATTTGAAGAGGTGCAGAATTTAGAGTCTGAAATTTAAAAATCAGTAAGAAGTCTGGAAGCTTGAAGGACTGTAAATATGAAGTGCAGAAATCTAGAGTTTGATGTTTGAAGAAGCCTAGGAGCCTGAACTTTGTGGCTGAGGTCCAAGGTTTTGAAACAAATTGGGAAGCTCCAAATTAGAAAATCTGAATGTGTAGAATTTGAACCCCAAGCTGGCCAGTCGAAGCTTGTAGAAATTGCGGGACCCAGAATTTGAAAATTTATGAAATCTGCAGAATTTGTAATCTAAGGAAGCACCGACCAGATTCAATTAAAAATCAAATAAATTTAAGCCAACAAATTTCATCGTGAGTCAAATCCGGCCCGGACAAATTAAATTAATTCAAACAAGATTGACTCCAAACAAATAAATCTTCTAACTCAAATAAATCAACCTAATTCAAATTGAATTCCCCAAATCAAACAAATTCAATTGAATAAATTCAATAAAATAAACTCAAAACAAATTTAATTCAAAATAAACCATGTTCCATAAGTTGAACCCAAATTCCATAAAAAATCAATCAATAAGTAAAATTGTCTTAAATTTAAACCAAATTTAATCTATTCCAACAGAACTTAAAACAATTTATCAAATTCAAACTCAAACCTAAATCATTCTAAAAGAAAAGAAAATCTGAAATTTGCACAAAAACCACAGAGTGCCAAATTCACCTCAAACTCAATCTAACTCAAACAAATCCAAGCTGAGTCAATCTTAAATAAGTTCAAACTAAAAGCAATTCACCCAAGTAAACTCAGGTCAAATTTAATAAAACAGGTCAAAATTCATCAAAGCAACCAAAATCTAATTAATTTCAACCAACTCAAACAAGCTCAACTTAATAAAGCTTAAAACAAATTAAAACCCACATCAAAAAATCCAAATTCCAACCACTAAATCAAAAAAATTAAAAGCAGATTCCATTGAATTTAAAACAAATCAAATTCATTCTAAATGAACTTAGATCCATTAATTAACTCAAATTAAATCAAATTCAAATCGAATTTCAACCAATAAAACAAACTTAAATTCAAACTTAAATCAATCAATTCAGTTTAATCAAAATTGAAATCAGTGCAATGCAAATTTCAACAAATTAAGTTCAATTCAAATGCAATGAAATTCAAATAAATTCTAAACCAATTCAAACTGAAACAAACTTAAATCAAGTGATCAAATCAAACTCCAATCCAAACCAAAAGTAATCAACAAACTAAATTCAATAAAAAATGAACAAATCAAATTCAATTCAAAACTAAATTCAACTCAATTAAAATCAAACCAACAAATTTAATTCAACTCAAATCAATTTAATCAAATTCAAACTAAAAATCAAGTTCTTGCATTCCACTGATTTCAAGGGTTTGTTCTCTCCTATGTGGGAATGTTTATTTTTGTGGATGTATGTCCTTTGTTTCAATGAATTGCCGTGGCGATAATCAAGGGTATTCGAGAAAATCTCGATGTAATTAACGTCGGATCTTCGCACCATCCGACGGGGAGAGGTCAAAATAAATTTTCAAAGAACCTAATAACCTCAAATTATTATTTTTGACCCTAGTTAGTACTTTTATGGAATACCGTCTATTTTCCTACAAAGTCAATACTAAGGTCAAACCAAATCAAATTCAAATTTAAAAGGAAAATGAATTTCCAAAATCACAAAAAGAAACCAATTCTTTTATCTTTTGAATTTTTGAGGTTCCAACACTTTCCTTTAGACTTACTGTCCTCCATTCCAACTCATTAGATTTGGCAACGAAGATAATACACATGGTATAGAACTTATATCCTACGTTCTAGCCACTCTCCTAGCAGTCCATTTTCGTCACTTGTGGTTTGGAATTCTTCACCAGAGCTAAGTAATTATGGTTCTTCTCATGATCATGGTTACCATACATGTCAATTCCTTCCTTTAAGAGGTCTATTTTGGCAGGTGATTGAGTAATTCTTTTCATCATCTTGGTGGTCCTTGGGTTAACTTTGTTATGTAGAGCATTAGAGGACTTACGGTGCATGTTCATGTCTGCAAAGATATTTTATCTTGTTGAACACGTAACACCCCACATGTTCAATTTTCTGGGAGCTATTTGAGAAGTGGGCTACATGGTAATCTTCTTCAGTATTAATGTCTGTGTATATGGCAAGGATTTCGAGATAGGTATTGAGTCAGCGGATTAGCCAGTCTGCTCAAAGCCTAGTATTGGTTGCTCTGTCGATTCCAAGGCAGTGATTGGGTAGGTTGGCAGTCAGGGAGTAGGCCAATCTGGGGGCTTCTGGCTAGTTTCTGGCACAAATCCTTGGCAGTGGACTTTCGTACTTTAAGATTCTGCCACCCTGCAACTTCCCCACTCCATTTCCGGCATGGAATATGGGAGGTTCATGGTATTGAATGCTCTTCTAGAGTGCACACAATTTTCAACAATGAATGAAGGAAAACAACTTTTTCTGGGTACAACTAAGCTTGCAAAACTGTTTCCTCCACAAGATTAGCATAGATGAATGAAGAGGGAGAACTGCCTTTACTTGTAACTTAAGTTAATGGAGAATACGAATTTTTTTGTGAATTGATTATCATTCCTCTGCATGTCCTCAATTCTTGTATTTGCATTTCTCCTCCAAATTTTGGTGAGTTCACAGGTGTCCACACCTCTGTTTCTTTTCAGGTCTTAAACCCATATTGATGCCCTGAGAGAAGTGGTGTCTCAACACCTCATCTTCCTAATGTCTTGAGTCTTCACTACCGAAAATTTGGTGTCATGCACCCCAAATGTTTGGTGTTGGTTTGATATTTCTTCATTTTATGATTGATTGTTCCTATGGGCACCCTAAATGTCTGGTGCCAGCACCTATTGTTGTTTGGTGCAAAAATGTCCTACGAACGTAGATAAATCAAATATATTTTATAGATTCATTTACATTGGTTGTGAATTCTAACAATCTCTTTCTTTTTTATGGATAAATTCATGAACATACAATTTATTCATGCACATTGAGTATGCCATCTTCTAGGAGTCATTCACATGTTTTCTCATGTTCTTATCCCATTCAGTAATTATTATCATATTCTTGGTCACCTTAAGAAGAAAATAGTACATACTGAATGATGTTTAATAGTTGCTAGATTTTAAATATAATCTGTGTGATATAGAGCACTACGGCAGAAACCCTAGATTAATGGTGAATAAGGTCGATAAAAATCATTCATATTATGAAAAGTAATAAGCTAGGATTAAAAATAAAAAAAGCTAAATGGGCGGGCAATCAAAATGAAGCAGCACATTGTGCAACACTTATTTTAGTGGTTAGATTTGTGGCAAGTACCTATATCCATTTGCTTCGTGAGTCGGAAAGTTTTACTAAACTATTGTACACAAGCTAGACCGACAATTCTCTGCTAACATCTATTTGCACATAAACGCTAATCCAACTTGGCCACTGTTGGCACTCAAAAATAGTCATGTGCGATGAAGAGCATGCCACGTAAGTGTTAAAAAAAAAGAGAAAGCAGGCCAGCAGCTAAAAAATGGTCGGTTGGGGGAACAAGTTAAATAATCGAAGCCCAGAATAGCCTGATCAGGCTAACAGTGCATGAAACCAGCAATTGGCAGCCCACGAAGATCACTCTCTCTACGGCAGGCCCATTCAAGAGGAGTTCAAAAAAAATAAAAATAAAAATAAAAAAATAATAAAGGAAGAGAAGCTGTCGGAGTAGGGAAGGAAATCGACCCCCCACTGGCTCTGCACCCCGCCTGATTCTGTTACAAGAAGATAGCAGGTTTCGGAGGCAGTAGGAAACCGTCGAGAGCAGAAAACGGAAGGGAGGCAGCGTAATCAATAGTCAGTCGGATCCCCCACAAGGTGGGAGTCTGTTGTTGGCGCACATAAATTTGTCATGTAAAAAATGGAAGTAAGAGTCCTTACGTCAAAAAAAAGGGGGGGAGCCAAGTACAAAGCAGAATTGAATCTAATGGCATTGTCGCAGCCCTCTTTTGGTCCATTAAAGAGTCAATTTTGGCCCTACCCAATGGTCAATTTATGACTCCTTTCTTTGATAGTTAATAGGCCATTTATCTGTTTTGCCATGGGCCCATTGGAGACGTAGCCCATGAAGGCTGGAAACGTCATCCATTCTATCCAAGTGGGTTTGAACCGGCGGGAGATGAACCAGGCAATTTCGGTTGAGTCAAAGAGGGGCTGAAGAAGACCTTCTGTCCAACGGGGATTGAGGCAGGCACCTTCGCCAAATTGGAATGGGAGACGGAGACTTCCTACGACAAGGAGATTTTTCCCCCCAATCAAACTCTACCCCCAATCGGACTTCTCCCGATGGGTAGCTTTCCCGGAAGCCCCGCACGCTCGAGAGGAGAGGAATATCAGGCTGTATCCCGGATATTGTGGAGCTTCCGCGGTGAAGAAATTGACCCCCAGGAGGACTCCTCGATGGCTAGCAAGTTGCGTAAGGTCCTCCCAAATTCAGAAAAGGATTCCCAATTCCGGTTGAGACCCGGACCTTCCTCCGAGAGTTTCCAAGATCGTCGAGGCCTCTCGGCCTATAAAAAGGGGGACTCGCAGCACCCGCAAGAGGGAGGAGGGGATGGAGAAGAGGCGGCGAGAGGAGAGGCTGTAGAGGGCAGAGTAGTAGAGAAAGAAGAGAAAGGAGAAGTCTATCGGTCCCTTTGGGGTCCTATTGAAGCCGCGCAGTGCTCCCCTCCTTCTTCTTCTTCCTCCGGACGCCGCAAGTCCCTCGGCAAGTCGCCGCGGGTGCCGTAAGAGCCAAAAGATCCTCCCGCCTCCGCCGGTGAGGTCTCCTTCCTCTTCCCCTAGGGCCGCCGGCCCCTTCTCCTCCTTCCTCCGGAGCTGCCGCCGTCGAACAAGGCCAAGGACGCCGCCGCAAGCCGCCGCGATGCCGTCGGGTGCCGAGGAGGAGGCCGCGCGAGCACTGTAGCGGGAGAAATATATCTCCTAAACCATAGGCCACGCTGGAAATCCCGTGGGGCCCACCGGAAGAGAAAAAAGCAAAAAAAAAAAAAGAGAGAAAGAGAGGCGCGACCGGGCGAAGCCGGCCGGCCCCTCCTCCCCTGTGGAGTGGACCGCCGGTCCGGAACATCAAACCGGCCGGTCCAGAAAATGCCAGGACCTCCTCTCCAGCCGGCTGAAGCCCCCTCTGCAGCCAGAACCCCCCGCGCACAACGCAGGGCCCCTTCAAAAAAAAAGAGAGAGAGTTGGAAAGTAAATAAAAAATATGTTTAATTCAACAAACCAGACTAGTTGGGGGGTCGACTAACCATCCGCCCCTACGTCTTGGCTTAACTTAAAAGAATTCAAAATTCGGACTAGTTGGGGGGTCGACTAACCATCCGCCCCTACGTCCTTAAGGTAGACATACAAAGGTTTATAAAAGACCCCAATGTCTTACCATCTTTTTGCTATATGAGGCCGTGCATGATCAACATGCCGTTAAGCCAATTATATGCTAATGGAATCATCAAAAAACAGTGGGGGATGCCCACAAGTCTATCAAGACCGGGTACATGCCGCCCATGAAATGACAAGTTCATCAACTCATGAAGGAGTCATGAAGATAGATATGAGCTAGTTTCCCACAAGTCTATCAAAGACCGGGATGCTCAATCTCAAGACAAGGAAGATGAGTCCCCACAAGCCTATCAAAGGCCGGGACATGCTCAATCTCAAATCAGTGAGAGGAATGCCCACAAGTCTATCAAAGACCGGGTGTTTTTCCATCTCAAATTGATCGGACAAGTTCCATGTTCATCAAGGACTCAAAAAAAACTAAATTACTGGTCAAGTTGTAAATCATGTCTCATATTGAGAAAAACAATGGAAATTCATGTTCGGTGCATTGATTGATATTACAAGGAGAGGACAACCCCATGAAACTCCTGGAAGATAAGACAAAAGAAATTTAAAAATGAAATCTGAAACCGAACCTGTAAAATTGAAATAAAAAAGAAACCTCTGAACTTAAAACACACAAACTTGCGATTGTAAAGTCCAAAATCTGAAAAATCTAAAATATACAGAATTTAAAAATCTGCAACCTGTATAAACGAAAACATCTTCAAACAAATCAAATTAAACCCAAATCAAATCACATAAATCTGAAACCTGTCAATCTGTAAAATCAAACCAAAAATCAGACCTGAAACTGAATTTTCTGAAATCTGAAAACCACTTCTAAAATCCAGAGATTAAAAATCTGAAATCTGAACTTATGTGCAGAACCCATTTAAAAATCTGAAATCTAAACAGATTTTAATTCAAGTCAAACCTGCAATTCAAGATCTGAAAATTAAAAGAAGCTGCAGTTTGTAATCTAAAATCTGGAACCCCCAAATCTGAAAATAGGAGGTGCGGAATCTGAACTCCAAAAAATATGAAATTTAATCCAACTTGTAAATCCGAAATCTGAAATCTGAACTTAAAACATACAAGTCTGAAAATCCAAAATCTGCAAGTTTGAACTCCACATTTAAAATGAGAGATCGAAACCAGTCTGAAAAATATGCAGAATCAGAGAATCAGAAAATCTGAATTTTGCAGGATTTGAAGATCTGAAAATCTGTACAAAGTCGGCCCAATTCAAAACAATTCAATTTTTAATCTAAGCCATACAAATTCAAATTGATTTTAACCAACTCAAAACAAACTCAAATTCAAACAAAATTCAGATCAAACCCAAATTTCCCAAACAAACAAATTTGATTTAAAACAAACCGAATTCAAAAGTTGAGCCCAAATATCATTCAAAATCAAGCAATAAACAAATTGTTTTCTAACTCCAACCAAATTTAAATCAACAAACAAATCAAATTCATCCCAAACAAACTAAAACCAATTAATCAACTCAAATTAAATCAAATTCAAACCAAATTAAAACTCACACACCAAATGCAAATTTCAACCAATAAAACAAACTCTAATTCAAACTAAAATCAAACCAATTCAATCTAATTCAACCAAATACATCTCTCAAATTAAATTCAAATAAATCAATTCCAAATAAATTCAACTCCAATCAAACTAAATTTAAATAATTCAATCCCAACAAAAATCCAAAAATCAGCTTTAACTAATCAAACTTAAATCAAATTCAACTCAAACTAAATTCAAAACAAACTTAAAATTAATCAAACCAATTCAACTCAAATCAATTTCGATCAATCAACTCAAATTAAATTCAAACAAATTAAGTGCTTGCTTTCCCATCAAGCTCGTGGGGTTATTTTCTCCTATGTGTGAATATTTATGTTGTGGATGCATGTCTTCTATTTCCATGGATTGCTATGACGATAATCAAGGGTATTCGAGAAATCTCGATGTAATTAACGTCGGATCTTCGCACCATCCTACGGGGAGAGGTCAAAACAAATTTTCAAAGAACCTAACAACCTCAACATATAATTTTGGCCATAGTTAGTACTTTTATGGAATACCATCTATTTTCCTAAGAAGTCAATGCTAAGGTCTAATCTAATTCAAATTCAAATGGAAAATGAATTTCCAAAACAACCTCAAGAGAATTAATCTTTTGAGATTTTTGAGGTTACATCTCCTGTCAACGTCGGAAATCCAACAAGGAGGGGAAGACTTCCCAACAAATCGATCCGAATATCTTTCGGATTGCCCCGAGTCCCTCTCGGAGCCGCAACCCTATTTCGGGAGGTTTCCCGGCGGAGGAAGGACACGACCGAGGCTTATAAAACCCAGCATCCTCTCGGCTGGGGAGAGCGTGAATACCCTGCGTGAACAGACCCCCCCGAGAGAGAACTATCGAGAGACCGAGAAAAGGAGGAGAGACGGAAGGCTTACCGGGGTCGTCTCTCCCACGCCAGGCTCGAAGCTCCCTCAATCTGTCTGTCCGGAAGCCACCAAGCCCGCAGGTCCGTTCGGAAGCCTCTACGGAAGCTATCCTGCCGGAACCTCCCGCCGCGAGCAAGTCAAACTGGTAAGGAGCACCGCCGCCGGACAAACCCGCTGCCGCTGTCCCCTTTCACCGCGTTGGATCCTCCGAAACTCGCGAACAATGGCCGCAATCTACCATTAGAGGACGAAGGACACGTCGCCGAGGCCTCCACCCTCTCCCGCTGCCGCCGAAGGAGACGGGAGCCGCGTCGATCGCCTGCGGAGCCGTCTGCTACCGTCGTCTGGTCGGGGGGGGAAGGGCCGCCGGTGTTATTTTTTGCAAACTTTGGTCCACCTGGCATGTATAAGGAGAAGGGGGAGGCGCGAGTCCGCCGCGGACTCAATTTTGACCTGTGGGTCAAAATGTGGCGGGGCCCACCAGATAAGAAAGAATAAAAAAAAAAAAATGAAGCGGCCACGGCCGCAGCCGGAGGCCGCGCGCACGCGTGAGCCGCAGGGAGGTCCGTTGACCCTCGGGTCAACTAATGGTGGGGCCCACCATTGAAAGGTGTTTAAAGAAAAAGGAAGAAAAGAAGGGGAAGAAGAAGGACCAGCTAGGGGAGGCCCAGCGGGAGATGGGCTGCGTGAAGGCCCATAACCACCCGATGAACAGTATTTGAGGAGGGGCAATTCAATTAAATAAAATGAAATAAAACATACAATCAAATAGAAATATAAATAATAATGCATCTAATTAATTAAACAAATCGAGGTGAGTATCCGGCCAGCTAAAAATCCACCTCATGGTCTCGGCATAACTTAAAAGAATGAAAATAAATGGGAAAGCAATAGGCCGGCTTTAAGCACGCCTATTGACCCATAATTCAAAAAATAAAATAAAATAAACAATAAACAGAAATTAAATAAAAATTCACTTAATTAATCAACAAACCAAGACGAGCATCCGGCCGGCTAAAAACTCGCCTCATGGTCTTGGCTTAATTTAAAAGAATTCAAAACAAAGAGGGAAAGCAATAGGCCGGCTTTAAGCACGCCCCTTGACCCTTTAAGGTGGACATACAAAGGTCTGGTTAAAGACCCCAATGTCTTACCATGCCCCAAGAGGGAGTTGTTTTGCCCATTATGCCATGGGGAGGCTGTGCATGATCAACATGCCAATATGCCCAAACCATAGGCTAATGAGAGAGACCAACCATGGGATGAGTGCCCACAAGCTTATCAAAGGCCGGGTATGCTCAACCTTGAACCGGTTGGGAGAAGACTTCATGTGCCTATCAAAGGCAGGACCATGCTCAAATTTCTGAAATGACAAGACAGGATTTCCAGATGCCTATCAAAGGCTGGAATGTGTTCAAGACTACACTCAAGATTGGCATATACTTGATCCCGAATTGAGGGGATGTCACAGTTTGTTGTAAAAGAGAAGCAGGAGGACTTGTGAACTTCAAGCAATGAAGAATTCAATGCAAGGAGAAAACAGTCCCTGCCGGAATGAATGAATGCAAGCACAAGATAAAATTAAAAACTGAACTTAAATCTGAAATTTCAAAAAAAAAAGAAGAAACAAAACATTTAGGAAATCTGAAATCCTGTTAAAAATCAAGGGCTGAGGGCATGCTGTCCGATCAGGGGAATTCCGAGAGCAGAATCTCTAAATCTGCAGAGGGCCGGTTAAGGAAATTAAATCCCAAGTTTAACAATCTGGAGGTAGATTTTGGAGCAGCCAGAACCGCCGGGGATTAAATCTCTCAGGTCTGATGTCCAATTCAGTCAGATAAGGACCCATAATCGGTTAATTCTGATCAGGTCAGAGTTGAAATAAAATCTAAAAATTCTAGGCTGGTAGGTCCGGGGCTTGTAGGGTCTGCAAACCAGAGGTCTAAGACTTGGTAACTGGAATGTAAAAACAGAATTCGAAATCCAGACCTGTAACAAAGAAATCTGAAATAAAAATACATCAAATCTGAAAATTCAGAACCTGAAAAAATCCGAAAATCACCTCTGAAATTCAAAAGCCTAAAATTTGGAGTCTGGAGGCTAAAATTTTAAAACGTAAAATCTGTAATTGAAATCCTGAAAGTTGAAAATCTGAAAATCTGTTTTGGTGCAGAAACCCATTTAAAACCTGCAATCTGGAAATCGATTAAGGTGCAGAATCTGCAAGAAATGTGAAAAATCTGAACTTTGCAAGGAACCGAGGGCTGTGAAATGCAGAATCTGAAATCAGCAAATCTGGAACTGTAAAGGATCCGAAATCCGAAAATCTGTACATTTCAAGTCCGAAAACCCAAAATCTGCATATTAAACTACAGTGTGAATCTGATCCAACACATCATAATCACCCTGATGAGAAGAAAAGCAAACTCAAAAGCAGAAATTTCACGTAATCATGAACCTGGAAATAAGAACTTAAAAGAACAAAAGGGGAAGTATTCAATAAATTCAATCAACAGGCGTCAAGTCTCAATCCCAATTTTTAATCAAACTGAACTTAATTCAAATGAATTCTGAAAGTAAACCCCAAGCAAACCTGCAGTCTGAAAACTGTAAAATCCAATAAACCTTAAATCAAATCAAACTAAAACCAACAAGCAAATTGAAATTCGAATCTGTAATCTGAACAAATTGGAGGTTAACAAATGAAACTTTAACTAACTCACTGAATTCAAAGCCGGCCTTAATCAACAGAGTTTATTCAAACCAAAGGGAGATTAAAACCCATAAACCAAATTCAATTTCTGAAACTGAATCTCAACCAAATCCAATTTAAAAAAAGACAAAAGCCTATCCATGCAGAAATCATAACAGAAGCATAAAATTCATTCATCAAGTTCATAGGATAATAAACATGAATTAACAAATTAATAACCCGCATCCAGATAATAAAAATTTCAATCAGAATCTTAATCCAAATCTCAAACAGAACCTGAAGAATAAAGGCCATCAAATCCAAGTTAAATCAACTTCATCCAAGTCAGACAAAAAAATGATTAACTTTAAATCAACGAATTCAAAATAAACCAAATCCAAACTTAAATCCATAAACAAGCTGTCTCAAACTTAAACCAAATTCAAATTTCAAACAAATTCAAATTGAACCAAACTTAAATCAATAAACAACTCAAATCAATTGATTCAATTAAGATGAACATATCAAATTTCAACCCAAACTAAAAGCAATTCAACCAATTAAATTCAACTCAAACAAAATACAAATCAAAAATTCAAACCAACAAATTTAATTCAACTCAAATCAATTCAATTTTAATTCAAATCAAATTCAAACTAAAATTAAGTGCTTGCATTCTATCAAGCTCATCTCATGGGGCTGTTTTCCTATGTCCATGTGTGTGAATGTTTATTTTTGTGGATGCATGTTTTCTACCTCAATGGATTGCTATGACGCTTAATCAAGGGTATTCGAGTTATCTCGATGTAATTAACGTCGGATCTTCGCACCATCCGACGGGGAGAGGTCAAAACAAATTTTCAAAGAACCTAACAACCTCAACATATAATTTTGACCCTAGCTAGTATTTTTATGGAATACCATTTATTTTCCTAAAGAAGTCAATGCTAAGGTCTAACCAAATCTAATTCAAATTCAAAAGGAAAATGAATTTCAAAAACATAAAATCTTTGAGATTTTTGAGGTTACATCAGCCACACACGAAACTGAGCGTGAAAAATGTAAAGCTAACTTAGTTCATGTAACAATTTTGCAAATTTTTGGTGCCAACCTTTATATATCTATATATGAGATATTAATGAATCATAAATTCAAAATTGAAGTATAAAATGACAAAAATACAACTGATCCAAAAGAGTGACAACAATTAAGTAAGAATCAATTTAAACCACTTTCAACAAAGGAAAATTCAAAATTGAAGTATAAAATGAAAAAAATACAACTGATCTAAAAGAGTGACAACAATTAAGTAAGAATCAATTTAAACCACTTTCAACAAAGAAAAATTAATAAACTTCATCATGTTTACAACAACCAAATTCAATGATTATCAATAAATAACATATTATTTATTGCAAAGACTCAACATTAAAAAAGAAGTATAGCAATTTCTACATGTGCATTTAAGTTCTTAATTTCTTCCTTATAGTTCATGGGATCGGCTAATTCCAGAATTGGACAAGATTTTTATAATCATGCAAGTTAGAAAAGTATGGCTCTAAACCTTCTTATTCTGTTCAGTCACCCACTTTATTCTGCTGTAGGGAGGATTCACAACATCATCTTCCAAACAACGATCTGAATTTCAAGAGGTACTTGATCAATCCAAGTCTCCAGCCTTTCTTCACTCATCTGATTGTTACTCCTGTGCTCAACACTCTGAGGACAAAGGTGAAAGCAAACACATGATGCTAAAGGCTATACAATTAAGAAATTGTAAACTGACTAACTTGATCATAGTAGGCAGCCAGTGAGAGACCATGCCCATGCCCTTCCAGAAGCAAATTGATCGAGTAAACAGAGAAAATTTGTATTAAATTGACAAGGATCAGGAGGATCAAGGCCATCTGTTCCTAACATATAGCATAATTCAATCTCTTTGGTAGACTTGTTTGAGGCTTCTATAAATCTCACTGGGCCAGGATTCAAGTTTGAAGATTTGATGAACACTTGGTCATCAAAGTGTCCTTTTGGGGATGGGCATACAAGTTTGGGAAGCCTTCCTTCCAGCAATGTTTTGGAGCATCTAGACCACAAGGATTCCATACAAAGTTGACAAGTATCAAGACTTATCAACCCAAAATGAGCAACAGCTGGTGTGTGTTTAGTTAAAGAAAAATGAAGGAGCTCAAAGTTCTCAAATCTGGAACATACATGTCTAGCCCAACAGGTAGTTTTTCCTGCATCAAGTGAACAAATATTGACAAAAAAGGATGCTACTATGTCTGTTATATGATATGAGAAAAATGAAATGCACTTTATGCATTTGGTATCCTTGCAATGCATGCTAGAATATTAAGTCCTCAGATTTTTAAAAATGGCATCCATATAAATGAAATTTTTAAAAAAACATCAAAATCCATAACTCCCAAAACTGAAAAGTGAGGCATACCAATCCATCTTCCTATTTACATACATAAGGTAGCATACAAATATAACTTCATTATTCCTAATTACAAGGTTGCTGTTAAATATCATTATCATAATTATTCCTAATTTTTAAAAATTTTGTATTCATAATTTTTGGTTCCCTTTTTTATTATGTTTTTTTTCTGATCTTTCAAAATCTTTTTTTTTATGGACCAGCACAGTGGTCGAGAGTCCTGCGCGATGTTCACGTCGCGACGGACGGTCTCGGGGTCGAACCCGAGAAGAGGCTCCCCACGGGGGAGATCGTGTCCACTCAGCCACAGGTGAGGGACTGATCTTTCAAAATCAAATGAGCTTAAAAAGAAAAAAAGGGTAAGAAACTTTGCATAACTGGGACCTAAGATAGTAAGCTTTACATTTCAAAAGCTAAAGTTGCTATGATCATATGAAAGCCCATTCAAAGTCTTTTGGAAACAATGGGAGAATTAAGTGATATACAAATACTTTATTTTCTATTCAAATAACATGTACACGTCGAATTTTCATTTGATTTCTGTTGGTCATACTTTTTAGTTTGGCATAATAACACTTTGTGGATTCTCATAGGAGCCCATCCAATGAGTGCAGATATCAGTTTATCCCTGTTGCTTTTAATTTTTGTTTGCTATGAAAGATTTTGAAAAAAACTGATGTTAAATCAAGGTCTAAAATCTGAAGCAAAATCTGAAACACGAATCCAATTTGCCGAGGTATAAAACTAAAATAAATAAATTGAAACCCCAATGCTAACATAACAAAAATCTGAAACAATAATATACATAATATGTAACACAAACCATTTAGGAATACTTAGGAGAACTCACCCTTCAATTTTGGGAAGATTGTAAGTTCAAAGACAAAACAAAGTAACTAACGGTCAATCTTTTGGATTATGATGTTGTTGAGAAGTTATGACACACGCATGTTATCCCAATAAAAAAATCATCATGCATGTTACCCAGCAAGAAAAAGCATAGTTGTATTTATTTATTTATTTTAATTTCTACTAAATCACAGATACCCTGATGAATATCCTCAAACACATTTTTTATCTTTTACTTTATAACATATGAAGATCGAAAAATTAGAAGTATGGCATTAGTTCTAAAGTGCTTAAAAAAGTGTACAATGAAGCAAAAAGATACGCTAACACTATATACAGTTTAGCAATAGAGAAAAATAGAATTGAAGCATATGTTGTTTACAACAAAAAGTTAACAATAGAAAAAAAAACTTGCCTCACATTCAACATAAGAATAGGGGTTCAGTAAGAGTTAACGGAGCAATGGCGGCAGGGAAGTATTCGAAACAAGCACGCTTCTTCTGACAGGGTTATGAGCAACTCGATGGGTGAGGTGCAGAAGTCTCCGAGCAGCCTTCTTCCTGGGACATGATTGTAAGCAGGTCGATGGGTGACGAGATTGAAAGGTCAACGGTGGTGGAATAGTCCAACGGTAAGTATATACATCCATCCAGGTATGTAAAGAAGAAATGGGATGGAGGAGAAAATGTGATATGGAGAAACTGTCAGGTGAGGAGGAGACGGCATGGAGAAGGAAACGAAGCAGGAGATCCGTCAGGTGAGAGAGCGGCCAACGCACCGGGGGCAATATGTAGGACAAATCCACCGGGTGAGAACAGGTGGGGAAGGCGGCGGACGGTGGCGAAAGTGTCGGATGCCAGGACAGAGGCGACTGATGAGGCGGCAAGGTCGTTGGTGAGTAGACTATGGAAGGCGGAGACGCAGCGGTGAGATGGGGAAGCCGGGGCGGAAAAGGGGGCACTCGCGCAAATCCGTTGGGTGAGATAGGGAAGCCAGGACGAATAAGGGGCCGTTCACCATACTGGAGAATCTGTCGAGTGAGGAGGAGATGAGAGACGGCGGAGACGTATCAGGGGCAACAACCAGGGCAAAATCGTTGGGTGAGTGGACTATAACGGGTGGAGACGCAGCGGGGAGAGGGTTCGTTGGTTGAAAATGTGGAGGGGAGAATCCGGTAATGGCCAGGGGGAGGAGAGGGCGTTGGCGAGGGGGCGAGATAGCCGGCGGCGGCAGAAGATGCGGAGGGGATGAAGAATCGCAAAGCGAAGCCCATATTACCGTCACGAGTGAAACAGTGGAAGCCCAACTTACATCCAACAATCGAAAACGAGAGGAGGACGATAATCGGACGATCGAAAATGAGAGGACGAAAAATGGGCACTCGCGCTTCTTATATTAAGTTGGATAGATGTATTCAAATGATATAAATGTTCGGATTGGGACACACTCACCTAACGATACATTATGCCAAAGCCTAGGTGTGGTAAAAAATACAATAAGGGTGAGGACATTCCCCACTTGCGACACTCCACATAAATGCTCTAATAAAGTGTTAAATAAGTAAGAGTTTTCACGTCAAGAACAAGTGTGGGTAATGAAGAAGTGCAAAAGATGATAAAAAATAAAATATATTGGCATAAAAATTTACCCAAGAGTGATAACAATGAAGCTTATGAACAGTAAAAGATAACGAAAAATGAAGCAAAAAAGACTATCAGACGAGCAATAGACAATTATTTTAAACATATGTATGAGAAACATAGAACAAAAAAAGACAAAAAATATTTATAGCTTGGCAAGGACCAGGGAGAAAATGTCTCGAGAACTTAACCAAGTTAGATATATCAATGATAAAGCAAGAAAATTTTTGATCAAAGATAATATCAAAGAAAAATGAAAAAATATTTTGATACCTTTTTTAATGACAACTTTTCTAAAAACATAGATGACATTGAGAATGTGACAACATTTGATTTGCATTATATCAGAAGAATTCAATTTTCAGAAGTTAAAAAAAAGTAATGAAGATGATCAAAACAAGTAATACATGTGGTCTAGATAACATTCCTATTGAAGTGTAGAAATGTTTTGAAGACTTAGGGTTGGAATGGCTAACTCGACTTTTTAACAAAATCCTAATATCATGAAGAATGTCGAAAGAAGGAGAAAAAGGTATCATTATACCTATTTAAAAATAGCTATATGCAAGATTATGCAAATATTAGAGGGATCAAACTCATGAGTATACTATGAAATCACGGGAAAGAGTTATTGAGTGGCGATTATGAAAGTGTACAAATGATTCAGCTAACCAATTTGGATTTATGCTTGGTTGATTTACAATTAAAAATATTTTTCTTGATGAAAGTTTGATAGAGAAATATCAAGATATGAAGAATGATTCAATATGATGTTTATTGACATGGAAGATGCCTATGATAGAGTTCTAAGAGAGGTTTTGTGGTGGGTGTTGGAATGAAAGACGACATTTATTAGATATATATACAAATGGTAAAAGACATGCATGATGAAGCGAACACTAGCTATGCACAATTGGAAGAGAAATAAGAGACTTTTCTATTTCAATGGACTTACAACAATGGTCTGCAATAAGTCTTTATCATTTTTATTAGTTATGGATAAATCAACAAAAACTATACAAGATAACATACCTTGGTGTATGATATTTGCACATAACATTGTATTAATAAATGAGACACAAAAAGAGTGAATAAAAAGTTAGAATTGTGGAAAATTACTTTAGAGGCTAAGGGTTTCAAGATAAGCAAAAATAAAATAGAATATACGCATTATAAATTTAATGAAAACCAAAAATAAGTAAGTGAAGATATTAATTTACATAAGGTAATATTATCTAAAGAATCCAATTCAAGTATCTTTGATCAATTATTCAAAAAGATGGAGAATGTGATAAGGGCGTTAATCATATCATTAAAACAAGTTTGGATAAAATGGAGACAGGCTATAGGGGTCTTATGTGATCATAAACTAAAGTTGAAACAAAATTTTTATCATACAAGTATATGACCTACAATGTTGTATGCTGGTGAATATTATTAGACAATAAAAAGAAAACAAACTTCGAAAATAAGTGTTTCTAAAATAAGAATGTTAAGATGGATGAGTGGCAATACAAAATTAAATACAACAAGAAATAAATATATTAGAGAAGATGCAGGAGTAGTGACAACTGTAGATAAATTGAAATAAAGAAGATTGAGATGGTTAGGACATATTAAACATAGACCTAAGGAGGCTCTAGTAAGAAAAGTATAAAATATTAAAATAACAGAAACAAAAAAAAGTGGCAGACCTAGGTTAACTTAGAGGAGGGTAATTCAATATGATTTAAATGATTTCAATATCCATGAAGAGAATCCATAACCCACCCCAAGTAATTTGGGCTAAGGTTTGAGTTAAGTTGAGAAAGAAGATATTGTAAATCGACGATGTCATTAAATACCAAGCATTTAAAAAATATACCTCTAAGTGGATCAAAGTTAAAATAACTTACACTAACAATTTAGTTAGAATAGAAGATATAGTGACCAAGAGATGTCCCTAGAACCCAAAACATTTTTTCTGCCTAACCCGCACGCTCATGCCCCTCTGACTAACACGAATGCTTTGCATGATCAGGTGAGCACCATTTCTGGTTTCGATGAAAGAAACAAGAATATCCATTTAATGTGATTAAAATTTGTTGGATAGGGGAAAAGCAACATAAGCGCATCAAGCACGTAAATCACCCTACCTAAGTAGCCCCTAAAACTAGCTATAAAGATGCTGTCATCATCAACATTTCAGGCCTATCACACAACATTCTCACAATTACTTTTGATATTTTCTCATAAAAAAATCTAATGTGGTTCTGAATTTTATACAGCCTTACGACATAATATTAAGTATCAAGCATGTAAATATCCCCTACCTAAGAAGCTATTAGAACTTGCCATACAGAAGGCTGCCATCATCAACACTACACTCTTACCATACTACAATCTCACAATTACTTTTGATATTATCATACAGAAGCCTAATGTTGTTCTGAACTACATTATACATTCTTACACATTATATTTCTACAATTACTTTTAATATTCTCCAAATAACGTATCCATCTTATATGATTCTAATCTACAGATCCAAGTTTTTTGAACGAAATTACTACAAAGAACTTAGTGCTTTTTGGCATTGAAAGAACGTAGGCCTTAAAGAGACTTGAAAAAATAAAAATTTAAAATATTTTCATATGACCGCATGGAAAGATATTATACACTTCCTTCACTTTTTTATTAAATATAACAGCCAGTCTGCTTTTGACTTGACTTCAACAGGACTTACCCAGATCTGGTCAATTCATACAGGCATCTTAGCCAACTGATCCAAGCATTAATCCTACGTTTTTTCTTCCTTGATTTTCAGAGCTTCCCATCAGGAATCAGAAAATCAGAAGGATTGACATTTGACAATAGGCAAAAAGATAAATATAACAACCTTGTGTGCAAGGACTTTTATAATATTAACAAATCATATTTCCAAGTCCTACTTATTTTGTTATAGTTTATCAAACATTCATGAGATTTATGCAGAAAAAATACACTAGAATGATAAAAAAATGAGTGCAGAAGTTGTTGGGTCACAATATACCATCAAACCTGTCAGCATTATCTAGCGCTAGATAAAATATAAGCAATGTCCTCGAATTTTCGTGGGGTGTGAAGATTAAAATATGCACATTTGCCACCAAAAAGAAATGAAGACAGCATCAAAACGTTTACACACCGTCAGATACACAAGCATTGACTATTTGATTTTAGAGTTTCAAGCAGTAACACATGAACTTTGGTGCATCTATTAGTCGACATACACTACAGAAAAATAGCAGCTAAATGGTCTTGATATTGCACCTTAATGATATCAAGAAAGTGTTGCACCATAGTGAATTCACTAAACCGTACAGCAAACTTCTGGCTCTGCAAATACACATTTTTTGCTTGGTAGGGAAACAAATGTAGAGACAGAAGTAGTAGACAAAACAAGGCATAAATATTCACAAAAGTTACACTAACTCCCTATACAGTTTTGGTGGTATGAAGTACCGCATCATGAATCACAAGCACCAGTTATCAGGCATGAAATGAGGTATTCTCTTTCTACTTAAGCACTGACCTTGATGGATTCTAAAATTTCTACACAGAAATAACATCATCACCTGGAAGCTTCATGATCATCTGTCTACACATCCTGGGATTATTATATGCATGTATGTATACACATATTGATGGGGACCCGGTCCGGTCCATTTTGGGGTCTATTTGTATTTACGTCCATTTGGACATATTTGTAATTATTTGAAGTCTTTTGAGTCCATGTCTTTTATTTTTCGTCCATGTATGTAAATAATCGTCTTTAGGGTCTCTTTGTAAACTTAGCTCCTCTATTTAAGAGTGAGTTCATTGTTTGGAATAGAGAGAGAAGTTTAGTGTCAATTTTCGGGAACCCTAGAGGGGTTGCCCCTTGTGCTAGGGAGCTGCCCCTTCCCCCCCTCCACGATGGAGGTCTTCCGACTCCACCCCCAGTGAGGACCGGTCTCCTTCGCGACCCTCCGGCGAGAGTGCCTCCACTCCGTCCATCCCACCTCCGGCGAGAGTTCGACTCTTACCGACACCGTTCACCTCCGTTTCCGACCGTTTCGACATTTCCGACGACATCGACTGCCTCCACTCCGTCCATCCCACCTCCGGCGATCCCCGGAGTACCTCCACCCCACCATCCCGGTGCTGGAAGCCCTCCCTCGGACCCCTGTCAGACGGAGAAGAAAGGAGGAAGAAGAAGCCCCGCGTCTGCAGCCCCGTCCGTGCGCACAGCCCCCGCTAGGGCTCCGGTGCGGCCTCCCTCCACTCCGGCGTCCTCAAGAGACTAGAGGATGACGAAGGCGGTGCCAACAGTGCCGTTGGAGGTCCCCTTCCCCTCCGGCGGCGGCGAAGACGACGCCCGGCACCGCTTCCGGCGCATGCCTCTTCCGCCCGATGCGGCCGCCGCGGACGAGTCCGCGCAAACCCCTCACGCTCAAAGACCCCCCCCCCGTGCTGTCGGCGTCGACGGCGGCGATGGAGCCCCACCGGCTTCCCCTTCCCCTTCCGTCGACGGCGGCCTCCGCCGGCTCCACCCTCCTCCGCCTCCGCCCCCCCCCCCCCGCCCTCGGAGCCGCGCGCCGGAGCCCCCCCCGGGCGCCCGCTCGCGGTCGAGACCCCGATGGGGTACGCGGCGCCTCTGAACACGGGCCGCGTCTCCCGCCCCCGCGGCCAACCGCGGGCGGCCACGAGCCCCCCCCCCCCACTTAAGCTGCCGTGGCCGCGTGACCGGCCCAAGCCGGTTCTCCCGGCACCGGTTCGCCTCCACCCGGCCGGCCGAGGCGCCAGTTCGCCCTGCTGGTCCGCCCACCCGCCCGGTCGGTTCAACAGGACCAGGCCAGCCTCCCAGACCCGGTTCCGGGCCCGGTTTAACACGGTTCAGGCCAGTTTAACCCGGTTCAGGGCCGGTTCAATGGTCCAGAAGCCGATTCAAGCTCTAAACCGGCCGGTTCAGGCCGATTCAGCAACTTTTGGGGCCGGTTCCGGCCCGTTATGAGCGGTTCGGACATGATGCGACATGTTTTGGGCCCGTTTTGACCGGTTTTACGTCCGGTTTTGCTTTATTTCATGCATTTTAGGTATTTTGAGCCTCTTGAAAGCCCGCTGCAATGCCACGTCGCCGGTCCGTCCTGCCTCGTCCCGCATCACATATATTCATGTATAGAAAGAGATACCTAATTTTACAGCATCGCTACTTTGTTCGGTAATTGTACCTTTCAGAATGAGAGGAATCACTGATAATTAATAGCTCCTAATAACTGAATAGAAAATAACTCAACTCATCTCAACTAATAAAAATAGCCATCTCAAATTATTTGAAGTTGGCTGCTACCTGGATTCTTTGTCTTTACAATGATCAATTTTGGCCTACTTCTTCAAAGAGGTTTCTAAAAACACTGGACCATATTGATTTTTTGCTCTCCAAGATAATTTAGGTCTACCCCACCCAATAACCTTTAATGCTACCTTAATAAGGTCATCTTGTATAAGTTTGTAACTAGAGCATCTGTAGGTTTTAGTCTAATCCGTTCAAACATCCCAATATCCATGCTCCCAGTTTTTCCTCAACTTACACTACTACGGTACGGTACTACTATCTCAATTGAATACATGATAACAATCTGAGTAAAGTCCTGCATACAGACACTACTTTCATGGTGTAAAACAAAAGCTACAATATCCATCTATTTAGATCAACCAATGTACAGAAATCAGCACAGATCACTTCATATAGACTGCTAATAAATCAAGATGATATCAAATGTATAATTGAAACATGTGGCATGCAAACATACTGTATATTACTTCAATGTTCTTTCATCCTATGGTTTTTAATATAGAGATAGCAGTTTATAAAGCATGCAGATCGCAATGAGAAATTAAAATATCCATCAAATACATTTTATATATAGGATCCAGAAATGATACTGCAAAAATTACAAATATGAAGAAGAACAAAATTAACCAAGCTTTTATCCGTTAAGGAAAAATATGGATGGAATGTTGACTAAAGCAGCTCACCAAGTAATCATGAAGCAGCAGTGTACATGAGACTTAACTGGTTAGAGACATCCATATATCCAAACAGCATCACCCTTCCACACTTAACTGGACCCCCTAAATCACATGGCACTCGAGGGCATGTGATGCTTAGGTTGGAGATGAAATGTTCCTCCTGAGACAAATGTTAAAGCAATATTTTATATTTTTGTGTTCAGCCTCCTGTTAAAGACAGAAAATGGTGCATAGAATCTTGAGATGTTAAAAATAAGAATATATTTTGTGAGGAGAATCCCATATAACACAAGACCTTAAGAAACTTAAAAAGGCAACCTGTCACTGCACATCAAATAGTTTCTTGATTTATCACCACCATTTTGAGCTGGAGTATAGTACTATTAAACCTTAACAGAATATGCACAAAAACGGAAAATTATGGATGGATACAATAAACTTGCATGGGACAATACGTTACATAATTGACAAGACACAGACAAAACTAAAAGGCAAACATCAAATGACTTGTCAAAAGTGAAGCATATTTGACAACAGATAGCATGATTCCCCATCCTGATGTTCTACAACAAATTAATACATGGTATTTAGTTCCTTTTTTTCAACTTGTTGTGTTGAGCACGCTGATGATTATGGTTACGTGCCTACTTCCCCACTGTTTCCCTGGAGGATATTTCACACACCATAGAGTTCGATATGCTGAAAATATTTCCAATGCCAAGGAATGAATTCAGGGGTTGATGGTACAATCCATCCTTTGTCTTGAACCCAAAGAAAAACTAGCTGAAAAAAGATAAATGATCTTTGATGCCTGTGGTTATCAGGCTTCATGTGTCCAGACAAACAAGAGTCTTGTTACAAGACTCATGTAGGAAACACTGATGTGGATGTGTTTTTTAAGAAGCACCACTACATGCTTAAGGTGTTGCAAAAGAGGAACTAGATGTGCTAGAAGTTGAGCCCCAAAGAAATGTTGACAGAAGATGAAACATGTTTCTTTGGAAAGAAAATTGGATGATGATGATTAAATGTCAAGACTGTGAGTTGAGATATCCCCTTCACTAGGAGATCACTATAACAAGAATGTACTTCTAGTGAGTCCTTCTTAGAGCACTACGGGCATTTGTGCAATTTAATAAAATATTTCTAGTTGTTGGCAATAGGCACATATTGCAAAAGCAAAAATACAATTACAATGCGAGTTTTCTTTTGTGGTTCTTCTTATAGTGTGACCCTTACTTAAAGAGAGCTCCTCATGTATCTCCAGACAACAATGAGTATAAAGTTTAAAAGAGGAAACCCCAAAGTTTAAATGATCCCAAAGTTGAAGTGAAATTATGGACATATTATACATCTTCCATCACGGTTTTAGATACATGCCTTAGCAGTTTATGTGACTTAAAAAAAATAAAAATACATGTGCTAAATTTTAGCCTACTCAAACAAATTTGTCCCTAAAATCTAAGCTATGGTATTGCTATCTTCTTGTTATCATCTTTAAAATTGGAACAGAAGACAAAAAGGTAAAATAAAAATTGTTTTCTAACAACTCAGCGATAACACATTGTCTATGGTTAGTAGATCATCGGGTACGGGAGTAGGTGAGTTTTCGTGTAACTCACTTCGTCACAATTAAAGTTGTCACAAAATTTCACATGTGAAGGCCATTTTACGAGATAGATCATAGAAATAGTCAATGTGACTTCCTCAGGAACCCATCTTTATAGCTCAGTGTGGCTCACAGCTTCACACTGCTCCTTTATTTGAAACACTACTTTACATTAACACCAACATACAAATTAAAGGACCAAAAACTGACTACACAAAAGTCAACTTAAATGTCAAACAAATACAAGAACCAAGTTCTTAAAGATCAATTCCCTCAACCAAAGGATCATATTTCTCCAATTATCGAATCACGAAAATTAACAATAGAAGAAAAAGGCCTCATCAACAAAAACATTTGCATGAAAGATACATACGAGAAAACCTTGCAGGATATCAAACGAAACAAATGACCATAAATCATGTTGGCTCATAAATCATGTTTATCCCTAAAATAAAATTTAATTTATCCCCGAACTAAACTTGCCGAAAATGAGTTATTATCTTGCCGTAAAAGGGTACTTGATTAAGTTATTTACCTGTCAACCAACTGTTTATCTAGTAAACTATATTATGTGCATGCTTCTTATTTAATTGTATTCCCAACTGATGATGTTGGGTCTGAAAAATAAAAACCTAGAACTCTTAACTTAGTTTCAAAAGGTTCATTAAGATTATAAGGGGGCTAGTTGAGAATTGAATTAAGTCAACTTATCACTCTAACCTTTGACAGAGTCAGAAGCTAGAGATTTGATAAGTTACATACCAAACGAACGCAACCTTACCGGGTGTTTGGTAGCACTAATTTTTTATAAACTTTCATAATAAAAAAATTATATTAAAATAAAATATGAGGTAACTAATGACATAAAATTTTCATGTTTGAGGAGTTGTGCTGACAAAAAAAAAACACATGTTACATATGGTGTGACCAAACAAGGTGGTAGGGGGGACCACAAGAAAAAAAAAAGTCTCACATTTTTTGTTTAAAGAAAAAAACTTTTTAAAAAATTAAATTAATAATTGTTGTCAAACACTTTTTTGACAAATTTTGTTACAAAAACATAAAATTATAACAAAATCTCAAAATTTATCATGCAACCACACACCCACTTAGAATTTTGTCCTGCCGCCACTGTATCTTGATAGGATCTCACAAATGAGATAGCTGAGATAACAATTCAAGCGGAAGAGTAACAGTGGAAATTGAGGCATTTTCCTCGTGACAGCCTGAAAATATCCTTCGGGAAAACAAATTATCATATGAAAATATCCTTTTCCTGAACTATCATCTGAAAGTAAATACGATACGAATTATCAAAACCAACACGAGTTTCAAAATTCACCAAATAGCTTTTGCAGGATTCAAAGAACTAAAACAAGTAGTTGCCCAATGGGAAATCCCAGTGTAAGAGTAGGCAACCTAAGCTTCTAGAAAGCAACTGGCATCAGGCGGATATATCAACGATGCTTCTACAATACAACACTCAATGCCTTGGAAGAATAATGGCTGCCCGGTACGCAACAAAGCCATGAGAATTAGATAATAGATATTCGAGAGAAGTTAGGTCAACAGGTGATAGTTGTAGCCAAGCCACCGAGGATGATACACAAGGCCTTCAATTGGCTTAGCTCCCGAGCACGCAAACTGCTTTTGTCTAGAGAAGATCGCCACTTGATTACAGTTGGAATCGAGAATACAATTTCTTGCACGGGAGGAACCCAATCATTCATCCAAATTATTAACAGGAGTGGAAACAGCAGCACTTGAGATAAAAATTAAATGAAATAGAAAAATTGGCACAAAAACATTATCACAGGACAAGTTGGGCAATAACGACTTGTCGTTGGACCTGCATGAGCAACATGAGTCCCATTCCACGATGTTACTTAAGTGGAACAGAAGATGCTAAAACATGTGATAACAGGCCTCTGGGCTGACCCTGCTCTTGGATACCGTCAAGGTCACTAAGGCAGGTGACAAAGCTATTCACTCCAGCAGGTTATTACAAGTTGTTGATTAAACAAGGATCACCAGAAAGTAAACATGTACAACAGGTCCGCTTCGCAACATCTAGGAATTCAGTGAGGAGAACCCGAATCAAGCCCCCATAATATTGTGCCCGGTCACGATTGGATTCCTAAACAAAACCAAGATAACAGAAACAAGAAAGGGTGTACCATTCTGGTATTGTGGTGCTACTCGGTAGGCCAAGCTAAAGAGAATTTAGACGTGGTTCTTAGCACTAGCTTGCATGTCATGAAAGATGACCCATAAAAATAAAAGGGCGAAGATAATCTTCTAGTCGATCACTTGCTGTTTGTGCACATAGCAGAGGAATGAATACAACTCTAAATGTTGTTAGCCAGGAACTGATTCAGAGTTGAGTTGTACACCAACACCCCTACCAACACATAATCCAGTGACAAGTATAGTGGACCTCTAAGCAAAATATACTAACATCTTGCACTGATATTCATTGGTATGTGGGAGGCTTGCACATAATAGTCCCGCCCGGATTTCATTGCTAATAGCTTTTACCACCCCTGATCTTAATATAACAGTTTAGGGAATGCACAAGCAGTGTATGCAAAATGCTCTTATTTGCACAAACAGTACTTCATCAGTAGCATAAAAAATGCATCAAAAGACGTGTGTCACGGTGATAGGATGGACATAGTATAGTTCAGTGCAACATGTGGACCTGTCAAAAGGTTTGGTGTGTAGGGCTGTTCACTGTTCGGTTCAACCCGAAAAATCAAACCAAACTAGTACTTTGGTTCGGTTTGGTTTGGTTTGAACTACCGATCGGTTAGGTTTGGTTTCTAGGACCCTTCAAACCAAATCAAACCGGTAAACCGAATAACCCGAATTAGATTAAATATTTTAGTTTAAGTTATATATAAGATAGTATTTATGTATCTTTTCTTATAACAATAAATTTGTTTTAAGTGCTTTTAAGGTAAAATTAATGTAATCTATAAACATATACACAAGATTTTAATAGAATATGATTTAAAATGAACAAAATAAAATTATATATTGATATATCTGTTATACCTTAATAAAATATGGTTTGAACCGAACCAAACCAAACCAAACCGAATTAATTTGGTTTGGTTTGGTTTGGTTTGGGAGATAGTTTGGTTTGGTTTGGTTTGGTTTGAGAAAAAATACTCAAAAACCAAACCAAACCATGAACACCCCTACTGTTGTGTACAGTTTAGTGCAGCATACCGACTTGTCAAAAGGTCTGTTGCAGCACCGATTTCATAATTATGGATGCCCCATCACCAGCAGAGTTTCCAAGGGAGCGAAGTGGTGACTGCACCGAGGAGCACACTACAACAGCTAGACAGGCAATAAGTGAACTCAGATTTGTAGTTTTTGCTGAAGTTATGTAAACTTTCATATTCATGATCTGTAGGTTTGCAATCTTCATATTTAAAATTTTCTCCTGTTTTCAGTAATTTCAAATTTTTTAGTTTTCAAATTCAATTTTTTTGTCTTTTTAGAAACTGCTGAATTTTGGATATTTGTAGTTCTCAAATTTTCTAAATCTCCTTTTTTTAAATTTCTGATTTGACAATTTTCAGCCTTATTTAGATTTGCATTTTTTTGGTTCCTATAATTTTGCAACTTTCAGGTGGATTCTTAAAGTTTAGTCAACTTTCAGATTTGTGATTCTTTATGATCTTCTTTTAAATTTAAGATCGATTCCTCAATCGACCGAACTGTTTTCTTCCTCTTTGTGGATGGCAATCCCCAAAGGTCATAAGGAATTGAATTTCTCCACATATCATAGCCAATGCACTTGAACATAAGAATTTTATACATCATGAGTTAGATACATTTGTAAGAGTATAAGAGTAGAAAGATTCTATGAACCTCAATGGGCCTTAAGAGGTAGGGGTGCAAACAAGCCGAGTCGTATGATGTTCAAACTCAACTCGTTTATTTTACACAAGTTTGAGTTCAGCTCGAGCTTTTACGAGTACATTGAACCCTTGTTCAAACTTAGTTCGTAACTTATCAAACCAAGTTAAGTTCACATTTCAAGTTCAAACTCAATACGAACTTGTTTCTCAATCAAAGGTTATTTGTGAAACTCTATCTTTACCTTATTTATGAAACTTGATTTATGTTTAAATTCAAATTAACTTTTATTTCAACATATTTCATATATTTAAGTGACAATATATAAGTTATGTTACTGATAATTTAAAATCTTTAAATAAATATTCAATCAAGTATTTAATCGAGCTACTCACGAACTTACCGAATTGACCAGGAGTTTGTTCAAACTTGGCTCATTTAATAAATCGAGCTTTATTTTTTGTTGAAACTTAATTACTTAACATAACAAATGAGCCAAGTCGAGTTTTTATTGATCCGAGATTCGAATTACTTGTCGATTGTATTGTCTCATTTGCACCCGTATCAAGAGGCGATTTAGGCCCAAGGGTCAAACTCAGAGCTTAATGGCATGAGAATCCATGCTCGGCTCCTCCTCAACCCGACATGCTGATTTCTTAGCCAAATCAGCTTGATTAGGAGCTTGTAATGGATATCATTAGAGGTGTTAAAGATTCCATGAGGATTTTTACTCAAACTAAACCAAACCAAACTATCTCCCACACCAAACCAAACCAAACCAAATTAATTCGGCTTTGTTTTCATTTAATTAAGTTCAAACCAAATTTTATTAAGATGTAGTATATATGTCAATGTATACTTCCATTAATTTGTTTCCAACCATATTCTACTAAAATTTAATGTATATGTTTCAGTCCCGGGCATCAAACAGGCCGGTTGAGGCTTCAATGGGCCTACTGTAGGCGAGCTGGTAGCTGAGCATTTTCCCCTATGCTTTAGGCGTGTTTCTCAACTCCATAGTATGTGCTTTCCGCCCTGATTCGGACTGGTTCCAGGGACGGTATGTGCAGCTGAAAGTGTGTTGTTTTAGGAGACTCTGCTTGGCTGAAAGTAGGATTGTTAAGATGATTGATCAGGCTGGGGGTTGGCAGGTTCAGCGGGCCGAGACCGGACCGATTTAGGGGGTTTGATGGACTGTGTATAGGCTAGCACTGAAGCACATATATTTTCTTTTGACTGAGAGCAGGTAGGTTACTGTGGCTGGGAATGGACTTGTTTAGCAGGATTTGATGGGCTGCAAATAGTTGCATCATGAAGTTCTTTGTTTGTCTAGAATGAGGAGAGGGGTGAGTCTGACTCCTCTTCTTCCATTCTTCACATGGCCTACCGGGCATGACAACCTGTAGTAAGTATACGTTTATTCTCTTCTCCCCTCTTCATCTTCTTCTATTACTCGTTGTAGGCACCCGGGAGAGTCGGAAGTTCGGTGTGTAGGTGTGTGTGATTGTGGTCATCAAGAGCCGAAGACTCCAAAATATGATTAAATGTAAAGCAAATAGAATGAAAACAAGCTTGACCGTCGTACCTTTGGGAATGGGAAATGGGGGGAGATTATTAGGTTCTAACTTCTCCTCTCTCGGCCGGCCGAAAGAGGAGAGCTTGAAGTGAGCTCTTTCACTTCCAATCGGGTTGAAGCTTCACCTCGATCGGGTTCGCCTAAGAATGTCCTGCGGAGAAACACGAAAACAAGCGAAGATCATTAGCTCTGGCGTGAGTATAGTATCATGCTTGGTATAGATTCCGAATCATGCAAAAGGCAGTGAACAAACCGGATCGGGACGAAATCCCAACCCCTATTTTTGGTAGGTTTTTAAATATATGTGAGGTGCAAAATGATCTAATACATGCCAAATAAAATGATGAAAAGTTCTAAGATGAAAACAGAAGACAAAAACTCGATCAGATAGGAGATCGGACTCGAAAATTGCCCAATTGGCCCGGTTTCTCGCTTCTCACAGTGCCCTATATATGGGGCGCCGGTGCAGTGCCCCTTATAGGGCGCGTTGACCAAGGTCAAAGCGCCCGTATATGGGGCATTAAGTCCGGCTCGGGCAAATTTTATTCCCCTCTTCGCGATGCTTTGCTCCGGAGGCCGTGCGGCTTCCGGACAGTAAGGGCTCCTCCTTGTAGCCAATATGCAAATGAAGCTAGTGGTGGGTGGCTTGGATGCTGGATGAAAGAGAAGAGATGGATAGAGGCTCTCAAAGTTGAAAAAAAAACCATGTTTCTGGATGACAGAAACAGCAGGTTTTTAGGATTTTTGGGGGATGGTCTTGGATCGGTTTGCAGGCTTATGGGGGGTGTAAATCATTGATTGCAGAATCGGCCGATCCGGATCGGAATCGGCCGATTCTTGGATCGGATCGGACCCCTCCGATCCGATTCCCGGCGGAATTATCGATCCGGACCGAAGATCGGTCCGGATCGATGTTTGTAGGTAGAATAGGGGCCGGAATCGACCGAAATGGTCGATTCTGGATCGATTCCGGCGATTCCCTCGCCGGAATCGACCTACGTACCGCCGCGGCGGCCACCCGCCGCGGCGGTCGTCTTCCCGCCGGGCTACCGGGTCCATCGGGACCCGATGGCCCCGGAGCCGGTGACTTAAGTCACCGGTTCGACTGGACCGGACCGGTCCGACCGGTCCGGTCCGGTGACTTAGTCACCGGATCCGGTGACTTAAGTCACCGGATCCGGGCTACCGGGTCCCGATGGACCCGGTAGCCCCGTGTTCCCCGCCCGATAGGGCCGGGAAGACGACCGCAGGCTGCCGCGGCGGCCGCAGTGGCCGCCGCGGCACCATTTTCGGGGCGATTTCAGGCCGATTTCGCCCCCAAAATGCTCTAGGATGGATCGGAATCTTGCATAGAGGGTTATTTTTGTATTTTTTTTAGGTTTTACCACTGTTTGAAGGACCGATCCGGAACGATTCCGGATCGTTGTTTCTTCCGGCGGATCGCTCAGAATCGGACCGATCCGATCCGATCCGGATCGGATCGGTACCCACCGATCCGGTGGCCGATTCCGATCCCGCGATCCTTGGTGTAAATGGCTTAAAAACGAGGTCTTGGATGCACTCAAGGGTGGTACGGAGTTGGAACCTTCTTTTAGCTTCAAATGGTGGTCTATTTATAGCCCAAAAGAGGGTACTTTGGCCATTTCCGAAAAGCAGTTCCACGCGGCAAAGCGCCCTATATATAGGGCGCCAGCATCATGAGGTATGTCAAATCGATAAGATGAGTCACTGTGAGGGGTCAAATCGGGCGGTCAAGTCGATTTGATTTGGTGCCAGGCGCCCTATATACAGGGCGCCCTATATACAGGCCTGGTGCCCTGCATACAGGGCGCTTCGACCTCGGTCAACGTCTTATCGATCTTCTTCGGAACATGCCGAAAAGCCTGATTCTTCCGGAAAACGCGGTTGCCTTGCAGGGTTACCCAAATATTCTTCATGAAAAGAAGAATGTAAGATCTCCAACTAGGCCAAAATTGCGTGTCTACACTCGTCTTCATCTTCATCTTCTCCTCAGATTCTTCATCTTCATCTGCTTCTATTCTTTCTCTCTTCTCCTGAAGTCACCCTCCTACCTTATCAGGTGCCGAACCTGCTGATGATGTCCTATACATACATATTTATTTATTTATATAGATAAATGTACTTTGTTCTTCGCTCCTCTTGATCTTCATCTTTACCTTCTTCTCTTTCTGATCTGCTTGTCACAGAAAATTACAGGCATGTTTGATGCATATATATTTTTTGATTTTTCTGATTCTTCGTCCGGTTCACTTCTTCCTCTCCTTCAGATCTGAATGGCTGTAGCATCTGAAATTTCCTGGTTTCCTGCTCCTGGCGCAGAGGGGAGTGAAGGCAATAGGGACCTCTTGGTCCTCATCCATTATTCTTCTTCTGGCTTACTTGAACACAACACCTGATGGTGCTAGTTTTTTCTCCTGATCTCCTCTTTGCCTTAGCAGGCTGCAGTAGGTGGTAAGGGTAAGAAAACCCTTTTTTATCCGATCTGTGCATAGCCTGCAGTACGGGCTGAGGTGGGCTTCTTACTTTCTTGTCTCTGTCTTACCTCTGGCCACAGGTGGCAATAAGGAAATCCCTTGGCTCTTCTTATTCTGGTCAGACGCAGGAAGCAGTGGCAGCAGTAAGGCTACTGGTCATGCTCGTCTTCTGGGCGCAGCAGCCATACGAGGACTTCTCATTCCCCCTTCCTACCTTCTAGCACACCGGCAGAGGTAGAAGCACTAGCAAAAGCTGCAGGTGGTGGAGGCAGCAGATGGACAGGAGAAGGGTGCAGGACCTGAAGACAGGGAAAGTGTTTGCTGTGCTTGTTTTTTTCTCTTCTACTTCTTCTCACTCACCTGTCATCTTCTGACGCAGCAAGAAGCAACAGCATGGTTGCTGGTCCGCTTATTCTGTTGGCATAACAGCCACAGGGGGACTTCCTTCCCCCTTATCCTTAACTTCTGGAGCAGCAGCAGAGAAAGAAGCTCCAGAAGCAGGAGTTCCAGCAGATGGTGAGGCAGCAAGTAGACAATAAGCAAATGGCGCAGTGACAGCAGAGTTGAGGGCCTGCTGGTTTCTTCCTCTCCTTCTCCAGGCACAGGGGATGAGCAGCATCATTAAGCGGCTATTCCCGTTCTTATTTTATTATTCATCTTCTTCTTGCAGGCCAAGCGCAGCAACATCTGTGGGCTGAGATGCCCTTTTCCCGACTCTTCTTCTGGTGCTCTTTTCCTTACCTACTTGTCTGGGCATAGGAAGATAGTAAGAGGGTATTCCATAGTTTTCAGAATTGGCCAATCCAGATCGGCATCAACTGATTCTTGGATCGGATCGGCCGATTCTTAGCCCCGAATTACCAATTCAGAAGAAAGATCCAGAGAAATCAATCTTTCTGGATGGAATCGGGACCAGAATTGGTCAATTCCAAGATTACCGGAATCAACCCACAAGATCGTCGCCATCATGGCGATCTTCCCCCCCTATCGGGCGGGGAAGACGCAGCTACCGGGTTCATCGGGACCCAGTAGTCGTAGAACCTTCATTTAAATCATATCAAGTCCAATATCCATTGGACCCGATATGTTAAACCGGTATGGTTTATGTTAACCCAACAGGTTTGGAATCCAATCACCGGATCTTGCCCTTACTAGGCCCGATGGACCTCATAAGCCCGTCTTTCCCGCCCTAGGAAGATGCCCCAAAATAGCTCCTTATTTGTATTTTTTTTGTATTTTGGGGTCCTTTTAAGGATCAATCCAGATCGATTTTTCTTCTACAGAATCGGCCCAGAACAAAACAATCCGATCCAATCTTGATCTGATTGGACCTGGCTGATACGATGACCGATTCCGATCCCACAATCCTTGGGGTATTCCCCAACTCTTCTTCTTCTTGTCACCCATGCACTGCAAGATCTCTGGGGACTTAGCCCCCTATTCTTCTTGGCGCAGGGTTCACCAACAGGAGCAGTAGAGAGGTAGAAGGTAAGGTGGCACAGGTTTTTCTCTTGGCTGCCAAATGTTAGAGAATTAACTTTTGAATGTTGAGTGTTGTAACCTCAAAATTTGAAAAACCTCCTTTGCCCTTCTGGAAGAGGGAATCATTGGCTTCATTATGCTATGAGGAGGCCATGCATGTTCACATGTATACATGTTGAACAATAAACTAATGAGGTTAGAAACAATGAGAAGAGTCTCAAATGCCTATTAAAGATCAAAAGGGACTCTTTTCTAAATCAATCGTATAGATTCCCTAACGCCTAATGAGGGCTACTGGGATGCTATCCTAGTTCAACCAAGGGATCATGACACTCATGCCTTCCCTAATGTGCATGTATTCCTAATTGATGAAGCAATGAAGATTCCAAGCTCAAATGCAATAGACGATGTTGTAAGGAACTCAAAACAGCCCCATAACCTTGGAGGATGCAAACACAAGAAGAACATGAGATGAAAAAAATTGGAACATAAAAATCTATTAAATATGGCAGCAAGTTTAAACACGAAGGAAATATTAAAATCAACCAGAAAGAGATGATGATCCAAAATTCGATAAAATCTAAAAAAATCTAAGAATTTTGCAGCAATGTTGCAGATCTAAAATCAATCACCTAAATATTTAAATCTGAACATGGACAGGACCCAAAAGAATATATGATCAAAAAGTTATGACAATATGACACTTACACATCAGAAAATCTGAATGTCTTTCTGAGGAGCTGACAGGTGACCAAAGTTTAAAACGTTCTTTACAGATTGTTGGAGGTCTGAGAATGTGACTGTTGTAACCAAAAATTTTCAAAAAAAAAAAAAGAAGAAAAAGAGTAATGGCATGCTCGGCCTCTCTAAAATTCGGGCTGTGTACAGCATGTACAGGCACCGTAGACAAGCCCAAACAAGCCCAATTCAGTCCACCTGCAGGCCCCCTAAACTGTCCCCCACAGGTCCATGGGCGGTCCATCTCCAAGGCCCATAACAGGACCTTGATCGGCCCAATTCAGTCAACCTGCAATGCCCATCGATGAAGCTTAGAATGGAATTCCAATTAACCCAATTCGGCCAACTGAAAAGCTCATTTGCGACCCACCCAGAAGACCCCTCTGCAGAAGGCCCACGGGCCTGATCAAGATGGACCGGATATCCCTCTAAATGGGCCAAGGAAGCTGCCCGCGGGTCTGCTCAAACCTGGGGCTCGACAGAAAAAATATAATAGGAACAAGAGATCAGTCGAAGCAAGGAGGAAATATGGATCCCGATCGACGTCTGATTCTGCAGCTCCGAGTCCTACTCGGGGACGGAAAGACATCCCTCATTTTAGCAGGGAGTTGGATCTCCTTCCGGGACGAGGGGCTGGCTGTTTAAGCAAGTTCTGAGTCCCTCTCGGGCCCGGAATCACTTTCCCAGTAGGAGGAGGAGATCGCCCGGGGCTTATAAAAAGCCTGCCGGTGCCGCCGCGCAAGGGAGGGCAGGAGGAGAAGTCATAGGAGGCAGAACAGCCGAGAGAGGAGAAGAAGGGGAGCTTACCGACCCCCTGGAGTCCCGTTGGAGCCGCACGGAGCACCCCCCTCCTTCTTCTTCTTCTTCTCCGGACGCCGCAGCCTTCCGCAAGACGCCGCGACCTCCGTAGACGTCGGAAGACCCCTCCGCTATCGCCGGTGAGGGCTCCTCCCTTCTCCCCTAAGGCCGTCGGCCTCTTCTCCTTCTTCCTCCGAGCTGCCGCTGTCGAACAACGCCGGAAGCCGCTGCACAAGCCACCGCAATGCTGTCGGGTGCCGAGGAGGAGGCCGCGCGGGCACCGTAGCGAGGAGAAATCATATCTCCCAAACTATATGCCACCGTGGAAAACAAGCGTTGGGGCCCACCGATAGAGAAAAGCGCAAAAAAAGAGGAAAAGGAGGAGTAGCCGGGCGAAGCCGGCCGGCCCCCCCTCCGCTGATGGCTGACGGGCCGGAACAGTGTCCGGCCCCGTCCAAACAAAGGTCTTGAAGCCCTCTCTCCTTCGCTTTAACAAGAAATAGGTGCGGCCGTGTGCGCAGCGGGCCCCCCTCTTCAACAAAAGAGAAAGAGATGTTTTAAAATAAACAAAACAGTGAAAAATAAAAAAAAATACATTTAATTCAACAAACCGGACTAGTTGGGGGGTCGACTAACCATCCGCCCCTACGTCTCGGCTTAACTTAAAAGAATTCAAAATTCGGACTAGTTGGGGGGTCGACTAACCATCCGCCCCTACGTCTTTAAGGTAGACATACAAAGGTCTATACAAGACCCCAATGTCTTACCATTTTTTTAGCTATGCAAGACTAGAGCATAATCATTATGCCGTCATGCCGGTCATATGCTAATGAAATCATCAAACCAGTGGGGGATGCCCATAAGTCTATCGAAGACCGGGTACATGCCGCCCTATGAAATGACAAGTTCATCAACTCACGAAGGAGTTATGAAGATCGACATGAGCTAATTTCCCACAAGTCTATCAAGACCGGGATATGCTCGGGCCTCAAGACAATGAGATGAGTCCCCACAAGCCTATCAAAGGCCGGGACCTGCTCAATCTCAAATCAGTGAGTTGATTGCCCATAAGCTTATCAAAAGCCGGGCGTATTCAATCTCCAATCAGTGAGATGAGTCCCCACAAGTCTATCAAAGACCGGGTGCTTTTTCATCTCAAATTGATCAAGCAAGTTTCAAGTTCATCAAGAACTCAAGAGACCGGACTGTTGGTCATGATTGTAAATCATGTCTCATGTTGAGAAAGAAAATAAATGAGAATTTATGCTCGGTGCACAGATTTATGTTACAAGGAGAGACAATCACATGAAACTCCTGGAAGGCAAAACAAAAGAAAATGTGAATACTGTGAAATCTGAAACCGAGCTTAAAAATCTCTGAAATTAAAACACATAAAATCTGCAACATGCACAAAAATCCAGAAGCTATAAACTCTGAAAGTCCATAAATTGTCATCCATAAAACCTGCAACAAAATTTCGAAAGCTCCCCATCTGAAAATCATGCTGAGGACCTGCCTGGTTCAAAACAAATCAGAACCGATTAATCAGAGCAAACCCAAGTTAAATCTGAAAATTCTGAACCTGAACTAAATCTGAAATCTGTCAATCTGTAAAATCACAAACCGAAAATCAGACTTGAAACTGAATTTTCTGAAATCTGAAATCACCTCTGAAATCCAGAGATTAAAAATCTGAATCTGAACTTAACCCATTTAAGAATCTGAAATCTGCAGGAATCTGAACAAAAGAAATCTGTAATTGAAATCCTGAAAGAAGTTGAAAATCTAGCAGAAATCTGTTTTGGTGCAGAAACCCGTTTAAAAAAACATGCAATCTGGAAATCTGAAATTTAAAACCCAGCAATCTGAAGCCTATAATAAAAGAAATCTGGAAGTTTGAGGCTCCTGCAGCCAAAAATCAGAAATTAAAGGGAAGTCTGCATAATCTGAAACTCTTTAAAATCTGAAGCCTGCCGAATCCAAAAATCTGAAATACAGCTTGAATCTAAAATCTGAAAATGAAATGTGAAATCTACCAACCTGCAGAACCCAGAAACAGAAATCAGAAATCTGTAAGTTTCAAGAAAATCCTAGAAAGATCCCAATTAAAACTCCCAAACCAGAAAGATCAACAAATTTTAACTCATTAAATGATGCGGGACGAGGCGGGACGGACCAGCAGCGACGTGGCGCTACAGTGGGGCCTTCAAAAGGCGCAAAAGACCTAAAATGCATGAAATAAAGCAAAACCGGACTTAAACCGGTCAAAACTGGCCCAAAATATGTCGAACCGTGCACCGAGAAACCCCTCCAAAACGGGCCTGAACCGGCCCAAAATGGCTTGTAACCGGCCTGAACCGGCCCGAAATGGCCTGAACCGGCCGGTTAGGGCTTGAACCGGGCTCTGGACCATCGAACCGGGCCGTGGACCGGCCCTGAACCGGGACTGAACCGGGCCGAACCGGCGGTCGGGCCGGCCCGGGAGGCGAACCGCGGCCGGCTCACCGATTGGGCGGACCGGGCCGGGGCCGGGCGAGGCGGGGTGGGCGGCGGTTCCGCGCGAACCGCGACTTAAGCGGGGGGGTCGTGGCGCGCCGTGGTTGACGGCGGGGGCGAGAGACGCGGCCGCCGTCTTCACCGGCCGCCTGCCGTACCCCCGTCGGGACGCCCGTGGACGCACGCGGGCGCGTCGTCTTCCTCCGTCTTCGGCCGCGTGAGGGCTCCTCTCGCGGGGGTTCACGCGGCATCGACGGCCGCGGCGGAGCCGCAGGCGGGAGGAGGGTCGCCGTCGCCGTCGCCGCCGTCGCCGCCGGGGAAGCGGAGGAGGGGAAAGAGGAGGGCCGGCGGGGCGGGGGCCGCCCCGGGATGCCGTCGCGGGAGGAGGGAAGCCGGGGGGGCTTCGAAGGTCGCCGGAGCCCTAGCGAGGGCCGTTGCGGTGCTGTCTTTGCCGCCGACAGCTGGGGGGGTCGACAGAAGGGGCCGAGGGGCCCTAGGAGGCGGTCCTACTTCTTCCCTCTCCCCCTCATCTTCTTCTTCTCCTTCCCTGTCCGTCTACGCCGCGCCTGACTCCCGGAAGGGGTCAGCCGAGGGGGAGCTGCTAGCAGTTTCAACGGGGGGGGGGGGGGGTACCCAGGGATCGCCGGAGGTGGAGGGGCTAGGGCAGAGGTGGTCGACGTCGTCGGAGGTGTCGAAACGGACGTAAACGGGGGGGAACGGTGTCGATAGGGCTTCAACTCGAACCGGTGAAGGGGGGAAGGGGGAGGAATGGCTCGGAGGGCGCTGGACCGGAGGAGAAGGAGAAGGCACCCACGCCGGGAGGGTTGCGAAGGGACCAGGGGCCTCGAACCGGAGGTGGAGATGGACGACCTCCATCGCGGAGGGGGGCGCAAGAGGAAGGGGCAGCGCCCCAAAGCACAAGTGGGCAACCCTTGTGGTTCCAAAAAATTGGGATAATAAACTCTCTCTCTCTATTCCAAACAATGCAGCCTCACTCTTAAATAGAGGAGCTAAGTTTACAAAGAGACCTTAAAGATGACTAATTACATACATGGACGAAAAATAAAAAAGACAATGGACTCAAAAGACTTCAAATAATTACAAATATGTCCAAATGGACATAAATACAAATAGACCCCAAAATGGACTCTGGACCGGGTCCCCATCATTAAATCTTAACACAGAACATTCGAACCAAAATTGAGAACAAATCTGTTAATTAAAATTTAAGTTTAGGCAATCCGTCAAGCACCAATTTTAGCTAAACAAATTCAAACGAATTCCAATAAAATAAAATTCAATTCAAATTAAATCAAACAAATCTCTGAACACATGCCTGCAGATTAAATCCACCAGAATTCAAAACAAATCGAAACAAATTCAAACTCAATCAAATTAACTCAAATACAAATTAAATCAAAGTCAGACTCAATCAAATAAATCCAAATTAGTCAAGACAAAATTCAAATTCAACTCCAATCAAATTAGAGATTAATCCAATAAGCAAACTGTCTAAAACTCAAATCCAGACTTAAAATCAATCAATAAATTCAGATTAGACAGAAAACTTAAATCAATGAACAAATCGAAATTTCAACCCAGACTAGTAATGCAAATTTCAACCAACTAAATTCAACTCAAACTAAATTCAAATTAATTCAAATCAATCAAACCAATTGAAATCAAATCAACTAAAATCCATTTTAATCAAAACCAAACTAAAATCAAAACACATTAAGTGCTCGCCTTCCATCAAATTCATGGGGTTGTTTTCTCCTATGTGTGAATGTTTATTTTGTGGATGCATGTCTTCTACTTCAATGGA